>CM035842.1:292795593-294211912 GCA_020510985.1 Pholidichthys leucotaenia
GCTGAACTTTTGTCCCCCACTCAGCTCCGCAAATAAGTCATCAATCAGTGGAAGGGGATACTGCTCTGCTGTTAGTACAGGGTTTACTGTTACCTTAAAGTCTCCACAGGTTCGGATTCCTCCGTCCTTTTTGGGTACTGGGACTATGGGCGTGGCCCACTCACTGGTTGTCACAGGCTCCAGAACTCCATTCTTGACCAGAGCATCCAAGTCAACCTCTACCTTTGGTCTGATGGCATACGGCACTGGTCTGGCTTTCATGAACACTGGTTTACTGTCAGGTTTGACATGCAGCTTCACTATAATTTTTTTCATACTGCCTAGTTCATCACGAAAAACCTTTTTGTGCTTTTCCAGTATGGCCTGCAGCTGAGTGGAACTGTGTGACAGCTTCCTTACTTCTTGCCAGTCAAGTTGGATTTTCTTTAGCCACACACGCCCCATTATAGCTGGACAGTTGTTCTTGGTAACATAAACTGGAAGCTCAGCAGTTTGGCCATTGTACTGAACAGTTACCTCTGTCATCCCTTTCATGGGCACTCGGTGTCCAGTATACGCCCTGAAGACGGTGTCTGAAGGTCGGAGTGGAAGATGTTTCAGAAACTTCTTGTAAATGCCATGCGACACAAGTGATGCCTTTGATCCGGTGTCTATCTGCATTTTAATAAAATGTCCCTCCACTTTTGGTTTAGTCCAAAAGCCTTCTGAGCCTTCATTCACATTCATAATCGGGACAGTATTTATTGCAGTTGACACCTCTTCCTCTGAGGAGTCGCTCACTCTGTCCTCGCCATGTTTAACTGTGTGAACATTTCTTTTCTTTTTGTATTTTACCATGTCACTTTTATTCCTTGTCTTTGGGCCTTTGTCTTTGCTCCTTTTGCTTCTACATGCCTGCTCCACGTGGCCTTTTTTTCCACAGTTGTTACAGTCCATCTCTTTGCACCAACAGTCATTAAGGAAGGTGTCCCACCTTGCCACAGCGGAAACATGGACCTGTTGCATTGGTTTTACCACTGTTGAGCTTATGTACTCTGCCTGTAGCATGCAGTTGGTGTGCTTCTTTGGAAGCCATCTCCATCATCACACTAATGTTAATGGCTCTTTCAAGCGTCAAATCACTTTCTGTGAGTAACTTCTTCTGTGCTGCTTCATTCCGTAGTCCACACACAAGCCTGTCTCTTAATGTGTCATTTAAAACATCTTTAAATTCACAGTGTTCGGCTAACTTGCGTAGCGCTGCAACAAACATGTTAACAGACTCACCCTCTTCTTGGTTACGTCTGTGAAACCTGTATCTTTCTGCAATCACTAGCGGCTTGGGTGAGAAGTGGTGGGTCAGTGTGTCCACAAGTTCTTTGTAGGTTTTAGAGCCTGGCTTTACTGGCTGTAGGAGGTTACGTAGTAGGTTAAATGTCTTGGGACCCATCACACTCAGAAAAGTGGGCACTAACTTTTCATCCGTTATTCCATTGGCCGCGACGAAATAGTCAAAGCGCTCAGTATAGGAGCTCCATTGTTCCGCGCTCTCATCAAAGAGCCCGATAGAGCCAATGACTCCAGCCATTTTCACACTCCTGGTTGAATGTCGCTCTTTCCCTCGCGGCTCCTTTCTGTAACGTCGTTTCTTCCCTCCGGTGTTACTCACGGAGTTTTTTTTGTCCTTAACGATTTCCACTGGTCCGCTCCTCCCCGCTTAGCAGACAGCCCGCAGCATGGGCTGCACGGTGGCGCAGTGGTTAGCACTGCGGCAGCACAGTTTACCCTTGGCCGGGGGATTGTGGGGATCGTGGGATCGTGGGTTCGATCCCAGCCCCCGACCAACAGTGATCTGTGTGGAGTTTGCATGTTCTCCCCGTGTTACGTGGGTTTACTCCGGGATTTCTCCGGTTTCCTCCCACATGCCAAAAACATGCATGTTAGGTTAATTGGCTGTTCTAAATTGTCCCTAGATATTTGTTTCCTATAGGCCCTTAGAATAGAGGGTTAGTATTAATGAAAGCGCTTTGAGTGGTCTTTGTGACTAGAAAAGCGCTATATAAGTGCAGGTTAGTTAGTTAGTAGTTAGCATCCACCTCAGCACAGTGGCGCGGTGTATCACCCTGTCAGCACGAAGTAGCGGCGGGAAAAAAAAACACGACAAAAAATACTCCCCTCCGTCGCGGACTGCAGCGTCGGTCCAGACATCCTCGTCGCCACTTTTTGTTATATCTTTCACCCTTTACGTTACTTAATATAACAATAATAACTCGGACCATCGACGTAATGTTCACGGTTTATTAGCGTAGCAGCAACTCATAGCACACAGCCAACGACAACACACTCTGACATTACAGATTACCCATAATGCTTTTAGCAAAGCACTACGACGGGTGCCGTAGTAAACCAAAATACATAACAGTTTGTTTGTTTGTTTGTTTGTTTTTGCTTCAGTTTTCTTTCATCTGCCGATAAATATAGTTTTTAAGTACTCAGTACAGGTGTGAAAGCCCCCCCCCCCCAATAAGAGAGGCATGAGGTCAGTACAGGTGTGAAAGCCCCCAATAAGGGAGGCATGACGCATGCCTTGACAGGTCGCAGCCTGGCACTTTGCAGATGGAGGAGATGGACACAACAGCAACACTTCAGTTTATTACCTCCGCCAAGGAGGTAAGGCTTTTACTACTGAACCACTAATCCTATCATTGTGAATCCAATTGCTAGTCATATGTTTTCATGGTCAAGGAATCTCAAAACATACACACAAACAGTGTATGGGGGGGAACTGTGGCGCTTGGCGGAGGTCTGCGCTCTCCGAGTGCTTTTCTAGTTTTTATGATAGGATTGTTGTTTTGATCAAGGCATTGGATGACTTACAGAAGCAGAATTAGCTCAATATTAAATATCTACATAATCAGCTGCTGGGCTGACTGAGCCAGGTGGATCATGTTGAACTGAAGAATTACAACAAAAATAAATATAAAAATCAAACGCAGGACAATTAGAGGAAATGACAGTAAACTCTCCAAAAAATTGTGACTTTTTTCCCTCATAAATTTGCCTTTTTTCCTCAAAATTGGACTCTTTTTTTTTCTTTTAAATTTGCAGGTTTTTCCTCAAAATTTTCAGCCTTTTTCTTGTAGATTCGCAACTTTTACCTCAACAATTTGTGACCTTTTCATCTAAATTTGCACCTTTTTTCCTCAAAAATTTGCAACCATTTTCTTTAAAAAAATGTGCCTTTATTGTCAAAAATTTGTGTCTTTTTTCGCAAAAATTTGCAACTTTCTTCCCTCAAGATCCTTGAGGAAAGGATATTTTGCAAAGACTTTACGGGATGCACGTATTCTGAATTTGCAGGACACCTGTAACCAGAAATAAAATGTATCAAGTATAGTAGATCATACCCAAGAATGGAGCAAAAGTTAAATTAATGTATACGGGGTAAAGAATCACTTTTTATTTTTTATATTTTTATTTTATTTTAAGACAGTGAAGTAAAATGTATAAATTATAACCTTCAAAAATACTCAACCAAAAATGTACTCAAGTAAGCATTAAAAAGCATGCTGTAATATTTCAAGGAAACAAACTAATAGGAAAATAAATAATTGATTAAAAATATCTAAAATGACTCCCTATTTTGATAATCAAGTTTAGTAAAAATATTCATTGGAAGATGGGTAATTAGTACTGAAAAAATTCAGTCTTACCATACTTTCTGTGGGGTCACAATCAACCATCTCGCCATCCACTTCATTATCTGAAAAAAATAATGGCAAAAGCAGTTTACTATTAGAAATTATTTTTTTTTCCTGTAATTTCAGCTGCTCAAAATGTAATGTACAAATGCTTGGAGTAGTGCTGGGCAATAAGACCAAAAATTTATCACAGTATTTTTCTTGAGATCGTGAGGGTTTCATGACATATTATAGAATTTTATTTTAATTAATTAATTTGACATGACATGCCCTTTTAGAAGGAATGTGCTGTATATTCCATCATTTCATCATTTATAATATATACAGACGTGGACAAAATTGTTGGTGCCCCTCTGTTAATGAAAGAAAAACCCACAATGGTCACAGAAATAACTTGAATCTGACAAAAGTGGTAATAAATAAAAAATCTATGAAAATTAACCAATGAAAATCAGACAATGCTTTTGAATTGTTGTTCAACAGAATTATTTTAAAAAACAAACTCATGAAACAGGCCTGGACAAAAATGATGGGCCCTTAACTTAATATTTTGTTGCACAACCTTTTGAAGCAGTCACTGCAATCAAACAATTTCTGTAACTGTCAATGAGACTTCTGCACCTCTCAGCAGGTATTTTGGCCCACTCCTCATGAGCAAACTGCTCCAGTTGTCTCAGGTTTGAAGGGTGCCTTCTCCAGATGGCATGTTTCAGCTCCTTCCACAGATGTTCAGTAGGATTTAGATCAGGGCTCATAGAAGGCCACTTTAGAATAGTCCAATGTTTCGCTCTTAGCCATTCTTGGGTGTTTTTAGCTGTGTGTTTTGGGTCATTATCCTGTTGCAAGACCCATGACCTGCGACTGAGACCAAGCTGTCTGACACTGGGCAGCATATTTCTCTCTAGAATACCTTGATAGTCTTGAGATTTCATTGTACCCTGCACAGATTCAAGACACCCTGTGCCAGATGCAGCAAAGCAGCCCCAGAACATAACAGAACCTCCTCCATGTTTCACAGTAGGGACAGTCTTCTTTTCTTGGTATGCTTCATTTTTGCATCTGTGAACATAGAGCTGATGTGCCTTGCCAAAAAGTTCCAGTTTTGTCTCATCTGTCCATAGGACATTCTCCCAGAAGCTTTGTGGCTTGTCAACATGCAGTTTGGCAAATTCCAGTCTGGCTTTTTTATGATTTGTTTTCAACAGTGGTGTCCTCCTGGAGGTTTGCTGTCCCAAAAAGTAAAACCCAGCGCTACAAAAACAGCTTTGTTCCTGCTGCTGTCAAAGAACTGAACAAGTTGTAACAATATATTGCACATAATTTAGTTACCTATTTATTAACTTCATTTTATATTCACTTATTTTTGTAGGATTTTTATTTGGGTTCTAAATCTTTTATTGAGTTTTAGACCTTTGAGTTTTTAACCTCTTTGACTAGTCTTTAACTTTTTAATATGACCCTTGTGTCGTATCTCTGGTTTTTCTCTCATCTCTTTGTCTTTATATCCTGATCGATGGAGCCTTGAGTATTTTTACCATGTTTATAGTCAGCTTCATGTGTGCCTGTGTTTGTGTTTATGTTAAATGTAACTGTGGTTTGTAAATATGGATGTCACCAGCCTGCTAAACAAATCTGCCTACGGGTACAAATAAAGGAACCTGAACCTGAACCTGAACCTCCTTGGTCGTCTCCCATGAAGTCCACTTTGGCTCAAACAATGATGGATGGTGCGATCTGACACTGATGTACCTTGACCTTGGAGTTCACCATGAATGTGCTTAGAGGTTGTTCTGGGCTCTTTTGTTACCATTCGTATTATCCGTCTCCTCCTGCGGCCACATCCAGGGAGGTTGGCTACAGTCCCGTGGATCTTAAATTTCTGAATAATATGTGCAACTGTAGTCACAGGAACATCAAGCTGCTTGGAGATGGTCCTTTAGCCTTTACCTTTAACATGCTTGTCTATAATTTTCTTTCTAATCTCCTGAGACAACTCTCTCCTTTGCCTCTGGTCCATGTTTAGTGTGGTACACACTATGTCAACAAACAGTACAGTGACTACTTGTCACCCTTTATGTAAATAGGCCGACTGACTGATTACAAGTTTGTAGACACCTGTGATGTTAAAGTCCTTGGACGGTGACATTTTTTTATTGAACCAATAAACTGATTGTATGAAAATATTCCATTCTGGCCATTCCCGTGATTTAATATGTGTCACCAGCCTCCATAAATGACTTTATTTGGTAATAGCCCATTTTTCACTTAGTGATGCTGCAGTACCGCCATCTGTCGATAGGGGCGGGCAGCAGTGACGTCAGCACAGGAAGAAGTGAGGGTGATATTGCCTGCCTGTGCTGTGAGCCTCATCAGAGAAACATTCCCATCAGATCACTACAAGGGATTTTGCCTACCAAGATTAGATTTGTGAAAAATTATGTTTAAATAAAGTTTTGTAAAATCATATATTGAGTTTATTAATGTTCATGTCAATTTTATAATTCTAATATTTCAGCATTCATCAAAGTCGCATGTCATATACATTTGAATAATTTTTCTACCATTTTATGGTATAAAATTCGGGTTCCATTTTTAAAAGCACATTTCTCTTAAAATCTTAGGCTTGTAGAAGCATGCTCAAATAACGAGGCTGAGTTTCAGTCATTAAACCAGCTTTATTTGACAGAACGCAGCTTCTAGCATTCTCAAAGCAGGAAAGAGAAAGAATCATACTTCAACACCCTTTTATACATTTCCAGCATCAGAATTCAAGTCACATGGTGTCTTCAGTCAACATACAGTTACAAAGCATCCCCTTGAAGCTTCACCATTGTCTCTCATTTCCTGATGAACCGGAATACCCTCCGGGGCGTCTTCTGTGGGACAAAGAGACAAATCTCCCACTTCCTTGTTACCTCCTGTAGATTCGAGTCCTTAGTCCTTGCAGACGTGACACCCCACAATACACATTCAGTCCTGTCTCTGTGGCAGCGTGAGCCCACAATGTGTGTCGGCCACACTACCCCCCCCAAACGTCTAGTAAGGCAAAATCTAAATGGCATAACAAAAAGAAAAACACAAAGCACTCCATACATCGCTAATCAATCCACCAACTGCCTAGGTTTTAATCTTCTGCCGAATCTGCTGCAGCCTGGCTTGGCTGCACCTGCAACATCTCTCTGCACCTGTGGATTAAAGCCGTTAGCACCTCTCTGTGAAGACTTGGGAGAATGTCTCCTCGGCGGCCTGCCCCGGCGGGGGGGCCTCGCGAGCTGCACCTCCTCGTCAGCCAGAACAAAAGCGGGTTTGAGTCTGTTAATGCAAATCAGCTCCCGTCTGCCCCCTAAATCTAGCAGAAAATGCTTCTGCCCGGTCTCCAGCACTCGAAACGGTCCGTCGTAAAACGGCCGCAAACTTGGACGCTGGGCGTCATGTTTAACAAAAACAAACTCTGCATTTTTTAAAGCCTTGGGCACAAAAACGTGTGGGAAACTGTGATGGACTGGGCCAGGAAGCGTGTTTGCTCCTGAGCCGCTCTGCCACGGCTGAGCGGGGGGGCCACTAGGTGCGGGATTATCAGGAAGAAATTCCCCGGGCAAACGAAGCGGTTGAGCGAAAACTAATTCAGCCGGGGAAGCGTGCAAATCTTCCTTAGGTGCAGAACGCAACCCTAATAAAACCCATGGAAGTTTGTCTACCCAATTTGTATCCGTTAGCGACGCTCTGAGGGCTGCTTTCAATGACCTGTGAAAGCGTTCGCATAAACCATTAGCCTGGGGGTTATACGCCGTGGTGCGATGAATCTTCACCCCCAAGCTGCGGGCCGTCAATGACCACAGCTCGGAAATAAATTGGGGACCCCTGTCGGACGTTATGTCCGACGGTACACCAAAACGCGCAACCCATGCTGCTAAAAATGCTCGCGCAACTTCTTCCGCTGTGGTTGATGTCAGAGGAACCGCCTCTGGCCAGCGCGTGGTGCGGTCTACCATCGTCAAAAGATGTGTGTGCCCGTGTGATAACGGAAGCGGGCCGACCAGGTCAATATGCACGTGACCAAAACGCTTAGCGGGGATGTGGAAAGGTTCTAACGGGGCCTTAGCGTGTCTGTGTATTTTGGCTCGCTGACACGCTACGCAGGCTGCTGCCCATTCCTTGACCTGTTTGCGCAACCCGGGCCAAACAAATTTCTCCCCCACCAACTTAATCGATGCGCGCACCCCCGGGTGCGCGAGAGAATGGACCAAGTCAAAAACACGGCGACGCCACGCGGTTGGCACCACAGGGCGGGGCCGTCCCGTGGAGACATCGCAGATTAGCGGGGGCATACCGTTTTGTTGCACCCTGTGCTCCAGCCTTAACCCTGTTGGTCCAGACTGGAGCGCGCGCACGTCCGCGTCGTTAACCTGCTCCGCAGCCATAGCTGCATAATCTAACCCAACACAGACCGGGGCTGCGCGCGCTCCCGCGTCGCTGCCCGGGCCCGCGGCCATGGCTACAGAGTCTGCCCCTATGGGGCTTGGCGGTGCTACTGCACGCGAGAGGCAGTCTGCTACAACATTGTGTTTACCCGCGACATGCTGAATATCAGTAGTGAACTCCGATATTGCGGCTAGTTGCCTTTGTTGCCGGCCTGACCAGGGTTCTGAAATTTTGGCCATCGCAAACGTTAGCGGTTTATGATCCACAAAAGCGGTGAAACGTCGCCCCTCTAACCAGAACTGAAAATGACGGATGGCCAAGTGTAGGGCCAAAAGCTCCCTGTCAAACGCGCTGTATTTCCGTTCACTATCGCGCAAGGTCCTGCTGAAAAACGCGAGGGGTTGCCAGGTACCTGCCACAAACTGTTCAACTACCGCCCCCACCGCTACATCGGAAGCGTCAGTGGTGAGTGCCATGCGGGCCGTTGGAACTGGGTGCGCAAACAAAACTGCGTTTGCCAGAGCTGATTTGACCTGGGCAAAAGCGCGCTCCCGCTCCGGAGACCATTCAACTTTATTTGCGGGCTTTTGTTTTTTTAACGCGGTGTACAATGGCTGCATGAGCCGTGCTGCGCTTGGGAGGAATCGGTTGTAAAAATTAACCATCCCTAGAAACTCCTGAAGCACCTTGACCGTTTGAGGTTGCGGAAAATCCGTTATGGCACGCACTTTATTTGGAAGGGGAACTGCTCCCTCTGCCGAAACGCGATGTCCCAAAAAATCAATCTGCGCCACCCCAAACTGACACTTCGCTGGGTTAACTATTAACCCGTGCTCTGCCAACCTCTGGAAAACTGCTGTGAGGTGTTTTTCATGTTCGCCTTCGGACGCGCTGGCTACCAAAATATCGTCCAAATAAACGAACACGAAAGGCAGGTCGCGTAAAACTGCATCCATCATGCGTTGGAAAGTCTGCGCGGCCCCCTTGAGGCCAAAAGGCATGCGCAAGAACTCAAAAAGGCCGAAAGGCGTTATGACCGCTGTTTTGGGTACATCCTGCGCGCGCACTGGCACCTGGTGATAGCCGCGCACCAAGTCTATTTTAGAAAAAATGCGCGCCCCCGCCAAATGGACAGAAAAATCCTGAATGTGCGGAATCGGGTAGCGGTCATGAGCTGAAACGTTGTTCAACCTGCGGAAATCGCCGCAAGGTCGCCACGAGCCGTCAGCTTTTGGGACCATGTGTAACGGCGAAGCCCAAGAGCTCTTGGAACGTCTAACAATGCCCAGTTTTTCCAGATTAGTGAACTCCTCGCGCGCGATGGCCAGTTTAGCTGGGTCCAAGCGCCGAGCCTTTGCAAAAACGGGAGGGCCTGTGGTTGTTATGAAATGTTCTACCCCATGTTTGGCCACCGTTGCTGAAAACGTGGGGACTGTGAGTGCTGGAAACTGAGCAAGCAGAGTGTGAAACTTACCACCCGCAGCTGAGACGCTGGCATGTGCAGTTGGCGGGGCCACCCGAGCTGTGCAGGGAATAGAATGAAAGGACAGTGCATTAATCAGACGTCTATTAGCAAGGTCAACCAATAAACCATGTGAGCACAAAAAATCAGCCCCTAACATGTTGAAACTGACTGCTGCTACAATAAATGTCCACTCAAATGAACGGCCCTGTAAGGACAGAAGCATGGTCCTCTCACCAAACGTTTTAATCGTGGAGCCGTTCGCTGCTGACACTGACACCCAGGGGGCTTTAGAAGGCGACAGCCGTTCCGCGTAGGTGGGTGTGACGAAGCTCAGCTGAGAGCCCGTGTCCACGAGGAACTGTTTCCCCGAGCGTGCATCCGTCAGGTAAAGCAGCCTGTTCTCGTTGCCGAGGGTCGCAGCTGCTACCGGCCCTCGGTCTTGGCGTTTCCCTGGCGCTTAAAATTGCACGGTGGGACGCACCTGTGCGCTCTCTCTGCAAAACGGCGGTGGTAGAAGCACGAGCCATTCGCCGCTCCGCGTCGTCTGGCTCCTGTCGCCGCCGTCGTTGGTGCGTCTGGCGCCGCGGCCGCTGGACCCACACTGTCTCCGGACACCGTTCCCGGACTGGCCGCCGCGGCCGAGACCGCGTTCCGCTTGTGGGCGTCGACCAACTTCTGCGCCTCCTTGCTCAACCCATGGTAGTCTCGCCTGGCCAATCGGGGTGACTCTGCCAGGGCCACTCTCACTGCTGGTGGTAGGGTTCGAAGGAAAAGGTGGGCGAAAATGAATTCGCCATCCTCAGAGGCTTTGAGCTGCAGCATCTTCACCATCAGGTCCGCAGGTCTATCGTTTTCGGCCTCCGTCAGCGCCAGGAGCCCCTCTGCTCTTTGTTGGACTGAGGGGGTGAAATGGCTGATCAGCGCGTCCTTCAATGCGCTGTACTTGTCGCTGTCTGGTGGATGATTAACCAGATCTTCCACTCTCTGGACCGTGTCGCTGTCCAGCTTCGCTACCACGTGGTAGAATCTTGTGTCATCGTTGGAGATTCTCCGGAGGTTGAACTGCGCCTCGATTGCGCTAAACCATGAGCGCGGGCTGTGCTGCCAGAAATCGGGCAGCCGGATCGTGGAGGCGGCCATCAGGCTGGCTTCCACCGAGCCCCGCTTGGGAGAATTCTGTCTGCTCATTTTCCGTCGTAGGTCACCAGTGTAGAAGCATGCTCAAATAACGAGGCTGAGTTTCAGTCATTAAACCAGCTTTATTTGACAGAACGCAGCGTCTAGCATTCTCAAAGCAGGAAAGAGAAAGAATCATACTTCAACACCCTTTTATACATTTCCAGCATCAGAATTCAAGTCACATGGTGTCTTCAGTCAACATACAGTTACAAAGCATCCCCTTGAAGCTTCACCATTGTCTCTCATTTCCTGATGAACCGGAATACCCTCCGGGGCGTCTTCTGTGGGACAAAGAGACAAATCTCACACTTCTTTGTTACCTCCTGTAGATTCGAGTCCTTAGTCCTTGCAGACGTGACACCCCACAATACACTTTCAGTCCTGTCTCTGTGGCAGCGTGAGCCCACAATGTGTGTCGGCCACAGGCTTGTATTTGTTTGTCTTAGCAAAATATGTTGCTTCCCTAACAATTGAAAGCTGAACTTTCATTGCTAATTGGAAATTTCTTCTACTTTTACATGTTTGATTTTGAAAATCTAGATACATGTTGCTCAACAGCATCAGCTTTGATGGGACGCTGAAATGTGGCACTCAATGTGGCAGGAACTCTGGCTTGTACAGAGTGCCACTCCTCCCATAAGTGGGTTGGATCAACCAAGGTTTTGTTGAACAGAGTATTCATCAAATCATCCACATATTCTGAAAAAAAATATATTCAATAAAAATTAGACATCCATTTGACTACAGTATGAAATACAAATTTGACCCAAATTAACATAATTTGATAAAAGCTATGAAATGTGAAAGTTGAATGAAGACCAACCCTCCACCCACTGTAAATATCATATACAAGCCTAGAAAATGATACTAATATTTCTTATACTCACCGAAAGTTGGATTAACTTTCTTTGCTTGCAGTTTATATCCGCCTTTTTTGAATTTTGGGTACCTGATGATGAAGACCGGCTCACCATCACGATTCTGTGCCTGCTTGCGGCCTGCATTTTCATTAAAGTGCATTGCAGCTAAACAAAGTCTGTAATTAGAATATTATCACAATGATTTATTTTTGGACATATAAGTGATCTATCAGCAGAAACTCTATGTAATTGACACTGTTATTATAATTGCATTTCATATTTTTGGTCACATATTGCATCTCCTTACCTTGTCAACATTCTAAGGAATGAGAAGTGTACACTCTTTGGTGCAAAATGAATAATCAGACTGTGGAAAGCCTCCACATTTGAAGTTTGCTGCCCTGGACTCAGCTTTCGCACATCCCTGAGGACCCGTGTTTTGTTGATCATATCAACAACTTTTTCACAGCCCTTTGTGCCTGAAATAAATAAATTGTAGGTGTGAGATATGTCACCAAAAATGATGAAAATCAATGGGATAATAATTTTTATATATATATATAATACATGCACTGTTGTTTCATTGTGTGAAACTGTTTTTTGTGTTAGGTTGCAGTCTCTCAGGAGCTGGGGGATCGTATGTAGTGCTCGCATCTTTGTACTTGGGTTGATGCGCAGGCAGCAGAGCAGCGCGCCGTTCAGCCGGAAAAAAGCAGAGGACAAGGGTAACGGGCACCACACCGAGACAGGGATAATCAGTGATAATGTTGCTTACTTGCAGGGACAGGCGGCTGGCGTCGGCAGGTGATGAGCCCGGGAGACAGCGTCCTGCAGGTGGGCTAAATAGCCCGCTGCTGACGAGGCGCAGGTGTGCGCGCAGCTGAAGCCGCTGATGAGCGGCGAGTCGTGACACAAATTGCATCTTATTCTCGAAATCGCTGTCAACGAAATGTCTACTGCACATGTTGGGTGATTTACCGACATCATTCCAATTTTTTTGCGTTTTCTGAACGAATTTCACCCATGCCGTTCTGATTTTCCCAGGGACGGGAAATTCATAAACACTCACCGCATGCTCCTCTGGTATACCGTCGCACCTGTAGACAGCACAATGCCAAACCATAATTAATTCGATTACTGAAATCCTAATCTTAATAAATAATCTATTTGTAATCCACAAGTACTCCGAGAAATATCCGTAATCGCCGATTTTAAAACGTAAACAACAAACAATGTCCGCCGAGCGTGTGCGTGTCTCTTCCTGAAATTACGTCATACAGTCAGTGGCCATCTTAGCCGCTGATCGCTTGGCTGAGTCAGACAGCTCTCAAGGACAGCATACTTCAAGAGTGCATTGTCACCTTATGCGACATTTGTTGACACCAAAACATTTGCGGTTCAAATTAGCTCGTCTCACACAAAAATTTAAGATATGATTTAGCGATACTGAATTTTCGTCCGGCCGACGCCTTCAATTAGAGGACACATCTTGGTTGAACATGTCCCTATGGTCACATTATTTTCAATCTTTTCTAGGGGTACCATCATTTTTGTCCAGGCCTGTTTCATGAGTTTGTTTTTTAAAATAATTCTGTTGAACCACAATTCAAAAGCATTGTCTGATTTTCATTGGTTAATTTTCATAGAATTTTTATTTATTACCACTTTTGTCAGATTCAAGTTATTTCTGTGACCACTGTGGGTTTTTCTTTCATTAACAGAGGGGTACCAACAATTTTGTCCACGTCTGTAATAGCTTGATTTGCTACTCAAGCTGACACAATATAATCTTTGTTTTGATTTGTTGTTTTGATTTTATTGTACAGTGTCCTTGAGTGCGCTGAAAGGCAAATAAAAATTAAATGTCTTTGTTGCCGTTAAAGAAGGTAAAATATTCCAGTTATGCAAAGTGCAACAAAATTAAAATTATATTGGAAAAAACAGAATTACCTTTAAAAAAAAGTCAATATTTTCTCTTCATCGGATATATTATACAAAACAGATTATGGATTTATATTTATTTATTGCTATACTCACACCGTCCACAGTGAAGTTGATTTAACTATATTCTTTCATATGATAAAGTACATTTCCATCATTAGAAGAGGGATGATCAGATCAACTATCTTAAAAATAGCAAAAAATGGGCTGCGGGAAGATTTAATTTCGTGGACACACAACTGTTAGTTCCGCTACTCGTGACGCCATAGGACTATGGAGACACCAACATCACTCCCCTTGGCGGACGAGGTCTGTCCAGCGCTCCGCTCCACTATTAGAACACACGTATATTCTCACATTACTAGCTTACGGGCCCTCGATGATAATTCCTCACACACCAAGCAGACGCAGCTGTCTCGGCTTCATCTGTCCTAGGCAAGTCACACAAAAACAACATCCCGTCAGGAAATGAGGTGTTTTAACTACTGTGAATGGATGAATATTCTTTTAGGGGAGCAGGCTGTTAAGGTGAGCTGCTGCTGGGGGTCAGAGGAGCATTACTTCTGCTGAAAATGTCTCCTCTCCAGGAGAAATTTCTCTTGGTTGTTCTTTCAAGCTAATCGTGGTTCAAACAACACAATACTCATCTTTTCCCTCTGTTTATTTAAGTTTCTGTTTATGGTAAATCTCCCTCTGTATTTTTAGCTGCAAATAATGAAATTAGCAGAATCACAGCTGTTATCAGCAATGCCACGTATGGAGATATCCATCCACCCATCCATCTTCTACGGCTTTTCCGGAGGTCCGGGTCGCGGAGGCAGCAGTTCAAGCAGAGAAGCCCAGACTTCCCTCTCCCCAGCCGCCTGCTCCAGCTCTTCAGAGAGGATACCAAGGCGTTCCCAGACCAGCTGGGAGACGTAGTCTCTCCACCGAGTCCTGGGTCTGCCCCGGGGTCTCCTCCCAGTTGGACGTGCCCGAAACACCTCAAGTGGGAGGCGTCCAGGAGGCATCCTGATCAGATGCCCATACCACCTCAACTGACTCCTTTCAATGTGGAGGAGCAGCGGTTCTACTCTGAGCCTCTCCCGGATGACTGAGCTCCTCACCCTATCTCTGAGGGTGAGTCCAGCAATCCTACAGAGAAAGCTCATTTCAGCCGCTTGTATCCGCGATCTCATTCTTTCAGTCATTACCCAAAGCTCATGACCACAGGT
Organism: Pholidichthys leucotaenia; assembly: GCA_020510985.1. Taxonomy (NCBI): domain Eukaryota; kingdom Metazoa; phylum Chordata; class Actinopteri; order Cichliformes; family Pholidichthyidae; genus Pholidichthys; species Pholidichthys leucotaenia. The sequence continues at coordinate 292,810,355 of CM035842.1, forward strand.
GAGAGTAGGAACGTAGATTGACTGGTAAATCGACAGCTTTGCCTTAGATCTAAGCTCCCTCTTCACCACAACAGACTGGTACAACGTCCGCATCACTGCAGATGCTGCTCCAATCAGTCTGTCAATCTCTCGCTCCATTTTCCCCTCACTCGTGAATAAGACCCCAAGATACTTAAACTCCTCCACTTGGGGCAGGAGCCTGTCCCCAACCCAGAGAGGACAATCCACCTTTTTCCGGCTGAGGACCATGGACTCGGACTTGGAGGTGCTGATTCTCATCCCAGCCGCTTCACACTCAGCAGCAAACCGTCCCAGCAAGAGCTGTAGGTCATTGCTGGATGAAGCCAACAGGACAACATCATCTGCAAACAACAGAGATGAGATCCTGTAGTCACCAAGCATGACACCCTCCATTCCCTGGCTGCGCCTAGAAATCCTGTCCATAAAAATTATGAACAGGATCAGTGACAAAGGGCAGCCCTGGCGGAGTCCAACTCTCACTGGGAATGAGTCCGACCGAGTGTTGGCAATACGAACCAAACTCTCACAATGGTCGTACAGAGACTGAATAGCTCATAACAACAAGCCCGATACCCCATACTCCCGAAGCACCCCCCACAAAAAACCACAAGGGACGCGGTCAAATGCCTTCTCCAAGTCCACAAAACACATGTAAACTGGTTGGGCAAACTCCCACGAACCCTCGAGAATTCTCGAGAGGGTAAAGAGCTGGTCCGATGTGCCACAGCCAAGACGAAAACCACATTGATCCTCCTGAATCCGAGGTTCGACCAACGGCTGGACTCTCCTCTCCAGTACCTTGGCATAGACCTTCCCAGGGAGGCTGAGGAGTGTGATCCCTCTAAAGTTGGAGCACACCCTCCGGTCCTCTTTTTTGAAGAGAGGAACCACCACCCCGGTTTGCCATGCCAAAGGCACTGCCCCCGACCTCCAAGCAATGTTGCAGAGGCGTGTCAACCATGACAGCCCAACAACATTCAGGGCTTTGAGGTACTCAGGGCGAATCTCGTCCACCCCCGGGGCCCGGCCACCAAGGAGATTTTTAACCACCTTGGCGACCTCAGCCCCTGTGATAGGCAAGTCATCCCCCTTGTCCACAAACCCTGCTTCCTCTGTGGAAGGCGTATCAGTGGGATTGAGGAGATCCTCGAAGTATTCCTTCCACCGCCCAACGATATCTCCAGTCGAAGTCAACAGCGCCCCATTCGCACCATACACAGTGTGGACAGGGAGCTGCTTTCCCCTCCTGAGCCGCCGGACAGTTTGCCAGAATCTCTTCGAGGTCGACCGAAAGTCTTGTTACATGGCCTCACCGAACTCCTCCCATACCCGGGTTTTTGCTTCAGCAACCACCCGAGCTGCACTCCGCTTGGCCTGCCGGTACACCTCAGCTGCTTCAGGAGTCCCACAAGCCAACCAAGCTTGATAGGACTCCATCTTCAGCTTAATGGCCCCCCTCACCACTGGTGTCCACCACTTGGTTCGGGGGTTGCCACCACGAGATGCACCGACCACCTTGTGGCCGCAGCTCTGGGCCGTCGCTTCAACAACAAAGGTGGAGAACATGGCCCATTCAGACTCCATGTCTCCAGACTCCCTCGGAATGTGGTTGAAGTTCTTCCGGAGGTGGGAGTTGAAGACCTCCCGGACAGGGGCCTCAGCCAGACATTCCCAGCACACCGTCACTATACGTTTGGGTCTACCAGATCTGGATGGCTTCCTCCCCTGCCATCGGATCCAACTCACCACCAGGTGGTGATCAGTTGACAGCTCTGCACCTCTCTTTACCCGAGTGTCCAAGACATACGGTCGCAGGTCTGATGACACGATAACAAAATCGATCATCGACCTGCGACCTAGGGTGTCCTGGTGCCAGGTGCACATATGGACACCCTTATGCTTGAACATGGTGTTTGTTATGGACAAACTGTGGTTAGCACAGAAGTCCAATAACTGAACACCACTCGGATTCAGATCGGGCAGGCCGTTCCTCCCAATCACCCCCCTCCAGGTTTCACTGTCGTTGCCCACGTGCGCATTGAAGTCCCCCAGTAGGACAATGGAGTCTCCAAGAGGAGCACCCTCCAGCACCCCAGTCGCAGACTCCAAAAAGGGTGGGTACTCTGAAACATCATTTGGTGCATAGGCACAAATGATGGTCAGGACCCATTTCCCAACCCGAAGGCGCAGGGAAGCAACCCTTTCATCCACCGGGGAAAACTCCAATATAGAGGCAGCAAGGTGGGGGGATACAAGAATACCCACCCCTGTTCATCGCCTCTCGCCCGGGGCAACTCCAGAAAAGGCCAAGCTCCAGCCCCTCTCCAGGAGACTGGTTCCGGAACCGGAGCTGTGTGTTGAGGTGAGGCCGACTATATCTAGCCAGTATCACTCAACCTCGTACACCAGCTCAGGCTCCTTCCCCACCAGAGAGGTGACATTCCACGTACCAAAAGCCAGTTTAGAAAGCTTGGGATCAGTCCGCCAAGGTCTCTGCCTTTGACCGCCACCTAATCCACATAGCACCGGACCCCCATGATCCCTCCTGCAGGTGGTGAGCCCACTGGAGGGCGGACCCATGTAACTCCTTCGGGCTGAGCCCGGCCGGGTCCCATGGGTGGAAACCCATCCACCAGACGCTAGCCATCAAGCCCCCTCCCCCAGGCCTGGCTCCAGGGTGGGGCCCCGGTAACCCCATACCGGGTGGGGTACACTGAATCCTTGATATAGAATTTATCATGAGAGTCTGTTTGATTGTTCTTAGTCTGGCCATTCACCCAGGACCAGTTTGTCTTGGGTGACCCTATCAGAGGCAAATTGCCCCGGACAACATAGCTCCTGGGATCACTGGGGCACGCAAACCCCCCACCACGATAAGGTGACGATCCATGAGGGGGATGGAGATGGAGATGGAGTATGGAGATATATATATTTAAAATTTCATAAGTGCAAAAAATTAAGACCAGTATTGTGGAGAGTGTGGGAAATGATGAGGCAGGTTTATGAGCAGACGAAACTTTATTAACACTCTCACATCATCCAAACACAGAAAAGCACTGAATCAGCCAAACCAGGTTTCTCCTTATAACCTCCACAGATCATCTCACATCTGCATGACATTTCACATCACACTGCATGATATCCAACTCCACAATACATTTTCCTTCAACCCCCAGCTCCCTCTTCCTGCCAACTCCCCATGACGTCCTTGCCTATTCTTCTCTTATGATTAATCACTGCCTCCTGACTGAGACGCTGTCTGCAGATTCCTCCACAATATGCATTCCCACATCACCCCCACCCCAGACAGAGTTTCAGTCACTACGTCTTTTGGGCTTCAGTCTCCTCCCATATCTGCTGTAACTGGGGTCTCTGTGCTGGCGGGGGGCTGCTGGACGTGTGTCTGACTGTGGGTGGGCCAAGGCGAGGGGGGGGGGAACTTCGCTCTGCCTGTGTGGCTGTTCTGGTGAATCATTTGCCTGGGGAGTTCTCCGTGGGGGTCTTCCACACCGGGGGGCCCGGGCCAGCAGCACTTGCTCGTCCACCACTACAAAGGCGGGCTTAAGTCTGTCTATGCATATTTTCTCCCGACGCCCCCCCAAGTCTAGCAAAAAATGCTTGTCCCCTGTTTCCAGCACTCTGAACGGGCCATCATAGGGTGGGTGCAATGGCGGGCGGTGTGCATCGTGTCTGACGAACACGAACTCCGCGTTCTTCAAAGTTTTTGGCACAAAAGCGCGTGGAAAACAGTGGTGGGCCGGGCAGCGTGCCTGTGTCTGTACTACGCTGCAAACGCTGAGACGGGCAGCTGTCCGGCGCGGGATTATCTGGCAAAAATTCCCCGGGTAGCCGCAGTGGCTAAGAAAAAACCAGCTCAGCCGGGGAAGCCTCCAAATCCTCTTGTGGTGCGGAACGCAACCCCAATAAAACCCACGGCAACCGGTCAACCCAATTTGCATCCGTCAACGAAGACCTGAGTGCTCTCTTCAGTGATCTGTGAAAACGCTCGCATAACCCATTTGCCTGTGGGTTGTACGAGGTCGTGCGATGAATTGCAACACCCAGGCTGTGGGCCATCACGGACCAAAGTTCGGAAACAAACTGAGGGCCCCTATCGGACGTGATGTCCAACGGGACTCAAAAATGCACCACCCATGTTGTCAAAAAAGCGTGCACCACGTCCGTGGACGTGGTTGCCGCCAGCGGGACTGCTTCTGGCCAGCATGTGGTGTGGTCCACCACTGTCAGAAGGTGTGTGCACCCCTGCTACGGCGGGAGGGGGCCCACGAGGTCCACGTGAACATGGTCAAATCTTTTAGCCGGTATACTAAACGGCTCCAAAGGAGCCTTCGTGTGTCTGTGCACTTTGGCACGTTGGCACGCTACGCAGGCTGCAGCCCACTCTTTCACTTGTTTGCGCAGGCCTGGCCACACGAATTTCACTCCCACCATTTTGACTGACGCGCGCACTCTTGGGTGCGCCAAAGCGTGAACTGACTCAAACACGCGGCGGCGCCACGCGACCGGGACCACCGGGCGCGGGCATCCCATGGAGATGTCACAGATTAGGGGGGGCTGCCATCTTGCAGTACCTTGCTCTCCAGACCTTAACCCTGTTGGTCCAGACTGGAGCGCGCACACGCCCGTATCACTAATCTGCTCTGCGGCCATGGCTGTATAATCTATCCCTATGCAGACCGGGGCCACGGCCGCGCACGAGAGGCAGTCTACCACCACATTCAGTTTACCCGACACATGCTGAATATCGGTCGTAAACTCCGAGATCGCGGCCAGCTGTCTCTGCTGCCGGCCCGACCATGGTTCCGAAACCTTGGCCATCGTGAACGTCAGTGGCTTGTGGTCCACGAAAGCAGTGAAGCTGCGCCCTTCCAGCCAGAACTGGAAGTGGCGTATGGCCAGATGGACAGCCAGCAACTCTCTGTCGAACGCTCTGTATTTACGCTCACTGTCGCGCAAAACCCTGCTGAAAAAAAGCGAGCGGCTGCCAAGAACCAGCGACACGTTGCTCCACGACGGCCCCTATGGCCACATCCGAGGCGTCGGTAGTGAGCGCTATCCGGGCCGCCGGGTCTGGGTGCGCCAACAGTGCGGCGTTTGCCAGGGCTGCTTTAACCTCAGAGAACGCCTGCTCTCGCTCCGGAGTCCATTCGACTCCATCCGTGGGTTTCCGTCTCTTGAGCGCGGCGTACAATGGCTGCATGAGTTGAGCTGCACGGGGGAGGAAACGGTTGTAAAAGTTAACCATCCCCAAAAATTCCTGCAGCGCCCTGACCGTCTGAGGCCGGGGAAAGTTTGCCACTGCGCGCACTTTGTCGGGCAGGGGTATCGCTCCCTCTGGTGAGACGCAGTGCCCAAAAAGTCAATCCCCGTCACGCCGAACTGGCACTTCGCCGGGTTTATTATTAACCCGTGCTCCTCCAACCTCTGGAAAACCGTCCTGAGGTGGGTTACGTGTTCGTCTTCAGATGCACTGGCTACCAGGATATCATCCAGGTAGATGAACACAAACGGGAGATCGCACAGCACTGCGTCCATCATGCGCTGGAACATCTGTGCCGCTCCTTTTAATCAGAATGGCATGCACAGAAACTCGAATAAGCCGAACGGAGTTATTACGGCTGTTTTGGGTATGTCCTCCATGCGCACTGGGACCTGGCGGTAACCGCGGATCAGGTCTATTTTAGAAAAAATGCGTGCTCCGGCGAGGTGAACGGAAAAATCCTGAATGTGGGGAATCGGGTAGCGGTCGTGTGCTGTGGCGTTATTCAACCTGCGGAAATCGCCGTACGGTCGCCACAACCCCTCAGCCTTAGGGACCATGTGTAGCGGGGATGCCCATGGGCTGTTCGATCGCCTGATGATGCCAAACCTTTCCAGGTTGGCAAACTCCTCACGCGCTATGGCCAGTTTAGCTGCGTCCAAGCGCCGAGGTCGTGCGAAAACAGGCAGCCCGGTGGTGGTGATAAAGTGCTCCACCCCGTGTTTAGCTATGGCCGCTGAAAACGTCGGGACCGTGAGTGCTGGGAACTGAGTGAGCAGTGTGTGGAACTTACCGCCTGGAGCTTTGACGTTGGCTTGTGTTACTGGCCCGGCCCCTCGAGCTGTGCAGGGGAGAGAGTCAAAGGACAGTGCATTAACCAGGTGCTTGTTAGCAACATCAACTAATAAACCATGCGCACACAGAAAATCAGCTCCCAGGATTGGGAAAATCAGAGCTGCTATGACAAAAGTCACTCGTATGTACGGCCGTGTAGAGATAAAGCCAGTGTCCTCTCACCAAAGGTCTTGATGTCTGAGCCGTTTATTGCTACCAGCCCGGGGCCGCTCGGTACTGCCAGCCGGTCGGCGTAGGTCGGCAGGATGATGCTCTTCTGGGCTCCGGTGTCTAGGAGGAAGCGTCTCCCCGAGCGCGAGTCCGTCACGTAGAGCAGCTTGTTCTCTTCACCAGCGGTCGCAGCTACTGCTGGCCTCATCATTTCCCGAGCGCTTGAATTGGCACGGTGGCGCACATCTGCGTGCGTTCTCTCCGAAGTGGCGGTGGTAGAAGCAGAGCGTACCTCTCCGGCGCTCCTTGGTCCCCGCTGCCGCTACTGTCGGTGGCTCCTCGCCTCCTCTGGTCGTCTCGCTGGGTTCCGACGCCGCTGCGTTCACCGTGAGCGCTCTGGTGGTGAGGATGATCCGGTCTGCCTCCTGGGCTAGCGCACGGTAGTCATGCGCGGCCAGCAACGGCGAATTGGCCAGGACCGCTCTCACCTCTGTTGGAAGGTTCCGGAGGAAAAGGTGGGCAAACAGAAAATACCCGTCATCCGTGCCTGACGCCTATTGTCGCGAATTTGCATCAATCCAAAAAAAAGAAACAAAAAACAAAAAAACAACGATTTTCAATTATGAAAAAAAAAATTTGTTCACAGTTGGAAATAAATTCAGGCGTCAAGGGGTTAAGGCCAACATCTCCATCAGATCGACGGCCGAACCATCTCCTAACTCGGAACGCCTCAGGAGCCTCTCTGCTCTCTCACAGTCTGAAAGTGTGTAGCGCCGAATCAGCGCAGCTTTGAGAGCCTCGTATCTGCCGTGGGCTGGGGGCTGGTCGAGCAGGCTTGCTACCTGCTGAGCTGTGCGAGCGTCCAGCGCTGCAACCACATGGAAAAACTTTGTGTCGTCTGCCGTTACTCCCCGGAGGGCGAACTGGGCCTCGGTGTGGTGGAACCAAGAGTGCGGGTTGTGCTGCCAAAAGTCCGGTAGCTTGACTGCAACAGCGCACGCGTTGCTGGGGGTTCCCGTCCAGGCCGTCTGTGGGATGCTTGCCGCGTTGCTGGGGCTTCCCGTCCGGGCCGACTCCGGGGTTCTTGCCTCGTGTTCCATAATACGTCTCGGGTCACCAGTGTGGAGAGTGTGGGAAATGATGAGGCAGGTTTACGAGCAGACGAAACTTTATTAACACTCTCACATCATCCAAACACAGAAAAGCACTGAATCAGCCAAACCAGGTTTCTCCTTATAACCTCCACAGATCATCTCACATCTGCATGACATTTCACATCACACTGCATGATATCCAACTCCACAATACATTTTCCTTCAACCCCCAGCTCCTTCTTCCTGCCAATTCCCCATGACGTCCTTGCCTATTCTTCTCTTATGTTTAATCACTGCCTCCTGACTGAGACGCTGTCTGCAGATTCCTCCACAATATGCATTCACACAGTATACCTGATTAACTGGTTTATTGCTCAACCGTAGTCTGAAGCTAAAACCTTTACCATCTTCTCTAGCATGAAGCCACAGTGGGCTAAAGTTAGCAAAATAAGAAATAAATCTATTTTTTCACACACAGTAAATTTTACATATAATAAACTCAATAAATCCCCCAGCTTAGTGAGCAGTTCTACTTTAGGTTGCTACAGTTAGGCAAAACTTAAAAGTGAGCTACAGGCATTTATAAGACAAATCTTTTCCTCACATTAGCACAATGATGCTAGTTAGCATGCTAATGCTAGCTAGCACGCTAATGCTAACATTATCGGTCCTTAACTGGAAATAAGCACATTATTTCAAATTTCTTTCTTACCTCTGAATCTCCAAGCCTCTGCTTCAGACTGTTGGTAAATTTCTATGATGCCCTTGTCTGTCTGAGAAAGTTGGTTATTCTGCAACTATGTTTCTCCAACCTTCATCCTGCTTGCGTTGAGAATGTCAGTTATTCTGTAACTATGGTTTCATCCTTCATCCTGCTTGCTTTGCACGCCACACTGCCGTGTTTAGATTACACCTAAGGATTCACTCGCTGAAACCAGATAGAATCAGCTCTGCCCTCAGCTAAGCTGGCCCATAGCAGAAGGACACTGATACACATGAGAGGAGCCCTCCCTCCTGCGTGAGGGAGTGGCAGAGTTCTATAAAAACCATAGGACCCACTGTTGGGGTAGCGCTCTCTCTTGATACGTCTTGGGAGTAGTGCTCCGGCGCTGTACCTTGTACCATATCTCACCTTCAGTAAAATAAGTGAAACTATACTTCACCTCTGTGTCTGGTTATTTGGCCTTCATACCAAAAGAACTGGAGGTAAAGATATTTTAGCGCAACAAGACTGACAGCTTTATGCCAGCTTCAGTTAACAGGTCCTCGGTTGATAAGCTTGCCAGAGCCATGAAAGCAAACTGACAAACCCGGAAGTCGAGATAGAAAAAAAATGGAGGGAAAATCCAAACAACCAATCATATTTTGATATTCATTTTGACAGCCAATCAACGAACTGTGCTTGGCATGCTCGTTCCAGATGAAAAAAAAAACAAACAACTAAACAGAACTAAAATATCCACCTTATTCTTGGGGGTGATGCTGTAGGAACGATTATGGGCGGAGCTTCCGGTTTCAGCTGACCTAGTGTTAAATCAGTCAGTAAGAGTGGAGTAGCAGGGGCATTTAAAATAGTGTTTTTAAAAGTTTTTCAAATTCATTTTAATGTATAATCCACATACGTGTTTTGCACTCAAGTGGCAGTTTATTTCAGCTCTTCTAGTTTTTGTATTGTTTGAATGTTTTGGCGTAGTTCTGTTATTTGCTAGTGTTCGTGGTTGTGCCAATAGACTGGATAAATGGAGGCTTCTCACCACATGGTGACAGACGACATCCAAGCACAGTGTTGTGGCATACGTCTGCTCTAAGGTAAATTTGATTATGTCCAACATATTTCAACAAAATGCAGCCGATTTTATTGCGGTGGAGACGTGCTGGTCAGAATGTGCACCGTGTCATTATGAGTACCAGCAACAAGAAGTCATAAATCATGACTCTTTTTGTTTGGTAGGGCAAGTCCTGGGAAAACCCCATGAGTGCCTGGTATCATTGGAAAGCTTAGAAATCATATTTTCTAACAATACTTATGTTTTTGCAGAAGAGGTAACTTCCGACCGATCGAACATGAGTTTTCAACTTAGCTAAAATATAAACAAATCGTCTTCTTCTGGGTCAGTTTTTGTGTACTACCTACAAATTAAATATCATTTTGAAGGTCTTTCAATACAGAATATGGAAATAACGTGACATCAGTTTTGAAAATGTCCTCAAAGTGACTCATTTTGCCAGCACGGGTCATTTGTTTACACCGTTAGCATCTTAGCAGCGGCGCTACCTAACGGAGCTGCTGTGTACGAGGCCACTTTTTAAAGTGCTGATGACACGTTTTTGACTTCATCTAATTTTTCAACACATAATACAATATGACGAAATAGGTTGGTCTTTGCAGTTCTAAGTCAAACAGGCTTTTTTTCACGCAAATATCTGACGTTTTCATGAGCGCCATGTCACCAATTGAGTCAGTGGCTGGAAAACCCCACGGCCAGGTTGTAACATCTTCAACAGAACACAGCGCTTGGCTGCCCATTGTACACACAGGATGGAAGCGGTAGAAAGCATCGATGATGGTTCCAGCACATGTAGTCTGGAATTGGTTTGTGTTGTCCAGTCTTCAGAAGATTATAGTTTCGAAGAATGAGATGACAATGAAGAATCTGGGGGCATCAAACTGTATAGGTTTGAGCTGTGCCAAGCGGGCATTGTGCCTAGCAAGTCAGACTCAGTGACAGTCAGCTGTTCATGTTTTATGTGCATCATCTGTCGTGTTGTCAGCCAGCCAATATTGCCAACACTATCACGACATGTTAGCCACTCCACACAGCCGTGGTTCTGTTGCTCCCTTGTAGCGATGTCGGCTCTGGGGTGCAACCGTGGTTAACACGTTTCCTCTCCATGTTCACTGGGTGATGTCAGCCTTGAACGCCTACTGTATGTGTTTCTGTGTATTTTTGTAAATCTTCACCTTTTGGGATCAGTCTTTATATTCAATACATGTGCTGTGGTGAATCCTGCGCGTAAATCCATTCATCATAACCCTCCGTGCGCTCCTACACAGGGCATGGAGAGGGAGGATGAAATAATGAGGATTTACGTGCAGGGTTCACCGTCGTCGGCCTCCGTCGGTCTATGATGACCATGGAAGAGAATCCTAAACGTCTACTCTGCTGGAACAGCACCGCCTGTGGCTGAACAGGCCGATGCGCGAATGGCAGTCCCTGTCGCACAGGTCGCACTTGTGGGTGATCTCCGTGCTGCTGGGTCTGTGGCGGTTCTTTCTGCGGGTCCTTTTTTCATCTGCTGCAGCAGCCAGTCTCTCTTCACCCGCCTTGAGCTGTCTGGTCAGGGTGCCTCTCCATTTGGAGCGGTCCGTTGCAAGGTCCACCCAGTGTTCTGTGTTGATCTCCAGGGCCTTCATGTCTCTCTTGCAGACGTCTCTAAAGTGCAGCTGTGGGCGGCCAACGTCTCTCCTGCCAGTCGCCAGTTCTCCGTAGAGGACGTCTTTGGGGATTCTGCCATCCTCCATACGGTGAACGTGGCCTAGCCAGCGGAGCCTGCGCTGTCTGAGTAGAGTGAACATGGAGGGAAGGCCGGCGCGGGACAGAACTTCTGTGTTGGGCACTTTGTCCTGCCAGGATATGTCCAGGATGTGGCGAATGCAGCGCAAGTGGAAGGAGTTCAGTCTCTCTTCCTGCCGGGCGTATGTTGTCCACGTCTCACTCCCATAGAGCAGTGTGCTGATGACGCAGGCGTTGTACACTGCCATCTTCGTCTTGACAGAGAGTTTGGGATTCTCCCACACTCGTGTGGTGAGGCGAGCGAGTGTGAAGGCTGATTTTCCAATCCTCTTGTCGATCTCTGTATCAAGGGAGAGGTTGTTGCTGATCGTGGACCCCAGGTACGTGAACTGATTCACAACCACCAGCTCGTAGTCGTCGATGGGGATGGTTGGTGGTGCTTCCGTGCCTTGCGCCAAGACGTTAGTCTTCTTCAGGCTGATGGTAAGCCCAAAGTCCTTGCATGCCTGGGAGAAGCGGTCCATCAGGGTCTGAAGCTCCTGCTGTGTGTGGGTTGCGACTGCAGCATCGTCTGCAAACAGCATGTCTCTGATTAGAGCCTCACGTACTTTGGTTCTGGCTTTCAGGCGGGCGAGGTTGAAAAGCCTGCCGTCAGATCTTGTGTGCAGGTAGATTCCCTCTGTTGCTGTGCTGAAGGCATGCCTCAGGAGCATAGCAAAGAAAATCCCAAAGAGGGTTGGCGCAAGTACACAGCCCTGTTTCACTCCGCTGCGTATGTTGAATGGCTCTGAAACGTTGCCGTCGTGCTGCACTATCCCCTGCATGTTGGTGTGAAACGATTCGATGAGACTTTGCAACTTTGGTGGGCATCCTATCTTTGGCAGGATCTTGAAAAGGCCCTCTCTGCTGACCAGATTGAACGCTTTGGTGAGGTCGATGAAGGCGACGTACAGGGGCATGTTCTGTTCTCTGCATTTCTCCTGGAGTTGGCGGATGGAGAATATCATGTCTACCGTTGATCGCTCAGCGCGGAAGCCACACTGAGACTCGGGGTAGACATGTTCAGCAAGCTTCTGTAGACGAACGAAAACAACTCGTGGGTAGACTTTGCCAACAATGCTGAGGAGGGAGATGCCCCTGTAGTTGTTGCAGTCGCTTCTCTCCCCTTTGTTTTTGTAGAGGGTGATGATCTTGGCGTCCCTCATGTCCTGTGGTACGGCACCTTCCTTCCAGCACTGGCAGAGGACGTCATACAATGGCAGTAGTAGGGCGGTCTAGCAGTGCTTGATCAGGTCGGGGGGTATGCCGTCGTTGCCGGGTGCCTTGCCAGCGGTCAAGCTATCAATGGCCTTGCTGAGTTCATTGATGGTTGGCTCGGCGTCAAGTTCGTCCATGGATGGCAGGCAGTCGATGGCATCAAGGGCTGACGGTGTCACGGTGTTCTGTCTGGAGTAGAGGTTGGAGTAGTGTTCCACCCATCTCTCCATCTGCTTGTTCTTTTCTGTGATCATCTCCCCAGTGGAGGATTTGAGGGGGGCCGTCTTGCTCTGAGCCGGACCAAGTGCTTTCTTGATGCCATCGTACATACCACGGATGTTCCCTGTTATGGCAGCGGTTTGAATGTCTTGGCTGAGCTGAGTCCAGTACTCGTTGGCACAGCGCCGAGCAGTCTGCTGAACTTTGCTTCTCGCAGCCCTGAGAATCTGGAGATTCCTCTCGTTTGGGTACTTCTTGTACTCAGCAAGTGCTGAGCGCTTGGCTTCAATGACAGGGGTCATCTCATTCAACTTGGCATCAAACCAGTCCTGTGACTTCAAGGTCTTCCTCCCAAAGGTAGCCAAGGCTGTGCGGTGGATGGTGTTTCACAGCTCTTCCCCCTTCTGCTTTGCAGATTCTCCTTCTTGTGGTACACCAAGTTCCTTCTCAAAGGTGGAGGCAAACTGCACAACAAGTTCTGGTTGGGCCATCTTGCTGGTGTCAATCTGTGCCTTTCCAGGCTGTCTAGCACGATGGAATTTCTTCAGCTGCAGCTTGACCTTGCAACACACCAATGAATGGTCTGTGTCGCATCTGCACTCTGGAATGAACGGGTGATTAGCACGTTCTTCAGTGAAGTGCGCCTGGTCAGGATCAAGTCCAGCTGGTGCCAGTGCTTTGAGCGTGGATGTTGCCAGGAAACCTTGTGTTGGGGCTTGGTCTTGAAGAACGAGTTTGTGATGCACAGATCGTGATATGTGCAGAACTCGAGCAGCCGCTGTCCATTGTCGTTCATTCTGCCCACGCCAAGTGGTCCAAGACAGGAGGGCCAGGAGTCGTGGTCAGCGCCCACTCTGGCATTGAAGTCTCCAAGGAGAATGAGTTGTTCAGAGTTGGGGATGATCCTGACAGTTGTTGCGAGATTCTCATAGAACTCGTCTTTTGCCTCTGGTGTGGCTGTCAGTGTTGGGGCATACACACTGACGAGGGTGACTGGGCCTTGAGTGGTGTTGAGGCGGAGGGTGAGGAGTCGTGCAGAGCCATTGCTGCCCAGTTCCACCATCTTCAGAAAGGTGTTCTTCACTGCGAAGCCCACTCCGTGTTCCCTGTGTTTGTCACTGCCCTTTCCCTGCCAGTAGAACGTGTAGTCCTTCTCTCTCAGTGTGCCTGCGTCAGCCAACCGTGTTTCCTGGAGAGTGGTGATATCCACTTCCAGTCTCTTCAGCTCATTGTTGAAGGATTATTATTGAGGATCTTATTATTGAGGATTTACATGCAGGGTTCACCACAGCACATTTAATACAGAATGATAGACAATTCCCAAAAAGGTGAAGACGTACAAAAAACACAAACACACTTACTGATGGCGTTCGGGGGCCGGCATCGCCCAGAGAACGAATGAGAGGAGACGTGTTAGCCACAGGTGCTCCCCAGAACCGGCATCACTTCAAGGACGCACGAGAACCACAGTGAACATGGAGTGACAAACACGTTGTGAGAGTGCTGAAAATACTGGCAGACTAACAGCAAAGATGACAATACTATGGACCAGCAGTGCGTGTACTTCGTGGCCGTTTGCCAGTAACGCACTGCTGGTGATGGTGTGATGAGAAGCACCTGGGCGAGGACTGGGAAACATGATCAGGGGAGGGAAATCAGCTGGTGATAATGAGAGAGGGGACGTGGCCGGACCGGCGAGAGTCAGCATGCAATCACAGAAAGTAGGTCAAAGCTGCGCGTAAATCCATTAATCCTTCCCCTCCTCGTGCCCTCCTTCTGCGTAAAAGTGCACGAGGAGCACACGAGGAGGCTTATGACAGTTGGAGCTGAAGCATGTAATGTGGTCTTTCACGGCCTGCTGTTTATCTAAGCCTGCGACACAATGTGAAGGCATAGCCGTAAAATTAAAACAAGAAACCAGAGAAACTGTGAGCTACAAAGCTGCTGTTATTCCAGTCAACAACACCGGAGTCCGTTCTGTCGCTTACGTCTTGGGGGTGCCGCCCTTAATTCGGTGGGTGGCACCACAGTCCAGTCAGCGGCTGCGGTTTTTTGATGATAGCTAGTTTATGCAGGCGCTGTTGTAAATATTATATTGATCATTGACAACGACTTTTGGGTTTACACAATATGCTAAAAATGTCAAAATCGTGTCATCAGCCCTTTAAATATCCATATGCCCAAATATGTAAAAAAAAAAAAAAACCACACACACAGGCTTACAGAGGCTGTCAAAAAAATTTTCACGACTGTGTATATATATATATTCACTACTCACAAAAAGTTAGGAACATTTGACTTTGGGGTGAAATTTATGGAAAATGTAAAAAGTTCACACTACAATGATATAATATCATGAAAGTAGGGTATTTAAGTAGAAATATGCAATGGTGATTTTCTCATCTCAAACAATTTACTGAAACAAAAGCCAACAACAGTGGTGGGTATACCACAACAAAAATGTCAATGTCTCAGTAACTTATGTGCCCTTGAGTATCAATTACAGCTTGTTATTAAAGAACACTAAACAGCTGTGACAACCCGCGAAAAGATTTGACAGGAGGAAGTCACATAACTGCACTGTCAAAATAAAAGCACAAACCATCCATCCATCCATCTTCTACCGCTTTTCCGGAGGTCCGGGTCGCGGAGGCAGCAGTTCAAGCAGAGAAGCCCAGACTTCCCTCTCCCCAGCCACCTGCTCCAGTTCTTCAGAGAGAATACCAAAGCGTTCCCAAACCAGCTGGGAGACATAGTCTCTCCAGCGAGTCCTGGGTCTGCCCCGGGGTCTCCTCCCAGTGGGATGTGCCTGAAACACCTCAAGTGGGAAGCGTCCAGGAGGCATCCTAATCAGATGCCCATACCACCTCAACTGACTCCTTTCAATATGGAGGAGCAGCAGTTGTACCCTGACCCTCTCCCGGACGACTGAGCTCCTCACCCTATCTCTGAGGGTGAGTCCAGCAATCCTGGACAATCCACCTTTTTCCGGCTGAGGACCATGGACTCGGACTTGGAGGTGCTGATTCTCATCCCAGCCGCTTCACACACAGCGGCAAACCGTCCCAGCAAGAACTGTAGGTCATTGCTGGATGAAGCCAACAGGACAACATCATCTGCAAACAACAGAGATGAGCTCCTGTGGTCACCAAGCATGACACCCTCCATTCCCTGGCTGCGCCTAGAAATCCTGTCCATAAAAATTATGAACAGGATCGGTGACAAAGGGCAGCCATAATGGAAGAAAATCAAGAATAAATACAGTAAATATACAGAAAATGAGTAGTAACCAAAAAGACCCAAGTGCTCGGCATCATGACAGTGCCCCTCCCTTAAGGGGTGGGTTCCTAGACACCCCACCGTAACATCAAAAAAGGGATGAAAGTACACCCTCCCCCCAACAGGAATAACTACAAAAACAGACCCCAGGAGGGTGGTGGGGGGATCCAGACCTGGAGGGAGAGACACAAACCCAACAAAACAAAACACACATGACCCACAATACTGACCAAATAAGGTGCCAAAAAAACAAGCAAAACTGGGTAAACAATGGAACAGTTCAGGTGGCCTTCCATCGTCCCATCTCCACCCAACCATCAGGTGGAAAAGGTCAGGTGGCCTACCAGGTCTCCAGAGCCATCAAAATGGAGGAAAGAGTCCATCGGGTGGTCTTCCAGAATTAAAAAGCCACCCAAGCAAACGAGAGAGTTTGTTGGGCGGTCTCCCCACATCTCTGGGCCCCCGGAGGTGGCAGTTGGAATCCGTGCTTACTGCAGACCCCTGAAACCAGGAGATGGGCACCTGATGAAGGAAATGGTGGAGAAAGGACCACAACGGAACCAGATGTTGAGTGGGGACCCACAGTGACTTTGGGCATAGATGCAGAACCCCCGGTGGCCCTGGACTGGGGTAAAGAAGCACCCCTGGTGGTCCCGGACCGGATCAGAGTTGCACCATCGGCGGCCCCGGACTGGGACAGAGCTGCACCCTTGGTGGATCTGGACTGGGACAGAGCTGCACCCTTGGTGAACCCAGACTGGGACGAAGCTGCACCTTTGAAGGCTCCTGGCTGGAATGGAGCACCCGCAACAACCTCGGCAGACGAAGCTGGACCCACGAAGACCTCAGGCGGCAAGCCCCAACCCACGGAGACCTCAGGCAAAGCTGGATGATCCTTGGTGACCCTGGGGGAAAGCTCAGACAATAGAGGCAAAGAAACGGGGTCAGGGTCACCGGCGGCAGTGGAGCCCGGAGAGGTGGGCTCAGGTGCAGCTGATGGCTGCACCTGGCTCTCCCCACCAAGAGCCAGGCAAGATCTCTCCAACATAGAAACAATAAAACAAAGGAGAGCACTTGCCTGAGCTCAAGCTCCACCACCGTTCAGGACTCTGTCCATCCAGATGACGATGTCTCAGGCCCGGCCCTCTGGAGGTCCAGCTCGGACTCTGCTGTGGCGGCCCCAACAGCAGGCATGATGGTCAATGCAGTCCCGGGACACTCCAGCAATGTAACCCACGCAGGTGGCTCGCCTGGCATGGCGACAGGTCTGCTCCATGTTGCCATTGGATCCTGCATAGCTGAAGCCCGGGGACGCAGGCTCTGGATTGCAAGCAGCACTCACCCTCTGTCTCAACCATGGTTGCGGGGCTGAAACTCAGGTTCTCCAGAGCTGCAGGCTCCTCCTCCATCCGGCAGCTTAATCCTGGAACCGGCGAACACTCAGGAGTCATAGGAGGAGACACGGAGAGAGCAGGTGTAGTCCTTATGGCTGCAGTAGGCGGTGAGGAGTCAGTGGACTGCAATGACTGAGCCTCACCCCCAGGAATCAGGCAAGGTAATTCATATAATGGTGATAAAGAATGAAAAGGCACTTGCCTGTTTTCCAGGAGCATGGTGGTTTCTGCTGCAACAGGCCCAGTCTCATCCTTCTCTGTGGCTGCGGTGGTAGTGCCCCCCCCGCCGGAAAACATGTAGGAGCCATCCCTGCAGCCTCATGACGGGCAAAACTGGGGAAGAGACAGCCAGGCTCTCAGCAGTGAGAGGAGGTGCCGTGGAAAAGGGGGAAACAGCAGCAACGTCTCAGGGAGAGGGAGCTGATGAGACAGCTGGTGAGAAAAACCTAGAGGAAGATGCTGCTGTAATTCCTTTTTGACATGGTGATGAGGAAGCTGCTGGCTGAGAGACAGAGGATTTCCTCCGGCGGCCTATAGCTGGACAATGGCGGGAGGTTTGCGGCATCTGGACCCAGTGACTCTCCTCCTTCCAATTAGGTACAGCCATGTCTCAGGGAGGAGTGGAGGTCTGCACTGGGAGGTGGCATCTTGGAGCAGGTGGAGCGGGAGCGGGAGCCGGAGTTGGAGCCTGGCAAGGAGCCGATTGGACCGAGGCCCGGGAGTGCCTCCCCGTTGGCGCCGATCTAGGCTTACTGGTGGAATTCTTCTCCAACTCACGGTTCTCCTGTTGCAGAGCCGACACCAGGGATAGCCTCTCTCTACCTTCGGCATGCTCTGAGAGGCGAGAATGACGCAGCACGGCTGCCTCCGCGAGGTTCAGATACCACAAAGCATCCTTCGAAGTGGAATAATGATGCGCTATGGCTAGAAGATCATCTATCTCCATTAGGGCCTGACAGAGCTCAAACCCCATGCTGATAGGGTACCATCTTCCGCTCGTTGCCATCCCATCAAAAGTGGACACCCAGGGGAAAAAAAATAGAGCAATGGAAAAAGGGGGGGGCAAACCCACAGCTGCTGGCACCTACTGACTGTAATCTACTGTCATAAACGGCCCTTTCAGGGCAGAAACAAGGCACCAATAACCTGCTGTGAGTTTGCACATTTAATGATAGGGAACACAAATAGAATCCACGAAAGATAACTACAAAAGACACAAAATAACCACGAAGGGAGACTTACAGAAAAATGCAGTCAATGTAAACCATGAAGGGTAACTTACAATTATACAGGCGAGGCTGAGAATAAAACAGGAATCAGACGGGGGGATTCCTGTCTGCACAATGCGAGATCGCAGTGAGGAATGAACACCGCAAGTGAGCTTAAATAATAATAAGGGGAAAACCCAAACATGAATCAGGTGTGGATGCATGAGTGAAAAGTAATTAAAGAACATTAACCAGCTGTGACAACCTGTGAAAAGATTTGACAGAAGTCAAAATAAAAGCACAAACCATAATGGAAGAAAATCAAGAATAAATAAATATACAGAAAATGAGTAGTAACCAAAAAGACCCGAGTGCAGCACTGACCCGCACTCGGCATCATGACAGTCTCATGCTGTTCACAAGTCGACTTATTGTCTGCTGAGACATGGCATTCCACTCTTCTTCAAGGGAGGCCCACAGGTCACTGAGGTTGTGGGGTGCAGGGTTACAAACCTCTACACGGCAGCCAAGCTGATCCCATAGGTTTTCTATGGGATTCAGGTCTGGAGAAAGTGCAGGCCACTCCATTTGAGGTACCCCAGCCTCCAGCAGCTGTTCCCTAATGATGCAACCTTGATGAGCTGGAGTATTGTTGTCCATGAAGATGAAATTAGGCCTGTGTTGTTCATGCAGGGGCACAATGACTGGATTAATGATGTTATTCAGGTAGTACTGGCTTGTCACTATACCATTCACAAGGTGTAGGGCAGTTCTGTATTGACTAGATACACCTGCCCAGACTGTAGCATGGTGACAACAGTGGCTGATGCATAGCACTCTCCTTGACGTCTCCAACATTGTTTAGTTTAGTTTAATGTTAATTTGAAAGGGACATTACATACTAATGAACATTAATACAAATGTAAGTATGCCAGATTTAGCAATACACTGCTAATTTGCATCTGTAGTCCCCCAGCGGGTCACAAAAACACAAACAAACAATTATAAACAAGCAGAACTGCAATGAAACTGTACAAAGTGCAAGGGTTAAGGTGTTACAAAACAAAATATTCAAATGTCACATGCGTGAAGTGCTGTGTATGTGTACACACACATGCACCCAAGCACCTCACAGCAACAACAGACAGCAACAAACAAGAGGCGGGGTATATGTGTGTCACACACGGGCACATATATATATATATATATATGTGTGTGTGTGTGTGTGTGTGTGTGTGTGTGTATGCTGTAGAGCAACCAGTAGTTAGGGGTACAGTTTTGGCCGTTTAAAAGCCAATTTTTACAATGAATCTTAAAAGTGTTTAGTGTGGTGCGTTCTCTGATTGTAGGTGGTATATTATTCCAGATCTTGGTGCCCCTCACTGATAGCACAGATTGAGCAAATGTGGTGCGTCTGTGGGGGACCTCATAGTCTCTTCTAGTGATTGCTTTGGTGGTTGTACCGGTGACAGTTCTCAGTTTAACATATTCTCCCGGGGGGGGGGGGGGAGTGCATAGCCATTTAATATTTTATAAATTGAACAGGCAAATTTGACAGTTTTATAATTTTCAGAAGACAGAAGATTGTATTTCTTGTAAATGTGACAGCAGAGATATGTGGAATCTTTCTTGTCAAGGATTTTTATGACTTTTTTGTATAAAGATTCAATGGGTTTGATTATGGTTACACCAGTGAGTGACCAGTTGGTGAAACAGCAATCGATGTGTGAAAAGATCATTGCATCCTGAAACATTTTGGCCGCATTAACTGTCAGCGATGGTCTAATTTGTTTAAAATTTCTTAGATTGATTTGATTACACAACATAACAAAAATAAATTTTTTGTAAGTTGTCTGTGTTTTGTTTGTTTCAGTTTGTTTTTTTCCAACTGATTTAAGACAACTTTGCGCTGCTGAATCCGAAAATGACATCCGTTTTTCTCAATCAGGTCAGGTTTTTATATTAAGTTATAAGCAGTTGTACCGCAGTTGTACAGGTGTACTGTAAATTGAATAGTAGACACTGATATAGGTAAGTACATGTAAATTGAATGTTATCTCATTGTTCAAAATTCAGAGAATTTCAAGAAATAAAAAAGAATTTTGCATCATATAAAGCAAAATCCCCCTCATGGATCGTCACCTTATCGTGGTGGGGGGGTTTGCGTGCCCCAGTGATCCCAGGAGCTATGTTGTCCGGGGCAATTTGCCTCTGATAGGGTCTCCCAAGACAAACTGGTCCTGGGTGAAGGGCCAGACGAAGAACGATCCAACAGACTCTCATGATAAATTGTATATCAAGGATTCAGTGTACCCCGCCCGGTATGGGGTTACCGGGGCCCCACCCTGGAGCCAGGCCTGGGGGAGGGGCTCGAAGGCTAGCGTCTGGTGGCCGGGTTTCCACCCATGGGACCCGGCCGGGCTCAGCCCGAAGGAGTTACATGGGTCCGCCCTCCAGTAGGTTCACCACCTGCAGGAGGGATCATGGAAGTCCGGTGCTATGTGGATTAGGTGGCAGTCAAAGGCGGAGACCTTGGCGGACTGATCCCAAGCTTTCTAAACTGGCTTTTGGTACGTGGAATGTCACCTCTCTGGTGGGGAAGGAGCCTGAGCTGGTGTACGAGATTGAGCGATACCGGCTAGATATAGTCGGCCTCACCTCAACACACAGCTCCGGTTCCGGAACCAGTCTCCTGGAGAGGGGCTGGAGCTTGGCCTTTTCTGGAGTTGCCCCGGGCGAGAGGCGACGAGCAGGGGTAGGTATTCTTGTATCGCCCCACCTTGCTGCCTCTATATTGGAGTTTTCCCCGGTGGACGAAAGGGTTGCTTCCCTGCGCCTTCGGGTTGGGAAACGGGTCCTGACCATCATTTGTGCCTATGCACCAAATGATGTTTCAGAGTACCCACCCTTTTTGGAGTCTGTGACTGGGGTGCTGGAGGGTGCTCCTCCTGGAGACTCCATTGTCCTACTGGGGGACTTCAATGCGCACGTGGGCAACGACAGTGAAACCTGGAGGGGGGTGATTGGGAGGAACGGCCTGCCCGATCTGAACCCGAGTGGTGTTCAGTTATTGGACTTCTGTGCTAACCACAGTCTGTCTATAACGAACACCATGTTCAAGCATAAGGGTGTCCATATGTGCACCTGGCACCAGGACACCCTAGGCCGCAGGTCGATGATCGATTTTGTTATCGTATCATCAGACCTGCGACCGTATGTCTTGGACACCCGAGTAAAGAGAGGTGCAGAGCTGTCAACTGATCACCACCTGGTGGTGAGTTGGATCCGATGGCAGGGGAGGAAGCCATTCAGACCTGGTAGACCCAAACGTATAGTGAGGGTGTGCTGGGAGCGTCTGGCTGAGGCCCCTGTCCGGGAGGTCTTCAACTCCCACCTCCGGAAGAACTTCAACCACATTCCGAGGGAGTCTGGAGACATGGAGTCTGAATGGGCCATGTTCTCCACCTCTGTTGTTGAAGCGGCAGCCCAGAGCTGCGGCCGCAAGGTGGTCGGTGCATCTCGTGGTGGCAACCCCCGAACCAAGTGGTGGACACCAGTGGTGAGGGGGGCCATTAAGCTGAAGAAGGAGTCCTATCAAGCTTGGTTGGCTTGTGGGACTCCCGAAGCAGCTGAGGTGTACCGGCAGGCCAAGCGGAGTGCAGCTCGGGTGGTTGCTGAAGCAAAAACCCGGGTATGGGAGGAGTTCGGTGAGGCCATGGAACAAGACTTTCGGTCGGCTTCAAAGAGATTCTGGCAAACTGTTCGGCGGCTCAGGAGGGGAAAGCAGCTCCCCGTCCACACTGTGTATGGTGCGGATGGGACACTGTTGACTTCAACTGGGGATATCGTCGGGCGGTGGAAGGAATACTTCGAGGATCTCCTCAATCCCACTGATACGCCTTCCACAGAGGAAGCAGGGTTTGGGGACGAGGGGGATGACTCGCCTATCACAGGGGCTGAGGTCGCCAAGGTGGTTAAAAATCTCCTTGGTGGCCGGGCCCCGGGGGTGGACGAGATTCGCCCCGAGTACCTCAAGGCCCTGGATGTTGTTGGGTTGTCATGGTTGACACGCCTCTGCAACATTGCGTGGAGGTCGGGGGCAGTGCCTTTGGCATGGCAAACCGGGGTGGTGGTTCCTCTCTTCAAAAAAGGGGACCGGAGGGTGTGCTCCAACTTTAGAGGGATCACACTCCTCAGCCTCCCTGGGAAGGTCTATGCCAAGGTACTGGAGAGGAGAGTCCGGCCGTTGGTCGAACCTCGGATTCAGGAGGAGCAATGTGGTTTTCGTCCTGGCCGTGGCACATCGGACCAGCTCTTTACCCTCTCGAGAATTCTTGAGGGTTCGTGGGAGTTTGCCCAACCAGTTTACATGTGTTTTGTGGACTTGGAGAAGGCATTTGACCGCGTCCCTCGTGGATTTTTGTGGGGGGTGCTTCGGGAGTATGGGGTATCGGGCTTGTTGTTACGAGCTATTCGGTCTCTGTACGACCGTTGTGAGAGTTTAGTTCGCATTGCCAACACTCGGTCGGAGTCATTCCCAGTGAGAGTTGGACTCCGCCAGGGCTGCCCTTTGTCACCGGTCCTGTTCATAATTTTTATGGACAGGATTTCTAGGCGCAGCCAGGGAATGGAGGGTGTCATGCTTGGTGACCACAGGATCTCATCTCTGTTGTTTGCAGATGATGTTGTCCTGTTGGCTTCATCCAGCAATGACCTACAGCTCTTGCTGGGACGGTTTGCCGCTGAGTGTGAAGCGGCTGGGATGAGAATCAGCACCTCCAAGTCCGAGTCCATGGTCCTCAGCCGGAAAAAGGTGGATTGTCCTCTCCGGGTTGGGGACAGGCTCCTGCCCCAAGTGGAGGAGTTTAAGTATCTTGGGGTCTTGTTCACGAGTGAGGGGAAAATGGAGCGAGAGATCGACAGACGGATTGGAGCAGCATCTGCAGTGATGCGGACGTTGTACCGGTCTGTTGTGGTGAAGAGGGAGCTTAGTTCTAAGGCAAAGCTGTCGATTTACCAGTCAATCTACGTTCCTACTCTCACCTATGGTCACGAGCTTTGGGTAATGACCGAAAGAACGAGATCGCGGATACAAGCGGCTGAAATGAGCTTTCTCCGTAGGATTGCTGGACTCACCCTCAGAGATAGGGTGAGGAGCTCAGTCATCCGGGAGAGGCTCAGAGTAGAACCGCTGCTCCTCCACATTGAAAGGAGTCAGTTGAGGTGGTATGGGCATCTGATTAGGATGCCTCCTGGACGCCTCCCACTTGAGGTGTTTCAGGCACGTCCCACTGGGAGGAGACCCCGGGGCAGACCCAGGACTCGGTGGAGAGACTATGTCTCCCAGCTAGTCTGGGAACGCCTTGGTATCCCCTCTGAAGAGCTGGAGCAGGTGGCTGGGGAGAGGGAAGTCTGGGCTTCTCTGCTTGAACTGCTGCCTCCGCGACCCGGACCTCCGGAAAAGCGGTAGAAGATGGATGGATGGATGGATGGATAAAGCAAAAATACCCACACATGTAAACAAAAACATAAGAAAACATGTGGCCATAGTTCAAAAAGTTGACCTGATTGAGCAAAACTAATGTGATTTTTGGATTCAGCGCATCAAAACTGTCCTAAATCAGCTAAAAAAAACTTAGACAAGAAATTTGATGTTGACCAGTGTTATATTTGAGATTTTTTTGATGTGTTTTTTAAAGGTTAATGAGGAGTGTAAAATCACACTGAGGTACTTAAATTCCTTGAGTAGTTGCAGCTCCTCCCCTTTTAAGAAAATGTTTGAGCTTGTGATATTTGATCGTTGTTTGGTGAACATCATACAAACAGTTTTTTTCGTGTTTAGCAGGAGACATGAATTGTTCAGCCAGTCATGGATTTCATGGATTTGGGTCATCGCTGTTGTGTTATGGGGATTTTATTGTGGTATGTGGTGTGATGACATCACCTTCCAGTTGCATCATCACACCAGCATATAATAGGGAGCGTCTGCCATTGGGGGTTCTCTTGCCCGGACAACTCCACATACATAACTTGTAATGTGCCATTAGCCGTTTATATAACAAAGCCCAGTTCCAGTGCAACATCCTTGTCCATCTCATTTCATGCCAGGTTTGTGGACATAACATTTGGCGACTGAGGATTAAACCATGGAGGCGTGCGTAACACCGCTGTGGCCTTTCCTTGAGATCCTGGGAGAACCACCAGTTCCATGGCCTTGTTTGTTGGAGGCGTTTGAAATGTATATCACAGCGTTGGGCCTGGGAAAATTGGATAAGGTGAGGACGCAAGTGCTGCTTGTCCACAACCTGGGCACAGAGGGCCAAAGGATTCTCCACACGCTCGGCGTGACGGACTGGTCTGAGGAGGTTGTGAAGCTAATAGATAACCATTTTGCTACGCCGGACAACATGATGGTACGACAGATTCGCTTTCGCCAGAGACAACAGAGAGTCGGTGAGCCAGTTCAGCAATTTGTCGCTGACCTGAGACAGTTAGCTAGTGTGTGCTGTTTTGGGCCGCTGGAAGATGAAATAGTGCAGGACCAATTGGCCGAACACACATGTAACGCTGGGCTACGAGCTAGGTTGCTAATGACGCCAAATGACTTGGTGCTAGCTAGAGCGGTTGAGCTAGTGCTCTAACTGGAAGCAGCAGAGAAATTAGCCACGGAGCTAAATGAGTGCCAAGCACAGAGGCTATCTTGACAGTCAACGCTACCTTACGTGGCGGACATGGAGGACGAGGGGTATACAGCAGAAGAGTACGAAGTGAATGCAGTGAGCTGAAGGTCCGCTCCGAGAGGCTCCGTCTGCAGGGGTTGTGGGTCCCCGACGCACCGGGATGAAGCACGAGTTTGACTCGGCAAGAGGAAAACGGTGTAACGAATGTGGGCGCCTGGACCATTTCGCCAGAGTATGTTGGTTGTCAGCACAGTGGGGCCCGCCAGGAGAGCCCACCTGCTTGCCAACAACGAGAATTCATTTGGTAAGCCCCAGCATCAGTGATTATTTGTACAGCATGGTTGAATTAGACGAAGTAGCTGTAGCTGTACCACTTCTGCTCGACACAGCGGCGGTGTGGTTGATGTTAAACTGGGCTACGGTGAAGAAGTTTTTCCCCAACCACAAAATCAAGAAGAACCCAACACTGTTGTATGGATATGGTGGTCACAGACTGCGCAATGTTGGAACAGTGAAATTGAGTGTTTGCTGTAAACCCAAAATTGTGAACAACTTCACATTCCAGGTGACAGCGTGCGGTGACAATGCTATGGGATGTGACCTCTTCTATGGACTGGGTTTCGCTATCAGAGACAGCGCTGGGTTTGTATGGTCCGGATGCAGCAGTTGGAGCACAGTGGACCTGGATGACGACATCGTGGTGTGGGATGAAG
Source organism: Pholidichthys leucotaenia (assembly GCA_020510985.1). NCBI lineage: Eukaryota > Metazoa > Chordata > Actinopteri > Cichliformes > Pholidichthyidae > Pholidichthys > Pholidichthys leucotaenia. The sequence continues at coordinate 292,836,021 of CM035842.1, forward strand.
TAACACAGGACAGCACCGACAACGCTCCATCCACCTCGTGTGCTCAGGAGGAGAGGGAGCCTGTGCCCATTGGAAATGACACCGACAAGGTAATTATGAATGGTGCCGACACCAAAACATCCACTTCGCGCTCTCAGGAGGAGAGCCACCCAGTAGGGGGGCCCAAGCATGCAGAAAGCCCCGACTCACAGCAGTGGCAACTGGGCACAAATACAAAGCATGATGCAGCACAGGAGAGTGTTTCAGATGGCAGAGAGGAAGAACCGGACTGCTCCCGTACCTGCGCTCAACAAGCTATGGAGGTTATGACCGAGTAAACGGGTGAAAAGTCAGCTTTAACGAGTGACGCCGGAGATACACCGGACACCTTCCGTACCCACGATGCACCTCGACCGACGGCGGAGACAGTGGGTGAAGTGTTCACAATGTACACGGTGACTACAGAACCACCATAGCACGGCGGAGGTCCCAAGCCGAGCAAGCACGCAGAGCCACTGGGGGCACAACAACATTGCATGAAAACAAGTAAGGGGCTGCTCCATGTCATGGACTGGGTTTGGGTTTGCGCCGGTGGGAGATCAGAATGGTGACTGACCGGGCCGCAGCCAGCAAAACAACGGGCGCCACTGAGGATCATGGTGAAACTGAGAACAGCGTGCTTTCAGCCGACGGGTGGTTCGGTTCAGCATGCGAACCAACTACAGCGTGTCTGGGTGGCTGCTCCAAGTGGCGGGGCTCCACGGGAGTCAGTGGCCGCAGTGTGGGATCCGGGCCTCAGCGTCATGAAGATTGACCCCGGGGGTCCGACAACTGTAGGGAGGTGGCTGCCACGGGCCCGTTTCAAAGCTTCAGAGATGAGGCCACCATGGGCCTGCTTCAAAGCTCCAGGGAGGAGGCCACCACGGGGCTGCCACAAAACCCCCCAGGCAGAACTGTTCCTCCCATGGAAGACCGTTAAAAAGGAGGACTGCTTAGGTAGGAGCACGGTGGGACCAACACTAAGTGGCAGAATACTCCACTTAGCCGTGCTGGGCTTCGTGGTAGTCCACGCACGAGCCCTAGTTTAGTTAATGTTTACTGTTTGTTGTGTTTGCTGTTTTATTATTTAGTGTGCTTATTGGGGTTTTTTTTTGTTTTTTTTTTTACTTCAGTAAATTGGGGAGGGTTGTAATTGGATGTGGTTTGTGGTTTGTAAAGGGGGCGAATGTTTTGGGGATTTTATTGTGGTATACAGTGTGATGACGTCACCTTCCGGCTGCGTCATCGCACCAGCATATAATGGGGAGCGACCACCATTGGGGGTTCTCTTGCCCGGACGACTCCACATGCATAACTTGTAATGTGCCGTTAGCCATTTACTGTATATAATAAAGCCCAGTTCCAGTGCAACATCCTCGTCCATCTCATTTCATGCCAGGTTTGTGGAAATAACATGTTGTAAGAATACAGGCGGCTTCTTGTGTGTTTTTTGCAGGTGTGAATATTACCGTGTCATCTGCATACATTTGTATATGAATGTTTCTGCTTGCATTTGGTTTGTGGGACACCCATTTGACATTTCAGATATGGCAATTTGACACTATTGACCATTACACATTGTTGTCTGTCGTTTAAATAGGATTGCATCCATTTGATAGCATGTTCTGAAAAGTTAAACTGATTAAGTTTGGTTAAAAGGATGTTGTGGTCAATGGTGTCAAACGCCTTCTTCAGATCTAAAACCACAGCACCTACGCAATTGCACTTATCTAAGAAAGATTTAGTTTTCTCTAGGAACAAGCTTATTGCAGACTCTGTTGAGTGGTGGGCATGGAACCCAAACTGTGTGTGATGCAGGGGGGTGTTTCCATAATTCAGATGTTCACATAATAGTGTGGCCTCCCATTTTTCAGTTATTTTGGAGATGACAGGTAAGATGCTGATTGGTCTGTAGTTGTTTATATCAGTTTTACTCCCCATTTTGAAAACTGGTCTGACCACTCCTACCTTCCAGATAGTTGGGACAACAGTATGTTTGATTGACAGATTGATTAACCTCTTGCACTTCGGTGTACCGCGGACGGACACATCTCTGCGGCACAAGAGGCACTGAAAAAAAAAAAAAAAGCTGCATTTCCATTCTTCCCCTACAGACACAGCCGCGAACAGAAAGCCAAAGGAGTGCTTTGATTGGTTTACTAACTAACTAACTAACCTGCACTTATATAGCGCTTTTCTAGTCACAAAGACCACTCAAAGCGCTTTCATTAATACTAACCCTCTATTCTAAGGGCCTATAGGAAACAGATATCTAGGGACAATTTAGAACAGCCAATTAACCCAACATGCATGTTTTTGGCATGTGGGAGGAAACCGGAGAAATCCCGGAGTAAACCCACGCAACACGGGGAGAACATGCAAACTCCACACAGATCACTGTTGGTCGGGGGCTGGGATCGAACCCACGATCCCACGATCCCCACAATCCCCCAGCCAAGGGTAAACTGTGCTGCCGCAGTGCTAACCACTGCGCCACCGTGCAGCCCCGTGCAGTTTAGATGTGATTGACCTCTCATTCGACTAATAAGAGCCTTGAATTGGGTTTCTGAAACCTTGAAGAACCAATGACTGAAAACCTAGCAAGAAGGACCCGCCTACCAACGGCTGCGAATACAGCGAGCCAATTGAAGCACAGAAGTTCGAAAGCGTGCGTCCCTTGCAAAATCCGTTTTGTGTAAGGCTGGGTGACACACAGGCGTTCGCCAGTCTTTTTTTCTTACTACTGTTCTTATTTGTTTTGAAAAATCGCAAAACCGCAATAATGGAATTATGGTTTGACCGGGTCGCGTGACCAGAACCACGAGTCCAAAACAAGCGGACCAGCGTCATGTTCGTCTGACAATGAGGAAGAGAAGTTCGCCAGCGACACTGCTGTTGTGGACAGGTAAATGTTATAAGCTAAATTATTCTTTATCCCTGAAAATTGTAATCCAAATGACTTTTGACCGATCGGTAAATTACAACGGTGCGTTATCGCAACATGACGGCTCCGGTCCGGTCCGGATGGCGCACAGACCATGTCCAGTTCGTGCCCCCCCGCCACTACTCTTCTGTAGATATTATTGCAGATAGTTTAGTACAACTGTGCATAGTAGACCGCGGCGCCCGTCATGTGTCGATGGACGATGTCCGTCCTCTGTAGCGGGGGGGGGGGGGGGGGAGTTGTTATCTTCTACATTACAGATATTTTAGTATAATTTTTATTGCACTGTAGGTTATTTTTTCTTGTAAAAAAAAAGCCACACATTTTTTACGTGGCATGCTTCTTTGTGTGTGGGGGCTTGTTTGTTCATTCATTTATTCATGAATGAATAAATAACCCCCCCCTACACACACACACAGCCCTTCACCTTTCATTAGAGCCCAAGATGAAGCTTCTATATTGAATCATTCAAAAGTTACAGATGTTTTTCCAAACTGTGCCATTTGGCACAATTTGGCACAGTTCAAAAACGCCTGGGAACAACCTAAGAAAAAAGCTGTGTAATATATTCATTTTTTGTGGTATTGCTACAAAATTTTGACTTCAGCTGGATAACACTTGGTTCTACATTTCTGTTGCATTTTCCAGCCCGGATCTGACAGCTGTGTGTTATTTGCAAGCATTTGTATCCAAAAAAACACCCAGGCGAAATTTATTTTCTTCAAGTTCAGTATGTTTAGATGACTGTTACTCAGTGGCAGGAGCACTTAGAGAGATTATGACTGTTTTGCCAAAAAATTCAAAGTGTTTTCTTTTAAATGAGACCAACCCCATGAAGATGCTGCAAAGGGTTGAAGAACAGCTTTTGATTTACTTTGGGTATGTTATTTTTTGACGTTTTTAGGGAAATTGACCAGAGTGCAAGGGGTTAAATGACTAATTGGACAAATGAGAGATTCTTTGTTTTCTTTTAAAAATTTGGTGTAAAGACCATGTTACTAACCACATGCTGGCGGCCATCATTTCTGCTCAACGTGAATTGACTTTCATCAGAGAACAGCACTGAGGCCCTCTGGTCCCTTGTCCAGCGTAAATGCTCTGCCTGGTGTGGTCAGGTACCCTTGCAGGTCATCTAGCAGACAGACCACACTGATGTAAACAGTTTTGAATGGTCTGACGTGACACTTGAGTGCCTCTCACCTCCGTTAAATGTACCTGAAGTGGAGTGGCATTCATTATCCGGTTCCACAGGGCGCTGTTCACAATGAAATGGTCATCAGCGTGGGATGTGGCCACAGGACATTCACTTCTATGCCTTTCTGTGACTCTTCCATTCTCTCTTTATCTCTGTTGCAACCTGCTGATGACACTCTGTGACACTCTAAACTCACTGGCCACTTCCCTCTGAGAACATCCTGTTTGAAGCCTTGCAAAGGTGAGGTACTGTTGATCAATTGTTAGGTGTCGTCTTGGTCTCATGATGTCAAAATGTGAACAGCATTGTCACAAACCCTGGCTCACGGGCTTTGACAAAGGAGGAAGACCACACGGAGGTGCCAATTTAAACAATAATTTACTTATTAAAGAGAAGAGCAGTAATAAAAGAAAGTGTCTGTAAAATCAGTGGTGTGTGTATATGCATGGGATCCGTGAAACAAACAAACATAACAGACAGTCATGAGCCCATCCAGTGACTGCACGCCTCTGTCAGAGCTGCAATCATGCCCAGCGGCCAACCCAGAACCAGAAAGCCCAATGGCTACAAACAATGCAAAGAGAACAGGACCACCAGCACAGCCCCGACCAGGGGACAGAAAACAGAACAGGCAGCAGGCAGAGCAGAGCACCAGGAAGGAGACCGGCCTCCAGCTGGAGTAGAATGCTCCTGAGGAGCACACAGAGATGGCTTTTACAGGCACCTCCCAGCCAGGGGCAGTCCTTCACAGCTCCACCTACAGCACAAGAGAAAGCTCAGAAAGCCTGCGGGCCGTAACAGCATGATGAAAAGGACTGTTTAAATACAAATTCTAATTGAACCAGAAAATTTCTGGGTCGATTCATGGATCAAACACCTGTTGTGAATTTTGCCGTTAAGCACCTTGTTAGACAACAGCAAGTTATGCAAAAAGTACTGAAACCTTGAACAGCTGGACATGTGCCTTCAAAAGTTTAGAGAAGGACAAATTACATTCATCTGCAAAGGTTATAGTGTGAAAGATGAAAGTAGATAAGGCAGCAAGCTGGGCGACACACAAACTTTATTCCTCTTCCAACATAAAACACAGTTGGTTACCAGCAGCGGCGAGTTGGCCAGGACTGCCCTCGCTGTAACAGGTAGGTTCCTGAGGAAGAGGTGGGCGAACAGGAAGGATTCATCGTTCTTCCCCATTAATGCCAACATGCTCTCCATCAGCTCCACAGCTGATCTGTCACCTAACTCTGAGCGCGTTTAGGAGTCTCTCTGCTCTCTCACTGTCCCAAAGGGTATACCGCTGAATCAGCATCTGCCTGAGCGTGTCATATTTCCCCTGGTCTGGCGGTTGCTGGAGCAGGGTCATCACTTGCTGCGTGGCACACACATCCAGCGCAGCGACCACATGATATTTGGTGTCGTCCGTTGTGATCCCGCGGAGTGCGAACTGGACTTCCACATGTAGAAACCAAGCGGTCGGATTGTGAAGCCAGAAGTCTCGGAGCTTGGCTGTGACAGCGCATGCTGCGCTGCTGTTCTCCCTCTGGGTTGTCTCCGGGGCAGTGCTCAACTTGTTCTCCATTGCACGTCTTAGGGTCACCAATGTGGAAGATGAAATCAGATGAGGCAGCGAGTTGGATGACACACAAACTTTATTCCTCTTCCAACATAAAACTCTGCTCTGAGTGCCTGAGCAAACTCTTTTATACGCTTCTATTCCCGCCTCCGGCACACAGGGTAAATACATTAACATACAGACATGAAAGACATGTACACACATTAACATGACATTGACACATGTCTTAGAGCAGGTCTTGCTACCATACATTCGCACCCCTGCATCCTCAGGTGTGAACCTGGCGTGGTGGGGGGCAAAAGGCACATCTTTGTTTAGCTCATCTCACCTTTCTCCATTAGCATCCCTAACTAGCTTCTCCCCCACCAACCCCATTGTCCTGGGTGGAGTGCCATGTGTATTGTGTCCACCACAACAGTGCATTTTAGGTGCATCCTGAAATTTCACCTGAAAGTCAAAGATCCCTAACTTTTAGTGTATGTGTATGTGTGTGTATATATATATATACATATATATATATATATATATATATATATATATAAATAAATAACATAACAGCCAGAGATACAGCCTGTCTCCATCCAATGTCTTCAACAGCAGATTTCACTGAATTTCTTCCCACTGATCGCTGATGAGTGAAAGCACCTGCTGAAGAGACTGGGTAGAAGAGAGAACCTGCAGGGTCTTGACCCTCCATGGCACATGATTGGACACCCCTGATATAGGTGATATTGTGGGCACATATGCGGTTTCCATATGCTTCACATGCTTGTTACTGTATGCTTATTGTTTACTGCACGTCTCAGAGGAACAAAAGGTCTGAACCTCCTTGGGGTAGCAGGAGGATGCGAAGTCTGGCCTTTTGTATGCAGAGAGACGGCCATGAAGGATTTCCTGACCACCAGGACTGCAACTGGAGACAGAAGACCTGAAGGGGGGTGCATTGTGATTGGGGATGTAAAGACAATGCGACTGTTTGCTTTGATGTCCTGGGGTATAAAAGGACAGCTGTGGGGGCATGCCTTCCTCTTCTTTCTGTTTTGGATGTTGGAGAATGTGGTGGTGAATAAAACTGATTTTGAGTAATAAACTCAGCCTCGTCTTTCCACACATCTCCACACTGGTGACTCTACGATGTATCATGAGCGGAGACGAATCTCACGAGCTAGACTCGCCAGGAGCCAGCCAAACGAGTGCAGCCACAGTCCACCTACCGGACTTCTGGCCGAACAAGCCGCGCTCCTGGTTTAGCACAGTCGAGGCACAGTTCCACCTCCGGAGGATTTCGGTGGACGACACAAAGTTCTACCATGTGGTTGCAAAGCTGGACAACCACACAGCCCAGCGGGTGGCGAACCTGATCAACCACCCGCCAGACAGCGACAAGTACAGCACGTTGAAGGCTGCACTCATTCGTTACTTCACCCCCTCGATGCAGGAGCGAGCAGAGAGGCTCCTGGCGCTGACTGAATTTGAGGGCGACAGACCTGCAGACCTCATGGGGAAGATGTTGAGTTTGAGAGACTCCGAAGATGATAACTTCATCTTCACCCACCTCTTCCTCAGGATCCTACCGCCAGAGGTGAGAGTGACCCTGGCCAGTTCACCCCTGCTGGCCCGACAGGACTACCACGAGCTGGGCCAGGAGGCGCAGCTACTCGTCGATGCCAGTAAACGGCGCGCGGCTGCGGCTGCGGCAGCGGGGCCAGGCGCAACGTCCAGAGACGGCAGGGGGCCAGAGGCTGCAGCACCAGACGCACCGATGACAGCGGCGGCAGGGGCCGCGAAACACGGAGCAGACAACATCCTTTGCTTCTATCATCGCCGTTTCGCAGAGAGGGCACGAAAGTGCATTCCACCACGCCACTTTAAGCGCTCGGGAAACGCCAAGACTGGGGGTCGGTAGCAGCTGCGGCCCTCGGAGAAGAGAACAAGCTGCTCTACTTGAAGGATGCGCACTCGGGGAGGCATTTCCCCGTGGACACAGGCTCCCAGCTGAGTTTCATCACACCTTCCTACGCTGACAGGGCGGCGCCTTCCAGTGGTCCCCGGGTGTCAGCAGCGAACGGCTCGGCGATTAAGACCTTCGGCGAGAAGACTCTGCTTCTGTCTTTACACGGCCGTACATTCGAGTGGACTTTCGTCATAGCGGCAGTCAATTTTAACATGTTAGGGGCTGACTTTTTGTGCTCACATAGTTTGTTGGTCGATCTTGCTAACAGACGCCTGGTTAATGCACTCTCTTTTTCTTCTATCCCCTGTACAGCATGAGTGGCCCCGCCAACAGCACAAGCCAACGTCACAGCTGCAGGTGGTAAGTTCCACACACTCCTCACTCAGTTCCCAGCACTCACGGTCCCAACATTTTCGGCGACAGTGGCTAAACACGGGGTGGAACATTTTATTACTACCACCGGACCGCCCATTTTCGCAAAAGCTCGGCGCTTGGATTCAGCTAAACTGACCATAGCGCGCGAGGAGTTTGCCAACCTGGAGAGGTTGGGCATCATCAGACGTTCGAAGAGCCCTTGGGCTTCACCGCTTCACATGGTCCCGAAAGCTGATGGCTCGTGGCGGCCTTGCGGTGATTTCCGCAGGCTGAACAACGCTACAGCGCACGACTGCTACCCGATCCCGCACATCCAGGATTTTTCAGTTCATTTGGCGGGGGCGTGCATTTTTTTCTAAAATAGACTTGGTACGCGGTTACCACCAGGTCCCAGTGCGCGCTGAGGACATACCCAAAACAGCGGTAATAACTCCCTTCGGGCTTTTCGAGTTTTTACGCATGCCGTTTGGGCTTAAGGGCGCTGCGCAGACGTTCCAACGCATGATGGACGCGGTTCTGCACGATCTCCCTTTCGTGTTCGTCTACCTGGACGACATATTAGTAGCCAGCGCGTCCGAAGACGAACACGAAAACCACCTCACAGCAGTTTTCCGGAGGTTGGCAGAGCACGGGTTAATAATTAACCCGGCGAAGTGTCAGTTCGGGGTGACGCAGATTGATTTTTTGGGCCATCGCGTCTCCCCAGAGGGAGCAGTCCCTCTGCCTGACAAAGTGCACGCAGTCACAAATTTTCCCCAGCCACAAACGGTCAAAGCGTTACAGGAATTTTTGGGAATGGTAAATTTTTATAACCGTTTCCTCCCCCGCACAATGCAGCTCATGCAACCATTGTATGCTGCACTAAAAAAACAAAAACCCACAAATAAAGTCAAATGGTCTCCGGAGTGAGAGCGCGCATTTTCCGAAGTCAAAACAGCCCTGGCGAACGCTGCGTTGTTGGCACATCCAGTCCCAGCGGCCCGCATGGCGCTCACTACTGACGCGTCAGATGTGGCCATAGGGGCAGTTGTGGAACAGTTTGTAGCTGGAGCCTGGCAACCGCTCGCCTTTTTCAGTAAGACCCTGAGCGACAGCGAACGAAAATACAGCGCATTCGACAGGGAGTTGTTAGCTCTCCACTTGGCCATTCGCCACTTCCAGTTCTGGCTGGAAGGACGCCGTTTCACCGCGTTCGTTGACCACAAGCCGCTGACTTTTGCATTGGCCAAGATTTCAGAACCTTGGTCGGGCCGGCAGCAGAGACAGCTGGCCGCGATTTCGGAGTTTACTACCGATATCCAGCATGTGGCGGGTAAACTTAATGTAGTGGCAGACTGCCTCTCGCGCGCCGTGGGGGCTCCCGCCCACGTGGAGGTAGATCCTGCAGCCATGGCCGCAGAGCAGGTTAGCGACGCGGAAGTGCACGCGGCCCCAGTCCGCGTGGGGATAGATTATGCAGCCATGGCCGCAGAGCAGGGTAGCGACGCGGATGTGCGCGTGCTCCAGTCTGGACCAACAGGGTTAAGGCTGGAGAGCAGGGTGCTGCAAGACGGTATGCCCCCCCTAATCTGTGATGTCTCCACTGGGCGGCCGCGTCCGGTGGTTCCAGCCGCGTGGCGCCGCCGCGTTTTTGACTCGATCCATTCTCTGGCGCACCCGGGAGCGTGCGCATCGGTCAAAATGGTAGGAGAGAAATTTGTGTGGCCGAGCCTGCGCAAACAAGTTAGAGAGTGGGCGGCAGCCTGCACAGCCTGCCAGCGGGCCAAGGTTCATAGACACACGAGAGCTCCCTTGGAGCCGTTTCACATCCCGGCTAAAAGGTTTGATCATGTCCACGTGGACCTCGTAGGCCCCCTCCCGCCCTCACAAGGGTGCACACATCTTCTGACAATGGTTGATCGCACCACGCGCTGGCCAGAAGTGGTCCCACTGTCGTCAACCACAGCTGAGGAAGTAGCGCTCGCGTTTTTAACGCCATGGGTAGCGCGTTTTGGAGTTCCGTCGGACATTACGTCTGACAGAGGCCCGCAATTTGTTTCCGAACTTTGGTCAGCGATGTCCCGCAGCCTGGGGGCAACGATCCACCGCACGACCGCGTACAACCCACAGGCTAACGGGTTGTGCGAATGTTTTCACAGGTCATTGAAGGTGGCCCTCAGAGCGTCGCTTACGGATACAAATTGGGTGGACAGGCTACCATGGGTTTTATTGGGGTTGCATTCTGCACCTAAAGAGGATTTAGAAACCTCCCCAGCTGAGCTAGTTTTCGCACAGCCACTTCGGCTGCCCGGAGAATTTCTCCCAGATAATCCTGCGCCAGAGCGCTCCCCGGTTCAGCAGTTACAGAATAGCACGGGCCCGAGCACGCTACCTGGTCCCGTTCACCACAGTTTTCCGCGTGTTTTTGTACCTAAGGCTTTAAAAAATGCGGAGTTTGTTTTTGTCAGACATGATGCTCATCATCCGCCCTTGCGCCCACCTTATGACGGACCATATAGAGCAGGGGTGTCAAACTCATTCCATGGAGGGCCAAGACCCTGCAGGTTTTACCTCCACCCAGTGTCTTCAACAGGTGATTTCACCAAATTTCTTCCAACTGATTGCTGATGAGTGAAAACACCTGCTGAAGGCACTGGGTGGAGGTAAAACATGCAGGGTCTTGGCCCTCCATGGAATGAGTTTGACACCCCTGATATAGAGTGTTGGAAACAGGGGATAAGCATTTTTTGCTAGATTTGGGGGGCAGAAAAGAAAGGATTGGCATTAACAGGCTCAAACCCGCTTTTGTGTTAGCTGACGAAGTTGTGCAGTTGGCGAAGGCTCCTCGGCGTGGCAGACCCCCTAGAGAGCATTCCCCAGAACACCCACAGAGGTTGACTAACAGTTCTCATCCCCAGGCAGCAGATCCACAGCTGGACAACGCCGTGGAAGTGGTGCAGCCTGTTTACAGCAGATATGGGAGGAGGTTGAGACCTAAGCAGCATTTGGACTGATATATAGTGATTTTATTATGACATGCAATCTGTGGTAATGTTGTTCCATCTTAGACGTTTGGGGGGGGGGTCATGTGGGCACATACGCGGTTTCCATATGCTTCACATGCTTGTTACTGTATGCTTATTGTTTACTGCACGTCTCAGAGGAACAAAAGGTCTGAACCTCCTTGGGGTAGCAGGAGGATGCGAAGTCTGGCCTTTTGTATGCAGAGAGACGGCCATGAAGGATTTCCTGACCACCAGGACTGCAACTGGAGACAGAAGACCTGAAGGGGGGTGCATTGTGATTGGGGATGTAAAGACAATGCGACTATTTGCTTTGATGTCCTGGGGTATAAAAGGACAGCTGTGGGGGCATGCCTTCCTCTTCTTTCTGTTTTGGATGTTGGAGAATGTGGTGGTGAATAAAACTGATTTTGAGTAATAAACTCAGCCTCGTCTTTCCACACATCTCCACAATATAAGTGAAGCAGGCAGCGATATGACCAGCATGCACCTGGGTGGGCTTGTGTTGGTTTTTGTTTTGTTTTGTTTTTTTTCCAGAGCAGGACATGCAGGAAAAAGTATAAACTTTTGTTTTCATATTTCTTTGGACCACATGAAAATATAAGTGGTTCAGACAATGGATTTCTTTTGCTTGTGTAAAGGACAAACCCATGATACAGTAGTGATCACTGAGTTAAAGTTCTCTTTTTTCCTAAGTTTGAGTTTTGAATTTTTGACAAATTGTCAGGACATCTATTACACAGGGTTACAAAAATAATTTGATTTAAGACAATTTTGCACCGCTGAATCCGAAAATGACATCCTTTTCTCTTGATCAGGTGCCAAATAAAAACCTGTACTTACTTTGTACTGTGCATGTACTTACCTTTATATAAAGGTAAGTACATGTAAATTGAATGTTACATCATCATTGTTCAAAATTCAGAGAATTTCAAGACATAAAAAAGAATTTTGCATCATATAAAGCAAAAATACCTGTACATGTAAACAAAAACGTATAAAACATGTGGCCATAATTCAAAAGGTTGACCTGATTGAGCAAAACCAATGTGATTTTTGGATTCAGCACATCGGAATTGACCTAAATCAGCTAAAAAAAACTTAAGACAACAAATTTGGTGTTGACCAGTGTAATTATTCAGATTATATCACAGGACAGTAACAGAATCTTATAATCAAATATTACCTGAGCCAGCACAGACCAGCAAAGTTTTCTAAAGTTACTAGCCACAAGTTTGTAGTTGGGGAGCTTCATTTTGTTTCAGTATAGCTAATTAATTTGTTTTCTTTTTTGTCACTGGCATAAACTATGTTACGAAAACTGTGCACAGGTCCTCATGGCATGCAGGTCCTCATGTTTTGCAGCTTGAATTGAAACATTCTCAGGATAACATATGTCATTTGTAATCTTTTTTTCAGAAAGCAAATTGCCTTGAACATTATTGTAATAACCAAAAATCCTTTAAAGGTAAACACAAATGCATCGTATGGCTGTTCAAATATATACATTTTTACACGCTAAGAATCCCTTCAACTAATTTAAACAGTGAAGCTGCTGTGTGAGATTTTTCTACAGTCCTTGAATGCAGCAGCAAATCCACAACAGAGGCAAGAGCAGAAGGCACAAGCTGATCAGTCAGCATCACGTACCTGTGAGGAGGCACCACTGCTTGTTTTGGACTTATGACTGCATATACAGTATTGGTGATGGTTTCCAATAAAAATCACTGTGATTTAAAAAAAAGTATAGATTTACAGCTTTTCATTCTGAACTTTGCAAACTCTGCAGACCTCTGTCAGCAGGCGTGTGTCACTGATGAACTACTTTTTTTTTACTGCTAATGTATGTGGAAAAAAGTAATAAGAAAATAGCTCAATTTAAGAGAGAAGACAAATTTGTCAGATTAGTGGGATATTTAAGAGGAAAATAATAAATACCACAGAGCAAGTTCAAGGGTTCAAGTGTAAAGACTTTATTCATTGGTGTGTATTCCACAGTAAAAAAAAAAAAAAAAAAAGAACTTTTAGGAATGTGTCATTGCTAAAACAAAAAGACAGTTATGATGCACTTGGACACAACATGTAGGCATCCCACTAAATCACAGAAATGGCTCAAGGTATTGGCACTGCTCTGATCGTTACTCTTCTCATTTCATCACTTGCCAAATGTTCACTTGCAATTTGCATTTTGTGTGTGGAAAGTCATCTGAACCTCACATCACAGCAACAGTAGCATATCATTTACAGAAAAGCAATCAGTGCGTTTCTTTTTTCATTCCACCTCCCAACAGAAAACATTTCAGTTTGACTGTTTTTCTTGATTTCACAAGTTATTTATGACACCAATACTGAGGCAAAAAAACAAAACAGTAGCTTCAAGCCCAGCTCAGCCATCCCACACTGGAATGTAAAAGAGTTAACGCAAGGTCGACATGACAGCAGTGACAGAAACGAATTGTACAAAGTTTGCAAACCAGGCGTAGACTGACTGTAAATTATGACAGGAAGCAAATGTTTTCTGGATTTTCTTACAGTGAGCAGAACACTGATAAGATGTTGCATTCAGGAAACTAACTATGGGGCTGCTGATAAAATTGTGGCATTTTTAGATAATGAATAATCACTAACTACGGAGGCCCAATGAGTTCAAAATTATATGAAAATAACCATTTATTACATATTTATTTAAAATCTGTTATTAAATGTGATATTTTTTATTTTGTCAAATTAGAGGTGAACTGCTAAATTTAATTTTTGTATTTTTCCAATAAATTTTATCTTTTAATTTTTAAATTATAAATATCATTGATCTACTGTTGGCTGAAGATCAAAGAGGAGAAGAGGGGGAAGGCATGTTAGGAGGGAGAGAGAGAGAGAAGGGAAAGGTAGAAGTGTGGAGGTGAGAGTAGGGACTTTATATGTAGGGACTATGACTGTAAAGGCAGAGAGTTGGCTGATATGATGGAGAGAAGAAAGGTAGGTATACTGTGTGTTCAAGAAACCAGATGGAAGGGAAGCAAGGCTAGGAGCATTGGAGGTGGATTTAAACTGTTCTACCATGGTATAGATGGGAAGAGAAATGAAATGGGAGTAGTCTTGAGGGAAGAGTATGTGAAGAGTGTTCAGGAGTCACAAGATCATGAGTATGAAGCTAGAAGTCGAAGGTGTGATGCTGAATGTTGTCAATGCGTATGCCCCACAAGTTGGATGTCAGGTAGAACAGAAAGAGGAATTCTGAAGTAAGTTGGTTGAAGTAGTAGAGAGTGTTCCCTAGAGGGAGAGAGCGGTGACTGGAGCGGAGTGGACTTTAATGGACATGTAGGTGATAGGAACAGAGGTGATGAGGAGGTGCTGGGTAGGTATGGTTTAAAGGAGAGAATTGTGGAAGGACAGATGGTTGTGGATTTTGCTTAAAAGATGGAAATGGTCAGAAAAAGGTGGATTGTCCTCTCCGGGTTGGGGACAAGCTCCTGCCCCAAGTGGAGGAGTTTAAGTATCTTGGGGTCTCATTCACGAGTGAGGGCAGAATGGAGCGAGAGGTTGACAGACGGATAGGAGCAGCCTCTCCAGTGGTGCGGATGCTGTACCGGTCTTGTTGTGAAGAGGGAGCTAAGCTCTAAAGCAAAGCTGTCCATTTACTGGCCAATCTAGGTTCCTACCCTCACCTATGGTCATAAGCTTGGTAATGAGAGCACAGATACAAACAGCTGAAATGAGCTTTCTCCGTAGGATTGCTGGACTCACCCTTAGAGATAGGGTGAGGAGCTCAGTCATCTGGGAGAGGTTCAGAGTCGAACCACTGCTCCTCCATATTGAAAGGAGCCAGTTGAGGTGGTTTGGACATCTGATCAGGATGCCTCCTGGACACCTCCCACTCGAGGTGTTTCGGGCACATCCCACTGGGAGGAGACTCTGGGGCAGACCCAGGACAAGATGGAGGGACTCTCTCTCGAAGCTGGTCTGGGAACGTCTTGGTATCCTCTCTGAAGAGCTGGAGCAGGTGGCCGGGAAGAGGGAAGTCTGGGCTTCTCTGCTTGAGCTGCAGCCTCTGTGACTCGGACCTCTCGGACCTCCGGAAAAGCAGCAGAAAATGGATGGATGGATGAAAATGGATGGATGGATGGAAATGGCTGTGATAAACACATACTTCAAGGAGAGAGGAACATAGGGTGACTTACAAGAGTGGAGGAAGGTGCACACAAGTGGACTACATCTTATACAGAAGGAGAAATCTGAAAGAGACAGGAGACTGCAAGGTGGTGGCAGGGGAGAATATAGCTAGACAGCATGCGATGGTAGTTTGTAGGATGACTTTGGAAAGCAAGAAGAAGAAGAGAGTGAAGGCAGAACCAAAGATTAAGTGGGGGAAGTTACAGAAGGAACAAGGTTGCACAGGGTTCAGGAAGGAGTTGATACAGGCTCTGGGTGGTAAGGAAGAATTACCAGATGACTGGGAAAGTACAGCAAAAAGTATTGAGGAAAGCAGGTAGGTGTGATGTATCCAGTGGTCAGAGGAAGGACAACAAGGGGATTTGATGGTGGAATGAGAAGGTACAGGAAAGTATTCAAAGGAAGAGCTTAGCAAAGAGAACGTGGGATAGTCAAGGAGCTTAAGAAAGTAGACAGGAGTATTTGGAATCTAGGTGCATGGCAAAGCAAGAGGTGGCAAAGGCGAAGGAAAAGGAATACAGTGATCCCTCACTTATCGCGGTTAATGGGTTCCAGAACCGACCGCGAAAAGTGAAAAACCGCGAAGTAGCGTCACCCCTAAATAATACGTACGTTCATTCTCTCACTCTCTCTCTCATATGATACGTGTGTGTGTGTGTGTAAGTGTACATACATACGTAGATGTAAATAAAATGTACATAAATATGTTTTTAGAACTCTTTTATTCTTATAACAAGATACGTAACTCAAGATGAAGATGATTTACTGCACAGGTTAATGAGAGCTTTACTGCTCCTCAGGTGACGCCTCATCGTCAGGTGCTAGAGGCGCAGGATCGTCGAGGGCAGCTTCCGATAGAGCTGGAGAAGCTGCAGGAGGCGGCGTAGTGGCTCGACGGGAAGACTATTTCACACAAAAAGGCACCAGAGAACAGCGAAAAGTTCCACGCAGCGAGACTAAGCAACACGAGCGATAAAGAACAATGAATGCGGTCTTCCTTCGCTGGGTATGGGCGCTCGGCAGGGAGAGAAGCTGGGTAAAACGTCTCGGCCAATCAGCTTGCGAGATTCCCGAGCCGAGCCAACATGAGAACAGCGAACAGAGAGGTGGATTTTGAGTTGTGCGGGCTCTCCGTGTTGATACCTGATGTTCTAATGTAGTCTCCCTGCCTTCTGCTAGCGCCCGCCCATTTTTTCTCAATTTTGAATTTTTGATGAATATTTTTGAAAAATCCGCGATGCACTGAGGGTGCGAAAGGTGAGGCGCGAAGTAGCGAGGGATCACTGTATAGTGAGCTGTATGAGAGGCTGGACACTAAAGAAGGAGAAAAGGACTTATCGATTGGCTAGACAGAGAGATTGAGCTGGAAAGGATGTTCAGCAGGTTAGGCTGATTAAGGACAGAAATGGTAATGTACTAACAAGTGATGAGAGTGTGTTGAGAAGGTGGAAGGAGTACTTTGAGGAGCTGATGAATAAAGAAAAAGAGAGAGGGGAGTATGGATGAAGGAAAGATGGTGAACAAGGAAGTCCCGCGGATTAGCAAGGTGGAAGTGAGGGAAGCTTTGAAGAAGATGAAGAATGGAAAGGCGGCTGGTCCAGATGACATACCTGTGGAGGTATGGAGATGTTTAAGAGAGATGGCAGTGGACTTTTTTTTTTTTTTTTATTTAAGTTTTTGTAAAGGGTATACAGGTCGTTACAGCAATGCAGTGTTTACATTTTCATCACATGTTCCCTTATTTTCAGATATCTGACAACATTGGAAGATTAATTCTTACAACACCCCCTTTTTTTTTTTTTTTTAAAGTGAAAGAAAAAGTGAAATTAAAGAGAAAAAAAAAACAAGAAACAAATAACAAAAAAAAAACCCAAACAAACCAGTAAAAAACAAACAAAAAGAAAAAGTAAGTAAATAAAGATAAAAGAGCATCTGAGTAGCGTTGGAACAGAGAGCGGAACCATTATTGAAATGGTATTTGTCAAAGATTAGATCTAATGGAAGACACATATGCGGTCCAGGGTTGCCAAAAGTTCATGAACCTATCCATGTCCTGTCTCAGTGCGAATGTCAACTTTTCCATCGAGTAAATGTCTTGGATCACGTTAGTCCAATCTTCAGGTGTAGGACAGTCCTTCAACATCCATTTTTTAGTTAGAGCTTTTTTGCTTGCCAATATTAAAACATTGAATAAGTATTTTTCTCCTCGTCTTTCCAGTGAGTCCGGTAGTAAACCCAAATACAAAGTTACAAAAGAAAAGGGAACTGTAATTTTGAATATTTTCCCCAATATTGTCTGTACCTTGGTCCAATATTGGTGGATAACTGGGCATGACCAAAACACATGAAAATGATTTGCAGTCTTTTCACCACACAAGCGCCAACAGTTCAATCCCTTATGGGTAAATTTGTTTTGTGCAGGTGTTCTGAAAAATCTTGCCAAGTTTTTCCATCCAAATTCTCTCCACTGCAGGGATGAGGTACTTTTCCATTGCTGTTTATTTAGCTTTTCCCATATTTCCAGTTGTAAAGTGAAATTCCCCTCTTTTTCCCATCTCTCTTTTATATAAGATGTGTTGTCTCCTTTTAAGTCTTGAAGACCTTGGTATATTTTAGAAATGTATCTGATCCCTGGGATCCCTTTATATGCCATTAAGAAGACCTTCAGAACACCTGACTGGGCCCTTTCCAAAACCTCCTTTTTAAGTATATTGTTTATGTGGTGTCTAAGCTGGAAGAACCTGTAAAGGTCTTGATTTATTAGGCCTTGTTTTTTCAAATCTTCAAAACTTCTTAAGATTTGTCCTTTAAAAAAATCGTAATATTTTATCAGCCCTTTCTCCTTCCACTTTTTAAATCTGGTGTCTGTTTTATTAGGAGTAAAGTCCTGATCATAGGCGATCCATTGCAGAAGTCGATAGGGCTCTTTAGTTTGATTCTCTCTGACTATCTTAAACCAAATTTTTAGCGGGGTCTCTATCCACGGGTTAGTGTTATTCAAAAGCTTAGGTAAGACATTGTTCCCTATTATCGCCTGTAGGGGGATGTCACTTGTTATTTGGCATTCGATCTCCTTCCATTGTGCAGTGTAGACTGGGTTACATATCTCTACTAAAGTTTTAATTTGTGCGGCTTTAAAGTAGTCCCTGATATTTGGCAGCGCGAGCCCACCTTTGTTTTTGTTTAGCTGTAGGGTTCTATATCTGATTCTAGGTCTCTTGCCCTGCCATATGAATCTTGAGATCCTTCTGTCCAGCTCCTGCCATGTTTTTTGGGGAGGTTCTACCGGTATTGTTTGGAAAAGGTATAGAAGACGTGGAAGTATATTCATTTTGACTGCTTCAATTCTTTGTGCAGTACCCAAGAATGGTATCATATTCCATCTTGCTAGGTCAGATTTTATTTTTGTCACCAGTGGATCATAGTTTAGTGATATAATTTTGTTGAGTTGTTTCGGGATATTGACCCCCAGATATTTCATAGATTCCGACTCCCAGTTAGTTTTGAGTTTGCTTAGTGAATAATGATTTGGGTCATAGTTGAATGTTAAAACTTGGGTTTTATGCATATTTAATTTGTACCCCGATAAATCTCCATAGTCTGAAAAAACTGAGGTTAGTTCTGGTAAAGAAGTGTCCGGCTGCCCTAGGTATATTAAAATGTCATCAGCAAAGAGTGCTATTTTATGTTCCTTCTGACCAAGTGTAATACCTTGAATTTTTTGGTTTTGTCTTATCCATTGGCTCAGAGGTTCTATGAAGATTGCAAAGAGCAGTGGAGACAGGGGGCAGCCCTGACGACATCCTCTTTCCAGTTCAAAAGATGATGATAAATTACCGTTAATCCTTATTTTAGCTGTTGGTTTTTTATATAATGCCTGTATAGTTCTAATGAAGTTGTTATGAAAATTGAAACTGGATAAGATTCTATATAGAAAAGACCAGTCAACCGAATCGAATGCTTTTTCAGCATCTAATCCCAATATGACTGCATTTAAGTTATATTTTTTTATATGATGAATTATGTGTAAAGTGCGTCGAATGTTGTCTTGTGTCTGTCTTTGTCTTATAAAACCTGTTTGGTCTAAATGAATTAGGTCTGTCAGTATATTTTCTAACCTTTTGGCAAGGATAATGGTAAAAAGCTTATAGTCCTGATTTAGTACACTGATTGGTCTGTAGTTGGAGCACTCTAGTTTATCCTTTTCAGGTTTAGGTATAACTGCAATGACCCCTTCTCTCCAGGAGGGGGGGATTTCCCCTGTGTGGAGGACATAAATGTTTTCAGGAGGAGAGGAGATAGTTGCTGTTTAAAGGTTTTGTACCACTCTGCTGTATAGCCATCAGCTCCTGGGGATTTGTTAGCTTTAAGTTTCATAATTGCTTTTTCCAATTCTTTAGGATGTATTTCTGACAGTAGTGTTTTATTTTGTGACTCCGTAAGTTGGGGAAGGTTTAATGTGTTTAGGAATGCCTCGGATGCGTTTTTATGTTTTTTGTGGGAGTATAAGTTCTTATAGTAATTCTCGAAGTTTTTAAGAATATCCTGAATTCTGAATTTTATTTCCTTTGATACTGGGTCTCTGATTTTGTAGATTGCTCTTTCTGTTTGATGTTTCCTCAATTTATAGGCTAGCAATTTTGCCGATTTACTGCCTGCTTCATAGTATTTTTGTTTCAGAAATGTAAGTTTCTTCTGGATTTCTATTGTGTAGATCTCATTTATTTGGTTTTTAATTTCCTTAATCTTGAGCGAGTCAGTAGAATGAGTGTTGCCTTTGTGTTCTTTTTCTAGGTTCCTAAGTTCTGACTCTAATGTGGATAGTTTTTCTTGTCTTAGTTTCTTTTGGGTTGCCAGTTTTGCAATAATCTTTCCTCTTATTACAGCTTTACATGCATCCCACAGTATTAAAGGGGATACTTCTCCATTATCGTTATCTTCCAAATATCTGAGAATATCTGATTCCAATTCATCTTTCAATGGTCCTTTCAGGACATTTGAATTTAACCTCCAAGAAAATGTATTATTTGTGTATTTTTGGATATTTAAGTCCATGTAGATCGGACTGTGGTCGGAGAGATCCATCAGTCCTATTTTACATGTTTTTACTCTTCCAATGTCTCTATTAAACATAAAAAAATAGTCAATCCTTGAGTAAGATGAATGTGGAGTTGAGTAAAATGTATAGTCTTTTACACTGGGGTTGAGTTCCCTCCACACGTCACAGATTCCCAATTCTTTTAGTAGCATCCGAGTCTTCCTGTTTTGGGTGTTATTTTGATGTGGGGAATTACCAGAAGCATCCCAGTATGGATTCAGTCTAAGATTGAAGTCCCCACCACATATCACTAAACCTTGAGCTTTAGTTATCATTAGGTCGAATACATTTTTATAAAATTTCCAGTTAGCCCCTGGGGGAGCATACACATTCAGCAGGGTGATATCTTCTCCCTCTAGCCGCCCAGTTACCAAACTGTATCTCCCTTCTTTATCTTTGTGTTCTGATTTTTTTTCAAATGTAATTTTGGTTGATATCAATGTCGCTACTCCCCTCCTCCTCCCTGATTTATATGAAGAGATCATTTTAAACCCTTGTCTACTGAGTTTATTGTGTTCCACGTCTGTTAGGTGGGTTTCTTGTAAAAGTATTATTCCTGCTTTGTCTTTTTTCATTTTGCCTAGAATCTTGGATCTTTTAACTGGATTCAGGATTCCTTTTACATTATATGAAATTATTTTGGTTACACCCTGTTTCTCCATTGTGTTGTTTTGTTTAGTATAACTGTGTGGTGGCCCTCTTTTGTGCTACTCAGAAACTGAAAGAACATTAAAAACAAGAAAAACATTAAGAACATAGTGTAAAAAACTTTAAAACAAAAAGCTGTCATAAGAACTTCCTGAGCTGAGGTCTTTTTAAAGACCCTGTAAGAGCCTTGATGGAGTGAAGGCTCTGAGGGAAATTCCTCAAACTCTGTTACGTGTTGAGGGCCCTCTCTTACCACTGAAAGTAGTCCCATGCTTTTAACGTGAGTTTCAGAACCCAATCCAAACTTGTAATGATTTTTTTTTTTTTTTTCCTTTTATGCCTAAACCCTGTGAAATTGTGTGCACCCTCCCACCCCCATCACATCAAACATTCACGCAAAAACAGTATTTGTTAGTATGAGGAGAACATGTGGATTATTGTCACATTTCTATTTTAACAAGTTTTTTTTTTTTATTACAAAGACTTATTTGTTTCAAATAATATGATTGTTCCATGAAATGTTTTACCACATGCTGAATATGCATCTCCTTTAATGTTTGTTACCTTGTATGAGGGGGGATGGATGTGCGGATTGATTCAAGAGAAAAAAAAAAAAAAGGTCGCTATTCCAACCTGAAAACGGATAGTTTATCCGCGACGCTCTGGTGCTGGGTTTCCCGCTGCTGGTCCGTGGATTTTGAAGGTCTTTGTGTTGTCCATGTTTGCGCTTTGATCTTCTCACTCGGGTCTGCTGGGGGTTTAAATACCGTTACCGGGAGGCCTCTTTTCGCCATGTCAGCTGTTGCTTCTTCCGCCGAATTATAGAGACACGTTTCATCGCCGTAGAAGACCCTTAACTTCGCAGGAAATGGTGTCTGAAAGCGCAATTTCTTCTCTCTTAACACCTTTTTCGCGTCATTGTATTCCCTGCGCTTTTTAAGGACCTCCGGGGCGTAATCGTGTTCCACGTAGACTTTTCTCTCCTGGTGCATAAATCCTTTTTTCTGCCAGGCCAGTCTTACAACCTCTTGTTTTATTTTGAAATTGGAAAATCTTACCAACACCGAACGTGGGGGCGCTTCCGCCGCCGGCCTAGCGGCTAATGAACGATGTGCCTTTTCTATCTTCAAGTCGGTGGTTTGTGGAATATCCAATTTCTCTTTTAGTAAGGATTCCACGCATTCTGCCATTGAGTTAAAACCATTTTCGGTTCCTTCTATCAGACCATGAATTCTTATGTTGTCTCTTCTTTGTTTTCCTTCTTGGTCGGTTAGCTTAGCCTCTATAGCTGCTTGTCTTTTGCGTAGGTCTAGCACAGAATCTTCGAGCACTTTTATTCGATCCTCTGTTTCCAAGATTCGGTTCTCGGCCTGGTCCACTCTGCTGTTTGTCCTTTTCAATTCTTCTCTGAATTCCCGAAATTCGGCCGTAACATCTCGGCGAAATCGTCGTAGCTCCTCAAATAGTGATTTCAGGCTAACCCTTTTGTTAGCTATCACCAGTTCCTCGTCTTCTGAACGGAGATCTTCCAGTTCGGATTCTCCGGCCGATACGTGTCCTGGCCTGGAGAATTTCAGTTTCTTCTGTTTTCCTTTAGACATGATGATTTTGTCTTTTGATTTTCACTCCTCCAAAAATCCGTTAAGTTTGATTTTCAAGGTGTTATCCTAGATTGGGTCTGAGAACTTCGGTGTTAAGCTGCAGTCGCCATGGCGTCCAGACCGGAAGTCGGCAGTGGACTTTTTAACCAGATTATTTAACACAATGTTGGGGAATGAGAGGATGCCTGAGGAGTGGAGAAGAAGTGTTTTGGTACCAGTTTTCAAGAACAAGGGTGATGCTCAGAGCTGTTGCAACTACAGAGGCATAAAGTTGATCAGCCACACTATGAAGACATGGGAAAAAGTTGTTGAAGCCAGGTTAAGAGGAGAGGTGACAATCACTGAGCAGCAGTATGGTTTCATGCCAAGAAAGAGTACTACAGATGCAATGTTTGCTCTGAGAGTGTTGATGGAGAAGTTGCACTGTATCTTTGTGGATCTGGAGAAAGCCTATGATAGGGTGCCAAGAGAGGAAGTGTGCTACTGTATGAGAAAGTCAGCAGTGGCAGAGAAGTATGTGAGAGTGGTGCATGACATGTATGAGGACAGCAAGATGGTGGTGAGGTGTGCTGTAGGAGTGACAGATGGATTCAAAGTGGAGGTGGGGTTACATCGGCGATCGGCTCTGAGCCCCTTCTTGTTTGCCATGGTGATGGACAGGCTGACAGACAAGGTTAGGCAGGAGTCTCCATGGACCATGATGTTTGCAGATGACATTGTGATCTGTAGTGAGAGTAGGGAGCAGGTAGAAGAGAAACTGGAGAGGTGGAGGTATGCTCTGGAGAAAAGAGGAATGAAAGTCAGTAGAAGTAAGACAGAATGTATGAGTGTAAATGAGAGGGAGGCAGGTGTAATGGTGAAGATGCAAGGAATAGAGGTAGTGAAGGTAGAGGAGTTTAAATACCTGGGGTTAACCATCCAAGCCAATGAAAAATGCACAAGAGAGGTGAAGAAGAGACTGCAGGGAGGGTGGAGATGAGTGTCAGGGGTGATTTGTGACACAAGGATAGCAGCAAGAGTGAAAGGGAAGATTTACAAGACGGTAGTGAGACCTGCTATGATGTATGGTTTGAAGACGGTGGCACTGATAAAAAGACAAGAGGTGGAGCTGAAGGTGGCAGCGTTGAAGATGCTAAGATTTTCATGGGAGTGACTAGGAGGGGCAGGATTAGAAATGAGGATATCAGAGGGACAGCTCAGGTTGAGCGGTTTGGAGACCAAGTAAGAGAGGCAAGGCTGAGATGGTTTGGACATGTGCAGAGGAGGAATATTGGATATATTGGACAAAGGATGTCGAAGATGGAGCTGCCAGGCGGGAAGAAAAGATGACTGCAGAGAAGATTCGTGGATGTAGTGAAGGAGGACATGGAGAGGGTTGGTGTTACAGAGGAAGATGTAAGGGATGGGGGAGATGGAGGCAGATGATGCTGTGGCGACCCCTAAAGGGAGCAGCCAAAAGATGAAGAAGATTTTATTATTTGTTAATGGCTAATAAGAGTTTGATTAGCTTTTTGGTAAGCTTAGGTATGAATGAGTAGAATATTACAAAACTGTAATCTTGATTTATCTGGAGTGTATTACATTGTGATTAACTGGCGTGACTAAAGGTTGGAAATACTCAATGACAGTTTAAACTACTGGATGTTTGATAAAATAATTTCCATTTATTAGCCAATGTCACCGTAATTATACATGCTCTGTAGTAGAACAGCTTCCATTCTCATGTTGCTTCCATGTAATAAAATCAAATAATTTCTTAATAATTTTTATGGACAAAGGCTCAGTTTATGGCTCAACATCCACCAAAAGGCCTCCATATCTAAAAACTGAACAAGCTAACTAATGAGCAAACTCGATTTTAGAAAATTTAGTATAGTGGTAACCCCTGATCTGCACATTTTGTTGAACCCACAGTACAGGATAAAGGGTGCTAAAATTAAAGATCTAATAAATGTTTTTTACATATTTTAGTTGTGTTAATCTGCTCCTGAGAATGATTACAAATTCACCATTTGCATTTGGCACCAATCACCCAGTAATAATGCACTAATAAAAACAATTGCACAAGGAATACATTCACTGTATAAAAGGCAAATATTGGACTTTGTTTAGCAGAGAAATTCCAGTAAAAATGACATACCAAAAGATGGAATAAAAACTCCTTTAGCACAATGCGATGAGTAGAAAAAAATCCTCGAAATACACTTTAGCTAACATTACAATAGTAATTTCTCTAAAGGAATTGATGCTTTTTTCTTAAATGATATCATACCAAAGTGGTTAAGAGGTAGCAAATGTCTCTTGTAAACAACAACTGCCATTTGGTGACAATGTTGGTGGACCCACGTACTACCATTTGTCTTTAAGGTGCAGAAAATTTCAGCGCAGGAATACAGTACTCAGCGCATGATATTACAGTTACATGATATTTCGGATAAAAGGCTGCAACTTCCAGTGCCTCTTGAGAGTGTAAAGGGAGAATTTTCTATGTGGAGGCCTTGGACAAAGTTAGATGGCAAGAGAAAATGTTTTTTAAAAAATGCAACACGTTCCTAAAACTACAGAGGCATCTATTATTTTATCAAAAAGTATGCAAAAAATTTGAATATAGCCAAAAGAGCAAAAAAAATACATTTCTGGTTTGTTTGTTTATCACTGGAAAAAAAAAAGAGTAGAAAATGACAATTTGTATGGCTATGAACACAATTTTTTCCCAAAAAATTAGAAACTGCAACTGTTTTGCAGACTTCTTAGCCCCTTGAATCCCACATAATCAGTTATGGCACACAAAAAATATCCTAGCTCCGTCCATTTGGTGTTTTACTTCAAATACTGAGCCATTTAACTGAAGCGAACGGCTCCAGGGGCTCAGTATTTGGAAGGATTCAGTGTGATCACAGCTGGAGAAAATGTCAGTTATCCCAAACGCTAGTCTTTTTCTTTGAGCAGAATGATGTCAACGTCGTCATGGACGCCCTGCAGAAGCATCTCACCCTTGAAGTCGATTATATTCTTCCTCTTGGCCGCCCTCAGGGTGCCCACCAGCGCCTCAAAGATGTTGGCACAATGGTCATCGCTAAACAAGACCCCAAACTTAACGATGATGTCGCCTTCGGCATCTGTTGTAAGAGATTACTGTAGTAAGTAAACTAAAAACAAGACATTTTCTGAGGACTGATTCTGTTTTAAGGGCCATCAAGAGGAGATAGACAGACAGACACAGATAGATAGATCGATCCCAAACCGGGAAATTACAGTGTAACAGCAGCATGACAGTAGAGAACCAAACGACAGAAACACACGCATGACAGGCAAAGGGATTACCCATGGAAATTAAAACTAACAACTATAAAACCTATATACATCATAGCTTAATATATGATGACCCGCATAAACACATGAATCATCCTGTTGCACAATGAAGGACTATCAGGAGCAGAGTGAAATGTGAGGTGCCAGTTAGTCTGTAAGGTGCAGTATGGCAGCATAGTTATGACCAGAATACAACATCATAGTGAATTATTGTACAGTGAAATGGCATGCGACAGGAAAGATTTCCTGTACTCGGCCGTTCGACAGCGAAGCTGTAGTAGTCTACTGGAGAAAGTGCTTCGCTGTCTGTCCAGTGTGTGGTGGAGGGGGTGATCAGGATTGTCCATGATGGATCGCAGTTTATTTAGTGTTCTCCTCTCCACCACTGTCTCAAAGGTCTCCGGTCTGAGACCAATTACAGAGCCAGCCCTCTTGATAAACGTGTCAAGTCTATTGGTGTCTCTGGCCCCGATACTGCTACCCCAACAGACAGCAGCAAAGAAGATGGCGCCGGCGACAACGGTCTGGTAGAAAAGCTCCAGCGTCCTGCTGCACACGTTGAAGGATCTCAGCTTCCTCAGGAAGTAGAGTCTGCTCATCCCCTTCTTGTGCGCAGCATCGGTGTTGGATCTCCAGTCCAACCCGCTGCTGATCCTGACACCCAGATATTTGTAGTCCTCAACCACTCCCACATCCTCCCCCCTAATCTGCAGTGGGTGAGAAGGCGTCTTCCTCCTCCTGAAGTCAATCACCATCTCTCTGATCTTGCCGACATTCAACCTCATATACTGCAGACTTTTACATTTTTTCAAACATGATTTACAAGTGCCTAATGTCAAAATCAGCTTTTAAATATGGTATTTATAAATTTCACTTTCACTTATAAATTTTCTCCTACTGTGGCCCAGTACCCACAAATGCCATGTGATACAAAGATTTCCTCCAAAGTACATCAGCATTTATGTAGACCAACGGTGTCAAACTCATTTTAGCTCGGGGGGCACATGCAGCTGGATTTAATGTCAAGTGGACCGGACCAGTAAAATAATAACAAAACAACCTAATGGCAACTCCAAATTTCATTTGTTTTAGTACAAAGAAGTACAAGTATTTTATTTATTTATCTATGCATTTAGATCCCCATTAGCTTTGAATTGCTACCTCATCCCCCTTACTCACTCAACTTAGCTCCATATGACTTCTTCTCATTTCCTAAACTCAAATTCCACCTGCTTGGTTGCCATTTTGGAAACAACAATGAGGTCATATGTGCTGTGGAGGAGTTTTTGGAGAACCAGGATGCCACCTTCTTCCGTGATGGGATTGCAATGCTTGAGCATTGTGGAACCAAGTGCATTGATGTCAAGGGGGACGATAGTGAAAAACTCTTGTTTCTCCAACCCCTTCTGGGTGAGAATTAGAACTTTGTGAATGGCCCTCTTAGGTAACGATGTACTCAATCCCCTCAGAAATAACCCAAAAAAGGGGCGATAAGCAGATTAAATTTTAATGATTTTCATTACATATATTCCTAAAAAAAAAGACCCATGTTCTAGAGATGTGAGGAAACACTTATTTTCAGAGTAGCACAATTGAATTAAGCTGTGTCTGACACAAAATGAAGAATTTAGCCATGACATAATAATAATAATAATAATAATAATAATAATGCCTTAATCCCTAGTAGTCCCAGTCTTATTCAGTATAGTGGTAAAGCATGATCCCTTTACTGGTCAGAGTAAGAGGATAAATGTCATGAATTATATTATGACTTTGACTCACTTTCAGTGCCGAGTCGCTTAATCTCCCTCACCAGCAGCTCTATTTCATGTGCGATATTCATTGTTGCTGGAAGGCAAAACACAAAATTATTAAAACAAAGACACTTATTAGCTTTAAACGAGTCTTTGTGAAAAACAATGAAAACAGAACAGGATTGAAAAACCCTGATTCAACCCATTCTCTAACCAGAGGTCAGCAGACTATAAATGAAAGAGTTATCTGAAGGAACTTTATTTTATTTATTTATTTATTTTTTTTTGGGGGGGGGGGGTAAAGATAAAAGTGAACAGGACAGTATTTTCATGAAAACATTTTTTTTTCATTCATCAACAAAATGTTCAGAGAGGTGCAGAATTCAAGGCTTTGTATTCTTCAAAAAAAAATAATACACTGATGAAAAAACACTTGAAATTTTTTTTACAGGTCTAAAACAATCATATTTAGATCTGAGCAGCTGGATGATGCTGGTAACACAGATATATAAACATTACACAGGACATGGCTAAAGCTCCTTTTGCCAAAGGATATCTGTTTGGCACAATAAGGGAAGCAGATTTCTGTTCTGCTCACCTAGCTGCCTGACAGGACAAGGGGAAAAAAGAGATAGGACATGGCTAACATTTTCATGGCAAACAGAGGCGCCATATCCTGTAGGTAATTATAATGGCTGACAGCACTTGCAGCATTGTGATAACAGGATACACAAACAATTATTTGCTGTATTTATTGTAATCATAAAAGTGACCTATGTACAGCATATGTCTAACATGACTAACAATGTCCTATCTAGTGTTTATATATCTACGGCTGGTAATAATGTCACAGTCGACCTCAGCCAATCACATAACTGGGTTGATGTCACATGTCTCTACTAAGCAGTTGGGGGAAGAGTAAGTGCAACACCTAGTGGTCAAGAACTCAATGTTGTCTCTAGCACCTTTAAAAATAGGTAAAACCGTGAATTTAAATGTGTAAACTGGCCTGTTATCATTAGTAATTGGTGTATTATTTCCTTTTAAATAACTCAGCTTTTCTGTCGTAACTTAATTTTTTATCCCCTGCCGGTCGAAGACCAAGGGCCCTATTTTGATGGTCACCCGTGCACTTTACAGATAGACTTTCCACAATGTGCCAGTGTTTTTATTTTCTGTCAGCGCATTGTCTGTTTTTTATGCCTTGCGTAACGCCATCAAACTACCAGAAGTGCGCCTGCTATGCGCTCGGAGGAGGCACCTCATTTCAAAGAGGTGTGGTGGCGCACAATCTAATGCGCATTACCATTAGTGCATTTCATGAGAATCTGCTTTTGATCAGGAAAAAGGAGGTCTGTCGTCAGAAGCGTGTTGCTTAATGAGATTTCAGTGGCGTGTTTTGACATTGCGCAGCTCCGGAGCTCAGGAAACAGTATGTGCTGGGATCTTGTAACAGTCATGGGGCCGTATTACAATGACGGGGCTGCTTGATCAGTTGTCTGAAGCAGAACATGTGTATGGGCGTTTCCAAGTTCATTTCCTTATCACAACAGTGTAAAAACAAACTTTCCACCGGTGCATGGTGCAAAGAGGCCAGCCTAACCATGAAATCAGCTGAAAAAAAATCAGCTGAATGGTTTAATGTGCACACAGATGCAACACAGACATGAAGAAAAGAGGATGATGCATGTGCAAACTTTCATAAACTTTCACTAACGATGACGTGGAAGTCGCTCCTGGCTGTGGGAAGATTGAGAGCTCCCTCTCCTGTTACTTTCGCCCACCGAGGGTCTCTTTCTATCCATCCTGGGTAGGAGGGAAGGAGGCGATCTGCCGCCTCCAGCCCCCGCCATGAAGCGAGCCCGCTCTCAGCAGCCTCTGCCGGGGGCTGACGGGTGGCTGTCGGGGAGCTTGCTGGGCTGGAAACCCCAGGTGCACGGCCAACGCGAATGTGGATGCATCTCCTGCCTGTCTGGAGAGTTAGTGAAAAATAAAACGCTGCACACTCCTTGTTCATTCATTTATTCCCCTAAAAATAAACACATTAATGCCTAATAAGTCCGTGATGAAAATGAAAATCCTCCCCCTTCCCCCGTGCATCACATTGGAACACATTGGCACATATGCTCCCTGTTCATTCATTCCCTTCCCCTGAAAAATCATGCATTAATGCTTTAATCTATAGACTCCACAATTAAAATAAGAGGGTGGATGGAATAAAAAAAAACTAGTGTGATCATCATATAGTTAAAATGACAGGTGATTCTGACTGTTACAAGATCCCAGCACATGACATTTCCTGAGCTCCAGAGCTGCGCAATGTCAAAATCTCATTAAACAATGCTCTTCTGACGATAGACCTCCTTTTTCCTGATCAAAAGCGGATTCTCATGGAATACACTATAAGAGTAATGTGCATTAGATTGTGCGCCACCACACCTTTGAAATGAGGCACCTCCTGCGAGCGCACAGCAGGCGCAGTGCCTACTGGGAATTTGATGGCGTGATGCAAGGTGTTAAAAACAACGCGCTGACAGAAAAACACTGGTGCACAGCAGAAAGTTTGAAAGTGCGCGGATGACCGTCCGTGCGTATTCAGCTGATTTTGCAGCCCATTGTTCCCTGTTTGTTCTTTCTAACGTAACTAACTGGGCATCAACAGTTATTGATGTCTTCCTTATTACCAAGCAGTGTTACTATCACGTGCATTTTGGCTCACACACACTGGCTTTGGTCAGCACAAAACCCGTCTTCAACCGTCATGATCACAATTCACTTCAGATAATGTGCCTGTTTGCATTTAAGGGATGGGAAGGAGCGCTTTGGATTGGATTATCCAAAACACACCTTTGAATGATTAGACCAGCCTCTTTGCATCATGAACTGATGGAAAGTTTGTTTTTACACCGTTGTGATAAGGAAATGAACTTGGACACGTCCATAAATCCGTTCTGCGTCAGTGACAACTGATCATCCGACCCCGTCGTTGTGATACGGCCCCAAAGGGGGATGATGTTTTTGGGGCAGTCCCACTTTTGTGAAATCAACTCCTCCTACAGACTTGTTCTTGGTACAAGGGTTTGATATACACTGATGATGTGCATAATACAGTTTGGCTCCGATTGGATGATTTTTGCAGGTGTTGTAGCCCCTGACTTATAATCTCCTATTTCACCTCAGTTAATAGACATTAACTGTCTTGTGAAATCAACTCCTCCTACAGTCCAAATAGATAGATAGATAGATAGATAGGTACCAAGTTTCAAATGTTTTGAAACTTGGTACCAGGGTTTGATATACACCGATGATGCACATATTGTAATTTGACTCTGATCAGATGACCCTGAGGTCAAGG
Organism: Pholidichthys leucotaenia; assembly: GCA_020510985.1. NCBI lineage: Eukaryota > Metazoa > Chordata > Actinopteri > Cichliformes > Pholidichthyidae > Pholidichthys > Pholidichthys leucotaenia. The sequence continues at coordinate 292,867,020 of CM035842.1, forward strand.
TCAGAGGTCAGTTCTTCCTTAAATCTTGTAAACCCAATAACTACTGAAAGAAATGATGTTGGATGTAGTTGTAGCTGCGACACATTTTTGTGACTTACACCCTGACCGGACTATGGGTTTGGGATCAAAAGGTCAAGGTTAACATTCCCTATGTCTTATTATTGTACAACAAGTAAAGCTAGATTCACCAAACTTGGTACACAAGTTCACCCTGTGACCCTGAAGAGTGACTATGGATTTGGGATCACAAGATCAACATCAAAATCGTTTATAAACTGTCTCAATAACAAAGAACGCTAGGGTCACCAAACCTGGTACACAGGTTCAGTCTGAGACCATGACCTCTGACTACGGGTTTGGGGGCAAAAGGTCAAAGGTCAAGGTTAGCACACGTAAAGCTCTCTAGGGTCACCAAACTTACTACAAAGGTTCACCTCAGGATCCTGACCTACAACCGTGTTGCATACTTTGTTGTATATTCATGGATGATGGACTTATCATAAGTTGGTTCTGCCCCAGTAATTATACTGAAAAGTTGAAAACTAATCTCCATCAGTAAGTACTGGGCTCTTCAAAGAAATTAGAGAAATGAGAGAAAAATACGTAAATTTGCAACTTTTTCCTGTAACTGTTAAAAAAGCATTATTATGATCATTGCTGCACTAGATTATTGTTGTTACTAATTAATCTGCAGGGGTTTATTTGATTAGTAGATTGATTGTTTGGTCTATAAAATATTTTAAAGAACAGTCAAAAATGTCCATCACAATATCTCAGGGCTCAAGCTAATCTCATCAAATGTCTTGGTTTGTCACACAAATAGTATGAAAGCCAAGGTTAATGAACCTCGACTACAAAAACAAGAAAAGTGGTAAATTTTCATTATGAGAACCTAAAACAATCATATTATTACAATTTTTTACTGGAGAAAAAAAGGGGTATATTAGTAGTTGCTTTGTTTTCTGTCAATCGACTAATTGTTGTGGCACTAATTAGTAATATTACCTCCACCAAGGAGGTAATAGTTCATAATATCATGTTGAATATCATGTTGAACTGTCTGTCTGTTAGCAGGATAATGCAAAAACTACGTTACAGATTTTGACAAAATTTTCAGTAGAGGTGGCCCTTTGGCTACGGATGAACCCATTAGATTTTGGAGGTGACCTGAGTCACAATGTATATTCTGGATCACTTTTTCCATCCATCCATCTTCTACCGCTTTTCCGGAGGTCCGGGTCGCAGAGGCAGCAGTTCAAGCAGAGAAGCCCAGACTTCCCTCTCCCCAGCCACCTGCTCCAGCTCTTCAGAGGGGATACCAAGGCGTTCCCAGATCAGCTGGGAGACATAGTCTCTCCACCGAGTCCTGGGTCTGCCTCGGGGTCTCCTCCCAGTGGGACGTGCCTGAAACACCTCAAGTGGGAGGCGTCCAGGAGGCATCCTAATCAGATGCCCGTACCACCTCAACTGACTCCTTTGAATGTGGAGGAGCAGCGGTTCTACTCTGAGCCTCTCCCGGATGACTGAGCTCCTCACCCTATCTCTGAGGGTGAGTCCAGCAATCCTACGGAGAAAGCTCATTTCAGCCGCTTGTATCCGCGATCTCGTTCTTTCGGTCATTACCCAAAGCTTGTGACCATAGGTGAGAGTAGGAACGTAGATTGACTGGTAAATCGACAGCTTTGCCTTAGAACTAAGCTCCCTCTTCACCACAACAGACCGGTACAACGTCCGCATCACTGCAGATGCTGCTCCAATCCGTCTGTCGATCTCTCGCTCCATTCTCCCCTCACTCGTGAACAAGACCCCAAGATACTTAAACTCCTCCACTTGGGGCAGGAGCCTGTCCCCAACCCGGAGAGGACAATCCACCTTTTTCCGGCTGAGGACCATGGACTCGGACTTGGAGGTGCTGATTCTCATCCCAGCCGCTTCACACTCAGCGGCAAACCGTCCCAGCAAGAGCTGTAGGTCATTGCTGGATGAAGCCAACAGGACAACATCATCTGCAAACAACAGAGATGAGATCCTGTGGTCACCAAGCATGACACCCTCCATTCCCTGGCTGCGCCTAGAAATCCTGTCCATAAAAATTATGAACAGGATCGGTGACAAAGGGCAGCCCTGGCGGAGTCCAACTCTCACTGGGAATGACTCCGACCGAGTGTTGGCAATACGAACCAAACTCTCACAACGGTCATACAGAGACCGAATAGCTCGTAACAACAAGCCCGATACCCCATACTCCCGAAGCACCCCCCACAAAAATCCATGAGGGACGCGGTCAAATGCCTTCTCCAAGTCCACAAAACACATGTAAACTGGTTGGGCAAACTCCCACGAACCCTCGAGAATTCTCGAGAGGGTAAAGAGCTGGTCCGATGTGCCACGGCCAGGACGAAAACCACATTGCTCCTCCTGAATCCGAGGTTCGACCAACGGCCGGACTCTCCTCTCCAGTACCTTGGCATAGACCTTCCCAGGGAGGCTGAGGAGTGTGATCCCTCTAAAGTTGGAGCACACCCTCCGGTCCCCTTTTTTAAAGAGAGGAACCACCACCCCGGTTTGCCATGCCAAAGGCACTGCCCCCGACCTCCACGCAATGTTGCAGAGGCGTGTCAACCATGACAACCCAACAACATCTAGGGCCTTGAGGTACTCAGGGCGAATCTCGTCCACCCCCGGGGCCCGGCCACCAAGGAGATTTTTAACCACCTTGGCGACCTCAGCCCCTGTGATAGGCGAGTCATCCCCCTCGTCCCCAAACCCTGCTTCCACTGTGGAAGGCGTATCAGTGGGATTGAGGAGATCCTCGAAGTATTCCTTCCACCGCCCAACGATGTCCCCAGTCGAAGTCAACAGTGTCCCATCCGCACCATACACAGTGTGGACGGGGAGCTGCTTTCCCCTCCTGAGCCGCCGGACAGTTTGCCAGAATCTCTTTGAGGCCGACCGAAAGTCTTGTTCCATGGCTTCACTGAACTCCTCCCATACTCAGGTTTTTGCTTCAGCAACCACCCGACCTGCACTCCGCTTGGCCTGCCAGTACACCTCAGCTGCTTCGGGAGTCCCACAAGCCAACCAAGCTTGATAGGACTCCTTCTTCAGCTTAATGGCCCCCCTCACCACTGGTGTCCACCACTTGGTTCGGGGGTTGCCACCACGAGATGCACCGATCACCTTGCGGCCGCAGCTCTGGGCCGCTGCTTCAACAACAGAGGTGGAGAACATGGCCCATTCAGACTCCATGTCTCCAGACTCCCTCGGAATGTGGTTGAAGTTCTTCCGGAGGTGGGAGTTGAAGACCTCCCGGACAGGGGCCTCAGCCAGACGCTCCCAGCACACCCTCACTATACGTTTGGGTCTACCAGGTCTGAATGGCTTCCTCCCCTGCCATCGGATCCAACTCACCACCAGGTGGTGATCAGTTGACAGCTCTGCACCTCTCTTTACTCGGGTGTCCAAGACATACGGTCGCAGGTCTGATGATACAATAACAAAATCGATCATCGACCTGCGACCTAGGGTGTCCTGGTGCCAGGTGCACATATGGACACCCTTATGCTTGAACATGGTGTTCGTTATGGACAGACTGTGGTTAGCACAGAAGTCCAATAACTGAACACCACTCGGGTTCAGATCAGGCAGGCCGTTCCTCCCAATCACCCCCCTCCAGGTTTCACTGTCGTTGCCCACGTGCGCATTGAAGTCCCCCAGTAGGACAATGGAGTCTCCAAGAGGAGCACCCTCCAGCACCCCAGTCACAGACTCCAAAAAGGGTGGGTACTCTGAAACATCATTTGGTGCATAGGCACAAATGATGGTCAGGACCCGTTTCCCAACCCGAAGGCGCAGGGAAGCAACCCTTTCGTCCACCGGGGAAAACTCCAATATAGAGGCAGCAAGGTGGGGCGATACAAGAATACCCACCCCTGCTCGTCGCCTCTTGCCCGGGGCAACTCCAGAAAAGGCCAAGCTCCAGCCCCTCTCCAGGAGACTGGTTCCGGAACCGGAGCTGTGTGTTGAAGTGAGGCCGACTATATCTAGCCGGTATCTCTCAACCTCGTACACCAGCTCAGGCTCCTTCCCCACCAGAGAGGTGACATTCCACGTACCAAAAGCCAGTTTAGAAAGCTTGGGATCAGTCCGCCAAGGTCTCCGCCTTTGACCGCCACCTGATCCACATAGCACCGGACCCCCATGATCCCTCCTGCAGTTGGTGAGCCCACTGGAGGGCGGACCCATGTAACTCCTTCGGGCTGAGCCCGGCCGGGTCCCATGGGTGGAAACCCGGCCACCAGACGCTAGCCTTCGAGCCCCTCCCCCAGGCCTGGCTCCAGGGTGGGGCCCCGGTAACCCCATACCGGGCGGGGTACACTGAATCCTTGATATACAATTCATGAGAGTCTGTTGGATCGTTCTTAGTCTGGCCCTTCAACCAGGACCAGCTTGTCTTGGGAGACCCTATCAGAGGCAAATTGCCTCGGACAACATAGCTCCTGAGATCACTGGGGCACGCAAACCCCCCCACCACGATAAGGTGACGATCCATGAGGGGGATCACTTTTTCCATTTTCTTTAAACACTGGAAGATAGGGCCTTGGTGGAGGTATGCGCTCTTTTGCACTATTTTTCTTTGGATACCATGAGCGCATACCTAATGTTAAAGGAAGTGAAAAAGCAGAACCTGGATCACCTCCGAAATCTAACTGGTTCATCAATAATCAGCAGGCGATTTATTTTTTTTTTTTTAACAAGGGGAATGGGGTATTCACCAATTTAACATGAGGAACAAATGTACAGTGGTGAGAAAAAGTCTTTGCCCCCTTCCTGATCTCTTTCTTTTGTATGTTTGTCACACTTAAATGTTTCAAATCAGCAAACAAATTTAAATATTAGACAAAGATAACAAGTAAACACAAAATGCAATTTTTAAACAAAGGTGTTTATTATTAAGAGTAAAAAAAAAATCCAAACCTACATGGCCCTGTGTGAAAAAGTGATTGTCCCCCTGTTAAAACATAAACTAACTGTGATTTATCATATCTTTGGAAAGCTGAGTTCAATTTCTCGAGCCACACCCAGGCCTGATTACTGCCACACCTGTTCTCAATCAAGAAATCACTTAAACAGGACCTGCCTGACAAAGTAAAGTAGACCAAAAGATCCTCAAAAGCTAGACACCATGCTGCAATCCAAAGAAATTCAGGAACAAATGTGAAAGTAATTGAGATCTATCAGTCTGGAAAAGGTTATAAAGCTATTTCTAAAGCTTTGGGACTCCAGCGAACCACAGTGAGAGCCATTACCCACAAATGGTGAAAATATGGAACAGTGGTGAAACTTCCCAGGAATGGCCAGCCAACCAAATTACCCCAAGAGCGCAGCGACGACTCATCCAAGAGGTCAAAAAAGACCCCACAACAACATCCAAAGAGCTGCAGGCCTCACTTGCCTCAGTTAAGGTCAATGTTCATGACTCCACCATAAGAAAGAGACTGGGCAAAAATGGCCTGCATGACAGAGTTTCAAGACGAAAACCACTGCTGAGCAAAAAAAAAACCAACAAAGGCTCGCCTCAGTTTTGCCAGAAAATATCTTGATGATCCCCAAGACTTGGGAAAATACTCTATGGACTGACGAGACAAAAGCTGAACTTTTTGGAAGGTGTGTGTCCCATTACATCCAGCATTTAAAAGTAACACAGCATTTCAGAAAAGGAACATCATACCAACAGTAAAATATGGTGGTGGTAGTGTGATGGTCTGGGGCCGTTTTGCTGCTTCAGGACCTGGAAGACTTGCTGTGGTAAATGGAACCATGAATTCTGCTGTCTACCAAAAAATCCTGAAGGAGAATATCCAGCCATCTGTTTGTGACCTCAAGCTGAAGCGCACTTGGGTTTTGCAGCAGGACAATGATCCAAAACACACCAGCAAGTCCACCTTTGAATGGCTGAAGAAAAACAAAATGAAGACTTTGGAGTGGCCTAGTCAAAGTCCTGACCTGAATCCGATTGAGATGCTGTGGCATGACCTTAAAAAGGTGGTTCATGCTCGAAAACCCTCCAATGTGGCTCAATTACTACAATTCTGCAAAGATGAGTGGGCCAAAATTCCTCCACAGCGCTGTAAGACTCATTACCAGTTATCACAAACACTTGATTGCAGTTGAGTGGCTCAACCAGTTATTAAGTTTAGAGGGCAATCACTTTTTCACACAGGGCCATGTAGGTTTGGATTTTTTTCCCTCTTAATAATAAACACCTTCATTTAAAAACTGCATTTTGTGTTTACTTGTGTTATCTTTGTCTAATATTTAAATTTGTTTGGTTGTCTGTCTCTCTGTGTTGGCCCTGCGATGGACTGGCAATCTGTCCAGGGTGTACCCTGCCTCTCGCCCAAAGATAGGCTCCAGCCTCCCCGCAACCCGAAAAGGATTAAGCGGAAGATGATGGATGGATGGATGGATGGATCTGAAACATTTAAGTGTGACAAACATACAAAAAAAATGAGAAATCAGGAAGGGGGCAAACACTTTTTCACACTACTGTCTAAATGTAAATTAGGTACAAATTTGAAAGAATAAAGATACAAAGATATCAAAATATGGCAATTGAAAAATGTAAAAAAATTGCAAATTACAATTTAATTACACAGAATAAAAATGTAATCAGCATCCTGATGAGCACCGCAAATTTTCGAGAAAAAAGTTGAAAATTTACAGGAAAAAAAATTGTAAATGTTTGAGAAAAGTTTCAACTTTTAAAGAAAAAAGTCAAATTTATGAGAAAAAGTCAAAAATTTACAGGGAAAAATGCAAATTTAAGAGGAAGAAAGTCACATTTTTGCAAAAAAGTTGCAAATCTATGAGAAAAAAGTTGCAGATTTAAAGGAAAAATTGCTAATTCACAAGAAAAAATTGCAAATTATGAGAAAAAGTCAAATTATATGAACAAAGTTGGATTTATGAGAAAAAGTTGAAAATTTACATAAAAAGGTTTGAAATTTATCAGAAAAAAATGCAAATTTATGAGAAAAAGTCAATTTTTTTAAAGGAAAAAGTTGTAAATTTATGAAAAAGTTGTAGATTTAAAGGAGGAAAAAAATCGCTAATTTACAAGAAAAAAAAGTGCAAGTTCGAGAAAAAAGTCACATTTTTGAAAAAAGTTGTAGATTTATGAGAAAAACGTTGCAAATTTACAAGAAAAAGCAAACTTATGAGAAAAAAATTTTGAGGAGAGTTTCAAATTTATGGGAAAAAAGTCACAATTTTTTGACAAAAAAATAGCAAATCTATTAAAAAAAAAATTGAAAATACGTAGAACTGGTCATTCAAAGTCATGTTAATCAGTTATAAGATCTAAAGGTTTATGATGATATTGGGAGACGATTCTCTTTTTTCCAGGTTGGGAGGGGCAATGTCCCCCTGTCCCCCTTGATTTACACCTATGAATGGGGATGAAGATGGGGGGGGATGACAGGTTAACAAGAGGGATGCTTTTGGGTCATTTTGCTAACAAGGGGCATGGCAACCCCCTCAAATCACCTGCTGTCCATAGCCCAAGGGCCACCTCTGGTGAAATTTTCATTAAATTTGTGGAGTAGTTTCTTTGTAATCCTACTAACACGCAGACAAACAAACATTCTGACCATGGAGCCTTGGTAGAAGTACAGTATGTGCTCTCCAAGTGCACTCTAGTTATCATCGTGTGACATTTAAAATGTTTATGTACAAATTACAATACAATAATTTTTTTTTAATGTATACACTGCAGCTGGCATGGGAAAATATACAGTGGTATGCAGAAATTTGGCCACCTATTAACACACACACACACACCTCACAAAAAGTTAGGGATATTCAGCTTTCTGGTGAAATTTCAGGATGCATCTAAAATGCACAATAACCTTTACAGGTAACTTAATTTGATCTTCTCTAACCTTTTGAATGCACATGTCCAACTGTTCAATGTTTCACTACTTTTTGCCTAACTTGCTGTTCTCTAACAAGGTGCATAATGGCAAAATCCACAACAGGTCTTTGATCCATGAATCAAAAAATGTTCTGGTTCATTCAAAACTGGTATTTAAACAGTCCTCTTCATCATACTGCTCACATTTTGACATCATGAGGCCAAGACAACACATAACAGTTGATCAACAGTACCTCGCCATTGCGAGGCTTCAAACAGGATGTTCTCAGAGGAAGTGGCCACTGAGCTTAAAAGTGTCACAGAGTGTCATCAGCAGGTTGCAACAGAGATACTGGAAGAGTCACAGAAAGGTATAGAAGTGGACGTCCTTTGGCCACATCCCACACTGATGACCGCTTCATTGTGAACAGTGCCCTGCAGAACCGGTTGATGAATGCCACTCAACTCCAGGCACATTTAAGGGAGGTGGGAGGCACCCTAGTGTCATGTCAGACCATTTGAAACGGTTTATGTCAGCATGGTCTGCATGTTAGATGACCTGCAATGGTACCTGACCACACCACCAGGCACAGGTGTCATCGTCTTGCATGGGCCAGGGAGCATTTACGCTGGACAAGGGACCACTGGGCCTCAGTGCTGTTCTCTGATGAAAGTCGATTCACATTAAGCATAAATGATGGCTGCCAGTGATGTTGGGGAGCACTATGCATCAGATGAGCTTGTGGTGGTGGTGTTACAGTCTGAGCAGGTGTGTCTAGTCAATCCAGAACTGCCCTACACCCCGTTAATGGTACAGTGACAAGCCGATACTACCTGAATAACATCATTAATAAAGTCATTGTGCCCTTACATGAACAACACAGGCCTGGTTTCATCTTCATGGACGACAATGCTCTAGCTCACCGAGGTTGCATCATTTGGGAACGGCTGCTGGAGGCTGGGGTACCTCAAATGGAGTCGCCTGCACTTTCACTAAACCTGAATCCCATAGAAAACCTATGGGATCAGCTGAGTCGCCGTGTAGAGGTTTGTAACCCTGCACCTCACAACCTCAATGACCTGAGGGCTGCCCTTCAAGAGTGGAATGCCATGCCTCAGCAGACAATAAGTCGACTTGTGAACAGCATGAGACGTCGTTATCAAGCTGTAATTGATGGTCAACGGCACATGACAAGTTATTGAGACACTGACATTTTTTGTTGTGGTATACCCACCACTGCCATTGGCTTTTGCTTCAATAAATTGTTTGAGATGAAGAAATCACTGTTGCACGCCTCTACTATTTAAATGCCCTACTTTCATGATATCATATCACTGTAGTGTGAACTTTTTCCGTTAATTTCACCCAAAAGCCAAATATCCCTAACTTTTTGTGAGTTTTGTGTGCGTGCGTGTATATACAGTATACTGTATACTGTATATATATATATATATTTTTTTTTTTTTTAAGTAGTGCAATTAATTGTGTAAGTTCCTGGACTTTTTGCACATGCCACAATTTTTTTTTTTTAATGGTTGCATAATGCTTGGTGGTAAAATTGTATTTTTCTACGTCCTACAGAGACTGTGTTTAAATCTTCTCAATTTAAAAAAAATGAAAATTCTCTTGGTGGCCATATTTTGATTACCATTGTACTTTATTATATTCAAGGCAAAGCAAATAGGGAAAAAAAGATAAATTTTGCAAACTTGAAAACCAAATGCTATCGCCAAACTGGAATACCTGCAGGACCTAACAATTAAATACAGTCATAAAACATGCACACATCAGCAGTTTTATCCCTGAATTCCGGTCTAAAGATAACAGGCTCCAACAAGAACAGGGCGGACTATCACCAATGCGGAAATAAAGAATTAGCGTTCACTGCTAACCACCTATGAACATTAAAACCAGTTTTATTTAACCACTTTAAGAGAAATCAAATCACTCTTTGGCACGAGTTCACAGTCGAAGCTAACTGGTGCTTTTCCTGACTTCAAATTTGTAGAAAACGCTGTTACGAGGTGCAGGTTTAAACTCGCCGGTATCGTGAGCTCCGGAAGCCGGATAAATAAATCATTAAAGGAGTTTTCACACTGCTGTGAGGATGGCACAAGGAGGAAAATGAAGCATGAGCCAATACAAAGGCAATACGCACACGCTTATTTTTACCTGTTAGTCGATGATTTTTTTTTTTGCTTGTGATGAGGACGAGTTTCACCGGTGTACAAAACTGCTGCTGCGTTCACGGTCTGCTCGGAAAGAATAGAATGGGGGACGGGGGCTGAAAAGTTCAAAGGCTGAAAAAGTGGTCAAATTTGACCAAATGTGGTTTATTTTTCTTTTTTTTTTCTTTTGTCTTTATTGACATTCATTGATAGACAGATTTAAACCTTCGTTTCATTTAATAATTATATCTGAATGTCCTTTTTTCTTAGAGGGTGAAAAAGGAAATAAGAAGAAAAAAGGGGAGGAGTCAACATAAACATCTGCATATAGGGAGTGGTTGTTAATGTACACACACTTGTATACAGTATACTGTATATTAACAAATAGTCTGCTACATCAATTCTGCAAAGTGAAAGTCCGGCCTGAGTGGTGTTACATATTTAGTCCATTTTTCCCATCGTGACATAAACAAATCTTTTTTGTAGTTGACACAAGCAGTTATTTTCTCTCTTATAAATGTCCATTGTAATGTCCATCCACATACCGAGAGATGGGCTCTCCTGTGAAAGGCATTTTTTTTGGTAAATGCCTTTCTGCTTGCAGTCAGTAGAATACATAGTAAATATTTGTCCCTCTTTGACCACTCTGGGCATAAGTCCGAAGAATAGAGTTTTGCTTTCCAGAGGTCAGAATCAGAAAAAGATTTATTGCCAAGTACATTAACAGATCACTGATAACATACGAGAGAATTTGACTTGACACAGTAAATGAACCTGCATTTCCGTGCCGCGGCGCATCTGAAACGCACCTGTCAGCAGGAGGGTACAGGTAGCATAAGAATAATACAATAGGAAGGAGCAAAAAAATCATTGATTCAGAATACTGGTTGCATGATCAATCAATATTATGATTACAAGGGAAAAAAAAGCCCTCAATGCACATCAGCGGACCAAGATTTCACAGGACACAAAGAGAGCAGTGTGTGGCTCTTTATCAGTTCGTGGATCAATATGAGTGCACTGTTGAAGCAAGTGTTGTATCAGAAGAACAACAAGGACACTTTGGCAGGAGATGTTTTGTCTGGCTACTCGCAATCGTCCTTGCGATTATCTGAGCAGCTGCTGTCCAAGGCCTTGTGCTCAATGTTTTGAAAAAACAGACTGCAGACAGCCAGGAGGAATTTTTATAGGGAAATTGAGCCAAATAGAACTGATCACAGAGAAGGAGCTTTATTTTCTTCTGTAGATTCAGTACTTAATCCTTCATTGCGGGGCGTTGAGTCCGTCGTGGATAGACCTAAGCGTAACCATGATGTAATCCACCTTCCGAGACAGTTCTCCATTTGTCGCTATCAGGGTCTTCTCCAATTTTTCAATTTGATGGATGCACCTCGCCTGGCCAGCATTTTGATAGGTTGTATCCATCTTCAGCAATTTGCGGTACACCAGGACAATCCCAGTTCCAATCAGAACGATCCCGATCACCATTATTACGAAGACATACAAATCTTCAATATCTTCGATAGAGAGATTAGTTAGGCACAAGATCCTCCAATTACTTGTGTCCCGTAAATAGCCCGCTGGAGCCGTCCGTCCCTGCGGGGCAGACAGCTTCCCCCGGAGCACTTTTCCTTGTTGAAAAAAATAGTGTCAATTGTGTTCAAAGCCCAGCTTATTAATTCCATAATTTCTTTCGACGGTCAGCAGTTAGACGCAGACAGACAACAGCAAGCTGGGATCCAGTAGTTGGGGGGGGGGGGAGGAAAAAAAGTCAGAGCAAGAGAGAAGGAAAAAGGCGTCTGCTCTCTTTGGAGGCGGAAGTGAGAAAAGATGGCACGAGTTCCTGGAAGGTAGATGACATCCAAAAATATCTTGTATAGCTTTATAAATTTCCTTCCAATAATTCTGAATAACATGACAGAGCCAAAATATATGATAATGATTTGCATTTGCACTACCATATTTCCTCCGGCAAGTTGGGGAGTTACCCTTGTACTGAGCCTTCTGGGAAGGTGAGATGAAGCATCTAATTAGGCTTTTCCAGCCAAACTCCCTCCAGCTCTGAACTGCTGCATTTCCATTGATATGACCATATTAATATCCAGTCCTCTTCCAATATTTCTATTCCTCCTTCTGTTTCCCATTTTGTTTTAATATACAGGGTTGAGTGTCTTTTCAAGTTTATAACACCTTTATATAGACCTGAGATTAAGCTTTTATCTTTATTTGAATTATATGCCCTTTTAAACAAGTTTAGCAATGGTTTACATGATTCTGCTATACATTTTAACTTATTGACAAAATGTCTCATCTGCAAGTAGCAATAAGTCTTGTGATTCTAACTGATACTTCCCTTTAAGTGTTTGGAAGCTAAGTAGTGTGTCATCTTTCATTGTCTTACATAAGGCTGTTATCCCTCTATTTGCCCAGACTTTAAATCTTGTGTCTGACTTATTGGGAGTGAAATGTGAATCATATGCACACCACTTTAAAATTACTATGTTCTCTTCTAAATTATATTTTGCTACTACTCTTTTCCAAATTTTAAGAGTCCACTTAACCCATGGATTTTCTGTGTTCTTGATAATGTCCTGTAAGTTACCATCTGCTATAGTCGCTTGTATAGGAGTGGGGGTCATCCCCTCTTCAATATTCTTCCACTGGGCATTATATGATGGGTTACACCAGCAAATTATAGGTCTTAATTGTGCTGCCCAATAATAGTCTCTCAGGGAAAGAAGGCCACACACCCTTTATATTTTGACAATTGTAGGGTTTTAAATCGGACTCTAGGTTTCTTACCTTGCCATATGTACAGTATCTGGATAGCATTTTGTCCCATTCATTAAATCGTTTTCCACTTATCTCTATTGGCAAAGTTTGAAATAAGTATAATAATTTGGGGAATATATTTTTTTATTTTAATTGAATCAATTCTTGAGTTTAAGTTTAGATATGGAATCAGATTCCATCTTGTGATGTCCTCTTTATTTTTCTTTGTATTGGTGAAAAATTGCATTCTAGTAGTTCAGAGAGGTCTTTTGGTATTATGACTCCCAAGTACTTTAAAAATTCTGTTTCCCAAGCTAGTTGATAATTATTTTTGATTTCTTCTGGCGGGCTGTAATTGTATTTAAGCAATTGTGTTTTACTTATGTTAATTTTGTATCCTGATAACTGACCAAAATATTCAAATGATTCCATAAGTTTAGGCAGGGAATCTGTTGGTTTCCCCAGATAGATCAAAATATCATCTGCGTAGCAGGCCAATTTATGCTCCTTCCCATTTATATTGATGCCTTGTATTTCTTTGTTTTGTCTGATATACTGGGCAAATGGTTCCAAATATAGTGCAAATAATAACGGTGAGCATGCACAACCCTGTCTAGACCCTCTTTCTAGGTTGAAACTACCAAATGTGGTTTATCTTTCAACCACAGTGATCCAACCGCTGCAACACCGATGGAAGAAGTGTGTGGACCGAAGCTATGTTGAAAGATAAACCACATTTGGTTGAATTTGACCACTATGAACTTTTCACCCACCCCTCTAGAACAGAATAGAACGCTGATGTCTGAAAGTCTCCCACTTTTTTCTTAAAAAAGCAAATTAACAAGGAAAAATGTACAACCTAGAGATTTCGTTTTTATCTTGAACACACATTATCTTGTTAAACATGTTTTCACAATATAATAACTTGTTTACAGAAGAAAAGTATCTGTCCATACAAGATATTTACACAAGATGAAAAATAAGGACATTTGAACAAGTGATTGTCTTGTTTGCACAAAAGATAAAAATCAATTGCTATTCAGTACTTAAAGGACTACACTGCAAATGGTACGATACATGAGGAAAAACTGCAGATTTAAGTCTTAAAAAATAGAAATTTACAAAAAATCAACAGCAAATTTACAAGGAAAGGTAAATGCATGGATTAAACATCACAATTTTATCAATTTAAAGAAATTATTTGCTAATTCACTAGAAAAGGTTAAAGAAATTTGCAAGACAACTCACAAATTTACAAGGTAACAGCTGCAATTCTATGAGAAAAGTCAGAAAATTATGAAAGAAATTAAAAAAGATTGCAAGAAAAGTCACAAATTTACAAGTAAATGGCCCAGATTTACAAGAAACACAGAGAAATTAACAAGAAAATGCACAACATGCTTGCCAATGTATCTGTCCTGGTAAAGGACTAGTTGCTGTAAGCCAAACACTTCAACCATGTCTTGGTTACACGAGTGTTTAATTTCCCACAACACCTAAAGTCGTCATGAAAGCTCATCTGACTTCACCGTGACACGCTGTTTTACTTTCAGGGGCACTGGCCGGTTTCCTCCCACATGCCAAAAACATGCATGTTAGTATGGGTAACCCCCACAACAGCCACGGACAAGCAGAGCGCTCAGCGGGAGCAATTAACATAGCAGTGTGATCTATGGACTGATAACAATATGTAGATGTGCCTTGTAACCTCTTTTGTCCTACAGCTCCGGAGCAGAGGCGAATTCCGACCAGTAATCTTCCTATTGTTATGTGTGTCTCTCAAATGCAAATGTCCATACCTACTGCTGTGAATGCATTGTCTGTAGTGGGGTATAAATACTGCATTGCTCTGTAACTCTATCTCTCTCTGACCACTGCTTCTGACGACACGTATTCTGTGTCTCCTGACGAGAGCCTCCGGGCCCGCTCCGGCGCGCCTGCACGGCGCTGGAGTGGGTGTTGTGATGGCGGTATGATTAATAAACTCCCTCAAAAACTCTCAGTTCGCTCCTTATTATTCCATGCCGCCACATTAGGTTAATTGGCGTCAAACTGTGTCAAATGTGGGATTGTGACATATATCTTCAACATGAGCCTGAAACTGGGGAGGGTACCACAGCTGTGGAAAACATCTTGTGTGGTACCTGTACCAAAAACTTCCCACCCCAAAGACCTGAACAGCTTCAGACCGGTGGCCTTGACGTCCCACTTGATGAAGACCCTGGAGAGACTGCTCCTTGCTCATCTCCGCCCCCTGGTGGAACCAGCGATGGATCCACTCCAGTTCGCCTACCAGCATGGCATTGGGGTGGAGGATGCGGTGATCTTCCTCCTTCATCGTTCTCTGTCCCACCTGGAGAAGCCCGGGAATGCAGTGAGGATCATGTTCTTTGACTTCTCCAGTGCTTTCAACACCATCCAACCGATGATCCTGAAGGACAAGCTGCTGCGCGCAGGGGTGGACCAGCACCTGTCATCATGGATCCTGGACTACCTCACGAACCGGCCTCAGTTTGTGAGAACCCGGGACTGTGTTTCCGACACGATCATCAGTAGCACGGGGGCCCCCCAGGGAACGGTGCTGGCTCCCTTCCTGTTCACTCTTTATACTGCGGACTTCTCACACAACACAACACATTGCCATCTACAGAAGTTCTCTGATGACTCTGCGATCGTTGGTCTCATCTCCAGCGGAGATGAAGCTGAGTACAGAGGGCTTATCCAGGACTTTGTGGACTGGTGCCATCGGAACTGCCTCCAGATCAACGCGAGGAAAACTAAGGAGCTGGTGGTGGACTGCCGCAGGCTTGGGCAGCCCCTCACAGCACCAGTAAATATACAGGGAACAGACATCGAGATGGTGACATCCTACAAGTACCTGGGTATTCATCTGAACAATAAACTAGACTGGTCACACAATACTGACGCACTCTACAAGAAGGGACAGCGCAGGCTGTTCCTGCTGAGGAGACTCAGGTCTTTTGGTGTACAAGGGGCGCTGCTGAAGTCATTCTATGACACAGTGGTGGCATCAGCCATCACTTTTGGAGTGGTCTGCTGGGGCAGTGGCATTACTGCAGCCGATAGGAAGAGACTGAACAAACTGATTAAGAAAGCTAGCTCTGTCCTGGGGCAACGCCTTGATCCGATGGAGGAGATAGGAGAGAGAAGGACGGTGGCTAAACTGTCATCTCTGCTGGAGTCCGAGTTCCACCCTATGCAGGATATACTGGATGCACTGAGGAGCTCATTTAGCAGCAGACTACATCATCCCAGGTGCACAACCGAGAGGTTTCGTAGGTCCTTCCTACCAACGGCTGTCAGACTGTACAACCTAAGCAGGGCTGCTCGCAGAGATAGCAAAAAGACGTAACAAACTAATAGTTTTTTGAATGCAAAAGATGCAATAGACTTACACAATGGTCCTCTCCGGCATACAACTAGGAACATACCGGTCGCTATGGAGGGTGAGAATATGTATGGGCACATAATCATACCATGTAGGATAACTAAATAGACGGTTATGCTGTTTCATCCCACCTAGCAACAATGCTCTGCACTGTGTGTGTTTATATATTTACATATTTATTCCATCTAGCTACAATGCTCTGCACTGGGTGTGTTTATATTTATATATCTATATATTTATTCCATCTAGCTACAATGCTCAGCACTGGGTGTGTTTATATTTATATATCTATATATTTATTCCATCTAGCTACAATGCTCCGCACTGTGTTTTTATATATCTACATATTATTCCATCTAGCTACATTGCTCCGCACTGTGTGTGTTTATATACTTGCATATTTATTCCACCTAGCTGCAATGCTCCGTACTGTGGGTGTTTATATATTTACATATTTATTCCATCTAGCTACAATGCTCTGCACTGTGTGTTCATATATTCATATATTTATTCCATCCAGCTACAATGCTCTGCACTGTGTCTGTGTGTGTATATACTGTATATATTTTATAGTAATATGTACATATGTATATTAGCTGCTCTTGCTTGCTTGTTTTTTTCTTGCCTTCTGATTGTTGCTCTGAGTGTTGCTATCCCTGTGCTGTTGCAATCCTGGAATTTCCCTGTTGTGGGACTAATAAAGGCTTATCTTATCTTATCTTAAACTGGGGATTCTAAATTGTCCTTAGGTATGACTGGGAGAGTGAATGGTTGTCTGTCTCTCTGTGTTGGCCCTGCGATGGACTGGCGATCTGTCCAGGGTGTACCCTGCCTCTCGCCCAAAGATGCTGGGATAGGCTCCAGCCCCCGCCACCCCCCCCCCCCCGACCCAAAAAGGATTAAGCGGAAGAAGATGAATGGATGGATGGCCCATATAAGGCAGGAATGAGACAGAAGATCAGGAGTTGTCCTCTTTTTTTTTTTTTCTGTCTCTGCAAACATGTTGACTTTTTCTGCTCCTCCTAGAAATCACCAGTCAGCTGGTGAAACAGATGGCACCTGAGCAAATACTGTAAATATGAACAGGCTTATAGTCAGATAAGCTATACAGACTACAGTTATATGTGCTGAATACCCTAGGATATCAATGCGCACACTGTTATGTCCATAACCAATACTCCAATGATGAGGCTGAAGGTGCAGTATAACGTAACTTTATTAATGAACTCACTGAACACTAAGGCGCTCCCGTCAAGGCAGAGGCGAGGGTTGAAAGAGACCGTGCCTTCTTCTTCTTCTTTTAGATTTGATTGGCGGTTGGCAACCAGCTTACAGGTGCATTACTGCCACTGACTTGATCATCATCACTCTATATCTTTGTATAAGGAGTTCTTATAAGGACTTCTGAACAACTCCTTAAAGAGACCGTGCCTCTTCCGGGTAGGCCTTTTATACCCTGGGTGGCTGTGGAACTGGAAAGGTGTAGCCGTCACCCATAACACACAGTAATACTAATAATAATCACTCTATAAATTCAAGAAATCTTTGTCAGTGTGTCACAATCATAGGACTGCCTATGATGTTCCTATGACGTCTGCATTATGTCCTGTGATGTTCCAATGATGTTGACGATCATAGGACCGCCGAGATTTTCCTATGATGTGTACATGATGTCATATAAACCATAAGGCTGATGTTCCTATGAACTCTACATGATGTCTATATGCTGTCATACAGACTGTAGGACTCGCTAAAAGATCATAGGACCCCCTATTATGAACCTTTGATGTCTATATGATGTCACGTAAACCCTATAGGACTGATGTTCCAATGATCTCTACATGATGTCTAGATGACCTCGGTCATAGGACTCGCTAGGACATCATCCAAGATCATAGGACTCACTGTGACACAAGCAAAGATCAAAGGCAGGCATCACCGAATGAGTGCTGACGTGCTTGCTTACACCCTTGCTTACATCTGCTTTCTACGGGCATGCAGAAATACTTGCTTACACTTGGTTTCGACGGGCATGCACGGGTATGCACTAGTCATAATTAATACATAGCATATACTATTACATTTTTGTCTTAGGTTTCTTCTCATCTGATTTAAAATTATCGTTTTTTCTATTCTGATATAGTAAATACTCAAGTTATTGCTACTGCTCTGCATAATTTGTATTATATTAGAGACCACATGTCACTTGTTTATATTTTACTCTAACACATCTAAGAGGGGAAAAAACTCACATAATGCAAAATTGAAAATTTATAAGGGAGAAGGTGCAAATTTATGATTAAATTGTAGTGCAAGAAAAAGGCTACAATCTGTGTCCTCACTGCAATAAAAGCCTTGTAATCACAGCTTTTATTTTGAAATCATATATCCGGGTAATAGTAGGCCAAGTGAGCTCGCGCTGACTCGGATGGTTGTTGTGTGACGTCACTAGAGATTAAGCTAGTGGTGAGATGGGCTCTTAAATCCACCCAATACCTTTTCATAACAAAAGTTCATAACAAAAATTGTACACTAAGATGTTGCTGGCTTTGGGTTTGAGTGCGCTAACAGGAAAGTAGATTGCATTTTTCAGTTTGTGCTTTTTCAGAGGAGGGGGGGGGGGGACTACAGTGAATGTCTTGCAGAATTCTGCTGATAGCAGAGCTCATCATTCAGTCATTCAAGGTTGTTTCAGCTACCCCAGAGAGCGGTCACATCCTATTGATAACTCAAACCACATACCCCTGTCTCTGCTCATGCTGTATTTTAACTTCTACACTCTTAAGGTGCATTCAGACCAAACGCGAACTGGTGAATTTTTTGGGCGGCGCGATTACATTATTATACTCAATGTAAATGCGCGAATATACATCAATTCACCGTCTGAGTGAGATGCAGACAGGCGAAGTTGCCTTTTTAACTTCTGCCGCATTCAGCCTACTGTGGAAATCCCCAAAATAACGTCATGCTTTAGGTTTACATTATCCGACGGAGGGCTCACCTGAAAAAGTTGTCCCTGTCTCCAAAACTTTACAAGATGTTGAGTGTTTCCGTTGCTAGCTCTCTAGCCTTGTTAGCATGTCTGTGGCAGGAAACCCTGGGTAAATAACTCCAAAATCCCAATTCAGCTGAAGAGCTCCCGGTCCTCTTGTCTCCAGGTGAGTCTCATTTTCAAAGTAGTCTGCTCTCCAGTGTTAATACTTTTACTCCGGTGACAGCAGAATCTCAAAGCCAGCGCTATCCCTCGGACGTGAACACACGAATGCACGATTTTGCATGTGCTTGTGTCTTTCCATTGACTTTGCATGGATTCGCACCGCCCGTTCGTGTTTGGTCTGAACGCACCTTTACAGGATCAAATTCAGCCAGTTTGAGTTAGTATATTATTTAGTCTTACAACACTGAAGCCAGCTAATATTATCTTCAAATATGGCATTGCCATCAAAAAGAAATAAAGACAAAGGGAGGGTGAACTAGGGCTCATTAGCATTTAAAGTGAAATGCCATAGAACAGGCTGTTGTGTGAGAGACTTCTTCTGTTGTGTATAAAGTGGTACTGCAATAATTAAACCCTGACGTGTTTTGACCAAATCATAGCACATACATTTTTATTAATACTTCTGAGAACTGTGTCAATATGTGGAAAAGGTGCATGATAAAAAAAAAACATTAACGTATTTTCCTTGTATCCTAAAACTGGATCCAGTTGTTGACTCACATGCGTATATTTTAATTTGAAGAGACATACCGGAAATCTCGCGTTAACTTTGGGGCTCTTGACCGCGGTTGCAGGAATGGCTGCGATGATTACTGGAGGAAGGAGCCCAAAGATCCCGAAACTTTACTTCTAACGGCCCCGCAGAGGAATGTGTTTTGAGCCAAGCCGCAGAAACACTATCCCGTGACGGACTGGGAGAAGAAGGGCCTTAACGCCAGAGTCACTCGGTAGATGTGCGGGTCCGGGAGGCGGACGCACTTTGCTAGTTAGCCTACCGTTAGTGCCGCCGATTTTGATTCAAGGTAGCCGTTAGCTACACTTGGCTTGGCTGGCCCAACAAGTTATTAACTGTATGAAAGCTTTTCTTATTTGATAATTGTAGTTTAGAGCTTGGCCAGTAGACAGTATTAAGGGCGTTTACAAGCATTGAGATCAGGAGACAACAAGTGATTGTTGCTATTATTATTATTAATATTACAAGTGAGCCGAACCAGCGTTAGCTCGGGACTAGCTAAGTTTGGATACTGAAGTCTCGCCCATTTTTCGGATACTGTCCCAGCCATTGGCTACGAAGGGGCTAATTAGCAGCCCAACTTAGTCCAGTTTTCGGCTCCGTTCGGCTCTACGATGGAAAGCCTAACGCTGAGTGATGTCGAGCAGAAGTACTATTCGGATCTTTTCGTCTACTGCGACACGGACAACACCAAAAAAGTGGCTTCTAACGGGAGAGTTCTTGACCTTTTCCGGGCGGCCCAGCTACCCAGCGAAGTTGTCCTGCAGGTAAGCTAGCTCTCAGCCAGCACCAGTTTATAAACCCGCTGTAGTTAAACCAGTGAGTCACTGCGAAGCGTTGCGCAGGGGATGGGTAAGTTACAAACTTAACTGGCTGACCCGACATCTATTTTAGCAGCTGTTAGCCCGGCTGTTAGCCTGCGCAGCTAGAGGCAGACACACCTTTTCTTCTGGCTAATGTTAGCCTTTGCCAAACAGTGTGGAGAACCAATTAACATTTTTTTTTTCTTCTTGTACCGATCTCTTATTAGACCTAGTCCTGTTCAGTTTTGACCCAGCCGCAGAAACGTATATAAGGGGTATTTCTACCATTTTTTAGACCAAACATAACCGACCAGTGACAAGCAGATTAAACAATATGATCACACAATATTTTGTCCCATTTCTTTTACCGAAAGTAAGAAAACATAATATCCGTATAGAACTAAATGTACTGTCATCATTTGGGCAACTATACAACCATATATAACAGCACAAACAACAAAATGCCCTCACTGATCTATCAAAAATCCTAACATACTCACCAGCTATTGCTATTAATTATTAACAGCATTAAATCACATGCTACATTTACAAAGTGCATTGCTAGAACAGCTCTGTTGAACTAGTCTCTGCTTAGAAAGCTGTACCAAAAATGGAGGCAGTTTTCAGACCAGTGTGCACAGATGTGACACCTGCAGTTACCTAAAACCAGAATTTTCTTTGATTGAAGCCATGGCTGCTGTGGATCTAAAATCATTTGAATGGTTATGGTTGAAGTTTTGCCTGTAACTCAGTGTACAAACATTTTTTTTTTTTTGCACCAAAGCAAAAATTGACATACCTTATTATTATTTATTAACAAATTTTGCTGAGCCAGTGGATGAGAATATGTGACTTATTTGTCCTCATTGATTCCTCAAGGGATATTTCTACAGTTGTACTTTTTAATTTAGCACACCAATGAAACTATTGTTGAGGGACAACCTCTTAAAAAAGAAATGGTTCTGACTTTTAGGGTCGCTTCAGTCATCAAACTTCTTGCTCCAATAATGGTATTTAGGGTGTGTTTACTGCTGCCAAATGTCAAAATGGGTCAAATGGTGTGTGAGGGTTAATGTCAGAAAAGTGTACATGTCTACTGTTCTGCTACCTTTCCGTGGGCAGTAATGAGCTCATTGCTGCCTACTCGTTCCTGCCTTCTTCCTCCGTCATCTGTCTTTTAGTTTCCTTCCTGGGTTGAGCTGACATGTTGGAAATGCTGACCCAGTGTCACTGTATTCACTTGTCAAGTGTTATCTGATGAAAATACAGTTTTAACCACAACTGCCTCAATAGTCTTGTTTTACATTCGGACCCTTAAATATACCTGTGGTGACACCGCTGATAATCTCGTCCACAGTGTCTCTGCTCTGTTAACTCTGAGTCATGAGTATCCAGTTAAACTGCAGCGGCCCATTCATGTGACTCCCGGGTCTCTCGGCAGGGCCAGCGTTTGCAGTTTGTGAGTCAGCATCCTCTTCAAGGTCAATGGGGGTGGGGGCTGCTGTGTAGAAAGAATTGGGCAGCCTTGTAATCCTCCACTTTCAGACTCGACACTGAACACTGTGTTGGCCCGTGAGACACATGCTGCTACAGTGCGATGTTGTAACAGGCTGAGTGAAGTGACTGGTGCTTTGTATCCACACGTACTCAGATTAAGTCCGTCAGCAAGAAGGCGGTCAGTCAGCTGTGGTGGGTTGCTGCTGTTTTGGCTCACAGGGCTGAAGGACGCACTCCAGAGGAGTTGACGCTAATGCAGGGGTGTCCAATCGTGTGCCATGGAGGGCCAAGACCCTGCAGGTTTTCTGTTCTACCCAGTCTCTTCAGCAGGTGTTTTCACTTATCAGCAATCAGTGGGAAGAAATTCAGTGGAATCTGCTGTTGACACTGGTTGGAGGTAAAGCCTGTAGGGCACAGGTGTCAAACTCATTCCATGGAGGGCCAAGACCCTGCAGGTTTTACCTCCACCCAGTGGCTTCAACAGGTGTTTTCTCTGAATTTCTTCCCACTGATTGCTGATCAGTGAAAACACCTGCTGAAGAGACTGGGTGGAAGTAAAACCTGCAGGGTCTTGGCCCTCCATGGAATGAGTTTGACACCCCTGCTGTAGGGTCTTGGGCCTCCATGACACATGATTGAACACCCCTGCACTAATGTTACGAAGCAGAACTCCCATCAGGATTACTAATCCAGAGGTTCCAGTTAAGGATGCTTGATATTGATATGCCGATATTTTGAAAATAGTTTTTGCTAAAACCAATATATGCACATATTTTTCCCACCTATTTACATCTCCTTTGTATTACAGTGATGATTATTTGGTATATAGAAACACATTACCCAAGGAAAATAAAACAACTACCTCAACTTAATGTGAAAATACGTTTATTTTTAGTAACATGTTCAATGCAACTGTGAACTTCCTCCTTTTAATAGGCTTGGAGGATGATGTCCCTGTGACAGTCCTTACAACATCCACAACCGGGGCTAGAGGAAATGTGGAAATAAATCTTTTCACAGGGATCATGTGAAAATATAGTGCATTCACTGTACAGCTGTACTGTAACTAAAACAGTTTGTACCAACATAAATAGTCAGTGTAATATTGTTAAACTACTGAATAAAGAAGCACAAATAAGGCTGCATGTGCGTTACAGACTTACTGAATCTCAGGCTCATACAAACTGGATCAAATGACATCTATGCTTGCATTACGTGTTAGATGCACCACTTGTGAAATTGTGGGCCAGTACCAATATAGATGTCAAAAATGATAGGTTTGCATTTATTTTTTTTTGGATTGTTTTGGTATCAGCCAAATGTTATGGTATGAACTAAAAAATATGCATCATTTAAAAAAAAAAAAAACTGAACTGAAATACTTTAATGTGGTTCTGTTCTGGATGTTTTCTAAATTTGTCCCACACAGCTGGGACGCACCAGAAAAATATCAGCACTGCTGATATCAGTGCTTCCTGTGGCTTAAAGACCTTGGCGCGGTTGCAACATATTTTTCTGGGGGTCAGAAAACACATGACACTATTGTAGGCAGAATGTTAATTTTTTACTATTTATTTATTTATTTATTTTTAAATTTGCACAGAAACTTTGCATATGGAACTTACTGTTTTACTGTTGCCATTTGAAGTATTGTACAACTGAGGCTTGAATATTGGACCAGTTGGGGTCCCACCCAGACGTCCTGTGTTTGGACTCTTTACTGGTGTTATTCTGCTCTCCTTCCTCTGCTCTCACCTCTCCTAGACCCTCTTCCTGAACACTTTACTCTCCTTGACTCATCTTGCCTGTCTCATCTTTCCTTCTCTGATATCTGTCTTAATTCAGGTTCTCTCTGTCTATGGTGGTATAAAATCAGGTTAGAAAATATCGTGTCATGTTTTATCCTGCGGGATCAAAAATATGTGTTTTTTGTATTTTTATTGTAGTGTTTCTTTTTTTTCCATTGAGAGAGTAGGAAACGAGAGGGGAAAAAACATTCATAATAGTAATGTACTCATCCATACTTAAATTGTATGTTCAGAGGTGGGTATAGTAGCAAGAAATTCTACTAATGTAAAAGCAGTGCTGTGAAATTAATAATTAAAAGTAGACAACCAACAATTTCTAGTTGAGTTAAGGGTACAAAGAGCACCCACTTAAAAACTTGATTAATGACTTCAGCCTTAAAGGCCAAATGTCACGTAACAGGGTCCTTAAAATGTCTTGAAACTAGATATAAAAGGGAACCGATCCATTCGGGTCTTGGTGCATATGCTTCAGTAACGCTGGAATATTCGTTAATTTAAAACTGCCGCGCTTGGCCTGACGTTCCTACTCACGGCCCCCGGAATCGCCTGGGGAAGAAGGCAGAAGTGACGAAATTGATTGTACCTTAGTTTGATGCTTGGGGTATCCCGATTGATTGTTTATATGGAGACTGGAAGATTGAAGTGAGCAACAAGAAAGAAAAAATTGGATATTTCACCCATACCTTAAAACGGGGCTATAAGGGACAGCTGGGTAATAAGAGACACTTTTCTGCAAAATGTTTTCATACCTGTCAAGTGATACGTTTTCGCCGTATTTTAATATCGTAAAACGGGGCTATAAGGGACGGCGGGGTAATAAGGGACACTTTTCTGCGAAATGTTTTCATACCTGTCAAGTGATACGTTTTCGCCGTATTTTAATACCGTAAAACGGGGCTATAAGGGACGGTGGGGTAATAAGGGACACTTTTCTGCGAAATGTTTTCATACCTGTCAAGTGATACGTTTTCGCCGTATTTTAATACCGTAAAACGCGGCTATAAGGGACGGCGGGGTAGTAAGGGACACTTTTCTGGGAAATGTTTTAAATGTAATTCGTGTTGTTATTGTCAAATATTTTAAGGATTCATGGATATTTGACAATAACAACACAACTCAGCGTCCGGCTCAAAATAAAAAAAACACAATTCTGGATTTGGAAGGCGATTCCTTTCTGTCCCGCAGCCGCAGGACAGCTGAAAGTGTTAGGCCATCAGCCTAATGACTTCTCATTGTAGTGATAATAGCTCACGCTGATCGATCTGCCCGCCCCGGCCATCAGCCTAATGATTGAGTCCACACTTCTCAATGTAGTGAGAATAGCTCCCGCTGAGCCATCTGCCAGCACCCTAGCTGTTGGGGTCTCACACACACGACGTGTTCCTCAACACACTCAATTTTTTTCCCGTATATTTTTCTTTTGGGCGTACAGAAATGGCAATACGCCCGTATTTGCTAAAATTGCATTTTCCCCGTATTAAAATACGGCGAAAACGTCTCTCTTGACATGTATGCGCCTCCATTCTCATATTCATCTGGTCAATTTCTTGACAGCAGCGGCTCTCCTCCACTGTAATAATAATGGCTTCCGAAAAATCGATATTTATGGGGCGCCCTCGACAGACCCCCTTCGGCTTCCCAATTCTGGAGGCGATTAATGTCCAATTCAATGACATTTTCCACTGGTTCTGCTCTCTGGTCATCATCGGAACTGTTGTCATCAGACAAAGCATCTGATTCCGTCTCGGACGGCTCGAACCTGTAAGGTTCTATGCCTCTGTCACTGTCTGAACCACTGACAAAAAAAAGACAAAACTAAACTAATTTGTTCACAATCGCTGTCACTTTCCGTCATGATTGTCCAATGTTGATAAGTGTGAATGTGGATAGGCAAGGCAGCCAGGGTGAAATTTGTGACGTCAAAATCATGGCCGCGGTCTGGATTGGCTGTCACAAGCCAGTGAGCAAGGCGGGGCCTTCGCCTGGTGTATTTTATGCAATTATGTAAATACGGGTGGGTGATATGGTCTCCGGTATGAATATTTGGTTTAAGCTATGTGTATTTTATCAAAATTCGTTGTCATTTAGAAAAAAAAATTACGTGACATTTGGCCTTTAAAGGTTTGAGGTTTTTCTGCAAAATTTATAACAATTTTCTTACAGTTTTCTACTTTTCTCTGTAAATGTATCTAAATTTGAAACCATTTTCCTCATTTGTAATTTCCTCTTGTAAAATTGACTTTTCTTGTACATTTGAGACTTTATTATAATCTTGTGGAATATTTTATAGCTAATTTTTGTCTTGTTCTTTTAAATAAAATTACAGTTTTTTAAAAATAAATTTGTGGTAAAATTTTGACTTTTGTTCATCATACAATTTACACTTTGGACTATAACTTTGCAGAGCCAGAACAGAACAATAATTTAACTCTTGATTTCAAAGAAAAAAAATTAATAAAATTATATTTAATGAAATCTAATTTCCGATGGCCAACGTTCGGCCAACAGCTGAGGAACGGCTGAACCTTGGATTCAGGAGGAGCAGTGTGGTTTTCGTCCTGGCTGTGGCACATCAGACTAGCTCTTTACCTTCTCGAGAATCTTCGAGGGTTCGTGGGAGTTGGCGTAACCAGTCCACGTGTGTTTTGTGGACTTGGAGAAGGCATTCAACAGTGTTCCTCGTGTTTTTTTTTTGTTTGTTTTTTTTATTTTTTATGGGGGTGCTTCGGGAGTATGGGGTATCGGGTTTGTTGTTACAAGCTATCCGGTCTCTATATGACCATTGTGAGAGTTTGGTTCGTATTGCCAAGACCCAGTCGGACTCATTCCCAGTGAGAGTTGGACTCCACCAGGGCTGCCCTTTGTCACTGATCCTGTTCATAATTTTTATGGACAGGACTTCTAGGCACAGCCAAGGATTGGAGGGTGTCATGCTTGGTGACCACAGGATCTCATGTCTGTTCTTTGCAGATGATGTTGTCCTGTTGGCTCCATCCAGCAATGACCTACAGGTCTTACTGGGATGGTTTGCTGCTGAGTGTGAAGCAGCTGGGATGAGAATCAGCACCTCCAAGTCCAAGTCCATGGTCCTCAGCCCGAAAAGGGGAATTGTCCTTTCCGGGTTGGGGACAAGCTCCTGTCCCAAATGGAGGAGTTTAAGTATCTCGGGGTCTTATTCACGAGTTAGGGGAGAATGGAGCAAGAGATTGACAGACGGATCGGAGCAGCCCCCGAAGTGATGCGGATGTTGTACCGGTCTGTTGTGGTGAAGAGGGAGCTAAGCTCTAAGGCAAAGCTGTCAATTTACTGTTCAATCTACATTCCTACCGTCACATATGGTCATGAGCTTTGGGTAATAAGATAAGATAAGATAAGATAAGCCTTTATTAGTCCCACAACGGGGAAATTCCAGGATTGCAACAGCACAGGGATAGCAACACTCAGAGCAACAATCAGAAGGCAAGAAAAAAAAAAAAAAACAAACAAAAAAAAAAAAAAAACAAGCAAGCAAGAGCAGCTAATATACATATGTACGTATTACTATAAAATATATATATATACACACACACACAGACACACAGTGCAGAGCATTGTAGCTGGATGGAATAAATATATGAATATATGAACACACAGTGCAGAGCATTGTAGCTAGATGGAATAAATATGTAAATATATAAACACCCACAGTACGGAGCATTGCAGCTAGGTGGAATAAATATGCAAGTATATAAACACACACAGTGCGGAGCAATGTAGCTAGATGGAATAATATGTAGATATATAAATATATAAACACACCCAGTGCTGAGCATTGTAGCTAGATGGAATAAATATGTAAATATATAAACACACACAGTGCAGAGCATTGTTGCTAGATGGAATGAAACAGCATAACCGTCTACTTAGTTATCCTACATGGTATGATTATGTGCCCATACATATTCTCACCCTCCATAGCAACCGGTAAGTTCCTAGTTGTATGCCGGAGGGGACCATTGTGTAAGTCTATTGCATCTTTTGCATTCAAAAAACTATTAGTTTGTTACGTCTTTTTGCTATCTCTGCGAGCAGCCCTGCTTAGGTTGTACAGTCTGACAGCCGTTGGTAGGAAGGACCTACGAAACCTCTCGGTTGTGCACCTGGGATGATGTAGTCTGCTGCTAAATGAGCTCCTCAGTGCATTCAGTATGTCCTGCATAGGGTGGAACTCGGACTCCAGCAGAGATGACAGTTTAGCCACCGTCCTTCTCTCTCCTATCTCCTCCATCGGATCAAGGCGCTGCCCCAGGACAGAGCTAGCTTTCTTAATCAGTTTGTTCAGTCTCTTCCTATCGGCTGCAGTAATGCCACTGCCCCAGCAGACCACTCCAAAAGTGATGGCTGATGCCACCACCGTGTCATAGAATGACTTCAGCAGCGCCCCTTGTACACCAAAAGACCTGAGTCTCCTCAGCAGGAACAGCCTGCGCTGTCCCTTCTTGTAGAGTGCATCAGTATTGTGTGACCAGTCTAGTTTATTGTTCAGATGAATACCCAGGTACTTATAGGATGTCACCATCTCGATGTCTGTTCCCTGTATATTTACTGGTACTGTGAGGGGCTGCCCATGCCTGCGGCAGTCCACCACCAGCTCCTTAGTTTTCCTCGCGTTGATCTGGAGGCAGTTCCGATGGCACCAGTCCACGAAGTCCTGGATAAGCCCTCTGTACTCAGCTTCATCTCCATTGGAGATGAGGCCAACGATCGCAGAGTCATCAGAGAACTTCTGTAGATGGCAGTGTGTTGTGTTGTGTGAGAAGTCCGCAGTATAAAGAGTGAACAGGAAGGGAGCCAGCACCGTTCCCTGGGGGCCCCCGTGCTACTGATGATCGTGTCGGACACACAGTCCCGGGTTCTCACAAACTGAGGCCGGTTCGTGAGGTAGTCCAGGATCCATGACGACAGGTGCTGGTCCACCCCTGCGCGCAGCAGCTTGTCCTTCAGGATCATCGGTTGGATGGTGTTGAAAGCACTGGAGAAGTCAAAGAACATGATCCTCACCATATTCCCGGGCTTCTCCAGGTGGGACAGAGAACGGTGAAGGAGGAAGATCACCGCATCCTCCACCCCAATGCCATGCTGGTAGGCGAACTGGAGTGGATCCATCGCTGGTTCCACCAGGGGGCGGAGGTGAGCAAGGAGCAGTCTCTCCAGGGTCTTCATCAAGTGGGACGTCAAGGCCACCGGTCTGTAGCTGTTCAGGTCTTTGGGGTGGGAAGTTTTTGGTACAGGTACCACACAAGATGTTTTCCACAGCTGTGGTACCCTCCCCAGTTTCAGGCTCATGTTGAAGATATACGTCACAATCCCACACAGCTGGTCTGCACAGGACTTGAGGAGCTTTGCGCTGATGCCGTCCGGTCCCGGCGCCTTCCTCGCCTTGATCTTCCTCAGCTCCGTCCTCACCTGGGTCCTGGTCAGGGTCAGGATGGGGGGCTGTGTGTTGGGAGTGGGGGGGTGTTGGTGGAGTGGGGAGTGGGCAGCAGGACTTGATTTCTTTAGAGGCAGCAGTGGTTGTTGTGCAGTCAGGGGGGAGGGCGGTTGGTCAAATCTATTGAAAAACAGATTCAGGTTGTTCGCCCACTCCCTGCCCCCTGTGGCCTGGGGGGAGGTATTCTGGAGCCCAGAGATGGTTTTGAGGTTTCTCCAGACCCCGCTGATGTCGCTCTGTTGCAGCTTGTCCTCCATCTTCTTCCTGAAGCTGTCCTTGCCTTCTCTGATCTTTCTCCTCAGCTCCCTCTGTACGGACTTCAGCATCCCCCTGTTCCCTGACCTGAAGATCCTCTTCTTCTCTCTCAGAAGTGTTTTTATCTCAGGGTTGATCCAGGGTTTGTTGTTTGAGTGACGCCGTATGGTCTTGGTGGGAACGGATTTGTCCACACAGAAGCTGAGGTAGCCCGTGAAGGTGTGAATGAGGCCATCGATGTCCTCACCATGTGGATCGCAGAGCTGCTTCCAGGCGGTGGCTTCAAAACAGCCCTTTAGGGTGTCCATTGTCTCCTCAGACCATAACTCCACAGTGTGCATGGCCGGAGGTTGTCTGTGCACTAGGGGTTTGTACACCGGCCGGAGATGAACCAAGTTGTGATCCGATCTCCCGAGTGGGGGGAGTTGTGATGAGGTGTACGCCTCCTTAGTGTTTGCGTAGAATAAATCCAGTGTTTTATTGTCTCTAGTGTGGCATGTGACATACTGGGTGAACGTGGGTAGAATGGGAGACAGTGAAACATGGTTGAAATCGCCTGAGATGAGGAGAAGAGCATCTGGGTGTTCTGTCTGCAGCCTGCTGGTTACTGAATGGATGACGTCACGTGCTGTCCCAGCATTCGCCGTCGGATTTGCATAAACAACAATGCAGATCACGTGTGAGTGTTCTCTCGGGAGATATGTAGGCCTCATGCTAACAGCTAGCAACTCAATGTCTTTGCTGCAGTGTCGTTGTTTAACAGTGATATGTCCCGGTCTGCACCAGTTGTTGTTAACATACATTATCACTCCACCGCCCCTAGCCTTGCCACTGTCTGGTGTTCGGTCAGCTCGTATCATGTGAAAACCCTCCAGCTCAATGTTAGCATCTGCTGCTAGTTCAGTTAGCCACGTCTCAGTAAACAAAAGGAGAGAGCACTCCCGGTATGTGCTATCATAACGGGAGATAGCCGCTAGCTCATCTAACTTTCCCAGTATCGACCGTACATTTCCCATGACAACAGATGGAAGGGAGGGTCTGTACCTTATATTTTTTGTCCTCCGCCTTACTCCAGCCCGGCAGCCGCGGCGTTTTCGCCTCAGTTCTCTCGGTATGTCGAGTTTTTCCAATGGGACCGGGTGGCGGTTGAATGCTAGCAGCTGTTCTCTGCTGTATCGTATCCTGCTATAAACAGTGGCTCCGTCCACCGGCTCAGGAGACATTTAGGACGATCTGTGTGTCCGTGATATAAGTGGGGTGAAAAAAAAAGACGGATCAAAAGAGAGAGGAAGGGGAAAAGACTCGGAATCGAGCCGCTGTTGCAAAAGGCAGCCGACTGGTGTGGCGCCGAGAGGAGAAAAAAAAAAAAAAAAAAAAAAAAATGACTGAAAGAATGAGATCACAGATACAAGCGGCTGAAATGAGCTTTCTCCATAGGATTGTTGGACTCACCCTTAGAGATAGGGTGAGGAGCTCAGTCATCCGGGAGAGACTCGGGAGTTTAACTACTGCTCCTCCACATTGAAAGGATCCAGTTGAGGTGGTTTGGGCATCTGATCAGGATGCCTCCTGGACGCCTCCCACTTGATGTGTTTTGGGCATGTCCCACTGGGAGGAGACCCCAGGGCAGACTCAGGACTCGGTGGAGAGACTATAGGGCCTTTTCCACTAGCACGCTTTAGCGCGACACGGGACGGCTCAGCACGCTTTGTACGCTTTTCCACAAGCCCCAACACGGTTTAACAGCCGCGATTCTCAGCCCCGCTGAAGGGCAGGGTACAGCAGTGCTGAGCTGGGCCGTGTTGTGACGTTAACAGACTGGTCGGCGCTGATTGGTCAGGTTGTAACCGCCCCTCTCCTCCTCCTCTTCTACCGAATCTTCACGACCTTCTCAATAAAGTTTTTGAAAAAAAAAAAAGAATCTAGACGACCGCCATTACTCAGCGCGCAACCACTGTTGGCGGTTTATTTTCAGTGTATTGCTGTGCTATTTTCATTTATTCTCTATCAAAAATGGCTTCGCGTAATAAGGGTGTTCCATGGACCAATAAGGAGCTGCAGTGTCTGCTCACTGCATTGTCAGACGAACGTATCCAGCGCGAGTTAGACGGAGCCACCCGGAATGAAAAAATATTCCGGGAGGTCTCGACATCGGAGTCCTTTAACGGTGAGATTTAATTTTTTTTTTATTGTGCGTTTTTTCGCAAATATATTCGGTAAGACGCTCAGTTTATTTATGCAGTAAAAAAGCTGTTCATTTGTGGATGATGATCGCTGCTTTATCGCAGTACACTGCGGACTCGCTTTTCTTTTAATTATTCATGTGAACAATACGCTGAAATAAGCTTATGTAATCTTGTTAAAAACTATTGTCTTTTCTGTATATCTTGCACTTTCATGCTGTATTTTATTGTGTGCATTTTCCTTGTAGAATCCACGCGTCCGCTGCGCCCGCCCGCCCGGATTCTCCAATGTGAATCTGTCCCGCCACCAGGCGCAAAATGTATTCAATGATAAATGTTTGCAACATTTAAATGAGGTTGCAGAAAACGCGAGGGTACCCCTGGACCTGGCAGAGACGGCTTCATTCAACCGAGCCTTCCTGACCCAGTTTGGGAAGCTGGTGTAGAGGCACTCAGTGGTCGGCGTGTATAAAATGTCGATTAACCTTCATGTTGTGTTGCAAAGTTTTTTTTTTATTTTAATATTTTGTATATTATAAAATGGAATTGTTTTGGAAAGTGTGGTTTGTCTGTTATAACACTGAATTATAAAACAGTATAATTGCATAGAAATTCCATTGCCTAGTCTGATGAAAATGATGCTGATCATCCTGTCAGGGGTCAACCATTGTAAAGGTAATGTAATTTTTAACTAGACCAAAAAACAAATGTTTTTGTAAGCTTTCTGTTCTTTTTATTGAAATATCATAAAAAATTAGCACCACATGATACAGTTCTAAACTTTGGGTAAATTTTTTTATGTTAACTTATAAGAAGTTGCACAGTTGGACTTTAAAATGCAGCAGGAGAGACTGATCAAGCTTACAAGTCAAAAAGTAAGTATATGTAAATTGAATGTACTATCGGCATTCCAAATTCAGAGAATTACAATACTTTAGAAGGAGTGTAGCATCATCTAAACAGAAAATACTAATACTGTTGTTCCAAACGTTGACCTGAAGGTGAAAAACATGAATTTTTTTTATTCAGTACATCCAAAATGCCCTAGGATGTAAAAAATAATACAAATTGGTGTTGGCCAGTGTGCCACTGTCTCATTATTTAATACGAATAAAAACAAGTTTCAGCTCATTATTTCTAGGTCATTTGGCAGTTAATTCAAAACAAAAGTGACTTGTGTTGTTGCAGCTTTTTTATCAGAGAGTTTCTCCAGTTTTGGAGCATATAATCATCCGTCCCTTAACTGTTAAACATTAAATAACAGCAGGCAGATTGGCAAAGGATACACAATTGTGTTGCTGTAGCCTAAAACCGCTGTGACCCACTGCTTGTGGTGCTACCTTTCATGTGTGTGCTTTTTATGAATATTCACACGTTTTTGTAAGTACAAGTGGGATAGTATTAAATTGAAATATTCATTCATATTTCATCTCGCTGCCTGTACCCTTGTCTGGCGGTCCTTTTTGGCGTTTACGGTGAAAAAAGCCACAGACCGAGGAGTGGCCTTGTACAGCTATGTGTTATGTTTTGCTTGGGTCTTCTCAATAAAGTTTTGGAAAAAAAAATATTTTGCTTGGGTTGCGTGCGTTACGTCACGGGAGTGTGGCACTGCCTCGCTGCTATAAACCCACCCACCCCAGCACAACACCCATGCCAAACACCGTGCTAATGGAGACAGAAGCATGTCGAGCCGTACTGAAGTGAATCGAGCCGTACCGAGGTGTGCTGGGCTAGTGGAAAAGAGGCTTATGTCTCCCAGCTGGTCTGGGAATGTCTTGGTAGCCTCTCTGAAGAGCTGAAGCAGGTGACTGGGGAGAGGAAAGTCTGGGCTTCTCTGCTTGAACTGCTGCTTCTGCGACCCGGACCTTCGGAAAACTGGTAGAAGATGGATGGAAATAAATTAAATGACCAAAGGTGCCGTTATTTCTGTTATGATATTTCTATATATTTATAGTGTTTTAGAACTGTCCTCACCAACCAGACAGCAGGAAAAACCTCCCTTATTTTGAAATCGAAATGTTGGCACGTTTAATTTGTGTGAAGGGTGCTGATGGATTAAAGTCATTGACTTTGTGAATGTTGGTCATCTTAACTTGCCAGGTACATAATAATGAACATAAATTAGTTAATATTGTAGTGGCTGGTGAAGTAAATCCTCAGCAATTCATCAGTCACTCTTGCCTTTCCTTGCATATGAAGCCAACAGTAAGCGACTCTTCATTATTGTTCCTGTTACCAGTCGGTTAAAACCACGATAAATTCCTCCACTGCTTGCATACCTCTTGCACTTTTTTCCATGTTTAAAGTACTTTAATAAGCTCATGCTTCTCTTGGACAGCGACACTAGAGAAATGCTCTCCCTGCAGACTGGAACAGTCACCCGGGTGGGCGGGGTGCATCCGAACTCTGCATGGATGATGGTCGCTTGCGGAGTGTCATTCCTTAATATTTTTTTTTCTTAAATTTGTATTTCCTTGCCGTGACGGCATAATTTCAAGGGTGGAGATGTTACCAGACAAAACCCTGCAATATGTTATTTGCCAATAGCCGATCGGTCAATAAGGTAAATATCTGTCAATACTGATTTTAGTCTGATATGCCAGTGCATCTGTAGTTTCAGTGTGACCCTTCTAGCTCCTGTGTAAATGTGTACAAATGTCAAAAATTTTGCATGAAATCTTTTTAGTCTGATTAAAATAAACAAACAGGATTATCAAGCTTATTATTTAGTATGTTAAAGGGCCTATATCATGCTATTTTAAGCCTTTCAGAGTAAACTATATGCATGTATGTGATAGTATATTACCTTTGGTACACTGGAGAATGAATTTCTTATGAAATATGAGTTATTTTCACGAGCCCGGAAGTAAGATGCCTCGATCTCTGAGGCTCTGCCTCTCCTCCTTGTGGCTGCCGCCCATTTCATGACATAACTCCTGAGCCGGCTGCTGCAGCGTGTCGCTGGGTTCCGCCCACGAAAACAAGGAAGGCTGAACAAACTCCTAAATCTCTCACAGCCAAAGACACATTTACACCACTTAGAAGACATTGTCTTAAGTAAAAAAGCAAACGGTGACATAAGGTCTGACCCAGGGAACACGCACACAGGCTCGAGTGTGATTCAATAATTTTATTGTGAGAAAAGCAGGTGTATGGGTGCGTGTCTGTGGAGTGATATGTGTTGCAGGTGAACAGGATGCGTCGAGGGCAAAGCGGAGTGCCGTACAGCCAGGCAACCCTAAGGGCAGAGCAGAACAGAGATTAGCTGCCGGTGCACACCCAGCGGAATTAATACACAGTCTTGTGCTTACTTGCTGATGGTAATGTGGCTGGCGTTGGCTTAAGCCGCAGGTCTCCTGCCTGGAAGACAGCGTCCTAGGAGCGCGCTCAGCGCGGTGAGGAGAGTGATGGCGAGGATGAGGGAGGAAATGCGCCGCCAGGGAATCCACCTGTGCACAGGGGAGAAACTGGAGACGAGGTAGGATGATGAGCTTACGTGCAGACGAGAAGCAATCCAGAGAGCGCAGGCTGTCAGGGAATTGGCGTGCGCTGAGACGATGAGCGAAGATTAGCAGACGGCTCCAGGCCGAGGCTCCAGGTGGAGCGGGCTATATAGCCCGAGACTGATGAGGCACAGGTGTGCGTGCAGCTGAGGCGGGAGACAGGCGAGTGCGAGTCGTAACAAACAGTTGTTATCACTGAGCAGATTAGGTGTGAGAGGAACTACTTCTTCACAGCATCAATGCTAAAGTGAAAGAGTTTTGCCGATCACCGCTCCGTTTGCTGCACGGAGAAAGTGGGTGTGTGCGTTAGCCTGGGGGTGGTGCTGGCAGCACAGGCACTTCCTGGAGTGGGCGGCTCACCCACGTTCATACGTATGAATGTGGGGACCCAGTCATTATCAGGGACAGGGCGGAGTAGCAGCTCAGAGAGCAGGGTTGAGGAGGAATACTCAGAGATGCGTGAATGAGGCAAAATACCACTTTGGGGGTGTTTTTGGTGAGGAATTAACATTATAACATGCTTAAAAGCTCAAAGTCGATTTTGCATGATACAGGCCCTTTAAAAGATGGAAGTAATTACAGTGATGGTAATCGCTGTGTTATGAGACTCGATAAGCGACTTGTCAGTCTAAAAGTAGGTGATCAGTTCAAAAGACTTTGCCCTCTGTTAGACCCTAAGACAGCCATAAATAGCCAAATATACACAAATATTACTTCTTTTGATGTAAAACTATTGTTTTGGGTTGTAAATTTATCAGAATTGTAAACTTTTTAAATTGTAATTTTGTCATTCATTCATTCTCAACTGCTTAATCTTTTTCGGGGGTGGTGGTGGCTGGAGTCTATCCCAGTGTCTTTGGGGTCTGAATTTCTTCCCACTGATTGCTAATCAATGAAAACACCTGCTGAAGACACTGGGTGGAGGTAAAACCTGCAGGGTCTTGGCCCTCCATGGAATGAGTTTGAGAACCCTGCTCTAGACTGATCGCCAGTCCATTGCAGGGCCAACACAGAGAGACGGACAACCTTTCATCCTCACGTTCGTACCTAAGGGCAATTTAGAATTTCCACTTCACACAGTTAACCTAATGTGCATGTCTTTGGCCTGTGGGAGGAAACGGGAGTACTCAGAGAAAACCCACGCAGACATGGGGAGAATATGCAAACTCCACACAGAAAGGTCACCCATTGTCAGAGGTGGGATCGAACCCATGACCTTCTTGCTAACCACTGTGCCACTGAGCTGCCCTGTAACTTTTTGTTTCTTTTTTTAACTTTAGCTTTTGTTAACAGCTGAAAGTTTGTAAATTTTGAAAGTAGGCATAATACTTTGCAGTATGGCTTGAATCATTTTGTGTGTAACTGTATGTACAGTGGATATAAAAAGTCTACACACCCCTGTTCAAATGCCAGGTTTTTGTGATGTAAAAATATGAGACCAAGATAAACTAGAAAAGCACTCGGAGAGCGCAGACCTCCGCCAAGCGCCACAATTCCCCCCATACAGTGTTTGTGTGTACGTTTTCACATTCCTTGAGCATGTAAACATATGACTAGCAATTGGATTCACAATGGTTATTTGTTTATTTGACAGGGACAGTGCAATAAACACACAATTAATCAATGACAATCAATCTGATAGTGATAGGATTAGTGGTTCAGTAGTAAAAGCATTGCCTCCTTGGCGGAGGTAATAAACTGAAGTGTTGCTGTTGTGTCCATCTCCTCCACTGACGGATGCAAATTGGGTAGACAGGTTGCCGTGGGTTTTATATTATATTGTAACGTGCTGCTCGACATGGCGACGTCCCACCGGGAGGTTTGAACTCACGCCTCCCGCTCCGGAGTCCTGCACTCTACCTGTGTCGCCAATAGGGTCAACCCACTTGGCAAGCCAAATAGGGTGCTCATATTGAGTTCGCTACAATATTATTGTTCTGGGGGTTGCGCTCTGCGGCAAACGACAATTTAGAAGCTTCGCCGGCAGAGAGCTCGTTTTTGCGCAGCGCCTATGGCTGGCCGGTGAATTTCTGCCAAATGCGCAGCTCCTATGGCTGGCCGGGGAATTTCTGCCAAAGAATCCGTCGGCGGACAGCTGCCCGTGTGAGGTTTTGCAGTTGCACGCTGGCGGGCCCAGGCCAGCAGTGTTTTCCGCGTCCTTTTGTGCCTAAAACGTTGAACGCAGAGTTTGTGTTGCAGACACGACGACCAGCGCCCTCCATTGCGCCTGCGCACATGTTGAAAATGGCTGTATGTCACAGTGTTGAATGAAAAATGCTTTAAAAAATTCCTGTATCCAGACGGTGAACCGGATCACCCCCAAAATTTAATCAGTTCTTCCTTGTACCATTTCCAACAACGCCTGAAAGTTTCATGGAAATCCGTCCAAGATTTTTTGAGTTATCTTGCTAACCAACAGACAGACAGACAGACAGACAGACAGACCCCGGCAAAAACATAACCTCCTCCTGGCCTTTCGGCCTGGCGGAGGTAATCATTTCAAAACTTTCTCCATCATTAATGTGACCTACAACCTGTACAACCCAATTGAAAAACAAACTGAAATGTTTTAAGGGGAAAATAAAAAGCTTAGAATAACCTGGTTGCATAAATATGCACACCCTGTTATAACTGACATGGCTGTGTTCAGAATTAACCAATCACATTCAAACTCGTTAAATGAAAGTCAGCACACACCTGCCACCATTTAAAGTGCCTCTGATTAACCCCAAATAAAGTTCAGCTGTTCTAGTGGGCTTTTCCTGACATTTTTGTTGTCACATCTTACAGCATAAGTCATAGTCCGCAGAGAGCTTCCAAAACATCAGGGGGATCTCATTATTCAAATATATTAGTCAGGAGAGGGGTACAGAAGAATTTCCAAGGCATTAAATGTACCATGGAACACAGTGAAGACAGTCATCATCAAGTGGAGAAAATATGGCACAATAGTGATTTTACTAAGAACTGGACATACCTCGAAAACTGATGACAAGACGAGAAAACTGGTGAGGGAGGCTGCTAAGAGGCCGACAGCAGCATTGAAGGAGCTTCAGGAATTTCTGGCAAGTACTAGCTGTTTCTTGTGACATGTACTAATCTCCCGTCTTCTTCATATTTCTGGGCTATGGGGTAGGGTGGCAAGACAGAAGCCTGATCTTACAATGAAAAACATCCAAGCCCGGCTACATTTTGCAAAAACACATTTGAAATCTCCCAGACTCATTTTGCAAAAACACATTTGAAATCTCCCAGACACATATGGGAAAATATGTTTTGGTCCAATGAAACCAAGGTTGAACTTTTTTGGCCATAATTCCAAAAGGTATATTTGTCGCAAACACAACACTGCTCATCACCAAAAGAACAACTTACCTACAGTGACGCATGGTGGTGGCAGCATCATGCTTTGGGGTTGGTTTTCTTCAGCTGGAACTGGGGCCTTAGTCAAGATGAGATGGAGGGAATTACAGTGGGGCAAAAAAGTATTTAGTCAGCCACCAATTGTGCAAGTTCTCCCACTTAAAAGATGAGAGAGGTCTCCAGTTTTCATCATAGGTATACCTCAACTATGAGAGACAAAATGAGAAAAAAAAAATCCAGAAAATCACATTGAAGGATTTTTAATGAATTAATTGGTAAATTCCTCAGTAAAATAAATATTTGGTCACCTACGAACAAGCAAGATTTCTGGCTCTCACAGATCTGTAACTTCTTCTTTAAGAAGCTCCTCTGTCCTCCACTCGTTACCTGTATTAATGGCACCTGTTTGAACTCGTTATCAGTATAAAAGACATCTGTCCACAACCTCAAACAGTCAGACTCCAAACTCCACTATGGCCAAGACTAAAGAGCTGTCAAAGGACACCAGAAACAAAATTGTAGACCTGCACCAGGCTGGGAAGACTGAATCTGCAATAGGTAAGCAGCTTGATGGGAAGAAATCAACTGTGGGAGCAATTATTAGAAAATGGAAGACATACAAGACCACTGATTATCTCCCTCGATCTGGGGCTCCACGCAAGATCTCACCCCGTGGGGTCAAAATTATCACGAGAACGGTGAGCAAAAATCTCAGAACCACATGGGGGGACCTAGTGAATGACTTGCAGAGAGCTGGGACCAAAGTAACAAAGGCTACATCAGAAACACACTACGCCGCCAGGGACTCAAATCCTGCAGTGCCAGACGTGTCCCCCTGCTTAAGTCAGTACATGTCCAGGCCCGTCTGAAGTTTGCTAGAGAGCATTTGGATGATCCAGAAGAGGATTGGGAGAGTGTCATGTGGTCAGATGAAACCAAAATAGAACTTTTTGGTAAAAACTCAACTTGTCGTGTTTGGAGGAGAAAGAACACCATACCTACTGTGAAGCATGGGAGTGGAAACATCATACTTTGGGGCTGTTTTTCTTCAAAGGGACCAGGACGACTGATCCGTGTAAAGGAAAGAATGAATGGGGCCAGATGACGTGGCTGGGTCTTTCAGCATGACAATGATCCCAAACACACCACCCGGGCAACAAAGGAGTGGCTTCGTAAGAAGCATTTCAAGGTCCTGGAGTGGCCTAGCCAGTCTCCAGATCTCAACCCCATAGAAAATCTTTGGAGGGAGTTGAAAGTCCGTGTTGCCCAGCAACAGCCCCAAAACATCACTGCTCTAGAGGAGATCTGCATGGAGGAATGGGCCAAAATACCAGCAACAGTGTGTGAAAACCTTGTGAAAATTTACAGAAAACGTTTGACCTCTGTCATTGCCAACAAAGGGTATATAACAAAGTATTGAGATGAACTTTTGTTATTGACCAAATACTTATTTTACTGAGGAATTTACCAATTCATTCATTAAAAATCCTTCAATGCGATTTTCTGGATTTTTCTTTTCTTATTTTGTTTCTCATAGTTGAGGTATACCTATGACGAAAATTGGAGACCTCTCTCATCTTTTAAGTGGGAGAACTTGCACAATTGGTGGCTGACTAAATACTTTTTTACCCCACTGTATGAACAGTTCCAGATACCAGTCAGTGTTGGCACAGAACCTTGAGGCTTCTGCTAGGAAGATGACGAGGACCTTCATCTTTCAGCATGACAATGACCCAAAGCACACATCCAAATCAACAAAAGAATGGCTTCACCCAGAAGAAGATTAAGGTTTTGGAATGGCCCAGCCAGAGTTCAGACCTGAATCCGATCGAACATCTGTGGAGTGATCTGAAGAGGGCTGTGCACAGGAGATGCCCTCGCAATCTGACAGATTTGGAGCATTTTTGCAAAGAAGATTGCTACATCAAGATGTGCCATGCTGATAGACTCCTACCCAAAAAGACTGAGTGCTGTAATAAAAGCCAGTGGTGCTGCAACAAAGTATTAGTTTAAGGGTGTGTATATTTATGTGAACAGGCTATTGTAAGTTTTTTTTTTTTTATATATATTTTTCCCCTTAAAAGATTTCAGTTTGTTTTTCAGTTGGGTTGTGCAGGTTATAGGTCACATTAATGGTGGAAAAAGTTTTGAAATGATTTATCTTGGTCTCATTTTTTTTACATCACAAAAACCTGGCATTTGAACAGGGTATATAGACTTTTTATATCCACTGTATGCTATCTGTGCAGGGTTGTACGTTAACTTTTTTGCTCATAGCACTGTTGCTACAGAGGTTCATAGTCATGTAGCACCAGATAAAAAAAAAAAATGTAGCATGATAAAAACATCTGTTACTTCTCTAAAACTGACTAGAAGTAAGTATTAGGACCTGTACTTCTTTAGTGCTTTTCTCATCTCAAACACTCAGTGCTTCACTAGTACTAACCCGCTATTCTAAGGGCCTATCAGAGACAGATACCTAGAGACAATTTAGAATCACCAATTAACCTAATATGCATGTCTTTGGATTGCGGGATGAAACCAGAGCACCTGGAGTAAACCCACACAGCACAGGGAGAACATGCAAACTCCACGCAGAATGGTTCCTACCTCTGCCAGCCTTGCAAGTTGAACCTGGAACCTTCTAGCTGTTAGACAGCAGTGCTAACCCCTGTACCACTGTACAAGCAGTGCAGTTTAATTATTAAAAAAAAAGTGTTTCACTTTGATTAAAACAACTTGTCAAAATTATTATATTTTAAATTTACATACATTTCCACATCAGTCATCAATCTAACCACCTGAACAGACTCACCACACCATACAAACTAACGGGCCAGGTTTGGCCCGCGGGTCGTACATTTGATTCCCTTGGACTAGACCGTTAAAAATATCCCACGTTGCCCCATGGAGCTTTCTCTTTGTCCGTCACACTCCTTCAGAGACTGGCGCAAAATCCACTGTAGGCCCAGTACAAGAGAAGCTGGAAGAAATGGGGGGGGGGGGTTGTTTATCAGAGTATTTTTTCAGCTACTCCCTCAGAGCTTGCAGCAGCTCTGACCGTCCCCCGGCTGCTGTGGAAGAGACCAGTCTTTCCTGTTGTTCTACTTGCATATCATCTGCCCCCCCCCCCCTCCCCGCCCCGTGACAGCCCCCTCCGAAATAAAACGTATCCTGCTTTGTGTGGCGCTAAAGGTGGCACACAAACAAAAATGCAGCCTGCACACACAAACGCACATTGTGCTATTCAATGTGCTAAGCTATTCAGTGCCAATAAGAAAAAAAAAAAAGAAAAAAAAAAGTCGTGCATTTTGCAGTCCTCTCCGTTGTAATGGAGGATGAACAGCAACAACCATTGAACTATAGAGATCTGTCACAGGTCTGTGGTGGACCACTCCCAGTTACACGGGGTGAGACTGGACATCCTGGCAGATAAGCACATCTGTCGCAAGGTCTGCGGTGGACTTTTGCCAGTCGGTGCATTGTGACATGCACTACGCAAAGAGCAGAGATAAACAAACCTATCATCTGATCAGTCACTGCAACAGATACTGGAGCCAGTTTTCTTGGCCTGTCCTCGCCACTGTTAATACCTCTATCTGCCAAGAATGTGCCGCTAGTCCAGCAAAAGCTAGTGGTACTCAAATACTTAGCAAGCAGTTTCATGAAATGGTCAGTCAGAAAGCAACTCAAACCGGCTCGGATGTCGCCCTGGTTAACAAGGTCAGGAGTTCCTGGCAGCGGAGGGTGAAGGACAGAGCTGCGTGGAGGAATCTGATCAGACCTAAATGAAACAGTCATTGTCGCCCCCGACAGACTGCTTTGATGGATGATGATTCCACTACTGATCTGCGCTGAGTTTGACACAGGGTGACAAAATTTAAAGACTTATTAACAAGAAAAAATAGCATAGATGAGAGCTGTTTAAAAACAGCACAGAAACTATTTTTAGCAGCAGTGGTGAGTTTGATTTAAATTCTAATATTAAAGACTCACTGCAGTCAAACTCAACTATTTTTAACTTTTAACATGTTTAACTAGAAAAGCACTCGGAGATCGCAGACCTCCGCCAAGCGCCACAGTTCCCCCCCCCCCCATACAGTGTTTTACATCATAAATATTAATCCTGCATTTATAGTGTGTACGTTTTCAGATTCCTTGACCATGAAAACATATGAGTAGCAATTGGATTCACATAGATAGGATTAATGGTTCA
The DNA here is from genome assembly GCA_020510985.1 of Pholidichthys leucotaenia. NCBI lineage: Eukaryota > Metazoa > Chordata > Actinopteri > Cichliformes > Pholidichthyidae > Pholidichthys > Pholidichthys leucotaenia. The sequence continues at coordinate 292,910,114 of CM035842.1, forward strand.
GTAGTTATTCAGGAAAATCGCATTTCGCATAATGGCAGTTTTCTTCTGGATGTAGCTCCATAGCTTTTAAAGATACAACAAATCCGTTGACACACTACAGATTCCACAGTGTCTTGGCTACATAATGGTGTTTGTTGAGTGATTTTAGCTTCATTTGTTCTCTTCCTATGAGGAAAATTGCAAAGGTCCCCTATTTTTGTTGATATTGTGGATCATAGGAGAGCGCAGACCTCCGCCAAGCGCTACAGTTCCCCCCCATACAGTGTTTGTGTGTACGTTTTCAGATTCCTTGACCATGAAAACATATGACTAGCAATTGGATTGACAATGATAGGATTAGTGGTTGAGTAGTTATTCACGAAATGACATTTTCCGTAATGGCGGCCACAGTTCCCCCCATACAGTGTTTGTGTGTACGTTTTGAGATTTCTTGACCATGAAAACATATGACTAGCAATTGGATTGACAATGATAGGATTAGTGGTTCAGTGGTTATTCACGAAAATGGCATTTTCCATAATGGCGGTTTTCTTCTGGACGGTGATCCAGATCATCCCCAAAATTTAATGAGTTCTTCCTTGTACCATTTCCAACAATGCCTGAAAGTTTCATCGAAATCCGTCCAAAACTTTTTGAGTTATCTTGCTAACCAACAGACAGACAGACAAACAAACAAACAGACAGACAAACCCCGGCAAAAACATAATCTCCTGGCAGAGGTAATAATAATTATTGCATTATCCGGATCAGTCTTTGATATATTATAGAACCTGTGGGCATGTTGTCCTGTATTTTTTTTGTTTTGCAAGTGTTCTGACGATTTTTGGCAGACTTACATGCACAAACAAATATTGAAAATGGCCCTATCTCACAATGTTAAAGAATCCTTTAAAAAAATTCCTGGATCCAGACAGTGATCCAGATCACCACCAAAATGTAATCATCTGTAGGATACCCCATTTCTGACAATCTGTGAAAATTTCATGAAAATCCGTCCATAAGTTTTTGAGTTATCTTGCTAACAAACAAACAGAGAGACAGACAAACCAACGCCGATGAAAACATAACCTCCTTGGCGGAGGTAAAAAACGTGACGACCTAATAGTATTGAATGCAAAAGACGCAATAGACTTACACAATGGTCCCCTCCAGTATATACAACTAGGACATTATCGGTTGCTACGGAGGGTGACAATATGTATGGGTACATATTCATACTATGTAGAATAACTAAGTAGACGGTTATGCTGTTTATTCCATCTTGCTACAATGCTCCGCACTTTGTACATATATACACTCACCGGCCACTTTATTAGGTACACCTGTCCAACTGCTCGTTAACACTTAATTTCTAATCAGCCAATCACATGGCGGCAACTCAGTGCATTTAGGCATGTAGACATGGTCAAGACAATCTCCTGCAGTTCAAACCGAGCATCAGTATGGGGAAGAAAGGTGATTTGAGTGACTTTGAACGTGGCATGGTTGTTGATGCCAGAAGGGCTGGTCTGAGTATTTCAGAAACTGCTGATCTACTGGGATTTTCACGCACAACCATCTCTAGGGTTTACAGAGAATGGTCCGAAAAAGAAAAAATATCCAGTGAGCGGCAGTTCTGTGGGCGGAAATGCCTTGTTGATGCCAGAGGTCAGAGGAGAATGGCCAGACTGGTTCGAGCTGATAGAAAGGCAACAGTGACTCAAATAACCACCCGTTACAACCAAGGTAGGCAGAAGAGCATCTCTGAACGCACAGTACGTCGAACTTTGAGGCAGATGGGCTACAGCAGCAGAAGACCACGCCGGGTGCCACTCCTTTCAGCTAAGAACAGGAAACTGAGGCTACAATTTGCACAAGCTCATCGAAATTGGACAATAGAAGATTGGAAAAACGTTGCCTGGTCTGATGAGTCTCGATTTCTGCTGCGACATTCGGATGGTAGGGTCAGAATTTGGCGTCAACAACATGAAAGCATGGATCCATCCTGCCTTGTATCAATGGTTCAGGCTGGTGGTGGTGGTGTAATGGTGTGGGGAATATTTTCTTGGCACTCTTTGGGCCCCTTGGTACCAATTGAGCATCGTTGCAACGCTACAGCCTACCTGAGTATTGTTGCTGACCATGTCCATCCCTTTATGACCACAATGTACCCAACTTCTGATGGCTACTTTCAGCAGGATAATGCGCCATGTCATAAAGCTGGAATCATCTCAGACTGGTTTCTTGAACATGACAATGAGTTCACTGTACTCAAATGGCCTCCACAGTCACCAGATCTCAATCCAATAGAGCATCTTTGGGATGTGGTGGAACGGGAGATTCGCATCATGGATGTGCAGCCGACAAATCTGCGCCAACTGTGTGATGCCATCATGTCAATATGGACCAAACTCTCTGAGGAATGCTTCCAGCACCTTGTTGAATCTATGCCACGAAGAATTGAGGCAGTTCTGAAGGCAAAAGGGGGTCCAACCCGTTACTAGCATGGTGTACCTAATAAAGTGGCCGGTGAGTGTATGTGTGTATGTATGTATATCCACTGCGCTTATTTATATCTTCCATATCTTCTTAATTATTGCTTTGAGTGTTGCTATCCCTGTGCTGTTGCAATCCTGGAATTTCCCCATTGTGGGACTAATAAAGGCTCATCTTATCTTATCTTATGAGGAAAGAGCTGCTACGGGGGAGGGGGGCTCTCTAGCCAGAGGCGCATAGCTAATGAACACCAGGAGTGGTGTTTCTAAATAAGACTTTTTAGGCTGATCGAAGTCGGGGTTTTTTTGTTTTTGTTTTTTTTCTAAAACATTGACATGCAAAATTTTGAGGCATAAATATCACATTTCCGAGGGAGTTAAGCCATTGCAGTTGGTCTTTTAAGTTTTTCTGTCACCAACTTTTCAACAGCCGCAGCAGTCTGCCATTGGAGGCATGCATTTAAAAAATTAATTAAAGGTTTGTAGTTAATTGGTGAAGAGTGGCAACAAAATAATTAATAGTTTGGAGAATACCCTCAAATTAATGTAGCCTACAATTGAATAGTTGAAACTGCTTACCCACACTATTGCCACAACTCTCTTTAAAGTCAGGGTAGATAACCTCGGCTGGTCATGGGGCCACTGGAGCTCATCAACCAGGTCGTTGGGACAGAAACAGCCCATCTGCAGAGTTTTCAGCACAGAAGTCATGGTTAACGTGTTGAATGCAGTAAATGACTGAATTACAGGAGGAGCTATCTCTTTTTCATCTTCGTTAATATTAGCCTTCATTCTGAATATTAGTGCATCTGAGTTAGAGTATCATACCTTATATCTCCTATACCTTTTTTCTTTTTTTGTTATGTTAAGACAGAGACTGGGTGTGCAGACTTAAGCAGAGGCTGCTGTTTTTTGCTTTTGCACTTTACCTTTTTTAAAAAAAAAAAATTGTATCTTTTGTTTGGCTAAAAATGCATTTCAGTAAGCTGTTGAGCTTCAGTTTCAAATTTGTGATTCCTAGGACATTTTATTCAGCTCTGGAAACTACTTATAAAATGTTATTAAACCAGGGACTGACAACAAGGTGATTTTAACAGGTGTGCAGGCTTAACCCCTTGAACTTTGTGAATTCCGCGGGCGGTCACGTCTCTGCATCTTAGTGCGTCTCAGTGCACACTGAAAAAAAAAAAAAGAAGCTGTATTTCCGGTCTTCCAGTACAGACACAGCCTTGTTACAACCTAAGAAAAAAAGCTGTGTAATATATTCATTTTTTGTGGTATTTTTACAAAATTTTGACCTGAGCTTGAAAACACTTGGTTCTACATTTCTTTTGTGTTTTCCAGCCAGTATCTGACAGCTGTATGTTATTTGCAAGCATTTGTATCTAAAAAAACACCCAGGCGAACTTTCTTGTTACTCAGTGACAGGAGCACTTAGAGACATTATGACTGTTTTGCCAAAAAATTCAGAGTGTTTTCTTTTAAATGAGACTAACCCCATGAATAAAACCCAATGAAAAAACCCAATGAAAAAAAAACCCAATGAAAAAGCTGTTCTTCAACAACAGCTATTGATTTACTTTGGACATGTTATTTTTAGGCGTTTTTAGGGAAGTTGAACAGAGTTCAACAGGTTAAACAGGTGAGGTAAAATATGCACTAGAGCTATAAACAAGAACCGTGCTAACAGGAAGCAGAGATGGTGGACATGACTGAAATGATCGTGATTAGTCGACTAATCGGAAAAATAGTCGTTAGTCGACTACCAAAATAATTGTTTGTTGCAGCCTTAGCTTGGAGCCCTCAGTCGAACCACTTCTGTTTACGTTCTTTCTCCGTCGAAGGAGAGCGTAAACGGCGATGCCGTAATGGAAACTTTGTATATTCTCCTGATTTGCAGTACAGAGATCCCTCACTTATCGCGGTTAATGGGTTCCAGAACTGACCGCGAAAAGTGAAAAACCGCGAAGTAGCGTCACCCCTAATGACGTCACCCATAAATAATACGTACGTTCATTCTCTCACTCTCTCTCTCGTGTGATACGTGTGTGTGTGTAAGTGTACATACATACGTAGATGTAAATAAAGTGTACATAAATATGTTTTTAGAACTCTTTTATTCTTATAACAAGATGCCTATCTCAAGATGAAGATGATTTACTGCACAGGTTAATGAGAGCTTTACTGCTCCTCAGGTGACGCCTCATCGTCAGGTGCTAGAAGCGCAGGATCATCGAGGGCAGCTTCCGATAGAGCTGGAGAAGCTGCAGGAGGCAGCGTAGTGGCTCGACGGGAAGACTATTTCGCACAAAATGGCACAAGAGAACAGCAAAAAGTTCCACGCGGCGAGACTAAGCAACACGAGTGATAAAGAGCAATGAATGCGGTCTTCCTTCGCTGCATTGGCGCTCGGCAGGGACAGAAGCTGGGTGAAACGTCTCGGCCAATCAGCTTGCGGGGTGAAACGTCTCGGCCAATCAGCTTGCGAGATTCCCGAGCCGAGCCAACACGAGAACAGCGAACAGAGAGGTGGATTTTGAGTTGTGCGGGCTCTCAGTGTTGATACCTGATGGTCTAATGTAGTCTCCCTGCCTTCTGCTAGCGCCCGCCCATTATTTCTCAATTTTGAATTTTTGATGAATATTTTTGAAAAATCCGCGATGCACTGAGGGCGTGAAAGGTGAAGCGCGAAGTAGCGAGGGATCACTGTAATTCCTCTCTGCTGTAGAAGATGCTTGATATACTTCTGTAGAACTTAACCACAAAAAGTAATATGAATAACATCCACACAGCTGGCGACTTCCGGTTATGACGGCCACGTAGGAAGACGTGTTTCACACTGCTCTGCTCCTAAAAATAAAAAGTAGGCTAAAACTCTCTCAATTGGAACAAAAACCTATCCCAGCGTTTAGGCGCGGATATGGTAAAGACCAAGGCTGGGAAAGTAGGCGGAGGAAAAAGTGTTTCGACAAAACAATCCAAGCTAACAGACTTCCACGCTCGTGACGAAGCAGAAAAATCTCCAGAGACTATGGCGGAGGAGAGAGCTAGCGGTGGAGCGGTGACTGCTGAGGAGGGCACAAGTGCGGTACTCGCTGCCATCAGCTCCATGAGAGCAGACTTTTCGTCTAAATTTGATGGGATTATAGCAGCGATAGAAGGAATGAGAAAGGAAATAAGCGACTGTATGGAACGAGTATCGCAGGCGGCGCTCTGAATCTCCAGCGCTGAAGATGACGTTACCAGCCTACAATTAAAGGTGCAAACATTGGAATTAAAAAATAAACGTCTGGAAGATAACGTCCTGGACTTAGAATCCCGGTCGCGACGGAATAATCTGAGGCTGGTGGGCCTTCCGGAGGGAACGGAGGGACGGGATACATGTTCCTTTTTGGAAAAGTGGATTCCAGAAGCGCTGGACAACGCGGATCTGCAGTCATCGGTTGTCTTAGAGAGCGCTCACCGAATCGGCCCACCGAGAGATAATAAGACACCACCGAGGACGCTGATTATGAAGTTCCTCAACTACAGAGACAAGATGACAGTCACCAACGCGGCGCGAACTAAAGGAGAAATTAAATACCAGGATCAACAGGTGCGGTTCTACCCAGATTTGGCCACAGGAATTCAACAATTAAGGAAACAGTTTGACCCCGCCCGTAAAGAGCTGCGCAACCTCGGGATTCGTCATGTAGTGATTCATCCGGCAAGACTGCTGGTCACATATAAAGGGAGAACCCATATCTTCAAGACCCCTCAGGAGGCGCAAGAGCTCATCAAGCAAATCCAAAAGGAGACTGGTGGGAGCTAAGCATGAAGCATGAACAAGATATAAAGGCAGAATATTTAAGCATTTGTACAAGCATCTGGCTGATCTGAAACATATAGCATGTCTACAAAATATAGATTGTATTATATAAAAAAAGCTATGATGTACAAAGTTGCTATAAAATTCTGGAGTTAAGTTGGAAAAACTATAGAAGAGAGTTAATGTTATGTCTTTAAAAAGTAGTAGACAGGGTGATTGAGAGGAGAAAGAAAGAGTGGTTTGACTGATCCTCGCGGGTGTGGAGCAGTCACTGACTATAGCGGGAGATGGAATTTTTTTTTTTTTTTTTGATTTTGGGAGGATTACCACGAATGTGGGGAGGGGGAATTTGTTTTTGTGTAGTTTGTAGGATGAATGTTCAACCATCCATGTTTTTGCTCCTCTGTATGAGCATGTTTATATTGCAAGGTAATCTCAAACTCCTTATTGATCATAGACCAAAGTGTTAATCTTAATTTAACTTCATGGAATTGCAGAGGTCTACAAAATCTAAAAAAACTTAAACAAGTTATGAATAAAATAAAAGACATAGGTTCAAAAATTGTGTTTTTACAAGAAACTCATCTAATAGAGGAGGATGTAAAAAGAATTAGGAGAAGATGGCAAGGTAACGTGTTCACCTCATCATTTTCATCCCAAGCCAGCGGAGTTATGACTCTCATACATAAAACAGTACCATTTCAAGTGAAAAAAGTAATTGGAGACAAATTTGGAAGATATCTAATCATCCAAGGATCTTTGTTATTAGAAAATATAAATCTGGTGAACTTATACGGTCCCAATATAGATGATCAAAACTTCGCTAATTTATTTCTTTCTTTAGCAGCACTTACAGGGCAACATATAATAGCAGGGGATTTTAATTGTACATTGAATCCCAGTATAGATAGATCAACAGAACTGGACTGTACGCACAACGGATGCAGAATGACCATTAATCATTTTATGAAAGAATTGAGATTGCTGGATATATGGAGAGAAATGAAACCACAAGTCAAAGCCTACTCTTGTTATTCTAATACCTACAAGACATTCTCACGTATTGACTATTTTTTGATCTTCACAGAATTAAGGTCCAAGATTCAAAACTGTTTCTATGATAACATCGTGATATCTGATCATGCACCCTGCTGTCTAATATATGTAGATAAGAAATTGACAAAGGATCCAGGTAGGTGGCAATTTCAGCATAAATGGCTTCAGGATGAGGAATTTAAGTACATAGAAAAACAGATGAGTTCTTTGATCTCAATACTACACAGACATCAGCATGTATAAAGTGGGAAGCTTTCAAAGCTTTTATTAGGGGGCATATTTTTAGTTATACAGGTTCAAAATCTAAGAAGGCTTGAGAGGAGAGAGTCCAATTGGAACATAAAATAAAAATTCTTCAAGAAAGTGTATGCAGGAAGTAACCCAAAGTTAGAGAACGAATTACTGATTCTGAGAGCTGAATATGACAAAAAATCAGCGAATAGAGCTGCCTCGAGTCTTCTAAGATTGAAGCAATCTTTTTATGAACAAGGTGAAAAATCAGGAAAATTATTGGCATGGCAGATTAAACAATTAGAATTTAAAACATCAATTACCAGTATTATAAGTAACGGGCAGGCAGTTGTAGATCCTTTAGAAATTAATAGTGCCTTTAGAGATTATTATGAAAAACTATATGATACAAAAAATGAAACTGACTTAACAAAACTAAATGGGTTTTTGGACGGATTATCTATACCGTGTATTCCAAATGAAAACAGGGAGATACTGGAGTCTAAAATTAGTCAAGAAGTTGGGCTAGCCATTGATAATATGAAATCAGGAAAAAGTGCAGGACCAGATGGTCTTCCAGTTGACCTCTATAAAAAATTTAAGAATAAATTAATAAAACCACTTTTGGAAATGGTTTTAGAAGCATTTCAAAATAGTAATTTACCACCATACATGAATAATGCCTTAATTATACTGTTGCCAAAACCAGGTAAACCCTCTAATAAATGTGAAAACATGAGACCAATAAGCCTATTAAATGCTGACCTTAAGATAATCTCTAAAATTTTAGCAAGACGACTACAAGAAATATTACCAAATATTATTAACCGAGATCAGAATGGCTTTATAATGGGAAGACAAGGCTTCCATAATGTAAGAAGACCATTTAATATTATTTATTCTAATAAAGAAGCACCGGATACAGCTCTCTTATCATTGGACGCCGAAAAGGCCTTTGATAGGGTCGAATGGCCCTTTCTTTTTGAAGTCCTACAAAGGTTTGGACTTGGAAATAATTTCATAAAATGGGTTCAGATAATATACAATAATGCTACAGCAGAAATCCTAACAAACAGCAATATCTCAAAATCAATAAAAATCAATAGAGGATGTCGACAAGGCTGTCCACTTTCACCTGTACTGTTTACTATGGCAATTGAACCTTTAGCGATGGCAGTACGTTTACATCCACAAATATATGGAATTAAAGTAGGACCAACAGAACATAAAAACTCCCTGTATGCCGATGACATAATTTTGTTTATGTCGAATCTTAAAAAATCAATTCCGACCTTGTTAAATTTAATAAAGAACTTTGGGGAAATATCAGGATATAAAATAAATAAAACTAAATCTTCAATATTAATGCTAAATGAGACCCAGAGAAACCATCCAGCTCCTGAGGTAAATCAATTCAACGTTGTAAATCAGTTTAAATATTTAGGAATTCAAATTGTGCCTAAGCTAGAATCAGTCGCCAGTGCCAACTATGAAGCCTTAATGACAGATATTAATGAGTTAATTCAGAGATGGATGTCACTACCAATGTCGATGATCGGGAGAATTAATATACTTAAAAGTAATATCTTACCCAAAATACTTTATTGATCTATTCTCAAGAATTAAAAAAAAGTTAGTGGAATTTATATGGAACAATAGGAAGGCTAGATTACGTCTGTCCTTACTATATTTACCATTTGATCATGGAGGTCTGAAATGTCCAAACTTTGTTATATTACTGGTCAGCACAACTGAGGTCTATGACATATTATTTTTCATCAAATGATCTCCCTCACTGGATTGAAATGGAATCATACAATTTACCTTTACCTCTTCCCTTATTCATATGCTCAGACTCGGCTAAAAAATTACAGAAACAAGTTAAAAATCCAATTGTAAAGCATATGATCAAAATATGGTGTGAAACCAAAAAATATTTAAAAGAACCACACTTATTGTCACAATTTAGCCCAATATGGGGTAATCAATATTTTAAACCAGGGAGAGCGGATGCTGTATTTAAAGTATGGAGTTTAAAAGGGATTCAAAAGATTCAAGACTTATATTTGTCACATTCAGATAACATAATGTCTTTTGAAGAACTGAGGATCAAAATAGAACACATTTTTTAAAATATCTTCAGCTTAGGAATTTTATTCAATCAAATCAAAATAATGCTCTCACCCGACCTACTTATTCATCCTTGGAAAAAATTTTGACGAAAGATAGTAAGAGAAAAGGTATTATTTCAGAGTTTTATAACTCATTGACACTATCCTCAAGTGAAAACTCACAGAAAAGACTGAATTATTGGAAAGAAGATCTGCAAACTGAAATTTCAGAGGAACAATGGGAATTGGCTTGTACAGAAGCTCAAACCAAATCAATAAATGTACGTCTTAAATTGATACATTTTAAATGGTTAATGCGGATGTATGTTACACCGGTAGAGTTAAATAGATATAACAAAAACATACCAGATACATGCACAAAATGTATGGAAAGTAAAGGAACCCTATTTCATTGTTTATGGGAATGTAGAAAAATTAGAATGTTTTGGGAAGAGGTGAGGGTAACAATTGAAAAAATAATTTCAAAACAATTCATATTGAACCCTAAACTGTTTTTGTTGGGTCTGCATCCAGAAAAGCATAACTTTAATAAGAGTGAAAGAGCATTCATAGACCTCAGTTTGCTTAATGCCAAAAAATGTATTGCACTACTGTGGAAAAAGACTCATAGACCAGATGTGACTCAGTGGTTAAGACAGATGTTAACAAACCTTCCACTAGAAAGAATAACATACATACTGAAATCAAAGGAAAATGTCTTTGAGAATATATGAAGACCTTTCATTGATTATGTAAAGAAATTAAACATAACTTCTGAAGAAGGTGAATGATGTGTGTGGACCTTGTAAATTCCAAATTGGTGAATGTATAATATGTATACTTATGTAATGGATTGCCTAGACTAAACAGAGGAGCATTGTTGAAGATTGGCCTTTGTTAGTGGTTGTTGTTGTTTTTAGTACATTTTTTTCTTTTTTTTTAATTACTTTAGTGTTAGTGTTTGATTGTTTGTGTCATGTTTGTAAAAAAAAAAAAAACAATAAAAAATATTGTGGGGAAAAAAAAAAACATCCACACAGCTTTGTGTGATCAAAGATCGACTCATACTTGAAAAGTTCAACATACAGTCAGTGTTGTGTCCAGAAATCAGGACCTTGTTATTCAAAAACCTTGTGAGCAGTTTTATGATTTAGGAACTGTTTTTTTTTTCTACTCAACTACATCCGTTGACTGTGCTACAGGACAGAAGGAAGTGTACATTTGTCCCCAACTTACAGGCTTGTGCCTGGAAGATAGATAGATGAGCTATAATGCTGATTTGGGTTGGCAGATGAAAGAAAATATTTTCTCGGTATAAACGGCTCACACCATGACGTGGATTTTTTTTTAAAGTAACTTTAATATTCACAAAAAACAACTGCGTAGCGTGTGGCCACAATGATTAACACTAAGGGCTGTATCAACGATGGGATTGGATGACCAGTTGTCACTGATGCAGAACGCATTTATGGGTGTATTCAAGTTCATTTCCTTATCACACCAGTGTAAAAATGAACTTTCCACCAGTGCATGATGCAAAGAGGCCGGTCTAATCATTCAGAGGTGTGTTTTGGATAATCCAATCCAAAGCGCTCCTTCCCATCCCTTTAATGCAAAGAGGCGCATGATCTAAAGTGAATTGTGATCATGACTGTTTAAGACGGATTTTGTGCAGACGAAAGCCAGTGTGTGTGAGCCAAAATGCACGTGATAGTAACACTGCTTGGTAATAAGGAAGACATCAGTCACTGTTGATGCCCAGTTAGTTATGTTAGAAAGAATGGTGACGAATAGGCTGGGAAAAAAAAGCTGAATACGCACGGACAGTCATCCATGCACTTTTCAGAAAGACTTTCCGCCATGCGCCAGTGTTTTTCTGTCAGGGCGTTGTCTGTTTTTTATGCCTTGCATCACGCCATCAAATTCCCAGTAGACACTGCGCCTGCTGTATGCGCTTGGAGGAGGTGCCTCATTTCAAAGAGGTGTGGCAGCGCACAATCTAATGCGCATTACGATTACAGTGCATTCCATGAGAATCCGCTTTTGATCAGGAAAAAGGAGGTCTGTCGTCAGAAGAGCATTGTTTAATGAGATTTCAGTGGCGTGTTTTGACATCACGCAGCTCTGGAGCTCAGGAAATGTCATGTGCTGGGATCTTGTAACGGTCAGAATCACCTGTCAGTTTAATTATATGATGATGACACACCAGGTTTTTTTTATTCCATCCACACTCATTTTTTTTTTCCACAATATCTTTATTGAACCTTTTTTTTTTTTTTTTTAACAAACATGATACAAACAATCAAACACTAACACTAAAGTACTACAAAAAAAAAAAATGCACTAAAAACACCAACAACCACCAACAAAATCAAATCTTCAACAATGCTCCTCTGTTTAGTCTAGACAATCCAATACATAAGTATACATATTATGTTCACCAGTTTGGAATTTACAAGGTCCACACACATCATTCACCTTCTTCTTCAAGAGTTATGTTTAAATTTTTTACATAATCAATAAAAGGTCTCCATATATTCTCAAACACAATTTCCTTTGATTTTAGTATATATGTTATTCTTTCTAATGGAAGGTTTGTTAACATCTGTCTTAACCACTGAGTCACATCTGGTCTATGAGTCTTTTTCCATAATAGTGCAATACATTTTTTGGCATTAAGCAAACTGAGGTCTATGAATGTTCTTTCACTTTTATTAAAATTATGCTTTTCTGGGTACAGACCCAACAAAAACAGTTTAGGATTCAATATGATTTGTTTTGAGATTATTTTTTCAATTGTTACCCTCACCTCTTCCCAAAACATTCTTATTAATCTACATTCCCATAAACAATGAAATAGGGTTCCTTTACTTTCCATGCATTTTGTGCATGTATCTGGTATATTTTTGTTATATCTATTTAACTCCTCCGGTGTAACATACATCCGCATTAACCATTTGAAATGTATCAATTTAAGGCGTGCATTTATTGATTTGGTTTGAGCTTCTGTACAAGCCAATTCCCATTGTTCCTCTGAAATTTCAATTTGCAGATCTTCTTTCCAGTAGTTTAATCTTTTCAGTGAATTTTCACTTGAAGATAGTGTCAATGAGTTATAAAACTCTGAAATAATACCCTTTCTTTTACTATCTTTCATCATCATTTTTTCCAAGGATGAATAAATAGGTCGAGTGAGAGCTTTATTTTGATTTGATGGAATAAAGTTTCTAAGTTGAAGATATTTAAAAAAATGTGTTCTATTGAGATTAAATTTGATCCTCAGCTCTTCAAAAGACATTATGTTGTCTGCACATGGCAAATATAAATCCTGAATCTTTTGTATCCCTTTTAAATTCCATACTTTAAATACAGCGTCCGCTCTCCCTGGTTTAAAATATTGATTACCCCATATTGGACTAAATTGTGACAATAACTGTGGTTCTTTTAAATAGTTTTTAGCTTCACACCATATTTTGATCATATGCTTTACAAATGGATTTTTAACTTGTTTTTGTAATTTTTTTGCCGAATCTGAGTATATGAATATGGGAAGAGGTAAAGGTAAATTGTATGATTCCATTTCAGTCCAGTGAGGGAGATCATTTGATGAAAAATAATATGTCATAGACCTCAGTTGTGCCGACCAATAATACAACATAAAATTTGGACATTTCAGACCTCCACGATCAAATGGTAAATATAATAAAGACAAACGTAATCTAGCCCTCCTGTTGTTCCATATAAATTCCACTAACTTTTTTTTTATTCTTGAGAATAGATCTAAAGGTGGTGATAAGGGAATGTATTGAAATAAATAAAGTATTTTAGGTAAAATATTACTTTTAAGTATATTGATTCTCCCGATCATCGACATTGGTAGTGACATCCATCTCTGAGTTAACTCACTGATATCTGACATTAAGGCTTCATAGTTGACACTGGCGACTGATTCTAGCTTAGGCATAATTTGGATTCCTAAATATTTAAACTGATTTACAACATTGAATTGATTTACCTCAGGGGCTGGGTAATTTCTCTGGGTCTCATTTAGCATTAATATTGAAGATTTAGTTTTATTTATTTTATATCCTGATATTTCCCCAAAATTCTTTATTAAATTCAACAAGGTTGGAATTGATTTTTTTAGATTCGACATAAACAAAATTATATCATCGGCGTACAGGGAGATTTTATGTTCTGTTGGTCCAACTTTAATTCCATATATTTGTGAATGTAAACGTATCGCTATCGCTAAAGGTTCAATTGCCAAAGTAAACAGTAAAGGTGAAAGTGGACAGCCTTGTCGACATCCTCTATTGATTTTTATTGGTTTTGAAATATTGTTATTTGTTAGGATTTCTGCTGTAGCATTATTGTATATTATTTGAACCCATTTTATGAAATTATTTCCAAGTCCAAACCTTTGTAGGACTTCAAAAAGAAAGGGCCATTCAACTCTATCAAAGGCCTTTTCGGCGTCCAATGATAGGAGAGCTGTATCCGGTGCTTCTTTATTAAAATAAATAATATTAAATAGTCTTCTTACATTATGGAAGCCTTGTCTACCCTTTATAAAGCCATTCTGATCTCGATTAATAATATTTGGTAAAATTTCTTGTATTCGTCTTGCTAAAATTTTACAGATTATCTTAAGGTCGGCGTTTAATAGGCTTATTGGTCTCATATTTTCACATTTATTAGAGGGCTTACCTGGTTTTGGCAGCAGTATAATTAAGGCATTATTTATGTATGATGGTAAATTATTATTTTGAAATGCTTCTAAAACCATTTCCAAAAAAGGTTTTATTAATTTATTCTTAAATTTTTTATAAAGGTCAACTGGAAGACCATCTGGTCCTGCACTTTTTCCTGATTTCATATTATCAATGGCTAGCCCAACTTCTTCTTGACTAATTTTAGACTCCAATATCTCCCTGTTTTCATTTGGAATACACGGTATAGATAGTTTGTTCAAAAACCCATTTAGTTTTGTTAAATCAGGTTCATTTTTGGTATCATATAATTTTTCATAGTAATCTCTAAAGGCTCTATTAATTTCTAAAGGATCTATAACTACCTGTCCATTACTTATAATACTGGTAATTGGTGTTTTAATTTCCAATTGTTTAATCTGCCATGCTAATAATTTTCCTGATTTTTCACCTTGTTCATAAAAAGATTGTTTCAATCTTAGAAGACTCGAGGCAGCTCTATTCGCTGATTTTTTGTCGTATTCAGCTCTCAAAATCAGTAATTCATTCTCCAACCTTGGGTCACTTCCTGCATACACTTTTTCCTGAAGATTTTTTATTTTATGTTCCAATTTAGCTCTCTCCTCTCGAGTCTTCTTAGATTTTGATCCTGTATAACTAATAATATGTCCCCTAATAAAAGCTTTGAAAGCCTCCCACTTTACACATGCTGATGTTTGTGTAGTATTGATGTCAAAGAACTCGTCTATCTGTTTTTCTATATACTTGACAAATTCCTCATCCTGAAGCCATTTATGCTGAAATTGCCATCTACCTGATTCCTTTGTCAATTTTTTATCTACATATATTAGACAACAGGGTGCATGATCAGAGATCACGATGTTATCATAAAAGCAGTTTTGAATCTTGGACCTTAATTCTGTGGAAATCAAAAAATAATCAATACGTGAGAATGTCTTGTAGGTACTGGAATAACAAGAATAGGCTTTAACTTGTGGTTTCATTTCTCTCCATATATCTAACAATCTCAATTCTTTCATAAAATGATTAATAGTCATCCTACATCCAATGTGCGTACAATCCAGTCCTGTTGATCTATCCACACCTGGATTCAATGTACAATTAAAATCCCCTGCTATTATATGTTGCCCTGTAAGTGATGATAAGATGAGAAATAAATTAGCAAAGAACTTCTGATCATCTATATTGGGACCATATAAGTTCACAAGATTTATATTTTCTAATAGCAAAGAACCTTGAATGATTACATATCTTCCAAATTTGTCTCCAATTACATTTTTCACTTGAAAAGGAACTGATTTATGTATGAGAGTCATAACTCCCCTGGCTCGGGATGAAAATGAAGAGGTGAATACACTTCCCTGCCATCTACTCCTAATTCTTTTAACATCCTCCTCTATCAGATGAGTTTCTTGTAAAAACACAATTCTTGAACCCATGTCCTTTATTTTATTCATAACTTGTTTAAGTTTTTTTTAAATTTTGTAGACCTCTGCAATTCCATGAAGTTAAATTAAGATTAACACTTTGGTCCATGATCAATAGAGAGTTTGGGATTACCTTGCAGTGTAAACATGCTCATACAGAGAAGCAAAAACATGAGTGGTTGAACATTCATCCTACAAACTACACACAAACAAATTTCCCCTTCCCACACTTGTGGCGAACCCCCCAAAATCAAAAGAAAAATTCTGTCTCCCGATATAGCCATCGACCGTTCCACACCCACGGGGAACAGCCTAAGCCACTCCTTCTTCATCCTCCCAATCACCCTAACTCTACTGCTTTTAATGACGTAACATTAACTCTCCTCTGTAGTTTTCCAACTTAACTCCAAAATTTTTAACAACTTTGTACATCATAGTTTTTTTTGTTTGTTTGTTTTGTTTTTGTTTTGTTTTTTTAATATATAATACAATCTATATTTTGTAAACTTACTATTTACTTCAAGTCAGTCAGATGCCTGTGCAAATGCTTAATTATTCTACCTTATATTTTGTTCATGCTTAGCTCCCACCAGTCTCTTCTTCTTCTTTGATCTTCTTGATGAACTCCTGCGCCTCCTCTGGGGTCTTGAAGGTGTGGGTTCTGCCCTCATACGTGGTCAGCAGTCTCGCAGGATAG
Organism: Pholidichthys leucotaenia; assembly: GCA_020510985.1. Taxonomy (NCBI): domain Eukaryota; kingdom Metazoa; phylum Chordata; class Actinopteri; order Cichliformes; family Pholidichthyidae; genus Pholidichthys; species Pholidichthys leucotaenia. The sequence continues at coordinate 292,926,651 of CM035842.1, forward strand.
ATTACACCATGACGAATCCCAAGGTTGCGCAGCTCCTTACGTACGGGATCAAACTGCTTCCTCAATTGCTGGATTCCTGTGGCCAAATCTGGGTAGAACCGCACCTGCTGGTCCTGGTGTTTAATCTCTCCTTTAGCACGTGCAGCGTTGAAGATCTTCATCCTGTCTCTGTTGCTAAGAAACTTCATAATTAAGGTCCTCGGCGGTCCCTTATCTCTCCGTGGGCCAATACGATGTGCTTTTTCCAGAACCACTGCTGATTGCAACTCCTCGCTGCCCAGCACCTCCGGAATCCACTTTTCCAGAAAGGAACATACGTCCCGACCTTCTGATTCCTCTGGAAGACCCACCAGCCTCAAATTATTCTGTCTCGACCGAGATTCCAAATCCAAAATATTATCTTCCAGAGATTTATTTTTTTTTTCCAAAGTGCGCACCTTTAATTGAAGACGGGTGACGTCATCTTCAGCACTAGCGAGACGGAGCTCCATCTGCGCCGTTCGTTCTACACAGTCACCCAATTCCTTTCTTATTCCTTCCAACGCTGTCATAATCCCATCAAATCTAGAGGAAAAGTCCGCTCTCATTGAACTCATGGCTGCCATCAGCGCATCTGCGCCATTCCCCGCAGAAATCGCAGCGTTGCCAGCCTCCTCCGCCATATATGGAGTTTTGTTTGCTGCGTCACAGACCTGAAAGTCCGTTAATTTGGACTGTTTCGGCGGCTCGCTTTTTCCTTTTCCTGGTTTTCCAGCCTTAGGCTTCGCCGACATATCCTCGCCCAAATGCTGGGATACGTTCTGTCCCAAATGAGAGAGTTATTTGCCGATTTTTTTTTTCCAGGAGCAGAGCAGAGCGAGACACGTCCGTCCTACGTGGCAGCCATAACCGGAAGTCCATCCACACTCATTTTAATTACAGAGTCTATAGATTAGGCATTAATGTATGATTTATTTATTTGTTTTTTTTTTAGGGGAATGAATGAATGAACAGGGAGCATGTGTGCCAGTGTGTTCCAATGTGATGTGCAGCCCACGGAAGGGGGGGGGTTGTTTTCATCACAGACTTATTAGGCATTAATGTGTTTTATTTTTAGGGGAATAAATGAATGAACAAGGAGTATGCAGCATTTTACTTTTCACCAAGTCTCCAGAGAGACAGGAGATGCGTCCACATCTGTGTCGGCCGTGCACCCTGGGTTTCCAGCCCAGCAAGCTCCCCGACAGCCACTCTTCAGCCCCCGGCAGAGGCTGCTGAGAGTGGGCTCGCTTCATGGCGGGGGCCGGAGGTGGCAGATTGTGTCTTTCTCTCCTACCCAGGACGGATGGGGGGAGACCCCTCAGTCAGTGAAAGCAACAGGAGAAGGAGCACTCCCATCTCCCCACAGCTGGGAGCGACTTCCACGCCCTTGTTTATGAAAGTTTTCACATGCATCATCCTCATTTCTTCATGTCTGTGTTGCATTCGTGCACACATTAAACCATTCAGCTGATTTTTTTCAGCCCATTCTTACCCATTTATTCTTTTTAACATAACTATAACTGGACATCAACTGTGATTGATGTCTTCCTTATTACTAAGCAGCATTAGTATCTGGTACATTTTCGCTCACACACATGGGGGCGGGGGGGGGGGCCTTTGGTCAGCGCAAAACCCGTCTTCAACCGTCATGATCACAATTCACTTTAGATTAGGCGCCTCTTTGCATTAAAGGGATGGGAAGGAGCGCTTTGGATTGGATTATCCAAAACGCACCTTTGAATGGTTAGACCGGCCTCTTTGTGCCATGCACCAGAGGAAAGTTCGTTTTTATGCTGTTGTGATAAGGAAATGAACTTGGAAACGCCCATAAACATGTTTGGCGTCAGACAACTGATCAACCGACCCCGGCGTTCTAATATGGCCCCATGACTGTCCCAGTGCATGCTGTTTCCTGAGCTCCGGAGCTGCGTGATGTCAAAACACGGCACTGAAATGTCATTAAACAATGCACTTCTGACAATACACCTCCTTTTTCTGATCAAAAGTGGATTCTGATGAACTGCACTGTAATAGTGTAATGCACATTAGATTGTGTGCTTCCACACCTCTTTGAAATCAGGCACCTTCTCCAAGCGCATAGTGGGCGCACTGTCTACTGGTAATTTGATGGTGTGACGCAAGGCGTAAAGAAAATAACTGACAAAAAATAAACAGCGGTGCATGGTGGTAAGTCTGTTTTATTAAAAAAAAAAAAAAAAAAAAGGTGCGCGGATGACCGTCAAAATAGTGCCCCAAGTTTGTGGTTAGTGCTTCCAAGTTCAAATTTCATGGACAGCTGAAGCTTTTCTGTGTGGACTTTGGAAACTCTTAGTGAGCCTGTATGAATGTACTCATGTACTCTGGTTTCCTCCCAGTCTCATTCCACATGCATGTTTGATGGTCATTGTTGGTTCTAATGCTGCATTTCAGGAAGATTGTAGTCTCCAACTCGAGGGTCAGAATAACATCACTTGTGTTGACCATATCGATGAGGAATTGTAGTCAGTTTAGCTGCAGTGGTTGAAAACAACACCGTATGTGACAGCTTGCATATAAAAACTTCATTGGAACATGTTCAGAGATACATCTTGGACAGTACTATGTAGGATCAGCTACAATGTGAAGCAAAAGTGCTCATAAATGAAACATTTTACACAGCCTGATGCATGGGCTGTGCATTAGTGGGCCTGGGTTTGGTGAGAGGTGCCCAACTTTAGAATGGTGCTGTATCAATATACAGTAAGTTTGTTTTATTCATTAAAAATGGTAAATGGCATTCACTTGTATAGTGCTTTTATTCTCATCTCTAGATGACCAAAGCGCTTTACAGATCCTGCTATCCACCCGTTCACACACACATTTACACACTGATGGCGGCATAGCTGTCATATATGGCACTGTCCTGACCCACCAGGAGCAAGGTGGGTGAAGTGTCTTGCCCAGGGACACAACGGCAGGATATCTGGGGAGAGCAGGATTCGAACCGCCAACCATCTGGTTATTAGACAACCTGCTCTACCTCCTGAGCCACTGCCACCCCCAATCTAAAATCAATCAATCTTAAATCAATCTAGGTGTGAAATTAGTGCTACACAGATATTTTTGGGGATGTAGTGTTAAACAACTGGTATCAAGTATTTGCCTTACATTATTGTTTTAGACTGCTGATGCTGGGACAATAATCTTTTGTTAAAGAAAATCCTGTATTCCTCTACTTGTGGCTTCCTTAAGTTTTGGACTGTAAGAATGAACAATAACGCCTTACTTTTTGTCAGCAGTGCTTATGTCAGACTCGCAGTTGAGTACAATGTTCAAACTGTTCCCCGTTGTCCTTGTGTGTGGGTTTAGATCACAGAGCTATGTGGAGCCACTCGGCTGGGTCATTTCGGACGGAGCCAGTTCTACATCGCTTTGAAGCTCATTGCCATCGCCCAGTCCGGGCTGCCCCTGAGAGTGGAAAGCCTCAATTCGGGTGAGTTTTGAATTCAGTCATTGTCAAACCTGGGAACCTTCATGGCCGCTTCATTCCTAAATGCTGTAGGCACAGATTCCCAAACAATACCACCTCATGATACTCTGGTTCTCTGGCGAGTGCTCTTGTACTTTTTTAATTGACTTCAAGTTTTGGGTACATCTGGTTGTGTTTTCTCTTTCTGCTGCTCCAGGGGGGCTTAATATTTTATTTTAGAAATGAAAGCTTAATGATTTTCATGGCAATTGTTTTCATCCTCTTCTCTCATGAACATATTGTTTATGAAAAGGTTTACAAGAGAAAAGGTAGTTACTTTTCAAAAAGCATTCAAAAACTTTAATGAAAGCACAATAGGTGCTGATGCTTCACTGCTTGTGGCATGGTAGCATGGGATAGCTAAGTGTTGTCAGGCCATCCATGCATGGTTATGAAATGCTTTGCATTTGTTTACGCAGGTATGATGCAGACGTTCCAACACACACGAGGTGCAGCTCATCCCGGGGGGCTGTAGGCTGGCATTTTTGTCAGGGAGCTCATAAAAGAAAAAACATAGAAGTACAAGAACAAAATTAGGAGCATGCCGAAAAATGCTGGATTAACAGGTTTTATTAATTTAATGCATGTATATTTACACGATGGCATGCAGTAGCAGGTAAAAATATAAAAATTTCCAAAACTAAAACCATAATTATCAATATTAAAGGGGCCATTGACTGAAAAATGCTGTTTGTAGGTTTTAACTGTTTGAAATGAGTCTACTGGTCACCTAATTATCCCAAAATTTTCAAAACAGTCATCTTAAAAAAAAAAAAAAACACACACAGCCTTTACCTCATTTTCCTCTCTCAGAAACGCCAGAAACGTTTGACTTTTTTGTGGAAATCATTAACGTCACGTCAAGAAAAAGCCAACCCACCGCCGTCCTTGAGAGCAGCCCACTGCTCTATTATTGGCCTGCCTAGCTGTTGTCATGTATATGGAAGTGGTGCTAAAGGTAGCCTATTAGCCCCCAATCTAACACTGATAACAGGAAGCTCCATCCAAGCGCAGCTTATATTGTTATTTTCTTCAGATCTTAGTCACCCTAATAACTATCCCTGTTACAACCTGGTTCACCAATCCACAGTCCACAATATACCTTGCATCACTTCGGCACATCTCCCAATAATTTCGTCGTGATTCCACAGCAAATGCAAATTGCTGGAGGTTTCTTCCTGTTAAAAGGGAGTTTTTCCTCTCCACCGTTGCCTAGTGCTTGCTCACAGGGGATCGCCTGATTGCTGGGGTCTTTCTGCAATTGTGGGGGTTTCCCCTACAGTTGAAAGTGCTGTCAGATGACTGTTGTTGTGAAATGGCACTATATAAATAAAGTTGAATTGAATTCAGATAGCCAGCACCAGCGTGCCGGTCGCGGCAGCCACCTACACCAGGACCCAAGGCTGCTGACTCTCACAATCAGCTCCTCCCACTGTCCTCCGGGGCTCTGCATGACTCCATTCCACTCTCGCGTGCAGCGTAGGAGGGCCACCTCATGACAGGGCATCTCCCAGCTGGCTGTGGGAGCAGGGCAGAGTCTCGCAGAGTGAGACGCTGCCCTTTGAGATTCCATGGCTCGGTAGCTCAGCTCGGCCAGCAGCCTTGGGTCTTGATCCAGGTCGGTTGTGGTGATCGGGGAAGGGGGGGGGGGCGCCCAGTGCTAGCGATTTGTTGTGGAATCACGGCAAAATAGAATAGGCTTTATTGTCATTGTACAGTTGTACAGTACAACAAAACTGTGGGTGCTCCACCAGGCTACTGCACAAGTTATTGGGAGATGGGCCGGAGTGACGCAAGATACACAATCAACGTTGGATCAGTGAACCAGAACCACTTGTCCAAGCTGGAAGGAGCCATTAGCCACTCGGCTAATGGCTAACTGACGTAAGACGGAGCGTGGAGTTGAATAGCTGAAGTCTGTTTCTTAAAGTGACAGGCTTTAAATAATACAGCATCTGCCCCACAACTGAGAGGTTGGGGGTTCAAAGGCCAGTTGAGTTACACCAAAGACCATATAAAAATGGTACTTCCCACCTTCTAGCTTGGTGCTCAGCGTAATAGAATGGGGGAAGGAGAAGTTGTTTGTGGCTGCGCCTTGCATGGCAGCCACCATTCTGATTCTACATGTGATTAACATTGTAGAGAGGAGAAACGTAATTTTGTTCTACTGTACATGATTGGCTGTATGGACTGAATGACAATAGAGATGGCTTCTTCTTCTTGTAAAGCAGAGCATTTGAAGGAAGCCAAGAAACAAACAAAAAACAAATTTGCTTCACTAAAAAAATTTAAAGAAATTGTTAACAAAATGTCACAAACACTTCATTAAGACATGAGTGAGCTGTTAAAATGTGTAAAGTGCAGCCAATGACCCCTTTAATTACCTCCGCCAAGGAGGTTATGTTTTCATCGGCGTTGGTTTGTCTGTCTGTCTGTTTGTTAGCAAGATAACTCAAAAAGTTATGGACGGATTTTCATGAAATTTTCACAGATTGTCAGAAATGGGGTATCCTACAGATGATTAGATTTTGGTGGTGATCCGGATCACCGTCCACAAGAAAACCGCCATAAAGCAAAATGCCATTTTCGTGAATAATTACTAAACCACTAATCCTATCATTGTCAATCCAATTGCTTGTCATATGTTTTCATGGTCAAGGAATCTGAAAACGTACACACAAACACTGTATGGGGGGAACTGTGGCGCTAAACCGCCATTACAGAAAATGCCATTTTCGTTGCGATATCCATATCGCATTGTATGTTTTTGTTGTTACAAGAGCGCCGAGTGTCTGCTGCTCTGTATATAGTATCATCGGCCGTCTGGCGGCCGTTACGACCTCAGATCAGACGAGACGACCCGCTGAATTTAAGCATTTATTTATTTATTTTCTACTCGTTTTAGTTCTGCATTTAATATGAACTCTGAGTTTGAAATAAACATTTGAATTTGAATTTGAATATCCCGAAAGCCACTGCTCATCCGGGCACTCTAGGCTCAGCCAATATTGATCCAGATCGCAGTATCCACTATACTACGTCACAGGAAGCGTCCTGGCAGGCCATGTAGCCGCTAGTATGGCTGCACCCATGTTTTGCTGACATAGCTGAACCAGCACATCAGCAATGGATTTATATCACATTGCTTTGAACTTGAACTTGAACTTAAACTTGAACTAGAACGTGAGACAGGGGCTCAGTATAATATCTTTTTTTTCACGACCACCACAGGTACGCTTTAAGAAGACGTACAGTATGTGCTGATTAGCACTTTGCGATTTGAGGGATGTGGGACTTGTAGTTTTTACCAGTGAACTGAAAACCACAGCAAGAAAATACATTGTCCTTCCTCTTCAAACCTAAACAGTGAAATGAGTCTGAAAACAATTGATGTGATGAATAAATGGTGTAGTTGCTGAATATGTGTTTAGTTTTTAGTAACAGCTGCTATTTTAAAAGTTCAGCAAGAGCTCAACTGTTGACAGGGAAGTGGTCCATGGGGCTGTAAAAAAAAAAAAAAAAAAAAAAAAAAAAAAAATTAACACTGCCACCTCTACTGGCCCAGCATCGTTATTGCAATAACCTTTCCCGAGCTTCATTGTCTGTAAACGTGAGCTATTTTTCTACATTATCTCAAAATTCTGGCAAATTAGAAGTTGAGAAAATATGGCGATACAATGATGCAAGCCTTTAGTTCCACATGATTTTGACTGGGCGAGCTGTGACAGACAGACAGACAGATACAGACACATTTACAGGTTACCGTATGCCTACGTTACTTTCCACCGAGACATAAAGATGCACAACAGTGGATATAAATCCCCTTAAAAACAAATCTACAATGTCTAAAATGGTATCTTATGCTCTTTTTTTCCACAAAAAACTTTCATTGTCTTATAGTTGCTTGTGAAAATGTTTGCCCTTTTCCTCCTCCTCCTAAACGCTAGCATCTAAGTAGGCCCACCTACATCCTGTCCACAAGGACAGTGACGCACTGCCTCTCTGATAAGACCACAGCACACAGAAGTCTGCAAGCTGGCAATTTGAACAGCCAGTGCTTAGTCCTGATTGGTTCACCTGTTATAGTATAAACATCTAAACTTGCCTTTTTCCAAGGGGAGGAGCTTAACTGAAATTTCACAGCAGAAAAACACAGACATGACGCATAAGAGTGATTTCACTCTTGATATGTCTTGTAAGTTATAAAAAACATGTTGTAGACACAGTTTCCCCAAGGTTTACAGCCTTTTGGGTGGGTGGGGGGCACTGCAACTAAACATTTATTTTGTAGGCGACTAATCTAAGGACTATTTTTTCGATTAGTCGACTAATTGCGATTATTTCTGTCATGTCCACCATCTCTGCTTCCTGTCGGCATGGCTCCAGGTCATGTTTTACCTCACCTGTTTAAGCCTGCACACCTGTGAAAATCACTTTGTTGTCAGTCTCTGCCTTAATATAATGTAGCCTATAATAAAAAAAGTTCCCATCGCTAAGTAGAATGAAACAAGTTGGAAACTTGAGCTTGACAGCTTAATAAAAAGTGTTTGGAGCAACACAATTAGATAACAGAAACTAAAATACAGTCTTTTAACCCAAAAATAAAGTGCAAAAACTCAAATAAGCAGCTTCTTATTTGAGTTTATATAGTATTATTTGAGTTCTTATGTGGTAGCTTACCACTACCATAGTCTGTCTGTGGAGTGAATGAATAATGGACTCACTGTAAACGCTTTGAGATGTCACTTGACATGTAAAGCGCCATATAAATTTAATCCATTATTATTATTATTATTATTGTTCTGCTGCACCATGGAAAGCTGTTGTAACTGCATATTCAAAAAAAAACAAACAAAAAAAAACTAGAGTAACATTAAAATCCAGAAAAGTAAAAAAGAAAACAGTCCATCTTACTAAAACCTTTCTGGGTCTGGAAGTTTAAAAGTTCAATTAGGTTTCATATGAAAATTGAAAGAACTTCTTTCACTCCAAAGAAACAGTGTGCAAATGCTTTAAGTTACAGTGCAGGAAGGCGAGCCTTCACTACACATGCAGTGAAATATTTAAGCCATTTGAATTTATTTTTGATGATTATGGTTGCAGTTTTTATAAATTAAATTACAAATCATGGTATTGTAATTTACTGAAATGCACTGATATTCAGAATGAGGGCTGATATTGCCACGACAAAAAAAGTGAAGATAAGAGAGTAAGCCACTCCTGTAATTCACTAATTTTGTGCACTTAAAACGTTAGCCAAGAGAGATTATTGTCCGACAGGTAAACTAACATAAGCAGCACATGCTAACGGTTCAGTCAGTTTTCTAAAGCTGAGACAGTCACTCACTGAAAATAAGAAGCGCTAAATTTACTTGCTAACCTTACCAGTGCGGTGTTTATAAGTCACCGGGATGGAGCACAACAGAGACCCGCTGACAGGCAGCCGAGCTGGTGGGCATAATAGAGGGAGGAGGATGGATGCGTCGCTGTGCTACTGTGATGACAACTCTGCTTTATCCATCCATCCATTCATCTTCTACCGCTTTTCCGGAGGTCCGGGTCGCGGAGGCAGCAGTTCAAGCAGGGAAGCCCAGACTTCCCTCTCCCCAGCCACCTGCTCCAGCTCTTCAGAAGGGATACCAAGGCGTTCCCAGACCAGCTGGGAGACATAGTCTCTCCACCGAGTCCTGGGTCTGCCCCGGGGTCTCCTCCCAGTGGGACGTGCCTGAAACACCTCAAGTGGGAGGCGTCCAGGAGGCATCCTAATCAGATGCCCATACCACCTCAACTGACTCCTTTCAATGTGGAGGAGCAGCGGTTCTACTCTGAGCCTCTCCCGGATGACTGAGCTCCTCACCCTGTCTCTGAGGGTGAGTCCAGCAATCCTACGGAGAAAGCTCATTTCAGCCGCTTGTATCCGCGATCTCGTTCTTTCGGTCATTACCCAAAGCTCGTGACCATAGGTGAGAGTAGGAACGTAGATTGACTGGTAAATCGACAGCTTTGCCTTAGAACTAAGCTCCCTCTTCACCACAACAGACCGGTACAACGTCCGCATCACTGCAGATGCTGCTCCAATCAGTCTGTCGACCTCTCGCTCCATTTTCCCCTCACTCGTGAACAAGACCCCAAGATACTTAAACTCCTCCACTTGGGGCAGGAGCCTGTCCCCAACCCAGAGAGGACAATCCACCTTTTTCCGGCTGAGGACCATGGACTCGGACTTGGAGGTGCTGATTCTCATCCCAGCCGCTTCACACTCAGCGGCAAACCGTCCCAGCAAGAGCTGTAGGTCATTGCTGGATGAAGCCAACAGGACAACATCATCTGCAAACAACAGAGATGAGATCCTGTGGTCACCAAGCATGACACCCTCCATTCCCTGGCTGCGCCTAGAAATCCTGTCCATAAAAATTATGAACAGGATCGGTGACAAAGGGCAGCCCTGGTGGAGTCCAACTCTCACTGGGAAGGACTCCGACCGAGTGTTGGCAATACGAACCAAACTCTCACAACGGTCGTACAGAGACCGAATAGCTCGTAACAACAAGCCCGATACCCCATACTCCCGGAGCACCCCCCACAAAAATCCACGAGGGACGCGGTCAGTTGCTTTCTCCAAGTCCACAAAACACATGTAAACTGGTTGGGCAAACTCCCACGAACCCTCAAGAATTCTCGAGAGGGTAAAGAGCTGGTCCGATGTGCCACGGCCAGGATGAAAACCACATTGCTCCTCCTGAATCCGAGGTTCGACCAACGGCCGGACTCTCCTCTCCAGTACCTTGGCATAGACCTTCCCAGGGAGGCTGAGGAGTGTGATCCCTCTAAAGTTGGAGCACACCCTCCGGTCCCCTTTTTTGAAGAGAGGAACCACCACCCCGGTTTGCCATGCCAAAGGCACTGCCCCCGACCTCCACGCAATGTTGCAGAGGCGTGTCAGCCATGACAACCCAACAACATCCAGGGCCTTGAGGTACTCAGGGCAAATATCGTCCACCCCCGGGGCCCGGCCACCAAGGAGATTTTTAACCACCTTGGCGACCTCAGCCCCTGTGATAGGCGAGTCATCCCCCTTGTCCCCAAACCCTGCTTCCACTGTGGAAGGCGTATCAGTGGGATTGAGGAGATCCTCGAAGTATTCCTTCCACCGCCCGACGATATCCCCAGTCGAAGTCAACAGTGTCCCATCCGCACCATACACAGTGTGGACGGGGAGCTGCTTTCCCCTCCTGAGCCGCCGGACAGTTTGCCAGAATCTCTTTGAGGCTGACCGAAAGTCTTGTTCCATGGCCTCACCGAACTTCTCCCATACCCGCGTTTTTGCATCAGCAACCACCCGAGCTGCACTCCGCTTGGCCTGCCGGTACACCTCAGCTGCTTCGGGAGTCCCACAAGCCAACCAAGCTTGATAGGACTCCTTCTTCAGCTTAATGGCCCCCCTCACCACTGGTGTCCACCACTTGGTTCGGGGGTTGCCACCACGAGATGCACCGACCACCTTGCGGCCGCAGCTCTGGGCCGCCGCTTCAACAACAGAGGTGGAGAACATGGCCCATTCAGACTCCATGTCTCCAGACTCCCTCGGAATGTGGTTGAAGTTCTTCCGGAGGTGGGAGTTGAAGACCTCCCGGACAGGGGCCTCAACCAGACGCTCCCAGCACACCCTCACTATACGTTTGGGTCTACCAGGTCTGAATGGCTTCCTCCCCTGCCATCGGATCCAACTCACCACCAGGTGGTGATCAGTTGACAGCTCTGCACCTCTCATTACTCGGGTGTCCAAAACATATGGTTGCAGGTCTGATGACACAATAACAAAATCGATCATCGACCTGTGACCTAGGGTGTCCTGGTGCCAGGTGCACATATGGACACCCTTATGCTTGAACATGGTGTTCGTTATGGACAGACTGTGGTTAGCACAGAAGTCCAATAACTGAACACCACTCGGGTTCAGATCGGGCAGGCCGTTCCTCCCAATCACCCCCCTCCAGGTTTCACTGTCGTTGCCCACGTGCGCATTGAAGTCCCCCAGTAGGACAATGGAGTCTCCAAGAGGAGCACCCTCCAGCACCCCAGTCGCAGACTCCAAAAAGGGTGGGTACTCTGAAACATCATTTGGTGCATAGGCACAAATGATGGTCAGGACTCGTTTCCCAACCCGAAGGCGCAGTGAAGCAACCCTTTCGTCCACCGGGGAAAACTCCAATATAGAGGCAGCAAGGTGGGGCGATACAAGAATACCCACCCCTGCTCGTCGCCTCTCGCCCGGGGCAACTCCAGAAAAGGCCAAGCTCCAGCCCCTCTCCAGGAGACTGGTTCCGGAACCGGAGCTGTGTGTTGAGGTGAGGCCGACTATATCTAGCCAGTATCTCTCAACCTCGTACACCAGCTCAGGCTCCTTCCCCACCAGAGAGGTGACATTCCATGTACCAAAAACCAGTTTAGAAAGCTTGGGATCAGTCCGCCAAGGTCTCCACCTTTGACCGCCACCTAATCCACATAGCACCGGACCCCCATGATCCCTCCTGCAGGTGGTGAGCCCACTGGAGGGCGGACCCATGTAACTCCTTCGGGCTGAGCCCGGCCGGGTCCCATGGGTGGAAACCCAGCCACCAGACGCTAGCCTTTGAGCCCCTCCCCCAGGCCTGGCTCCAGGGTGGGGCCCCGGTAACCCCATACCGGGCGGGGTACACTGAATCCTTGATATACAATTTATCATGAGAGTCTGTTGGATCGTTCTTAGTCTGGCCCTTCACCCAGGACCAGTTTGTCTTGGGAGACCCTATCAGAGGCAAATTGCCCTGGACAACATAGCTCCTGGGATCACTGGGGCATGCAAACCCCCCACCACGATAAGGTGACGATCCATGAGGGGGTCTGCTTTATAGAGTTTGCATTTGACTTGTTTCATTTGTTTATTTTCTGTGAAATGCTCCCATACTTTAGAAAGGTTTGGCCTCTTCTCCATGATTTTCTCTCTTCTGTGATGCCATGATGTGCTCCTCTTCTTCTTTGCTGGAACAGTTAAACTGAACATTTCTGTGGCATGTATATAAACTTTAAAATTAAATGATTCGTCAACAATAAAAATCTTTATGTCAACAAATTTTTATGATTGACGTCGTCTGTGTTTACTTGCAGCAGAGTTCCACCCCGCTGCATGATACCAAAGCACAGAGGAGCAGAGACAGAAATGAGCTGTTATCGTGTAATCGGAAAGAAAGCTTTATTGCCAAGCATGTTTACATAAAAAACATAAACATACGAGGAATTTGACTTGACATTGGGCGCGCTGAATAAGCGCATCTCAATGACGCGGCAGCCATGGAGGCGCCTGTCAGCAGTAGAGGGTAAAGAAGGGAATGAGGGGAAAGGGAAGTGACACAATGGGCAGAGAGAAAAAAGCATTGTTAATCAAAATAAAGCTCATTTTATGACCAAAATTGTGGTTACATAGAAAAAAACTCTCCAATGCACAATTGGCAGACAATAGATCACACAAAAACAAAAGTTGAGAGAGACAGTGTGTGTGTATATGTGTCAGTGTATGTATCAGTCATGTGATGTTGTATGCAGTGTGTAGTGTGGGTGTGTCAGTTGCTAGTTAACAGCAGAGGGCGCCTCCTGGCAGTGGATGGATGTTAAAATCATGTGATCTATAAGCAAGTCCAGAGTCTCTCTCTCTCGTGCTTGCAGATGGCAGAGTTTGAAGACACATGGTAACACTGTCCTTGAAGTGTCCAGTCTGCTGAAACAACAGCAATTGATTGTCGATTGTTTGGGTTAGCAGAGCCGCTTCTACCACCTTATCTTCATCGAGGAGGAATGTAAACAGGGCACCAAAAAAGACAAGGTCAAATCTGCACAGTGCACTCAGAGAATAGAATTTTCCTCTCTCATGCGATTCTGTGCTTCATAATTTCCATGTACAGGCTTAAAACTGGTTGAATTTGGTGAAGGAGCTTGCCTGGGTCCGCATTTGAACAGCTCTCCACCTTCCTCAATTTCTGAAACATCAGGAAACTCCAAAAGCCAAAATAGAAGTCCTGTGATCATAGCCAATAGATGTCTTCTGCATCTCCAGTCGAATCATACAGACGCATGAGTTCCCAGTGTCCATGTAAATAAGACAAAAAACATGAGGATATTTAAAAGGACAAGGTAAAGACTTGTTCTACAGTGAATGCATCTTAAAATGACTTCTGTTGTGATCTGGCGCTATAAAGGAAAAATAGAATTTTTATTTTATATAATATAATGGTAGGGGAAACACTGCAGACATGTTAACTTGATTTTCGCCGGTGTGTCACTGTACATGCTTGGGTATGAAGTAGGGTTGCACGATTATGGCCAAAATGATAATCATGATTATTTATTTATTTATTGTCGATATTGAAATTTTGATTATTAATCACAATTATTCATCAACTTTAGGAAAAACACAGATTACATAAAATTCAATTACATGTACTTTTTTTTTATTCGTCCTACTCACCAGTTCCTAGATGAAGCCTGTGGCCAAAGCACTGGAGCCTCGTCCGTTTATTTAGAGAAGCTGCCTTGACGAATTAGATCCATTGTCTGTTGTTCTGCAGACTAGTCTTTCTTCCTGCAGGCCCCAAGATGATTGCGCTTTCCTCAGTCCATGGGATCTAGCTTCTTCTGTGTGGTCTTGTGGGGGGAAAAAAGATGTCTGCAAGCATCAACTCATTTTAAAATCTCCATCAGTGTAGTGAATTGTCAAGGGCAGGTCATCATCATCATCATAGCAGTCTGTTGGGGGTGACAATGACTGTTTCATTTAGGTCTGATCAGATTCCTCCACGCAGCTCTGTCCTTTGCCCTTTGCTGCCAGGAACTCCCGGCCTTGTTAGCCCGGGCGGGTAGGGCTCTGTTATTCTGCTTGACCATAGGTCAGTTGTAGTTGCACAGTACTCGACAGTTGTGATATCCATCTATATTTTTCATGCAATGCAGGTAATGCAACTTTGGAGAAATAATTGCATGAGGGAATCGCATATTTCTTGTCCAGTGTTTTGACCATGTTTCTGGAGCCTTCGTTGCTCAGACAGTATTCATTGGACACATGACTTTGGCCAAATGAAACTCTGTTGCATCAGTTACTTCGTGTCTTTGGGAGGTGGATGGATACGGTGAAGCTCTGCAGGGTCGATGCTATGGTTGCTTGGGTCGACGCCGGACACCAGCTGTGAGTTAGTGAAGTGACATTAGCTTTAGCCTTCATGCATTTGGTGTTTTTTCAGGTGGTTGAATAAGTTAGTTGTGTTGCCCTGCTGCACAGGCACAGCTTTATGGCACTCTTTGCACATAATTTCTTTTTAGTCAGCATCACTTGCCCTGAATCCAAAATTTGTCCAGACAACCGATGATGATCCTTTCGAGGCACTAGCTCCTTGCTTCCACATGTTGCCGTACGGTCACCTTCTGCTCCTGACATCTGGTTTGTGCTTCATCATCGCACCAGTCCGCTATTGATAACTAGGCCGCCTAGTAGGCTGCCACCACAGGGTGCGCTTGCTGGTCAGTTCTGCAACTTAATGTTGCCCAAACGTTCGTTCGCCCCCTGGTGGTCGGCTGAGTGT
Source organism: Pholidichthys leucotaenia (assembly GCA_020510985.1). NCBI lineage: Eukaryota > Metazoa > Chordata > Actinopteri > Cichliformes > Pholidichthyidae > Pholidichthys > Pholidichthys leucotaenia. The sequence goes on from CM035842.1 coordinate 292,941,789, forward strand.
TGGTTGAGAAAACTCTTGATTTGATATGCAGCAAGAGCCCACATTTTAAATGTCAACATCGCTGACGATCATGTTAATTTAATCATAGCAGCCAATATAGTGACGGATTAAAATTTGATTAATTGTGTAGCCCTAGTATGAAGTGTTGAATATGTGGTAACGGCAACTAAATTTTTAAAGGCCCCATATTGTGCATTTTCCAGTTTTGAAATCTTCATTTACATATGTGTAGACCTAAAACAGTTTCTGTGCTGCTGTTGTAGAGATCATAAAAATGTTTTCTGTAAAGTTCTGCTGTCACTATCTTTTTTCATTCTATTCATTAACGTTAATGAGCCCCTAATCTGATTGAGTAAAATTTTTTTTGAGTTGACCAGTCAGATGTGACAAAGCAGTTAGGGTGTGTTTGTTTTGCAACCTTACAGACAGAACTAAAGGTGGGACTTGTTGATTTGTGGCCTCATAAAAGCCAGCAAGTGTAGTCCACTCTTTCTTTTAAGAGTTTAATAAAGGCAGGCTGTCGTTTTTTGTGAAGTGAGTGTTTTCCTATATTCATATTTTATAAGATTAAAACCCACAAAACATCTTGTCAGTTGTGGGACCCTTTAAATAACTATAGAGTAGCTTATCTGTTAGCCAAAACCTCATGCTCTAAATCAGGGGTGTCCAATCATGTGCCATGGAGAGCCAAGACCCTGCAGGCTTTACCTCCAACCAGTGTCTTCAACAGTAGATTTCACTGATTTTCTTCCCACTGCAGTGTTTCTTCTGGCTTAAAGACCTTGGTGCGGTGGCAACATATTTTTCCAGGTGGTGATGGTGGTGGGGGGCACACAGAAAACACATGACACGATTGTAACCGGAATATTTTTTTTTTTTTTAAATCTTGCACAGCAATATTGCATAATGGAACTTACCATTTATAGTCTTATACAACCAAGGCTTGAATGTTGGCATATAGGGACAAGAGTTGCAAATTAGCTAATAGCTATACACTCTATGTGCAACACATCAGATTGATTGTCATTGATTAATTGTCTATGTTTATTGCACTGTCCCTGTCAAATAAACTAATCTATCTATATTGGGCCAGTTGGGGTCCCACCCACATGTCCTGTGTTTGGACTTTGAACTGGTGTCATCCTTCTCTCCTCCCTCTGCTCTCACCTCTCCTGGACCCTCTGCTCGAACACTTTCCTCTCCTTGGCTCCTCTCTTCCGTCTCAGCTTTCCCTCTCTGAGCCCTGTCTAATTCAGTTTCTCTCTCTTTCTGGTGGTATACAAACAGATTAGAAAATACCAAGTGTCATGGTTTGTTCTGTGGGATTTTTTTTTTTTCATGGATTACATGAATAACAAAAATGTGTATTTTTTGTATTTTTATTCTAGTGTTTCTTTTTTCCATTGACAAGGAGTAGGAAAGGGAAGGGAAAAAATTCATAATAGTAATTTACTCATGCATACTTAAAGTATCTCACAAAAGTGAGTACACCCCTCACATTTTTGTAAATATTTTATTATATCTTTTCATGGGACAACACTGAAGATATGACACTTTGATACAATGTAAAGTAGTCAGTGTACAGCTTGTATAACAGTGTAAATTTGCTGTCCCCTCAAAATGACTCAACACACAGCCATTAATGCAGGGGTGTCCAATCATGTGCCATGGAGGGCCAAGACCCTGCAGGTTTTCTCTTCTACCCAGTCTCTTCAGCAGGTGTTTTCACTGATCAGCAATCAGTGGGAAGAAGTTCAGTGAAATCTGCTGTTGAAGACACTGGTTGGAGGTAAAACCTGCAGGGTCTTGGCCCTCCATGGCACATGATTGGACACCCCTGCATTAATGTCTAAACAGGTGGCAACAAAAGTGAGTACACCCCTAAGTGAAAATGTCCAAATTGTGCCCAATAAGCCATTTTTTCTCCCCGGTGTCATTTAACTCATTAGTGTTACAAGGTCTCAGGTGTGAATGGGGAACAGGTGTGTTAAATTTGGTGTTATCGCTCTCACACTCTCTTATACTAGTCACTGGAAGTTCAACATGGCACCTCATGGCAAAGAACTCTCTGAGGATGTGAAAAAAAGAATTGTTGCTCTACATATAAAGATGGCCTAGGCTATAAGAAGATTGCCAACACCCGGAAACTGAGCTGCAGCATGGTGGCCAAGACCATACAGCAGTTTAACAGGACAGGTTCCACTCAGAACACGCCTCGCCGTGGTTGACCAAAGAAGCTGAGTGCACGTGGTCGGCGTCATATCCAGAGGTTGTCTTTTGAAAATAGACGTATGAGTGCTGCCAGCATTGCTGCAGAGGTTGAAGGGGTGGGGTGGGGGGTCAGCCTGCCAATGCTCAGAACATATGCCGCATACTGCATCAAATTGGTCTGCATGGCTGTCGTCCCAGAAGGAAGCCCCATTTAAAGATGATGCACAAGAAAGCGCGCAAACAGTTTGCTGAAGACAAGCAGACTAAGGACATGGATTACTGGAACAATGTCCTGTGGTCTGATGAGACCAAGATAAACTTATTTGGTTCAGATGGTGTCAAGCGTGTGTGGTGGCAACCAGGTGAGGAGTACAAAGACGTGTGTCTTGCCTACAGTCAAGCATGGTGGTGGGAGTGTCATGGTTTGGGGCTGTATGACTGCTGCCAACACTGGGGAGCTACAGTTCATTGAGGGAAACATGAACGCCAACATGTACTGTGACATACTGAAGCGGAGCACTATCCCCTCCCTTCAGAAACTGGGCCGCAGGGCAGTATTCCAGCATGATAATGACCCCAAACACACCTCCAAGATGACCACTGCCTTGCTAAAGAAACTGTGGGTAAAGGTGATGGACTGGCCAAGCATGTCTCCAGACCTAAACCCTATTGAGCATCTGTGGGGCATCCTCAAATGGAAGGTGGAGGAGCGCAAGGTCTCTAACATCCACCAGGTCCGTGATGCCGTCATGGAGGAGTGGAAGAGGATTCCAGTGAAAACCTGTGATGCTCTAGTGAACTCCATGCCCAAGAGAGTTAAGGCAGTGCTGGAAAATAATGGTGGCCACACAAAATATTGACACTTTGGGCACAATTTGGACATTTTCACTTAGGGGTGTACTCACTTTTGTTGCCAGCGGTTTAGACATTAATGGCTGTGTGTTGAGTCATTTTGAGGGGACAGCAAATTTACACTCTTATACAAGCTGTATACTGACTACTGTATTTACATTGTGTCAAAGTGTCATATCTTCAGTGTTGTCCCATGAAAAGCTATAATAAAATATTTACAAAAATGTGAGGGACGTACTCACTTTTGAGATACTGTAAGTTATATGATCAGAGGTGGGTATAGTAGGCAGAAATTCTACTCATGTAAAAGCAGTTTTATGAAATTAATAATTAAAAGTAAACAACCAAAAATTTCTAGTTGAGTTAAGGGTATAAAGAGCACCTACTTAAAAACTTGAGTAATGACTTCAGTCTTGAAGATTGGAGGTTTTTCTCAAATTTAAAACAATTTTCTTACAGTTTTCTACTTTTTTCTGTAAATTTATCTGAATTTCCAACCATTTTCCTCAAATTTGTAATTTTCTCTTGTAAAATTATGACTTTTCTTGTGCATTTGAGACTATGATAAATTTGTGGATTTTTTTATGGCTAACGTTTATCTTTTTTAATCCAATCCAACTTTATTTATAAAACTCTTTAAAAACAATGACAGCTGACACAAAGTGCTGTACATCAACGATAAATAAAATATAAAAACAATAAAATACAGCTAAAGTACAAAACAGCACAAACAAAACAGTCATACAATAGAGACAATAATGAACAAATAAAATCAATGTCTCAAACTGGGTCAAAAGCCAGAGAATAAAAATGGGTTTCAGGAGGAGTTTTAAAACGACAGTGAAGAGGCCTGTCTGATGGACAAAGGCAGATTATTATAAAATTACTGTTTTGGGGTTTTTTTTTCAATTTGAAACGGAATATATCAAAATTTTTACTTTTTTCCTCATACAATTTAAACTTTTGACCATAATTTTGTAGAGTCGGAACAGAATAACTAACTCTGAATTCAAAGAAATATAATTATTAAAATTATATTTAAAGAAATAAATTAACTTAAATGACCAAAGATGCAGTTATTTCTGTTATAATATTTATATATATTTATAGTTTTTTTTGAAATCTCACCAACTAGACAGCAGGAAAAACCTCCCTTTTTTTGAAATCCAAATGTTGACATGTTAAGTTAGTCTGAAGGCTGCTGACGGATTAAAGTAATTGACTTCATGAATTTCGGTCATCTTAACTTGCCAGGTACATATTAATGAACATAAATTATTAGTTAATATTGCAGTAGCTGGTGAAGTAAATCCTCACCGATTCATCAGTCACTCTTGCTTTTTTTCTGCAATGAAGCCTAACCAGACCTGTTAGCTAAGCAACTCCTCATTGTTGTTCCAGTTGCCAGCGGGTTAAAACCACCATAAATGCCTCCACTGCTTATATACTTCTTGTAATTTTTTTCTGCGTTTAAAGTACTTTAATAAGCTCATGCTTCTCTCGGACAGCAATGCTACAGAGAGACACCCTGCCTGCAGACCTAAAACAGTCACGCAGGCGCTAAGCAGGCGGGGCATTTCCGCGTGGATGACGGTCACGCACGTTGTTCATGTGTGCGCTTGCTGAGCATTTCTTTCATATTTTTTTTTCTTAAAATAATGTATCATATGCATATGGCGGCAAACTTCCAAGGGTGGCGGGCCGCCACATGGAAATGTTTCCAGAGGAAACCCTGCACTGATTGCTGATAAGTGAAAACACCTGCTGAAGAGACTGGGTAGAAGAGAAAACCTGCAGGGTCTTGGCCCTCCATGGCACATGATTGGACACTCCTGCCCTCAATGCTTTCAGACCTATAAAAAGTCATAATGGAACAACAAGCCACAGGAAAAATGAAAGTGCTTTTAATGTTTGTTTTAAAGGTTGCACATCATCTATTTGTCTCTTGTAAGTTTGTCAGGTATCCCTCTAGTTTGTATTAAAAAATCGTCCTTTTGTCTTAAAAAAGCATCAGTATGTGCTCCTAAACCTCTGGGAATGATGACACTGAAATAAACATGTTTGAAGATTTTTTTTTTTAAAACCTTTTCCCTTTTCAGTGCTATTCATTGAACACATCATCGTAAAGGATGGACAAATAATCAGTAACTGAAATAGCTGGATGGCCTCATTTTTTCTGTTTGTTTGTTCTTTGAAATATTGATCATTTGTACTGGTGATGGCTTGGTGTTTGTAATGCTGAATCACTGGGGCAGCTTGGGTTATTTCAGTGAGTTTTTGTTTTTTTTTCCTATTTATTTTATGCACCCTGAGTTTGTAGTCTCAGCCCAGCAGAGTCCAATTGCAAAACTACACTCTTCTGTTAGTCTGTGGTGTAACTTCTGTCAAAACAAAAAAGACACAAATAAACTTGTTGCCCACTATTCACAGTTACTTATTTAGAAATAGTGCAGTGAAATATTGCAACATGCTCATGATTGTGTAAAGTGATTTAAAAAAAAAAAAAAAAAAAAAAAGTATAAGGAACCACACAGCCCACTTCCTCATCATGAAACTGAGCAAATTTACCATGTGAGTGAGATTTGTTATTTTTTGAACATGGGAGAATTGTGTTTTTGTAGGTTTTAACCTTGTAAAAGGCATCTATGTACTGGTGAGATGATACAAATAAAATTTTAAAACACGAGAGAGAGAGAGAGAGAGAGAGAGAGAGAGAGAGAGAGAGAGAGAGAGAGAGAGAGAGAGAGAGAGAGAGAGAGAGAGAGAGAGAGAGAGAGAGAGAGAGAGAGAGAGAGAGAGAGAGAGAGAGAGAGAGAGAGAGAGAGAGAGAGAGAGAGAGAGAGAGAGAGAGAGAGAGAGAGAGAGAGAGAGAATTGTTTTTCAGCCTGAAAGGCAAAATTGACTGTTCAAGATTTACCACAGGACAGCATACGCCGAATTACAGTTGAGGCCCTCCACAATCACAGGGCTATTGGATTTTAAATGGTTATGTACTGTATTTTACAGCATCGCTGTATTCCATACAGTGACAATCTTAATAAAAGTCAAGTTATACTTTACAAGGTTTTGGAACCCGTGGTGAAATGACCAGAACAGAGTAATACATTGGGTTAAAATCCTACAGAATGTCTGACATTTTTCTGTCAGAGATGCATCCTTGGGGAGTTTGTTTAAAGATGCCACTGTTACCTCACTTAAGTCAGTATCTCCCGTTTGCTGACAGACAGCTCCAGCACGACCAGCTGGATTAGACTGGCCAATAATAGAGCAGCGGGTGGGTATCAAGTATGGCGCTGGGCTGGGTTTTCTGTTGAAGTGCCCCGCTTTACCTCTCTGAGCTGCAGAGGTGTAGCCTATACAGTGGTATGAAAAAGTGTTTGCCCCTTCCTGATTTCTCATTTTTTTTGTATGTTTGTCACACTTAAATGTTTCAGATCAGCAAACAAATTTAAATATTAGACAAAGATAACACAAGTAAACACAAAATGCAGTTTTTAAATGAAGCTGTTTATTATTAAGGGTAAAAAAAATCCAAACCTACATGGCCCTGTGTGAAAAAGTAATTGCCCCCCTGTTAAAACAAACTGTGATTTATCACATCTTTGGAAAGCTGAGTTCAATTTCTCTAGCTACACACAGGCTTGATTACTGCCACACCTGTTCCCAATCAAAAAAATCACTTAAATAGGACCTGCCTGACAAAGTAAAGTAGATCAAAAGATCCTCAAAAGCTAGATACCATGCTGCAATCCAAAGAAATTCAGGAACAAATGCCAAAGTAACTGAGATCTGTCAGTCTGGAAAAGGTTATAAAGCTATTTCTAAAGCTTTGGGACTCCAGCGAACCACAGTGAGAGCCATTATCCACAAATGGTGAAAACATGGAACAGTGGTGAAACTTCCCAGGAATGGCCGGCCGACCAAATTACCCCAAGAGTGCAGCGACGACTCATCCAAGAGGTCAAAAAAGACCCCACAACAACAGCCAAAGAGCTGCAGGCCTCACTTGCCTCAGTTAAGGTCGGTGTTCATGACTCCACCATAAGAAAGAGACTGGGCAAAAATGGCCTAAATGGCAGAGTTCCAACACGAAAACCACTGCTGAGCAAAAACAACCATAAAGGCTTGTCTCAGTTTTTCCAGAATATATCTTGATGATCCCCAAGACTTTTGGGAAAATACTCTGTGGACTGACGAGACAAAAGTTGGAACTTTTTGGAAGGTGTGTGTCCCATTACATCCGGCGTAAAAGTAACACAGCATTTCAGAAAAGGAACATCGTACCAACAGTAAAATATGGTGGTGGTAGTGTGATAGTCTGGGGCTGTTTTGCTGCTTTAGTACCTGAAAGACTTGCTGTGGTAAATTGAACCATGAATTCTGCTGTCTACTAAAAAATCCTGAAGGAGAATGTCCGGCCATCTGTTCAAGTGCACCTGGGTTCTGCAGCAGGACAATGATCCAGAGCATACCAGCAAGTCCACCTCTGAATGGCTGAAGAAAAACAAAACGAAGACTTTGGAGTGGCCTAGTCAAAGTCCTGACCTCACTCCAATTGGCATGCTGTGGCATGACCTTGAAAAGGCGGTTCATGCTCAAAAACCCTCCAGTGTGGCTGAATTACAACAATTCTGCAAAGATGAGTGGGCCAAAATTCCTCCACAGCGCTGTAAAAGACTTATTGCCAGTTATCACAAACACTTGATTGCAGTTGTCGCTGCTAAGGGTAACCCAACCACTTATTAGGTTTAGGGGGCAATCACTTTTTCACACAGGGCCATGTAGGTTTGGATTTTTTTTCCCCTTAATAATAAACACCTTCATTTAAAACTGCATTTTGTTTACTTTTGTTATCTTTGTTGAATATATAAATTTGTTTGATGATCTGAAACATTTAAGTGTGACAAACGTACAAAAAAAATCGGAAATCAGGAAGGAGGCAAACACTTTCTCACACCACTGTAAACATTCTTTTATCCCCACAGCCATTTGTATTTTAAATTTAGGTCAGGGGAGAAGTTAGCAAGCCCTTGCCTGGCAGAATTTATTATTAATTATGGATGGGGTGTTCTTCTTTTTAGCATATTTATTTATTTATTTTTAATTCAATTTTACTCATTTTTTAAAAAATCTTGTATATTCAACTGGAATTGCTGTTATTTATTGCCTTTTGTAAAATGACACCCTCCGGTCCCCCTTTTCGAAGAGAGGAACCACTACCCCGGTTTGGCATGCCAAAGGCACAGTCCCTAACTTCCAGGCAGTGTTGCAGAGGCATGTCAACCATGACAGCCCTACAACATCCAGAGCCTTGAGGTACTCAGGGCGAATCTCGTCCACCCCCACGGCCTGGCCACCAAAGAGGTTTTTTTAACCACTTTGGTGATCTCAGCCGCTGTGATAGGCGAGTCATCCCCCTCGTCCACGAGCCCTGCTTCCTCTGTGGAAGGTGTGTCAGTGGGATTGAGGAGATGCTTGAAGTATTCCTTCCACCGCCTGACGATATCCCCAGTCAAAGTCAGCAGCGCCCTGTCCGCATCATACACAGTGTGGACAGGGAAATGCTTCGCCCTCCTGAGCCACTAGACAGTTTTCCGTAATCTCTTTGACCCTGACCGAAAGTCTTGTTCCATGACTTCACCGAACTCCTCCCACACCCGTTTTTGCTTCAGCAACCGCCCGAGCTGCACTCCGCTTGGCCTACCGATACAGCTCAGCTGCTTTGGGAGTCCCACAAGCCAACCAAGCTTGATAGGACTCCTTCAGCTTAATGGCCCTCCTCATCACAGGTGTCCACCACTTGATTCGGGGGTTGCCACCATGAGATGCACCGACGACCTTGTGGCTGCAGCTCTGGGCCGCCACTTTAACAATGGAGGTGGAGAACATAGCCCATTCAGACTCCACTTCTCCAGACTCCCTCAGAATGTGGTTGAAGTTCTTCCAGAGGTGGGAGTTGAAGACCTCCCGGACAGGGGACTCAGCCAGACGTCCCCAGCACACCCTCACTATACGTTTGGGTCTACCAGGTCTGAATGGCATCCTCCCCTGCCATCGGATCCAACTCGCGACCAGGTGGTGATCAGTTGACAGCTCTGCACCTCTCTTTACCCGAGTGTCCAAGACATACAGTCACAGGTCTGATGACACGATAACAAAATCGATCATCGACCTGCGACCTAGGGTGTCCTGGTGTCAGGTGTACATATGGACACCCTTATGCTTGAACATGGTGTTTGTTATGGACAAACTGTGGTTAGCACAGAAGTCCAGTAACTGAACACCACTCGGGTTCAGATCGTGCAGGCCATTCCTCCTAATCACCCTCCTCCAGGTTTCACTGTCTTTGCCCATGTGCGCATTGAATTCCCCCAGTAGGACAATGGAGTCTCCAAGAGGAGCACTCTCCAGCACCCCAGTCAGAGACTTCAAAAAGGGTGGGTACTCTGAACCATCACTTGGTGCATTGGCACAAATGATGGTCAGGACCCGTTTCCCAACTCAAAGGCTCAGGGAAACAACGCTTTCGTCCACCGGGGGAAAACTCCAATATAGAGGCAGCAAGGCGGGGGGGGGATACAAGAATATCCACCCCTTCTCATCGCCTCTCACCTGGAGCAACTCCAGAGTAGGCCAAGCTCCAGCCTCTCTCCTGGAGACTGGTTCCGGAACCGGAGCTGTGTGTTGAGGTGAGGCCAACTTTTTCTAGCCGGTATCTCTCAACCTCATGCACCAGCTCAGGCTCCTTCCCCACCAGAGAGGTGACATTCCACGTCCCAAAAGCCAGTTTAGGAAGCTTGGGATCAGACCACTAAGGTCTCCGCCTTTGACCACCACCTGATCCACATAGCACCGGACCCCCATGGTCTTTCCTGCAGGTGGTGAGCCCACTGGAGGGCGGACTCATTTAACTCCTTCGGGCTGAGCCCAGCCAGGTCCCATGGGTGGAAACCCAGCCTCCAGGCGCTAGCCATCGAGCCCCTCCCCCAGGCCTGGCTTCAAGGTGGGGCCCCGGTAGCCCCATACTGGGCAGGATGCATTGAATCCTTGTTATTGCATTCATCTTGAGTCTGTTGGATCGTTCTTAGTCTGGCCCTTCACCCTGGACCAGTTTATCTTGGGTGACCCTACCAGAGGCAAATTGCCCCAGACAACATAGCTCCTGGGTTCACTAGGGCACGCAAACCCCCCACCACGATAAGGTGACGATCCATGAGGGTCGCCAACTTCCGCATTTAAGGTTCTGCCAGTTTTTCGTTTCAGCCACATACAATTACATTATAAATGCTAGGGATGCAAGTTATTAATTAATTAATTAATTAATTGTTAATTGATTCACCTTATTGATTTAACGATTAATTGATAAGCGGCATTTTTCCTGAGAATTTGAATTTCTCTTGGTACATTATGGTCTAACATAAAAAGCCAATTATTGTTTGATATACTGAATAAAAAAATGCAAGTCATATTCCTCAAGGATTGATTTATTTATGTACTGTAATCTGTTGCATGTAAACAACAAAATAAACTCAGAAAAATAAATATTCAGGCTACGGTAATATAAAGATGTGTGCACAGGCTGATATTAAACTTCAGCAACATAAATTCTGAATAAAAAAATGTGGACTTTGTCCACATAATATTAAAAACTACATAAAATCGGACATGCTCTCTGTGAGAAGAATTGTTGGTTTTACATGCCATTCATTATCAATGTAGTGGCAAATGACTAATGTGGCATTCTGTAGTTAGTGCAGTCCAACAGTCCGTTGTCAGTGCCACATTTTCAGTGGCTACCTGTGTTTTCAGGTCAGCTTTTTTTTTTGTAGCATGCTTCCAAGTGGATAGTTATCGTTCCTCTAGATGGAATATTTTACCCTGGCTTCATGAAGTTTATCGGCTCCCAAAAGCTCTCTCCTTCAACGTTACTTATTGGCATCATGTCTTTTTCAGTCATGTTGCAAATCCTCCATCTTCCTCTCATCACATACCTGCCTTCCCAAGACTGCAGTAACTGTCGGCTGTGATGAAGCCAAACTAGTCGCTCCTTGCAGCATGGCTGAATGTGAGTTCTTTAGGCGGTGACTTGGCAAACTGGTTGAACTGTCGTATTTCATTGTAGTACCACATAGTGTACATTTAGCTTTGTTGTTAGCATTTACCAGTTTAATATGATCCTACACTGCACGCTATTTAGACCGCTTCATTTTTTGGAGTGAAATAAGTCGGGTGTAGTCGAGATTAGGCTATAGCCCCCTCGTCAGGACTGGCGACACCACTACATTAATGAAAATAAACTGTTGAACGGCGCCACTTTGAATTAATTGATAACTAATTTAATTTAGTCCACTAAATTCTTATAGACAATTAATCGAAAGTCAGTTAATCATTAACATCCCTAATGAATACATATTTAAGAACTAGAAAAGCATTCAGAGAGCGCAGACCTCCGCCAAGCGCCACAGTTCCCCCCCATACAGTGTTTGTGTGTACGTTTTCAGATTCCTTGACCGTGAAAACATATGATTGGCAATTGGATTCACAATGATAAGATTAGTGGTTCAGTAGTAAAAGCATTACCTCCTTGGCGGAGGTAATAAACTGAAGTGTTGCTGTTGTGTCAATCTCCTCCATCTCCAAACTCCCAGGCTGCGGGCGTTGCAATTCATCGCACAACCGCGTACAACCCACAGGCCAATGGGTTATGCGAGCGTTTTCATAGATCACTGAAAGCAGCACTCAGGGCTTCACTGACGGAAGCAAATTGGGTAGACAGGTTGCCGTGGGTTTTATATTGGGGTTGCACTCCGCGCCAAAAGAGGATTTGGAAGCTTCCCCGGCAGAGAGCTTGTTTTTGCGCAGCCCCTATGGCTGCCTGGGGAATTTCTGCCAAATAATCCCGCGCCGGACAGCTGCCCGTCTCAGCTTTTGCAGCGTAGCGCAAACACAGGCACGCTGCCAGGCCCGGCCCACCACTGTTTTCCGTGTGCTTTTGTGCCTAAAACTTTGAAGAACGCGGAGTTCGTGTTCGTCAGACACGACGACCAGCGCCCTCCATTGCGCCTGAACACATGTTGAAAATGGCCCTGACAATGTTAAAGAATTCTTTAAAAAATTCCTGTATCCAGACGGTGATCCGGATCATCCCCAAAATTTAATCAGTTCTTCCTTGTACCATTTCCAACAACGCCTGAAAGTTTCATGGAAATCCGTCCAAAACTTTTTGAGTTATCTTGCTAACCAACAGACAGATAAACAGACAGACAGACAAACCCCGGCAAAAACATAACCTCCTGCGGCCTGCGGCCTGGCGGAGGTAATCAGAATTTTGCCATTTGTGCATCCATTCAGAATTGTTCACGTCTGCATCGAGATGCATCGGAATAGTGATTATTTCTCCCACCCTTATAATCCATAGCAGGTTTTAGGCTGCTAATACTATTCTAATCATTTTTAGCTATTAAAATTTTTGATTTATTAGCACCCATTATGTGAGTCAAGACGAGCAGGAAATGATGTTCTGCAACTTCAAAGTAGTTGGTATTCATTTTATTGTTAAGTAATTATAATGCTGATGTGTTGGATGCAATCAACATTTGCTTATTGCTTATGTTTTATTCTGTATATGCTGGCTGTTTGTAAAACTAGCTTTTTAATTTTAAAACAAAACTATATAAGATTTTCAACTTGAAATAATGTTTCCAAAATAACTTTGATGGTACCTCAACCTTTGATTGGGTGAATGTCACTTCCTCCTTAGCCTGAGAGGGTCCACATTGCCTTCAACAGGTCTCTGTTCTTGCTGGGAACACCGAAAGAACTACAACTATGGCAACTATGACCAGAGTCCCAACAGCCAATCACAGGCCACAACTGTAGCCACCAACAACTTCTCACCCTGTGATTGGCTGTTGGGACTCTGGTCATAGTTGCCATAGTTGTTGTCTTTTCAATGTTCCCACCCAGAACAAGTAAGTTACATAATGTTGCTTTAAAAACTCACCATTACTTTTCTTATTAAAGGATGCGAGTCCATCCATCTTCTACCACTTAATCCTTTACGGGTCGCGGGGGGGCTGGAGCCTATCCCAGCATCTTTGGGCGAGAGGCAGGGTACACCCTGGACAGATCGCCAGTCCATCGCAGGGCCAACACAGAGAGACAGACAACCATTCACTCTCACAGTCATACCTAAGGACAATTTAGAATCCCCAGTTTTGATGCCAATTAACCTCACCTGCATGTCTTTGGCCTGTGGGAGGAAACCGGAGTACCCAGAGTAAACCCACGCAGACACGGGGAGAACATGCAAACTCCACACAGAAGGGTCACCGATGGTCTGGTGGTGGGATCGAACCCACGATGGTCAAGGGTGGAATCGATCCCATGACCTTCTTGCTGTGCTGCCACTGTGCTAACCACTGCGCTACCATGCTGCCCATAAAGGATGCAAGTGAAAACTTCAAAATAATTCAAATAATCTAGTATTGGCTTGTCAGCATTTATGATGTTTTATTTTTTATATACCAGGTTATCAAGTAGAAGTTTTCGTTGAGGCCACACTAAAGCTAAAATTTCCCTTTTTTGCCATGGCATTCAGCACCATGAAAATCCACTACTGAGAAGACGTGTTCAAAGTTGATAGCATCCACTATCTTTACAAGCCATGCAAACATCAGCAGATCACAGCATGTTTGAGTCCCTCTTCTGGGCATTCTGGGAAGTGTTGGGAATCAGTGACTGCAGTTGAAGCAGATGCTGTGGGAGGAAACCCCACTCCTGATGGTTTGACACACTCATTATCTGGATTTAATTTCTGTGTCACCAGTCAAGGATCTGCCGCTGCCCAGGTTCGTGGTGGGGAAGAATGAGGCAGAAGCGAGACACGCTGCACTGTACCAGGATACAGACAGCCAGGGCCTGTACCCAGCTCCTGGTACTGCACTAATACCCAGACCACCAGGCAGGGGCCATCAGAACAAGAAAGGTCCACCCTCATCAACTTCACTTCCTGTCCATGAAGTCATCCAGCCACTGGCTCCCAGCATAGAATCACAGGTGAGTGACTTTACTGTCAGCATGCAGACACAACTTTTGCTATTGTTTTTAATTGCTCATACTTTCTATATTTACTAGAGAGAAGCTGTTATTTCCTGTGTTTTTCCTGTGCATGTTTTTTGCTTGCAGCTTAAAGTTTCCTGCTGCAAAATTTACTAATTCAGGCTGGAAAAACATAAAAAACCATCATGGTTGTTGTGATGCTTGTCAGTCATGTTGCTCATATCAATTTGTGTCATTTCAACATCCCTTACAGGGCTGTACAGTGCCACATATGTTGCACATGCGACGTGAAAATTGGTCTGTGTGAGGAATGAATGAACTGACGTAGCACCGGTGTGATGAGAAACTATTGCGTCACCGGCATTTTTATGTCTTTTAATTTTGTCTCCCCGTGTCAGACTCGGCGCAGATCAGTGGTGGGATACGCCCATATATAGAGTTCAGTGGTTGCAGCTCTTTGTCTTCCATTACAACAGACAGAACTGCAACACACACCCAACATTCTTTTTCAAACGTACGGCCCGCGGGCCAAAACTGACCCGTTAGTTTGTATGGTGTGGTGAGTCTGTTTAGATGGTTAGGATTGATGACTGTTGTGGAAATCTATGTAAATTTAAAATAATTTCAAGATCTTGACAAGTTGTTTTTAAGCATAAAGTGAAATACTATATTTTAAATGATTAAACTGCATTACTTGCACAATGGTACAGGGGTTAGCACTGTTGCCTAACGGCTAGAAGGTTCCAGGTTTGAATCCCCAGGCTGGCAGGGGTAGGAACCTTTCTGTGTGGAGTTTGCATGTTCTCCCTGTGCTGTGTGGGTTTACCCCAGATGTTCTGGTTTCCTCACACAATTCAAAGACATGTATGTCTGGTTAATTGGTGATTCTAAATGGTCCCTAGGTATCTGTCTCCGATAGGCTCTTAGAATAGCGGGTTAGTACTAGTGAAGTGCTTTAAGTTGTCTTTGAGACGAAAAAGTGCTAAATCAGTACAGGTCCTTATCCTTGCAGTCAGTTTTAGGGAATTAACAGATGTTTTTATCGTGCAACAAGTTTTTGTCTTGTACTACACGACTATGAACCTCTGTAGCACCAGTGCTATGAGCAAAAAAAGTTAGCATACAGCCCTGTCTTATCTGTGGTGATGCATATGAAAACAGCCAGTTTTTATATGCGAGATGCATTTTATGTAATTCACTGATAGTCCCTTATATGACATACTGTGTGGAGATCTGGGGAAGAACACAGAAAACAAACACAAACTTAACCTTTTTACTACAGAAAAAAGCCATATGCATTCAGTTAAATACTCGTAAATTTAGAGATCTAGAAGATTATAGCGTCATTCAAATCACGTACAAAGCAAATAATAACCAATTACCTGTTAATATTCAGAGACTGTTCAAAAAAAGAGAAAGCAAACATGAGCTAAGAGGAAATTCTGTTTTTATCAAACCAAAGGTCAGAACAAATAAGAAGTGTCATTGCATGTCTGTCACTGGAGTTAAACTGTGGAACTGTTGCTCTGAAAATATTAAAACATGTTCTACTCTGCAGCAATTCAAAAGATTGTACAAAGATGAGAAAATCTCTCAGTATCTCACTGTAAATGCTAGGAGCAAAATTTGAAATAACTTAAAGATTTTTGGGATTTTTTTGCCTAACCGATTCTATTTGATTTTCTTTGTTGATTTTTGTGTATGACTTTTGTGTAATTCTTCTGGTTTTTCCAGTGTCTTTGGTTATTCTTTTAATTTCTGTCTCGTTGTTGCACTTTGTAGTGTGTCCATTTCCACCATTTTTTTTCATATTGTCCTTCTTGCATTCTTTGTCGATATGTTAGTTTTTCCATTAAACGTATATCCTCAACAATGTCAGTCCATAGCTCTTGGTCAGGAAGAACTTCTGATCGCCATTTTCTTGTGTTTTTTTTACATGCAATCAGCAAAATTTTAACTAGATATCTGTCCTCAGCCTGTATTACATTGTCTCTTTTAAGATCACATAAATACATCAAGTTACAGTTCATTGGTATATTATATCCTAATATCCTCTGTATTGTCACATATAGATTTCCAGAATGATGAGATTTTGCAGCATTTCCAAAACATATGTGAGTGGTTTGCATTTTGAGCCCCACAGCCCCTCCAGCATATAGGTTGGGTATTTGTATATTTTCTTTGAATCTGTGGTGTAATGAAATAGCGAATCAGGTTTTTCCATCCAAATTCCCTCCATGTCCTTGAACTTGTTGTGTGTTGTGTTTTCCATATTTCTTGCCAGTTTTCTTCTGTTATGTTTAAATTTAGCTCTTTCTCCCATTTCTCCTTTATATAGTTACTTGAATGTTTGTTTGCCGTAAGTTTCTGATATAGCTTTGAAATAATTCTTATTTTATTTCCTACATACGAGCTTAAAATGAATTGTATAATCTCGCTCACATCTGTGTGGAGGTTATGTCTAATCTTCCTCATATAATAATCTCTCATCTGCAGATATCAGAAGAATTCAGATTTTTCTAGTTTAAATTTTCTTCTCATGTTTACAAAACTCCCTAAATCTTTTTTTCCGATATTGCCCCATACTGTGATTCCCTTGCTCACCAGATTTTTGTATCCCCTATCTTGCTTTGCCGGTTCAAACTGACTGTCAAATGCTACCCATTTCAATAGTTTTATGTCCTCCTTTATATTATACTTTTGTACTATTTTATACCACAGTTCCAAAGTAAATTTAGTGATTGGGTCTATTTGTTTGATTTGCTTATATGCATCCTTATCTCCTGTTATGCTTTGTACTGGGAGTCCCTCAATTTCCTTTTCCATTTCTTTCCATTTTGCCTCATATCCTCCGTCGCACCAACATATGATATATCTTATTTGTGCTGAGTAGTAATATTCCTTTAGACTCGGTAGACCCATGCCTCCTTTCTCTTTTGGTAATTGGAGAGTTTTATATTTCACTCTTGGCTTTTTACTTCCCCAAACAAATCTCGATATCATCCTGTCCCACTTTGAGAACTGGGCACCAGGAATCTCTGTTGGTAGAGCCTGGAAGAGGTAAAGCAGTCTAGGTTGTATGCTGATTTTGACTGTCTTAATTTTTGAATTCAGATCCATATTTAAGATTGACCATCTATCAATATCTTTTTTTATTTCTTGTTCTAACCTATCATAGTTTGCTTTATAGATTTTGCTTAGATCTTTAGGTATGTTCACTCCAAGGTATTTTATTTCTTTTTGTTTCCAGTTTAGTTTGATCTTATCAGTTATCTGGTTTAAAGGGTTATAGTGGAATGTCAGTATTTGTGTTTTTGTTATGTTTATCTTGTATCCTGATAATTTTCCAAAATTTTCTATCAAGTCCATCATTTCTATTATTGATTCATCTGGTTGTTCAAGGTAAACTATAATATCGTCTGCAAATAGCCCAATCTTGTGTTCCGCTCCCTTTATTGTTACACCTTTTAACTTCTTATTTTGTCGCATCGCTTGAGCCAGTGGCTCTATGAACAGAGCAAACAAGGTGGGCGATAGGCAGCATCCCTGCCTAGTTGATCTTTGTATATTTACTTTGTCTGTTAAGCTACCGTTTATCTTGATTCTTGCCACAGGTTTTTGATACAGTGTCTTTATGCGTTGTACTGATTTTTTGTTAAATCCAAAGTGTTCCAGCACATTATATAGGAACATCCAATTAACCCTATGAAATGTTTTTTCTGCGTCTAAACTCATTATTACTGCGCTTTTCTTTTCTTTATGTATTTGATTAATTTTATGTATTGTTCTCCTGATATTATCATGTTTGGCATCCCTCTATGAAACCAGTTTGATCATCCTCTATCAATTCCGTCAAGAATGTCTTTATTCGTTTACAGATAATTGTTGTATATATTTTATAATCCACATTTAATAAAGAGATTGGCCTATAGTTTCCGCATTGTTCCCTATCTTTCCCTGGCTTTAAAATAACTGAAATAATGGCTTCGTTCCATGATGGAGGTATTTTGTTGTCGTTTAATGTCCAATTAAATGACTTTAGGAGCTGTGGCATGAGTTCTTCTATAAACAGTTTATAAAACTCAGACGGGTATCCATCACTACCTGGTGATTTACCGTTTTTAAGTGACTTGACCACATCTTTAATCTCTTGTGTTGTTATTTCTGCTGTCTGTTGGTTTCCTATTGATGGCA
Source organism: Pholidichthys leucotaenia (assembly GCA_020510985.1). Taxonomy (NCBI): domain Eukaryota; kingdom Metazoa; phylum Chordata; class Actinopteri; order Cichliformes; family Pholidichthyidae; genus Pholidichthys; species Pholidichthys leucotaenia. The sequence continues at coordinate 292,960,107 of CM035842.1, forward strand.
AGTCCAATGTGCATAGAAATTTTTTAATATCCTTAACATTTGTCTCTTCAGGTTGCGAGTATAGTTCTTGATAGAATTTATGGAATATTTCTTCGATGTTTTCTGGGGTAACTGTGGTTTTATTTGTGATGGGGTCCTTAATCTTATATACATTATTCACTGTTTGTTGTTTTCTTAACCGTTTTGCCAGCAGTTTTGTGGCCTTTGGCCCCGTTTCATAATATTTTTGTTTTAAATATCTATTTTTCCTTTCAATTTCATCTATTTGTATTTCTTTTATCTTTATTTTTTCTTCCTTAATTTCTTGATATATTTTTGGGTCATTTGTGCTTTGATGTTTACGTTCTAATTCCCTCAGTCTCTCACATCTTTGTTCGTATGATTCCAGTTTAGACTTTTTTGCTTTTCCTGATTCAACAATTAATTTACCTCTTAACACGGCTTTTAGTGCATCCCATAGTATTGTTGGATCCACTTCTCCATTATCATTCTCCTCGATATACTCATTTATGTTTACCTTTATTCTTTCTTTCATTTTCTCATCATTTAATAGTCCTACATTAAGTTTCCATGTTGTTTGTCGTTTTCTATTGTTTAAATATATTTCCATGTATATAGGATTATGATCTGATATTTCTGCCCCTCCAATCCGACAATTTCTCACCTTGTGTCTGTCACCTTCATTCATAAGGAAGTAATCTATTCTAGAGTGTACTTTATGGACTGCTGAATAATGTGTATAGTCTTTTTCGAGTGGGTGCAGGTCCTTCCATATGTCTACCATACCCATTTCTGCCAGTGAAGTTCTTATGAACTTTGTTACATGTTTTTTTGTCTTCTTAACACTTGTTGTATCAACTTCATGATCCATGACAGCATTTAAATCTCCTCCACAAATTAGGACTCCTTCACTGTGTGTTGCTATGAGATCAAACAGTTATTGAAAAAAACCCTTGTCACTTTCTGGTGGGGCATAGATGTTCACTAATGTGATCTGCATACCATCTATTCTTCCCTTTATTATTACATATCTGCCTTCTTTATCCTGGATTTCTTGTTCACATTCAAATTGTATTTTATTTGAAATTAGTATCATAACCCCCCTTTTAGTTCCTCCCTTAAATGAACTGTAGTAGGAGTTCTTATAGCCAAATCTCTTTAGTTTCTCATGTTCTGTCTTGTTCAAATGTGTCTCTTGCATAAATATAATTTCGGCTTTTTCCTTCTTGAATTTTCTTATTATTCTTTCCCTTTTAACAGGTGAGTTCAGACCATTCACGTTTAATGTCATTATCTTAAGATTTTTAACCATATTCATGTTTTTCCATTTTTTTAACTTGTGCTCCTAACCCCTTTAACAACAAAACTAACACATATTTGTACAAAAACACATTAACAAATCTTGACCTCCGCACTTTGGGCCTTTCTTCTGCTCACTGGTCCCTGTTGGTGGGTGGAGGGATTGTCCTCACTGAGTGAGGGGCCCTCCCTAGACCTGTATTTACTATCCAAGTAATAGTCATTAGTCTAGAAATGTCCAACAAAAATCACTTAAACCTCTCCTAGCCGTTTGTTTCTGTTTTACCTTGTCTTCTTGGCCTTCATTTCTTCTGTGTCCTTTTTAATCTTTGTTATAATCTAGGCTTTCTGTTGAAAGCCTTGCAGTTTTTCTTGGGCCCAGTGCGCCACATCCGTCTCCCGCCCTCTGCCGCTCACTCGCCTCCACTCCGGCTGTCGCGATGCGTTCCGTGCCGCCGCTGCTCCAGCCGCTTCCTCCGGTACGCTCACCACAAAGCCTTGCTCTGTCATGTCCCGCGCTGCCTCTCTGGCCGTGTTGTAGGTTTTCACGCCGTCCTCCCAATGAATTCTCATCTTCGTTAGCGGCGTTTGGAATCTAATTTTTTTCTCTTTCAGCATTTTTTTAATGTTGGCATATTTCTTTCGCTGCTGCACAATTTCTGTTGGGTAGTTATGGTCAAAGAATATCTGTTTGTCGCCGACTTGTATCTTTTTTTTTCCACACTTGTGTCAGGATTCTTTCCTTTACGTCGTATTTTAGAAAGTTTACCACAACTGACCTGGGTGTAGAGTTTGGATTCGGGTTCTGTGCCAAGGCTCTGTATGCTCGTTGGATCTGCAGGTCTGTTTCATCGGGCAGCTCAAGCTCCTTTTTTAAGAATTGATCCATGAATTTCGTCATCGAGTTGCCTTCAATGCCCTCCGGAATCCCGAAGATGCGTATATTGCTCCGTCTGGACCTGCTCTCCAGGTCGGTTATTTTTTCCTGCATCCTCTGTGTTTGTGCCGTCAGGGTCTGCAGCCGCTCGCTTGCCTCGGTCTTCCAGTCTTCCAAATCTGATATTCGAGCCTGTGCTTCTGTCATACACGCCCGTTGAGTGCGCAGTTCCTCCATGGTTTCAGCTAGCTTGCGTTCCATTTCTTTTCGGAGACCCATAATTTCCTCCTTCATCTCTTTTTTCAGTTCTTCCTTAAGAGCCGTTAAATCTTGTTGGAGTTGTCTTTTATGTGTTTACTTATATTGGCAAAGCCAGTGTTCATAATATCGAGTTTGGCGTCCTCGATTTTCTCTGCTGTAGTCACCTCGTTTTTTTGGGCCTCGTGTTCAGTGATTTCTCCTGCGTTGTTGAAGAGGGATTCTTTAGTTTACCCTGCTTTTGTCCGTGTGCCCGGCTTCTTCGTGTTTTCATCCCTTGGTTTATTGATCCATTTATGTCGAGTTGGCCATTTACCAAGGATTTTTAATCCGACTAGGGAGAGCTCTCTGTTTAAGCGTTATGTCTCTCCGCCATCTTCCCGGAAGTCCCACAATATGAACCTTTAATACATTTGAAGATAGACGTTACCTCGAAGATCTGCATTAAAAATTCCTGTACATCTGATGGATTTGATTGCTTATTTTTTTGGTTTTATTTTCTGCCAGCCTGAACCAACGTCCCCGGTAGTCTCTCCTCACCAGTCTCCCCCGACCTCCCCTCACTCCTGGAGAAAACACAAACGACAACACAGCGGGGGAAATGCGGACAGGCAACCAGTGGTGGCAGCAACTGGGGCTGTATGGACGCAGTTTAGAGAACCTCAGACAGGTAACATCCACCTACTCACTTGATAAGAAAAGACCAAACTTTTTGACTCAGTTTCAAGTTTTAGTCATTACTCAACTGACAGAAAATTAATTGGCAGTCATTTTAATGAATGAATGAGCTTCTTTTTTTTTTTTTTTGACTTGTATATATTCCATTCATGTTATCACTCAGCGATGCTCTTACTGTGAAGGGGAGCAGGTGCATGTTCTGTGGTTGTTGCGAAGATGACAGTGGTTGTTAGTTATCTTTAAAATTTCCATGCCTTCACAAAATAAAAATAAATCAATTTCTTTGCATTCTATTTTCCAGGGGAAAACATACTTTCTGTATTTAGAATTCATTTGGAAAATTGGTTTGAAGTTTTGACAGGTGTTTTGGCCTTTTGACCCTTAAAAAGGTCATTGGTTGCACATTTTTCGACATTTTAACAGCTCACACGTGTCTTAATGAAATGTTTGTGACATATTTTGTTCAGATTTTCTTTAATTATTGCAGCAAATTAATTTTTTCCAGCTTTTCTGAAAACAGGCTGTTTTGAGTGTATATACCTTTAAATTTTCAGACTGGATTCAACCCCACCCTCCCTCTTACATCATATTGCTAACATTGACTGGGTAACTCCTAGCCTTTAGCTTGAATGTAGAACCACTACAGTGGCTGTACTCGGATGTATCCTGAGCCGAATATGGGTCGGGTCGGCCCCAGGATTTACTGTGGCACGAGTGGAGAATTTCTGTAAAACTCCTTATATTTGTTGCTGACTGAGAAAAATCTTTTAATAGTTTTGCAGGGGTTCTTCGCTTTTGTCGTTGGGGATCCCGGGGCTGACTGCATTAGGGCCAACTTGACCTGTTACCACTGAGTCAACGAACATCTGTCTTAAAGAATGAATGAAATAATGCATCACTGGATGACAGGGGTGTGTGGTTTGTCGGTAGATGAACAAGGATTCCAGTGGGGGTGAATGGAATTTATAGAAAATGGCAATCCACACCGACTGGATCAACAGTTAAGCAAACGCTAGGTTTCCTGTCGGTCACATAACCAATGCCTACTGACTGCCTAGCGAAGTAAATGCTGACAGAGCTCAATGCAGCATCACAGTGAAAATAAAATGATATATCTCGTGCCATTCTGTCATATTTTATCAACTGTGGACTCATGAACCCGGTGGAAACAGGGATGTGTATTTAGGATGACTGAAATCTAAAGAAAATGATAATATAAACTACGCTTGGTAAGCTAACTTGTCAGCTTCTGTTCTCCACATGTTGACAGTTAGGCTGGCCAATGATAGAGCAGTACGTGTTTTACTGGATTTACTATGTCAGTGACATCCCGGGGAAAATCTGGAACAGTCAGTTTTGCTTTTTGGAGTGAAAGATGATATGAAAGCTCTGGTTTTTTTTTTTTTTTTTTTAAAAGAAGTGAGTGTTTTGATATTTTTTCAATAATCGTGTGACCAATAGACAACTTTCAGAAGGTTAAAACCAACACAAACACAATTTTTCAGTTAATGACCACTTTAATTGGACAATATTAAACATGTTTATTGGAACAGCAACAAATTATTTCATAAGAACAGAAAAACTAATAAATTTAACAATGCTTAATCAGCAAGTTGAACAATAACAGCTCCTTTTTAGGGAAAACTTTGTGGAAAGAAAAAAAAAACATTGCTTGTTGGAAAATGTGTTGGTCAAAGGGACTTGTCTTGTTGGAATTATGCAGAGTATTCAGATGATGGAGACTCAAAAGACATAATGTGCAGTTCATTTCAGCTTTATCTATATAGTTCATATTCACAACAGTCGTCTCATAGCACTTTTAACTGTAGAGCAGACCCCACATTTGCAGAAAAGACCCCAACAATCAGGCGATATCCTGTGAGCAAAGTGCCTGTTTTCTTCCTTTCAGGTCCTGCAACCAGTGATGGCATGTGGTCGTCCCACTCACCTCCTCCTCCTAGTCAAGAAAGTTGGGTTAGCTTTACAGCGGACACGCCGCCATCCAGTACAATCCCAGCAATGCACCCCTCCTCAGTCCAGGTAGAGCAGTGTTACACCTGCAGGAAAACACATTTGATTGGTCAGTTATCTCACATCCCACACTTTTCTTGGCACAGCTTATCTTTGTCCCCACCAACAGTTATGGAAAAATGCATGTTCACACTTCACTTATAATGGAGACATGGAGGATAAAGGGAGAATATATGGGTGGTGTATTATTGTAATAAGTACCATTAGGTAGAAGTGCGTGATGCTACGACAAGTAAAAATAGGCCAACCACAGTCTTGTCTCGAACATCAACCAGTCTCTCATATCAGTGTTTCATCTGCCAGAGCTGTTAAACTGAAACTCGAGCTGCTCTTGTGATTTTGCTCAGGCTGAGGCCTTTATACAGTGTCTAAATTTAGGTAGACATCATACCTGTGAGTAGTTTTTGTCATCCTGAAGGATCAGCATGCTGAAGGTCCAAGCCACTTTTTCCTAAAATGTATCGATCATTGTTGTTTTAGTTTTGCAGTATTAACCAAGTGTTATTTCTCAGATTGTGCAGCCCTAGTTTGCATTATGAATGAAATGCATTGTTCTGTCATAATTTGGGATGGAAAGTGAGTGTTGCATATAAAATTTCTGTTTGCATTTTCACGTAGGAAAGCACAACGATACGAACAGTAGCCTCGGCTGCAACGACGAACGAGATTCAGCGGCAGTCCAGCGGCTACGACGATCCGTGGAAGATCACAGACGAGCAAAGACAGTATTATATTAACCAGTTTAAAACCATTCAGCCTGACCTCACTGGCTTCATACCCGGTATGAAACACACACACACACACACACACACACACACACCTGGAGCATTGTTGTATTGTTGGTTTGATAACTGTCTTTGTTTTGTGTTTCAGGTTCAGCAGCAAAAGAGTTCTTCACTAAATCAAAGTTACCAATTTTAGAGTTGTCGCATATTTGGTGAGTCATTGTTTATCAGATTTTGTCCGATTTGAAATGACGTTTCACTGTGTAGATCTGCAATGATGACATTGACAAAACCTAATTGCAACAAATACTGTACTCACTGTATGTTTGTTGCTGCCTTAAAAAAAAAAAAAAAAAGAAGCTGGTACAATTCAACTCAATTTGGAAAAAGACTTGTATTATATATTATACTAGTGCATGCCCGAAGAAAGCAAGTGTTCTTGTCTGAAACGGGTAGGCCAGTCAGGCTTTCCAGGTCCAAATGTAGACTGTGTTTGAAAGTGCAGTACAAAGAGGTGTAGCCTATATGTAGGCAATCACATGTTAGACTTTGACAAATATAAACTGGACTGAACACCACTAAGATGTATTTGACTGTATGAATATTAATTACAGAATACCTAATTATTGAAAGTGAATGGGACATCCACTATTAGTGACTGTTTAAGAACCCTTGTTTATTTGTTTGTCAGATCACTTATTTGTCTGATCTTTTATGACTTATTTTCATAATGGTGTATCTTGCACTTTGGGGAATGGGAGTTGTTCAGTCACCATTATAATTGATTTACTTTATATGTGTAGTTTATAGTCTATCATCAATAAATTCATGCAGTATTGTAACAGGACACATTTACAAATATTTGAGACCCATTCTAGTGGATTCTTTTATATTTTAGCAGTATAGTAAGTACAAGAAGAAGAAGAAGAAGAAGCCAAATCTATTGTCATTCAGTCCATACAACCAATCATGTACAGTACAACGAAATTACGTTTCTCCTATCTACAATGTTAATCACATCTAGAATCAGAGGGGTTGCTGCCATGCAAGGCACCGCCACAAATAACTTCTCCTTCCTCCATTCTATTACACCAGGGGTCTCCAACCTGAGGCTTCCGGAACATTCACGTTTCTGTGGCAAATTTTCTAATTTCACTTAATTGGTGCAAAGATTTGCAAATAATTTGCTGTTGTTGTGCATGGGTGCAAGGATGTCTACAGAACACATGCACAACAATGACAAATTATTTGCAAATCTTTGAACCAATTAACCTCTTGCACTCCGGGATACCGCGGGCGGTCACGTCTCTGCGTCCTAGTGCGTCTCAGTGCGCACTGAAAAAAAAAAAGCTGCATTTCCGTTCTTCCAGTACAGACAGTGGCGAACAGAAAGCCAAAGGAGTGTTTTGATTGGTTTAGATTTGATTGACCTCTCATTCGACTAATAAGAGCCTTGAATTGGGTTTCTGAAACCTTGAAGAACCAATGACTGAAAACCTAGCAAGAAGGACCTGCCTACCAACGACTGTGAATACAACGAGCCAATTGAAGCAGAGAAGTTCGACGATTGAAACGTGTGTGTCCCGTGCGTAAAATCTGTTTTGTCTAAGCCGCTGGGTGACACACATTGAGACCTGTGTGTAACGGCAGCGTTAGCCAGTCTTTTTTTATTACTACTGTTCTTATTTTTTTTGAAAAATCGTTTGCCAAAACTGCAATCACGAGTCCGTAAAAAAAAAAAACCACGATTCCGTAACAAGCGGACCAGCTTCATGTTGGTCTGACAATGGGGAACAGATGTTCGCCAACGACACTGCTGTTGTGGACAGGTAAGTGTTATAAGCGAAATTATTCTTTATCAATGAAAATAGTAATAAAAATGAATTTTGACCGATCGGTAATTACAACGGTGCGTCATGGCCACATGACGGACTGTTGACAGACCGTTTTTTGTGCGCCGATCTCCTCTGTAGCGGGGGGGGGGGGGGGGAGTTGTTATCCTCTACATTGCAGATATTTTAGTATAATTTTTATTGCACTGTAGGTTATTTTTTCTTGTAAAAAAAGGCCACACATTTTTTATGTGGCATGCTCATGTTCATTCATTCATGAATGAATGAATGAACAAACAAGCCCCCCCCCCCCCACACACACACACACAGCCCTGAGTGTCACCTTTCATTAGAGCCCAAGATGAAGCTTCTATGTTTAAGCACTTAAAAGTTATAGACGTTTTTCCAAACTGTGTCATTTGGCACAATTTGGCACAGTTCAAAAACGCCTGGGAACAACCTGAGAAAAAAAGCTGTGTAATATATTCATTTTGTGTGGTATTGTTACAAAATTTTGACCTCAGCTTGATAACACTTGGTTCTACATTTCTGTTGCATTTTCCAGCCAGTATCTGACAGCTGTGTGTTATTTGCAAGCATTTGTATCTTAAAAAAAAACACCCAGGCAAACTTTATTTTCTTCAAATTCAGTATGTTTAGATGACTGTTACTCAGTGGCAGGAGCACTTAGAGAGATTATGACTGTTTTGCCAAAAAATTCAAAGTGTTTTCTTTTAAATGAGACCAACCCCATGAAGATGCTGCAGAGGGTTGAAGAACAGCTTTTGATTTACTTTGGGTGTGCTATTTTTAGGCATTTTGAGGGAAATTGACCAGAGTGCAAGGGGTTAAGAAATGAAATTAGAAAATTTCCCACAGTACTTGTGCACCTCATGCTCTCTACATATCCCAAATTATCCTTTAGACCTACACAATCAGGGCAGCATTATAGTATAATTTTTTTAAGCATTAAATCTTCAGCGTTCTCTCTTTCTGGTCAAATTTGTCGCTTTTTGCTTCCTTGTTTTGCTCACGCAGTGCTGTGGTGACTGGTCATGATGCCGCGTATTATCCAATCAGCACGGAGTTAATCCAAAACCCTGTCCACACTTCCAGAAACCTGGGCATGAGGAGACAGAGCAGTGGCTAAACTTTTATTGATAAAAATGGCATATTTTGACTGAACAACGCCATACTCGGGGATGCACACCCTCGTAACCTCAGCAAAGCACTTAAAAAATCTGAGATCAGTCTGACGAACAGTTTCGGGGATATGTGAGGAACAGACACACAGATACAGACACACAGAGATTCCTTGCATTTATAGATAGATATTATATATATTTTTTTACTAATGTGTTTACAGGGAGCTGTCAGACTTTGATAAAGATGGGGCGCTGACCCTGGATGAGTTCTGCGCTGCCTTTCATCTGGTCGTGGCCAGGAAGAATGGCTACGATCTCCCCGAGAAGCTGCCTGAGAGCCTGATGCCAAAGCTGATTGACCTGGACGATTCAGCAGGTATCCAAGCAGTGCCTCCATTCTCTCAAGACAGTAACATTGCTCTTCAGAGACAGTTAACAGCAATGTGTCTTTCAAGCTCAGAATCAGTGAAATTTTATTTGAGGTTTTGTATTGGATGCCTCTTTCTCACAGACTGCTTGTTTCCAAGCATCCAACCTCATCTGACTTGTGGGGTAACAGTACTGCTATGTGCAAAAACCACAGTACCAGTGAGAAATAATTTGTTTGGGTTGACTGTTTTTTTTTTTTTTCCCCCTCCATGGCACAGCTTCATTTCCTGCTGACCTTTTGTAGTGGCCTTCACTCATTTAATTAACATCTTTTTCAAGCTTTATTCTCAAGTTATGACCTTGTCAGCATGTGTCTAAAAATGGCACTGCAAAAAAAAAGCAGTCTCACATATCGTGTTGTCAAAAGATAACGTGTTATGCAAGATGGAAGTAGAAACTGTTTTTTATGGCTGCATCCCAAAATATTTTTATCCAAAACAGTCCTCTGAAGGTTAGATGATGGTGACATTTGTTTAAATCTCTAAACACACTCGTAGTAGAATGATCATTAAATTATGCTGCATATTTATTTGATATTTGAAACCTATATAGACACGCTTGAGTGACATCACACGGAAGGCATGTGATGACTTGATTGGCAAAACATTTACAAGTCTTTTGTTCTGTGTGGCTTAAGAGCAAATACTGTGGAAATTCTAGAGCTGTTAATATCTTCTCGAAAGTTTCTTTGAAAATCTGCCAACTGTTTGGAAATATTGCTTTCGAATGCAGACGTCACTTTGGCCATAGTTTCGTTAATAGTATTACGAATGGAAGGGTAGTGAAACCGTCTCTGCTAGCATAGCCTCGCTACCATAACCTTAATCTTCTGTATCAGCCTTCTTCTTTTTGCTTGTTGGAGCTTTACTAATACCGTTTTCTTCTCCCCCCCAGCATTACTATGTGCTAAAGGAACTCTTAGGGTAAATCTCCTGGGTTAAGAGGTGGTTAAACAATAGCTCAGTCGAGAGCCCAAAGTTCATACAGCTGTCAGCATCATGGTGCCACCGGAAGTCCCCCGAAGTTCTAGGGCTGTACCCAAATATTTGAAAATCCCCTGCAAATTTAGGTTAAAAAAATCTTACAAATTAACAAGAATAAAGCAGCAGCTTGATGGATGGGATTACATCAGGTATCGGCTCTGAACCTCTTCTGTTTGCCGTGGTGTTGAACAGGCTGACAGACGAGGTCAGGCAGGAGTCTCCGTGGACCATGATGTTTGCAGACAACATTGTGGTCTGTAGTGAGAGTAGGGAGCAGGTGGAAGAGAACCTGGATTGGTGGTGGTATGCTCTGGAGAGAAGAGGAATTAAAGTTGGTAGAAACAAGACAGAATACATGTGTGTGCGAGGGAGACAGGTTTAATGGCGAAGATGCAATTAGTAGAGGTAGTGTAGGTAGATGTTGACCTGGGGTCAACATTCAAAGCAATGGACAGTGCACAAGAGAGGTGAGGAAGAGAATGTTTAGTTTATTCACACACACATCACGCATTATCAACTGCATGACTTACAGTATACAATAGATGTTTTCCCACATTGATTAGGAGTTTGAAAGGGTCACCCTGAGGAAGCTATTTAAAGCTTTGGTAGGGAGCTCAGTTTCTACAAATAACATAACAGATTAGATATTATCCAGATATCGTTTGTGTACAGCAACATACAAACAGACTTATAACAGAATATAACACATAATCCCAGCATTTTGTTTACATTAAATTAGTTGGTAAGGTCAAGATACATTAGCAGATTATTCAGTACTAGTGGAGTGACATCAATAAAATAAAGCAGTGAAGACAGGTTGGGTTGGTTGGAGGCCAGTGTTGGGGGTGATTTGTGACAGAAGGATGGTGAAAGTTAAAGGGAAGATTTACAAGACAGTAGTGAGACCTGTATGGTTTGGACCTGTACGATATATGGTTTGGAGACGGTGGCACTGACAAAAATACAGGAAGTGGAAATGGAGGTGGCAGAGTTGAAGATGCTAAGATTTTCATTGGGCGTGACTAGGAGGGACAGGATTACAAATGAGTATATCAGAGGGACAATTCGGAGGGACAACTTAGGTTGAATGATTTGGAGACAAAGTAAGAGAGGCAAGGCTGAGATGGTTTAGACATGTACAGAAAAGGGATAGTGGATATATGGGACAGTTGACAGCTACCAGGCAGGAGGAAAAGAGGAAGACCACAGGGAAGATTCATGGATATAGTGAAGGAAGACATGGAGAGAGTTGGTATTACAGAGGAAGATGCAAGGGAGTGGGTGAGATGGAGGCAGATGATCTGCTGTGGCTTTGGCTACCCCTAGCCAAAGCCGAGCATCCGTCACACCCAACCAAGTTGCATCCCACCTACTGACTATCGCCAAAGCACCCCAAGACAAAGACACCAGAAGAGCAGTTACAACTGAGCTAAAAAAAACACCAAAAAATGCCTGTAGAGGAAACGAACCCTGAACCCTTCGAGGCTGCTGAACTGGAGAAAGTCCTACGGGGCCTGAAATGTGGAAAGGCAGCAGGATACGATAACATCTTCCCAGAATTCATGAAAAATCTTGGCCCCCGAGCCCTAACCTGGTTGACTCAATTCTACACAAGGATCACACAAACAAACTCGATCCCAAAGAAATGGCGGACAGCAAAGGTCATTGCCATCCCAAAACCTGGCAAAGACCACAAACTACCAGCAAGCTACCGCCCAATCTCCCTACTCAGCGTTCCTTACAAAATCATGGAGCGCCTAATACTGCAACGCATTTCCCCAGAAATAGAGGATATTCTAAGTGTGGATCAAGCAGGTTTCCGCAAGGACCGCAGTACAGGAGAACAAGTACTGGCCCTAACCACCTTCATTGAAAATGGCTTCGAGAGCAGACTGAAGACGGGGGCTGTGTTTCTCGATCTTACAGCCGCCTATGATACGGTCTGGCACAAAGGCCTCCTCCTGAAACTTAAAAAGGCGATCCCTGCTTGGGCAACAGCAATTATAAAAACCCTGCTGACCAACCGAAGGTTCAGAGTCCACCTCAGTCAGAACACAAGTGCATGGAGAGTGCAGAAAAACGGACTCCCACAAGGCTCAGTTCTAGCTCCAACTCTGTTCAACCTCTACATAAACGACCTGCCTACTACAAATTCCCGCAAATTCATCTATGCAGACGACATCTGTTTGGCATTCCAAGCACCAGACTTTGAACCACTGGAACGGGTGCTCACGGAAGATCTTGCTAAACTGGACCAGTTCTGCAAAATCTGGCGCCTAAAACCAAGCCCAGCAAAAACCATCTCCAGTGTATTTCATCTCCACAATGCAAAAGCTGCCAGAGAACTAAACATCCACCTGAGCGGACTCAAGCTTAAGCATACCCCAAATCCAACTTATCTTGGAGTGACCCTTGATAGGACCTTATCCTTCAAGGAACATCTAAAGGGGACGGCTGCTAAGGTGAAAGTACGAAACAACCTGCTCTGCAAGCTCGCTGGTGCAAAATGGGGGACGGCAGTCTCCACCCTGCGCACCTCAGCACTGGCCCTTTCATACTCTGTAGCAGAATATTGTGCCCCTGTCTGGTCCAGGTCATCTTACACACACCATGTAGACACCCAGCTCAACTCAACCATGAGAACTATAACTGGAACAATCCGCTCAACACCACTCCCCTGGCTCTCTGTACTGTCAAACATAGCCCCTCCACACATCCGGCGAGCAGCATTAACTCAAAGGATGCTCCAAAAAGTTAAAGATTTTCCTCACTTACCAATCCATGCAGATATCTACACCCCACCCACTGCCCGACTTTCATCCAGACGGCCGATTTGGAAAAACCCTCCCCCAGCTGACTTTACCATCCAGACAGCTTGGCAAGAGGAATGGGAGACCAAGGAGGTCCCAAACAAACAGCTGGTGATAAACCCCAACCAACAGGTCCCGGGCACCAACCTCCCAAGGAGACAGTGGTCTACACTCAATCGCTTCAGGACTGGACATGGCCCCTGCTTGGCCAGCCTTCACAGATGGGGCAGTAGCCCTAGCCCACTGTGCGCATGTGGAGAGGAGCAAACTATGGAACACATCATAGAGGCTTGCCCGCTCCAAAGACTGGAAGGAGGATTACACACCCTCCATGCAGCGGGCCAGGAGGCGGCTGCTTGGCTTGAGGACTTTGCATTCGCTAAATAAATAAATAAATCTGCTGTGGCGACCGTTAAAGGGATAGTTGACAGAATAATATTAATTTGCAGCTATATAAGAAAATAAGATTCAGAAACTGCAAAGAAAATAAGTTGTAGACTTGAATGGAAAAAAAAATCCAAATGTATAACAAAAAGGTCACATTTCTGGAAAAGCACTGAAGCTGATACAGTCCACTGAGAAACAAGACTGTACAGGTTATTTGGATATTTGCTCTGGATTGCTCCCCATTATCTGAAGCCCCAAAACTGGTATTCAGGACAACCCTAAGAAATTCTAGACAACTGGAGTAATTATTACAAGGGGTGGAGGGGCTGAAAAGTTCGTAGTGGTCAAATTTGACCAAATGTGGTTTATTTTTCAATATAGTCTCCCCTTTGGTCCACACACTTCTTCCATTGGTGTTGCAGTGCTTGGATCCCTGCGGTTGAAAAATAAACCACATTTGGACAAATTTGACCACTGTCAACTTTTCAGCCCCCCCCCCCCCCCCCCTTGTATATTCAGTCTTGGACAAACATACTGACTGTTGCCCCTTTGGCTGCACACAGCGTCTTGGCAAAGATTTGTATCCATTTCCAGTATTATACTACAGTCACGTATAATATAATGGACATAACCCTTAGAAGCTGCAGTAAAGGTTACATTAACAGCCATACAAGTACACCGTAGAAGAAAAATGAAACATTGTTCGTATCTATTTGAAGTTTATTTTGAGTCAGCACAAGCAGTTGAGTTCTGTGTATCTCCCATGCCCACTTACTGTTGTCTCCTCATTAGCGTGCTGATTTGATGCTGTATACAGTGGGGCAAAAAAGTATTTAGTCAGCCACCAATTGTGCAAGTTCTCCCACTTAAAAGATGAGAGAGGTCTCCAATTTTCATCATAGGTATACCTCAACTATGAGAGACAAAATGAGGAAAAAAAATGCAGAAAATCACATTGAAGGATTTTTAATGAATTAATTGGCAAATTCCTCAGTAAAATAAGTATTTGGTCACCTACAAACAAGCAAGATTTCTGGCTCTCACAGACCTGTAACAACTTCTTTAAGAGGCTCCTCTGTCCTCCACTCGTTACCTGTATTAATGGCACCTGTTTGAACTCATTATCAGTATAAAAGACACCTGTCCACAACCTCAAACAGTCAGGCTCCAAACTCCACTATGGCCAAGACCAAAGAGCTGTCAAAAGACACCAGAAACAAAATTATAGACCTGCACCAGGCTGGGAAGACTGAATCTGCAATAGGTAAGCAGCTTGGTGTGAAGAAATCAACTGTGGGAGCAATTATTAGAAAATGGAAGACATACAAGACCACTGATAATCTCCCTCGATCTGAGGCTCCATGCAAGCAAAATGATCACGAGAACGGTGAGCAAAAATCCCAGAACCACACGGGGGGACCTAGTGAATGAGCTGCAGAGAGCTGGGACCAAAGTAACAAATGCTACATCAGTAGCACACTACGCCGCCAGGGACTCAAATCCTGCAGTGCCAGACGTGTCCTCCTGCTTAAGCCAGTACATGTCCAGGCCTGTCTGAAATTTGCTAGAGAGCATTTGGAGGATCCAGAAGAGGATTGGGAGAATGTCATATGATCAGATGAAACCAAAATAGAACTTTTTGGTAAAAACTCAACTTGTCGTGTTTGGAGGAGAAAGAACACCATACCTACTGTGAAGCATGGGAGAGAAAACATTATACTTAGGGGCTGTTTTTCTGCAAAGGGACCAGGACGACTGATCCGTGTAAAGGAAAGAATGAATGGGGCCATGTATCGTGAGATTTTGAGTGAAAACTTCCTTCCATCAGCAAGGGCATTGAAGATGAAACGTGGCTGGGTCTTTCAGCATGACAATGATCCCAAACACACGGTCCGGGCAAAGAAGGAGTGGCTTCGTAAGAAGCATTTCAAGGTCCTGGAGTGGCCTAGCCAGTCTCCAGATCTCAACCCCATAGAAAATCTTTGGAGGGAGTTGAAAGTCCGTGTTGCCCAACGACAGCCCCAAAACATCACTGCTCTAGAGGAGATCTGCATGGAGGAATGGGCCAAAATACCAGCAACAGTGTGTGAAAACCTTGTGAAAACTTACAGAAAACTTTTGACCTGTCATTGCCAACAAAGGGTATATAACAAAGTATGGAGATGAACTTTTGTTATTGACCAAATACTTATTTTACTGAGGAATTTACCAATTAATTCATTAAAAATCCTTCAATGTGATTTTCTGGATTTTTTTTTTCTCATTTTGTCTCTCATAGTTGAGGTATACCTATGATGAAAATTGGAGACCTCTCTCGAATCTTTTAAGTGGGAGAACTTGCACAATTGGTAGCTGACTAAATACTTTTTTTCCCCCACTGTAGATCGGGTTCCACTGTGTTTTTACCAAACAGTCTAGTTGGCTTCCACAGTGGTGGGGAAAAAAAGGCAACTCCCGTCTACATGCGTCTAATCTGTCTCTAATGTTTCACCTTCAGAGGTCCCCGAGCCGGCCGCTGACGTTGGATATTCGACGTCGCCGGTGGAGGTGACACCCAACAAGTCTCCCTCGATGCCTTCGCTAAACCAGGCGTGGCCGGAGATGAACCAGAGCAACGAGGTTTAGACACAAACGTTACATTTTCACACTATTTTTTTGCCTGTTTGCTGTCGCCTTGTTTGCATTTGAATTAGATAAGTTAGGTGAATTTGTTTTTTCTTCATCATTCCCTCATTATTTGAGTGCCACTTTGTCCTACTTGTCATCAAACATAATTACCAATAATTCAGCGCCTTTCCTCACACCTCCTGGACTGTTGACGGCCTGTGAGAGCAGCCTTTGTTCCAATGATGCAGACAGATGTCGCATCGCTCAGGCCGATGATGTAAATGTGTGATGTCTCTGCACTGGCTGACTGACATGTTTTTCTCACTGTCTGTCTGTCTGTCTCCTGCAGCAGTGGGAGACGTTTAGCGAGCGCTCCTCCAGCTCACAAACTCTGACCCAATTTGACTCTAACATTGCACCAGCTGACCCTGTAAGTCAATCACTTAGTACGCATGATTTCATCATTAATGGACAGACATTAACCTCTTTCTCTCTTGTTCTCTCTCTCGCTCTTACTCTCTCTTTCGCTCTGCCTCTCTCGCTCTCTCTCCCTTTCCCTGTTTCTCTGCATGATGACCTCTTAAATTGTAATTGACTGCATCACCAATGCGTGTTGTGATTTGGCTGGCTAAGCTTCTATTGAACATCACTTATTTTTGTTTATTTCCTCCAGTGACACAGACACTACTAACAAATGAATTTCTCCACACTTTACCAGTGTTGCACTCTCTCATCTATTTATTTATGTTTTTTATTTTTTGAGTCCATCAGGCAGAATTTATTTTACTGCAGTATTTGCCTCTGAAAATTCCCTGGAGTTAGTCTGGTAAAAATGACAGTAAGGACTGAGAATTTGCCTCCTTGCAAGAGCCATGCATCAATTTTTTGTTGTTGTTCTTACACTGGCTTTTGCATAGAAGCAGAAATTTAAAAAAATGGCTTAAAACTGAGTTGTAGGGCTGGGCAATTAACCGAAATAAAACCGTAATCGATATTCAAGGTGTAGGAACCCCCCCCCCCCCCCCTTCTTGTTGTGTGCGTGCATGGGAGAGCTTTTCATGTGCCGCCTCTTTAAAACTGCAGGCACGTAACTCCAGGAGCAGTGCTGTTCAGATGCAGCAGAACACAGGCGGCACAATTAGAGATGGCTTGTAATGAAAACAAACACATCTCCATCTACATAGTATGTTATGGGCTGCACGGTGGCGCAGTGGTTAGCACTGCGGCAGCACAGTTTACCCTTGGCCGGGGGATCGTGGGGATCGTGGGATCGTGGGTTCGATCCCAGCCCCCGGCCAACAGTGATCTGTGTGGAGTTTGCATGTTCTCCCCGTGTTGCGTGGGTTTACTCCGGGATTTCTCCGGTTTCCTCCCACATGCCAAAAACATGCATGTTAGGTTAATTGGCTGTTCTAAATTGTCCCTAGATATCTGTTTCCTATAGGCCCTTAGAATAGAGGGTTAGTATTAATGAAAGCGCTTTGAGTGGTCTTTGTGACTAGAAAAGCGCTATATAAGTGCAGGTTGGTTAGTAGTTAGTTAGTTAGTTATGGGGTGTACCTGCCTGTTGTCCAAAGATGCTGGGATAAGCTCCAGCCCCCCCCCGGCTACCTGAAAAGGATTAAGCGGTAGAAGATGGATGGATTTATTTAGTGTGTATGCGGCTGCTGTCACGCACTTTTGCAGCTTTAGTTATATTTTTTCAGACAAAATTAAGAAACTCTGCAGTAATTTAAACCAAAGAAACAATAGTCTGATACACTATAATGTTTCCTATTAGAGACAAGTTAGCATTGTCATTTAGCATTTGCTGTTTTATAATTGGAGAGAGATGGTGTTAACGTTACTGGCCTCCAATTAAAACAAGGTTAGAAGATTATGCACTCTGACACGGGATGATGGGGAAAAAGTCCCACATCCCTGGCAAACAGAAGTAGCGACTATATAACCAAAATCTTAGTTAGCAGTAACTGCTGTGCTGACCACCAGAACCCACAATTGCACACAGCTTATGCACTTGGTGGGGGAGAGGTGGGGCGGTAACAAGTAGAAACAGGGTATGTGTCTTTTAAATCCAGATACAAACGATACAGTTTTGTAAGAAATGGTAGACTTTTTTTTTTTTAATTGCGTCACTGATATATATTGTCATACCACACAGCTCTAGTATGTGATGATTGACTGTTTATTTCATCTGAAGATGCCAAGAAAAAGGGAGCAAATTGCGTGGATACTAGCACTAAAAACAGCAGAAGCTAAGTCATTGTTAGCCTCTCAAGGCCCTGTCACACCTTGACAATTTAGGCAGTGTTTGCCAACATATCAATATTTCTCTAAAATGCTGACTTATGGCCAGTATTTTCAGTTTTGGGTGTATGCATTGCATATCCATAATGACTTGGACGTATACATAACATGCTAGTAACTTATATAAAACGTTTCGATAACTTATACCAATGAATGCTTAGCGTGTTGTTGGTGTTCACAACTTATGCCCAATGATAGTCTAACTTGTGAATAACTTATCCTAATTTATGTATAGCACGATCATGCCAAACTGCTGTCATCTCCCGATCATGAATCCTAGGTGGAAGAGAGCATGAAGGCTCCATCATCTCTGGGCGGCATGTGGCTCAGGAGGTAGAGCAGGTCGTCCAATAACCAGATGGTTGGCGGTTTGAATCCCGCTCTCCCCAGATATCCTGCCATTGTGTCCCTGGGCAAGACACTTTACCCACCTTGCCTCCAGTGTCCATAACACTGGATATGAATGTGTATAAATGTTCGGTGGTGGTCGGACAGGCCGTTGGCCTGGATTGGCAGCCACGTTTCCGTCAGCCTGCCCCAGGGCAGCTGTGGCTACAGTAGTAGCTTACCACTACCATTGTCTGTCTGGAGTGAATGAATAATGTATCTATTTGTAAAGCACCTTTGAGTGTCTATGATAAAGCGCTATATAAATCTGATGCATTATTATTATTATCTCGGTTGAACAGAGATTATTCTCTCCTCCAAAGACCATCACATAGTGGGGGGTATGACCGACATAGCAGATCTGTCAAATCTGTCAGGTCGGTCATGTCTACAAAAAGGATAAAACAGCTGATGTGGCACGTCACGAACGTCAGATGACAGTTGAAACATGTCAAGGTATGAAACATCTCTTTACTTTGTCTGAATAGAAGAACAAGACCAGTTTGACATGGACATCTGCTCATGATGGAGTCTTGATGGTTTCCTCCTGTGACCAAACGCTGCCAGTACGCCATTATACAGTAGCCGTAAGTTAGAAACCCGTCCAGTAAGTTACACATAAGTTCAAAGCGCGTTATTTATAGGTTAGAAATAAATTTTGGGTACGCTAGACATTATCTCGATGTATTTTGACTTATGAGTAACTTACTAGTAACGTGTGTGAACGATCGCCCAACTTGTATATAACTTATGGCCCACATATGTGGGATGTATGAGCCATATGCTGGATGTGTATAAAAATTTTCTGCATGCACAAAATTTTTGGACAACCTTGCCATACTACGACGTATACAGTGTGCTTCAGCATGCTCTTAACTTATTAGA
Organism: Pholidichthys leucotaenia; assembly: GCA_020510985.1. Classification (NCBI taxonomy): domain Eukaryota; kingdom Metazoa; phylum Chordata; class Actinopteri; order Cichliformes; family Pholidichthyidae; genus Pholidichthys; species Pholidichthys leucotaenia. Next base: position 292,979,747 of record CM035842.1, read on the forward strand.
CATATGCCAGCGTATTCGGCAATTTTTTTAAAAGTCGGCATCCATCCATCCATCTTCTTCCACTTAATCCTTTTCGGATCACAGGGGGCTGGAGCCTATCCCAGCATCTTTGGGCGAGAGGCAGGTTACACCCTGGACAGATCGTCAGTCCATCACAGGGCCAACACAAAGAGACAGACAACCATTCACTCTCACAGTCATACCTAAGGACAATTTGGAATCCCCAGTTTTGATGCCACTTAACCTAACTTGCATGTTTTTGGCATGTGGGAGGAAACCAGAGTAATCCCACACAGACACAGGGAGAACATGCAAATGCCACACAGATCACTGTTGGTTGGGGGCTGGGATCGAACCCGGGATCCCCTGGCCAAGGGTGAGTTGCTTTGCTGCCGCAGTGCCAACCACTCCGCCATCGCGCTGCCCCTTTAAAAGTCGGCATATGCTGCCTAAATCGTCAAGGTGTGATGGGCTTGATGACTATCTGCGTTATCTCAACTGTTTTACAGAGAGAATGGACAAGCTAAGGCTGTATTTAAGAACCCAATAAGATACCACCACATAGTAATGATGAGTAACACAATCATGGGTGTGTAAAGGACTCCCTTAATGCAGATAATGCACGTGACGTGACCCACAAACCCTCAAGAGGTATGTGTTGTAAACACTGGACAACGTTTTTGAAATGACAATAGTTCTGTTCTTTATTACATTATGCTCATTTACTACCGCAGTGATATGATACCACATTCTTGAGTAATATCGCTTAAATACGAGCCTTGTCAGCAAAAAGGCTCAGTTAACCGTGATGCTGATTTTGGGTCAGATTGCCCAGCCCTACTGAGTTGTCACTATTAAATATACGTCAATCAAAGTACAATTAATCAAACTTTATAGGAGGCTTTTGTTTTGAGCAGAGGTGGGTAAAACAACCAGAATTCTCATTCAAGAAGTGCTACCTTATGATACCAGTTATGCAAGTAAGAGTGGCCACTAAAAAATGTTAAAATTAAGAAAGTATCTACTAAAAAAGGTTGCTTGAGTAGTGAGTAATGGAAGTCATCAATTTGCAAGGATTTTCTCTTAAATTTGTGACTTTCTTATAAATGGACAACCGTTTCCACATAAATGTACAGGTTTTTTCTGATTTTGAAAGTTTTTTTCTTAAATAAGTCTTTATTTTTGCAGTTATTTTTCCTTCTTACTTTGCAATTTTTTCTGACAATTTTTTTTCTATTCTCATAAAGTTAATTTTTTCCCTCATACATTTCAGACATTTTTGTCTTAAATTTATTACGTTTTACTCATAAATATTACTTTTTTTTAATCAATTTTTTGCTAAGGAAATTTGCAGATTTTTAGTCTGAAATTTGCTGCGTTTTCCTCATAAATTTTTAACTTTTTTTTTTTTTCTCATTCTTTTGCAAATTAGCCTGAATAGAACAACAGTGCTATCAACACTGATGTAGGGCTGGGCAAAAAAATCGAGTTTAAATCTAAATTTGATTTTTAAATTTTTTTTTTTTATTTATTTATTTTGGTGGCAAAAAACAAATATCGTGAAACTCGCTTTTCCTATTCATAAGAGTAAATGTAGTAGCCTCCAGTTCTAACCCTCTCCCATACCCTTAAAGTTAAGTTGCCACTTTATTAATCAGAAATGTGTGGATTCATCTTTGCCTATTGTTTGGTCAAACCTTTATTTAAAAAAAAAAATTTGATTTGGTTAAGCCAAGTTTGCACCTCATTCTCAAAAGGAAAATGTTTGAGCAGGAAAAATAAGTTTGAAATAATTGTCTACAAGCAAAAATATTGTCATGACTTTTATTTTTAACCCATATCGCCCAGCCCTCCATTGATCTGAATGAAATTAAGTGAAAATTTTGTGAACAGTTACTTTAGTACATGTACTTGAATAGGCATAACTCGTTACTATCCATCTCTGGTTTGGAGTTCAGTAACCACGGCTTAATCTGTCACTCACCCCATTAAATACCGAAATAAAACTCTACAATCACAGATGTTGTCTTGGCTTAGTTGTTCTCCTCTAAGTCCTGATTTGTTCTTAAAAACAAAAAGTGTTTGTTTTTTAATGGTGAAGGCTCAGACAAAAGCAATTCCCGACATTTAGTCATAAAATAAGCACAGCCTTATGTTTATGTCTGCTTTGTGGTACTGAGATGACTGGGGGGAAAAGGTTTTGAAGGCCTTTTTAAATCCCAAAAGATTTTCTTCCTCTAAAACAGTGGAAAAAGATGAGTTTGATACTTCAGACGAAGTAGCAGAAATACTGCAGCTTGCCTTGTTTCAAGTAACTGTCACCATGTCAGACTTTGTATAGCTCAGTCTAGTTCCGGTTTAGGTCAGGGGTGTCCAATCATGTGCCATGGAGGGCCAAGACCCTGCAGGCTTTTAACTCCAATCAGTGTCTTCAACAGCAGATTCCACTGAATTTCTTTCCACAGATTGCTGATAAGTGAAAACACCTGCTGAAGAGACTGAGTAGAAGAGAAAACCTACAGGGTCTTGGCCCTCCATGGCACATGATTGGACACCCCTGGTTTTGGTCAAGGCTCTGCAACCTGCTGCTCTGGAGCCACATGTGGCTCTTTTGCTCATAGTCAGTGACTCCTTAAAGCTTTGAGGAAAAAAACAAAATCAAAACTGTCAGTGAAGAGGACACAGATTTGTGTGGAAAAAAAATATAAATTTACTAGAAAAATGCCAAATTTATGAGAAAAGCTGAAAATATGTCAAATTCGCATAAATTTAGGAAGAAAAGGTTGGAATTTTATGAGGAAACCACCACAGCAATTCACAAGAAATAGTCATACAATTTCTGGAGGAAAAACACAAATTTATTGGAGAAGTTGAAGTCTTTTAAAATATGTAATAAATTTATGTGAAACATACTGAAAATTTACCTGAAAAAGATATCAAATTTACAAAGGAGAATATAACATTTTTTGAGAAAAGCAAAAAGTTTATGCCAGAAATATGACAAATTTAATGAAAAAGCAATTTTATGAGGAAAAACTCTTACAGTTTTGAAAGAAAAAAAAATCACTGTGGGGAAAAAAAAATCTACTGAAAACATGACATTTTTATGAGGAAAAACATCACAAATTTATGTGGAAAGACGCTGCAATTTTACCTGAAAAAGTAGCAAATTTTCAAAGAAAAATGACACCTTTATTAGAAAACCAGAATATTAATGCCAAAAATCTTTCATACTTTGGAAAAAGTTGTAATTTTATGAGGAGAAACCTGTTAATATTGAAGGTGTTCTGACAGTTTGTGTTGGTAACATTGCTGTTTTTCCTATAGTTTTCAGGCTCAGACATTTTTGTGGCTACATGAAGATTTTCCCTGTCAAAAATCTGTCAGAATGGCTCTTTGCGTAGTAGAGGTTGCCATCCCTCTTGGTTGTTTAGGTCTTTAGTTTCTTACATGTTTTGTTCATTATCTGTTACTCATCAAAGCAGTCACACAGATTAAGCTTGGAAAAATGCCACACTTGTCCGTCATGTTTCATGTCTCTTTGACGTCCTTTGTCTGAATTTATCCTACAGGACACTGCCATCGTCCACCCAGTCCCCATTCGAATGACGCCCAGCAAGATCCACATGCAGGAGATGGAGCTGAAGAGGACCGGCAGTGGTGAGTAACCGTCTTCTCAATAAAAACAAATTAATTTATCATTATGCTGTTGTTGACCTTCAGCAAGACTAAATTTGACAACTGTGCTGTAAACAGATGATCCTACTGCTCGTTCAGTCTGTTTTTATGGATACCGTAGTCGTTACTGATATAACTGCAACCTTTCATTTAAAACCATACCAGCACATTTTTGATGTGTGGGGGCTGGGAGGGGGGTGTTTGAGGAAGGCAACTGTAGTGAGTGAGAAACCATCCAGATGTTACACTGCAGCCAGCACATAAACATCTCCGTACACCTTGTACTTTGCTGAGTCTGCTGTGTGGTAAAGGTAATAACCAGAAATCATCACTTTTTATGAGCAAACACAATCTGACCATCTGTACTGAACACAATCATTCACCACCTTTTTAACAAAATCAGACCATGTCTGTGGCTCCTACACTTTGGTTTCAAACTGACTGCACACTGCTAAGTTGATTTTGTGTCGGCTGTATTAAGAGTCCTTATTTTTCATGTTGTTTTCCCAAACCTTCAGAACACAACCACCCTACCAGTCCTCTGCTGGCTAAGCCTCCAGAAATGCCAGAAGAAGCCAAATTACCGGCCTCCATGAAGTTTGTAGCCGCCAACACTGTAGGTGAGTAAACAAACAGATGAGAAAGGATTTAGCACATGCTCTTCTGACATCATCGGGGTCATAAACGGTGAGAAATAATAACAGAAAACAGTTCAGAACCTGTTGAATCTTTTTCCACATTATCATCGTTGAACCCCACATTATTCACAATGCAGTTCAAACAGGAATTCCATAGTTTTGTTGGTCTTCAAGTAGCAGCCAATTTGGGGGGGGTTCCTGAAAAGTTCATAGTGGTCAAATTTGACCAAATGTGGTTTATTTTTCAACCACAGTGATCTGAGTGCTGCAACACCGACGGAAGAAGTGTATGGACCGAAGGGAAGACTATGTTGAAAAATAAACCACATTTGGTCAGATTTGACCACTATGAACTTTTCAGCACCCCCCCCCCCCCCCCCCCCTAGTTGTAGTATCCAGTACTTGGGCAACTAGGGGTGGGAATCATGGGGAACCTCACAATACAATACATATCATGATACTTGGGTCACAATGCAATACTATCATGATACTATGATTCCTTAAGTATTGTGATACCATACAGTATATCCTCCCACCATTTCAACGTCAAATTTTGTCCCCAAAGTACATCTGTCAATGTCTGTTTGATGTAAGTTTTCACTCTTTTCAACTCACCGTGGCTGCTTTTGTTTCGGTGGCTGCAGACTCTCAGTCTCCCGTGGGATGGTGTGCTGTTGTGGTTCTTTCTGCAGCCCACATTCTTGTATGTCAAGGCTTCATTTTCCGTGGTGACACGTCTCTGCACACAGGGAGGGCAGTGGGACTGTATTGTTTAGTTGGCTCGCTCAGAGTTTGGAGGTGGCTTTGTTTCATGGGGAGGGGTCCAGAGTTGATCGTTTACTGGAGAATGTTTTTAGCTTAGCCACTGCTAAAACTGATGTTATTGGATGGCTCTGTAAAGGAGTGTGCCAGCCCATGTGTTCAGAGTGGTTTTTTTTTTTTATTGTTGTTTTTTTTGGTGCGGCACTCCTTGCAGGTTGTTGTCAGTCTTTTGTTCTGTCTTTGTTATAAAATGTAAAAAAGGCCTGACATTTGAGCTAACTTTTTGCTGTATCCAGTAGATGATTTGAGGAAGAATGATATCCCCCCCTTGTTAGCAAAATGTTTGAAAACCATCCCCCTCGTTAACTTGCCACCCCTCCATCTTCATAAACTAACTAACTAACCAACCTGCACTTATATAGCGCTTTTCTAGTCACAAAGACCACTCAAAGTGCTTTCACTAGTATTAACCCTCTATTCTAAGGGCCTATAGGAAACAGTTATCTAGGGACAATTTAGAACAACCAATTAACCTAACATGCATGTCTTTGGATTGTGGGAGGAAACCGGAGCCCCCGGAGTAAACCCACACAGCACAGGGAGAACATGCAAACTCCACACAGAAAGGTTCCAATCCCTGCCAGCCTGGGGATTCAAACCAGGAACCTTCTAGCTGTAAGGCAACAGTGCTAACCACTGCACCACCGTGCTGCCCAAGAGTGCAGTGACAATATAATAGAACATGCCAGTGAGAGTATAGTTGCAAATATACAAGAAAAATATTACAAAATAATTTGAAAAAAGATGTAAATTAAAAAGAAAAGAATTCAGTGTATAACTATATAGATGCAAATTCTTGCTGAAAAAAAGAGTAACAGATTTAACACTAAAAGTCACAAATTTATAGACAAAAAGTACTTAATTTCAGTGGCTTGACTTTGCTTGGAGCTTTGCTCGGAGCCGGTCTAGAATGGAGCAGTGAGGCGCCTCCTTCCCTCCACTAGCCTTGGGTGCGTACCTTGGGCAAGTGCTAGTACACCCGCAGCCTCCCTTGCCAGGGTCACGGCACGGCAGTTATGTTATCAACTCGATGGCATCTCTGGCACTACATCATTGGCGCTTCTGACTGTCTACTCGGCTTCAGTTACGGCAAAATGCAACGAGCCTCTCTGCGACCATCTCAGCTTTGCTGTATTGTCGACCAACAGAGTACCTCGCCAGGGGACACTGCCTATGCGCCAAGCAGTGTCATCATCATTATAGGTGCAGCCCCACAGTTTTCAATGGAAGTACAGTTAAGGAGAGAAGATATGGCTGCTGCATACGGGGGAACCGATGCGCCACTCAATACGGCAGTGGCGACAAGTGGACAAAGTCCGTATACTGCTACCGCGTCTGGGGTAACTGACGAACAACACCATCAACCTTCTGTTTCGAACTCATGCAAACAAGCTTGGTCCTTTTAAAGCAAAGTATTTGCAATGACCTATGAATTTACTTCCAACATCTTTTATTAAAACAAATGGAAGAGAAGTCTAGCACATGGACAAATTTATCTCGAAATCTGCTTTTAAAAACGGTCATCATTTCAGCAACGTTCTTTCAGAAGACCACAGCTGTCTCCAGACAGGCCAGTATCATTTAACATAAAAGGTGAAATAAATTCTTTGTTCCATTTCAAACAAAATATATAATTTAAAATTTTATAATACAGGAGAACACTAAATGTGTTTGCTGACTCCAAATAAATAGGTCTAAAATTCTAAAATCTACAACTAAAATCCTAAAAAATGTTTTACAGGAGAACACAAACTAAATTGTATTGCATTTAAAAAAAAAAAAAAGATTATCTAAAAAAACAAAATTTCACAAGAAGTCCACCTCTATACAATATTTTCAGTGCAACTGTTTCAAACTGTAAGATTAAAAAAATGGACACAAAATATAATTCCCTACTACAGAATTCCGCCAACATTTTTTTTAAAAAAAAATTTCAACAGTATACGTTATTACAGCATGGATGGAGCTGTAGCTCCATGATTACAGGCAATGGGAGGTGAACTTTTCATGTTCAGTAACACAGTTTTTACTGAGCTTTTATGTGATATCGGAGGCTACAAAAGGGCCCCCATAACCAGCGACCTCACCTCTGCATCCCAGTACAGACCACTCTTAGCAGAATAGAGGAAGAAGTACCCTGGTAAATGCACTTAATTTCACAATAGCACTTCATTTCGTGGATACAGACCTGAAGCGAAGCATGTCTGTCCGAGGTGGATGTCCTGGCTGTCAACCGTGTGTGTGTGGGGTGGGGGTGGGGGGGCACGCAGCGAACCGTGATTTTGCGACCCACTGCATACTCTCTGGAGCGGTTGGAGCCACAGAGTCTCTAAGTGGCATTTGTGGGACAGCTGAGGGGGGAGTCTGCAGTGGGAGAGCATCCAAGGGCTCATGCCGGCCGTAATCTGTCTGGGCAGTCGCCAATACAGCAGGTCAGTTCCACTTTTTTCCCATCGAAACAAAATGGTTTCCCTTTTCCCAAAATTGTATCAAAAAGCTTCGGGGTCCAGACCAGAGGACTCTCGGGGTTCGGATCCGGACTGAAAATGCGCTTGGTTTAGTAATTCCCAAACTTTGCAACATTTACATAAATATATTTAAGTAATAAAAATCGGTATGTGTGTTTAGGGATTGGTGTATCATCACGATTGCCAAGTATTGCGGTACATCACAAAATCGATCTTTTGTCCCACCCCATGGGCGATGATACAATAGTATCACAATGCTGTGATATGCTGACTGTTTCTCTGATGCTGTTCCAGTGGGTTGATCCAGAGTTGCTTTTTCTTTCATGAAGGTGATGGTTACAGTAGTTCAGACTCCTTCACTTCAGACCAGGAACCAACTGCTAGACAAAGGTCAGTCATTGTTTATCTGCTGTTTGATTAAAAACTAAAGATGACTCTTTGTAGTTTGAAGCACCACATTTTATATTTGATGTGCTTTCATAATCATAACTGAGTCATAAATTCTCTTTTATCTTTCAAGTCTTTAGATGAACTTTAAAGGGGAAATTTGATTTTTTTTTTTTTCTTTAATCAAACTTTATTTTTGCCAAACCACCCTCATATTCATCGATAGATGGATAAACAAAGATGTTTGTGTTCAGATCTCAGTCAGGTACGTCTCCAGAGGCCCTGAAGGTTGTCGCCCCGCCTCCCCCTCCACCTCGCCCCCATCCCTCGCACTCCCGGTCCTCATCTCTGGATATGAACCGAACATTTGCTACCACAGCTGCCCCGGGACAGCAGCAACCCTCCACAATAGCGTACCCCCCCGCTGTGCCCCCTCGACCGTTACCCACACAGGTAAAGGAGAAAAAAAAAAATCAAATTAAACCTCCTTTTGTTGTTGGTGCTTCCTCTATGAAACCTTTACACCTGTTGACTTCTTCTCAGACGTCAGTACCACATCGTGCAGAGGCGGAGGCCGTTCCAGGAGGCGGGCCAGTGCTCACCACCACTGCCACCTCCCCGCAGCAGATCCCCCAGCAGCCAAATTTCGCAGACTTCAGCCAGTTCCAGGCCTTCGCTGCTTCCGAGCAGCCGTCCAGCCTGCCAGAGGTCGACAAACACGCTGAGGCAGGACAGGTGGGGGTGGATATTTAGAAGTTTACAACTTCATTTTTCCTGAACACTTATTAGTTTTGATTCAAATTGTCAGTGGGCAGAGTACAAGTAGTCATCTAACCAGATGTGTAATCATTAAATGTGCAAAATATTGTCCAAATATAAAAGTCTTGGTAGATTAAAAGAAGATACGAATACATATGCAAAAAATGTTGCAAACCGCTGCTTGTTATGTTTGCTTTGAAGCATACATGCACGTGCCCATTATAAATATCTGTATGCATTTTATTTATACACATCATTTTAGCATATGGCGTGGTAAACAAATTCCTGTTTATTTTCCATAGTACTTGTTTTTTGTGTTCTTCTTTTTTTCAGTAGTAGTTCATATTTAAAATATTTCCAAATTAGACGTGGTAGCTGTTAACTTTGTATGGTAACTGATACATAAAAAATTATTTTATCCAGTATGATGGCTGAAATCTGCCATATGGTCACTTGTACACTTCTAACTGGCATGATGCTTTATGCAACCGTGAGTGCCTCCTTTTGCACGGCCATATTTGTGCTGCCGTCTTACTAAGTAGCTCCAAATGGACAAACAGCGCTGTGTGCCTGTGAGAGCCTTCAGGTTGCACCACTGCTGGTGCAAAAATAATGACATTGAGTGTTGAAATACTTGCCTGTAGTGTAGTCATTGCTGGAAAGAAGGCTGATAGATCCAGTTGCAGATGTCTTCTTGACCACTAGATGACAGTCAGTCACTGTTACACCCTGTACCATTTCAGGTCTGAATGGTTTAAGGACTGGCAGCAATTTAATGTTAGTATAAAGATGATATTTAATATTCGTGGCCATTGGTTTGCTATTCCTCCACAGGGGGAGAAGCCATCAGAGGGTGCCGGCCCTTTAAGAACGGTGAAGAGTGACGGCCCAGCAGATGAAAGAGTCTCCACAACAGTTAATTCGGTATGTAAATTAAAGCAGCACTATGCTTGTTTCCAAAATCATTTTGATAGGCCGCATCGCCTGCAGGTTTAAAACAAAAATCTATCTGAAACAGCTTCACTATGTCAGTGTCAACTTTATTTATATAGCACATTTAAAAGAACAGCAAAATTGACCAAAGTGCTTTACATGTTCACTAGAACAGTAAAGTCCATTTCTTAGTCCTTTTACAGTCCATGTTTTTATTTTTGGCATCTACAAAGCAGCTTGCTTAGTCAAATAAGCCTGTTTTAGCTTTCATTAGTTTTAAATACCAGTTTTTCCCATCAGGCCAAGGGCTCATCCGGTCCACTGGCCCCTCCACCAAAACCTGTACGTCGGCGGTTGAAGTCTGAAGATGAGCTACGGCCAGAGGACGAGCAGCACGGCCCGCAGAAATCAAACGTCATAGCTGCCGTCCTCGCCACTCAGCCCTCCATCCCCAGGTATGAGAGTTTAACGGTGCTGTAACCTTAAGTGGTTTGATTTACAAGTGCCAGAACTTTTTACAAAAAAAGTTTCTGTACATTTTCAGATCAGTCGGAAAGGACAAAAAGGCGATTCAAGCTTCCATCAGAAGAAATAAGGAGACAAACACAGTGTTGGCACGACTTAACAGTGAACTACAGCAGCAGTTGAAGGTATGAGGGCTGACGGTTTCTAGCTGTGGCTGATCAGTTCTTTCTGACCTCCTAACTCCTGTTGTCCTCTCCAGGACCTGCTCGAAGAGAGGATATCCCTGGAAGTCCAGCTGGAGCAGCTCAGACCGTTCTCTCATCTTTAACCCAAGTGTGGCGGGGAAAGTTCGACTGTAAAAGGCTGTGGCCCACAATGTGACTCCTCCCTGTCCTCCTTTTTCCTTCCGTCATCATCACGACTTCCCCCCCCCCAGAGGCATCGTCCCGCCACTGGGTTTTTGCCGTTAAAACTGTCAATCACACACATGTGCACACACTGCTCAATCAAAACCCGGACGGACCCGAGAGCACAGTCTTACCTACAAGAGGAGATGACAGGAGGGGACTTTACAAACTGGCACTTTCCTTTTTTTTTCTTCTCTAAAGAGTGGTGAATGTGATGAAGATGAAGTGCTCCAACTCTGAGTCCAGTCCGAAGACAAGCTGCTGTTGTCGGATTATTTTCCTCTATGGAGAAGCCCAAAGATGCTGGGATAGGCTCCAGCCCCCCCGCGACCCGAAAAGGATTAAGCGGAAGAAGATGGATGGATGGATGGATGGATGGATGGATGGATGTATTTGTCACATGTGTGTGACTGCTGTGTGCATTTGTGCTCTTATACGGAGGTTGGAGCCAGTATGATTTAGTGAGCTGAACCAAACTCTTATTAAAGGTCCCATATCGTGCAAAATGGTGTTTCACAGGTTTTTACCTCTATAAAATACAATGATGGGTCACGTGTACACTGTAAAAAAAAAAAAAAAATAAATAAAAAAAAAAAAAAAAATTAAGTCTCACTTCACAAAGAAGTACACACTGCCTTTATTTAAACTCTTAAAGAAACAAGTGGATTACACTTCCTGGGTTTGATGATGTCACAAACCAACAAGCCCCATCTCTATTTCTCTAGGTTAACAAACATTTGGGGTTCATTATTTATTTGCATTCTGAATGGTGGCCGGTTTTTAAAGCTGCACATATGTGTCCTTCAGGATATCAAAACTTACATTTATTTAATAGAAAATGCACCTTATGGGACCTTTAACATCAGGCCACCTTAAACAAAAGAGGAAGTAGTTGGTGAAATAAGCTGGGTCTTTTTATTTGGAGTGTGATATGAGGGCGATTTGTTTCTTGTGCATGAATCGGAGTAATAAGGAAATGAGCTTAAAAAGTAGAAATGGGAAAAATTTAAACTCTCTTCTGGGGTCTTCAACTATCTCCGTGTGACTGACCAAAAAAAAGTTGACAAATGTATGAGAAAATGCTGCACATTTGTGGTGGAAAAAGGGCAGGTTTACAAGTTACAACACAACTTTGAGAACAATTTCAGATTAATGGAAAAGTTGCTAATTAATCTGGGAAAATGTCAAATTTAAGCAAAAATTATCACAACTATGTCAGAAAATTTGTAAGTCTCAAGTTGTAAGGTGTAATTAGTAATTTTGGAGAAGGAAAAATGACAAAAATTGCAACGAAAATTGCAAATTTAAGTGGACATTTTACTTTCAATAAAAATCACAAAATTACTCTTTTGTATTAGAACTTAGCAACCCTTCACAATATTGTGTTTAAGGGAAAAAAAAATTGACTCAGTATAGTATTAAAAGGTCCCATTCACTGCACTTTTCCCACATATTGACAGCTCCTACAGGTCGTAAGTGACATATTTTAGTCAAATTGCCTTTAACTATTTAATTTTTGCGGCCTTCCACAGAACAGCTCGTTTCAGTGCATGTCTCTTTTTAAATGTGAAAGAACTGCAGTTAACTCCACCCTCCCTCTCATTTCACTATTGCTAATATTAGCTGGCTAGCTCTCAGCTGAGGTAGGGAGCCTGAGCCAACTAACATAAATTTGTCTTAAAAGAATGAAAATAAAGCATCACTAGTGGACAGGAGTGTGTGATTTCAGTGATCAATATGATATGACTGATGAATAAGCACAGAAACATTTGTGAATGAGTGGCTAAACTGCCATCTTTAGCTAGCCACCTTGGGTCTCAGTACTAAGCTAAAATAACATCTAAGAATGACATATGGTCAAGAGTTGTTAGAGGAACAAGGATTCCACTGTGGGGGTGAATAGAATTTATAGAAAATGGAGATCAAAACCAGCCAAATTAACAGTTAAGCTAATGCCACGTGTCACCAGACTGAAGCGAGCTGTAATGGGGTTAGACCAGGGGTGGGCAATCATGTGCCGCGGAGGGCCATTCCACTGCAGGTTTTCTGTTCCACCCTGTCTCTTCAGCAGGTGGCTTCACTGATTAGCAATCCTTGGAGCTGATGAGAGCAAACACCTGCTGAAGAGACTGGGTGGAACAGAAAAGCTGCAGTGGAATGGCCCTCACTGCCCACCCCTGGGTTAGACTGACCAACTCCCACTGGTGAGCCAAGTTAATACTTACAGTTCAATGTAGCATCACAGCAGAAATATAATCCCAAAAAATAAGCCAGAATGACACAAGATATAAACGGAGGATTGGTGAACCAGGTGGAAACAGGGATGTCTATTAGGGTGGCTGAAATGTAAAGAAAATAATATAAACTGCGCTTGGTAAGCTAACTCCCTAGCAGCACTGCAAGAGCTGAAGCTAACACCTTTGGCGCTACACTCATCTGCACGACATGTTTGCAGACAGCTTGGCTGGCCAGTAATAACTGGAAGAGTTAAATTGGCTGCACAAAGACAGAATCTATATAAAGGCTCTGTGTGTGTGTGTGTTTTAACCTCTTGCGCTCAGTTGTCCCACGGGTGGGCAAGTCTCTGCGTCCTAGAGCGCACGAGGGCGCTCTCGTGCGCTCTAGGACGCATCATGGAGATTTTGATGTAGGTGGTGTATGGCGTCCAAGCGCGCACTGAAAATAAAAGCTGCAGACACAGCCGCGAACAGATTAGTTCATCTGTTTGACCTCTCATTCGACTAATAAGAGCCTTGAATTGGGTTTCTGAAACCTTGAAGAACCAATGAATGAAAACCTAGCCAGAAGGACCCGCCTCCCAACGGCTGCGAGCCAATTGAAGCACAGAAGTTTGCTGAGCTGTTTTGTCTAAAGCTGGGTGAAGAGCGACTGCTTCAGCAGCCACAGGCAGTGGTTTATTTTTTTTTTTTTAATTCCAGCAGAGTGTTTAGGATTCTCTTATATGGTCATCATAGACCGACGGAGGCCGACGACGAAGGTCGTAAATCATTCGCCAAAACCGCAATCATGGAATTATGTTTTGACCGGGTCGCGAGACCAGAACAAGCGGACCAGCGTCGGTTCGTCTGACAATGAGGAAGAGAAGTTGGCCAGGACAATGTGGCTGTGAAGAGGTAAGGTGTTATAAGCCAAATTATTTTTTATCCCTGAAAATTGTAATCAAAAATTACTTTTGACCGATCGGTAAATTACAACTGTGCGGCGCACGATGTCCGAAGTGCGTGCGCCACGTTGCATGGTTCGTTCGCCGCCTCCGGACCGTGAACACCCCCCCCCCCCCCCGCGCCGCTACGATTCTGTAGCGGGGGGGTGGGGGGAGCCGCAGTGACAGCGGTGCTGTGGAAACATGCCTTATCCGAGTGTAATCCGTCATGTAGCGAGGGCGGATGTCCGTCCTCTGTAGCGGGGGGGGGGTGGACAAACACCCCCCCCCCCCACACACACACACACACACAGCCCTGAATGTGACCTTTCATTAGAGCCCTAAATGAAGCTTCTACATTGAATCATTCAAAAGTTACAGACGTTTTTCCAAACTGTGCCATTTGGCACAATTTGGCACAGTTCCAAAACGCCTGGGAACAGCCTGAGAACAAAGCTGTGTAATATATTCATTTTTTGTGGTATTGTTACAAAATTTGGACCTCAGCTGGATAACACTTGGTTCTACATTTCTGTTGCATTTTCCAGCCCGGATCTGAAGCTGTGTGTTATTTGCAAGCATTTGTATCCAAAAAAACACCCAGGCCAAATTTATTTTCTTCAAATTCACTATGTTTAGATGACTGTAACTCAGTGGCCGGAGCACTTAGAGAGATCATGATTTTTTTTGCCAAAAAATTCAAAGTGTTTTCTTTTAAATGAGACCAACCCCATGAAGATGCTGCAAAGGGTTGAAGAACAGCTTTCGATTTACTTTGGGCACATTTTTTTTTTTGGCGTTTTTAGGAAAATTGACCGGAGTGCAAGGGGTTAACAGAAGTGAGTGTTTTGGTTTTTTATTATCACGTGACCAATAGACACATTTCAGAACGTTAAAACCTACAAAACCGCAGTATTTCAGTGAACGGACCTTTAAAATTTAAAAATGTTGAAGTGTTCATCTGAATATCTTGCTTTTTGGCATACAGTCCTTCCTGTTACTGTTAAATACGTTAAAATGTGTGTATGTAGACGTGTAGTTTGTCTTTAAAATCATGTGATTTATTTTGCGGCTGGAGTTTGGAGTCACCCAGTTTCTAAACCATACTGGCCTACTTCACATCAGGACCTGCTTGAGTGTGAGTGTTGCCTTTAACAGCTCAGTCACCCTGGTGAAGGCTTTCTTTCACTCATCCTGTGGCCTCCTCTCTCATTCCTGCCCCCCAATTCAAGTCTTTAATGACGTGATGCTGTGAGTGAAAGTGCTGTCATTGTTTTTGTTGTTTTTTCTGTCGTTATTCAGTGTTTAAGGATTGACTGAAAGGTTTAACTTCGATGCCAAATGACTGAACTCTCACTCTGCCCTCTACTCGGGCTGCATTTGAAGAATTACTTAATAATTTAAAAAAAAAAAAAAGGCAGTCCTTCCTTCTACTTCCTGCGGAATTTTCCTAATTTGGTTCCAACCACTGCAGTGACTTGACATTTCAGCGTTCTTTTTATTAAACCTCCTGCTCTGCGGTTGTTTTTGGCCTCTGTGAGACGGGACCTGTGAGTCATGTGAAGGGTTTACTCCAGCTGCTCGACTGCACAAGGCGGCGTTTTATGAAGAATGGAGTCGCTGATTGGATGGAGACGGTTTCCCACGATTTCTTGCACAGATCCCACACCGATGGAGCAGGTGGAGTACGTAAATTTGGCTCTGGTTGGGCAGTTGGCACTATGCAAGTACAGCGATACAGAAAAAAGAGGAAAAACTATAGTTAGCTGTTTGTAAAATGAAAGTAGCAACTGTGTGAGCAGTATGCTCTGGTTTTTGTATCGTAGCTCTTCCAGGACACCCTCTGTATGTGATTCATTTTGCCTTCTTTTTTTTATTTGGTACTGATGAGTGATCTGCTCCTTACTCCTGCGGGAGTGTCGTGTTTTGTTTTTTTTGTTGTTGTTTTTTACATCAGGGTGGGTGTAGATGAAACTCATCAGGAGACCAGTCAGCAGAATGGAAAACCCGAATGCCCCAACTGCACTTTGACCTGAATTCCACCCCTGCTTTTTTTCATCATTTGTTTCCTTACATTGTTTTTTATGTACAAAATAAGATGCTTTAAGATGGATAAAGTTGCACAAGACTTTCTCACCGGGAGGCAGGTTTGTAGTTTAATTTTCATATATGATGCCGAATAGCTTTTGTTTTTGTTCATGTTTAGTTTTAATCATGAACCTGCATTTACTTATTTAATTGAACTGATGAGCAGAGACGCTAAGTCAGCAGATTCTTTTTTTTTAATCACGATGGAGGGGCATGAAGATGCAAGGATCATCTTCTTTCGGCTGCTCCCTTTAGGGGTCGCCGCAGCAGATCGTCTGCCTCCATCTCACCCTATCCCTTGCATCTTCCTCTATAACACCAACCCTCTCCATGTCCTCCTCCACTACATCCATGAATCTTCTCTGCAGTCTTCCCCTTTTCCTCCTGCCTGGCAGCTCCACAATCCCTCCTCTGCACATGTCCCAACCATTGTTGCTACCCTTCTGTCACAAATCACCCCTGACACTCGTCTCCACCTACTCCACCTTACCTGCACTCTTCTTCACCTCTCTTGTGCATTTTCCATTGCTTCAGATGTTTGACCCCAGGTATTTGCATGAAGATGCAAAGATACACTGCATTAGTCCCTCCTTTAACCCTTATCAACATCATCACAACTGTTTGGCTGCTTAAAGTTTTCACTTTGGGCTGCTTTGACATTTCTACAGTTGTAGTAGAGTGGAGAGAGAAAAGTTAACGGTTGTAAAGAGTTAACACTAAAATACACAAATGTTGAACATCATTATTTACAGTATTATGCTCAATAAAGTGGGCTGGAGGGAATTACAAATAAGTTGCAATACAATGCTGTGAAAAAAGTGTTTGCCCCCTTCCTGATTTCTTATGTTTTTGCATAGTTGTCACACTTAAATGTTTCAGATCAAACAAATTTTAATATTGGACAAAGATGACCTGAGTAAATACAAAATGTAGTTTTTAAAGAGTCAGTCCAGCGGCTCTAAAACCACCGCAAAAACCAATGTGTTTTGCCCAAAATAGTATATTGTGGCTTTTTATGCAGGGAAAAAACTTTCATTGCCTTAGAATGGCTTGGAAAGAGATTTTATGTCTTTGCCCTACTTAAATATGCGCAGCTCTATAAATATTCTAATTAGCTCCACCCATACTCCCACCCACCATTAGCTGGAAGAAGACAAGGACATTGTACAAGCCTCCAAGAAGGCGATCTAATTTGAAGTACTGTCATAGGTGAACTCACGGAAGAGTTGCTGCCTGGCCCAGCATGGAGGCTAGAGGGCTCCCCGCTGATCTCTGGTTACCCACTCACCATGGATCGCCTCGCTGGGGCCTGCGAGCAGTTCACCTTGGTCTGGTGCACCCATCAGCCAGTGAGCCTCCGAGGCGCACCCTGGCCTCCTTCCTTTGAAGCTCGCCTCGCTTTGAGCTGCTCCGAGGCGAACTGTTTGCTGGCCTTCAGCGAGGCGATCCGCGGTGAGTGGGTAACCAGAGACCACTCCTTCAGGGGAAGAGGGTGGAGCTGAGGAGCGCTCGGCTCCTTCGGAGCGTTCTCTCCGGCTCACTCCAGGGAGAGGCGAGGCGGCTGGTGGGGTGCACTGGCAGGTGCTCCCAGCGAGGGGAGCCCTCCAACCGGGCAGCGACAGCCCCTCCGCTCCACCAAGAATGATCCTTTCGCAGGTTCACCTACGACGATACTTGCCCCGGCCATTGCACCACGCACACCAGGGCCGTCTCCCCTGGCATGCAGGCTGCAAACCTATGTCCTCTCCAGTATTTTAGCAGGGACACTGAGGTTTTTACAGATAAAATTAATTATTGCTGTCATATTTTCCCATCTGGGTAAGACATGTAATTTAAAAGAAGAGGATTTCTTGCTCACACAGCCAAAAACTGAACACATACACGGGGCTGAAAAGTTCAGTGGTCAAATTTGACCAAATGTTTATTTTTCAACATAGTCTTCCCTTCGGTCAACACACTTCCATCGGTGTTGCAATGCTTGGATCCCTGCGGTTGAAAAATAAACCACATTTGGTCAAATTTGACCACTATGAACTTTTCAGCCCCCCCCCCCCCCGTATAATCTGCCATATTTCCCAATTTGTAAAAAGCTGAGCTCCTGCTTGCTTCTCAGCTCCTCCCTCTTCCCCCGAGAGAGTCAAGTAGGGGTCTCAGGGCTTAGCCTGATTGGTTAATGTTATAACCAATCAAGCTAAGTAGTAATACTGACGTAGCTAGAAACACTCTGTCCAAACTTTTTTTTTTTTGGGGGGGGGGGCATTGCCTAACTGGAAATTCACAGGAGAAAAACAGAGAAATGAGACATTTCAATGGTTTCGTTCTTGATATGTCTTGTAAGTCACAAAAAACATGTTACGCATGTTAACCACAGAAAAAAACTTGATTTTTGGCGGTGTCACTTAAAGTGATGATTTCATTTATTAAGGGAAAACTAATCCACACCTTCCTGGCTCTATATGAAAAAGTAATTGGTCTCTAAACCTAATAACTGGTTGCGCCATCCTTGGCAGCAACAGCTGCAGTCAAGTGTTTGCAATAACTGGGAATGGATCTTTTACATCACTGCTGAGGAGTTTTGGCCCACTCTTCTTTGCAGAATTGTTGTAATTCAGCCACATTGAGCTTGAGGTCATGAACTGATGGCCAGACATTCTCCTTCAGAATTTTTTGGTAGAGAGCAGAATTCATGGTTCTATCAATTACGGCAAGTCGTCCAGTTCCTGAAGTGGCAAAGCAGCCCCAAACATCACGCTATCACCACCATGTTTGACTGTGGGTATTATGTTCTTTTTATGAAATGCTGTTAGTTTTACACCAGATGGAATGGGATGCACGCCTTCCAAAAAGTCCAACTTTTGTCTCATCAGTCCACAGAATATTTTTCCAAAAATCTTGGGGATCCTCACGATGTTTTTTGGCAAATGTGAGACAAGCGTTTGTGTCCTTTTAGGTCAGCAGCGGTTTTTGTCCTAGAACTCTCCCATGGATGCCATTTTTGCCCAGTTTTTCTTATTGTTGAATCATGGATCAGTGTTCAAACTGAGGCAAGTGAGGCCTGCAGTTCTTTAGATGTTGTTCTGGGTTTTTGTTTCTCATCTGTTCTTGAATTTATTTAGATTGTGATTTGTTGCTTTTTGAACTCTTAGCCTACTTCACTTTGTCAGACAGGTTCTATTTAAGTGATTTATTGATTCAGCAGATCTTGCAGTAATCAGGCCTGGGTGTGGCTAGAGAAATTGAACTCTGCTGTCCAAAAAATGTGATTAATCCGTTAATTCATGATGCAGTGGGGGGAGGGTGGGCAGTTACTTTTTACCACATAGGGCCCAGGTAGGTTTGATTAGCTTTTTCCCCATGATGAATTAAATCATTTAAAACTGCGTTTTGTATTCACTCAGGCTATTTGTCTAATATTAAAATTGGTTTGATGATCTGAAACATTTAAGTGTGACAAATATGCAGAAGTATAAGAAATCCAAAGGGTGGCAAATACTTTTTCACAGCACTGTAGCTCATTCTCAGTATAATCTATCAAAATGGCAGTCATCAGATTTCTCTGCCATTGCTAAACACAATATTTGGTTAATGCAACCTCTGTAAAGGAACCACTTATTTCTTAAGTACAACTTGGAAACTGTGTCCCAAAGGCTCCATTTTGTTGAACTTCTGTTTTTCTTAAGCCTTATGCCTCCTAACTGGCGTTCAGGTTTCCACTGAAGCTGACTGAGCTCTTCACAGCTCGCCTTTAAAAAAAAATAAAAAATTCCTGCTGTTGAGGATGATGGCGTGTCCCCGGACATGTGTGCGTGTGTTGTTTCCAGACCTGGAACTAATACCATTTAAAACCCTGTTAAATCACCTTCAAGTGGGATTGGTTTATGTTTGCTAGTATAACAGTCTCCTCCCCATTCCCGACCACAACAACCCAAAAGGCAGTCCTGGCAGACAGAAGCAATCAGCGGCAAGTCTTTGATGGGATTTGAATGCTACTCGCCCCCAGATCTGTGCTGTATATTGTATATGATACACATTTTTTTTGGACTCATGTAAATTTGCATTAATTGCTGACTAACAGCAGAAGAATATTCTATTTAATTCCTTCTCTCTTTGCTGTGGGATCCTAGATGTTTAACTGCATGGATGTACTGTATCTCTGCAGAGTCGACTAGCAGCTGTGTGATTTTTACACAAAATAAAAAGGCAGCACAATATTTTAAACGTTGTTGCTTTTCTTGACTGTTTGATTTGTGAACGATCGATCGGCCTTGGTTTTTCCTCATCTGACCTCAGTTCTCACCAAACTCACTCACAATGACTCTGGGGTAGGTCTACGTCCAGACTGAGGTCAAGGTCAGGAGGTCTGCACATTTCGATTTCACAAAACAACCTTACTCCTCCTAGGCCAGGAGTCTGCAACCTGTGGTTCTTGAGCCACATGTGGATCTTTTGCCAATAGGCAGTGGCTCCCTGAGGCCTTGAGGGGAGAAAAAAGAAACCCTGAAGCAACAAATTTTCATGAGAAAAATATAAAGAGAAGAAAATGAGAAAACCGAAACATTTATGAAGAAAGTCTTGCAAATTTGGGGGGGGGGGGGTTATGACTTTATGAGGAAATTATATCCACGATTTTGCAAGTCACAAAATTTCAGGAAAAGAAATCACAAATTTACTGGAAACAGTTTGAGTGACAAAAGCAAATGTACCAAAATTGTTTCAAAAAATGCTGCAGTTTTACTGATGAAAGGTAATTTATGAGAATTGCTGAAAATTTATACAAAAAATATTAGAACTTTATGGAAAAAGTTTCCATTTAAATGTTAAAAAAAAATCACAAATTTCCAGAAAAAGCTACAATTTCATTAGAAAACGAATTTATGTAGCATAAGACTATATATTTTTTTTTTTTTTTACCTGAAAAAGTAATATTTTTAAAAGCTAAATTTAAGCAATATGCAAAAAATATTAAAATTTGTGGGGAAAAAAGTTGTAATTTTATTGGGGAAAAAATGTCAAATTTATATGGAAAAGTCTTCAAAGGTATTAAATTTGCAAAGAAAAAGAATTATGACAAAAGCAGAACATACGCCAAAAATGTAACAGATATTGGAACAAAATCACAACAGTTTGAGGAAAACATCCACACAAACTTGCAATAAAAAGATCACAAATTTTTTTTGAAAACAACAATTTAGAAAAAAGTTGCGATTTTGTGGAGAAAAATGGTAGCAAATTTACAATCAAAAAAGGCTTCAAATTTATGAGGAAAAAATTTTTTTTAATCCTGATGTTGCCAGGCCACATTGCAGTTATAACTGCTGTTTAATCAGTTTTCAGGCTCAGATGCTTTTGTGGCTCCGTGCAGATTTTTTTTTTTTTTTACACAAAAATCACTGAAAGTGGCTCTTAGTGTAGTCCAGGTTGCAGACCCCGGTCCTCGGCCATTGAACTTGACCAGCACAACCTAGATGGGTCTGCATCTAGGCTGTGTTTACGGTCAACAGTCAGGAGATCCGAACACTCGTTAGCTGGAATGAGCTGCTCCGTCATTGATGGTCTGGTTGAATTTCGTGACACACTTTGGGAACCCTAAAACTTTTCAGTGTGGGCATTGTTGCAGATCCCGGTAATGTACAGTGACACTAAAGGCCCAGTAAGCAGTCTTTGCAACGGACAAGCATGTGTGTGTGCAGCGTCATTATTTTTCTACAACAAAACAAATGTAAAGAAAAAAATGTAAATTTTACAGAAAAAGAACTTGAAAATTCAGAAGTTTGCAAATTTCTAAAATAAGAAATAATGCATCAGATTTATATAGTGCTTTTCAATGGATACATTATTCATTCCAAACAGACAATGGTAAGCTACTGCTGTAGTCACAGCTGCCCAGGGGCAGACTGATGGAAATGTTGCTGCCAACGGCTTCCCCGTCCACTACCGAACATTTATACACATTCACACCAGTCATGGACACTGGAGGCAAAGTGGGTAAAGTGTCTTGCCCGGGGACATGACGGTAGGGTGGCTGGGGAGAGCGAGATTCAAACCACCAACCCTCCGGGTTATTAGATGACCCACTCTACCTCCTGAGCCACTGCTGCCCATAAAAAAAGTCAAATAAAATAAGTCACATAATTTGAAGAAAAGTCTTTCCAATTTCCAAGAACCAATATTGCACATTTCACAAACCAGAGTAGCTCCTCCTGGCCTGATGAAATCACCCTGAGAGTGCTTAGATTTCCTGACCACTGACTTGGACCTCAAACACAACCTAGAGGAGACCCATCCAGTATGTGCTTAAAGCCAAGCTCAATGGCCTAGGACCGGGGTCGGCAACCTGAACTGCACAGTGAGCCACTGTGAGTGATTTTTCTATTAAAACAAATCTGCGGGGAGCCACGAATACAGACGTGGACAAAATTGTTGGTACCCCTCTGTTAATGAAAGAAAAACCCACAATGGTCACAGAAATAACTTGAATCTGACAAAAGTGGTAATAAATAAAAATTCTATGAAAATTAACCAATGAAAATCAGACAATGCTTTTGAATTGTGGTTCAACAGAATTATTTTAAAAAACAAACTCATGAAACAGGCCTGGACAAAAATGATGGTACCCCTAGAAAAGATTGAAAATAATGTGACCATAGGGACATGTTCAACCAAGATGTGTCCTCTAATTAACATCACAAGTGTCTACAAACTTGTAATCAGTCAGTCGGCCTATTTAAAGGGTGACAAGTAGTCACTGTGTTGTTTGGTGACATGGTGTGTACCACACTAAACATGGACCAGAGGAAGCAAAGGAGAGAGTTGTCTCAGGAGATTAGAAAGAAAATTATAGACAAGCATGTTAAAGGTAAAGGCTGTAAGACCATCTCCAAGCAGCTTGATGTTCCTGTGACTACAGTTGCACATATTCAGAAATTTAAGATCCACAGGACCGTAGCCAACCTCCCTGGACGTGGCTGCAGGAGGAGACGGATAATACGAATGGTGTGGGTGACACACATGTTGGGCCCACATTTCCACAGAGATAGGACTGCATGTGTATTGGGGGTTTCACGTCTGGAAGGACAAAGGACTCGAATCTGCAGAAGATAGCGAGGAGGTGTGAGATTTGCCTTTTTATCCCACAGAAGATGCCCTGGAGGGATTTCCGGTTCATCAGTGAATGAGAGACAATGGTGAAGGTTCAAAGGGATGCTTTGTGACTGTATGTTTACTGAAGCACCATGTGACTTGAGTTCTGATGCTGGAAACATATAAAAGGGTGATGTGATATGATTCTTTCTCTTCTTCCTGCTTTGAGAATGCTAGACAATGTGTTCTGTCAATAAAGCTGAACCTGAGAAATAAACTCAGCCTCATCATTCGAGCACATCCTCTACACTGGTGACCTACGACAAAGAATGAGCAGACAGAATTCTCCCGAGCGGGGCTCGGCGGAAGCCAGCCTGATGGCCGCCTCCACGATCCGGCTGCCCGATTTCTGGCAGCACAGCCCGCGCTCATGGTTTAGCGCAGTCGAGGCGCAGTTCAACCTCCGGAGAATCTCCAACGACGACACAAGATTCTACCATGTGGTAGCGAAGCTGGACAGCCACACGGTCCAGAGAGTGGAAGATCTGGTTAATCATCCACCAGACAGCGACAAGTACAGCGCATTGAAGGACGCGCTGATCAGCCATTTCACCCCTTCGGTCCAGCAGCGAGCAGAGGGGCTCCTGACGTTGACGGAGTCGGAGAACGATAGACCTGCGGACCTGATGGTGCAGATGCTGAGGCTGAAAGACTCTGAGGATGGCGAATTCATTTTCGCCCACCTTTTCCTTCGGACCCTGCCGCCAGCAGTTAGGGTAGCCCTGGCAGAGTCGCCCCGATTGGCCAGGCGAGACTACCATGGGCTGAGCAAAGAGGCGCAGCGGCTTGTCGACGCCCACAAGCGGAACGCGGTTTCGGCCGCGGCAGCCAGCCCAGGAACTGCGTCCGGAGACAGCGCGGATCCAGCGGCCGCGGCTCCAGACGCACCAACGACGGCGGTGGCGGGGACCAGGCGGTGGCGGGGACCAGGCGGCGCGGAGCGGAGGACGGCCGGTGCTTCTACCACCGCCATTTTGCAGAGAGAGCGCGCAAGTGCGTCCCACCGTGCCACTTCAAGTGCCAGGGAAACGCCAAGACCGAGGGCCGGTAGCAGCTGCGACCCTCGGCGACGAGAACAAGCTGCTTTATCTGACGGATGCACACTCGGGGAAACAGTTCCTCGTGGACACAGGCTCCCAGCTGAGTTTCGTCACACCCACCTACGCAGAACGGCTGATGCCGTCTAAAGCTCCCTGGGTGTCAGTGTCAGCAGCGAACGGCTCAACGATTAAAACTTTCGGTGAGAGGACCATGCTTCTGTCCTTACAGGGCCGTTCATTTGAGTGGACTTTTATTGTAGCAGCAGTCAGTTTCAACATGTTAGGGGCTGATTTTTTTGTGCTCACATGGTTTATTGGTTGACCTTGCTAATAGACGTCTGATTAATGCACTGTCTTTTCATTCTATCCCCTGCACAGCTCGGGTGGCCCCGCCGACTGCACATGCCAGCGTCTCAGCTGCGGGTGGTAAGTTTCACACATTGCTCGCTCAGTTCCCAGCACTCACAGTCCCCACGTTTTCGGCGACGGTGGCTAAACATGGGGTGGAGCATTTTATCACCACCACCGGGCCTCCCGTCTTTGCAAAAGCTCGGCGCTTGGACCCAGCTAAACTGGCCATCGCGTGCGAGGAGTTCGCTAATCTGGAAAAACTGGGCATTATTAGACGCTCCAAAAGCCCCTGGGCTTCGCCGCTACACATGGTCCCAAAAGCTGATGGCTCGTGGCAACCTTGCGGCGATTTCCGCAGGTTGAACAACGTTTCAGCACATGACCGCTACCCTATTCCGCACATTCAGATTTTTTCTGTTCATTTGGCGGGGGTGCGCATTTTTTCTAAAATAGACTTGGTGCGCGGTTACCACCAAGTTCCAGTGCGCGCGCAGGATGTACCCAAAACAGTGGTCATAACTCCTTTCGGCCTTTTTGAGTTTTTACGCATGCCTTTTGGCCTCAAGGGGGCCGCGCAGACTTTCCAACGCATGATGGATGCAGTTTTACGTGACCTCCCTTTCGTGTTCGTTTATTTGGACGATATTTTAGTAGCCAGCACGTCCGAAGGCGAACACGAAAGCCACCTCACAGCAGTTTTTCGGAGGCTGGCAGAGCACGGGTTAATAATTAACCCAGCGAAGTGCCAGTTTGGGGTGGCGCAGATTGATTTTTGGGGCATCGTGTTTCGGCAGAAGGAGCGGTTCCTCTGCCCGATAAGGTGCGCGCAATAACTGAGTTTCCGCAACCTCAAACGGTCAAGGGGCTACAGGAGTTTCTGGGAATGGTTAATTTTTACAACCGGTTCCTCCCAAGCGCAGCACGGCTCATGCAGCCATTGTACACTGCGTTAAAAAAACAAAAGCCCGCAAATAAAGTTGAATGGTCTCCGGAGCAGGAGCGCGCTTTTGCCCAGGTCAAATCAGCCCTGGCAAACGCAGTTTTGTTAGCACACCCAGTTCCAACGGCCCGCATGGCGCTCACCACTGACACTTCCGATGTAGCAGTGGGGGCGGTAGTTGAACAGTTTGTGGCAGGTACCTGGCAACCTCTCGCGTTTTTCAGCAGGACTTTGCGCGATAGTGAGCGTAAATACAGTGCATTCGACAGGGAGCTTTTGGCCCTACACTTGGCCATCCGCCATTTTCAGTTCTGGTTGGAAGGGCGACGTTTCACCGCGTTTGTGGATCACAAACCGCTAACGTTTGTGATGGCCAAAATTTCAGAACCCTGGTCAGGCCGGCAACAAAGGCAACTAGCTGCAATATCGGAGTTCACCACTGATATTCAGCATGTTGCGGGTAAACACAATGTTGTGGCAGACTGTCTCTCGCGCACGGTAGCAACACCAAGCCCCATGGGGGCAGACTCTGTAGCCGTGGCCGCGGGCCTGGGCAGCGACGCGGGAGCGCACGCAGCCCCGGTCTGTGTAGGCAGCCATGGCCGTGGAGCAGGTTAATGATGCGGACGTGCGCGTGCTCCAGTCTGGACCAACAGGGTTAAGGCTGGAGCACAGGGTGCAGCAAATTGGTATGCTCCCACTAATCTGCGATGTCTCCACGGGACGGCCCCGCCCCGTGGTGCCAGCCGCGTGGCGTCGCCGCGTTTTAGACTCGGTCCATTCTCTCGCGCACCCAGGGGTGCGCGCATCGATTAAGTTAGTGGGGGAGAAATTTGTTTGGCCCGGGTTGCGCAAACAGGTCAAGGAATGGGCGGCGGCCTGCGTAGCGTGTCAGTGAGCCAAAATACACAGACACACTAAGGCTCCGTTGGAACCTTTTCACATCCCCGCTAAGCGTTTTGATCACGTGCATGTTGACTTGGTGGGCCCGCTCCCACCATCACACGGACACACACATCTTTTGACGATGGTGGATCGCACCACGCATTGGCCAGAGGCGATTCCTCTGACATCAACCACAGCGGAAGAAGTTGCGCGAGCATTTTTAGCAGCGTGGGTTGCACGTTTCGGTGTCCCGTCGGATATAACGTCCGACAGGGGTCCCCAATTTATTTCCGAACTATGGTCATCGATGGCCCGCAGCTTGGGGGTGAAGATTCATCGCACTACCGCGTATAACCCCCCAGGCTAATGGTTTATGCAAACGCTTTCACAGGTCATTGAAAGCAGCCCTCAGAGCGTCGCTGACGGATACAAATTGGGTGGACAAACTTCCATGGGTTTTATTGGGGTTGCGTTCTGCACCTAAGGAAGATTTGCATGCTTCCCCAGCTGAGTTAGTCTTTGCACAACCTCTCCGTTTGCCGGGGGAATTTCTCCCCAATAATCCCGCACCAAATGGCCCCCCTGCTCAGCCGTGGCAGAGCGACTCAGGAGCAAACACACTCCCTGGCCCGGTCCATCACAGTTTCCCACACGTTTTTGTGCCAAAGGCTTTAAAAAAATGCAGAGTTTGTTTTTGTTAGACATGATGCTCAGCGTCCAAGTTTGCGACCGTTTTATGACGGACCGTTCAGAGTGCTGGAGACTGGGCAGAAGCATTTTCTGCTAGATTTAGGGGGCAGAAGGGAGTTGATTTGCATAAACAGGCTCAAGCCCGCTTTTGTTTTGGTTGATGAGCAAGTGCAGCTCGCGAAGCCCCCCCGCCGTGGCAGGCCGCCGAAAGGACATTCTCCAGAATCTTCACAGAGACGTGCTAACAGCTTTAATCCACAGATGCAGAGAGACGCTGCAGGGGTAGCAAAGCCAGGTTGCAACAGATTCGGCAGAAGGTTAAAACCCAGGCAGTTGGTGGATTGATTAGTGATATGTGGAGTGTTTTGTGTTTTTCTTTTTTTATGCCATGCATGTTCTGCCCTTAATAGACGTTTGGGGGGGGGTGACACACATGTTGGGCCCACATTTCCACAGAGATAGGACTGCATGTGTATTGGGGGTTTCATGTCTGGAAGGACAAAGGACTCGAATCTGCAGAAGATAACGAGGAGGTGTGAGATTTGCCTTTTTGTCCCACAGAAGATGCCCCGGAGGGATTTCCGGTTCATCAGTGAATGAGAGACAATGGTGAAGGTTCAAAAGGATGCTTTGTGACTGTATGCTTACTGAAGCACCATGTGACTTGAGTTCTGATGCTGGAAACATATAAAAGGGTGATGTGATGTGATTCTTTCTCTTCTTCCTGCTTTGAGAATGCTAGACGATGTGTTCTGTCAATAAAGCTGAATCTGAGAAATAAACTCAGCCTCATCATTCAAGCACATCCTCTACAATGGTAACAAAAGAGCCCAGAACAACCTCTAAACACATTCATGGTGAACTCCAAGGTCAAGGTACATCAGTGTCAGTTCGCACCATCCGTCGTTTGAGCCAAAGTGGACTTCATGGGAGACAACCAAGGAGGACACCACTGTTGAAAACAAATCATAAAAAGCTAGACTGGAATTTGCCAAACTGCATATTGACAAGCCACAAAGCTTCTGGGAGAATGTCCTATGGACAGACGAGACAAAACTGGAACGTTTTGGCAAGGCACATCAGCTCTATGTTCACAGACTCAAAAATGAAGCATGGCAAGAAAAGAACACTGTCCCTACTGTGAAACGTGGAGGAGGTTCTGTTATGTTCTGGGGCTGCTTTGCTGCATCTGGCACAGGGTGTATTGAATCTATGCAGGGTACAATGAAATCTCAAGACTATCAAGGTATTCTAGAGAGAAATGTGCTGCCCAGCATCAGACAGCTTGGTCTCAGTTGCAGGTCATGGGTCTTGCAACAGGATAATGACCCAAAACATACAGCTAAAAACACCCAAGAATGGCTAAGAGCGACACATTGGACTATTCTAAAGTGGCCTTCTATGAGCCCTGATATAAATCCTATTGAACATCTGTGGAAGGAGCTGAAACATGCCATCTGGTGAAGGCACCCTTCAAACCTGAGACAACTGGAGCAGTTTGCTCATGAGGAGTGGGCCAAAATACCTGCTGAGAGGTGCAGAAGTCTCATTGACAGTTACAGAAATCGTTTGATTGCAGTGATTGCCTCAAAAGGTTGTGCAACAAAATATTAAGGGTACCATTGTGGGACCACATGTGTATCACTTTAAGCTTCACATCTCAGAGAGAACAAAGAACTGGGCCTCCTTTGAGATAACAGGAGGATGTGAAAGTTGGTCTTTTGTATGCAGGAGACGACCTTGGGGGATTTCCTAGTCTCCCAGAGACTGAGGAGGATGTTATAAGATTTTAGGAAAGATGTATTGTTACTTGTGAAAAAATGCAATGTGACTTTGATCTTTGAAGGTCCTGATATAAAGGACGAATGTCTGCGTGTTTTTTCCTCTTTCTGTTTTGCTGATGTTGGAAGATGTAAATAAACCTGACTCGTGAGACAAACTCTGCCTCGTCATTTTCACATCCCCACACTGGTGACCCTAAGACGTATCATGGATGAAAGAAATTCCCCCGGGCCAGCCGAGTCAGGAGCTCCCAGCCAAGCGTATGCCGCTACCGTCCAGCTACCGGACTTTTGGCAAGACAACCCGCGCTCCTGGTTCCACTTGGTCGAAGCACAGTTCGCCCTCCGGGGGATAACGGTAGATGACACGAAGTTCTACCATGTGATCGCAAAGCTTGACAACCGCACGGCTCGGCATGTGCAGAGCCTACTGGAGCGGCCACCTGCCAACAACAAATACGGCGGGTTGAAGGCTGCGCTTTTTTTTTTTTTTTTTTTTTTTTTTTGTTACTTATTTGTACCCGTAGGTAGACTTGGTTTGCAGTCTGGTGACAAGCCACCGGCTGCTGGTCGCTGCGTGCGCGAGCGCCCTAAACCTACATGTTTTTGGTATGCGGGAGGAAACCGGAGAAATCCCGGAGTAAACCCGCGCAACACGGGGAGAACATGCAAACTCCACACAGCTCACTGTTGGTCGGGGGCTGGGATCAAACCCACGATCTCATGATCCCCGCGGTCCCCCGGCCGAGGGTAAAACTGTGCTGCCACAGTGCTAAACCACTGCGCCACCGTGCTTATCCAGCGTTTCACCCTCTCAGTCGAGGGGAGAGCGGAGAGGCTCCTGGCTCTGAACGACTTGGGAGATGGCACGCCCATTGACCTGATGGAGAACATGCTAGGGTTGAGAGGCTCAGACGGCGATGACTTCCTCTTCACCCGCATTTTCCTCAGGACCCTACCGTCGGCCACGAGAGCGACCCTGGCCAATTCGCCGTTGTTGGGCCAGCAGGACTTTCGCGCGCTGGCCCAGGAGGCGCACCGGATTCTCAACGCCAGTAAACAGCGCGCGGCCACCGCGGCAGCGACGGAGTTCGGCGCGATGGCCGGAGATGGCGGGGGGCCAGAGATGGCGGTAGCAGAACCACCAACGACGGCGGCGGCGGGGGCCAAGGATTGCGGAGGAGACACCCTCTGTTTCTACCATCGCCGCTTTGCAGAGAAGGCACGCAAATGTATACCACCATGCCAGTTCAAGCGCTCGGGAAACGCCAAGACCGGGGGTCGGGAGCAGCTGCGGCCCTCGGGGAGGAGGACAAACTGCTCTACTTGAAGGATGCGCGCTCGGGGAGGCAATTCCTCGTGGACACAGGCTCCCAAGTGAGTTTCATCCTGCCTTCCTCCGCTGACCGGCTGGTGGTTCCCAGAGGTCACGGGGCGTCAGCAGCGAACGGCTCGGAGATTAAGACCTTTGGTGAGAGGGCTCTGCTTCTGTCCCTACACGGCCGTACATATGAGTGGACTTTTAGCTGCAGTGAATTTCAATATGTTGGGGGCTGATTTTCTGTGCTCACATGGTTTGTTGGTTGATCTTGCTAACAGGCGCCTGGTTAATGCACTCTCTTTTTATTCTATTCCCTGTACAGCCCGAGTGACCCCGCCAACAGCACAAGCCAACATCACAACTGCAAGCGGTAAGTTCCACACACTGCTCACTCAGTTCCCAGCACTCACGGTTCCCACATTTTCAGCAACCGTCGCTAAACACGGGGTGGAACATTTTATTACTACCACCGGACCGCTCGTTTTTGCAAAAGCTCGGCGCTTGGATTCAGCTAAACTGACCATAGCGCGCGAGGAGTTCGCCAACCTGGAAAGGTTGGGCATCATCAGGCGTTCGAACAGCCCATGGGCTTCCCCACTGCACATGGTCCCGAAAGCTGACGGCTCGTGGCGACCTTGCGGAGATTTCTGCAGGTTGAACAATGCCACAGCACACGACCGCTACCCAATCCCGCATATCCAAGATTTTTCCGTTCATTGGGCGGGGGCGCGCGTTTTTTCTAAGATAGACTTGGTCCGCGGTTACCATCAAGTCCCAGTGCGCGCTGAGGACATACCCAAAATAGCGGTAATAACTCCGTTCAGTCTATTCGAGTTTTTGCGCATGCCATTTGGGCTTAAAGGCGCTGCGCAGACGTTCCAACGCATGATGGACGCGGTGTTGCGCGATCTCCCCTTCGTATTCGTCTACCTGGACGACATCTTAGTCGCCAGCGCGTCCCAAGACGAACACGAAAACCACCTCACGGCAGTTTTCCAGAGGTTGGGAGAGCACGGTTTAATAATCAACCCAGCGAAGTGTCAGTTCGGAGTGACGCAGATTGATTTTTTTGGGGCATCGCGTCTCTCCAAAAGGAGCGGTTCCACTGCCTGACAAAGTGCGCGCGGTAGCAAATTTTCCCCAGCCGCAAACAGTCAAAGCGTTTCAGGAGTTTTTGGGAATGGTGAATTTTTATAACCGTTTCCTCCCCCGCGCAGCGCAGCTCATGCAACCACTGTATGCCGCACTCAAAAAACAAAAACCCACAAATAGGATCGAATGGTCTCCGGAGTGAGAGCGAGCATTTTCGGAGGTCAAAACAGCCCTGGCAAACGCTGCGTTGTTAGCACATCCAGACCCAATGGCCCGCATAGCGCTCACTACTGACGCGTCAGATGTGGCCATAGGGGCGGTCGTGGAGCAGCATGTAGCCAGGGCTTGGCAGCCTCTCGTCTTTTTCAGCAGGACTTTGCGTGATAGTGAGCGAAAATACAGCGCATTTGACAGGGAGTTGTTAGCTCTCCACTTGGCCATTTGCCACTTCCAGTTTTGGCTGGAGGGACGCCATTTCACCGCGTTCGTTGACCACAAGCTGCTAACATTCGCGTTTCAGAACCGTGGTCAGGCCGGCAGCAGAGACAGCTGGCTGCTATCTCAGAGTTTACTACCGATATTCAGCATGTGGCGGGTAAACTGAATGTAGTGGCAGACTGTCTCTCGCGCGCCGTGGCTGCCCCAGTCCGCATAGGGATAGATTATGCAGCCATGGCCGCAGATCAGGTTAGCGACGCGGACGTGCGCGCGCTCCAGTCTGGACCAACCAGGTTAAGGCTGGAGAACAGGGTGCTGCAAGACGGTATGCCCCCCCTAATCTGCGATGTCTCCACTGGGCGACCGCGTCCTGTGGTACCGGCCGCGTGGCGCCGCCGCGTTTCTGACTCGATTCATTCTCTGGCGCACCCGGGAGTGCGCGCGTCGGTCAAAATGGTAGGAGAGAAATTTGTATGGCCGAGCCTGCGCAAACAAGTTAGAGAGTGGGCAGCAGCCTGCATGGCTTGTCAACGAGCCAAGGTACACAAACACACGAGAGCTCCCTTGGAGCCGTTCCACATCCCGGGTAAGAGGTTCGATCACATGCATGTGGACCTCGTAGGCCCCCTCCCGCCATCACAGGGGTGCACACACCTTCTGACAATGGTAGACCGCACCACGCGCTGGCCGGAAGTGGTCCCACTGGCACCAACCACAGCCGAGGAGGTGGCGCGCGCATTTTTAACAGCATGGGTAACATGCTTTGGAGTCCCGTCAGACATTACGTCCGACAGAGGTCCTCAAATTTGTTTCCGAACTTTGGTCAGCAATGGCCCGCAGCCTGGGGGTAACGATCCACCGCAAAACCGTGTACAATCCGCAGGCTAATGGGTTATGCGAACGTTTTCATAGGTCATTGAAAGCGGCTCTCAGGGCGTCGCTAACGGATGCAAATTGGGTGGACAGGCTACCATGGGTTTTATTGGGGTTGCGTTCTGCACCTAAAGAGGACTTAGAAGCCTCCCCGGCTGAGCTAGTTTTTGCGCAACCACTTCGGCTGCCCGGGGAGTTTCTCCCAGATAATCCTGCGCCAGATAGCTCTCCCTCTCAGTGGTTGCAGTGTGGCACGGAATCGGGCACGCTGCCTGGTCCCGTTCACCACAGTTTTCCGCACGTTTTTGTGCCTAAGGCTTTGAAAAACGCGGAATTTGTTTTTGTCAGGCACGAGGCCCATTGCACACCGCTGCGACCACCTTATGATGGACCATTTAGAGTGCTGGAAACAGGGGACTGTGGGACACACATACGCACATATGTATATCACTGTATGATTCATACATATACCACCTTAGGCTTCACATCTGAGACGGAACAAAGGACTGAGCCTCTTTGGAGATAACACGAGGATGTGAGAGTTTAGTCTTTGGCATGCAAAGAGACGGCCTTGGGGGATTTTGCCCAGCGGCCAGAGACTGAAGGTGGGGGGGTGTTAAGATTGGGAAGAAGATGCATTGTTACTGGGGATTAAGTACAATGTGACTGTGTGCTTTGATGTCCTGGGGTATAAAAGGGACAGATGTTGGGGGATTCTTTCTCTTCTGTTTTTGAATGATGTTGGAGAATGGAATAAACCTGACTCGTGAGATAAACTCAGCCTCATCATTTCCACATTCTCCACACTGGTGACCCTAAGACGTATCATGAGCGAAAGAAATTCCCCCGAGCTGGACTCGTCAGGAGACAGCCAGGCGAACGCAGCCACAGTCAAGCTACCAGACTTCTGGCAAGACAACCCGTGCTCCTGCTTCCCCTTGGCCGAAGCACAGTTCGCCCTCCGGGGGATAACGGTAGATGACACGAAATTCTACCATGTTATTGCCAAGCTCGACAACCGCACAGCTCGACATGTGCAGATCCTTTTGGAGCACCCACCGGCCAACGACAAATACGGCGGGTTGAAGGCTGCACTCATCCAGCGTTTCACCCCCTCAGTCCAGGAGAGAGCGGAGAGGCTCCTGGCTCTGAACGACTTGGGAGATAGCACGCCCGTCGACTTGATGGAGGACATGCTGAGGTTGAGGGGCTCAGACGGCGACGACTTCCTCTTCACCCACATTTTCCTGAGAACCCTACCGTCGGCCACGAGAGCGGCCCTGGCCAGTTCACCGTTGTTGGCCCAGCGGGACTTCCGCGCACTAGCCCAGGAGGCACAACGGATTCTCAACGCCAGCAAACAGCGTGCGGCCACCGCGGCAGCGACGGAGCTCGGCGCGACAACCGGAGACGGCAGGGGGCCAGAGGCGGCGGTAGCAGATCCACCGACAATGGCGGCGGCGAGGGCCAAGGATCGTGGAGAAGACGACCTCTGTTTCTACCATCGCCGCTTTGCAGAGAGGGCACGCAAATGTATACCACCGTGCCAGTTCAAGCGCTCGGGAAACGCCAAGGCTGGGGGTCGGTAGCAGCCGCGGCCCTCGGGGAAGAGAACAAGCTGCTCTACTTGACGGATGTGCGTTCGGGGAGGCAATTCCTCGTGGACACAGGCTCCCAAGTGAGTTTTATCACGCCTACCTATGCTGACCGGCTGGCGGGCCCCAGAAGCCAGGGAGCGTCAGCAGCGAACGGCTCGAGGATTAAGACCTTTGGTGAAAGGACTCTGCTTCTGTCCCTACACGGCCGTACATTTGAGTGGACCTTTGTTATAGCTGCAGTGAGCTTCAATATGTTGGGGGCTGATTTTCTGTGCTCACATGGTTTGTTGGTTGATCTTGCTAATAGGCGCCTGGTTAATGCACTTTTTTATTCTATTCCCTGTGCAGCCCGAGTGACCCCACCCACAGCACAAGCCAACGTCACAACGGCAAGCGGTAAGTTCCACACACTACTCACTCAGTTCCCAGCACTCACGGTTCCCACATTTTCAGCAGCTGTCGCTAAACACGGAGTGGAACATTTTATTACTACCACCGGACCGCCCGTTTTTGCAAAAGCTCGGCGCTTGGACGCAGCTAAACTGACCATAGCGCGCGAGGAGTTCGCCAACCTGGAAAAATTGGGCATCATCAGGCGTTCGAAAAGCCCATAGGCTTCCCCGCTTCACATGGTCCCGAAAGCTGACGGCTCGTGGCGACCTTGTGGAGATTTCTGCAGGTTGAACAACGCCACAGCGCACGACCACTACCCAATCCCGCATATCCAAGATTTTTCCGTTCATTTGGCGGGGGCGCGCGTTTTTTCTAAGATAGACTTGGTCCGCGGGTAAAACCAAGTCCCAGTGCGCGCTGAGGACATACCCAAAACAGCGGTAATAACTCCGTTCGGCCTATTCGAGTTTTTGCGCATGCCGTTTGGGCTTAAAGGCGCTGCGCAGACGTTCCAACGCATGATGGACGCGGTGTTGCGCGATCTCCCCTTCGTGTTCGTCTACCTGGACGACATCTTGGTAGCCAGCGCGTCTGAAGACGAAAACGAAAATCACTTCATGGCAGTTTTCCGGAGGTTGGGAGAGCATGGGTTGATAATCAACGCAGCGAAGTGTCAGTTCGGGGTGACGCAGATTGATTTTTTGGGGCATCGTGTCTCTCCAGAAGGAGCAGTTCCTCTGCCTGACAAAGTGCGCGCAGAAACAAATTTTCCCCAGCCACAAACGATCAAAGCGTTACAGGAGTTTTTGGGAATGGTGAATTTTTATAACCGTTTCCTCCCCCGCGCAGCTCATGCAACCATTGTATGCCGCGCTAAAAAAACAAAAACACACAAATAAAATCAAATGGTCTCCGGAGCGAGAGCGAGCATTCTCGGAGGTCAAAACAGCCCTGGCAAACGCTGTGTTGTTAGCACATCCAGACCCAACGGCCCGCATAGCGCTCACTACTGACGCGTCAGATGTGGCCATTGGGGCGGCCGTGGAGCAGCATGTCGCCGGGGCTTGGCAGCCGCTCGCCTTTTTCAGCAGGACTTTGCGCGATAGTGAGCGAAAATACAGCGCATTCGACAGGGAGTTGTTAGCTCTCCACTTGGCCATTCGCCACTTCCAGTTCTGGCTGGAGGGACGCTGTTTCACCGCGTTCGTCGACCACAAGCCGCTGACTTTCACGATGGCCAAGGTTTCAGAACCGTGGTCAGGCCGGCAGCTGGCTGCAATCTCAGAGTTTACTACCGATATTCAGCACGTAGCGGGTAAACTGAATGTAGTGGCAGACTGTCTCTCGCGCGCCGTAGCGGCTCCAGTCCGCGTAGGGATAGATTATGCAGCCATGGCCGCGGAGCAGACTAGCGACGCGGAAGTGCGCGCGGCCCCAGTCCGCGTAGGGATAGATTATGCAGCCATGGCCGCGGATCAGATTAGCGACGCGGACGTGTGCGCGCTCCAGTCTGGACCAACAGGGTTAAGGCTGGAGAACAGGGTGCTGTAGGATGGTATGCCCCCCCTAATCTGCGATGTCTCCACGGGACGACCGCGCCCGGTGGTACCGGCCGCGTGGCGCCGCCGCGTTTTTGACTCGATTCATTCTCTGGCGCACCCGGGGGTGCGCGCGTCGGTCAAAATGGTAGGAGAGAAATTTGTATGGCCGAGTCTGTGCAAACAAGTTAGAGAGTGGGCAGCAGCCTGCATGGCTTGTCAACGAGCCAAGGTACACAGGCACACGAGAGCTCCCTTGGAGCCGTTTCACATCCCGGCTAAGAGGTTCGATTATGTTCACGTGGACCTCGTAGGCCCCCTCCCGCCGTCACAGGGGTGCACACACCTTCTGACAATGGTAGACTGCACCACGCGCTGGCCGGAAGTGGTCCCACTGTCATCAACCACAGCCGAGGAGTTGGCGCGCGCGTTTTTAACAGCATGGGTAGCGCGCTTTGGAGTCCCGTCGGACATTACGTCCGACAGAGGTCCTCAAATTTGTTTCCGAACTTTGGTCAGCGATGGCCCGCAGCCTGGGGGTAACGATCCACCGCCCTACCGCGTACAACCCGCAGGCTAATGGGTTATGCGAACGTTTTCATAGGTCATTGAAGGCGGCCCTCAGAGCGTCGCTTACGGATGCAAATTGGGTGGACAGGCTACCATGGGTTTTATTGGGGTTGCGTTCTGCACCTAAAGAGGATTTAGAAGCCTCCCCGGCGGAACTAGTTTTTGCGCAGCCACTTCGGCTGCCTGGGGAATTTCTCCCAGATAATCCTGCGCCAGAATGCTCCCCGGCTCAGTGGTTGCAGAGTGGCACGGAAGCGGGCATGCTGCCTGGCCCCGTTCACCACAGTTTTCCGCGCGTTTTTGTGCCTAAGGCTCGAAAAAATGCGGAGTTAGTTTTTGTCAGACACGACGCGGATCGCCCACCGTTGCGACCACCTTATGATGGACCATTTAGAGTGCTGGAAACAGGGGATAAGCATTTTTTGCTAGATTTGGGGGCAGGAAAGAAAAGATTGGCATAAACAGGCTCAAACCTGCCTTTACGTTGGCCGACGAGGATGTGCTGTTGGCCACGGCTCCTCGGCGTGGCAGACCCCCTAAGGAACATTCCCCAGAACACCCACAGGGATTGACTAACAGTTCTCATCCTCAGACAGCAGCTCCCCAGCAGGAGGGCGCCGCGAAAGTGGTAAAGCCTGCTTACAGCAGATACGGGAGGAGACTGAGGCCCAAACAACACGTGGACTGATGTGTCATAATTTTACCATGACATGCAGACTGTTATTACGTTGTTCCATCTTAGACGTTTGGGGGGGGGGGTCATGTGGGACACATATACGCACATATGTATATCACTGTATGATTCATACATATACCACCTTAGGCTTCACATCTGAGACGGAACAAAGGACTGAGCCTCTTTGGAGATAACACGAGGATGTGAGAGTTTAGTCTTTGGCATGCAAAGAGACGGCCTTGGGGGATTTTGCCCAGCGGCCAGAGACTGAAGGGGGGGGTGTTAAGATCGGGAAGAAGATGCATTGTTACTGGGGATTAAGTACAATGTGACTGTGTGCTTTGATGTCCTGGGGTATAAAAGGGACAGATGTTGGGGGATTCTTTCTCTTCTGTTTTTGAATGATGTTGGAGAATGGAATAAACCTGACTCATGAGATAAACTCAGCCTCGTCATTTCCACATTCTCCACAGGACAAACATTTTTTTGTTAGATTTGGGGGGCAGGAAAGAGAAGATTGGCATAAACGGGCTTAAACCCGCCTTTGTGGTGGCGGACGAGGATGTGCTGTTGGCCAGGGCCCCTCGGCGCAGCAGACCCCCCCCTGGGGACATCCCCCAGAACACCCACAGAGAGTGACAAACAGTTCTCACCCCAAGACAGCAGCGCCCCAGCGGGATGGCGCCGCAAAAGTTGCGAAGCCCGCTTACAGCAGATACGGGAGGAGACTGAGGCCCAAGCAGCTCGTGGGTTAATGTGTAATGATTTTATCATGACATGCAGACTGTATTCTGTTGTTCCATCACATGTGTATCACTTTAAGCTTCACATCTCAGAGAGAACAAAGAACTGGGCCTCCTTTGAGATAACAGGAGGATGTGAAAGTTGGTCTTTTGTATGCAGGAGACGACCTTGGGGGATTTCCTAGTCTCCCAGAGACTATGAGGAGGATGTTATTAGATTTTAGGAAAGATGTATTGTTACTTGTGAAAAAATGCAATGTGACTTTGATCTTTGAAGGTCCTGATATAAAGGACGAATGTCTGCGTGTTTTTTCCTCTTTCTGTTTTGCTGATGTTGGAAGAGGGAAATAAACCTGACTCGTGAGATAAACTCTGCCTCGTCATTTTCACATCCCCACACCATCATTTTTGTCCAGGCCTGTTTCATGAGTTTGTTTTTTAAAATAATTCTGTTGAACCACAATTCAAAAGCATTGTCTGATTTTCATTGGTTAATTTTCATAGAATTTTTATTTATTACCACTTTTGTCAGATTCAAGTTATTTCTGTGACTATTGTGGGTTTTTCTTTCATTAACAGAGGGGTACCAACAATTTTGTCCACGTCTGTAGCTGAGCCTAAAAACTCAGGTAAAACAGCAGAATTACAACTACAGTCTGCCCTGACAACATCAGAATCAAGAGGGTTCTTATTAGAAATTTGCAGCTTTTTTATTCTAAATTTGTTTTTCTCACAAAATTTTTCAACTTTTCCTGATTTTTTTTGTCTTGCAAAATTGTGTGGGTTTTTTCCCCCTCATCAAACTGTATTTTTTCCCCCTAAATTTGTTGTTTGGCTTAAATGTTTTTGCTTTTTCCCTAAATTTAGCATTTTCTCTGCAAATTTAAAACCTCTATCATGTAAAATCAAAGCCTTTTTTCCAAATAAATTTGTGACATTTTCCCAATAAAGTTATACGCTCTCTTCATAAATTTTGATATTTTTTTGGCAAAATCTTCTGCTTTTCTCATCAGATTGTCTTATCTGATTGTTCCCTTTTTTTAAGGTAAAAGTGCTGTCTTTATCACATAAATGTGTAATGTTTTCTAATAAAATTGTAGCTTTTTCTGGGAAATTTGTGACTTTTTCTTGCTAATTTGTGGTGGCTTTCCTCATAAAATTGCGTTTTCTCTAAATTTCAAATATTTTTGGCATAACTTTAGCTATTCTCAAATTATAATTTTTTTGTAAATTTATTACCTTTCATGGGCAAAACTGCAGCATTTTTTTTATACACAAATTTATTACATTTTTCTACTTTTTACAGCAAATTTGTGATTTCTTTTGCAACTTTTTTCCTTGAAAATTTGTGGGTGTATTTTCCTCAGAAAATTACAAAATTTTCCCATAAATTTGTGAGACTTTTTGGCATAAATTTTCAGGTTTTCTATCATTTTCTGCTTTTTAGGATAGTTTTGCAACCTTTTTTCTTGTAAAATTTATTGCTTCTTTTCTTGGAAATGTA
Organism: Pholidichthys leucotaenia; assembly: GCA_020510985.1. Taxonomy (NCBI): domain Eukaryota; kingdom Metazoa; phylum Chordata; class Actinopteri; order Cichliformes; family Pholidichthyidae; genus Pholidichthys; species Pholidichthys leucotaenia. The sequence goes on from CM035842.1 coordinate 293,019,128, forward strand.
TGTATGTTTGTTTTTGGCTAAAGGGCCACATGTGGCCCTAGAGCTGCAGGTTGCAGACCCCTGGCCGAGGAGGAGTGCTTTTTGTGACATCATAAATGCCCCGATCTCCTGACCTTTGACCTCAGCCTGGATGCAGACCTACCTGAGGATCATTGTGAGACAGCTTGGTGACCACTGGGGTAACTGCCTAGCTAGGAGTAGTGATTCCCGTGAAATGTGAACAGACGGACGGACCATGGATGCTGCATCGTCGCACTAGCTCCTTTTGGCTTAGAATGAGCTAAAAATGCACATTTACAAGTCGGAAATGTATTTCTGACAGGTTAACTCATATGACTCAGCTTTTTCACCTTCGTTTTATTTCTGTCCTTTGTAGAAGATCAGGCAGATCAGGCTTTGGTGTCAGAATTTTTAAGTCGTCCTGCAGGTCAGCCCAGCCATCACTTTTTCAGGGCGATGCTGACCACTGAACTGCCTGGTCAGAAGATCGCGATGTTTAATCATTTCTTTAGGCAATGAAAGCCACCACATACTGCTGCATAATTGTAGCAGAATAGCTGCAATTTAAAAATAAGGCAAGTTGGCCATCATTTGTGCAGACAAACTTTCCCTCTTCAATACATCCCCCCCTCATTAAAAAAAAAAAAATTTGTATAAAATTCTCTCTCGAGGTGTCAAAACCCAGCGCAAAGATGACAAAGAGGCAGAATTGATTTGAGCAGGTTTTATTAAAGCTCTACCGCTGCTTTGCCGGGCTGCTTCAAAAGCAATCTCTTCTCTGCAAATTCATATTTTAACTGCAGCAAATCACCGTGGATAAGAAATATCTGAACTGCGTAGATGATCAGGTCATTAAAATGACTACAACACCTCAAATGCATTCCAGGTTCTGATACTTTGCAATAAATCACAAAACTCCCAGATGACATATACTTGTGTGTTTTACAGCTGAGTGAGGAGAGAAATATCCAAAATTGTCCCAAGGAAAACAAGCAAATGAATACTGATTTTGCATTTTGATTTCCCTTGTTTATGTCTAGCTTACCTATGGTCTAAGGCCCCGTCACGGAGCCGGATCTGTTCTCTACTGAATAGCTTCTCTTACAGCAGGACTAATTTACCAATATAAGAGGCTAAACTGTGTTGTTATTTTATTTGGAAAAGCAGGACTGAGCGGAACGGTGGGTTAGCTTCAGGGTTTCAGGTGTTTTGATGGAGCTAGAACATTTTCTAAGTCAGCAGACACTGTAGGTCAGGCATGGATCCAGCTGGGAGATTACTTCACCACCCTGGAGAAGAAGAAGTTAAAAAGAGATGAAAGACTATCAGTGATGCTTCTCGCCCCCTTTTCGTCCCCCTTAACAGAGACCCCCCCCCCCCAATATCATCACAAACATTTAATGTCATGTTACATAAGACTTTGAAGAACCAATGCTAAATGCAAAAAAAAGCTTGCAAATTTGTAACATTTTTTTGGAAATTTGCAACGCCTTTCTTTTAAATCTACAACTTTTTTCTAATAAATCTGCAACTTTTTTTCTGATAAATTTGCATCTTTTTTTTCTCTCGTAAATTTGCAATGTTTCTATGTAAATGTCAACTTTTCATAATTTGCAATTTTTTTCCTGTTAAATCTTTCTCATAAATTTGCTACTTTTTCTTGTAAATTTGCAACTTTTTTCACACAAATTCTCTTTATTTTCTTGTAAACATGCAACTTTTTCCTCATGAACTTACTGGGTTTTTTCCTAGTAAATTCACTACTTTTTTCATCATAAATCTGCAACTTTTTTTGTTGTAAATTTGTGACTTTTTTTTTTCTTTTAAATTTGCAAGAAATTTTAAAGGTTTTCAACTTTTCTGTATTACAAAAACGGGCCCCTAAACACTTTCTTGCCTATAGGGCCCCAAATACCTGTAGTGTCTCCCTCAATCTTCACCCTGGGGAAAACCTTCTGTTTATTGTCCCCCACAACAGTGACATGTGAGTGAATCTGTCTCAGCCACATTTTTGAAACAATGGGAAAAACATCATGCTACATGTGTGCTGACAAAACTATCATTTTGAGATATTAGTAGTAATCCTGTCAGATATACTCACACACTGATTTCCTTGTAGCGATCCAGGGCCTCCTGAGCCACCACCTCGGAGAACTTGGGGTCGGTCCAGGGGATGTCTCCTGGCACGGTGAAGTTCATGGGTGGAGAGTCAAAGAGCTGCACCGACACTTTGGTGTCGTCAGGCTCCTTATTCTCATCGGGCCTCTGCTCAGAGTCCTTGCATATTACCTGCAGTGCAGCAAAGGCAGACTTTCAGTTCATGCGAATACTGTGTAGCACAAGCTGATTTTGGCAAATACTGTAATCAGGGAGCCAATGAAAGATTTACTGCATGCAAAATAAGCTTGTTACTTAGTGATCTATGGAAAATTTACATGCACCTCTTATAAATTTGCAACTTTTTCCTTTTAAACTTGCTTTTTTCCTTGTAAAAATGCATTGTTTGCTCATAAATTTGTAAGTTTTTTTCCTCGTAAACTTTCAACTTTTTCTCTCATAAATTTGCAACTTTTTCCTCATAATTTTCTAACTTTTTTCTCTAAAACTTTAAATTTTTCTGTCATAAATTTGCAAATTTTTCCTAAGAAATTTGTTACTTTTCCTCTTAAACTTGCTTTATTCTTGTAAATATTCATTGTTTTTCTTCATAAATTTGCAACTTTTTCTTCATAAATTTATAACTTTTTTGTCTTAAACTTTCCATGTTTTCTCTCATAAATTTGAAACTTTTTCTCACAAATTTGCAACTTTTTTCTCTTAAACTTGCAATTTTTTCTATGTAAATTATCAACTTTTTCCTCCTAATTTTGTTACTTCTTTCTCTTAAACTTTAACATTTTCTTTCATAATTTTGCAACTTTTTTTTTCATAAATTTGTGACAATTTTTGTCACTTTTTTTCTTAAATTTGTACCTTATTTACCATAAACGTGTGAGTTTTTTCATAAATTTGCTGCTTTTTTCTTGTAAAGTTACAACGTTCATATGGATGCTGGTTAAGTTTTTATTCTCTGTAATGGACCCAAATTCATTTTTGTCATGTTTTTTAGGAGTGGAGATATTTTCTTAAATTTAATTTTAAAGGGTTTAAATTAAAAAAAAAAAAAAAAAATCAGACCCCCAAACACAAACTTCCATATGGCCCCAAAAAAGCTGTAAACAGCCCCGTTTATGACCATTATGATGTCATCAACTCTGTTTTAACCAGTGTTTCAACTGCAAGATTCTGTTTCCTGTGAACTTTGTCAGTATTGATTAATTTATATCACAATAAAGCTGGAAATGAGCTAAAACCAACAAGCATGTTTATTTCTCAGCTTTATTAATTTCTTCTTTAATCCTATAACCTGAAGTTAACAATATCACCGGTTAAACAAATACTGGGATACATGAGGTGAGGTAAAAGCGTTGGTCCTACATACGCCCTGGACACGGAAGATGCCGTCTTTGGTATTGTTTGCTAGAGACGCCACCCAGCCGAACTGCCTGTTCAACATCTCCATGATGGTGGAGGTGTTGAAGGTCCTCTCCTCGAACATCCTCAGGAGTGAGTTGTACTGCTGGGTGAATCGCTCAGCCAAGGCCAGGGCCTCCTCCAGTTCCTCCTTCAGGGGGCCCTCCAGAGGTTTCTTCCCGGAGCAGTCTGAGAAGGAAACAATGACAACATATTCACAGCACAGTCTTGGCTGGTTTGGCAAAGAATCCAGCACACCGTCCTTCTCAGAAATGAATGGAGCTGCAGTTGTCTTTGTAACCACAAGATGTCACTAAAACCCAAGTTTCCAAAACTTATATTGGGCACCTTTCATAAAATACAGGAAAATAATCTCACCAATGTGCTGGATTTCTTTGCACTTCTGGCACTCATCGCGGAACTTCAGGCAGCCAGCTGAGTTGCGACGGATCTCTCTGCAGGTCATCCTGCCGTCACCGTAAGGTTTGGTGATGATCACGTCCTCATTCACATTTCCACCTGCACAAAAGACAAACACACAGCATTCTTAATATCAAAGCCCTTACAGGTGCATTCACAAAACAACAGAAAGCCAGCCTCTAAAAGCTGCTCCTAGCTGAACCACACTTGGATGATGCTTGCGCTCTGAGTGGCCTGCTTGAGGATTTCTGGATCATCCAACTTCCTGATATCTTGAAAACAAAACAACAAAGTGTTTCTCAAAACATTTGAGGTGGGAAATAAGCTGTTTAGATGCCAAATCTTATTTTAATTGATATTCATGTAAATAACAATGCTGCGTTACCACCAAAATAGTGGTAACACCAGTGGTTACTACCATTGGGTGCATGCGCACACAGCGACTGGCAGTGGGTGAGAAAGTTTGGCATCTTAGTCTCTGTTTTTATGCACTTTAATGTGTTTTAACGTAATTCTCTGTGCCGTTTTTTTTTTTTTTTTTTTGTTACTTATTTGTACCCGTAGGTAGACTTGGTTTGCAGTCTGGTGACAAGCCACCGGCTGCTGGTCGCTGCGTGCGCGAGCGCCCTAAACCTACATGTTTTTGGTATGCGGGAGGAAACCGGAGAAATCCCGGAGTAAACCCACGCAACACGGGGAGAACATGCAAACTCCACACAGCTCACTGTTGGTCGGGGGCTGGGATCGAACCCACGACCTCATAATCCCCGCGATCCCCCGGCCAAGGGTAAAACTGTGCTGCCACAGTGCTAAACCACTGCGCCACCGTGCAGCCCCTTGAAGCCCCGTGGTTTTGTCCTTGAATTGTTTGTGGGCTATAAAATGAAGAGGTCTTTGGTTCCATCAGTATGGATTTTCTTCTTGTTATTGCACTGTGGCTCCTTTCTTACTGGCTCTTTGTCTGGGACGTCAGCGCGGTCATGTTGGTAAGCGGTCACGTTGGTAAGAATGCAGTATTCCAGAGACATGTTACTGCAGCTAAACATGGATAATCCAGTGTCTGTGTTTGAGTTTATGCCGCAACTGCTGGACTTTATTTTAAGAGACTCTCATGGACACAGCAATGAAAAGAGAGACAAAAGGAGGAAACGCGGAAAGCGTGGAGGCATAAGATTAAACCTGAGGAGGCGTCAGTTTAACCACATTCCTCTTCCTTCCATTATTATGGGGAACGTACAATTCCTGAGAAATAAAGTGGATGAAATTCAAGGAAATGTCCGATATCAGAAGGATTTCAAGAACTGCTGTGTCATGGCTTACACGGAGACATGGCTTACAGATCATGACTGGGACCCGGACCTGTGTATTGACGGCTTTGGAGCCCCACTTTGCTTGGATCGGCAGGAAGAGGTAACGGGGAAACGTCAGGGAGGCGGAGTATGTTTGTATATTAATAAACAGTACTGTACATCTGTCACGGTCAGAAAGCACATCTGTACACCAGACGTGGAGCTTCTGTCCATATCGCTACGCCCCTTTTATCTGTTCCGCGAGTTCCCCCAACTTTTCATAACGACGGTGTACATTCACCTGAGGGCGGACGCTGCCTCCGCCTCCAGCACCGTCTTTGATGTTGTACAGTGGTTGCAGTCGAGTTCCTCAGAGACTCCAAATTTTATCCTTGGGGATTTTAACCATGTTTCTTTAAAGAAGACACTTAAAAACTTTTATCAGTACATCTCCTGGCCAACCAGGCGAGAAAAGACATTGGACCTGTGCTATGGATCCATAGAGGGGGCCTTTAAATCTCTTCCCATTCCTCCTTTAGGATCCTCAGATCACAACTGTGTACATTTGCTGCCCACATATAAAACTGCTCTCAGAAGAGAGAAGACAAAGACCAGGGACATAAAGGTCTGGACAGATGATTCAGTGCTCTGCCTCCAGGAATGTTTAAACTGTACGGACTGGGAGGTGTTCACACTGTCCTGTGGGGATGATTTGGACTCTGGTGGACGTCACATGCTCTTATATGGCTTTTTGCAGGGATACGATCGTTCCATGTAAACGTGTCAAAATATATCCCAACAACAAGCCATGGGTTACTAAATCAGTTAAATCCTGTTTACAGAGGAAAGCACTTGCCTTTAAACAGGGGGTTGTTTCTGAGCTGCAGGTTGCCACAAAAGAGCTGAAGTCCAAAATTTTAAGAGCAAAACAGAATTATAAATCAGAATTGGAAAGCAAGATGGCAGTAAAGAAGCTTGGTTCAGCCTGAGCTAGTATGAATACTATTGCAGGCCTTCAGAGCACAGAGTGCAGTAATCATGTGTCTTTAGATGGTTTTAATTCAGACACAGAGCTGGCTAATGCTCTTAATTGTTTTTATGGTCATTTTGATTCTTTTGATTTTAGCACAGAAACCCAAGATTTGAAACAGAAACTCAAAGACAATCAGCACTTTCATACTGAGTTGCAGGATGTGTGCTGTAAAAGTGAACAAAAGACAGGGCCCTGATAATATACTGTATGTGGGCACTTGGTAAAGTCCTGTGCACATGAACTAAGTCCTGTGTTTCACTACATTTTTAATAAGTCCTTACAGACACAACATGTGCCTAAGGTCTGGAAAGATGCCGTGGCTGTCCCTGTTTCAAAATCCAGCTGTCCTAAAATGGTAAATGATTTTAGACCAGTTGCCTTGACTTCAATTTTAATGAAAATTTTTGAAAAACTGGTCAGATTTGAGGTCCTAAAGCAGACTGAGCATGCATTGGATCCTTTGCAGTTTGCCTATAGGCCTCACAGAGGAGTGGAGGATGCCACTGTCACTCTGCTTAACTTGCTTTTTAAACATCTGGATTTTAATGGGACACACGCCAGGCTTTTATTTGTGGACTTTTCTTCTGCTTTTAATACAATCCAACCTCATATTTTAGTTGAAAGGCTCCTGCAACAATTTGATTTGAGTAATAATCTGGTGGGTTGGATTCTGGATTTTTTAATCAACAGGACACAGAGAGTAAGGGTCAATGGTACATTGTCTGACCATAAGTGTTCTTCTACTGGCTCTCCTCAGGGGTGTGTGTTGTCACCACTACTCTTCATCCTGTACACAAACATGTGTCGGAGCAGACATGACAACAGACACATTATAAAGTATGCTGATGATTCAGTTATTGTCAGTTTCCTTCAGGATGGTGAGAGTGGTAACGGCCCAGTAGTTGATGATTTTGTTCACTGGTGTGAGGATTCCTACCTGCAGCTGAATACGACAAAAACTAAAGATATGATTATTGATTTTAGGAGGAAAACTCCCAGGCACAAAGTCACTGTACTAAAAGGCCAGACCATTGAATGTGTGCAATCTTACAAATATCTTGGGACGATTATTGATAGTAATTTAAACTTTGAAGAGAACTGTGAAAGGGTGTGCAAAAAGGGTCAGCAACATTTGCAATGTTTAAGGAAACTCGCACACTTCCAAATTGACCGAACCATAATGACAATGTTTTATCGGGCTTTTATTGAATCTGTTTTATCCTTTTCTGAAGTGTCATGGTTTGGGCAGATAAAACTGAAACAGAGGAAATCCTTAGACCAGGTAGTTAGATGGTCCAGTCGTTTGCTTGGGGAGTCACAGCTGAGCCTGACATCCCTGTACACCAGACAGGTACAGAGGATGGCTACCTCCATTTTAAATGATGACTCCCACCCTTTGCACTGCAACTTTCAGCTTCTTCCCTCCAGACGGAGGGTTTGTTGTTCCAAAATGTAAAACCCAGCGCTACAAAAACAGCTTTGCTCCTGCTGCTGTCAAAGAGTTGAACAAGATGTAGCAATATATTGCACATACAGTAATTTAGTTATCTATTTATTAATTTTTATTTTATATTTATTTATTTTTGTTGGTTTTTTTATTTGGGTTTTAAATCCTTTATTGGGTTTTAGACTTTTATTAAGTTTTTAATCTCTTTGACTTCGTTTTTAACTTTTAATATGACGCTTCTCTCTTATCTCTTTGTTTTTTCTCTTATCTCTTTGTCTTATGTCCTGATTGGTGGAGCCTTGAGTACTTTCATCGTGTTTATAGTCAGCTTCATGTGTGCCTGTGTTTGTGTTCATGTTGAATGTAACTGTGGTTTGTAAATATGTATCTAAAAGGATGTTATCTGACTGCAAAACAAATCTACCTATGGGTACAAATAAAGGAACCTGAACCTGAAAATGCATTGAAGGTTACTGTGAATGTGATGTGGGGTAACCACAGAAACCACAGCCAGACTGGTTGTTGCATGTGCAAACTGTCATATCAAAATGATGTCACAATCAGCCATAACCTTTTTTAGTCACACTTGGTTAGCGCTTGACTTGCTGCAATTTCCACAATGAGTGTCAATTTTATCTAATATTTTGAGTGACCAAGCTAAAAAACAAGTACATCTGCCTTGATTTAATAGGTTTCATTGTACAAACCCCAATTCCAATGAATTTGAGACATTGTGTAAAATGTAAATAAAAACAAAATACAACTATTTGTAAATCCTTTTCAACCAATACTGAACATTTAATGTTCAAACTGATAAAAATCATTGTTTTCTTTGCAAATATTCACTCATTGTGAATTTGATGCCTGCAACACGTTTCAAAAACGCTGGGGCAGGGGCAAGAAAAGACTGGGAAAGTTGAGGAATGCTACAAAAAAACAAAACAAAACACTTCTTTTTGGAACATTCCACAGGTGAACAGGTTAATTGGAAACAAGTGAGTGTCATGATTGGGTATAAAAGGAGCATCCCTGAAAGGCTCTGTAATGGAAATTCACTGATTATGCATTTATCTGTTGAGATCACATGTTTTATAATGACTATACATTTATCTGTTGAGATCATGTTTTATAAGTGTGTGTTACAACATATGACTATAACTTTTATCCATATATGAACTGTTTTATTGTGCTATATTAACAAGCTGTTTGATGATTTTATGATGCTTTGTGTCCCAAGATAAAATTCGTATGTCACAGTAACCAGCTTAGGTATTCAGGCTCTCACTCCCTTTTCTCTCCTGATGGTTTTGGCCTTGAGGGCCCCCACCTGTGATATTTCTCAGTAGCACAGAGTGCTTTGTGCTTTTTCCTTTTTTCTGTAGTCTGGAAGATATAAAAGTGTGTGTGTTTTCTCTCTCCCCTCAGGAGAGAGCAGAGCTGTATTTCTGATCTTACCTTTTTATTGTTGCAACAATAAAAGGAAGATTCACCTCACAGATCCGATTGATTATTTTATCCCAGGACTTTTCAAAGTGTTTAGATAAAATTCGGCTACAGCTCAGTTGTTCAAAAACAAGGATGGGGCGAGGTTCACCACTTTTTGAACAACTGCGTGGGCAAATAGTCCAACAGTTTAAGAACAATGTTTCTAAACGTACAACTGCAAGGAATTTAGGGATGTTATCATCTACAGTCCATAATATAATTAAGAGATTTAGAGAATCTGGAGAATTTTTGCACATAAGTGACAAAGCCTAAAAATAAAAAACACTGAATGCCTGTGACCTTCGATCCCTCAGGTAGCACTGCATTAAAAAATGACATCCTTCTGTAAAGGATATTACCACGTTGTCATGATCCTGAGCACAGGCGGGGGCCGTGTTCAGTTCCAGCCTTAGTTTAGTCCTTTTCTGTTTGTTTGTCTCTCTGTTTATTATGATTTTTTGTATTTGGTTTCTGTTCTTTGATGAGTGGTTGTATTCTTAGTTGTGTTTATAGTCTTGTTTAGTTATGGCATTGTTTATCTTTTGGAGATTGTCTTATCTTATTTTGTATTATTGCATTCAAGTCTGTACTTTTATTTTGACAGTGCTGTACAGCCTCCGGCTGTCAAACTGGTTCGCGGGCTGCACAGCTGTCACTTGTTGTTTTGATAACATTCTCACTCATGTACCCACACCTGATTCTGTGCAACGCTATTTAAGCAGACCGCTGTAGTTGTTTACTTGCAGCGGTCTTGCACCTCCAGACATTGTTGTCACAGCCCTCGTTCCGTAGACAGCATTCACGTCTGTGTCGTTTTCCCTGGTCTTCCCTGTAAGAGTGTGTGTTTATGTATTTTGGTTTTCGTTTATCTCTCAGTTAATAAATGTGCTAAACTCACTGCCTGAGACTGGTGTCCTCAACTTGGCCTTATTAAAGGTGATTTATGACACACGTGGGCTCAGGAACACTTTGGAAAACCATTGTCAGTTAACACAGTTCGTCACTACATCTACAGGTGCAAGTTAAAATTCAACCATGGAAAGCCAAAGCCATATGTATAACAACACCCAGAGACACTGCCAGTTGCTCTGGGCCTGAGCTCATCTTAGATGGACTGACACAAAGTGGAAAAGTGTGGTGTGGTCTGACGAGTCCACATTTCAAATTGCTTTTGGAAATCATGGACATTCTGTCCTCTTTGCTAAACAGGAAAAGGACCATCCAGATTGTTATCAGCACAAAGTTTAAAGCCAGCATCTGTGACGGTATGGGGGAGTGTTAGTGCCCATGGCATGGGGAAACTTTCATATCTGTGAAGGCACCATTAATGCTGAATGGTACATACAGGTTTTGGAGCAACATATGCTGCCATCCAAGCAACGCCTTTTTCAGGGACACCTCTGCTTTTTTCAGCCAGACAATGCCAAGCCACATTCTGCACGTGTTACGGCAGCATGGCTTCATAGTAAAAGAGTGCAGGTACTAGACTGGCCTGGCTTGAAAATGTGTGGCTCATTATGAAGCACAAAATACAATGGAGACCCCAAACTGTTGAGCAACTGAAGTTGTATATCAAGAAAGAATGGGAAAGAATTCCACCTACAAAGCTTCAACAATTGGTGTCCTCACTTCCTAAACACTTAGTTATTAAAAGGAAAGATAATAACAATAGATTGTGCCTGTCATGATACCCAAAGCACTTTACAGTGAGTCCATTATTCATTCACTCCACAGACATACAGTGATAGTGGTAAGCTAGCTCTGTAGCCACAGCTGCCCTGAAGCAGACTGACAGAAACATGGCTGCCAATCATCACCAATGGCCTCTCCGAACACCACCAAACATTTATTCACACTGATACACCAGTGACACAGACAATGGTGGTAAGGTGGGTAAAGTCTCTTGCCCAAGGACACAATGGCAGGATGGCTGGGAAGAGTGGGATTCAAACCACCAACCCCCGGTTATTGGACGACCCGCTCTATCTCCTGAGGTGATGTAACACATTTGTAAACATGTCCCTGTCCCAGCTTTTTTGGAACATGCTGTAGGCATCAAATTCAATATTTTTTTTTTTGTTACTTATTTGTACCCGTAGGTAGACTTGGTTTGCAGTCTGGTGACAAGCCACCGGCTGCTGGTCGCTGCGTGCGCGAGCGCCCTAAACCTACATGTTTTTGGTTTTTTTTTTTTTTGGTGTGCGGGAGGAAACCGGAGAAATCCCGGAGTAAACCCGCGCAACACGGGGAGAACATGCAAACTCCACACAGCTCACTGTTGGTCGGGGGCTGGGATCGAACCCACGATCTCATGATCCCCGCAGTCCCCCGGCCGAGGGTAAAACTGTGCTGCCACAGTGCTAAACCACTGCGCCACCGTGCAGCCCATGAGTGAATATCTGCAACAAAACAAAGTTTATCAGTTTGAACATTAAATATCTTGTATTAAATCATTGTATTCCATTTTTATTTACATTTTACACAGCGGCTTGCACACAGATTTTCATTCTTGTTCTATAAAGCACTCCATTAATTACCAAAAAAGTAATTCATTGAAAAAAAAACAATAAAAACATCTGTGCAAAAATAAATTATAAATACATTGTATAAGAATGCATCTACAGTATGCACATTCTAATGTTAAATGGTCCGGCTGCACTGCACACGCCAGGCTACAAAAATCAAGAGTGGAACCAGCCAGAAATGACACAACGGCATAGCGCACGCCAACGGATATGACATCCTTTTTCTTGTGCGACACCCATGTTCATATTCATATCACTGTTATGGAGACAATAAATGGAAGAGTAAACAGAGACATTGAAGGGGACACTGAGCATTATTGTAGATGGGGGCACTTCTAGCTTTTTTGGGGACCTATTTTTGTAATGCTTTCAAAAAGAAAAAAATCTCTCCCTTCCCAACAAAATCAGTGAAATGTGAAAGTGCTTCATTGTCTAGATGAACAGAAAAAATTAACACAAAATTTACCCAGAATCCATACGAATGTTGCAATTTGTCAAGACAAAATTTGAAGAAATTACGAGAAAAAAACGCTGAAAATTTCTGATGAAAAAATAGTGAATTTACGAGACAGAAGCTGCAAATTTGCAGGAGAGAAGTCATACACTGACAAGACAAAAGTTGCAAATTTACAAGAAAAAAATAAAAACATAATGAAAAAACCCCTGCAAATTAACAAGAGAAAATTTGCACATTTACACAGAAAAAAGGAGCAAATTCATGAGAAAAATATTGTAAATTTACAAGCAAAAAGTTGCTCATTTACAAGCAAAAAATTTACAAATTTATGAGAAAAAGGTTGCAAAAAAACTATGATTGAAAGGTTATGAAAAATGCAACATGATATAGAAAGGTTTATGGTGTAATCCAGAGGTGTCCAATCATGTGCCATGGAGGGCCAAGACCCTGCAGGTTTTCTCTTCTACCCAGTCTCTTCAGCAGGTGTTTTCACTTGTCAGCAATCAGTGGGAAGAAATTCAGTGCAATCTGCTGTTGAAGACACTGGTTGGAGGTGAAGCCTACAGGGTCTTGGCCCTCCATGGCACATGATTGGACACCCCTGGTGTAATCTATCAGTAAACGTACCCTCGTTGGGAACTGCATCACTGTCTACATCCATCATGGATCCCATGGAACTGAAGAAGTTCCTGCGCATGTCCATCATGGGGGAGAACAGATCCTGGAAGCCGTGGAAAGGATTGTAGAAGAGAGAGTGGAGGCTTCTGCGGTGGCGAGTGTATGGTGACAGAAAGCCAGGCATGAAGAACATAGGCTGGCTGTAGTGCACGTGATCGGCCACCTGAAAGACAACGGAAACCGAGCAAATCCACTTTGTGCCGCATGTAAATGGGAAACCAGCATTCTCGGTCAGCAGGTGAATGGTACCTTCATGCTGTCCGAGAATATGTTGTCCACGCCGTCGGCCATCTCCACGTATTTCTCCTCGAGGTTCTTGAACTCCTTGTTCTGTCGGTGGCCCTCCTGCTCCAGGACGTCGATCTTCTCCCCGTTGATCCAGATGGAGAATGGAGAAGTTCTGTTCAGCACCTCCTCCAGCTGTGGATTGAGTGAAGAGAAGTCAGTCAACTGAGAGAAACTGCTGTTCTGTATTGAATTACAATGAATACAGTGGTGTGAAAAAGTGTTTGCCCCCTTCCTCATTTTTTTGTACGTTTGTTATGCTTAAATGTTTCAGATCAAACAAATTTAAATATTAGACAAAGATAACACAAGTAAACACAAAATGCAGTTTTTAAATGAAGGTGTTTATTATTAAGGGTAAAAACAAACCTACATGGCCCTGTGTGAAAAAGTGATTGCCCTCCCCCCCCCCGGTTAAAACATAAATTAACTGTGGTTTATCACATCTTTGGAAAGCTGAGTTCAATTTCTCTCACCACACCCAAGGCCTGATTTCTGCTACACCTGTTCTCAGTCAAGAAATCACTTAAATAGGACCTGCCTGACAAAGTCAAGTAGATCAAAAGATCCTCAAAAGCTAGACATCATGCTACGATCCAAAGAAATTCAGGAGCAAATGAGAAACAAAGAAATTGAGAGCTATCAGTCTGGAAAAGGTTATCAAGCCATTTCTAAAGCTTTGAGACTCCAGAAAACCACAGTGACAGCCATTATCCACAAATGGTAAAAACATGGAACAGTGGCAAACCTTCCCAGGAGTGGCCGGCTGACCAAAATTACCCTAAGAGCGCAGCAGCAGCTCATCCAAGAGGTCACAAAAGACCCCACAACAACATCCATAGAACTGCAGGCCTCACTTGCCTCAGTTAGGCCTTATTCATGCTGCATTTCCCCTCTAGTCCGCGTGCACTTTGGACAAGCCCGGCACGCACGCAGCGCTGTTCATGCTCACTTTTTTCATCTACCCAGGCCAAGCGGTTGACGCACGTGCACAACCATCATTTGTAGTTTCACTCCCGCCTGATAGGTAGCGTCAATGCGCTGATGTGCCAGGATTTTCACCAACGAAGAAACATCGCTTGCTTTCTGCTGCTTGACTTCCCTGTTTTCACTCCTTTTCCATGAAGATGCTGCTGCTGCTGAAGTATTTATGTATGACTTATGTATGTTTATTCTCGTCTTCCCCTTCCTTGTTGTCTTCTTCGTCTACTTTGTCTTGGTATGCTGTGCCAATATCGCCACCTCGTGAATGGGACGTTCAGTCTTGCACATGCGCTTTTCAATGCATTCAAGTCGTGGGCAGGTGGCGCGGTCACAAAATTTGGGCAGCACGTGGTTGTTTGCAGTGGAGCACTGCGTACACTAGCAGAGTGGAGACTATGATGTAAATTTCGTAACACGACGTTTCCGGTTACACGTACGTGGACAGCAGAGGTGCAGCATGAATCCAGCTTTAAGGTCAGCGTTCATGACGCCACCATAAGAAAGAGACTGGGTAAAAATGGCCTGCATGGCAGAGTTGCAAGATGAAAACCACTGCTGAGCAAAAAGAACATAAAGGCTTGTCTCAGTTTTGCCAGAAAACATCTTGATGATCCCCAAGACTTTCGGGAAAATACTCTGTGGACTGACGAGACAAAAGTTGAACTTTCTGGAAGGTGTGTGTCCCATTACATCTGGCATAAAAGTAACACAGCATTTCAGAAAAGGAACATCATACCAACAGTAAAATATGGTGGTGGTAGTGTGATGGTCTGGGGCTGTTTTGCTGCTTCAGGACCTGGAAGTACTTGCTGTGGTAAATGGAACCATGAATTCTGCTGTCTACCAAAAAATCCTGAAGGGGAATGTCCGGCCATCTGTTTGTGACCTCAAGCTGAAGCACACTTGAATTCTGCAGCAGGACAATGATCCAAAACACACCAGCAAGTCCTCCTCTGAATGGCTTATGAAAAACAAAATGAAGACTTTGGAGTGGCCTAGTCAAAGTCCTGACCTGAATCCAATTGAGATGCTGTGGCATGACCTTAAAAAGGCGGTTCATGCTCGAAAACCCTCCAATGTGGCTGACTTACAACAATTCTGCAAAGATGAGTGGGCCAAAATTCCTCCACAGTGCTGTGAAAGACTCATTGCCAGTTACTGCAAATGCTTGATCACAGTTGTTGCTGCTAAGGGTGGCCCAACCAGCTATTAGGTTTGGGGCAATCACTTTTTCACACAAAGCCATGTAGGTTTGGATTTTTTTTTCCCTTAATAATAAACACCTTCATTTAAAAACTGCATTTTGTGTTTACTTGTGTTATCTTTGTCTAATATTTAAATTTGTTTGATGATCTGAAACATTTAAGTGTGACAAACATACAAAAAAAATGAGAAATCACGAAGGGAGCAAACACTTTTTCACACCACTGTAGGTCTGAACAGGCGTCACAAACCTCTGCTATGGAAAGAATCATTCTGAGCAATTTTTGTTGTAAAAAATGTGCAGGGACACAAAAGACATTTGAGTCTTAAAATGAAGGTAAAACAGTTCAGTTATAAGTATAAACTGGCCTGTCAGATGTAGTAATAGTAGTATTCAAATTCTCTCCTATAAAATTGCAACTTTTTTCCCGTGTAAATTTGTGACTTTTGCTCATAAATTTACATTTTTTTCCCCTCATAAATGTACATCTTTTTCCTTGTAAATTTGTGACTTATTACTTGAAGGGTAAACGCTTTTTCTTGTTTATTTACAAATTTTTTTCTTATCAATTAGAACCATTTTAAATAAAAAAGAGGGTAATTATTCAATTCATTCTGAGGCCAATTACAAATGACTGATTTTGTTTCGTGTAAATTTGCAACTTTATTCTCATACATTTGTGACTTTCTGCTCTTAAATATTTTTACTCCCTCTTGTAATTTACTTTGTTCTATATTAAATAAGAACTTTTTTCTTGTAAATGTGCAACTTTTTGACATTTGGACATTTTACTCAAATGTGCAACATTTTTGATAAATATTTACTTTTTGTTCTTTTTTCTCATAAAAGTTTTACTTTTTTCTTTTATCTTATAAACTGACATATTTTTTCCTTTATTTTTCCAAATTCTGAATATGCAACTTTTTTTCTTGAAAATGTGCAGCTTTTTTCTGATTAAATTTCATTCTTTAAAATTAGTGACTTTTTACTCAAAAATATGCATTTTTTTTCTTGCAAATATGTTTTTCTTACAAATATGCTTTTTCTTACATTATCACTTCAAAACTCTTTTCCTTATAAAATTGAGACCTTTTTAAAAATCATAAATGGGTTACTCTTTCTTCCAAGTTTGTAACTTTTTCCTCATACATAAAGTGGCTAATTAGTACTCTTATGTGTGACTGATGAACTGTGGTACTGTATTTGGAAGTTAGGAGTGGCAGAGAAGTATATGAGGGTGGTGCAGGACATGTATAAGGATGGCGGACAGGCAGAAGAAGAAAAAGAAGTATGGTTTTATTTTTGTAAATTTGTCACTTTTCACTCATAAATAAATGACTAGTTTTGTTTTTAGTAGCTCTTGTAAATTTTCGACTATTTTTTATAAGGTGGCACCTTTTCTCCCCTTTTAAATTTAGTTTTATTTCTTGTAAATTATTATGATTAAAAGAGCTGTACAATATGAACACCTGACCTAAAAACTACTGTGAAACATGCATGTACAGTGGATATAAAAAGTCTACACTCCCCTGTTCAAATGCCAGGTTTTTCTGATGTAAAAAAAATTAGACCAAGATAAATCATTTCAAAACTTTTTCCATCATTAATGTGACCTATAACCTGTACAACCCAATTGAAAAAAAAAAACCCTGAGATTTTTTGAGCAGAAAAATAAAAAAACTTACAATAACCTGGTTGCATAAATATGCACACCCTGTTATAACTGGAGATGTGGCTGTGTTCAGAATTAACCAATCATATTCAACCCCATGTTAAATGGGAGTCAGCACACACTTGCCACTATAGACTTTTCCTGACATTTTTGTAGTCACATCTTACAGCACAAGCCATGGTCTGCAGAGAGCTTCCAAAGCATCAGAGGGATCTCATTGTTCAAAGGTATCAGTCAGGAGAAGAGTACAAAAGAATTTCCAAGGCATTAAATATACCATGGAACACACTGAAGACAGTCATCATCAAGTGGAGAAAATATGGCAAAACAGTGACATTACCAAGAACTGGATGTCCCTCCAAAACTGATGAAAAGACGAGAAGAAAACTTGTCAAGGAGGCTGCCAAGCGGCCGACAGCAACATTGAAGGAGCTGGAGGAATTTCTGGCAAGTACTGGCTGTTTAGTACATGTGACAACAATCGCCCATCTTCATCATATGTCTGGGCTATGGGGTAGGGTGGCAAGACGGAAGCTTTATCTTACAAAGAAAAACATCCAAGCTCGGCTACACTTTGCAAAAACACATTTGAAATCTTACAAACACATGCGGGAAAATGTGTTATGGGCCGATGAAACCAAGGTTGAACTTTTTGGCCATAATTCCAAAGGGTATATTTGCCGCAAATACAACACTACTCATCACCAAAAGAACACCACACCTACAACAAAGCATGGTGGTGGCAGCATCATGCTTTGGGACTGTTTTTCTTCAGCTGGAACCGTAGCCTTAGTCAAGGTGGAGGGATACCACCAAATACCAATTAAAATTAAAATTAAAATTAAATTAAATTTAAAATTTAAAAATTAAATTTAAAATTTAATTAAATTAAATTTAAAATTTAAAAATTAAATTTAAAATTTAATTAAATTAAATTTAAAATTTAATTAAATTAAATTAAAATTAAAATGGTTCCAAATACCAGTTAGTGTTGGCACAAAACCTTCAGGGTTCTGCTAGAAAGCTGAAGATGAAGAGGAACTTCATCTTTCAGAACAACAATGACCCAAAGCACACATCCAAATCAACAAAAGAATAGCTTCACCAGGAGAAGATTAAGGCTTTGGAATGGCCCAGCCAGAGTCCAGACCTGAGTCCAATCAAACATCTGTGGGGTGATCTGAAGAGGGCTGTGCACAGGAGATGCCCTCACAATCTGATAGATTTGGAGCACTTTTGCAAAGAAGAGTGGGCAAATATTGTCACATCAAGATGTGCCACGCTGATAGACTCCGAGCCAAAAAGACTGAGTGCTGTAATAAAAGCCAAAGGTGCTGCAACAAAGTATTAGTTTAAGGGTGTGCATATTTATGCAACCAGGTTATTGTAAGTTTTTTATTTTTTATTTTTCCCCTTAAAAGATTTCAGTTTGTTTTTCAGTTGGGTTGTACAGGTTATAGGTTACATTAATGGTGGAAAAAGTTTTGCAATGATTTATCGTGGTCTCTTTTTTTTACATCACAAAAACCTGGCATTTGAACAGGGGTGTGTAGACTTTTTATATCCACTATATACAGTATTAAAAACAGCAGCACCCTACAGATGAACTGCATTCCATCAATTCTAAACATTAACATTTGGAGGCCAGTATTCTTGGTGTCATCCGTGGCCTTACCTGACGGCCCACCAGTCCAGACCCACTGCTGCAGGTGCGTGAGTAATACTTAACGCAGGTTTTCTTCAGACAGGGCTTACACTCCTCCCACAGAGCCTTCATGGTCTCATTACAAATCTCCTCCTCTTCCACCAGCTTGGCCTCCATCTCCTTAGCCGAAAGCATTGCCTCCTTCATTAAAATAGTAAGTATGAATGTTAGGACACATGTTGACACCACTCCCAGAGCGCTAAATGAAATGTCTGTGACATGCTTTGGTCAAAATACATCAGCCTTTATGTCAGCACAATTTTTAAACTAACCAGGTTTCCTCAGAATGACTTCTTTTAGTGCATGTTTATTGGAAGTTTAGTTAAGTTGGGGCAGGCGCCATTTTGAGTCTAATGTTAGCTACTTAGCTGTTACGTCTGAATGGTGAAAACAGACTTAACAGCTGAATGTGATCATGTAAAAGCCCAAATAAACACTTCTCAGGGACAGGGGTGTGATTTATGTGTAGTCAAAAGGATACAGTATGACTGGTCCCTGGCGTACAAAAACCACAGAAACAACCCTAAATGAGTGAATGGTTAGTTGCTAATGCTAAGCAGGCTAATCTGTAGATAGCCTGGCTTTAGTCAGCTAGTCAAGATGCTAGCCATTTGATATGCTGGCCTATTACATCCAAATTATAGCAAAATGAAAGCACCAAGGTGCTGATGCCTTGGTGCCAAAGCTTTGGCGGAGGTATGCGTTCTCGGAGCATCACCAAAATGTTATGGGTTCCTCTCTAGCCCAAGGACCACCTCTAGTAAAAATTTCATCCAAATCCATCCAGTAGTTTTGGAGTACACGCATGCGCAGTTAAAATAATCTGCAGTTCACATTCCTGTACTGTCAGCGGCAGCCAAGAGCCACCAAACTGATTTGAACAGCTGCAATCCAAACACAAAAGAAGAGCAAGGTGGCAGACGTTTTAAATGGTGATGGAGGTACGTGAATACAATGATAATCAAGACGAACAGGAGTTTTTATTGTTTAGTGGCAGAGGAAGAAAACAGATGGGCAAAAAGACGGACATTTGTTCACCCAGTACTGGAGGAGTGCTCAGTACTTCCTTTTGACGCGCGTTTTTGGGCACATGCGCAGTTCACTGTGACCATTTGCGGGCGAGGGATGTTGGGACTTGTACTGCTGCCTCTAGTGGTCCAGCATAGTTATTACAATACCGCTCCACTGACAGTAAAGATTAGTTAAATTTGTGTTTATTTTGAAATTTTGAATTTAGAAAACAGAGCCTTATCTCAGAATTCCGGCAAATTAAAAGTCAAGAAAATATGGCTATACAATGGTACAAACCTTTAGTTGCACTTAATTTTGACCGGGCGAACTGAAACAGTCAGGCGGACAGACAGATACAGTTACAGATGCATTGAGTGATTACCATATGCCTCCGTTTCACTGACGCATAATAAGTCAGAATGATGCAAGATATATTATCAACTATGTATTAGTGAACCAGGTGGGAACAGGGATGTCCAGTGGGGTGAACAGAATTTGAAGAAAACAGCAATATAAACCACCCCAACAGCACACATACGTTGAGCCAATGTCAGCAAGTTTGCATTAGGAATAAATCTTATACAGGTTGTCTACACATTGGCAAGACTTGCCAATGTCTTGCCAAGCTAACTCTGTAGCAGGCTAGCAGCTATTGTAGCACTGTTAGTGTGGGTTTGTACTTTCACTGTGATTCTCCCACCATTGTTAAAATGGGTGGAGATGAAGCTGGGAGGTTGGCATCATTCATTCTGAGGTACTGAGACAAAGGCTGACCTTTTATTTTTTTTTTATTTTTTTTTAGAATTTTGTCCACTCCATATACCCAAACACATGTGCAAAAGCAATTAAAAAGTGTCATTTTCATCATACATCCTCTTTAATGTCACAGCTGGAGCAGGAAGAATACATTCATTTAGATAAAAGCAGAGCACTTTCTCCAGCAGACTGCTACAGCTTCACTGCCAAATGGTTAGGTACAGGAAATCTTTCCTGCCACATGCCATTTCACTGCACAATAACTCACTCTGATGTTGAATTCTGGTCATAACTATGCTACCATACTGCACCTTACAGTCTAATTGGTACCTCACATTTCACTCTGCACCTGATAGTCCTGCATTGTACAGCAGGTATTCATGTATCTATACGGGTCACCATCTATTCATCTATGATGTATATAAGGTTTTATTTTAGCAGTTTTACTTTCCATGGGTAATCCCTTTGTCTGTTATGCTGTGTGTGTTTCTGTCGTTTGGTTGTCTACTGTCATGCTGCTGTTACACTGTAATTTCCCAGTTTGGGATCAAAAAAGTACATTTATCTATCTATCTATAAAAAACAAATGCAAATTGGGTTTTTCAGTGACCCAGTAGCCAATCCCTTTTAGATGCCTTTTTATCAGATCATGTTGAAGTTCTCTTCACAGCCCAGCAGCTAACAGTTATTAAAATTGTGTGATGAAAAAAAAGTTAAATAAAGTCTATCCTGTGAAGAAGTTAGTTTACTGTAAAAAAGTCAGTTGTTTCATTTGAACAGCAGCAATGACTAAACATTATCTAGTTCCACATTATTCAAGAAAAGAAAAGGCAAATATCTCTGCTGACTGTCTCAAAGCTGCAAAATTCACACAATTGAAAACTTACATTTTATTTTTAGTAAGTTTTTTTTTTTTTTTTTTAACCTTCATTTATACAGGGTAGTTCCATTGAGAGGAAACCTCTCTTTTTCAAGGACGACCTGTTCACACGCACACAGTTACACATTCACACCTGGAAACTGCCCAGTACAACCACAGACTGACCTGTGGCCACTGAGCAGCTCCACTAGAGCAGTTGGGGTTAAGGGCCTTACTCAAGGGCACCACAGTGGGTGGAACATGCACAGTTAAGGAGGTTAGGGCAAACAGTGCTACAGGTACATCTCAAAAAATTAGAATATCATGAAAAAGTTCAATATTTTTTGTCACTCATTTCATAAAGCGAAACCCATATACTATATAGATTCATTACACAGAGTGAAATATTTCAAGTCTTTATTTCTTGAAATTTTGATGATTATGGCTTACAGATAATGAAAACCCAAAATTCAGTGTTTCAGAAAATTAGAATATTACATAGGATCAATAAAAAAAGGATATTTTAAACAGAAATGTCAGGCTTCTGAAAAGTATGTTCATTTCTATGCACTCAATACTTGGTTGGGCCTCCTTTTGCATGAATTACTGCATCAATGCGGCGTGGCATGGAGGCGATCAGCCTGTGGCACTGCTCAGGTGTAATGGAAGCCCAGGTTGTTTTGATAGCAGCCTTCAGGTCATCTGCATTGTTGGGTCTGGTGTCTCTCATCTTCCTCTTGACAATTCCCCATAGATTCTCTATAGGGTTCAGGTCAGGCGAGTTTGCTGGTCAATGAAGCACAGTAACACCATGGTCATTGAACCAGCTTTTGGTACCTTTGGCAGTGTGGGCAGGTGCCAAGTCCTGCTGGAAAATGAAGTCAGCATCTCCATAAAGCCTGTCAGCAAAAGGAAGCGTGAAGTGCTCTAAAATTTCCTGGTAGATGGCTGCATTGACTGTGGACTTCAGAAAACACAGTGGACCAACACCAGCAGATGCCATGGCAGCCCAAATCATCACTGACTGTGGAAACTTCACACTGGACTTCAAGCAATGTGGATTCTGTCCCTCTCCACTCTTCCTCCAGACTCTGGGGCCTTGATTTCCAAATGACGTACAAAATTTACTTTCATCTGAAAAGAGGACTCTGGACCACTGAGCAACAGTCCAGTTCTTTTTCTCCATAGCCCAGGTAAGACGTTTCTGACGTTGTCTCTGGTTCAGGAGTGGCTTGACACAAGGAATGCAACATTTGTAGCCCATGTCTAAGATTTGTCTGTGCATAGTGGCTCTTGATGCACTGACTCCAGCCTCAGTCCACTCCTTGTGAAGTTCCCCCAAATTCTTGAATGGATTTTGCTTGACAATCCTCTCAAGGCTGCAGTTATCCCTTTTGCTGGTGCACCTTTTCCTACCACAGTTTTTCCTTCCACTCAACTTTCTACAAATATGCTTGGATACAGCACTCTGTAAACAACCAGCTTCTTTAGCAACAACCTTTTGTGGCTTACCCTTCTTGTGGAGGGTGTCAATGACTGTCTTCTGGACATCTGTCAAGTCAGCAGTCTTCCCCATGATTGTGTAGCCTACTGACCCAGACTGAGAGACCATTTAAAGGCTCAGGAAACATTTGCAGGTGTTCTGAGTTAATTAGCTGATTAGGGTGTGACACCATGACTTTCCAATACTGAACTTTTTCACAAATTCTAATTTTCTGAGACACTGAATTTTGGGTTTTCATTATCTGTAAGCCATAATCATCAAAATTTCAAGAAATAAAGGCTTGAAATGTTTCACTCTATGTGTAATGAATCTACAGTATATAATATATGGGTTTCACTTTCTGAAATGAGTGACAAAAAATATTGAACTTTTTCATGATATTCTATTTTTTTGAGATGTACCTGTCCCACCCAGATCTAATCCTGCCAGTCCAAGAATCAAACCCATGACCCTCTGCTCACCAGTCCACATCCCTAACCATCAGGCCACCACTGCCTAAACAGAATGGTGCTGTAATACCTAAAGGGGTGTAGGGACTCCTACACCGAGTCTGTCCTCTTCTACAATAAATGCTGTGTAGAAAATGTGACAGTCGCCAAACACACCCAATCTTTCCAAACTGGAGATCCTGGATGACCAGTGAAGTCCAGGCACTGATCAAAGCTCACAACTCAGCCTTCAGGCAGAGAGACACTCTCTGTACAGCACTACCAAAGCTAGCCTGAGAAGAGGCATACAGTGGGGCAAAAAGTATTTAGTCAGCCATCAATTGTGCAAGTTCTCCCACTTAAAAAATGAGAGAGGTCTCCAATTTTCATCATAGGTATACCTCAACTATGAGAGACATAATGAGAAAAAAAAAATCCAGAAAATCACATTGAAGGATTTTTAATGAATTAATTGGTAAATTCCTTGGTAAAATAAGTATTTGGTCACCTACAAGCAAGCAAGATTTCTGACTCTCACAGACCTGTAACTTCTTCTTTAAGAGGCTCCTCTGTCCTCCACTCGTTACCTGTATTAATGACACCTGTTTAAACTCATTATCATTATTATGGATTATGGATTATATTATGGATTATTATTATATATATTATATTATGGATTATTATGGTACTCATTATTATGGATCCTGGACTACCTCACGAACCGGCCTCAGTTTGTGAGAACCCGGGACTGTGTGTCCAACACGATCATCAGTAGCACGGGGGCCCCCCAGGGAACGGTGCTGGCTCCCTTCCTGTTCACTCTTTATACTGCGGACTTCTCACACAACACAACACACTGCCATCTACAGAAGTTCTCTGATGACTCTGCGATCGTTGGCCTCATCTCCAATGGAGATGAAGCTGAGTACAGAGGGCTTATCCAGGACTTCGTGGACTGGTGCCATCGGAACTGCCTCCAGATCAACGCGAGAAAAACTAAGGAGCTGGTGGTGGACTGCCGCAGGCAAGGACAACCCCTCACAGCACCAGTAAATATACAGGGAACAGACATTGAGATGGTGACATCTTATAAGTACCTGGGTATTCATCTGAACAATAAACTAGACTGGTCACACAATACTGATGCACTCTACAAGAAGGGACAGCGCAGGCTGTTCCTGCTGAGGAAACTCAGGTCTTTTGGTGTACAAGGCGCGCTGCTGAAGACATTCTATGACACGGTGGTGGCATCAGCCATCACTTTTGGAGTGGTCTGCTGGGGCAGTGGCATTACTGCAGCCGATAGGAAGAGACTGAACAAACTGATCAAGAAAGCTAGCTCTGTCCTGGGGCAGCGCCTTGATCCGGTGGAGGAGATAGGAGAGAGAAGGACGGTGGCTAAACTGTCATCTCTGCTGGAGTCCGAGTTCCACCCTATGCAGGACGTACTGAATGCGCTGAGGAGCTCATTTAGCAGCAGACTACATCATCCCAGGTGCACAACCGAGAGGTTTGGCAGGTCCTTCCTACCAACGGCTGTCAGACTGTACAACCTAAGCAGGGCTGCTCGCAGAGATAGCAAAAAGACGTAACAAACTAATAGTTTTTTGAATGCAAAAGATGCAATAGACTTACACAATGGTCCCCTCCGGCATACAACTAGGAAAATACCGGTCGCTATGGAGAGTGAGAATATGTATGGGCACATAATCATACCATGTAGGATAACTAAGTAGACGGTTGTGCTGTTTCATCCCATCTAGCAACAATGCTCTGCACTGTGTGTGTTTATATATTTACATATTTATTCCATCTAGTTACAATGCTCCGCACTGTGTGTTTATATATCTACATATTATTCCATCTAGCTACATTGCTCCGCACTGTGTGTTTACATATTCATATATTTATTCCATCCAGCTACAATGCTCTGCACTGTGTGTCTGTGTGTGTGTATATATATATTTTATAGTAATATGTACATATGTATATTAGCTGCTCTTGCTTGCTTGTTTTTTTTCTTGCCTTCTGATTGTTGCTCTGAGTGTTGCTATCCCTGTGCTGTTGCAATCCTGGAATTTCCCCGTTGTGGGACTAATAAAAGCTTATCTTATCTTATCTTATCAGTATAAAAGACACTTGTCCACAACCTCAAACAGTCAGACTCCAAACTCCACAATGGCCAAGACCAAAGAGCTGTCAAACGACACCAGAAACAAAATTGTAGACCTGCACCAGGCTGGGAAGACTGAATCTGCAATAGGTAAGCAGCTTGGTGTGAAGAAATCAACTGTGGGAGCAATTATTAGAAAATGGAAGACATACAAGACCACTGATAATCTCCCTCGATCTGGGGCTCCACGCAAGATCTCACCCCGTGAGGTCAAAATGATCACGAGAACGGTAAGCAAAAATCCCAGAACCACACAGGGGGACCTAGTGAATGACCTGCAGAGAGCTGAGACCAAAGTAACAAAGGCTACATCAGTAGCACACTACGCCGCCAGGGACTCAAATCCTGCAGTGCCAGACGTGTCCCCCTGCTTAAGCCAGTACATGTCCAGGCCCATCTGAAGTTTGCTAGAGAGCATTTGGATGATCCAGAAGAGGATTGGGAGAATGTCATATGGTCAGATGAAACCAAAATAGAACTTTTTGGTAAAAACTCAACTTGTCGTGTTTGGAGGAGAAAGAACACCATACCTACTGTGAAGCATGGGGGTGAAAACATCATACTTTGGGGCTGATTTTCTGCAAAGGGACCAGGACGACTGATCCGTGTAAAGGAAAGAATGAATGGGGCCATGTATCGTGAGATTTTGAGTGAAAACCTCCTTCCATCAGCAAGGGCATTGAAGATGAAACATGGCTGGATCTTTCAGCATGACAATGATCCCAAACACACCGCCCGGGCAACGAAGGAGTGGCTTCGTAAGAAGCATTTCAAGGTCCTGGAGTGGCCTAGCCAGTCTCCAGGTCTCAACCCCATAGAAAATCTTTGGAGGGAGTTGAAAGTCCGTGTTGCCCAGTGACAGCCCCAAAACATCACTGCTCTAGAGGAGATCTGCATGGAGGAATGGGCCAAAATACCAGCAACAGTGTGTGAAAACCTTGTGAAGACTTACAGAAAACGTTTGACCTCTGTCATTGCCAACAAAGGGTATATAACAAAGTATTGAGATGAGCTTTTGTTATTGACCAAATACTTATTTTACCAAGGAATTTACCAATTAATTCATTAAAAATCCTTCAATGTGATTTTCTGGATTTTTTTTTCTCATTTTGTCTCTCATAGTTGAGGTATACCTATGATGAAAATTGGAGACCTCTCTCATCTTTTAAGTGGGAGAACTTGCACAATTGGTGGCTGACTAAATACTTTTTTTCCCCACTGTAAAACACGCTAAGAACACCTACAGGAGGAAGGTGGAGGGCTTCCTCACAGACAACAACCCCAGACAGATGTGAAGAGGCATCCAGGCCCTCACCAACTACAGGGGCCAGTGTCCCCCAACATCAGACAGCAGCCTCCTCCTCTGGCAGAGGAGCTTAACAGTTTCTTTGCCCGGTTTGAGCTCACTCCCCCTTCCCCCTCTCTCTCTACAGGTACATGAGGAGAGGAGGCAACTAAGAGCAGTGAACACCCGCAGAGCTGCTGGCCCTGATGGCATCCCAGGAGCGGTGGTCAAAGCATGTGCTGACCAGCTGGCAGAAGTCCTCACCAAGCTGTTCAACCTCTCCCTGACGCATGCCACTGTCCCCTCCTGCCTCAAGGCCTCCACCATCATCCCCATCCCCCAAAAGTCTGCAATTGACAGCCTGAACAACGACAGATCCATAGCACTCATGTCTGTAGTCATGAAGTATTTTGAGCAGCTGGTGTCCCAGTACATCAGGGACTGTCTTCCCCCCTCCTTCGACCCCCACCAGTTTGCCTACAGGGAGAACCGGTCTACGGAAGACGCCATCGCCACCACACTCCACAGAGCACGGAGCCACCTGGAGAACTCAAGGAACTACATGAGGAAGCTCTTTGTGGACTACAGCTCAGCTTTCAACAGCATCATTCTGGACATACCGATCAATAAACTGCACCTCCTCCAGACCCCCCCCCCCCCACCTGCTCCTGGATAAAAAAAACTTTCTCACCAACTGCCCACAAACAGTCAGACTCGGCCCCCACCACTCCTCCACACTGTCTCTCAGCACTAGCTTTCCCCAGGGCTGCGTGCTAAGCCCACTACTGTACTCCCTGTACACATTTGACTGTATTCCAACCCACCTAACCACCGTCATTGTGAAGTACGCAGACGATACCACCTTGGCTGGGCTCATCATCGATGACGATGAAAAGGCATACAGGGTGAAGGTAGAGAACCTGCTATTGTGATGCCAAGAAAACAACCTGAAACGGAATGTCCAAAAAACCAAAGAACTCATACTGGACTTCAGAAAGAATAGACAGCTCCCCCTCCCCATAAATGGTGACCACGTGGAAAACGTCCCCACCTTCAGGTTCCTAGGCACCCACATCTCCTCTGACCTCTCCTAGGCTGTCAACACGAAGGCCCTTGTGAAGAAAGCCCAGCAGCGGCTGCACTTCCCCCATGTCCTGAGGAAGAACAACCTGGACCAGAAGCTGCTGCTGGCCTTCTACCACTGCTCAGTGGAGAGCGTGCTCACCTACTGTCTGGGTGTGTGGTATGCTGGTTCCACGGCTGAGAACAGGAAGGCTGTGCAGAGGGTCAACACCACCCAAAAAATCATCATCAGTGCTCTGCCCTCCCTGGAGGACATCTCCAGATCGTCCTGTCTCAGAAAGATCAAGGTCATCACAGGAGACCCCTCACATCCCACCCACCACCTGTTTGACCTGCTCCCCTATGGACGATGGTTCAGATCAATCAGGTCCCACACCTCCAGACTCACAAACAGTTTCTTCCCCTGGGCCATCTGGACTGCAAACAGTCAGAGGCTCCACCCCCTCCCTCCGAACACTCACATGCACAGAACTGAAGACCTTTTTAATTATCACAATAACACACCTGTCTTTGCACTCCATACTTTCTCATATACTGATCCATCCGTGAAACCACTACTATGTACTGTATATTTTCCATAATTCTGGGTCATTTTACTCAAATGTGTGTTCTGCAGTCTTATGTACATAGTTCCATCCGTGAAGCCACTACCATACCCGTGTGTATTTCCATAATACTGGCCTGTTTTTATTTCAGCCGTGTGTTTAATCCTGTATTCCCTATCCCCTCACTCCCAGCCAGTCGCAGCAGATGACTGCCCCTCCCTGAGCCTGGCTCTGCTAGAGGTTTCTTCCTGCCAAATGGGAGTTTTTCCTCTCCATTGTCGCTAAGTGCTTGCTCATAGGGGATCGTCTGATTACTGGGTTTTTCTGAGACTGTGCGGTTTTTTCTGCACTGTGGCGCCACGAGACGGCTTCTGTTGTGATGTCGCGCAGTATAAATAAAGCTGAATTGAATTGAATTGAATTGAATTGTGTTCTGTAACCGTGTTTTATCTATTCCTTCTCTCTTACTTTATTGTGCAGTAGCCTGGTGGAGCACCCAAAATTTCGTTGCACCATACAACTGTACAATGACAATAAAGCCTATGCTATTCTATCCTATTAAAATAAGATACTGTAAAACTATAATTACACTTGTAAATGAAAAAAAAAATAGAATTTCAAATATAGTGTTATGTTCCTACCTCTTTTTTCTGCCTGGTGTTCTCCAAGTCATTCAGGAACTTCTTGTGGTCCTCCTCCG
This sequence comes from Pholidichthys leucotaenia, assembly GCA_020510985.1. Lineage (NCBI taxonomy): Eukaryota > Metazoa > Chordata > Actinopteri > Cichliformes > Pholidichthyidae > Pholidichthys > Pholidichthys leucotaenia. The sequence goes on from CM035842.1 coordinate 293,048,169, forward strand.
ATTTATCCATCATGCTCTTCATCTCCTTCACTCCGTTTATGGCATTTTCAATCTGCTTGTCCAGATATTTTTCTCCCTGAATTGAAATCTCTGTAACATCACATTCAACAATCAGTGTGATTGATCTGAGAATTACAAAAAGGGACCCACTTTTTCCATATAAGCTCCTTTTAATTCCTTTTTTGATGTGCAGTGTTATCGGTACACTTTCTAAGAAGGGTCTCCTTATAGTGGATTTACAAATAGTTTATACGTAGGTTATTAAATAAGTTATAAATGCTTTATAATTCATGAACAATCAATAAATGAGTTATAAGATATAATTCACTCATCGATGTATGTTCACTATATGGCAGGATCAACTATAACTGAAGGTTATCCTTAAAAATCAGTATAGCATGTATACTGACAAATAGATGAGATCTGGGCTGTTTCTATTTTTAAAATGCAGAAGAGTTTAAACTCTTTAGAATGGTGTGTGTGTGTTGGGGGGGGGGGGTTAAAAATGTCCTCCCAAAAACACATTTCAAAAGCAACCAGCATCCACGTTAATTCCACAGCATGTAGGACCCCACCTGCCTCTGTCTCTATAAACCTACAGTAGGCCACAGAGCTCCTGTGAGAGAGAAAGCCACAGCAGGGTCCTCTTGCAGCTTTAGCATTCTGTTATGGAGGAAATAAAATTTTTTTTATAGTCTTTGATACAACCCGACTGGGGTGTGATCCGACAACCTCCCAGCTGGGACAGTGGCTAGGGCACCGCTCTGGTTGAGCAGCCATCTGCATGTTTGAAATTTAAACAACGAAAGTTGCAACTTTACAATGCAAAAAGTAGCAAATTTATGAGAAAACCCCCCTCAAATTTACAAGAAAAAGAGTCGCAAAATTACAAGAAAAAGCTACAAATTTACAGGAAAAAAAAATTAGAAAAATGTACAAGAAAAAAGTAGCATATTTAAGTGGAAAAAAGCTGCAAATTTACAAGAAAAAGGTCACAGATTCATTAGAAAAGTTGCAAATTTACAAAAAAAAAGTAGCATATTTTAGAGAAAAACTTCAGGTTTATAAGAGAAAAGTAGTACATTAATGAGGAAAAAAGAGGGAATTTACAAGAAAAGTATAAGGAAAATAAGTTGAAGGTATGGTTTTTATGTTTACGGAAAAATATAGCAAATTTATGTGTTTGCATTTTTTGCATACTTTATTAATCCTCAGAAGGAAATTCAGGGCATCCACCTGAATGGATGAGGCAGCCACAGTATGGCGCCAATCCCTTCACCCTTCACACATTCACACCTAGGGCCACTTTAGAGTCTTCAATTAACCTAACTTGCATGTTTTTGGCCTGTGGGAGGAAACCGGAGTACCCGGGATAAACTCCCGAAGACACAGAGAGAACATGCAAACTGATGGTTGAGGGAGGGATTGAACCTACGATGGTCAGGGGAGGGATTGATCCTGTGACTTTCTTACTGTGCCGCCACAGTGCTAACCACTGCGCCACCGAGTGCAGTTGCAAGTTTATATAAACTTGCAACTGCAATATATAAACAGTCACAACAAAATCATATTTAAAAGAAAAATGTATGAAATGCATGAGAAAAAAAGACAAATTTCTGAGAAAAAAGTCTAAAATGTACAAGAAACTCACAAATTTATGATAGAAGGGTAATAAATTTAAAAGAAAATGTCCTAAGTGTACAAAGAAAAAAACACTAATGTATGAGCAAAAAACCCAGCAAATTTACATGGTAAAAACCACAAATTTATGAGAGGAAAAAGACTTTCAAATTCAAAAGGAAAATCTTGCAGATTTATGAGAAAAGGGGTAAAAAAACATGAGGAAAAATGTCACAAATGTCTTTTTTTTCCCCTTTTGATTGAAGACCTTTTGACCAAAATCTTTCTGTTTATGTATAAAGCAAACGTGCACTGACCAATCTGTGCTGAACCTTCTTGGGGGGAACCAGGTCAGTGCAAGTTTGCTTCATACATAAACAGCAAGATTTTGGTCAAAAGGTCTTCAAAATTAAAAAACAGACACGAAAAGCTTATCTGATTAATTGACAGCTGCAGCCCTAAATTTGATTACTAGATACTGTAATGTTGTAGTATTGTGACTTTTATTATGAAGCGTGGTGTGGTGGCAGCCACTTCCTCTTCCGCCACTGCACTGCCCTATAAATACCAGGGGCATCCATGTTACGGCTTCTTTGCTGACGCCCCTGACTGGTGGCTGTGTTGTATGACCGATACATAATAAAGCTGAGTTCAACCATTTACCTGGCCTCATCATTTGAAAGGTAATTTCAGACATAACATTTTGGAGATGAGAATAAACCATGGAGGCGTGCATTTCACCACTTTGGCCCTTTCTGGAGCTCCTGGGCGAGCCGTCTGTGCCCTGGCCGAGACGGGTTGCGGCCTTTCAAAATTATATCATCGTGCTCAACCTGGGTGAGCTAGACAAACTGAGGACATGTGCACTCCTGATGCATAATTTGGGGATTGAGGGCCAGCGTATCCTGCGTATACTCGGGCCTTCCAACTCATATGAGGACGTGGTTGAGTTACTAGTGTGCCATTTCCACACCCCAGACAGCGTGACCGTTCGGAGGATTAGGTTTCGGCAGCGACATCAAAGGGCGGGTAAGCCTATCCACCAGTTCGTCGCCAACCTGACAAAGCTAGCGGGTAACTGTCGTTTTGGGCCACTGGAGGAAGAGATGGTACGCGACCAGCTGGCGGAGCACACAAACAGCGCCGCTATACAAGCAAAGCCACTCACGGCGCCGGCTGACCTAACGCTAGCCAGAGCTATCGAGTTAGCTCTCCAATTGGAGACCGCGAACAAGCTAGCCTCTGAGCTAAATTGGCACCAGTCACAAAGGCAGCTGGAGCCTCCCGCCACGGGACTAGTAACAGACCCAGACCGTGAGGATAGCATGGACGACGACGTAATGGAAACCAATGCTACAGCCATAGATCTGCCCCGAGAAAACCCTTGTGTATGGGTTGTGGGTCCGCGAAACACCAATTTAAGGCCAGGGATGGCCCGGCTAGAGTGAAGCGCTGCGGCAAATGTGGACAATTGAACCATTATGCCAGAGGGTGCCGTATGTCTGAGCCGGAGAGCCCACAGAGGAAAACAACTTCACCCACCCCGACAACTGTCCACACAGTATCCCCGAGTGCCAACGGGTACACATTCTGTAAGATGACGCTGGAGGGTGAGGAGGTACTGCTGCTGATCGACATGGGGGCAGAGGGATCGTTATTAAATTGGGCCATGGTGAGGAAATTTTTCCTGCACTACAGAATAAGAGGTCACCCAGTGCCGCTCTATGGCTATGGAGGTGGCAGGCTGTGCACGGTTGGAACGCTGGAGTTAACGGTTCGGTACAAGTCGGCGGTGATAGCTGACTTCGCGTTCCACGTGACGGCCCAAGGCGACAACATCATAGGCTGCAACCTGCTTTATGGACTGGGGTTCGCCATTAAAGACGACGCTGGGGAAGAGTGGTCTGGTTGTGGCAAGTGGAACCACCCGGTTCCGGTGGTGGAGGATGATGCTGTGTAGGACGAGGGTTTATAGGGCACCACGGCGGTCAAGCAGGTCCAGCCTCACTCAGGTTTGACGCAGGAGGGTCTCAGTGCTGGTGCTCAGGGTATTGTAAGAGAGGGTACTGAGCGTGGCGGCGAGGCACCTGTGTCAGCGAGTGACGCCGATGAGCTAGCCCCAGATTCCTCTGGAGCTTGGCCGTAGAGGGCTGAAGGATCTGGAACTACAACGGCGACTGCTGTAGCAGCTTTAAAAGAGGTCGGGGCCAGACCGACAGGCACAGAGGGGCCGCGTGCCGAACAGTACCGCTGCAGGCCAAACAGCATTCCTCTGAGAGTTACGGACCTGGTCCGGGCTTGAGGGAAGGGAAGTCCACGGGGATGCGGGCCAAACGACAGCCAGGGGAACTCCAGGAACGGCTGCGCATCGTGGCTAAGCGGGGCACAGCCTACTTCCAGCTGTTGGACGGCTCATGGAGGCACAACAACGAGCTGTGGCATGCCCAGGAGGAGGCTTTGGTTGGTGGGTCCAGACGAAAGAGGCGGTCGATGGCAAAGAGAAGAGGTGCTTTAGTCTATGATGTCAGCTGCGACCCCGGGGACATGCTGCTTCCAGGGCGGGTCTACTGAGGGGCTGTCCTGGGCTCCCACAGGCCGGTTCTACCCCTTTCTGCCAGAAGGACAGTAGTGTGGTTTTGAAATAAAAGGAAAAAAAAAGTTCTAATGTTCATGTGTCCGTGTGAAAAAAACAAAAAAACAAAAATGTTATTGTTCTGAGTGTATTTATGTTATGAATGAATGAATGAATGAATTTATTTATTTATTTTATTTCAGATAGGAACACACCAATGTTTTAAGTTGTTAAAATGCGGCATGTGTTAGTTACAGGTGGCATAATAATCCACCTTGCTGTGTGGGGTAGGACGGTAGTCCATCCGTCCCCCCTAGCTTAAGTTTGCTGTGTGAATGTGATAGGCCATTTAGTGATTTCAGTTCTAGTTTTCTTAGTGCGTGATTCAGGTCCTAAATTGGGGAGGGTCTCAATTGTATGTGTGGCTTTGGATTTTCTACAGTGTAATGTTGTAGTATTGTGGCGTTTATTATGAAGCACAGTGTAGTGGCGGCCACTTCCTCTTCCGCCACTGAACCAACCTATAAATACCAGGGGCATCCATGTTATGGCCTCTTTGCCGACGCCCCTGCCTGGTGGCTGTATTGTGTGACCGATACAAAATATAGCTGAGTTCAACCGTTTACCTGGCTTCATCATTTGAAAGGTAATTTCAGACATAACAGATACTTTCTCACTCAAGTCATTTTGTGGTGTCTACGCTTACTTACGTTTAAGATCCTCTTTTGATGGCGGCAGGATGGCGTGGGCCGAGGCCAGGAGAAGAGTCACCAGGGCCAAAGACTCCTTGGACCCCTTCCTCTTCATCATAATCATCATCATTAGCATCCTCTCTGACTCTCACAGGGCCAGCAGGCAATGATGAGGAAGATCTGGAGGAGAAATCAGTTTCAACCATGTAATGACTCCACATCTCCACCAGAGGGCAATACAAGCTCTGGAGACAACTGGAAGAACTGATCATGTTTGCTCAGCAGTTTCGTGACCTTATACAGTAAGGGACAAAAATAACCAATCAATATTACTAAATAATTCAAATTCAAGGCTTGATGACTGGATTGTGTTATTCATATCACACAGAGAGGATCTCGACCTCAGATCTGTGACTTTCTATAGTGTTATATAACAGAACAGAAGAGCCCTTTCTTCTTCACTGATTTGTGCTTAGTCAGCTGCCTGTTCATTCAGCAATGACAGATTCAACAGAGGGCATCTGTGGCTTCTGATTTCTTTCTGTCAAACACCTTGGGATGGATGAAGAGAGAGGAAAAACTCACTCAAACTGACCTTCTCTCCTCTGCAGTGTTTACCAGGTAGCATGAGTCAGTGTGTGTATTAGAGAAAGTCTAATCTTTGCTGATTGCTTCTGCAGGTATAATCAAAATTTTCCCAAAAATACACCCCAGCAGCAGTCTGAAACTCGCTGATTCATTTGGATTTTTCTGGCATTTTCCAGAGCTGCTTAGCCTCCATTAGTTTGAGACTGTACACCAACAGAAAACACCAGATGTGGTCATTTTTAACAGCAGGTATTAAGGGCGATGTGTATGTTTTGACATGCAAGCGAATGGTGTGAAGTCCTTGCCTTTTGCTCGCCCTCAATGGTGACTGAAATTGACAAGAAGATTGGAAAGGCAACAGCAGCATTTCTCCCACCGTACAACACACATCAGAACTCAAAACTCTCCATCAAGACTAAGGGTGCTTTCACACCTCAATTTGTTTACTTTGGTCTGAATCATTTGACAAGTTTGTTACTTTGTATCATTTTCTCCTTGGTTCGATCCCCTTTCACACATGCAATAATTCAAGCAGACCAAACTGCGTCAAGTTAAATCCCGTGAGACTTGCGTCAGAACATTCTCTGTTCTTTTTGGTGAGATTTTGTTGCCGTGAAAACAGGAAAGGTACTGTAAATACAGGAAGGAGGATGACTACTCTGCATTTCTGAGGAGAAAATAATACAAATCATAGCGTAGTCTAAAGGGGGGGAGTTTAATTGCCCTGGTTATCGTTTATTACGTACGTGCATATACCACTTTTGGCAAATTGTACAGTTTGAAAATGAAGTGCGGCTACAGAAGGAAAATAACATGTTAATGTTCATTAATCCTCCAGAACCATGACGTGCTCAGCCACAGATATTTTCAAAGATCCATCAGGTATGTACAGTGACAAAATGTTTTACAGTTTTCCACTGGTCCTGTTTTAGTGTGGTCGCTTTCTCACCTGCAGGACCACACCAGAGTTTGCCAGTTGATTCAGGTACGGCTGGTTTAGTGTGCACCTGAGTGCGATTACTGTGTTCTCACCAAACAAAACGAACCGCGCTAACGGAGAAAACGAACTTGAGTTCGACTGAAACAAACTAAAGCCTGTAGGTGTAAAAGCACCCTAAGATGGCTGTGTAAAAAGTCTGTATCATCAGCACACTACTCTATTGAAAACTACCTTCACACTGGATGAAGATCGCGCTATGACCTAAGAAATCAGCTGGAATGTGGATGATTTTTGTGGGGTCTTCAGAAAGGCTCCAGTGACATGTGACACTTGTTTCTGTTTATGGAAGCCATGGCACAATGTGGCTAAGAATGATGACCACACCTTCATTTTAATATTAATGTATCAAATCGGTAAATTACTTTTATTCCTTATCAATACCACCCGATACCACAGATCAGATTGGCTCATCCCCAATAACAACTTGAGAAATTGTCCAGATGAAGAAAGAAAATTTAATCAATTGCACAGAATAAGGCAGCTCGGTGGAGCAGTGGTTAGCACTGTGGCAGCACAGTAAGAAGGTCAAGGGATCGATCCCACCCCCTGACCATCGGTGACCCTTCTGTGTGGAGTTTGCATGTTCTCCCCGCGTCTGCATGGGTTTACTCTGGGTACTCCGGTTTCCTCCCACAGGCCAAAAACATGCAAGTCAGGTTAATTGGAGACTCTAAAGTGGCCCTAGGTGTGAATGTGTGTGTGAATGGTGAAGGGATTGGCGCCGTACCATGGCTGCTTCATCCATCCAGGTGGATGCCCTGAATTTTCCTCTGGGATTAATAAAGTGTATAAAAATAAACCAGCATCCATATGAATGCTGCAAATTTAGAAGAAAAGAGAAGCAAATTTACAATAGTTGTAGATTTAAAACTGGTACTTCAGATGCATTTTATTCTGTTATGTAACATGATTTAAAAAAGGTTTATGATGAATTGGGGGGGGGGGGGTCATGCCATGGCATATCCAGAGTGTGGTGCAGTCATGGGTGTAGTGGGTAGGGTCATTGATGGAACAGCTGGTATATAGGAGAGCATCTCGGTCTCGGGGGGGGGGGGGGGCTGTAGGGTGTGATGGAAATTTTTAATGTTTTAATGTTCAATGCTTATTCTAGTATTGCTGTCGAGACCAGACTGAGGCTAGTCTCCCAAGACCAAGTCAAGACTAAGACCACTGTGCATGTACTGTAGGTCTCAGTCTTGGTCTTGGGAGACTCTGATCTTGACAAGGCCTTGATTACAACACTAGCTTATTGACATGATTCTAATAATATGGACCTAAAATGCAGACATGGGGAACAGAATAGGTAGGTGAGAAAGGTCAGTATTTTAGTGTAAAATAAGTAAAACAAGAGCGGCTGGTTCTGGTAACCCTGCGGAGACAAAAAAAGAGATGAGTTTCTGACGAGCTCCACTGGGCTTCTTGTGATCTTTATCTTCAGGTGAGTATGGTTGAAGGTTACTGCAGGTGAGAAGGGAGATGGCCCAGGCCCGGTGACTTAAGATAAGGATTTTGAATGATTTTGCTCGAGACTTACAGCGGGGGTGAAGAGGATCCTGGTAGGAATGGTGATCTACCAAAGTGTAAGTTGATATCCACCTGCAGGGGTCATGATTTCGCCCCGAGAGAGTCCATGGGTTAATGTCCTGGGAGGAAAATTTGGTGGTGAAGATTTTACGTGGCTGAAAAGGTGAGCAGCCTTGTGTGTTTTCTCACTGAGGGAGAAGACTAGAGAAGGCACAATATAGCAGGGGAACACACTCAGGCTGATGGCATGAGGTCCAACAGTCCTGCAGTAAGAGTAGGAAATGAGGTCCTATTTATAGGCAGGGCTGATGAGGCACAGGTGAGACAGTTAGTGCAGCAGAGCAGGATCAAGGAATCAATTCAGGAGAGTGGGGGTATGAGTGTGCTCAAACTTGCAATACCACACTTATTCAGTATTTATCCTTGGCTGTGGAATGATAACTATCTCAAGGAAAACTCATTGTCTGTACAGGACGGATAAGTGGGAAAGTATGATGACCTTCACTGAGGCTAACTCCAACTGGTCTGTGATTGTTTTGGGCTGTTAACTGAATAAGAAGGTCACAGGGATGCCTGTTAATAAAATCTGCTCACACTGTTAGGATTTTGACCATTCTTTCAATGTTTCAATGTTGGACTATAAATCATTGCTCTTACTGTACAATTCACTGTTTCTACCTTATCTTAACTACTGTGTAGAAGTCTGGGGAAACACCTACAAGACCAACCTACAGTCAATATGCACATTACAAAAAAGAGCTATAAGGATAATAAATAATGTAGGATAGAGAGACCATACCAATTCGTTGTTTTTAAAGTCACATGTCATAAAGTTCATGGATTTAGTTAAATTTAAGACAGCACAAGTCATGTACAGGGCAATTAATAATCAACTCACAACTAATATACAAAAAATATTTAAAAAAAGAGACAATGATTATAATTTGAGAGGAGACTTAAACTTTACAAAACCCAAGATACGAACAACTAAGAAAAGTACGTGTATATCTGTCTGTGGGGTGGATTTGTGGAACAGTCTGGAGCCGGAACTGAAACTATGTACAAACAGAAATCAATTTAAAAAGAGGTATAAACATTATTTGCTGAAAGAATATATGTTAGAAAGGTAGTATTTATATGTACGATTCACTGTGCTCACTCTGGGACACTATGGAATGGTGGGTGGGACAGTGCTGTGTATATCTGTGTTGTTTGGGGCTGGTTTTGATGTGTGGACTGTATGTATGTTGGGATGGATGGGTGTTAATGTTGATATGTACAAAATATAGTTAATTGTTTACTTGGGGTCTTAAATGTGGTAATTTGTATATATTTCACATGGGTGTATTTATGGAAAAGAGGAGTTGGAATTAATAAGTGTTCACTTCTTCCTTCTCCCTTTCGAACACTGTATACTGTTACTCTATTGCACTTGTCATTTGTTTTGTTTTTGTTTTACTTTTTTTGTTCGAAATAAAGTATCTATCTATCTATCTATCTATCTATCTATCTTTGCTTGCTCTGTGTTGATCACGCCTCTCAGCAGAGATAATAAACCCAGAATAAGCCAATTCTGGTGTAAATGAACTCTCAGTCTTCACCATACAAAAGATAGATACATTTCTGCAACAAGGGAAAAAGTGTAGCATCGTTATGATTGCCTTCACATCGATGGAGGTTTCCCAGCCATGTTCGAACAGGTCGTGTAGGTCGTGGAGAGCGTAACAGGGTCTTCATCCAGTGTCAAGGGAGCCGAAATGAAACGTGGTCCACCTACATACCTTCCACTTTTAACTGCTGCATCCTAGGAATATCATGGAAGGACAATGTATCAAATGCAGAAGTGCTGTCTCATGCCGACCTCCCAAGAGTTTTTATCGTCTAACCTTGGCCTTGTAATGGACTAGCGAACTTGGACAACAGAAATAATCTCCAGCCTCCTCGCCACATTGAACTGGAAAAGCAATCAAGACAAAGAGACAGATGGGTGGACTGTCTACGGTTATTTTTAGACTTCTTTTTTCCAGTTTAGTCTCAGGTTCAAGCTGAATGAGCGTGTTAAATCTAATTCTCATCACGTTACAGATAAAACTCAAACCATAATGGATATTTCTGCAGTGCCTCAATCTCAAACCCAGCAGGACTGGATGTCCACCTGGGAGAGAAGAGATGTCCCATTTTCTCCTCCCTGCACGAGCTTCACGTGTATTACGGCATAAAGTACAGCGGACATAAAGAGGTCGTTATTCACATGACAATAAAACTCAGCTCATTTACAGCATGCCAGGAAGTGTGCGGTTTGTAAACAGCCAGTTTCCAGCATGGATTTTGTAATGAGAAAAAAAAAAAAAAAACAGAGAAGAGAATGAGTCAGCATCAATGTGCAGTGAGTGGGAAGAATGAGAAATGCTTAAGAGGTGAGAAAAACACAGATGAAGCCAGAGAAACTTAAACAAAGGAAGACAGAGGGAAGGAGAGAAAGTTACACAAATAAAAAGTTCATTTACAAGGCCGAGCTGCATTATTTGCCGAGTAGCAGCTGCAGGGATCCTGGTTACACAACACAAATACCAACAGTCCTTTGTTCCAGATGTTGCCTGCAAAGCCTTCCAGAAAGTTCAGCCTCAGATTTGAAATGTCAAACACCAATCAGCATTTACGGCCATCACAGTCTACTTAATGCATCATGCCTTATCTGTGAAGAGTTCATATGAAAACTTTTTATCTGCCACCTACTTGCACATCTGGATAACTCGTGTATTTCTAAATGTATCTGATTGTTGTGGCAAGCTTTAGCCAATTCCAGAATTTTCTTTTTTTGTTACATTTCACTGAATATCTTTGTATTTTGGATTCTTCGGGCCTTCTGCACATAACAGCTTGAGCCTGTGTACCTCAGAATTGTAATGTCAGAAGTTATCAGTGATTCTGTACGTGCCAAGTGGAATTTTTGGAAACATGAACTGCAACCTCATTAGCTTGATTCATACACGGCATAGCTGGAATCTAATCCGGGGCTGCAGTTCTCTATGGGACCACAAGGTGTCACTAAAAGCTGAGTTTCAAAAAGTTTTCTACAGTACCTTAAATCCCGTGAGAATCTGCTACATTTATAAAGTTAAAAAAATCGAAAACTTTGAATAACCCGAAACATACAGTATTCTACCCAACACAGATGTCATGATAATGCCAAACGTATTTTCAGTTTTTGAGACTTGAGGCTGTAATTACTGCCAAAGATGCATCAACAAAGTATTGAGCAAAGGCTGTGAATACTTCATGTGATTTATTAGTTTTTGATTTTTTAATAAATTTGCAAAAATCTAAAAAAACCCACAACTTTTTTTCACATTGTCATTATGGGGTGTCGTGTGGAATTTTGAGGAAAAAATGAATTTAATCAATTTTGGAATAAGGCTGTAACATAACAAAATGTGGAAAAAGTGAAGCGCTGTGAATACTTTCCAGATGCACTGTATTTTATCACAGGATTTATTCTGTTGTATAATGTTGCGCTAGCTGCCATTAGCCTTTAATGTGCCCGTTACGACAGCCTACAAACCGTACAATTTTACATACAGTAAATATCAAAACCTTGTGTCAAATGTGCTACAGAGAAAATGATCAGATATCCAGATAAGCCTGGATGTATTCAGATGCTGCACGTGTTGATTTGTGTTTTCAGACGTTTTTTGGAGAGACACTGCTGCATGTTAAAGATAGGAGGGGAAAAGCGATGTAATCAGATGGGTTGTCTGACAGTTTTGCCTCAAGGCAGCGCAACAAAGTAAAATGCTTTTGGAGTGTGTTGAGATGGTGCAGAGATGATTATGCATGGAATGAATGTGTAGTGTTGTGTGGCGATTCCTGAGAGAAGCTCCGGCAGCTTTGGTTGCAGCAGTTCCTCGAAACAGTCAAGGTGGTGTTAACTTTTAAATTTTTGGATGTTATAGGCACTTGCGGTCTGCTTTTGGGCGGCTATATGTAGCTTGTGTCCCAGCAGAGGACACCAGTGTGCCTGCCGTGCCACTTTGCTAGGGTGCTCTTGTGCACCGCAAGTCAAGTGGAAACTCTGCAATCACAGCAGCATTGTATTATAATCTTTACAGCATTAGCTCTTCAATACTACTCAGTAAATTTGCCAGCTTGCAGACTTCTGTGTGCTATAGCCTTGGAGAAGAGGCAGCACCTCAGCATCCTTGTGGATGGGCCTAATTAGAATATTCATAGACCTTGGTGTTTGAAGGAGGAAAAGGAAAAAGATTTTCACAAGCAACTTTAAGACATTTTTAACGAAAAAAGGGGCATAAGATACCATTTCAGACAATGTAGATTTGTTTTTAAGGTGACTGGTGCATGCCCATAGAAAGCAAGTATTCTTGTCTGAAAACAGGTAGGCCAGTTAGGCCTTACAGGCCCAAATGTAGGCTGTGTTTGAAAGTGGAATACAAAGAGGTGTAGCCTATATGTAGGCAATCACACGTTAGACTTTGACAAATATAAAAGGGACTGAATGGCACTAAGATTTATTTGATTGTGTGAATATTAATTACAGAATTACTGAAAATAAATGGGACATCCAATATTAGCGACTGTCTAAAAACCCTTGTTTATTTGTTTGTTAGACTTATTTGTGTGATATTTTATGACTTATATTCATAATTGTTGTATCTTGCACTTTGGGGAATAGGAGTTGTTCAGTCATCATTATAATTGTTTTAGTTTATGTGTAGTTTATAGTGTATCATCAATAAGCTCATTAAGTACTATAACAGGACACGTTAACAAATATTTGAGACCCATTCTAGTGCATCCTTTTATATTTTAGCAATATTATAAGTACAAAACACCAAACATTATTATACTCAGCAGAATGATCGATTTAGCTGCAACTGTTGCATCAGTGTTGCCCATTTGTCAGTAAATAAAAAATGATTTATTTCATTATTTGTGCGGTTTTTGTCACGGTCGTCGTTTAGTCAAAGCGTGCATATGTGTCCGCATATGGTATACAACTGATCTGGCTCCACAATCATGGTGGTATTATTATTAACTTAATTTTTTAAATAGCCGTGCACCAGGAGGAGCGCCATGTTGAACCCGTGGTGCCGCAAAGGACACGGGTGAAGCATGGGTGAAGCAGCAGCCGAGACTCCTGTTAACCGGGCAGGCTGTGCTTGGATCCCTGTGAAGGACTGCGGTAAGGTGGTCCGGCTACTGCCCTTCCCCCCTGCCCAGCGCACCCACGCACCCCGTGTTCTCCACATATGCCGAATTATCCTTTAGAGCAGGGGTGTCAAACTCATTCCATGGAGGGCCAAGACCCTGCAGGTTTTGCTTCCACCCAGTGTCGTCAGCAGGTGTTTTCACTGATCAGCAATCAGTGGGAAGAAGTTCGGTGAAATCACCTGTTGAAGACACTGGGTGGAGGTAAAACCTGCAGGGTCCTGGCCCTCCATGGAATGAGTTTGACACCTGTGCTTTAGAGCTACGCAATCATGGCAACATTATAGTGCAAGTTTTTAAACATTATATCTTCAGTATTCTCTTTTTCTGGTCAAATTTGTCGCTTTTCACTTCCTTGTGTGTGTGTGTGTGTGTGTGTGTGTGTGTGTGTGTGTGTGTGTGTGTGAGTGAGTGAGTGAGTGAGTGAGAGAGAAATCTGGTGCATTTATAGACAGATTTATATCCACTGTAGTGCATCTTTAAATATTTGTATGAAAGTATCATGGGGGACGTGTTCACAAACATGTCCCACTCTGTTATGTCTGACCTCAGTTATAATCATTGTTTATCGTGCCCTCACCCTTAATTATGTTTATCCTTTGTATTCTCATAGTCATTATTCCTGTCCTGCTCATCATCCTGTGTTGACTCTTATTTTGACAGCGCCCTTAGTTGGTCCTTGTGTGTTAATTATTCATGGCTGTTCCTTATTGTCCTAATTATTTCCTGCTGCAATTTCCAGTGAATATAAAAAGTCTACACACCCCTGCTCAAATGCCAGATTTTTGTGATGTAAAAAAATGAGACCAAGATAAATCATCTCAAAACTTTTTCCCCAATTAATGTGACCTATAACCTGTACAACCCAATTTAAAAACAAACTGAAATCTTTTAAGGGGAAAAATGAAAAATAAAAACCTTACAATAACCTGGTTGCATAAATATACACACCCTGTTGTAACTGGGGATGTGGCTGTGTTCAGAATTAACGCATTCAAACTCATGTTAAATGGGAGTCAGCACACACCTGCCACCATTTAAAGTGCCTCTGATTAACCCCAAATGAAGTTCAGCTGTTCTAGTAGGCGTCATCTGACATTTTTGTAGTCACATCTTACACTGTTTGATTTGTGTGTGTGTGTGTGTGTGTGTGTGTGTGTGTGTGTGTGTGGGTTAATGTTTCACACACTCCAGTCCTTAGTCCCCCATCACCCACCCAGTTTGGGGGTCTCTCCTTTTCTTTTCTCCAGGGGCATCTGGAATCTGCCCTTGGGGTGAGCGGGGGGCACTATCATAGGGGACATGTTCACAAACATGTCTCGCTCTTTAAGTTATGTCTAACTTCAGTTATCATTATTGTTTATCATGCCCTCACCCTTAGTTGTTTTTATCCTTTGTATTCTCATTGTCATTATTCCTGTCCTGCTCATCATCCTGTGTCAACTCTTATTTTGACAGTGCCCTTAGTTGGTCCTTGTGTGTTAATTATACATGGCTGTTCCTTTTTGTCCTAATTATTTCCTGCTGCTATTTATACACCTCATGCCCTATCCTCAGTATGGTGTCCTAGTCATTACCTACCACATCATTCCACTGCTGTTATCTTTTGTGCCTGCCATTCTGCTTTATTTTCTGTTTCCAGCCCTCATGCTGTATTACTTTCTCAATAAATAAGTTAAAAGGTGGCCCTGCAATTGAGTTCTCCCTTATGCCCCCGAGGGGCTATTATGACAGTGAGCAATGGCGGACTGGAGGCCCAAGTTTGTGTCCCAGTCTTGCCTTTTTCCCCACTGTTGTCTGTGTTTATTTTCACTTCCTTTTTTGCAACTCACTTCCTGAATTTGGAATCCACTTCCTTGACACACCATATACAGCTCTGTAGGAGGTTAAGGTTAGGGGAAAGGCGAGGATCTACTTTACACACATTACAACTGTAATCCTCCAATATGTCACTTCATGTCACTGTTTAGACGACCACTAGAGGTCTCTTCATGTCTAAGTATACATACATACAGTATATTAAGTCATGATAGCTACTGGTTAAAACAATCATGCAGGGTGTTTTCTGTTGGAGGACAGTCTCAAATTTGGAAACATTCAGCTGCCTTTCGGGCTGTCAACATTCTTGTAGCTTTAGAGCACAGATTTCATCAAATTTAAGTTAAACACAGATTTTCTTAATCCTGTGTCAGTGTAACACAGATGATGGGGGTTAATCTCTAAATCCGGTGCGGTTGGTGGGTAATGTGATGATTATTGTACGGATCAAAACAAGACATGAAGACACCCTTCGGAGGGTATTTTGTCAACGTATTTGAACTTTTTTTAAAATGAAGTTTAACAACTTAGAAAAGAATAATTAGTTTAAACCCCAATATTATTTCTTTTTCATAGCTATAAATATTTTATTAGATTTAATATATTACTCTTTGACACATAAGTCCACTGTGCCAGGTCCAATCCATTCCACAGTATTTAGTGTCAAAACAACAGAAAAGAAGATTTTTTTTAATTTAATTTTTTTTTTTAAATTTTACCTGCATTGAGCAACATGGAGAGTGGATTAAAGCCAAAGAACTGAATCAGACATTTCTGACCACACACAAGTAAAAACGGTTTTAAAGCCAAGAAGCCATGCCGACTCATTTCTTCGGGTAAGGAAAGTAGTTTTGTTGTGAGACTGAATGTGGAAAAACTGAGATGCACTCTTGAAACTGCACTTGATGTTTAAAGCAGTTCACCATCTGTCCTGTAAACAGGTAATTAACTTCAAGTGATTGCGCATTTTAACAATAAAAGTGAAACATTTTGAGTTTTTTTAAATAGGGGATTATTATGCAGTTGTTTTACTGTTTTGTCCCACTTTAGAGAAAATCGGTACATTACAAAATAAATTTATTGTTGACCTAAAAATGTTGTTGCACAAATATCTGCACCATTCACACACATGGACATCGTAATTTGGAACTAATGAAATGCAATTTCCCAGACTGTATTGATCTTTTTGTTTTATTTAGCAATTTTGTGCTTGATCTTTATCAGCCTCTCTTTGTGCTGCTGTCTCTGTCTCTGAAATGTCTTGTGCAATAAAAATTATGATTAAATGGACTGCATAAATAATGTTTAAATTTTGCTTCTGTAGGCATTACACAAGAAAAGCTAGAAAACACCTCAAAATTTATGAGAGAAAAGCTACAAATTTGCAAAAATTAGTGAGTGCACAGACATTTTGTGGGGCAGGTGCTCAATCAAAAAAACTGCACTCCTAAATACTGCAAAAAGTACATACAGTACAGAAGTGCTAATTTTACTGTACTCACTTGGTATATCTATTTTATTTGAATACCTATACACTCATGGAGATCGAGGAGGAGGAGAGAGGGAGAAAAGGAAAGGTAGAAGTGTGGAAGTGAGAGTAGGGACATTAAATGTAGGGACTATGGTAAAGGCAGAGAGTTGGCTGATATGATGGAGAGAAGAAAGGTAGATATAGTGTGTGTTCAAGAAACCAGATGGAAGGGAAGCAAGGCTAGGAGCACTGGAGGGGGATTTAAACTGTTCTACCATGGCGTAAGTCGGAAGAGAAATAGAGTAGGAGTAATCTTGAAGGAAGAGTATGTGAAGAGTGTTCAGGAGGTAAAGAGGGAGTCAGACAGAATCATGAGTTTGAAGCTAGAAGTCAAAGCTGTGATGTTGAATGTTGTCAGTGTGTATGCCCCACAAGCTGGATGTCAGGTAGAAGAGAAAGAGGAATTCTGGAGTGAGCTGAATGAAGTGGTAGAGAGTCTTCCCAGGGGGGAGAGAATGGTGACTGGAGCGGACTTTAATGGACATGTAGATGAAGAGAACAGAGGTGATGAGGAGGTCCTGGGTAGGTATGGTCTTAAGGTAAGAAATGTGGAAGGACAAATGGTTGTGGACTTTGCTAAAAGGATGGAAATAACTGTGGTGAACACATACTTCAAGAAGAGAGAGGAACATAGGGTGACTGACAAGAGTGGAGGAAGGTGCACACAAGTGGACTACATCTTATGCAGAAGGAGAAATCTGAAAGAGATAGGAGACTGCAAGGTGGTGGCAGGGGAGAATGTAGCTAGATGGCACTGGATGGTAGACTGTAGGATGACTTTGCAAAGCAAGAAGAGGAAGAGAGTGAAGGCAGAGCCAAAGATTAAGTGGTGGAAGTTACAGAAGGAAGAAGGTCGCACAGAGCTCAGGAAGGAGTTGATATAGGCTCTGGGTGGTAGGGAAGAATTACCAGATGACTGGGAAAGTACAGCAAAAGTATTGAGGGAAATGGGTAGAAAGGTATGTGGTGTAATCAATGCATAGAGGAAGGAAGACAAGGAAACTTGGTGGTGAAATGAGGAGGTACAGGAAAGTATCCAAAGGAAGAGGTTAGCAAAGAAAAAGTGGGCTAGTCAGGGAGGTGAAGAAAGTAGACAGGAGTATTTGGACTCTAGGTGCATGGCAAAGGCAAACAATAAGGCATATAGTGAGTTTTATGAGAAGCTGGACACAAAGCAAGGAGAAAAGGAGTTGTATCGACTGGCTAGATAGAGAGATCGAGCTGGAAAGGATGTGCAACAAGTTAGGTTGATTAAGGACAGGAATGGTAATGTACTAACAAATGACGAGAGTGTGTTGAGAAGGTGGAAGGAGTACTTTGAAGAGCTGATGAGTAAAGAAAATGCGAGAGGAGGATGGATAAAGGAAAAATAGTGAACAAGGAAGTCCCGAGGATTAGCAAGGTGAAAGTGAGGGAAGCTTTGAAGAGGATGAAGAATGGAAAGGCGGTTGGTCCAGATGACATACCTGTGTAGGTATGGAGATGTTTAGGAGAGATGGCAGTGGACTTTTTAACCAGATTATTTAACACAATCTTGGAGCGTGAGAGAATGCCTGAGGAGTGGAGAAGTGTTTTGGTACCAATTTTCAAGAACAAAGGTAATGCTCAGAGCTGTAGTAACTACAGAGGCATAAAGTTATCAGCCACACTATGAAGATATGGAAAAGAGTTGTTGAAGCCAGGTTAAGAGGAGAGGTGACAATCAGTGAGCAGCAGTACAGTTTCATGCCAAGAAAGAGTACTACAGATGCAATATTTGCTCTAAGAGTGCTGATGGAGAAGTATAGAGAAGGCCAGAAGGAGTTGCACTGTGTCTTTGTGGATCTAGAGAAAGCATATGTAGCAGTGTCAAAAAGCATTCCTACTTGGCTTGCCAAGTCAGTTGACCCTATTGGCAACACAGGTAGAGTGCTGGACTCTGAAGCTAGAGGTCGTGAGTTCGAACCCCCCGGTTGGACGTCGCCAGGACGTTGCCCTGTACCCTTGGTTACAATTGGTGGCAGTGGTGGGATTTATCTGGTGCAGGATTTACTGGCTGCCGGCGTATCAGTTCCCTTCTCCATATCCCTGCTAGTGTCAGGAGACGGCTATGGAGCCTGAAAGCTTAAATGCACCTCTGACATCAGGACAATGTCAAAAATTGGAGAGAAATATGTAGCAGTGTCAAAAAGCATTCCTACTTGGCTTGCCAAGTGGGTCGATCCTATGGCCAACGCAGGTAGAGTGCTGGACTCTGAAGCCAGAGGTTGTGAGTTCAACCCCCCCGGCGGGACGTTGCCAGTTGGGGCTTGGCTGCCCTGTGCCCTCGGTTACACATATGATAGGGTGCCAAGAGAGGAAGTGTGGTACTGTATGAGAAAGTCAGGAGTAGCAGAGAAGTATGTGAGGGTGGTGCAGGACATGTATGAGGACAGTGAGATGTTGGTGGAGTGCGCTGTAGGAGTGACAGATGGATTCAAGGTGGGGATGGAACTACATCAGGGATCAGCTCTGAGCCCCTTCTTGTTTGCCATGGTGATAGACAGGCTGACAGATGAGGTCAGGCAGGAGTTGCAGATGACATTGTGATCTGCAGTGAGAGTAGGGAGCAGGTGGAAGAGAACCTGGAGAGGTGGAGGTATGCTCTGGAGAGAAGAGGAATGGAAGTCAGTTGAAGCAAGACAGAATACATGAGTGCGAATGAGAGGGAGGCAGGTGTAAAAGTGAAGATGGAAGGAGTAGCGTTAGTGAAAGTAGATGAGCTTAAATAACTGGTGTCAACCATCCAAAGCAATGGAAAATGCACAAGCGAGGGGAAGAAGAGAGTGTAGGCAGGGTAGAGTGGGTGGAGATGAGTGCTGGGGTGATTTGTGACAGAAAGGTAGGAGCAAGAGTGAAAGGGAAGATTTACAAGATGGTAGTGAGACCTGCTATGATGTATGTTTTAGAGATGGTGGCACTGACAAAAAGACAGGAGGTGGAGCTGGAGGTGGCAGAGTTGACGATGCTAAGATTTTCATTGGGAGTGACTAGGACGGACAAGATTAGAAATGAGTGTATCAGAGGGACAGCTCACGTTGAGGGGTTTGGAGACAAAGTAAGCAAGGCAAAACTGAGGGCAGCGCGGTGGCGGAGTGGTTAGCACTACGGCAGCACAGCAACTCACCTTTGGCCGGGGAGCCTGAGTTCAATCCCAACCCCCGACCAACAGTGATCTGTGTGGAGTTTGCATGTTCTCCCCGTGTCTGCGTGGGTTTACTCCGGGATTTCTCCGGTTTCTTCCCACATGCCAAAAACATGCAAGTTAGGTTAACTGGCATCAAAACTGGGGATTCTAAACTGTCCTTAGGTATGACTGTGAGAGTGAATGGTTGTCTGTCTCTCTGTGTTGGCCCTGTGATGGACTGGCGATCTGTCCAGGGTGTACCCTGCCTCTCGCCCAAAGATGCTGGGATAGGCTCCAGCACCCCCGCGACCCGAAAAGGACTAAGCGGAAGAAGATGGATGGATGGATGGTTTGGACATGTGCAGAAAAGGCATAATGGATATATTGGACAAAGGATGTTGAAGATGGAGCTGCCAGGCAGGAGGAAAAAGGGAAGACCACAGAGAAGATTCATGGATGTAGTGAAGGAGGACATGGTAAGGGTTGGTGTTACAAAGGAAGACGCAAGGGATAGGGTGAGATGGAGGCAGATGATCCGCTGTGGCGACCCCTAAAGGGAGCAGCCGAAAGAAGAAGAAGATACACTCATGGAGTGGTGGCCTAGTTGGTACAGCATCTGCCCCACACCCGGGAGGTTGTGGGTTCAAATCCCGGCTGGGTCATACCACAGACCATATAAAAATGGTACTTTTCCCCTTCTAGCTTGGTGCTCAGCATCATAGAATGGGGAAAGGAAAGTTAATGCACAGAGCTATCAGAAGGGCCAACCCCCACACTGTAGCTTTCACTACTTACAGTAGTTCTGTGGCCTAGGGTCTCTGAAACGGAGATAGGCGTCGCCCATACGCTGCAAGCTGTGGCATGGGATCAACAACATACACTCATGGAGATATTTAATACCCCACAGATTTCTACAAAATTATCACCTCACATTCATCATTAATATGTATTTACATGGCAAAAGGTCAGTGACAAAAAATGGGCAGCTTCCACTGAAAAATAAATATCTGTTCAAAATAAATGAATCCTTGCAAAAACTTGAAAAAAGGCTTTTCTTTCAATAAATATTAAACTTCCATTCAAATACATAAATTAAAAAAAGCTATTCCCCTTGTCAGCAAAATCAGCCTCAAGCATCCCCTCTGTTAACCTTCCACCCTAAATGATGGTTTATACAGTCATCAAAGAGATGATAGTAGAAAATCTACAAGAAAAATTGTGAAATTTGAGAAAAAAAAAGCTGCAGACTTATATTGTGAATTTGTGTGGGGAAAAAAGACAGTAAGTTTATCACAAAAAAATGGAAAATTTATAGCAAAAAGGTACTAATTTTTTGCCAAAGTAATAAATTTGCCAGGAAAAATCGGCAAAAGTTATAATTTTCCAAGAAAAATGCTAACATTTACAAGAAAAATCTTACTGATTGGTGAGAAAATTGGACATTTTGAGTGAAAAAAGTAAAAGAAAACTTGACAAAACTTTGAAAAATGTTCTAGAAAGTTAGCATTTTTTGTTGTAAATTTTTGACTTTATTGTTGTAAATTTATGATTTTTTTTTCTGGGAAATGTTTTTTTTTTTTTTTACAATATGTAGAAGTTGTTATTTCTCAAAAAAATGTAAACTGTTCTCGTAAATTTGGGTCTTGCTTATAGTAAATTTGTGACTTTTTAAACTGTGAATTTGCACGTTTTCATTTTGAACCTTTATTCTTGCAAATTTGTGCTGAAACTACATTGATACCTTTGTACCATACGCTGAACTTATGATTATCTCCCACAACCACCATCCCCCTTTTGTAAAAAAATAAATCACCTGCTGTGTGCACTTTCACAAGAGTAACAAAAAATGCCGAGGCTTGGGGCAGTGAAACACTAACCTGACTCTGAGCAGCTGAAGGCCAGGAGATGCAGGCTGCTGCGTGTGCAGCGGCTCCAACGCCAGTCGCACAGAATTAATTGGGCATCAAAACACATTCGATTTGCAAATGGTGTCACCGTGGAGGGGAAATTAAAATCTGTAATACCATAGCTATCCAAAAGGGTGCTTCAGAGGGGAGAGAGGGTGGTGCTCGAGTACCACCTGGGCTGGATCTGTGCACGTGCCTGGATTATAGACTCATCATAAAAACCAACTGCAACTTAAAAAGGAGGCATATTTACCAAAACAGCAAATTTATGATAGACAGGAATGTATGAAAAACATACAAATTTAAATGAAAAAGTTGTGCATTCATGAGAAAAGGTAGCTGGTTCACCCATTTTCTTTTTTGACTAAAAACTGCTACTAATGCCTGCTTCCATGCAGAGGTTACTGACCTCTGTCAGAGGAAGAAGGGGCAGTTTGTTGGGCTGCAGATCTGCTCCATTTTCCTGGCCTCATTTCATCCTTATTTTAAGAGTCTGGGGACTTCCTGCACCCAGAGGACTCACTTGTCACCCGGTCCTGAATCAGAACCACTCCTGAACCGAATTATCTATAATAAAGGAAGCCTCAGTGCACTGCCATTAAGAGAAAGATTACAAGTTAGAGTGTGTCGTCATTATTATAAAAGTGACCCAGCCGAAGCAGGACGTCATCCCCTCTAATCCAGTTGTTTTTGCTCCACAGATGGAGGCCACGCCCATGAGTCAGCAATTCAAACAGCAGTAAATAACGCTCAGCATTTCTGCATCATTAAAAACAACCTTATAACTGAAAATAATAAATTAATAATCAGAAGTATTGCTGATTTGTCAGGCAGCACGTGCAAAACCCAGCCAGTGTGGTGCACTAATCAAATCTGATCCAACACATTTGTATTCATCACAAAACGCAACAATTCTCTCCGAGACCATCACTGAGCTGGAACAAATAAAATCTCTGATGATGACTCACCCGCGTCTGCTTCCTGAGACTCCAGACCGTCTGAAGCTGCTTCAGCCTCTCCGGTGCCGTTATTTATACAGAAAATAACGGGGACGGTGCAGACACGTGATTCACCGACCAAACACGCCGCTGCTGCAGCCAGCTGTCAAAACCACTGCTGCACCAACGCACTTCCTGTGTTGGTCTTCAAATTATACATAATTCATGAAAAAAGGTAAATATGACCGGAAAAACATGTTTGTACTCTATTGACTCATGTCTGTACTAATTTTTTCTTGTCAGTTTGGAGCTTTATTTGCTTTATTGGCATGGGAAAGAGCTATTGATTAAAGGGGCCATTGTCCTTTTTTTCTACATTTTAACTGCTCACACATACAGTATCTTAATGAAATAACATATTTTGTTCAAATTATTTAATTATTGCAACAAATTTGTTTTTATTTTTTCCAGCCTTTCTGAAAACGCTGTTCCTTTAAATCTTCAGACTGGAATAAACTCCGCCCCCCCTCTTCTTACACGATATTGCAAACATTGACTGACTAGCTCCTAGCTTTTAGCTTGGATGTATCCTGAGCTGAATACAAGTTGAATTCGCCTCAGAATCTTAGGCCTGGGTGGAGAATTTCTGTAAAACTCCATACATTTGTTGGTGATCGAGCATAGTCTTTTTAACAGTTTTGTGGGGGTTCTCCGTTTGCACCATTGGGGAGCCTGTGGCTGACTTGGGGACCAACTGTGTCAGAGCCGTCTTGACCTGTTACCACTGAGCCAGCTAACGTTTGTCTTAAAGAATGAATGAAATACTGCATCACTGGTTGACAGTGGAGTACAATTAGCGCAGTGTAGACGATGACTTTCACAAACGAGACTGAGTTTATTTCTCAGGAAAGGTTTATTGGAGTCTACATCCTCTAACAAGCAAAATATCTCAGCAAAGAGGCAGAACAATCATTCTTCGCAGCTCTTATACTCTCCAGAGACACAAAACCCCCAACATCAAATATCACATCCCCAACCCACAGTCCTTCAGTAAACATATAGCCTCCGAGGCTCCTTGGCGTCTCCATTGTCTCTCAACTCCTCAGCCTCGGGGGCTCCTGCTGGGACATTCTCTCTGACTTCCCGTCTCTCAAGAAACCACTTTACACCTCCCGAGGTCTCTGCCGGGTCAGGTCCTCTTGGACGTTTAGACGTGAAGCCTCCAGAGTATGCACCGTCATGCCTACTAAATATATGTGAGGGAAAATGCATACCATACATGCATACCATATATGCGCCCTAAATGCGTGCCATAGCAGAAACTTTGCAAATGAGTGGCTATACTGCTAGCTTCATGGTGGTTAGCTTATATTAGCAGCTAGCTGATGATAGCAGATAGCTGGCATGGCTAGCCACTCAAACTAATGTCTAAAAATGATATAGTCAAGTCTTGTTAGCTGTTGCTCACATGATTGACAGCTAGGGTGGCCAATAATCGAGCAGCAGGTGGGTACCAAGGATGTGCTGGGCTGGCTTTACTATTGAATTGAGGTCCCATGGCAAAATAGGAACGGTGAATATAAAGGCTGTGTGTTTTTTAAGAGAAGTGAGTGTTTTGATATTCACACCAATAGACTCATTTCAGAAGGTTAAACCCTACAAAAACACAATTTTTCAGTCAATGAAGTATGATTTCATGCCAAGAAAGAGTATTACAGATACAGTGGTACCTCTACTTACGAACGTCTCTACATACGGAATTTTCAGGGTACGACATGCCTCAACGGGAAAATATTGCCTCTTGTTACGAAAGAAATTTCAGGATACGAAAGGCAAAAAAGTACGCGCTCCTCGCAGCTCCCGTAGTTTACCGAACGTAAACATACTTGTAGCTGCTCTGCCACTGGCTATCGCCTAGCATCTTCCTGGTATCCCATTGGCCACGAAGTGTTTGGGAAGTCCGGGCAGTTTTACGTGTGTGTACAGTACAGTATTAACTTTTATTCACTATGGGCCCCAAGAAAGTGATGGAGATAAGTGGAAAAGGAGAAAAGAAGAAGAAGAGAGTTTTTTTGTCCATACAAACAAAGCAAGAGATAATAGAAAGGTATGAAAAAGGGATGTGTTTGGTTGATCTCGCCAAAGAATATGGCCGTAATACATCTACGATCGGCACGGTATTAAAACAAAAGGAAGCCGAAGGATTGTTAAAAGCCGACAAAAGCAAACGTCCTTGGATCGGTTCTTCACAAAACGTCAGGCAAAAACTACTGATGAGAGAGAACATGAACCAAAGAAGGCAAAAGGTGACGACGACGACGATAGCAGTTAAACAGTAAATGAACACAATTTTTATTATTCTTTACTTTATTCTTTGTTTTTTTAAATTATGTACAACTCTCATTTTATGTTTATTGTGCAGTAATCTAATTGTAACATGTATTTGTTACATGTTTTGATGCATTTTTATGATTTATAAAAAATTTATGTCCGAATTTTGGGGGGGCTTGGAACGGATTAGGGCATTTACATGTAAAACGCGTCTCTACTTACGGAATTTTCACGTTACGAAAATACTTCCGGAACGAATTCATTTCGTAAGTAGAGGTACCACTGTACAGTGTTTGCTTTAAGAGTGTTGATGGAGAAGCACAGAGAAGGTCAGATGGAGTTGCACTGTGTCTTTGAGGATCTAGAAAAAGCCTATGATAGGTTGCCAAGACAGAAAATGTGGTACTGTATGAGGAAGTTGGGAGTGGCAGATAAGTATGCGAGAGTGGTGCAGGACAAGTATGGTGTGTTGTAGGAGTGACAGATGGATTCAAGGTGGGCGTGGGATTACATCAGGGACTGGCTCTGAGCCCCTTTTTGTTTGCAATGATGGTGGACAGGCTGACAGATGAAGTCAGGCAAGAGTCTCCATGGACTAAGATGCTTGCAGATGACACTGTGAACTGGAGTTACTGTATAGTAGGGAGCCGGTGGAAGAGAACCTGGAGAGGTGGTGGTATATATATATATATATATGGGGCGGCAGTGGCTCAGGAGGTAGAGCCGGTCGTCCAATAACCGCATGGTTGGCTGTTCGAATCCCGCTCTCCCCAGATATCCTGCCGTTGTGTCCCTGGGCAAGACACTTCATCCCCAATTGCTCCTGGTGGGTCTGGAAGCGCCATGTTAGGTAGCATGCCGCCATCAGTGTGTGAATGTGTGTGTGAATAGGTGGATAGCAGGATCTGTAAAGCGCTTTGGCCATCAAGAGATGAGAATAAAAGCGCTATATACGTGAATGCCATTTACCATATACTGGAGAGAATAATAATAACGATAATAATAATAATGCTTTAGACTTATATAGTGCTTTTCAAGACACTCAAAGATGCTTTAATTAGGGGGGGGGAAAGAAGAATGAAAGTCAGTAGAAGTAAAAATGTGAATGTTATTATATAATATATATATATATAATTAGAGGGAGGCAAGTATAATAGTGAAAATGCAAGACACAGAGGTCATCATCATCATATTATGTCACGCTAGAAAGATAGCCATGTCTTTGATCTGTTGTTTAACTTGGCAGAGGTCTGCAGATGTTAAATATACCAGACCAGGAGATGGTTGACAGTCTATTCATGGTGATTCATTCAACATTAGTTCTTGCACAATTCTCTTCTCTACAGTGTAGTGCCTTTTGATAATTTTTCCGGAGTGTGGGGACGGCTGGTATGTTGCTTGTTTCACTTCATTCAACTGATTTATTCTGAATCTCCTAGGTATTAAACTTATGGTCATGGGAAAGCGTTTCCTGGATTTTAAGCCTGTCGGAGCTGGTATATGAGCAAAAAGTGGATGTCGTGGATCACGGAGTGGTTAGCACTGCGGCAGCACAGCAACTCACCCTTAGCCAGGGGATCCTGGGTTCGATCCCAGCCCTTGACCAACAGTGATCTGTGTGGCGTTTACATGTTCCCACCGTATCTGTGTAGGTTTACTCCGGGATTTCTCCGGTTTCTTATTAGATTCTCGTGCACTACGTACAGCAGCTCAACCGGACTCATGACAATTATCACTGTTTTCTTTTTGCACTACCGACTGCACTATGTGGAACTCCACAATATCTGCTGCTTGTTAATATATTTAAAAATTGCATAGATTAGTATTACTTATTCATATTCTACCTTTTATTGCATGCATAGTTTTTTATCTTATTTTTTTTATTTTATTTGTTTATTTGACAGGGACAGTGCAATAAACATAGACAATTAATCAAATGACAATCAATCTAATGTGTTGCACAAAGAGTGTATAGCTATTAGCTAATTTGCAGCTCTTGTCCCTGGATGGGCTTTAGAAAGAAGAAACAAGTAAAAAGAAAGAAAGATAAGGTTTTTTATCTTTAGTGCTACTCCATGTTTAATGTTGCAGCATTGCACCGAGACAGATTCCTAGTTTGTGTACTACATGAACAATGGCAATAAATCTCATTCTGATTCTGATTCCTCCTACACGCCAAAAACATGCAAGTTAGGTTAATTGGTATCAAAACTGAGGATTCTAAATTGTCCTTAGGTATGAATGAATGAATGAATGAATTTTATTTTTCGGATAATACAGAACAGGTTAAAAGAAACTGTATAATATAACAACAAGGTCAAATTAGACAAAGACTCCTTCTACTAAACAATTCCACGTGAGTTATCCGAAATGGGTGATGGCTGAAGCCGCAGCTTATATTGCCCACCCATATTCCATCCAAGAATTCAAAAGAAAAAAGAGTAAACAAGACAAGAGTGATTACAATTTAGAACAAAGCTAAGACAAAGTGTGACTGAGAGAAAAAAAAGGAAAACTAAGCTAAGCTAAGTTGAGCGGTTACTATTCAAGACAAATCTAAGACAGAATGTCACAGAGAGAGAAAAAAAAAAAACTAAGCTACAACACAACACAGGCTGGATATGTCAATCCTTAAGTGAGTTTACATGTCGTCTTGTAAATATGACTGTGAGAGGTATGACTGTGAGAGTGAATGGTTGTCTGTCTCTCTGTGTTGGCCCTGCGATGGACTGGCAATCTGTCCAGGATGTACCCTGCCTCTCGCCCAAAGATGCTGGAATAGGCTCCAGCCCCCCCCCCCCCCCCCCCCGTGACCCAAAAAGGATTAAGCGGAAGAAGACAGAAGGTTGGCTCCATTAGCTATCAGTAGACAGCACTTATTAGATATTTTCATATTGAAAACAGGCAGCACGGACATGAAGGCGCAGGCACGGATGACGTCATCACGCCATGCCTATATTAGGGGACTGATGGCAGGAGACTGCCTGTTTGGTGCTCCGTCTCTATTTGACACCAGCCTTTACTTACTCCTTGTTAGCATAACAGCTATTTTGCATGTAACACATGCTACTAGTTATTCTGTTTAATAAAGCTACTGTTCAGTGCAGCCACCGCCTCTGCTGTCCTAATTTACAGACATAACAGCACCTTCTGCTGGTGACCATCAAAACACCCTGCAAGACACTGCATTTTTCCTCCCTTGGAATATTTTTTTTAAATACAGGTTGACATTGATTCAGATAACCTTGAAATCTAATTGGTCAGTGGTCCATTTCCAACCTCTCCTGACCTGCGCAAACATCATAACCTTGGTGAGCAAACATATTAAAAAAGGCATGTTATTGGTAGCAGGACAACATAGGGACAGATTTGCATATCCATCTCTTATCACAGGACTAAATTTAAGTTCACAGATCAAAACTTTTTATTTTTCATATGCCTCTCCAAGAGCATTTCTTTGTACATGTTCGGACTCCTTCTTCTACAACTGAAACAAATCTCTTATTTTGAAATTTAAATGTCTCTTCCTGTATTTGTGGGGGTTAATATTCCCAGACTTGACATTCGATGTCTGAGGACTTTTCCAGACGTTTTATAATTTATTGGCAGTACTCAGAGGCACTGAACAGAGACACAAACATCTGATTCATCCGCACTTTGACTCATCATTTCAGACCCGTCTTTATCTGCGTGACCAAACCAGATTTTAAAAACACAATTTCACCATTCACACAAATGCATGTGCTGACTGTTTCACAGTATTACTGGACAAGCAGCAGCCCAAACAATGACTGAAAAAGAAGCAGAATAAGGCTGTAGATTCTTGGCAATTTCAGTGTGTTTAGATAGGAAAACATTTGAGCTAAACAACAGAAACAGTATCCCAGAAAATGTATTTTAAAAAATACAAAAATAGTATCCTCAAACACTGGATTCCTCTACTGTGCATGCTCCTAAAAATCATTAAATATTCCAAGATCAACATTTATACAACTTTAGCCTAGGAAATCTTTGTACCAAAGTTATCCTTCTAAATCAGGGATGGGCAACTTTGGTGGTAGTGAGGGCGACAAAATTTTTCTTTCACTTCTAGAGGGCCAGATTTACATGTAAACCTTTTTTATTTATTTATTTATTTATTTTTTTGGGGGGGGGTATTTTCTTCAAAGTCTAAAGTTTCACAATTAAAACTGAAAATGCAAATGAAAATAAAACCTACTCAGTGTTTTATCATATTAGAATTAAATTACTGATAAAATTATATCATGACCTAATTTTTAAAACTCTCCATCAAAGACGGAGGTAATTAACAAAAAAGCCAAGAAGAAAAGGAAATATGATGATGAAGAAAAAATGTTTTAAAAATATCAGAAGAATATGATCAAAGTAAAAAATAGTTTTACTGATAAATATGCTACATTTCTGGTTTAAATTAGCCCTTTTTTTTTTTTTACAAATCTATATTTTATTTTGGCATTAGATGTGCAAGCTTCTACTGATAAATTTGCATAATTTTATTTAAAAATTTATAACTTTATAGTTGTACTCATTTTTTTTCTAAATTAGTGTTTTTCTGTTGTAAATTTGCTGTTTCTTATATAAATTTGCCTTTCAGTTTGAAACTTGTTACTGTAAATACTCCCTCACTCTTGAGTCCCTCACTCTTGCTTGACCACTCATGGAGTGGCACCTAGGTTTCAATTAGAGCTCCCTCTGCTGGCGGCCTTTTGATTTTTGGAAATGGACTGCTGGGCTGCAGTGGAGGATGTCAGGGGCCACATGCAGCCTGTGGACTGCCAGTTGCCCATCCCTGTTCTAAGTAATGTGGAAAGAGTCAAATCTCTGTATTTTACCCGTCATTGGTGCTTCTGTATTACCCACTGTAATTATATAAAATAATGTGTAGACTGTGTATCAACACTACATTATAAGACATTTCAAGATGGTTTACCTTGCAAGTTTAAGTTCCTACCTTTATGTTCATGTTCAGGGCTGTTTCTAGCTTTTTGCGTGACCTGGAAGATTGTCTGTTCAGACCCTTGAAAGGTGATAGAGAGAACATTCTGACCTCCTTGCCAGTAGGTGTCCCACTTTCTCTTGTCCCAGCTGGTTGTCAGAGACATATGACAACAACCCAGTTATTCTATGGACCTCTTGCACAATGTACAGTGACTTACTTCCGCATTCTGGTCCTCCTGCAGCTCCGGTTCCGCTTCCACTATATTGTCCATTCCCTGGTGCTTTCTCATCAATAACTTAATTTTGTCACTTTCACTTATCATTGTACATGTTGGAAATAGTGTGTGGGCGGATATTTTTTTTTTATAATGCTCATGTTTCACATTTTGATCATTTTTGTACCCATACTGAGCCGTTTAATAGTTCACCCAGTTAGCTTAGCATAACAAGGGCTGGGTTCTGGTGGAGATGAGGGAAGAGAACTTAAGATTCCGGCAAACAGAAATGAAAATAACAGCCCTTAGATAGGATCAGAAACAAGTGATACAAGTGATAACAGGTGTGGGTCACATGAGCTGGCAGAAGGTAACACTGATTGCAGCTGGGATCAGCTGGGAGCAATGGGAGGGAGAGCCGGGACTGACAGCTGACAGGAACACCACCCACATGGAGCAAAAAACCCAGAAGCGCTACTGACAGCTGCAGCCCCAGGAAGAGAGAAGATATGACAGAATATAAATACAATGAGATAACAAAGACAAATAAACCCAAACATAAACAACAACACTACAATGAATGCAACAGGAAAATAATTCATACTAAGAAACAATACAGGATAAGTGAAAATTAAACAAAGATAAAATAACAGGAATAAGAGCTCAAAAATGCAACACCATACAAATAAGAAAAAAGGTATAAAGACTGAACCCAGCGGAATCCCCCCACGCTCAGATCATGACAGGCTGTATGGACTGAATGACAAGAGATGGCTTCTTCATTACCGTTATTGATATTAGCTTAGTTAGCTTCCAGTTGCTAGTGTGTTATTTATTCTCGTAATAAATGTTGACTCACTCCTAATAACACTGCATCGACTCAAATGAACGTGAATGAACTTGTGTAAAGACTTTGCACAATACATGTCCATTACACAGGTCTATTACAGTCCATGCAGTGGCATTTGGATTGGCACAGACATAAACAAGACGATAGCTATGCTATGCTAAGCTAATTTGGTGAACAATTAAATGGCTCAGTATGGTTACAAAAACATTCAAAATGTGAAATATGAACTTTATAAAGAAAAAATAACCTGCCTGTACACTATTTCCAGAATGTACAATGATAAGTGAAAGTGATAACATTGATTTATTGACGAGAAAGCACCAGGGAATGGGGAAATATAATGGAAGTGGAACCGGAGCTATGGGGGGACCGCAATGCGGAAACAAGTCACTGTACATTGTGCAAGAGGTCCAGTGGTTGTGACTGGCTGTGACTGTCCTTACCAACCATAGATAAATATAAGTACTAGATAGAACATAACATTTTCAATGGGGGCGCCTGTTAGGTATTGACACACTAACAGATACGCAGCGCGGACCTCAGGACACAGGCATGGATGATGTCACCACGCCGTGCCTAGGGGGACTCTTGGCGGGAGTTGTCCTCTCTTTGGCACTCTGCCTTGGTAACATCAACAACCTGTCCTAGTCTAGTATTAGCTTGCATGTCTTACATTACGACACGTGTATCTATTTTGCATCTGTAATGAAGATGAGGTTCAGTACAACTCCTGCCTCTGCTGCCCTGCTTTCCAGACATAAGAGCACTATATTCTGAAGGTAATTAGTTAAAATGAAGAAAAAGCAATGCACGCCCTACTTTCCAGACATAACAAATGGTGACGAGGATGACTCATGCAAAACCGAGGATGAAGAACCCAATGACGAAGGCGCCGCCGTTCCTCAGTGAGCCTGGTGAGCCACCTATCCCCTGGTCCCACTGGTATTATGGACCGTTTGTAGAGTGCAGAGTTCATAACTGCCGCCAGCCTGAGACATTTCTAGTGATGCTAAGCTAAAGGCCATGCTAATTCACTACCTCAGCATCGAGGGATGGCGCGTCTTCAAAATATTTGGACCCACGGACACCTACGACGATTACGATGAGTGTGTTGGTTTACTAACCAAACATTTCAATGTTCCGGAGAGTGTGATGGCCCAGAGATGTGTGTTTTACCAACGCCGATGCTGTGCAGGTGAGTTGGTCCAGCAATATGCATCAATCTAGCAATAAATTATATTGTTATTTATATGGTCTTTTGGTATGACTTAGCAAGTGTTTGACCCTACTACCTCCTGACTGTGGGGGGCATGCTCTACCACAAAATGTAAACTGTTACATAGAATAAAAATTGAACCAGTATCCCTAAGGGTATTGCAAATTTATAAGAAAAAAGTAAAACATTTATTAAAAAAAAGTGGCAAATTTATGAGAAAAAAAGCTTCAAATTTTCGTGTCACATTTTTTTTGAAAAATTATTCAAATTTATAAGACAAAGTTAAAACTTTACAAACAAAAGGTCCCAATTTTATGAGAAAATAAGTTGCAAATTTCCAATAAAAAAACTGCAAAATTATGAGAAAAAAGTTGCACATTTTCAAAAAGTCACATTTTTGAGAAAAATTATTCAGAAAGAAAAGCTTGCAAATTTACAAGAAAAAGGTCCCAAATCTATGAGAAAAAAGTTGCAAATCTATGAGAAAAAACAGCAACTTTATAAGTAAAAAAAAAAAACCAGGGAAAAAGTTGCAATAGTCACAAATTTATCAGAAAAAAGTAGAAAATTTACTTGTAGCTCCCAAAAACTTTGTGTGTGGACAAAAAGCCAAGTTGTGCAGACCCAAACAACCACCATTTTACACCAAAGGGATTCAAAACCACAGTCTCCTGTTTACTAGACGCATAATACAAGCAACTAAACCACAGCACCCGATTATTCAGCTTTTCTACATGTGATTTAAACCCTGAACCTAAATCTTTTCAACTTTTATTATTTATGTACATTTAATGCTTTTCACATATGCTTCTGAGAGTAGAGAGCTGTAAACTTGTCAGAACAGGTCAGGGGTTCAGACTGTTTTGTCTACACCTGCTTCTTATCATGGGATGACACTTTTGGGAATTTACAACAGGCCAGGGAGCAGAGAAGGGTTAAAACAAGCAAACTTTCTCACAAGTTGCATAGTAATTGTATGATAGAGGAGGAAATCCAGCTACAAGCCTCTTTAGAATCAACTTTAAATTCTAAAATGAATTTGAACCCCGGTGAACAAGGGCTGTGTCATCGAGGGGGGATGGATGTTCCAGGAAAACACTCACATTCTTTGTTTCTGTGTCAGCTGCAGTCATGCCCCAGAACGCTGTGCTCACCACATGTTTTCACTGTTTAAGCGAAAACATTTCCTTTTTGTATTTCAGCACAACACACCAATAGAATACACGTTTTAATCTTTATTCAAGTGTGGTTTTATGTTTTGACTGTATCACGGTGGTACTCAAAGTGTAAATGTGCTATTGTGTGTCATGTGCAGTTTTTAGCCAAATAATTCTGCACGGAGCCACAAAATCCTCAGTAGGCTATGTATAAAAGGGTCTATCAGAATTAGAACTAGGCAAGTTTTTCTTTTTTTTATTATGGATTTAACAGATGGATTTGCTAATTATTTGTCAAAAGTTTCTCTTTCTCTTTATATGTACATACTTTTTCTCAAATATGTATTTATTTTCGTTTTATTTTTTTAAAGCAACTTTTCTCTTAATTTTGAAATTCCTCCTATATGAAACTTTTTCTTCCAATTTTGAGTTTCTTTTTTTGAAAAATACTTCTCTGTACAACATCCACATGTGGCTCCTGATCCATAATTTGTAGACCCCGAAATAGTCCAGATTCACAAGAAATTAGCCGATGGAGTTAGCTGTTTGAACACAGTTTAAAAAAAAAATAAAAAATCGTGTCGTGAGCACTGTCCTTTAAATTATTTACATTTTAATTGTCAGGAAAAGCATGGTTAATAGTTTTTGGTGAAAAGAACAACAGCAACAACAAAAATCAATTGACTATGATACAGAGATCAAGCAAAACAAAAATGCTGAAACTAGTAGAAATGGTGAGGAGCACATTTATTTCAACAGACCTGTAACGTGTTTATTTCTATGGTGAATGACCTGCTCATCAGTGCAAACACCATATTTAACACCAGATGGCAGGAGCTCCTTTTATATAAACTCCCCTCTTCCAAAGTCTGAAAAGTAAGAAGTTTACAAGAATTAACAAATACGACATACTTTGGGAAGGAAATTTACGGGCATCCACTGTGCCAATCCCTTCACCATTCACATCTAGGGCCACTTTAGAGTCTCCAGATATCCTAACTTGCATGTTTTGGGGATGTGGGAGGAAACTGGAGCAGTCCCACACAAGCAATGGGGAGAAAATGCAAGCTACACGCACTGCTGGATGATGGAGTTGAACCCACGACCTCCTTACTTTGAGGCAAAAGTACTAACCACTGCACCACAAACAGTTTGTAGCTCAGAAGTTATTTATACTTCTGCCATAAAAGTGACCCATCATCCTCAGATTAAAATAAATAATAAAAGGTTACTTAAATTTTTGAAAATGTAAATTTTCCACTTGTTTGTTGTACATTTTCCAATTTTTTTTCTTGTAAATTTGCAACATTCATTAACATACTGGTTACATTTCCATTCTATGTATTCTTTTTTCTGTTCATCTAGACCGGTGTGATGTTGGGTTCCGGCACCTTATTGTGAAGTGTGGTATAGTGACGTGCATTTCCTGTCACGTCAACACACCGCCCTATAAATACCAGAGGACGTCCATCTTAAGGTCTGTTCGATTGGTGCCCTCTGTCTGGTGCCTACCGTGTTACCGCTGTTCTGCATACAACAATAAAGCTGTGTTCGTCCAGTCATCTTGCCTCATCCTTAACCCAAGGTATTTTACCATACATAACATTTGGCGCGCATTACACCACTCTGCCCCTTCCTTGAGTTCCCAGGCGAGCTGCCGGTGCCTTGGCCGATGTGGTTTGAAGCTTTTCAGACGTACATCACCGCGGTGGACCTGGGTAAGCTCGACAAGTTAAGAGCACATGCGCTACTTGTTCACAACCTGGGTATTGAAGGCCAGTGAGTCCTGTGCACACTTGGAGCTTCGGACTCTTTTGAAGACATTGTGGAGCTGCTAGCAAACCATTTTCATACCCCGGATAGCGTGACTGTCCGGAGGATTTGCTTTCGGCAGTGACATCAGTAAGTAGGTGAGCCTGTTCATCAGTTTGTCGCCGATTTAAGGCAGCTAGTTTGGAAGATGAAATGGTATGTGACCAGCTTGTGGAGCACATACTGTATGTGACACCGCATTGCGGGCTAGGCTACTCATGGTGCCCAGTGATTTAACACTAGCCAGGGCTGTCGAGCTAGCTCTCCAGCTGGAGGCCGGAGACAAGCTAGCTTCGGAGCTAAACTGGCGCCAGTCACAGCGGCCGCCGGAGCCTCCTGCCGCGGCAAATGTTGCAGACCCGGACAGTGACGATAGCTTGGACAATGACACTACGGAATCCAATGCTGCTAGCCGAAGGTCTGCCCCAGGAAAACCCCTTTGCAAGGGTTGTGGGTCCGCAACGCACCGCAATAAGGCTAAGGACTGCCGGCTAGAGGGAAGAGGTGCAGCAGATGTGGACACTTGAATCATTATGCTAGAGTGTGCCGTGTATCTGAGCCGGCAAGCCCAC
This sequence comes from Pholidichthys leucotaenia, assembly GCA_020510985.1. Lineage (NCBI taxonomy): Eukaryota > Metazoa > Chordata > Actinopteri > Cichliformes > Pholidichthyidae > Pholidichthys > Pholidichthys leucotaenia. The sequence goes on from CM035842.1 coordinate 293,083,842, forward strand.
GGAAGAAATCACTCCGCCCGCCCCCGACAACCATCCATCCGGTGTAACCCAGTAGCAGCGGGTACACATTCTGCACAGTGGAGTTGGACAGTGTGGAGATTGCTTGACACAGAGGCGAAGGGGTTGTTGCTGAATTGAGACACGGTGAGGAAGTTTTTCTCCCACTACAGGATTAGATGTAACCCAGAGCCACTGTATGGTTAAGGAGGTGGCAGTCCCCATGGTTGGGACTTTGGAGTGAACAGTTCGGTACAAGTCTGTGACAGTGGTTGACTTCATGTTCCACGTGACGGCCTGAGGTGATAACATCATGGGCTGTGACTTGTTCTACGGACTGGGTTTCACCATTAAAAATGACACTGGGGAGGAATGGTCGGGTTGTGGCCAGTGGAACCCTCCAGTTCCGGTGGTCGATGAGGATGTTGTGTGGGACGAAGAGCTAATGGACACCACTGTGGTCAAGCAGGACCAGCCTCCCTCAGGTTCGGCGCAGGAGGGTCTCAGTGCCGGTGCTCGGGAAACGGTAGAGGGGGGTACCGAGCGTGGCGGCAAGGCACCTGCGCTGGCGAGTGACACCAGTGTGCTAGCCGTAGATGCCTCCGGAGCTTGGCTGCAGGGGGATGGAGAGTCTGCAGCTACGACGGTGAATGCTACAACGGCTTCAGAAGAGATCGGGGCCAGACTGATGAGCACGGTGGAATCGTGTACTCAGCAGCGCCATTTCAGGCTTGGCCGAGCCCCACTGAGGGTTATGGACTTGGTTCAGGTTCGGGGTGAAGAACATCCACAGCGAAGATGGGCCAGACAACAGCCAGCGAAACATCACGAGTGTCTGCGCATAGTGGCTAAGCTGGGCGTAGCATACTTCAAGGTGTCCGATAGCTCGGTGAGGCACGCCAGTCAGCTTTGGCGTGTCCAGGAAAAGGCTTCAGGTGACGGGCCTGGACGAGAGCGAGTGTTGGTAGTGAAGAAGAGAGGCACTTTCGTCTGGAAGATCAGCCATCGTCCCGAGGGCCTGCTGCTTCCAGGTGCACACTTGCTGAGGGGCTGCCCTGGGCCCCCCATACTGGTTCTACTACTCCTGCCCTAGGAACAGTGCTGTAAATTTGAGTGTTAATAGTTCTGATGTTCTTATGTATGTACGTTGTAAAATGGGATTATTTTGTACATTATTGTTTTAGTTTAGGAGCATGGCAGGGATTTTAGTTTAATGAAGGACTCTTTTTGTTTAGTTTATCCGGTGGCAGAATAATCCACTGTGCCGTGCAGGCTGAACAGTAGTCACCTCTATTTTAGATTCTGTTGTGTGAATGCATCAGGCCATTTTAGTACATTGTTTTTTGTTATGTTAGTGCATGATTTGGGTCCCAAATTGTGTGTGTGGTTTTGGACTTTTCTAAGGGGGGAAGGAAATGTGATGTTGGGTTCTGGCACCTTATTATGAAGTGGGGAGTTGTGACGTGCACTTCCTGTCACATCACTGCCCCACCCTATAAATACCAGAGGACGTCCATTTTACGGTCTCTTTGACCGGTGCCCTCTGCCTGGTGCCTACTGTGTTACCACTGTTCTGCATAAATCAATAAAGCTGTGTTTGTCCAGTCATCTTGCCTCATCCTTTACCCAAGGTATTTTACCATACATAACACAGTGATCCCTTAAATTTGTGGATGGGGTATTAAATGAATGGAAATACAACAGCAAAACAAAGAAAAAAACCAAAGTGTGTGATTAAAAAACTCACCCATTAGCTATCTCATGCCATCCGTTCCTCCATTGCAGGGCGCCTCCAGCACAAGCATGTGCAGACGTGGCTACCGGTGGACATCTCCGCTAATATACAGTATTACATGAGAATCTTTGCTTCACCAAAGATGCTAGGGTGTTCAATCATGTGCCATGGAGGGCCAAGACCCTGCAGGTTTTCTCTTCTAGCCAGTCTTTTCACCAGGTGTTTTCACTGATCAGCAATCAGTGGGAAGAAGTTCAGGGAAATCTGCTGTTGAAGACACTGTTTGGAGGTAAAGCCTGCAGGGTCTTGGCCCTCCATGGCGGGGCAGCATGGTGGTGCAGTGGTTAGCACTGTTGCCTAACAGCTAGAAGGTTCCAGGTTTGAATCCCCAGGTTGGGAGGGGTAGGAAACTTTCTGTGTGGAGTTTGCATGTTGTCCCTGTGCTGCGTGGGTTTACTCGGGGGGCTCCGGTTTCCTCCCACAATCCAAAGACATGCATGTTAGGTTAATTGGTTGTTCAAAATTGTCCCTAGATATCTGTCTCCTATAGGCCCTTAGAACAGAGGGTTAGTACTAGTGAAGCACTTTGAGTGGTCTTTGAGACTAGAAAAGCACTATATTAGTACAGGTCCTTACCCCTGTGCTAATGTAATTAGAGAAATCTGTACTGATTTAACAGTTAGGTAATATTGTTTACATTTTTTTTTTTTGTCAGATCAGCTTTGCTTGCCATGACAGTTCACATTCATAATTACAGGTGACGTTTACCTGACTCTAGCACCATGGGCGGATATTTCATTTCACTGTTGGGGGGGGGGGGGCAGAACATTTGCTCAAGTGTCAATACTAAGGAGGACACTATCAGTGTTAGTGTAGTCAGGGCCATTCCTAGGTTTTGGGGGCAATATGCAAGATTTTGTAATGGGGAAGGATTGAAACCCTATAAAATGTGGAAAAACCATCTGCATATATTGTCATGGTTTGGCTGCACGCTGCTCTATGTCTCTCACTAATTAACCTCATTCCCCACAGCTGTACTCACCATCTGCAGGCAATCATCAGACTCTTTAAATAGCCTGAGTGTCCCCCACTCATCAGGAGATTATTGATGACTTCAATCTTGCCTTCAGACGCATGTGCAGCCAGCTCCTCTCCTCCAATGCACCTAGGAAAAAGGAAAGTTTATTGCTCAGCCTTTTGTCCGTTTCTCCTCTCTCCAGGATCTCCCCAGGCAGATTTCGACCCCAACCCTGACGGATTGGACCCCATCTCTCTGGAGGCTTCCCCAGACCCTCTCTACTCATTCACTGTAAGTGCACTTACCAGTGGTCCCTAACTTGTTTCCCTTTCCCCCCAAGCTGTTCCATCTCCCCCTTCAACACTCGCATGTTCTGCTGCCACGCTGAGAGTCTTAGCCCTTCTCCTCACCAACCTTACCTCCACCAAGACCCCCTTCCGTTGGTCCGGGGAACCTGAAGACGCCTTCTCACTCCTCAAGGCCAAGTTTTTCGATGCACCCATTCTGGTGCAGGTCAACCGTCAGTTCATCATGGAGGTCGTTGATGGAGGTCGACGCTTCTGATTCAGGGGTGGGGGCAGTCCTGTCCCAGAGGTCGGTTGCCAATGGCAAGCTCCACCCCTGTGCCACACCTATTTCTTTTGGCAACTGAGCCCCTCTGAGCAGAAGTATGACGTCGGGGACTGAGAACTACTGGCCATGAAGCTGGCCTTAGAGGAGTGGTGCCACTGGCTCGAGGGCTCCACCTTACCCTTTCTGGTATGGACTGACCACAAGAACTTTTAGTACCTCAGAACTGCCAGACGCCTCAACTCCCGGCAAGCCAGATGGTTGTTGTTCTTTGGTCACTTCCAGTTCACCATCACGTATTGTCCCAGTTCCCGAAACACCAAACCTGATGCCTTTTCCAGGCAATTCTCCACCGGATGCACAGAAAGCCACCCCAAATGCATAGTGGGGTGCTTCTATGGGAGGTGGAGCAGAAGGTTTGGGAAACACTCAAGACCCAGCCTGATCTGGGGTGGGTGGAGGGGCTGTTTGTTTGCACCTCCTATGCTCAGGGGAGAGGTCATTGACTGGTTGCACATGTCCCGGCTTACCTGTCATCCAGGGGTGGCCAGAACCCTGGCCCACCTCAAATGCACCTTTTGATGGCCCTCCATGAGCAAAGATGTCTGGGAATACATCAAGGCATGTCCCCAGTGCTCCACAGGGAAGCCATCCACCACCACCCTTGGCATGTTCCTCCAACCCCTCCCTACTCCTGGTTGTCCTTGGTCCCACATAGCCATGAACTTTAACATTGGTCTTCCCCCATCCAATGGCCACACTGCCATTTTGACCATTGTTGATAGGTTCTCCAAGGCCACCCACTTTGTCCCCCTTCAGAAGTTGCCATCCGCCAAGGAGATGGTGGACCTGTTAATGACACACATGGTAAGGCTGCATGGCATACCAACCGACATAGTTTCTGACCAAGGCCCCCAATTTTGCTTCCAGGTCTGGCGTGCCTTTTGCAAAGCCATTGGGGCCACCATCAGCCTGACCTCCAGCTACCATCCCCAGTCAAATGGTCAGTGTGAATGGACCAACCAGGAGCTGGAAGCGACCCTACACTGCATTATAGCGTTCCGCCCCTCTTCATGGAACACTCACCTCCCCTGTGTAGAGTATGCCCACAACACCACCACCTCTGCTGCCACTGGCTACTCACCCCTTGAGGCCTCATTGGTTATAACCCCCCTCCTCCCCATCACCGAGGACATATCTGTGTCATCCGTTCTCCATCACATCTGGAGATGTCGCAGCATCTGGAAAGCCACCAAGGCGGCATTCCTATGGACAGCTGACCAGAATCGCAGACGAGCTGACCAATGGAAGAGCATGGCACCCACCTACATGGTCAGGCAGAAGGCTTGGCTTTCCACTGAAGACATTCCGCTCAAGACCAACTCCAAAAAGCTATTCTCCCTGATTCATTGAGCCTTTTCCCCTTTCCCACATAATCAACCCTGCCTCAGTTCGACTCAAGCTCCCCCACCCGTATCCACCCATCATTCCACATTTCTTGCATCAAACCTGTTTCCACCAGCCCTTTGTGTCCCCCATCCAAGCTGCCTCCTCCTCCCGCTACGGCGACTTGGCCTACAAGGTCAACTGAATCATGGACTCTCGTTGCTAGGGGTGTGGAGTCCAGTTCCTTATTGATTGGGAGGGTTATGGACCGGAGGAACGATCCTGGATCCCGGGGTCTTTTGTCACGGACGCCCGCCTCATCCGTGACTTTTACAGGAGACACCCCCGACAAACCTCAGGTGCCATGGGTTACCCCTTGAGGGGAGGGCACTGTCATGGTTTGGCTGCACACTGCTCTTTGTCTCTCACTAATTAATCTCATTCCCCACAGATGTAATCACCATCTGCAGGCAATCAGCAGACTCTTTAAATAGCCCCAGCGTCCTCCACTCATCAGGAGATCGTTGATGACTTCAGACTCGCCTTCAGACTCGTGTGCAACCAGCTCCTCTCCTCCGATGCACCTAAGGAAAAGGAAAAGATTATTACTCAGTCTTTTTGTCCCCTTCTCCTCTCTCCAGGATCTCCTCAGGCGAATTTGGACCCAACCTTGGCGGATTGGACCCTCATTCTGTGGAGGCTTTCCCTGGACCCTCTCAACCCGTTCCCCCTAAGTGCACTTACCAACGCTCCCTAACCAGCCTACCTTTCCCCCCAAGCTCTTCCATCTCCCCCTTCTACACTCACCTCTTCTGCTGTGACACTGAGGGTTCCAGCCTTCCCTTCACCGCCCCGCTCCCTTACAACACCAGTAAGCAAACAAACACTTATCTGCCTTGTGAATTAAGTCCTCATTGTCATTATATTTAGCATTGGTTTTCCCTCTCCTTTCACAGGGTTGCCAGACCTCTCGCCGCAGCTCACTCCCTAGCATACTACCAATAAAATTATTGTTAACCAGCCATTTGTTTTCTGTAGTCTGCATTTGGGTCTATCACTGTTTGAACCATGACATACAGTACATCTGGAAAGTATTCACAGCAATTCACTTTTTCCACATTTTGTTATGTTACAGCCTTATTCCAAAATGGATTAAATTCATTTTTTTGTCAAAATTCTACACACAATACCCTATAATGACAACGTGAAAAAGGTTTTTTGAGATGTTTGCAAATTTATTAAAAATAAGAAACTAAGAAATCACATAAGTATTCACAGCCTTTGCACAATACTTTGCTGATGCACCTTTGGCAGCAGTTGCAGCCTCAAGTCTTTTTGAATATGATGCCACAAGCTTGGCACACCTATCTTTGGGCAATTTTGCCCATTCCTCTTTGCAGTACCTCTCAAGCTCCATCAGGTTGGTTGGGAAGCGTTGGTGCCCAGCCATTTTCAGATCTCTTTAGACAAACCATCTGATTACATCTCTTTTCCTCTCCTATCTTTAACATGCAGCAGTGTCTCTCAAAAAAAAAAGTCTGAAAAGACAAATCAACACTTGTAGCATCTGAATACATCCAGGCTTATCTGGATATCTGATCATTTTCTCTGTAGCACATTTGACACAAGGTTTTGATATTTACTGTATGTAAAATTGTACGGTTTGTAGGCTGCCGTATCCGGCACATTAAAGGCTAATGGCAGCTAGCGCTACATTACACAACAAGAATAAGTCCTGTGATAAAATACAGTGCATCCGGAAAGTATTCACAGCGCTTCACTTTTCCACATTTTGTTATGTTACAGTCTTATTCCAAAATGAATTAAATTAATTTTTTTCCTCAAAATTCCACACACGATACCCCATAATGACAGCGTGAAAAAAAGTTTTTTTTGAGATTTTTGCAAATTTATTAAAAATCCAAAACTAATAAATCACATGAAGTATTCACAGCCTTTGCTCAATACTTCGTTGATGCATCTTTGGCAGTAATTACAGTCTCAAGTCTTTTTGAATATGATGCCACAAGCTTGGCACACCTATCTTTGGCCCTTTCGCCCATTTCTCATTGCAGCACCTCTCAAGCTCCACCAGGTTGGATGGGAAACGTCAGTGCATGGCCCTTTTCAGATCTCTCCAGAGATGTTCAATTGGATTCAAGTCTGGGCTCTGGCTGGGCCACTCAAGGACATTCACAGAATTGTCCTGAAGCCACTCCTTTGCTGTCTTGGCTGTGTGCTTAGGGTTGTTGTCCTGCTGAAAGATGAACCTTTACCCCAGTCTGAGGTCAAGAGCGCTCTGGAGCAGGCTTTCATCCAGGATGTCTCTTGTCTCTGTACATTGCTGCATTCATCTTTCCCTCTATCCTGACTAGTCTCCTAGTTTCTGCCACTGAAAAACATCCCCACAGCATGATGCTGCCACGACTATGCTTCATTGTAGGGATAGTATTGGCCTGGTGATGAGCGGTGCCTGGTTTCCTTTAGACATGACACCTGGCATTCACACGAAAGAGTTCAATCTTTGTTTCATCAGACCAGAGAATTTTGTTCCTCATAGTCTAAGAGTCCTTCAGGTGCCTTTTGGGAAACTCCAGTTGGGCTGCCATGTGCCTTTTACTAAGGAGTGGCTTCTGTCTGGCCACTCTACCATACAGACCTGATTGGTGGATTGCTGCAGAGATGGTTGTCCTTCTGGAAGGTTCTCCTTTCTCCACAGAGGAATGCTGGAGCTCTGACAGAGTGACCATCAGGTTCTTTGTCACCTTCCTGACTAAGGCCCTTGTCCCCCAGTCACTCAGTTTAGATGGCTGGACAGCTCTAGGAGGAGTCCTGATGGTTCGGAACTTCTTCCATTTACGGATGATGGAAGCCACCGTGCTCATTGGGACCTTGACGGTCCCAATGACGTGGGCTACATTGACAATTGGAGCTCTTTTTGGGGAAAACCTGGTCTTATGAGACGAGACAGCATTCATCCCACTTTGGATGGTGCTTCTCATTTATCTAACAATCTGGCATCCTTTTTATCCAAATTTCCAAAACCGTGACTACTCAGAGTTGGGACCAGGAAGCAGAGTCGTAGTCTTACACGCCTCTCTGCAGCTCCTCTTCATCCGCCGCCCCTCAGCTTAGCCCCTGTCTTCCCCATCAGAGAATCGTTGTCTGCTCCCTCCAAAGTAAATAAAAATATAATGTATAAGCGTCCCAAAGTGATAAAGCAAAATATTGGTAAAACTCAAATTAAACATAAAGCCTCTAAATTGAATGATTTGGCCTCTGTTCCTCCTCATAATTTAAAAATTAAATGTGGTTTATTAAATATTAGGTCTCTAACTCCCAAGTCTCTGTTTTTTTTTTCCCACAATATCTTTATTGAACCTTTTTTTTTTTTTAACAAACATGATACAAACAATCAAACACTAACACTAAAGTACTACAAAAAAAAAAAAAAAATGCACTAAAAACACCAACAACCACCAACAAAATCAAGTCTTCAACAATGCTCCTCTGTTTAGTCTAGACAATCCAATACATAAGTATACATATTATGTTCACCAGTTTGGAATTTACAAGGTCCACACACATCATTCACCTTCTTCTTCAAGAGTTATGTTTAAATTTTTTACATAATCAATAAAAGGTCTCCATATATTCTCAAACACAATTTCCTTTGATTTCAGTATATATGTTATTCTTTCTAATGGAAGGTTTGTTAACATCTGTCTTAACCACTGAGTCACATCTGGTCTATGAGTCTTTTTCCATAATAGTGCAATACATTTTTTGGCATTAAGCAAACTGAGGTCTATGAATGTTCTTTCACTTTTATTAAAATTATGCTTTTCTGGGTACAGACCCAACAAAAACAGTTTAGGATTCAATATGATTTGTTTTGAGATTATTTTTTCAATTGTTACCCTCACCTCTTCCCAAAACATTCTTATTAATCTACATTCCCATAAACAATGAAATAGGGTTCCTTTACTTTCCATGCATTTTGTGCATGTATCTGGTATATTTTTGTTATATCTATTTAACTCCTCCGGTGTAACATACATCCGCATTAACCATTTGAAATGTATCAATTTAAGGCGTGCATTTATTGATTTGGTTTGAGCTTCTGTACAAGCCAATTCCCATTGTTCCTCTGAAATTTCAATTTGCAGATCTTCTTTCCAGTAGTTTAATCTTTTCAGTGAATTTTCACTTGAAGATAGTGTCAATGAGTTATAAAACTCTGAAATAATACCCTTTCTTTTACTATCTTTCATCATCATTTTTTCCAAGGATGAATAAATAGGTCGAGTGAGAGCTTTATTTTGATTTGATCGAATAAAGTTTCTAAGTTGAAGATATTTAAAAAAATGTGTTCTATTGAGATTAAATTTGATCCTCAGCTCTTCAAAAGACATTATGTTGTCTGCACATGGCAAATATAAATCCTGAATCTTTTGTATCCCTTTTAAATTCCATACTTTAAATACAGCGTCCGCTCTCCCTGGTTTAAAATATTGATTACCCCATATTGGACTAAATTGTGACAATAACTGTGGTTCTTTTAAATAGTTTTTAGCTTCACACCATATTTTGATCATATGCTTTACAAATGGATTTTTAACTTGTTTTTGTAATTTTTTTGCCGAATCTGAGTATATGAATATGGGAAGAGGTAAAGGTAAATTGTATGATTCCATTTCAGTCCAGTGAGGGAGATCATTTGATGAAAAATAATATGTCATAGACCTCAGTTGTGCCGACCAATAATACAACATAAAATTTGGACATTTCAGACCTCCACGATCAAATGGTAAATATAATAAAGACAAACGTAATCTAGCCCTCCTGTTGTTCCATATAAATTCCACTAACTTTTTTTTTATTCTTGAGAATAGATCTAAAGGTGGTGATAAGGGAATGTATTGAAATAAATAAAGTATTTTAGGTAAAATATTACTTTTAAGTATATTGATTCTCCCGATCATTGACATTGGTAGTGACATCCATCTCTGAGTTAACTCATTGATATCTGACATTAAGGCTTCATAGTTGACACTGGCGACTGATTCTAGCTTAGGCATAATTTGGATTCCTAAATATTTAAACTGATTTACAACATTGAATTGATTTACCTCAGGGGCTGGGTAGTTTCTCTGGGTCTCATTTAGCATTAATATTGAAGATTTAGTTTTATTTATTTTATATCCTGATATTTCCCCAAAATTCTTTATTAAATTCAACAAGGTTGGAATTGATTTTTTTAGATTCGACATAAACAAAATTATATCATCGGCGTACAGGGAGATTTTATGTTCTGTTGGTCCAACTTTAATTCCATATATTTGTGAATGTAAACGTATCGCTATCGCTAAAGGTTCAATTGCCATAGTAAACAGTAAAGGTGAAAGTGGACAGCCTTGTCGACATCCTCTATTGATTTTTATTGGTTTTGAAATATTGTTATTTGTTAGGATTTCTGCTGTAGCATTATTGTATATTATTTGAACCCATTTTATGAAATTATTTCCAAGTCCAAACCTTTGTAGGACTTCAAAAAGAAAGGGCCATTCAACTCTATCAAAGGCCTTTTCGGCGTCCAATGATAGGAGAGCTGTATCCGGTGCTTCTTTATTAAAATAAATAATATTAAATAGTCTTCTTACATTATGGAAGCCTTGTCTACCCTTTATAAAGCCATTCTGATCTCGATTAATAATATTTGGTAAAATTTCTTGTATTCGTCTTGCTAAAATTTTACAGATTACCTTAAGGTCGGCGTTTAATAGGCTTATTGGTCTCATATTTTCACATTTATTAGAGGGCTTACCTGGTTTTGGCAGCAGTATAATTAAGGCATTATTTATGTATGATGGTAAATTATTATTTTGAAATGCTTCTAAAACCATTTCCAAAAAAGGTTTTATTAATTTATTCTTAAATTTTTTATAAAGGTCAACTGGAAGACCATCTGGTCCTGCACTTTTTCCTGATTTCATATTATCAATGGCTAGCCCAACTTCTTCTTGACTAATTTTAGACTCCAATATCTCCCTGTTTTCATTTGGAATACACGGTATAGATAGTTTGTTCAAAAACCCATTTAGTTTTGTTAAATCAGGTTCATTTTTGGTATCATATAATTTTTCATAGTAATCTCTAAAGGCTCTATTAATTTCTAAAGGATCTATAACTACCTGTCCGTTACTTATAATACTGGTTATTGGTGTTTTAATTTCCAATTGTTTAATCTGCCATGCTAATAATTTTCCTGATTTTTCACCTTGTTCATAAAAAGATTGTTTCAATCTTAGAAGACTCGAGGCAGCTCTATTCGCTGATTTTTTGTCGTATTCAGCTCTCAAAATCAGTAATTCATTCTCCAACCTTGGATCTCTTCCTGCATACACTTTTTCCTGAAGACTTTTTATTTTATGTTCCAATTTAGCTCTCTCCTCTCGAGTCTTCTTAGATTTTGATCCTGTATAACTAATAATATGTCCCCTAATAAAAGCTTTGAAAGCCTCCCACTTTACACATGCTGATGTTTGTGTAGTATTGATGTCAAAGAACTCGTCTATCTGTTTTTCTATATACTTGACAAATTCCTCATCCTGAAGAGGAATGTTATGCTGAAATTGCCATCTGCCTGATTCCTTTGTCAATTTTTTATCTACATATATTAGACAACAGGGTGCATGATCAGAGATCACGATGTTATCATAAAAGCAGTTTTGAACCTTGGACCTTAATTCTGTGGAAATCAAAAAATAATCAATACGTGAGAATGTCTTGTAGGTACTGGAATAACAAGAATAGGCTTTAACTTGTGGTTTCATTTCTCTCCATATGTCTAACAATCTCAATTCTTTCATAAAATGATTAATAGTCATCCTACATCCAATGTGCGTACAATCCAGTCCTGTTGATCTATCCACACCTGGATTCAATGTACAATTAAAATCCCCTGCTATTATATGTTGCCCTGTAAGTGATGATAAGATGAGAAATAAATTAGCAAAGAACTTCTGATCATCTATATTGGGACCATATAAGTTCACAAGATTTATATTTTCTAATAGCAAAGAACCTTGAATGATTACATATCTTCCAAATTTGTCTCCAATTACATTTTTCACTTGAAAAGGAACTGATTTATGTATGAGAGTCATAACTCCCCTGGCTCGGGATGAAAATGAAGAGGTGAATACACTTCCCTGCCATCTACTCCTAATTCTTTTAACATCCTCCTCTATCAGATGAGTTTCTTGTAAAAACACAATTCTTGAACCCATGTCCTTTATTTTATTCATAACTTGTTTAAGTTTTTTTAAATTTTGTAGACCTCTGCAATTCCATGAAGTTAAATTAAGATTAACACTTTGGTCCATGATCAATAGAGAGTTTGGGATTACCTTGCAGTGTAAACATGCTCATACAGAGAAGCAAAAACATGAGTGGTTGAACATTCATCCTACAAACTACACACAAACAAATTTCCCCTTCCCACACTTGTGGCAAACCCCCCAAAATCAAAAGAAAAATTCTGTCTCCCGATATAGCCATCGACCGTTCCACACCCACGGGGAACAGCCTAAGCCACTCCTTCTTCATCCTCCCAATCACCCTAACTCTACTGCTTTTAATGACGTAACATTAACTCTCCTCTGTAGTTTTCCAACTTAACTCCAAAATTTTTAACAACTTTGTACATCATAGTTTTTTTTTTTTTGTTTGTTTTGTTTTTGTTTTGTTTTTTTAATATATAATACAATCTATATTTTGTAAACTTACTATTTACTTCAAGTCAGTCAGATGCCTGTGCAAATGCTTAATTATTCTACCTTATATTTTGTTCATGCTTAGCTCCCACCAGTCTCTTCTTCTTCTTTGATCTTCTTGATGAACTCCTGCGCCTCCTCTGGGGTCTTGAAGATGTGGGTTCTGCCCTCATACGTGGTCAGCAGTCTCGCAGGATAGATTACACCATGACGAATCCCAAGGTTGCGCAGCTCCTTACGTATGGGATCAAACTGCTTCCTCAATTGCTGGATTCCTGTGGCCAAATCTGGGTAGAACCGCACCTGCTGGTCCTGGTGTTTAATCTCTCCTTTAGCACGTGTAGCGTTGAAGATCTTCATCCTGTCTCTGTTGCTAAGAAACTTCATAATTAAGGTCCTCGGCGGTCCCTTATCTCTCCGTGGGCCAATACGATGTGCTTTTTCCAGAACCACTGCTGATTGCAACTCCTCGCTGCCCAGCACCTCCGGAATCCACTTTTCCAGAAAGGAACATACGTCCCGACCTTCTGATTCCTCTGGAAGACCCACCAGCCTCAAATTATTCTGTCTTGACCGAGATTCCAAATCCAAAATATTATCTTCCAGAGATTTATTTTTTTTTTCCAAAGTGCGCACCTTTAATTGAAGACGGGTGACGTCATCTTCAGCACTAGCGAGACGGAGCTCCATCTGCGCCGTTCGTTCTACACAGTCACCCAATTCCTTTCTTATTCCTTCCAACGCTGTCATAATCCCATCAAATCTAGAGGAAAAGTCCACTCTCATTGAACTCATGGCAGCCATCAGCGCATCTGCGCCTCCCCGCGCAGACATCGCACCGTTGCCAGCCTCCTCCGCCATATATGGAGTTTTGTTTGCTGCGTCACAGACCTGAAAGTCCGTTAATTTGGACTGTTTCGGCGGCTCGCTTTTTCCTTTTCCTGGTTTTCCAGCCTTAGGCTTCGCCGACATATCCTCGCCCAAATGCTGAGATACGTTCTGTCCCAAATGAGAGAGTTATTTGCCGATTTTTTTTCTCCAGGAGCAGAGCAGAGCGAGACACGTCCGTCCTACGTGGCAGCCATAACCGGAAGTCCCCAAGTCTCTGTTAGTCCATGACCTGTTAATTGATCATCAGATTGATTTAATTTCCCTTACAGAGACTTGGTTAGGGCAAGAGGATTATGTTGGTTTAAATGAATCAACTCCCTCTGGTTATTTAAACTGTCAAAATCCCAGAAGTTCTGGTCATGGAGGAGGAGTAGCAACAATTTACCATTCCAAATTACTAGTTAATGTAAAGCAAAAAACATGTTATAATTCCTTTGAGGGCCTGGTCCTCAGTGTTAGGCACTTTAGCAATTTCAGGTTAAACCCAATTTTATTTGCCATAGTTTATCGTCCCCCATCAACCTATTCAGAATTTTTATCCGAATTTGCTGATTTCTTAGCTGATTTAGTGCTGAAATCTGATAGAATAATTATAGTAGGGGACTTTAATATACATGTGGATGTAGATAGTGACTGCCTTAATGTGGCTTTTAATTCAATATTAGACTCGATTGGGTTTTCTCAGAAAGTAGGAAATTCTACTCATTACCTCCACCATACATTGGACCTTGTTCTGACATATGGCATAGAAATAGAAAATCTTGTAGTGTCTCCTCATAACCCTGTACTGTCAGACCATTGTCTGTTAACCTTTGATTTTACTATTTCTGACTATTTGGCTCCTAAAGAAAAATATTATCACAGTAGATGCCTCTCAGATGATGCTGTTTCCAAATTTATGTAGATTGTTTCCTCTATGCCATGTGTCAACACAAAGGAAATAAGCTATAGACAGCTTGCTCCTTCTGTAATTGATAACATGGTGGATAGTGTTTCAGCTTCTCTGCATCAGGCTCTAGACTTGGTGGCCCCCTTAAAAAAGAAAAAGTCTAATCAGAGATTTTTAACTCCTTGGTTCAACACAGAAACTCGTAGCTTAAAACAGAAGACTCGTCAATTAGAAAGAAAATGGCGCTCTACTAATTTAGATGAAATCTATTTAGCTTGGAGAAATCATCTTTTAATTTATAAAAAATCTCTTAGAAAAGCTAGAACGAGTTTTTACTCTGCATTAATAGAAGAGAACAAGAATAATCCCAGGTTTCTTTTCAGTACTGTAGCCAGGTTGACAAAGAGTCAGGACTCTGTCAATCCTAGCATCCCCTTAGAGCTTACTAGTCAGGACTTTATGAACTTTTTCAATAATAAAATTTCATCCATCAGAGATAAAATCAATCAGATTCTTCCCACAGTTAACTTAAATACTGTAACTACTACAACTCCTTCTATTGATGTCTGTCTTGATGAGTTTACTCCAATCGACCTTTGTGAGTTAGACAAAATAGTTTCCTCATCCAAACCTTCAACTTGTCTTTTAGACCCTATTCCTACCAGGTTATTTAAAGAAGTCTTCCCACTTATTGGTAGCTTTATTCTTCATATAATCAATTCTTCATTAACTTTAGGCCATGTACCGCAGGCTTTTAAAACGGCTGTAATTAAACCCTTACTCAAAAAGCCAACGCTAGATCCAGGAGCTTTAGTTAACTATAGACCAATCTCTAATCTCCCTTTCATTTCAAAAATCTTAGAAAGAGTTGTTGCTACGCAATTATTTGACCACCTGCAGGGAAATGGTTTACTTGAAGAGTTTCAATCTGGGTTTAGAATCCATCATAGTACTGAAACAGCCTTAGCGAAGGTCACTAACGACCTCCTCATTGCATCTGATAATGGACTAGTTTCTGTACTTGTCCTTTTAGATCTTAGTGCAGCTTTTGATACTATCGATCATAATATTCTACTTGATAGATTAGAACACTATGTTGGACTTAATGGAACTTCGTTGCAGTGGTTTAGATCTTATTTATCTGATAGGTTCCAGTTTGTTCATGTAAATGATGAGTTTTCTTTCAGCTCAAAGCTTAGTCATGGAGTTCCACAGGGATCTGTGCTAGGCCCTACTCTTTTTAGTTTATATATGCTTCCGTTAGGCAACATTATTAGAAAGCACTGTATACATTTTCATTGTTATGCAGATGACACACAATTATACCTGTCAATGAAGCCAGATGATACTAATCAATTAGCCAAGTTAGAAGCCTGTCTTAAGGAAATCAAAGCTTGGATGACTTGTAATTTCCTGCAATTAAATTCAGATAAGACTGAAGTCATTCTTGTTGGTCCAAAAAACCTTAGAAATTCCTTTCCAAATCAAACTTTCAGTTTGGATGCAGTTACTCTTTCTCTTAATAGCTCTGTGAGGAACCTTGGAGTTATTTTTGATCAGGATTTGTCCTTCAATTCACATATTAAATTTGTTTCTAAGACTGCCTTCTATCATTTGCGTAATATTGCCAAGATTAGGAGCATCTTGTCTCAGAGTGATGCTGAGAAGCTGATCCACGCTTTTGTTAGCTCGAGATTAGATTATTGTAATTCTTTATTATCAGGCTGTCCTAAAACATCTTTAAAAAGTCTTCAGCTGATCCAAAATGCTGCAGCAAGAGTTTTAACAGGTACTAGAAAGAGAGATCATATCTCTCCGGTTCTGGCCTCCCTTCATTGGCTTCCCATAGAGTTTAGAATTAAGTTTAAAATCCTTCACAAAGCTCTAAACAATCAGGCTCCTTGTTATTTAAAAGATCTGATACTACCGTATCATCCTAACAGAGCACTACACTCCTAAAATGCAGGATTACTTGTAATACCTAGAATCTCCAAAAGTACAATGGGAGGCAGAGCCTTCAGTTATCAAGCTCCTCTCCTGTGGAATCAGCTGCCAATCTGGATTTGGGAGTCAGACTCGATCTCTGTTTTTAAGAATAGGGCTAAAACCTACCTTTTTGATATAGCCTACAATTAGGGAGGGATCATGTGTTTCTGAACCCTCCCTTAGTTATGCTGCTAATAGGTTGAGTCAGCCGGGGGACCTCCAGTAATGCACTGGGCCTCACTCCTTTCCTCACTCTCTATGAAATATTTTTTTTTTTTGCTGGTCATTAACATTTGTTTGTTCTCTCCCATAGATTGAGTCCCCATCGTGCTGTTTGCTCTCTACATGTCTGTTCTTTTCTTCTTCTCTATCCCCTCACCCCCCAGCCAGTCGCAGCAGATGACTGCCCCTCCCTGAGCCTGGTTCTGCTGGAGGTTTCTTCCTGTTAAAAGGGAGTTTTTCCTCTCCACCGTCGCCAAGTGCTTGCTCACAGGGGATCGCCTGATTGCTGGGGTCTTTCTGCAACTGTGGGGGTCCCCCCTACAGTTGATAGTGCTATGAGATGACTGTTGTTGTGAAATGGCGCTATATAAATAAAGTTGAATTGAATTGAATTGAAATGAACCTTCAAAGCAGCAGAATTTTTTCTGTACCCTTCCCCAGATTTGTGCCTCAAGACAATCCTGTCTCGGAAGTCTATAGACAATTCCTTTGACTTCATGCTTGGTTCGTGCTCTGACATGCACTGTCAACTGTGGGACCTTATATAGACAGGTGTGTGCCTTTCCAAATCGTGTCCAATCAAGTGAATTTACCACAGGTGACTCCAGTTAAGCTGCAGAAACATCTCAAGGATGATCAGTGGAAATAGGATGCACCCGAGCTCAAGTTTGAGCTTCATGGCAAAGGCTGTGAATACTTATGTACATGTGATTTCTTAGTTTTTCATTTTTAATAAATTTGCAAAAATCTAAAAAAAAAAAAACTTTTTTCACGTTGTCATTATGGGGTATTGTGTGTAGAATTTTGAGAATTTTTTTTTAATTTAATCCCTTTTGGAACAGGGCTGTGAAATAAAATGTGGAAAAAGTGAAGCGCTGTGAATACTTTTTGGATGCACTGTATATGTGTATAACTTTAATAAAACAGAATGGGGTCATTGTCTAAACAAACATTACATAGAATCAAAATTTAATCAGCATTCATGTGAATGTTCTGAAATTTAGTTGCAAATTTACATGAGAAAAAGTTAAAAATTAATGGGACAAAAGTTACAAATTTACATAAAAAGTTGCAAATTAACAAGAAAAGAGTTGCAAATTTATATGAAAAATTGCAAATTAATGAGGAAAAACCTGCAATTTAATGAGAAAAAGCTACAAATTTACATGAAAAAAGTTGCAGATTAACAAGAAAAAAAGATGCAAATTAATGAGAAAAAGTTGCAAATTTATGAGAAAGAAGGCTGCAAATTTATACAAAAAAATTGCAAATCTATTTAAAAAAAGGTGAAAATTTCTCCCAAAATATTGTCATGACCCTGAGCACGGTGGTTGCCGTGTTCAGTCTCCAGTTTGAGTTTAATCCTTTTCTGTTTGTTTGCTTCTTTGTGTATGTTGCAGGCATTATGGTCTATTGTGCTTGGTCTTTGCTTATTTATGAAGCGTTTGTATTCTTAGTGTTGCCCTTTAGTCCTGTCTATTTATTGTGTGTCATTTGTATTTATGGTATTAGTTATATCTTTTGGGGTTGTGTTATCGTATTCTTGTATTATTACTTTGTGTCCGGTCTGTGCTTTTATTTTGACAGTGCTGTGCAACCTCCGGCTGTCAAACTCTGTTTCAGGGGCTGCACATCTGTTACTTGTTGTTGTTGTGGTGACCCAGCACACTGCGGACGGACACTATCTCACAATCAGCAGGGCTGGAGGAAATGGAGGACAATTTACATACGGACAGAGAGCCCCAGGGGGCAATCAGAACAATGGACTGTTACGTATACATCCCCGGACGACGGAGAGGACATCCGGGTGCCAGCTTGTCAGGCTAATGATATGTATTGACTGATATGTATATACCGGATATGTATTTACCGGAGTGGTGGCTCAGTTGGTAGAGCATCCGCCCCACACCCGGGAAGCAGGGGTTCAAATCCCGGCCGGGTCATGCCGAAGACCATATAAAAGTGGAACTTCCTGCCGTCCAGCTTGGTGCTCAGCAATAAATGGAATGGAGGAGGGAACTCAGTGGCAGCGCCTTGCATGGCAGCGGCCCTCTGATTCTGCACTTGGGGTGTGTGTGATTTACACTGTAGATAGGTAAAGCACAATCTCGTTCTGTTGTACATGATTGGTTGTATGGTTGAATGACAATAAGGGTGATTTAATTATATCACTATGCTAATGTGCCATGCATTCTCTCTGTCTGTATAATGTGCATAAAAGAGCTTGGTATGCATGCCTCAGCAACGCAGTAAAACTCTCCTACCAGTGACGCAGCCCCAGTGGGCAATGCTGGGGTCCACAGGCTGTAATTATGTTAGAGGGTCAATAAAGAACCTGTGTCGACCTACACTCGTGCCTCGCCTCCAACTCCTTTCCTTACACCCTCTACATTGGTGACCTGACGTGAAATGGACTATCTCTCCCTTTCACCATGCCATGGATTCCTTTTTCTCCACATTGGTGACCTGACGGAGATGAACTGTCTCTCCCTTACGCCACACACCACATGGTGACCTGACGTGGGATGACCGTCTGCTCCCTTTCAATGCGCTGTGGAGTCCAGAGACCGGGGATCACCTACATCCTTCGCATCCACACTGGAGCGCGCGCGCCTTATCCTCTCTCCACGATGGCGACCTCCAGGGCCGCACGGAGAGCGCGGCGCTGGGACCAAGACACACAAGGATCAGCGACACGAGCAATGCACAGGAACAACCTGAACGGGGAAGATCATTGGCGCTGTCTGCGTTGATTTCCACCAAGCTTCCCGACTCTGACTCACCTCCCGACAGCAGACTTTCTGTGCACAGAAGCCCCGGGCGCACACCACGGGATTACGAGGACAGCGCAACTTCCAGCTATGTGATCACTGCGCCAGGTGTGCACCACACACCAGGGACAAACCGGCTCCACAGACTTATACATTGTCCTCCGCCGCTGCACAAGGCTGAGAAGCACGGCTGATCGCCATCCTCGGAACCTTTAGGGCTGCTCACGCACCTGAAGCAGACATGCAGCCCACACACGGGACTTTGTATGGGTTTCTCAGCCACGGTGCACAACGGGAATTTACCCAATTGCTTTCCCTGATGACTTTAGGGCTGCTTCCGCACCTAAAGCCAAACCACCTAGTCCCTCACACAGCTTCAGTTTTTTTTCACAGCCGCTATGCATCCTCGGGGAATTTGGCCATTCGCCTTCCCTACATCCTCGCAGGACTGAGCCGCAAGAGGAGTCAGAGACTTAATTTTTTTCACAGCCGCTGCGGATCACCGCCAGGTTTACCGGGAAAGTCCCTCACCATGGCAGATCCACACGCAATTTTTGCACGGCCCAGACACTTTTGACGTCCTGGGCTGGCACTCACTTATTCCTACCCCCTCCCCCTCCTCCTCCACATCGCTCTTCCCGCACCTCACTTCCTAAAGCCGGCCAATTGGTGGTTTGTTCCATTACGCACGACATGCAGCGGCCCCGTGCGCCCACGATCCATGGCCGTTCAACGTGCTGGAACTCGGAGCGGAGCACACTGTCTTTTCCACCCCTCCCCCGTCCCCCCACGGACTGACATGCCCTCCGACACTCCTCTACAGCAGGACAGTTCTACCGGAGCTGGAGCCCAAATGACCGGGGGGGGGGGGGGGAGACACTATCTCCACTATGTGGACGGACACTATCTCACACTCAGCAGGGCTGGAGGAAACGGAGGACAATTTACATATGGACAGAGAGCCCCAGGGGGCAATCAGAACAACTGACTGTTACGTATATGTCCCCGGACGATGGAGAGGACATCTGGGTGCCATCTGGTCAGGCTAATGATATGTATTGACTGATATGTATATCACTATGCTATTGTGCCATGCATTCTCTCTGTCTGTATAACGTGTATAAAAGAGCTTGTTATACATGCCTCAGCAACACAGTAAAACTCTCCTACCAGAGACACGGCCCCAGCGGGCAACGCTGGGGTCCACAGGCTGTATTTATGTTAGAGGGTCAATAAAGAACCTGTGTCGACCTACGCTCGTGCCTCGCCTCCACCTCCTTTCCTTACACCCTCTACATTGTGATCATTTCCTCATTTATGTACCCACACCTGTCATTCATCTTCACTGGTCCATTTGCCTATTTAAGGATACAGCAACGTTTTCCCCGTTGCTGTGTCCTACTGTTAGCCTCCTCAGAGGTTTCAGTTAAATTTTGAGGGAGCGTGGTTTTGCGCCGAGGTGAACGGGTGTGCTCTTGTCAAGGTAATATTTGTCTCTTTTCCCTTATCCTCAGCCGTGAGCCTTGTTTCCTTTCAGGTGTGACTCTGACTGGTTTAATCTCTTTTTTCCCGGGCATTTCCACACGCCTCAGCCTGTGTTCCTACCAGGTTGTTCTGTACCCCCTTGGCGACAGCCCCATTTACCACCAGCACACCTTATCTTTCCTTACGTGTAAGTGTAGTGTTTTTGTATTATGTCCATGTTTATATTAATACATGTGCAAACTCACAGATGGCATCTGGTGTCTTCTGCTGCCCTTGAAAACGGCGATTTATGACAAGTATTCGTTTATTCTTAGCGTTGGTCCTTAAAAATGCATTTTATTTAGTTCTGTAACATGATATAGAAAGGTTTATGATGATTCTTGTGAGGACAATTCTCTGTTTTTTCCAGGTTGGGGGGTGGGGACATGCCTCCCCCCTGGTTTAGGCCTATGTCTAACACATATGCAACTCTTTTTTTTTTGGTGGGGGGGGGGGACTACTCTTCCTTGTACTTGAGTAATTAACATCTTTTATTTGAGTGCACTTTCTGGCTATTCTACCCATCTCTGGGTATCAGTGCCATTTGTAGACAGCTACTCACTTATTATTCTGTTGTGGTGACCCACCACAATCTACAGGGACATTCATCCTCACACTCAAAGGGTCTGGAAGAAGCAGAGGACCATTCACATATGGACAGAGAACCCCTGGGGTGACAACCAGAACAATGGACTATTGTTTATACATCCCTGGATTAAGGAGGAGACGTCTGGGCACCAGTGGTCATGCTAATCATATGTATTGACTGATATGTATAGCAGTATGCTAATGTGCCATGCATTCTCTCTGTTTGTATAACATGTATAAAAGAGCTTGTTATACATGCCTCAGGAGAGAACACACAACACAGCACAGCACTGTACAGCACAGTAGCGCACAGCGCTACAAGTGCATCTCATGATGATGGAGGAAATAAAACTCTGCAACCTTCCAGCTCGTCTCATCTCGCCTGACAACAAACCCTCCACACTGTCTGTTTTGCTTGGTAGTGTTGGTTCACCATCAGCAGATCCAGTGTGACTTGGCCAATTATCTTCTGCGTGACCCGTTACAAAATTGTTGTTTTCTCCACTTTCAGTTTGTGTGTATGTTTTCCTGTGCAGATGGCCCACAGAGTCTGCTGTGCTGTTGCATGTGGCAGTGTTCAGCTGGACAACTACTGAAGTAAAACCACACAGTTCTGCAGCCAATCCTCAACTGCTGCCATGACTTGGAGTTTTTCAACTCACACATAAATGAGAAAGGGGGTGGTTGGGTTGGGGAGTTTTGCTCTGCTGGCTCCTAACACAAAACATGATTATCAGTAGGCTTAATTGGTCCCAGTGGCATGCCGAATGACCGTGGCTGACAGATTGCAAAACTTCAAACAGTTGGATGATTCTGGGATCAATTTAGGGAAGAATGTGTTTGTAAGTGGATGGATGTGTGAGTGCTCTGGAATGTGCGTGAACCAAGCCAATTAAAAAAGCAACATGTTGTAATCAAAGATTTGGGACTGTGATTGAGAACGCCTAGTTTTTCACATGGTTTTAATGGAATTCAAATTTTTAAAAACTGCAAACTTTTACCTTTCTTCTAGGATTAAACAACTGTTTTGAGGAAATGTTAAAATAACCCCCAAAATACTGCTGATGATGAAATGCAATACCAACTGGCACTACAGAAGCTGGAGTATTCTGATATCATAATGACTACAAAGAATTTCCTTAAGACTCTCCCAGAAATCACAGAATTCTGAGGGTTTAATTTGGCACAGTAACAGCTGGGTATAAAAGATGGTGAATGTGTTCAAGTCCATCCATCCATCCATCCATCCATCCATCCTATATATCCTCTTCCTGCCCAGTCTTTTCAGGCATTTAATATTGCCATTCTTCAGCACTGATGTGAAGGGAAGCCTTTGACCTTGTAATGTGGTGTTATTAATGTAGCAGGAAGATGTCACTTGATAAAGCAACCATGTGACGAGGTGGAGGGTTACAGCTGGAACATGTTTAAAGGAGATCCTCATTTTTCCGAACCAAGTAGTTGTTGTGCCTAAAAGTGTTTATTTGTTGCCTAGGGTAACAGTGAAACCCAACGTCATTTCTAGGCGTAGGTTCAAATCCTAACTCTGACAACAAACCTATCTTCTGTACTGTGAAGACTGAAATAGAGGCAAAGTACACCAGAATTAGCTTTTTGTGAGTTTATTATCTCTGCAGAGAGAAGCGATTCTGCACGGCAGCAGCAGCAGGACTGAGAGAAGGCTCTAAATCCTAACAATGTGCGTCATTTTATAAACAAGCTTTCCTCTGACATTCTTATTCAGATAACAGCCTAAAGATAGGGTAAGGAAAAAAGACTTGTACCTACAGTATATAGCCCTTTTTCTAGTCACGAAGACCACTCAAGTCGCTTAACTAGTAACTACATTAACCCTCTGTTCTAAGGGCCTATCAAAGGTAGATACCTAGGGACAATTTAGAATGTCCAATTAACCTAATATGCATGTCTTTGGATTGTAGGAGGAAACCAGAACCCCCAAAGCAAACCCACACAGCACAGAGAGAACATGCAAACTCCACACAGAAAGGATCCCACTACTGCCAGCCTGGGGAATCAAACCTGGAACCTTCCAGCTGTGTGGCAACAGAGCTAACTACTGAACTGCTGTCCTGTCCAGATAGTCACAGACTGGTTGGAGTCAGCCTCAGAGAAGGTCATCATGCCTTCCCACTTATCTATATTGTACAGATAAACAGTTTTTCTTGAGCAACATGAGATACTTATAATTCTACAGCCGAAGATAAGAACTGAATAAGCATAAAACAGAGCACAAGCATTAACCATTAAAAATATCAATCTGAGTCATTAAATACACAGCAAAAGAGCCACAAATTATGTTTCTCTTATATACAATATAACTTCATAGACTACAAGAAGGCCTTCGACAGTGTGGACCGTGAGGCACTGTGGAAGTTGCTGAGGCATTATGGAGTTCCCGAGAAGATCATCTCCCTCATCCAATGCATCTACCTGGATATGAGCTGCAGGCATTGCACACGTTGGCCAGCTGTCAGAGAGCTTGGAGGTGAAGACCGGAGTCTGCCAGGGGTGCTTGCTGTCACCGTTCCTTTTCCTCTTGGTCATTGATTACATCATGAAGATCACGACAACAGGCAGGAAAAATGGGATACAGTGGACACTCTGGACAAGAAAGCTGGATGATCTCGACTTTGCTGATGACCTGGCGCTCCTGTCACATAACCACAGCCAGATGCAGGACAAGACTACTCGCCTGGAGACTGCATCAGCCGGGACAGGACTCCAGATCAAGAAGAAGAAGACCGAGCTGATGACGATTAACACCACTGCCAACACACCAGTCACAGTTGGAGGAGAGCCCAACGGAGAGGTGGAGTCCTTTGTCTATCTGGTAAGTGTGGTGGATTGACAAGGGGGCACAGACCGAGACGTCACAGCCAGGATCAGTAAGGCAAGATCAGCTTTTGTCATACTGAAGAATATCTGGGCATCAAAAGAGATCTGCATGAGAACAAAACTTTGCATCTTCAACTCTAATGTCAAGTCTCTTCTACTTTATGGATGTGAGACCTGGAGGACAACAAAGATGATGCAGCAGAAGATCCAGACTTTCTTTGAGACATGCCCGAGGCACATCCTTAGCATCAGGTGGCCAGAGAAGATTAGGAATGAAGACCTGTGGGAGCAAGCGGGTCAGAAATCAGTGGCAGGAATGGGGACGATGGCGGCTTAGGAGACGCTCAAGTAGGTTCATTTTGTCTTCTTTTAATTATTTACCTTTTGTTCTTATTAAAGACAAAAATAGAAAGGAGATGTTTTTACCTTCTTTACATGTTTCGACTGTTCCCTGCAGCCTTCATCAGAAGTGTCAGCTGATTGCTGCAAGGTGTCATTTTACGAAAAGTCAGCTGATAAAATGACACCTCACAGCAATCAGCTGACACTTCTGATGAAGGCTGCAGTGAACAGTCGAAACATGTAAAGAAGGTGAAAACATCTCCTTTCTATTTTTGTCTTTAATAAGAACAAAAGATAAATTAAAAAAAAAAAAGGCTTAGGAGACGGTCGGCTTTTGTGGTGCTCCGTAAACACCTAAATATATTCCACATTCTCACTTAAGATACAGCTTCTTTCTTGTAAGCTAGCGTAATATTATGACTCTTGAGCAACACTGGACAAGACAACATAAAACAATGCCGTCGTCGAAAGGTAAGAACAGCAGTAAGCCACGACAACAAAACACGGAGAGCACAGCCACACCATTAGTCCAACATGGCTGTGAACAAGATCAAGATGAAGATGAGTTGGAACTGGGGCCAGGGCTTGCTAAAGCATTTGAGCTTATGACCAGTAAGATAATGAAGGCTACTGATGATAAATTGGAGCCGTTAGCCATGACTGCTGTCTCTCATACCAACGAGTTGAAAGCGGTCATTAACCGGCTGGACGAGCTAGAGGCTAGGACGCTACAGATAGAAATGGCTAATGAGCCATTGGCTAACATGGTTTGAGCTTTGGAGAAGAAAATAAAAACCCTCTCTGAACGTATAGACGACCTGCAGAACAGAGGGCGGCGAAAAAATATACGCATCGTCAATTTGCTGGAGAACATCGAAGGGGGGAATGTTTTGGACTTCTTTGAACACTGGCTTCCAGATTTTCTTAATATGGATACGAAAGATGGCTGGGTTAAGCTAGAGAGGGCTCACCGCTCTCTTGCACCTGCACCCGGCTCTAATCAGTGACCTTGCCCAGTCATCATTAGGTTCCACTCGTTTCCTGACAAGCAGAGAGTGATGGCGGCAGCGCGATGTGAAGCAGACAACGGCGACATTACCTTGGATGGGAGGAAAATATCCTTCTATCATGACCTTTCTGCTGAGGTTCTTCGTAGATGAAAGGAGTTTAACGAAACCAAGCAGCGCCTGAGAGGAATTGGAGCAGAATATTCCATGCTGTTCCCCGCAAGGCAGCAAGTATCCTTTAACGGCACTAAGAAAACTTTTCTCTCCCCGGCTGAAGTAATGTCTTTTGTATCCAGTGTGACAAATCAGGGTAGTTGAGAATGTGGACCTTAAGGTTGGACAGTGTATTTATTATTATCCATCTCTGAGCCTTATTATGACTCTCTGTGTGTGATATGTGGTTTAAATAATGGACACAACTCTTTGTGTTTAATACACATATGTCAAGCCGTTAATCCAACTATTTAAGGTGAAAATCCTGTATCGAATATGACTTAAACTTAAATTTAAATGCATTGCTTGTTCTTAATATTAAGGGGCGTTCCAGTAGCTCCCTGCCATCTGGATTATCACTTGCCCCTCTCTTTTTTTCCTTCCCCTTTATTTATTTATTTTTTTTGGGGGGGGGGGGGCACTCGTGTAAAGGAGGGTATTATCCGTAGGCTCTGCCTCTTTTTTTTTTTTTCAAATTTTAATTTTTTTTTTTTTTGGGTTGCCCCACCCCCCCCTTTTTGCTTTTCTCGTGAAGCGTTTTGGCCTTTAGTAAATGCCTCAAAGAATAGCAATCCCCATGCAATCTGGGGAAGGATCCTACTTATTATTTATTGGTTTTATGTATTTTTTGTTTTGGGTTTGTGTTTGGGTGCGTGTTTTGTGCTCAGCAATGGTCTACCGTATTAATATTTATATTTTCTGTATATTACATTATGCCAAATGCACAAAAATCTCACATGTACAAAAATGGGGTGTTGGAGACATATTTATTTGTCTTTACAGGGTTCATAAGTCTTAATGTCTTCTTCCAATAGGATTAAACTTTGTTCGTGGAACGTGAGGGGCTTGAAGGGGAATGTGAAGCAAAGAAAGGTTTATGCTTTATTGAAAAGGGAGAGAGTAGAGATAGCTCTATTACAGGAGTCACACCTGGACGATAATAGACATTATAAACTTAAATATGGGTGGGTTGGCCAGGTTTATTCCTCCTCTTTTACCACCAGCAGTAGAGGTGTAGTTATATTAATAAATAAAAATCTCCCGTTTCAGCTGGTGAAATGTGTTAAAGACACACATGGAAGATATGGGATTATTAAAGGGGTTTTATATGGTGAAGAGATTGCTATTATGAATCTTTATTGCCCACCAAATTATTCACCTAGCTAGCCTCTTGGTTAAGGCCTTGTCTGAATTTGCAGAGCTTTCTCCAGCAATAGCTTTAGTGGGAAGAGACTTTAACTGCTTACTTAACCCCCTGCTTGCTAGACATCATCCTCGGAATACATCTTTAACAACTCAGGCTGATGCTCTTTACGCTATTTGTGAAGAAATGAATTTAGTAGATGTATGGTGAACCTTTCACCCATCTGCTAAAGAATTTACATTTTATTCCCCCCCCCCCCCCATAAGTGTCATACAAGGATTGATTATTTTTCATTTCTAAACTATTGGTACAAACTGTGTCTTCTTGTACAATAGGCAGCATTGTTGTTAGTGACCATGCAACTGTATTAATAGATCTATCTGTTGGTTTAGGTCAGGTTAAGAGTAGACAATGGCTATTTGATACATGTCTCCTGAAGGATGAAAAGTTTATTATTTACTTGAGAAATGACTTTAAAATATTTTTTGCTATCAACTTTCAATCTACCAATGACTCGTCCTTATTATGGGAAACATCTAAAGTTTATATCAGAGGCCTAATCATAGCATACTTAGCCTAAAAAAAAACAAAAACAAAAAAAAAAACAAAAGCAAAAAGAACAGCAATCTAAACTTGAAAAGGAACTGGAAGAGGTTAAGAGAGTACCTGGTTCATCATCATTGCCAGATTCTATAGTATTGCAGAGGAAGTGTGCCACACAAGCTGTGCTAGATGCATTATTAACTCAACAAGCTAAGAGTGCTCTTCTTTTTTCAAAACAGAAGTTATATGACTATGGAGACAAACCTAGTAAGTAATTGTCTTGTTTAACAAAAATTAGAACAGATTCCCAACTGATTCCTTCAGTTGTAGGTCTAAACGGCACCCGATACTTTGATAACAAAAATATTACTAATACTTTTTAGGCAGTTCTACATTCAGTTATATACAGCGGACCAGACAGTAGGGGCCTCATATAAGATGGACTCTTTCTTGGACGGCCTAGCCCTCCCTACTATTTTTGATACTCAGAAACATGATTTAAATTCTCCCATCTCTAGAGAAGAGGTTGTATTAGCAATTAACAGTTTAAAATCAGGTAAAACACCAGGGCTAGATGGCATGAGCAGTGAATTTTACAGAGAATTTCAGGATATACTTGTGGATCCATTTTTGGAGATGATAAAACACTCCTTTACCTCTGGAAGCTTACCTCAGTCATTAAGAGAAGTTGACATCTCCCTAATTCTTAAAAAGGCAAGTGTCCTGAAGATTGCTCAGGATATAGACCTATTGCTCTTTTAAATCAAGATGTTAAACTGTTATCTAAGATCCTGGCTCTGCGATTAGAGGAGGTTCTGCCTTTCATTATTAAGGAGGACCAGACAGGTTTTATCAAATTCAGAAGCTCTAGTCACAACATTAGGAGGCTTTCAAATATTGTTCATTTCTGTCAAACACAAGAAGATGACACTGTAGTCATCTCATTGGATGCAGAGAACGCCTTCAACCGAGTCGAGTGGCCTTATTTATTTAGAGTATTACAAAAATTTAATCTGGGGGATAATTTTATCAAATGGATCAAACTTTTGTATAATAAACCTCTGGCATCAGTCATAACAAATAGTTATAGATCGGATAATTTCCCAATTTATCGTTCAACACGTCAAGGCTGCCCCTTAAGCCCTGCTCCTTTTGACCTTGTAGTAAAACCTGTGGCTGAAGCCATCAGACAGGACCCAGCTGTCAGGGATATAGATGTAGGGGAGATGCAACATAAAATTTCCCTTTATGTGGATGATGTTTTGTTGTACGTAGTGGAGCCTGCTACCTCTGTTCCATGACTGGTTGATATCATTAATTATTTTGGGTCTTTCTCTGGTTACAAAATTAATTTTTCTAAATCTTTAGCTATGCCCATGGGAAGCCTCAGAAATAGAACCAACTCCCTTATATCATTTCCATTTTGCTGGTCTATGTCAGGTTTTGTGTACTTGGGTATTCAGATTACTCCTATGTTCCATCACATGTTTAAAGCTAATTTTAATCCTCTCCTAGACACTATAAAGAAGGATTTAAACAGGTGGTGTTCACTTCCCCTATCATTACTTGGCAGAGTGTCTATCATCAAAATGAATATCCTGCCTAGGTTATTGTATCCCCTACAGATGATTCCAGTATTTATAACTAATAAGGTTTTGAAATTACTCAATAGCTGGCAGAGTGATTTTATCTGGAATAAAAGAAAGCCGAGGCTAAAAATGCTAAAATTTCAACTTCCAAGTTCAATGGGAGGTTTGGATGTTCCTAACATTAAATGGTATCAAATAGCATCTCAACTAAGGTTTATAGCAGAATGAGTTAAAAATGATCCTACAGTGGTGACCCAGCACACTGCAGATTGACATGATTTCACACTCAGCAGGGCTGGAGGAAACGGAGGACAATTTACATACGGACAGAGAGCCCCTGGGGGCAATCAGAACAATGGACTGTTGTGTATACATCCCCTGGATGAGGGAGAGGACATCCGGGCACCAGTTGGTCACGCTAATGATATGTATTGACTGATATGCTAATGTGCCATGCATTCTCTCTGTCTGTATCACGGTATAAAAGAGCTTGTGTGACATGCCTCAGCAGCACCATAGCTCACTTAGCTACAGTGTGTGTCTCATTATGTTGGAGGAAATAAAACTTTGCACCCTTCCAGCTTGTCGCATCTTACCTGATCTTTTACCTCCACATTGGTGACCCTAGATGTGTCATGGTGACACCGGCATCTTCTTCATCCACACTGGAGCGCACTCTCCAGAGTGGGCAGTGCTGGGACTGACACGCACCTTGAACGGTGACATGAGCGAACCGAAGGAAGTAGCCTGAACGAGGAAAATCATCGGCGCCGTCTGCGTTGATTTCCACCAAGCTCCCCGAACCAGACTCACTCTGGACAGCGGACCTCCCGTGCACAGAAGCCCCGCACGCACACCGCAGGATTACGAGGACAGAGCAACTTCCAGCTATGTGGTCACTGTGCCAAGTGCGCACCACGCACAGGGACAAACTGGCTCCACAGACTGATACATCGTCCTCTGCTGCTGCACATGCCCGAGAAACATGGCCGACCGCCATCCTCGGAACCTTCTGGACTGCTCACGCACCTGAAGCAGACACGCAGCCTGCACACAGGATTTTGTATGGGTTTCTCGGCCACGGCGCACAAGGGGAATTTAGCCGATTGCTGTCCCCGATGGCTTTAGGGCTGCTTCCGCGCCTAAAAGCCAAACTGCCAAGTCCCTCACATAGCTGCAGTTGTTTCACAGCCGCTATGCATCCTCGGGGAATTTGGCCGTTTGCCTACCCCACATCCTTGCTCGACCAAGCCGCGAGAGGAGTCAGAAACTTAATTTTTTCACAGCCTCTGCAGATCACCGCCAGGTTGACCGAGAAAGTCCCTCACCATGGCGGATCCACATGCAATTTTTGCGTGGCCCAGACACCTTTGATGTCCCGGGCCGGCACTCACTTACTCCTACCCCCTCCCCCTCCTCCTCCACAGCGCTCTTCCTGCACCTCACTCCCTAAAGCTGGCCGATCGCCGGTTGGTTCCATTATGCACGACACCCACCGGCCCCGTGCGGCCATGATCCACGGCTGTTCAACGTGCTGGGACCCGGAGCAGAGCACACTGTCTTTTCCACCCCTCCCCCGTCCCCCCCACGGACTGACATGCCCTCCGACACTCCTCTACAGCAGGACAGTTCTACGACCGTCGGGGGGGAGGGGTGTTCACAGCCCCTGCTGAACATTTTGGGAGGAGCTGTGTGGTGACCCAGCACACTGCAGATTGACACGATTTCACACTCAGCAGGGCTGGAGGAAACGGAGGACAATTTACATACTGACAGAGAGCCCCTGGGGGCAATCAGAACAATGGACTGTTGTGTATACATCCCTGGATGAGGGAGAGGACATCCGGGTGCCAGCTGGTCACACTAATGATATGTATTGACTGATATGCTAATGTGCCATGCATTCTCTCTGTCTGTATCACGGTATAAAAGAACTCATGTGACATGCCTCAGCAGCACAGTAGCTCACTTAGCTACAATGTGTGTCTCATTATGTTGGAGGAAATAAAACTTTGCACCCTTCCAGCTCGTCGCATCTCGCCTGATCTTTTACCTCCACACTACTTCTATTTGGTTGGGTCTTGAAAAGTCACAGACCTCCTGTTCACTGTTAGGCCTTTTGTCTTGTAAGAATTTAAAGTCAGTTAGAAATCTCTGTGATAATAACCCTATAATTTGCAACATTCTAAAGGCCTGGTTTATGACACGAAAGCTTGAGGGAAGATCAGATTTAACTACTTTATTAATCCCTATTCAAGGCAATTCTGACTTTGTTCCTGGTATGATGGACAGTGGTTATAATATATGGACAGTTAAAGGGTTTTAAAGAAAATTTATGACCTTTTTGATGGTGCATTGTTATCATTTGAACAGCTTCATGAGAAATTTGGCCTTTCTAGATAGAATTTTTTTTCGATACCTTCAGATCCAAGATTTCATAACTAGAAAGATCACTTTCATTGTAAATGCCACAGTGTCTGCATTTGAGCGGTTACTTCTTTTAGGCCCAACCAAAAAATTTATTACCCACTGTTATAATGCCTTAAGTCAGTGAGATGTGTTGAGTGTGTCAATTATGCAGGATCTTAAATAGAAATGGCAAAGTGAACTTGGTGTAAACATTTGTGAGGATTCATGGGATGTAATCTGGGAGTGTGCCAAGAAGATCTCAATATGCAATCGTGCAAGATTATTGCAATATAAAATTTTACATCGCTTGCAAATCTCTCCCAGTAAAAGATCTAACATGAATCCCCAGCTTTCACCCATGTGTCTGAAGTGTAAAATTTCACTTGGTACCTATACTCATTGTGTTTGGTCTTGTCCTAAAATCCAAGCATACTGGCTGGACATTGTTCAAGACATGAGTCAGATATTTGGTGTGAATATAGACATGGATTCTCGCTCTTTACTACTGGGACACCCAAACCAGGACTTACTTTCTGGAAGCTTTGCCAGCCTGTACAATATCCTTGCATATGCGACAAGAAGGAATATTTTTGTCATGGATATGTGACAAACCACCAACTAAAACAAACTGGCATAAAATTATCATGGAGTGTTTCCCTTTGGAACATTTAACATGTCTACTTCACTCAACAAAGGGGCATTTTATAAAAATATGGACTCCATATCTCAAATTGTCTAACCTTATGGTGGCTTCGATTCTTGGGAGCATCAATTTGGATTAAATATGACTTCCTTTTTCCTGGACCTTGTTTGTGGTGCTGTGGTAGACACATCCCTCTGTACAAGTGTACAAGTGCAGGAATATATGTGTACGTGTATGAGTTTCCAGTTGTGCAGTATATCCCCCTTTTTCTAATTTCAATCTTTGATTTTGTGTAGATCAAAGTTGTGCTGAGCTGTTTTTCACGTTTTGATTGTTTGGTATTTATTTTTTTTGTGTGTGAAACAAAAGGGGAAAAAAATTCAATAAATACATTGGAAAAACAATCAGTGGCAGAACAGATTCTACAGAGGAAGTGGGACTGGATTGGACACACCCTCAGGAAACCAGCATCCAGCATCACACCCCAAGTTCTAACCTGGAACCTGCAGGGGAAGAGAAAGACAGGCTGGCTTTGAAACAGCTGGAAATGAGACACTGAGGCGGAGCTGAAGCAGCAGGGACCCAACTGGAGGGGAGCAGAGAGAGCAGCCCAGAACTGAGTGCGATGGCAAGGGGTCGTTGTTGGCCTATGCTCCATGGAGAGCTATGGTCTTAAGTAAGTAAGTATATACAATATCAATCACACCTAGAACTGTATTAATTTTTGCAATAAAGGGCACCACCATGAAGCATGTATTTAAAATGAGAGAGGACACCCACGCAGCACAGGGAGAAGATACAAACTCCAGAATGAATGTGATTGTTCATGTAAACATCTATCTTCTATCAATTATCCAGAGATCCGGGTCACAGGAGCAGCAGTCAGAGTAGAGAAGCCAAGAGTGCCACCTGGTTCACATAGCACCATGAGCCCTCCTGCAAGTAGTGAGGCTACTGGAGAGCAGATCCATATAGCTCCTTTAGATACACCGGGTCCTTGATGTAGCTTTTTTCATAGTGATCTGCCAAACTGCTCTTTGTCTTGCTTCTCACCTGGGATCATTTTGCCTTGGGAGACCATACCACGTGCAAGGTGCTGTCAACACAGCTCCTGGGATCATTAAGGCATGCACCTTCCTCCATCACAGAGAGAAAACAGAAACCCACTCTTTTGTATTTCACTGTTCAGGTGAAACTCCACACTACAGGCACTGCTGGGAATCAAACCCAGGATATCCTGTTTACTAGACAGGTACTTTGACCAACTAAGCCACAGTGCCTGTGTGCAAGCAAACATCATATCCCAGTTTTAGAAAATGGGATATGCCCTATTGTGTTCATGAGAAATCTGAATATGCTTACTGGAGTACTGCAACAGTAATCAGGATAATAATATAATAATTATGCATATACATCCTTAGCGGCTGCCCCACAGTTCTGGAGTAAGGGTGATATACTACATGGCACCATAACAATATTACCAAAGAAACAGGAACATGGATTTACCAAGTATGCATCAAGGCAAACCAGTGGGTTCACTCCTGCATGCTCAAACTCATTCTTGTATACTAATGAGGAAGCTCCAATCAAGCAAAGCTCTATGAGAATGGTCTCAGTTCATGGCATCCTAGAGAATGCCAATGGTCACACATTTCTCCCATCACTTTATGCAGCTGTGGAGACTTCACCTGTAGAAGTCTGCAGGTTGTGTCAGAAACCACAACTTGACCTCAGAAATCAGCATTTTATCACCTTATTGTCATGTCCGGGGTGGTCACCCCGCCCATGATTTGTGGCTGTTGGGTTTAATTATTGCTTATTAATTCCAGGTGACGGATTGAGCCTTGCTCTCCGTCAGTCCAACAGCCACGCCTCCTCCTCTTACCAGACATTCACCAGTTTTCTGGTTCACCACATACACACTCACACACTCATGCACACACACAACTCTGGACATCCAGTCTCACTTTTGTTGGTTTACCCCTGGACTGAATCGTGTTGTTCCCTCAGAGCCTTTCCACTCCAACACTGTTGTAAGTCTTTCCTTATGCCTTTTTTCTCCGCTCCTGCCTAATTGGAGTGCTTTAGGCATTCCCATACACCAACCAAGTTTGTAGCCGGGTGTCTTCCTCTTTTCTACTGTGACTGTTTTTTGGACTAACTGTACATTTACCCATTGTAAATAAACACGTTACTTACTCTGCGTTTTGGGCTTGCTGCTATTTCATATGTTTGCTGCGAAGTTACACAGTGAACATAACAGTAAGTTGCCACCACAAAGAGCCCAAGCAGTAAGTAATGTGTTACTTATTTTTTGTGTTTTTTTCACTAACCTGTTCGGAGCATGATGTCCTGGTCCAGCCGTTTCCACACCGGCAGAAGTGGACGGCCAATGGGACATCCCAGCATGGAGGAGGAATGGGCAGCTGCGTATATCCAGGGCTTCCTTTACGTCGCCAAGGACGCCTATGGCCTTGGAGAACAGGGGGACTGCCTCAATGAGGCTCAGGATATCCTGACAGCTCACCTGGGCCTCTGGAATTATCCCCAGTATGCCGAATTACTGTCCTCCATCTGCGCACTCGAACAGGCTTTCCCCGACCTGAAGAGGAGGGCTCTCTGGACAAAGCCCAAACAAAGACGCTCTCTTCCGTCAGCAGCTATCTTCTCCTCTCCTCCGTCCCCCGTTCCAAGATAACAGCCACCAGGTCGGCGATGTTGGCATCACCCGGAATCTCGGAAGAATGATTTAGCCCCACTAACTGCTCCAGCTCTGACACCAAGCCCTGTCACCCCCGCAGCGGATCCTCATCTCCAGTCCCAAGCAGCCCCATCTGCAGGATCTCCCTCCGTATCCGCTGTGAGGTCTTCTTCCTCGGTTTATTCGCCGGCGGCAGTGGGGCGCTTGCTTTTTTCACCGGGGTGTCCCGTTTCTGAGGCGAGGGGGGCGGCTCCCATATCTTCTATGGAGGAGCCTAGCACCGCCTTTCCCAGACAGATGGGTGAAGTTGTCCGAACAGCAGCAGCTGCAATCAACACCAAGAACCGGGAGAACAGGCAAGTACATTTTCATTCGACTCACATTAATAATGAAATGTCTTGCCTGATTCCCGGTAGGGAGGCTCAGGGAAAACAGTCCCCTGAGCTCTCACCACCTGCTGCTGTTAAAAACTGTTCACCAGCCCTCTCTCCTCTCCCCTTTGTGTGCTTGCCGGAACCGGAGCCGGGCAATCAGGATCAGGAGGAGCCAGACGTCCGGGAGGGATGTCCTCCTGCAGCCATGGTGAATCAGGTCCCAGCCGCCACGCCAGAGGAGTCACCAGCGTGGATCAAGGCAGCTGGGAGAATCAAGACTGCAGTGACCATCATGCCTGCTGTGGAGGCCACCACAGCAGAGTCAGCACCCAAGCGGAACCTCTTGGAGGCCGAACCTGAGGAGACATCACCCAACTCGCTGAAGTCCTGGACAGCGGTAGAGCTTAAGCTAAGGCAAGTGCTCTCTTTTGTCTTTCTCTTTTCCGTAATTGAGCATTTTTGCCTAGCTTTAGGTGAGGAGAGCCAGCTGCAGCCAAATGCTGCACCTGAGCTCGCCTTGCCGGGCTCTGTTGCTGCCGGCAACTGTGACCCTTCCCCCTCTCTTGCTGAGTCCTTTTCCAGAGTCACCGGAGAGAGTCCTCCATCACCAGACGAGTCCGTGGGTCCAGGTCCGCAACCGGAGGTCACCGAGGTTCCGGTTGAGGTGGTTGTCAGGGGCACCCAGCCCCAGTCCAGGGTGCCTGTGATTGATCACCTCCTCACTTGGGTGCTCACACGGGTCAGCTGGCCCAAGGCCAAGATGGCGTTGAGGTCAGCAGTGGCCCAGCCGGATCCCATCATGGGTGCAGCAAGGGTCCTCCCTGGCTCCAGCGCGGGTGCAACCATGGCTTGGTCGGGGTCCATCGAGGGTGCAGCTGACCTCCAGTCCCAAGCCGGAACCATCAAGGGTGCAGCCAGCCAGCTTGGGGACACCAAGGTCCCTTCCTCCCGTCCAGAGGTCCTCGGGGTGTCCCTTCCTCTTCCGCCTGGCTCTGCCGTGAGCCACCTGGCCCTGCCTCCAGGAACCGTAGGGGGTCCCATTCTTCGGTCCGGCCACCCACCTTTCAGTCTTCCGGTGGGTAGGCCGCTGCCTCGTCGCTCCCCCCTGGCCTGGTGGCTAAACCATGCGGGCCAGCCGCCCGAAGGACTTGGTTTCTGGGCCACATGGTCTTTTCCCTCTGGCAGGCTGCCTGACACCATTCAGCAGGCTGCTTGCTGGCTCTGGGACTTGGGTTGGCCACCTGAACTCATGGCCACCCACTGGGCCTTGGACTCTGGCTGGCTCCCCGAACCGACAGACTCTTGGGAGGGGTGGGTTAGCTTGTCTTGGGGTTGGGTAGTGTTGTTGTTTGGTATTGTGGTGATTATCCTCTCTCGATTTATCCCCCCTAACCTGTTTTCCCCCACCTCCCACCCTGGGTTGTTGTTTGGGCCTTTTGAGTGTGTGTGTGTGGGGGGGTAGGTTGGTTTTTTTGACGGTACGGCGGGTGTCTGGTTTCCACCCCTTAAGGGGGGGCACTGTCATGTCTGGGGTGGTCACCCCGCCCATGACTTGTGGCTGTTGGGTTTAATTATTGCTTATTAATTCCAGCTGACGGATGGAGCCTTGCTCTCCGTCAGTCCCACAGCCACACCTCCTCCTCTTACCAGACATTCACCATTTTTCTGGTTCACCACATACACACTCACACACTCATGCACACACACACACTCACACGCGCACACACACACACACACACTTAGTTCAATCAGTCACGCACCTGTTGCGACACGGCTGGTCCTACTTGCTGTTATTAGGGCTTGGTATTAATAGCAGGGCAGTACGACCAGCCGTTGTGGCAACTTAGCAATGTCAACTCTGGACATCCAGTCTCGCTTTTGTTGGTTTACCCCTGGACTGGATCGTGTTGTTCTCTCAGAGCCTTTCTGCTCCAACACTGTTGTAAGTCTTTCCTTGTGCCTTTTTCTCCGCTCCTGCCTAATTGGAGTGGGTTAGGCATTCACGTACACCAACCAAGTTTGTAGCCGGGTGTCTTCCTCTTTTCTACCGTGACTGTTTTTTGGACTAACTGTACATTCACCCATTGTAAATAAACACATTACTTACTCTGCGTTTTGGGCTTGCTGCTATTTCATATGTTCGCTGCGAAGTTACGCAGTAAGCATGACACTTATAAGTGCTTGCCCTTCAAAAATGACTTTGTGAGGAGGGATTTCATAGCTGCCAGACTGTGCTTCCATCTGGGCAACATATGAGTTGTGAACTGGAATGTTATCTTGTAGGAGGCAGACTCTTCAGTATGCCACGTCTCTCGATTTTGATTGTGTTCCATAATTTATGCAGCAGTGAAGTGTAGTAAGTCCTGGTAATTGTCATACTCTTTAACAGGAAGCTTATCAATACTCCATGCTGGTCCCAAATGGCCTTGCCCCAAACTCCTTGGCCTTGAGGGTTGGACATAAGCCTTCTTCGGAAGTGGTGAGTAATAATGCTTCCATTGCTTTGACTGGACTTTAGTCTCTGGATCATAGTGATGGACCCATGCTTCTTTCTGCATGATTAGTTTGTTGAAGAAGTCCGCCTGGTTTTCTTGGCACATGGCCAAAAGAGCCTGGGAGCATGTAACTTGTTCCTGCTTCTGGAAATGTGTGAGCAACCGAGGAATCTATCATGCATACAACTTCCACATGTGCAAATGGTTGTGCATGATTTTTTTTCCACTGACCCCTCACTGATCTTCACATTTAGGGCTAGATGGTTAACGATTATGTGGCGATCCTCCAAAATGGTGGCCTCCACTTACCGGATGGTGTCTTCACCAATGGCACACTGTGTTACGTATGGCTCTTGCGAGCCATAAATGAGAGCCAGGGGCAGACCAGTGAGTTTGC
Source organism: Pholidichthys leucotaenia (assembly GCA_020510985.1). Classification (NCBI taxonomy): domain Eukaryota; kingdom Metazoa; phylum Chordata; class Actinopteri; order Cichliformes; family Pholidichthyidae; genus Pholidichthys; species Pholidichthys leucotaenia. Next base: position 293,121,910 of record CM035842.1, read on the forward strand.
GTTGTTTATTGGCAAATAGGGAAAGGAACAAAGGAACAGGGCCTCGTGGGGCCAAAACACAAATGATCATACAAGGGTATCCACTTACAAATGATGCTGAATGACGACAGGGTGACTGGCGCCAGACGAAGGGGTTCCAGCCTTACCCACGCTGGAGAAGAGCATGGATAATAGTGCGAGGTCACAGCCCCGAATAATCGGGACTGCTCCCTTTTATGGTAGCTGACAACGCCTCAGCTGATGAGAGGTAATTGGCCTCCAGCCGTCCCATAGAGCTTGGCAGCTGGAGGCCCGCTGAGACGCTGTCAAAGTAAGAGTCGGCCTGAGGAGGAATATGGTCTGAGCACGGATAACAACAGCGTCTCAGCCCATGTGACACAGCCCTCCCCTCAAGGCCGGGCTCTGAACGGCAAATAACACCCAAGCCCCCCCCACCTAGGGTGGGCGGATGGGGCGTAGGCCAGGAGGGCGTGAATGGGAAAAGGGAAAAAAAACCCCAACATAAACAGGGAACCAATGAAGCACTTACAGAGTATGAGGAAAAGAGGCACAATACCCCATAAAATGCTAATGTGTAGCCCGAGAGAAAAAAGAAAAGAGAATACAATATTGACAAGGGATAAATGAAACAATTACAGAGCATGGGGAAGAACACCACACAATACTCCAAAACAGGCAACCATATGCGGACGGAAGGAAAAAAAAAACACTACTTAGGCTGGGAACAAATGAAGTAATCACAGAGCATGGGAAAGAGGACAAAAAAAAAGGAAAACCCAATACTCCATGAAATGCCCATAACAATATATAGACAGACTCATAGAAAATCAACCCAGGGGACCTTGAAACGAGAGCAGAGGCTCCTAAGGCGAAATCTAACAGATACATGGCAACCCTCAAACAGGAGGGGAAGGAAAAAAAAGGCAAGCTAAATGTGAAACAATTACGAGAAATACATGGCTGCACCCTCACAAAAACACAAAAGACTAGGCACAGCGGAGATAATTCAGTCCAGGGGGTCTCCCCGCACCCAGCGTCCAAACCGCCAACAGGGGTGACGGGAAATGTTCAGGCGGCCTACTCGAATCCCAGGCCAGAAAAAACAGTATCTCGGGCAGCTGGACCAGATCGCCGAACAGAAAGTCCAATAGGTCGGGCGGCCGAACCAAAGAGCCGAATGGGCACGGCAGTCCCTCTGGCGGCCGAACCAAAGAGCCGAATGGGCACGGCAGTCCCTCTGGCGGCCGACCCGCATCGCCCAGCCACCAGGCCAGTAGGGGAGAGAGGGGCAACGGCTTCCCTGTGGAGAGAGATAGTGAGGGCGAGCCGGGCCTACAGTGAGAGGTCCATATGGGCCCTGGTGGAGAAGGCTTGGGGGAAGATGAGAGTGACTGAGATGACCACGGTGAAGAGGGGGATGAAGATGATGATGAGCCGGTCCAGTACCCGATGGCAGGGGATCTGCAGCTCCCTCACCGGACCTGGATGCCACTGGTGCTGCACCCTCATTGGACCCCGATTGGGTCGCGGCTGCTCCCGCGACGGACCCCGACTGGGTCTCGGTAGCACCCGCGTCGGACCCTGATTGGGTCGGCGCCACACCAGAACCGACCTCCAATCCCGAACCTGGAACCTCAGGCACAGCGGGCAACAGCAGCTCCTCGCCGGCGACCCTGGGAGAAGGCTCAGGAGAGAGAGAAGAACCGGGATCAGGATCACCGGCAGCGCCAGAACCCAGCGAGATAAGCTCGGACGCAGCGGGCGGCTGCACCCTGCTCATCTCCCCTAGAGACAGGCTAAAATGCTCTAATATATGAAGGAGAAAGACAAAGTAGAGCACTTGCCTGATCTCGGGTTCTGACGCCGTCCAGGACTGCGAAGATCCAGGTTCAGACGGCAGAAGGTCGTCACCAGGTTCCCACTCAGCTGTGTCGGGCTCCGCAGCTGGCATGATGGTGCACACAGCTTGCAAGTCCTCCGGCACAGGTGCCCACGCCGATGGCCCACAAGGCGTGGTGGTAGGAGAACCTCGACCTGCTGGACCGGACCGCTCCTCCATGGAGACCCGGGGACGCTTCATCGTCAGCGCAGGTTCCACGCTGCAGTCTGCTCTCCTCCTCCGCCCATGGCATAGCTGCGGAACCGGAACCAGGCTCTCCAGAACCGCAGGCCCCCTCCTCATCCCACGACACTGGCCTGGCGTCGAGGACCGCTCAGCGGAGGGAGACACAGACGATGCGGGGTTAACAATTACAGCCACAGCAGGTGGTGGGAGCTCGGGGAGCTGTGAACCCCGAACTCCACCTCCAGGAGTCTGACAGAGCAAATCACAACAACGAGAGTGTGAATGAACTTGGACTTGCCTGTCTCCTGAAGGCTGAGTGGTACCTGCTGTGGTGGACGTTGCTCCTCCCTTTCCCCGCCGGACGGTAACAACGTCCTGGGAGGACGTTGGGGAGTCGCTCGTGATGGTTCCGGAACGGAACTCTCCAAGTCAGGACTCTGGGTGCACACAGCATCCGGGGAATGCGTCGAGGAGGAGGGGGCGACAGCCGAGATGAGCCGGGCCCGGAGCGCTGACGTAACAGCTGGGGAAGATGGCTTGGGAGACGAGGCTGCAGGGTTTCCCCTCTGATGAGGTGCAGAAGTGACAGCTGTGTGGGGAATTGAGACCTTGCGGCGACCCGGAACTGGATCCGGATGGGATTCGTGCTGAGGTTGACAATCAATGTGACGACGACTACTTGCAGGGGGCGAGGCGAAGGTGAGACCCGGGAATTGCCGTTCCTGTGCAGAGACAGAGGCGAGCAGGTCAGCAAACTCCGGGAACTCATGCAACTCCGGATTCCTCTCCACCAGTCTAACCGCCACCGTCACATGCTTGATGATGGCAGAAGGATGAACCGCGGAGCGAGCAGCAGCCACTCGGTCTCGGATTTTAATAGCTGCCAGCTGCAGCTTCTCCGGGGCATTCCTGAGTGACGTCACGCCCGACGGGGAAAGACCTCTGGATGGTGCGAACTCCTGGGCCGGAACGGAGGCAGGAGCGGGATCCCGAAGTGAGGGGTGACGACGACTCCTCTTCGGCTTCCTGCCCGGACTTCCCTCCAGCCTACGGAGAATCTCACGTTGTGCGGCGATGTCATCTCTCCTGGCACAGACCTCAGGGTGGTTGGAGTAGCGAGAAAGACTGTCCAGGAGAGCCTCAGCGTAGACCAGGTGCCTGCGTATGTCATTGGGATTGTCGTAGAGAGTGGCGGTGAAGAGCGTCCCATCGACATACTCCAGGGCAGTCGCGAGCTCATTACCCAGGTGCCGAACGCGGCTCCTGGGAGACGGCATGCTCCCAGAGTAGACACCCAGACAGGGAAGAACGAGTCCAATTTAGCAAACTCACAGCCACCGGCAACCCGCTTGGCTGCGACCTACTGTTACGTATGACTCTTGCGAGCCATAAATGAGAGCCAAGGGCAGACCAGTGAGTTTGCGTTGTTTATTGGCAAATAGGGAAAGGAACAAAGGAACAGGGCCTCGTGGGGCCAAAACACAAATGATCATACAAGTGTATCCACTTACAAACTATGCTGAATGACGACAGGGTGGCTGGCGCCAGACGAAGGGGTTCCAGCCTTACCCACGCCGGAGAAGAGCGTGGATAATAGTGTGAGGTCACAGCCCCAAATAATCAGGACTGCTCCCTTTTATGGTAGCTGACAGCACCTCAGCTGATGAGAGGTAATTGGCCTCCAGCCGTCCCATAGAGCTTGGCAGCTGGAGGCCCGCTGAGACGCTGTCAAAGTAAGAATCGGCCTGAGGAGGAATATGGTCCGAGCGTGGATAACAACGGCATCTCAGCCCATGTGACACACTGTGGTAGCCAAGGACTGGGTGCCCGACCACATTTGAACTGTCAGTGTCAGTGCTTGACTACATCATACAATGGGGCATCCTCCCCATGAGTTTCTTTCATCTCATCAAACATCTCCCATGGTGTGCGGCCTCTCAAGTACAGGAACCTGATGACTGCTCTGCATTTAACTGGCTCCTTTATCACACCTTATGCCATCTTAGCACCTGCAAAAATGAAACTCTTTGGAGTTGCGAGCTGCAAATTACCACATGGCCTATACAGATATGTATTATTGTACATGTGCAATTTCAGCCTCCTACAATAAATAGAAGTAGGCCAGGGTACATCTTTAATGAGCAACACTTGATAACAAGTGTTATCAAGTATCATCTTTAATGAGCAACCTGGATACTTGTGAGAGCATGCACACAGAGATATGAATAACTAGGTTTCTCTCATGAAATGTAAACATCATAACAGGAACACGATCATAACCAAGATGAGGCTCATAACCAGGATACTGGTGTATTATGGTTTGAAAGTGCTTCAGGGATTGAAGGAGAGGGCAAAGGAGCAGAAACCTGAAATATCCAGACATTCGCTGGAGCTGCCTCGTCAGCTGGATGGCCGGATGTGTGAGTCGGTGTGAGAATTACACCTGCTGTTAGTTTAACGCTGTGGTAGTCGAGGTTAAGGGGAACAAGCTGAGAGGACTGCAAACTGGTGCCAGGTCAGGATTAAGACTCTGACATGTGTGTTGTTGCTGTGTGTGTGTGTTTGTGCGAAGGTGTGTATGTGTTCACTGAAACTATTTTCCTGTCTTGCAGGCCAAGGCCACAGATATTCAAGGTGCTCACTCGGCAATGTTCAAACATTTGTTAGCAATTAGCCTCGGCCACAAAAACTGATGAAAAAAAGGACCTTCCCTGCCTCGTGCTCCCCCTTTTCTCTTAAAAAATCCTGTCCCTTTTCCAGTCCCTCCTTCAGTTTCCACTTTTTTTTGTTCCCCTCCCATATCTTTCTCTCTCTCTCCTTGACTCTATTTCTCTTGCCAATCTTCGTCCTTCTCCACTCCTTTTCTCCCTCCCCCCCTCCCTCTTTTTCTCTCTAAAGCTACACATGGTTTCCTTTTGAGAAGGTTTAGTTTTCCAGGCTTTGGATGGGAGACGGACAATGCCAGAGAGCTGCAGGCGAACACATCTTCAAAACCTAGAGGAATCTTTCTCTGGCAATTGCAGACCTTCAATAACATATTAAATAATCTTAAAAGGATACGTTTTTTTAATTGGAGAGGTGATTCTTGTCACTTTTCAAATCTGGAAAACTGTTGCGACTTTGGGGATTTTTTCTATTGTTGTGATGGAATGAATAAACCAAAGCCAAATTTCTGATTACATCTGCTACTCCTCTACTTTGTGGAGGAAAAGACTGTGGCACCTTACTGTTATAAGGCTGAACATCAGCACACTGGACAGGCTTTTCTTCACAGAAATCAGGAGCCAGGAATCATGAAAGGTACATCTCAGCAACTACTGCTTTTCTCTTTCTACAGTTCTTAACATCTAGATACATTTCAAAGTGTAAAATGTTTTCTGGGCTAGTGGTGTGAAGGTAAGGCACCTGCACTGGGCAACAGTCACCACATGTGCTTCTCACCATCTGTAAAACTCAGAAAGTGCATGTGTGTTGTTATTGTTGGATGTAACACTTTGATCTGTCAGCCTGAAATCTTCATGCCTGTATATGTGGGGGCATGCATGCCACAGCTGTCTCATAAAGTGCTCTTTAGTCCCATTGATCTGCATTAGATTGACTTAATAGTCTAATTTAAAGAAAGTGATAGAAATCAAAGGGTTGAATCTATGAATTTTTACAGCTTGAGATGAAAATGGTAAATAGCATTCACCTATATAGTGCTTTTTTCTCATCTCTGAATGACCAGAACGCTTTACAGATCCTGCAGTCTACCCATTCACACACTGATGGCAGTAGAGCTGCTGTGCAAGACTCTGCCCTGATCCACCAAAAGAAACTGGGGCTTCAGTGTGTTGCTCAAGGACATTTTGACACGCAGACTGCAGAGAGAGCAGGAATCAAACCGCCAACCCTTTGATCAGTAGTTAGCCATACTACACCTGTGCCACAGCCACCCCCAAAGGGTAGATGCTGGTAGTTTTTTTGATGACGAAGAGGTGCTTACATGATTGGGAGAGGAGAGAGCAGAGAGGAAAGGATATGGGTGCAAAGAAGGGATGACAGTGCAAAATCAGAGCAGGGAAAACATGATTAACAGCTTTAAAAAGTGTTGTCATGTTCACTAGCAACATTAAAAAAATGAGGATTTATTCCTAATTTCTTTTAACCTTGGAGGTGATCACTTGCAAATTCCAAATTTATAGTTGCGCCGTCATTTCCCAGTGTAATTTTGTTGTAATGACGCGTATTCAAGAAACGCTGGATAAAGAACAATGAAGTTTGAACTGAAAAATGAAGCCACTGCAGAAATGCCATAAGGCTGTATTTATATCTAATGTTCAGAAGGTGGCAGCACTTATAACTACAAATGATTAACAGCTTTAAAAAGTGTTGTCATGTTCACTAGCAACATTAAAAAAATGAGGATTTATTCCTAATTTCTTTTAACCTTGGAGGTGATCACTTGCAAATTCCAAATTTATAGTTGCGCCGTCATTTCCCAGTGTAATTTTGTTGTAATGACGCGTATTCAAGAAACGTTGGATAAAGAACAATGAAGTTTGAACTGAAAAATGAAGCCACTGCAGAAATGCCATAAGGCTGTATTTATATCTAATGTTCAGAAGGTGGCAGCACTTATAACTACAAATGATGTCACATCCCTAAGAAGTCTATTGTGCTAGTATCTCACAGAGTGATGAATGCTGATGAGTGTTGCAATTTTTGGATTCACCAACATTTCTGTTGAGGAAAATCAGGGTTCGCCCCTGTCATTAGCGACATTAAGTAACAATTAGCAGCATTCATATGAATGTTTGTAAAAGTGTTTGTGAAAGAAAGTTGGCAAACGTTAGCCACTGTTAGCAAATGTTAGTGACAGTGTTTGTGATGTTAGCAACTCTTCCACTCTTTTGCCGCTGCTTGAGAATGTTTGCGTCCTGTTGCCAACTCCAAGTAAAATACTGGGCAAATGTCAGGCAAATCTTGGACCCAACTTTATAAAACGGGAGAGCTAACCTTCCCCAGCATTCAGATTTCAAGGATTTGTAACAGTTCTTAAACAGTTGCTAGTGTTCAATACTTGTGTATACTAATGACATGTGTTACAACTACTTGGAAATATTTACAACTATTTTTGCAAACGTTTGCAACTGTATATGGAAAAATTAGGAAACTGTGACAAGAAAAATTGTTTGCAACTTTAAAAACTGTTTCCGAACTGTTTTGCAACCTTTAACAAACCGTGACGAAACCTAAAAATTGCAACATTCACTATCGCTCTGTGAGATAGTAGCTTTAGTAATTTTAAAATTGTGTTTATTCACTATAAATCTCTGTGATGTGTTTATGGCTTAGTGACTAGTTTTTACAACACTGGTGCTGCGGCGGCATGAAAAAATAAGCGTTGTTGAAGGTTTTAAGTAGAGTTTATTATCATACCGCCATCACGGGCTCCGCTCCCGGCGCCGTGCATGCGCGCCGGGAGCGAGCCCAAACAGCTCTCTGAGAAGGAGGACACAATGTCTGTGTCCAGCAGCAGCTGTTGCAGAAGTGGGAATGAGAGTGAGAGAGTTTGCGTTACAGAGTTTCAGCATATATACTCGACCACAACAATACATCAAAAGGGCATACCCCAGCAGTTGGTATGATCAAAGAGATAACAGAACAGGCATAAAACATTTGCATTTGAGAGACATATTGATCTCAGTCCCTAGGTCACCGTGAGGACAGGACGCATGAGCACAATGCATGAAAGGCAACATTAACATCACAGAAGTGAGCCAGACGAAACAAGTCTGCCTGTAGACATTAATACACATTTCACTGTTCTGTTATTTGCTCTAGCCGACCGCTGTGTTTGACCAGTCTGTTTGTGGGGGTTACACCAAAGCACATCTACATATTGATCTCAGCCTCTAGGTCACAGTAAGGACAGGACGCATGAACACTATACATGAATGGCACATTACATCACAACACATGCATGGCACATTGCATCACAATACATGTGTGGCACATTGCATCACAATACATGAATGGCACATTACATCTCAGTAGTGCAGCGGGAAAAACCGAGAGAGAGAGAGCTGAGTGTCCTGTGTGTTGTGGGGGGGTTGAATTAACCCGCCACAGTGCTCTCATTAAATACGGCCTCAGGTAGGGTCCTCTTATCTGGCTTGCAGAACATCTGGATGCTTCATCAGAGAATCTTCAAAAATGTATCCACACCTGTCAGTTTTAATTATTGTGACCACATCTTGTAATAATATGCCCACATCTTCCACCTATAGTGATTAAAGGAAAATATTTACTTTTGAGCATCTGCTGCAGATTAGCAATAAAATAAAATAAAATGAAATACAATACAATCAAATAAATTGAAAATGAAAGGTTTTTGATGTCAGTGAATTGCTTCCATCAAGGAGGTTATATGATTGTTCACACATTTAGTCAAAAACAGGTGGACAAACCTGAATGACATTATATAGCAACATTTTTCATCATGTCTTCACAAATTTTAAGATTTTCTGATGTTTTTAAGAAAATATTGTAAACTATCTCCATAGTCTTCTGAATACAATGATGGTTGGTGTGTTGAAAAGTTCTACAGAGCACTTTTAAGTAGAATCTCTATCTCCAGACAGCCTCTTCAACCATGTTGGGTTAAAAACTTCACCTGATCCATGAGAAGACTCCACTTATTAACTCCTTGATCTAGAACATATACAGGACTGCTGTCAGCCAAAGAGTACAGGAGGTGCGTTAGCAGTTTCCAGCTCTGTCCGACTAGAACAAAACATGTTGCCTCATACATTCCTAACAGAGCTGGAGAGGAGAGGAAGTCAGAAAAGAGCGAGGCTGAGGTAAAGGAAAGAGGAGACAGGTGTATGGCTGGCAGAGAAAAGGGAAAGAGTGAGCAAAGAGGAGGCTGAAAGCCGGAGAGATTTTCTTGTATTTAATGCAATTTCCCCCCCTGTGGCAGCTGTATGCACTTGCAGCTGATTTTGGTCTGAAAGAAGTACAAGAATTTCTAAAAGTTGAACTCACTTCATCGTTCTGTATCCAGAGTGTGCGTCTTCATTTGTTCTTCATTATTTATTACTATCTTATATTTTTTTGTTAATTTTGCAATGCTTAGGCAAGGGCCAATAGTTTACAAAACAAAACAAAAGCATGTATTGTATGTGTTAATACTGCTGTATAAAATAATACATGAAACAACATACTGAGCATTACAGAATTAGCATGCTAATTAAATAAGCAATAGTAGTGTTTTGCATCACAGCTCATAGATGAGATCATGTACATCTTCTGGGGCATGCTGTTACTTTATACAAGGGCTGTTCATCAGTTTTAAAAAAATAACTCATAATCGCACCTTTTTCTATAGTTAACTTGATAAATCACTAAATTTGCAGGAAAGAATCAACTAAAATGAAGCATATTTTTACTATTACTTTTAATTGCGTTTTATTTGTTCAATGTGCCTGTGACCCTCATATTCAACAAAAATACTGCTAGAGCAGGGGTCAGCATTAGTTTTCAAACTACCATTTTTAACTTTGCTGTCACATTTCCACATTTATTTCATGTTTCTCAGAGAAAAAGTCAGTGCTTCTACTCTAGGTAATTTTCCTAATAATCTCAGGATGTAAAACTCCAAATAAATGGAACAATTCTCTATTGATTTCCAGAGAACATGCCTAATCCTGACCTTAATGGTGAGCCAGATGCTTTTTTCCCATTTTAATTATAAGAGTGAGTGGTCTGCTGGAGTTGGTGTTTTCGTCTGCCCACTTGACAGAAACTCAACCTCCTTTAATAGTGAGCAGCAACAGTCAAACAGTACAGCATCAGCTGTGTGTGCTTAAAGTGGGGAGTGTGTGTGCAGGATGAGTTAGCGCACTTTAGGTGTCCTAAGTGCTGGGGGATCAGTTTAGTGTTTTGTAAACATTTGCAGATTTAAACCCTGAAAAAAAAGATCGGTGCTTCTTTTAAGCTGAGCCAGCTGCTGAGACAAGCCAGTCACAACTGCCAACACCACCTCAGGAAATGACATGACAGTAACAGTTTTTACACACCTCGATGACAAGGCGGCGTGGGTAGGGCAGTCGGTGCCATCTGCGGCCGGTCAGCCAGCTATGTTCATGCTCTAACTCGAAAGGGAACAAGGCTACAACCACCAAACTTGGTACACAGGCTGACCTTGGGAATATCACCTATGGCTATACTTTTGAGGTCAAAAGGTCAAAACTAGTAGGATGGGGTCACCAAACTTTGAACACAGGTTCACCCTGACACCTTGACCTCTGACTAGGGGTTTGGAGTCTAAAGGCCAAGGTTTTCAATTTATAGGGCTGCAAAAGGTGTGGGTCTGCATCTCAGCGAGTGCATTCTAGTTTAAAATACATTAATTGTCCAACATTAATCAAAAAAATTAACACATTATCCCAGCCCTACTTTATAATTTTATTTGACACTTACATTTGTGTATTTTGCATGGTTTGTTTGAATGTTCTTTCAGCCCAAACTGCATTTACGCTTTTAGCACTATAGAACAGCAGAGCATAGTGAGTTTTGATACAGAAAATTAAGCGTTTTGCAGGGTCGCAACTTGTGGAGCCTTAAATGATAAAATAGGCTGCAAACACTAAGCAACTGCACGTGAGAAATAATCTTTCGGAAAGCTATTTTAAGAGTGTTTCTAGTTTTCACTTTGGCAGAGAGCTGCACTCATCCATTGTTGTCATTGGTGTTTTACAGTGTATGTTTTTTTAATGGTTGAGATGATTGTATACAGTATGTTTAGCAGCATTGTTTTACATTAGCTGCAACTCGGATAAACAGATTGTGAAATTTTGGGCCAATGTCGATACCAAAATTTAATTAATAAGCTGGCTGATAGCTAATACTGGCTGTTTCTTTTATTTTTGTTACCATCTATTCAATCTTTAACGCAGGGACAAAAAGATATATGCAAAGTTAAAAAAGTAACTGAACTGAACTACTTAAAAATGATTCAGTGTCAGATGTTTGATGAATTTGCAGCTGTAGTTTAAGGCTGTCTGTTTCAATGTAAAATCACTCCACACATCTTGGACACACCAGATAAATATTGGCAGCTGCCATGGTGAATCTTATCTCATTTGCCCATAGGCCAGTATCAGCACATATAAATCGTATTTATCTTTAGTTATAGTAATACTGCATTGTGGCTGAAACTGTGCCTTTGTAAAACAAAGAAAAAAAGGCAATGATCAACATACAACAGCAAGTAAATGGCAAAACGTATTAAAAATACAGCATTAAAGAAGTTTTTCCACACCCTTTGGCACAAACCAGACTTGAGCATCCAGCTGTTTCATCTGTGACACTGGTGTTGAAAAGCAGTTTAGTCCTGAGGGGGAAAGATGCATTTATTAGCTCATAGCTTTGAAATTTTCCCATTTCACACCAGGACCACAATAAAACACAATCTCATGTAATGGCCCTTTTATAACTTCTGGTTCACTGTCTATAGAACCACATACCAAGCATTTATAGTGTTGTGCACTGACCACACATTCCAGTCAAAGGGCAGCTAAATAGCTGAAATGTCAGAAGAGGTTTGGGAAGGGCTTTACGAGCTGTGGTGAAGACCACCACTCTGATCTGGAGGCTGACTGCTGTTTTCATTTAAAGCTCGGATTTGCTGACATTCTTCAGCGTGAGTGTTTTTGGTCAGAAGAATATAAATTAGCTCCCAGAGGAAAGGAACATAAAAAACAGGACATGTTGGATTTATACTGAGGAGGACCAGAGGTGCCAAAATTAAGTAAATATACAGTATAAACGAATAAATGATGGATTACATGGACCTAGAGGTAGAGCATCCTCCTACAACTGGGAGGCTGTGGGTTCAAGTCCCGGCTGGGTTACACCAAAGACCATATAAAAATGGTACTTCCTGCCTTCTAGCTTGGTGCTCAGCAAGAATAGAATGGAGGAAGGAAAGTTGTTTACCCAGCCACAGGAGGTGCACAAGCCAGTGTACTCCCTGTGCCGGTCCCAAGCCCAGATAAATGGGCAGGGTTGCGTCAGGAAGGGCGTCTGGTGTAAAAATCCTTGCCAAATCAACACGCAGATCATCGCAATTTATACAACAGTTAGTTCTGACCGAGCAATTTGATTGGACAATAGGCATTCCAGGAGTTACTATAATCCGTGATAATTGCACTCCAATTTCACTGGATATGTATCACTCCGCTTCAAAGGTGTTCTAGTAACTTTAATTACTAACCGTATTTTTCTATCAACTCTCTGACAACTGCAGTACTGTTTTGGATACCTTAATTTCCACAGTGAAGCTGTCAGGGTTCTGGTCATGGTCTGGGGACCATGCTCATGTTTTGAGTTTATTTTGGCTTTTTTCTGTGTTTTCCCTGCCTTAGCCCAGTTTGTACTTTGGAATTCTCTGTGTTTATTATTATTTATTATAGTTGGGTTATGTTCTTTATTCTGGTGTGGGGTTTGAGTTTAATTTTTTTTATCATTGTCTTTGTTATCATCATCATCATCATCATCATCATCATCATCATCATCATCATCATTTTTCATGGTCATGTATTCCCTGGTCCTGCGTTCATGTTTCTTGTGTGTCCTCCATTGCTGTTTACCTTTTGTCTCAGCTCCTCATGTTTTTCTGTACCTGTTGCCATGCCTTGCTGTCTCTGGTTGCTTGATTGTTCTCACCTGCTCTGTGTTGTCTTGATTGCCCCCTCGTCTATTTATGGCAGTGTGAGTCTATGTCCAGTGCAGTGTCCTTGTCTTATGTCGGCGTGTTACCCATGCTTCTGCCAAGCCTGTTATCTAGTCTTGCCTCCTTTTGTTTCAGCCCAACTTTTTTCTGATCAATTTTCAACATTTTTTTGTAAATTTGTACTTTTTTTTTTTGTCAAGGCGTGGGCCAGGTCTCATGCCCTCATGACCTCAACCCTCAGTCTCACTTTAAGTTCATTATGGAATTTTCTCTGTTTCCCTCTGGTTATTATCGTCATCCTGGTTTACCATTATCATTATTTTGTGGGTCATCCTCATTATTATTATCATTATTATCATCATCATCATTATTATTATTACAATAATTATTCTCTTGGTCTTGTCTCCCCTGGTTCCTCTATCTGTGTTTTGTGCATCTTGTGTCTGTGATTAATCCCTGCAATCTCCATTTGTCACTGATTGTGCTCACCTGTTCTGTTATATTTGATTGCTCCTGTCTCTATTTATGTCAAAACCCAATCTGTGTTTCCTCCTGAGTGTCCTCATAATATGTGTGAGCATCACACGTTCTGTTCCTGTCTGTATCCTGCCTGCCATGTATCTGTGAGTTTTTGTTACAGCTCCAGAGCTGTCAGTCATCTTTTGTGTTTTTTCATCTTCAAGCTGCGCCAGTTGGTAGTGATGGCAGAAATGGAACGTTTGAGAGATCGAATCATTTGGAACAATTGATTCAGAAAAAGAATCGATCTTTAGGAACATTTGAAACATCTCCCCACAACGACATCTAGTGGCCAAAAGTTATAATACTACACTCAAACAGTCGAGTGCTTTCGTGTGTGTTTTTATCGCTTAACATTTCGTGTGTTGTTTGGGTTTATAGTTTTATTTGTATGAATTAATTAGTATTTATAGAGGGTGCTTGTGTACATTCAAGTATTTTTATTCAGAAAAACAATCTGTTCAACAATGAATGAATGAATGAATCTTTATTTCGGATAGATTAAAAGTACAGGTTAAAAGAAACTGAATAATATAACAAAGGGGGAAAGAAAATCCAACAAGGTCAAATTAGACAATAACTCCTCTGATTATACGGTTCAACATAAGTTATCCGAAATGGGTGATGGCTGAAGCCGCAGCTTATATTGCCCACCCATATTCCATCCAAGAATTCAAAAGAAAAAACAAAACAAGAGCGATTACAATTCAGAACAAAGCTAAGACAAAATGTGACAAAAAACTAAGCTACAACACAACGCAGGCTGGATATGACAATCCTTATGTGATTTTACATGTCATCTTGTATATATGTTTGGAGTATTTCTTCCTTTAGTTTTTGTTTAAATTGTCCAAGCGTTGTACATGATTTTAATTCAGGTCCAAAATCATTCCATAATCTGACTCCTTGCACTGAAACACAGTGTTGCTTGGTGGTAGTTCTCACTGAAGGTTTTTGAAATATACATGTTCCTCTGAAATGATATTGTTTCTCCCTTATTTGGAACAGCTTTTGGATATTTGCGGGCAGTGATAGATTCTTCACTTTAAACATTATTATTGCAGTTTTAAAGTCAACCAGATCTTTCAACTTGAGAGCTTTTAATTTAAGAAAAAGTGGGTTTGTTGGTTCCCTGTAAGCTGCTTTGTTTATTATTCTAATAGCTCTCTTCTGAAGCATAAAGACTGGATATATGTTTGTTTTATATGTATTTCCCCATACTTCAGTACAATATGTCATGTATGGGAGTATTAATGAATGATACAAGGTATATAGTGTGGGTTGATTCAGCAAATATTTCACTCTGTGTAGTATTGCAATTGATTTGGATATTTTACCTTTAATATAATTAATATGTGACTTCCAACACAGTTTATTATCAATTATTACTCCAAGAAATTTAGTTTCAGATACCCTTTCAATCTCTACACCATTTACACTGAGTTTAGATACTGAGTTGTTGTGATGGTTGTTAAAGACTATAAATTTTGTCTTACTTAAATTGAGCGTTAATTTGTTTGAATCAAACCACAGTTTAAGCTTTCCTAACTCCTTTCCGAGTGTATCCAGAAGTTGTTCCAAATTGCTTCCACTGCATAATAGATTAGTGTCATCGGCAAACAATATTAAGTCCATTTTTTCTGAAACTTTACATATATCATTTATATACATATTGAATAACAATGGCTCCAAAACTGAACCCTGTGGGACTCCACAAGTAACCTTCAGTAACTGTGAGTTTTTGTTACCAACACATACATACTGATATCTATTCTTTAAGTAACTACTTAACCAGGATAGTGCTACCCCTCTAATACCACAATTTTGTAGTTTCTTTAATAATAAATTATGATCCACTGTATCAAATGCTTTTTTAAGATCCAGGAATACCCCAACTGAATACTCTTTATTTTCAATGGCAGTTGACATTTTTTCTATAAATTCCATTAGAGCAAATGCAGTTGTCCTCTTGTGTCTGAACCCATATTGCTGCTCACACAATAAATTATTCTTCAGTATGAAGTTGTCAATTCTCTCATAGAATATTTTTTCAAGTATCTTGGAAAATTGCGGCAATAGTGAAATTGGTCTATAGTTTGAGAATTCCCCTCTGTCACCTGTCTTGTATATCGGAATTACTTTAGCTATTTTCATTGCATTGGGAAATATACCTGTTTGGAGAGACAGGTTACAGATATACATCAGTGGTTTCACTAAGCATTCAATAATAGTTTTGACTAAGAGCATGTCAATACCATCACAGTCCGTAGATGTTTTACTTTTAAACGATTTAACAATTTCAATGACCTCTCTCTCGTCTGTGTTCTTTATGAAAATGGAGTCTTTTATAGCAGTGTTATTGCTTATTGTATCACCTGTAGGCGCCGTAATGGGTATTTCTCGAGCCAAATTAGGACCAATGTTAACAAAAAAGTTATTAAATTCATCTGCAGGTGAAGCTGCATTCACACTCTGCGTCGTTTTATTATTTTTTGAAAAATCGGTTGGGTAGCTTGTATTTCTGTTTTTATTTCCAAGAATACTGTTAAGTATTGTCCAAGTATTTTTAATATTGTCTCTGTTTTTCTCCAGTTCTTTACTGTAATAGTCTCTCTTACTACATCTTATTATATATGTTAACTTATTTTTGTATGTTTTATACCGCTGCTCTGCTTCTTTTGTCCTTTTCTTTAGGAAAGCTTTATATAATAAATTTTTCTTTTTACACGCCTTTTGTAATCCTTTGGTTAACCATGGCTTATCGGCAAATTTATGTTTAAGCTTTTTTTTTACTAATGGACAATTTTTTTCATAAAGAGTGGTTACAATGTTTATAAATGTGTCATAGGCTTCATTTACATCTGATACATAGACTTCTGTCCAGTCTTGCTTCAGCAAGTCTTCTTTAAAAGAACTGATTGCATTTTGTGATTTGTATCTGAACGATTTTAAAAATTTTTCTGTATTGGCCCCCGTGTGGCCATGGATAAGTGTAAAGATTGGCAAGTGGTCACTTATATCATTTATCAATAATCCACTTTCTATTTTCTTATCAATAATATTAACAAACAGGTTGTCAGTAAGCGTAGCAGTGTGAACTGTGATTCTACTGGGATGTGTTATTGTGGGATATAGACTCATGCTGTACATAGAGTTCATGAACTCTGTAATTACATTTTGTTGATGTGGATTTAGTAAATCAATATTGAAATCTCCACAAATTACTACCATTTTCTTACTAGTAATATTATTGTACAGCTCGACTAATTTATCTCTGAATGTCTCAATGCAAGTTCCCGGCGTTCTATATATACAACTTATAATTAGATTTTTTGTTTTATCTTGGTCAATCTCAACAGTAACACATTCCAGAATCCCTGGTAGTGCAAAGGACATTCCATTTACAAGCTTACACCTATACAGGTCATCAATATACAGTGCAACACCACCACCCTTTTTTTGAGATCTGTTAATATGAAACATCTGATATCCCTCTATTGCCATCAGAGGAGCCTGCTCTTCATTAAGCCAAGTTTCAGAGACTGCGATAGCTGTAAATTTTCTGTCTAGCTGTTTTAAATAGTCCTGAATCTGTGGAAAGTTTTTGTTAAGACTTCTGCTGTTGAAGTGTATTATTGATAGTTTACCATCTAGTTGCACTTGACTTTTGAATTGCTTTTCAGTGTAATATTCACAATGGTTATGAATATTATTGAAAAAGTGGTTATCAGGATCAATATCGTTCTCCATCTCTTGTAGTTTACGTTCAGCATAATGGCATATTTTCAGAGTTTGAGTATCCTTACTCTGTGTCAAATGATTTCCTCCAACTGGGGATAATTGATGTCTACTCAAGTCAGTCATAAGTTTTTTGTTTGTTTTGCTTATTATTTTTTTTTAAAGTACATTGACATGGTATGTCAAAAGAACTATTCTTACCGTGTGTGTGAATATGGATTATCATTGTCTCTTAATTTTCTTAATCAGTGTTCATCTGTATTTATCTAAGCCAGTAACATCTCTGATCATTATACTCTTTGCTTGCTCAGGTGTTCCATTTAGTTTGATCCAAACTACAATTTCTTGTCCATGTTGCCTGTATCCTATTTTGTCTTTTCAGCATCCGTGCTTGCCGTGCTGTTTCAGCATTTGTTTTTGTTAGGTGTTCATTTAGGTAAACTTCTGTTCCCCGTAGCTTTCTGGCCTGCCTCAGTATGTCATTCTTTACCTTTCTGTTCACAAAGCGCATCACAATTGATTTCTTTGTTTTATTATCTTTTCTGGGTAAAGCATAACAGGCTGAAATTGCATTTGCTTCGACCTTTATATCTCTACTGTCAAGGAACTGAAGCACCTGGTTTTCTAGGGAGACTGATTCACTCAGGGGAGCGTCCTCACCTCTCAGTCCTGTTGTAGCATGAGCGTATGATTGATATTTGATGTCTAGTCCACTTATAACTAGGTCATCCATACGAGAACCTTGTTCAAGATCCTCGACGCATCGCTCCAAGTCCGTAATTTTTTTGTCTTTTTCCTGAATTGTTAATTTTAAGTCTCGTACTTCTTCCATTAGGCCTATTATTTTGGCCTGCTGGCTAAACATTTTGGCCACTTCTTCTGACAAGAAGTTCAGAGATTTTTTGATCTCTTCCATTTCCTCCTTCTTTGGTGGCATTTTTACTGACCTGTGGATAGTAAAAACAATCTCTGCTTGTGTCGCCGGTATCCGATCCGACCGACCTCGAATCCAGCTGGGCCTCAGCTAGCCCCCTCCGCTGCTAGTCCCGCTGCTTACTGCTGCCGTAACCAACCTCCTGTCCAGCTCCTCCACCGAGTCCCGCCGCACACCGCCGCTGTAGCCGAGCTCCCCTGGGGTCCCGGTAGATCCTCCGCTGAGCTCCGCCGCCTACCGCCATCTGCCTCGGCAGTTCCTCCGCTGAGCCCCGCCACCTACCGCCGTCTGCCTCAGTAATTCCTCCGCTGGGCCTCGCCACTGGGCTCTGACTCAGGCTATTGTCTGGCTGGGTCCTGGTGGTCCTCCACTGGTCCCCGTCTCCCACCACCGCTGCCCCCGAACTCCGATCTGGCTCCCGTCCAACTGCTGCCTCGGTTAGTTCCTCCGGCAAGCCCTCACCGGGGACTGAGTCACTTCGTGTTGGTGTTAGGTGGTACGACTTGCGTTAGCGTTAAACTAACTAGCATTAGCTTAGCAAACGCTTCGGGTAAAGCGTAGCAGCGAACCACAAAAGAAACTCTAGTCAGTTTACTCACAGTTGCCGGTGAAAGGCGATTAAAGGGGTATTCCAACGGAGGTGGAAATTCAGCCCGTGCGTGTGCGTCACAAATGCCGATCGCTGTAGGTTAGTTATTTTAATGGCAAAATCAGCAACTTTGTCTCAGCACTGAAAAAGTGTGACCATCCCGGTCACCATCTTGCAATAACAATGCTCGGACTTAGATAGTTTCTCCCCTTGTTTAAAATCTCTCCTGCTTTTGAAAATATTCTCTCGCAAGGGACTGATGTGGCTGGAATGGAGAGATATGTCTTGGCCCGCTGGAACATTATTATTATTATTATTATTTGGTTGCCTATGAGGCAAGCGACCACATCTCGGTCGTTTTACAAAGCTAATATAGGGCAGGAGTGGCCACTCCTCACTGCCCAGCTGGAACAGGTGAGGGAATATAGCGACATTTGTTTCCAGTAATCTTGAGGGTCATCTCGTCTGGGCAAGTATGGGGCTGAAAGATAGCGCTGAACCTCGATTGATAGATAAACAGACAGACAGACAAGTTACATAACAATAAATGAGAATCAAACACAATTACCACCTCATTCAATCATTCTGAGCATAGTGGGTGTCTGGGGGTTGCCTACCTATGGCTTCTTTTAGTGATCAAATGCATAATTATATTTTTTGTAAATAGTAATAAAGGTGTATAAATAATAAATGTATACTTACATGTGTATTAAAAGACCATGAATACATAATATAAACACTATGCTGGCCATGGCTTGATTCAGGTTGTGTTGTGCTAGGAATGCAGGCATCAGGATGTTTTGTCCGTAGGTGTCTCCACATACTTCTTGTATTATTACAAAATGCAAGATGTTGCATACAATGCATACATTTAACTTTTTTTCCCTTAAGAAGGTCGTTGCAAATGTTTGTACATTTGCAACTTTTTTTTATTGTAAATCTGCAACTTTTTTCTTGTCAATCTGTTACTTTTTCCTTATAAATTTTCAACTTTTCTTGTAAATTTTGTAACTTTCATAGTTTGACACTTTTGTCATAAAATTGTGACTTTTTTGTAAACTTTTAATGTTTTTCTCATAAAATTGTTTTTTTTTTTTTTTTTTTGAAATTTAAACTTTTTCTGGCAAATTTACTTTTTTCTCAAATTTGAGACTTTTCTCATAAAATGGCGATGTGGTGCAGGTGTAGTGTTGCCGACTACTGATTGGAGGGTCAGGGGTTCGAATCCCACTCTGCCTGCAGTCTGCATGTCAAAGTGTCCTTGAGCAAAACACTGAACCCCCAGTTGCTCCTGGTGGGTCAGGCCAGTGCCTGTGCATAGCAGCTCCGCCGCCATCAGTGTGTGAATGGGTGGATAGCAGGATCTGTAAAGCACTTTGGTCATCTAGAGATGAGAAAAAGCGCGATATGAGTGAATGCCATTTACCATAAATGTCTTAATTTTTTTCCTCACATATTTGCTACTTTTTTCTTGTAAATTTGCGACTTTTTTTCTTGTAAATTTGCAATATTCTATGTAATGCTTTAAAAAAACAGAGGTCCCCAAACACAATCTTGTATAGGGCCTCCCAAAACCTAGAAAAGGCCTTGTCTACACTATTCAAATAACAATAAGGGTGAAGGGTGAAGGGTGAGGGTGGAGACGGGGCCTGGAAAGTACAAAACCCTGTGAGACAAACCACAGCAGAGGAAACACAAACATAAAATGGTGCTGAGTGTAAACTGAGTCAAGAACAGGCCTGGCACTGCTTCCACAAACACCACAAGTCTAATGGTAAGAGAGACTGTACGAATACTGAAGAGCATAGAGCAACATCCTGCTGATTGAGTTTTAGATGCTGAGATGTTTCCTTCGTGGAAGAGGTTAGAGATGTTTAGAAAGTGCCCTGTAACATGTGTGCTGCTTGAACCTGCTGTTAGCCTGGATGTTTTCATAGGTGTTTTGTGGTTGGTCACCTTACACCATCTGGAGCTGAGGACCCTGACATGTATAAGGAGGCAAGTTATTCACATGAGGGAAATGTTGGTATTTAAGGTCATACAATAGGACCAATGTAGATATTCCTGACTGCATACTGTACTTATGTATATGGGCATTCTGTAGTTCCTTGTGGTTGCCTCCAAAAAGCCGTTTAAACTCTTTGATACTTTCTAGTACATCAAGAAATGGGAAACTTCACTAAAAAGTGAACATCACTAGCCTTGATACTTGCCTGCTGCTCTATTATTGGCCAGCCTAGCTGTCTATCATGTAGATACTGTAGGTGGGGAACCAAAGGCATTAGCTTAAGGGCTAACAGTGATACTAGCTCACATATGGTTATTTTCTTTAGATTTCTGTCACCCTAATAGACATCACTGTTTCCACCTGGTTCACTAATCCACAGTCGATAGTATAGCTCATATCATTCTGGCTTATTTTATATTTTCACAGTGATGCTACATTGTTAGTACCACTTAGGGAGCCAGCTGAAGCTAGCAGTTTAACCACTAGCCTTGACTCATTCACAAATGTTTTTTACCTCCGCCAAGGAGGTTATGTGATCATCGGCGTTGGTTTGTCTGTCTGCCTGTTTGTTTGTTAGCAAGATAACTCAAAAAGTTATGGACGGATTTTCATGAAATTTTCACAGATTGTCAGAAATGGGGTATCCTACAGATGATTAGATTTTGGTGGTGATCCAGATCACCGTCCACAAGAAAACCGCCATTACGGAAAATGCCATTTTCGTGAATAACTACTGAACCACCAATCCTATCATTGTGAATCCAATTGCTAGTCATATGTTTTCATGGTCAAGGAATCTGAAAACGTACACACAAACACTGTATGGGGGGAACTGTGGCGAAAACCGCCATTACGGAAAATGCGATTTTCGTGAACAACTACTGAACCACTAATCCTATCATTGTGAATCCAGTTGCTAGTCATATGTTTTCATGGTCAAGGAATCTGAAAACGTACACACAAACACTGTATGGGGGGAACTGTGGCGCTTGGTGGAGGTCTGCGCTCTTCGAGTGCTTTTCTAGTGTTCTTATTGTACTCTAGGGACTGGTCATATCTTATTGACCCCTGAAACACACCCATGGCAGCCTGTGATGCAATATTTCATCCATCCTTTGAGACAAATTTACATTATTTGGCTCAGGCTAGATCCAAGCCAGCGAGCTAATGTTAGCAATAGTGATGTAAGAGGGTGGGCAGAGCTGAATGTGGTCTGAGAGAGTTAAAGAGATACAGTGGATATAAAAAGTCTACACACCCCTGTTCAAATGCCAGGTTTTTGTCATGTAAAAAAATGAGACCAAGGTAAATCATTTCAAAACTTTTTCCACCATTGATATGACCTAAAACCTATACAACCCAATTGAAAAACAAACTGAAATCTTTTAAGGGGAAAAATAAACAAATAAAAAACTTACAATAACTTTTTATATCCACTGTATACTCTGAAACTAGGCATTCTCAGAAAGGCTGCAAAAGATGATTCATAAATTATGCTGCAATTAGGGCTGGGGAATACGAAAAGATTCCAGTCACGATATTTTTTTTTCATATTGATCAATATTTTGCGATAAAAATCAAATCACTATTTTTGTTAAGCTTAGGCAAGGCAAGTTTATTTGTATATCACATTTCGTGTACAAGACAATTCAAAGTGCTTTACATAAAAACATTAAAGCATTAGAGTAAGTTGCAAAAGGAATACATAGGAATTTAAAAGCAAACTCAAAAGTAAATGAAAGAGAAACAAAAGAAGGCTAAAATAGAATACGACAGAAACAAAATTTAAAGTGCATTGTAAGAGATTAACAATTGTTCTACTGAAATCAAATAGAAAACTCAAATAGAATTTTTAACCTGGATTTAAAGCAACTGAGAGTTCCAGCAGCCCTGATGCTTTCTGGGAGCTTGTTCCATATGTGAGTGGCATAAAAACTAAACGCTGCCTCACCATGTTTGGGCGGTGCAGTGGCGCAGTAGTTAGCACTGCGGCAGCACAGCAACTCACCCTTGGCCATGGGATCCCTGGTTCGATCCCAGCCCCTGACCAACAGTGATCTGTGTGGAGTTTGCATGTTCTCACCGTGTCTGCGTGGGTTTACTCCGGGATTTCTCCGGTTTCCTCCCACAGGCCAAAAACATGCAGGTTAGGTTAAGTGGAGACTCTAAAGTGGCCCTAGGTGTGAATGTGCGTGTGAATGGTTAAGGGATAGTGCCGTACCATGGCTGCTTCATCCATCCAGGTGGATGCCCTCAATTTCCCATCTGGGGATCAATAAAGTATACAAAATCAAAATCAAATCAAATGTTTGGTTCCAACTCTGGACACAGATAGTAGGCCTGACCCTGACGATCTGAGGGCTCTGGATGGTTCATAATGGACCAAAAGATCTGAAATGTGTTTTGGCCCTAAACCATTCAGAGCTTTATAAACCAACAGAAGTATTTTGAAATCTATTATTTGACAGACAGGAAGCCAGTGTAAAGATTTCAGAACTGGAGTTATATGATCTACTTTCTGGATCTTAGTGAGGACTTGAGCTGCAGCATTCTGAACCATTTGGAGCTGTCTGATGAACTTTTTAGGGAGACCTGTGAGGACAGCATTACAGTAGTACAGTTTACTGAAGATACACTACCGTTCAAAAGTTTGGGGTCACCCAATTATTTTGTGTTTTCCATGAAAAGTCACACTTATTTACCACCATGAGTTGTAAAATGAATAGAAAATATAGTCAAGACATTGACAAGGTTAGAAATAATGATTTGTATTTGAAATAATAATTTTTTCCTTCAAACTATGCTTTTGTCAAAGAATCCTCCATTTGCAACAATTACAGCATTGCAGACCTAACATGATTGCACAAGGGTTTTCTAATCATCCATTAGCCTTCTGACGCAATGAGCAAACACATTGTACCATTAGAACATTGGAGTGATAGTTGCTGGAAATGGGCCTCTATACACCTATGTAGATATTACACCAAAACCCAGACATTTGCAGCTAGAACAGTCATTTACCACATTAACAATGTATAGAGTGTATTTCTGATTGGTTTAAAGTTATCTTCATTGAAAAAAAGTGCTTTTCTCTCAAAAATAAGGAAATTTCTAAGTGACCCCAAACTTTTGAACGGTAGTGTAAATGCATAGACAAGTTTTTCTAGATCCTGCTGAGACATCAGACCTCTAATCCTCGCTATGTTCTTTAAGTTATAAAAGGCTGATTTTACTACTGTCTTGATGTGGCTGTTAAAGTTCAGATCTGAGTCAAGAGCCACACCCAGATTCCTGGCTTGGCTGTTGGTTTTTAGCATCATTGATTGAAACTGAGTACTAACTTTGAGTCTCTCTTCTTTGGCTCCAAAAACTATTATTTTGGCTTTGTCTTTGTTTAACTGAAGAAAGTTCTGGCAGATCCACTTTTTAATTTGACCAATGCATTTGATCAGGGTTTTAAATGGACCATAGCCTCCTGGTGAGACGATTATGTAGATTTGTGTATCATCTGCATAACTATGGTAATATATTTTGTTGTTTTTTTATGATTTGAGCTAGTGGGAGCATATAGATGTTGAAAAGCAAAGGTCCACAATGGAACCTTGGGGAACTTCACAGGTTATTTTTGTTCTCTCCGATTTGTAGTTACCTATTGACACAAAAACTATTGACCAATTAACAAGTGAAATTAGATAATTAATTTCCCACAGAAACCTGAACATACCAGAGCACCCAGGTTAAAAACACTGCTTCAGGAAATGAGGAACTTTAATTTCCCAAAAACAAAAGAATAATTCAGACTATTCAAACTTCTATTGTTGCACTTGTCTGCATCGTTCATTTGCTAAAAAGAGAATTTATTTGTTTTATTGTATACATTTTATTTATTGGAGAATTTACTGCTGACAGTTTGCAGGTTTTTTTTTGTCAAAGTTGTTCCTGCTTATACAAAAGATAAGCAGTTTTATATTTTGCATTTTATTTCCTTATTGTACTGAAAATGAACCAAACCGTGACCTTAAAACCAAGGCACGTACCGAACTGTGATTTTAGCGTACCGTTATACCCCTATTGTATGACCATATTTTCTCAACTTTTAATTTGCCAGAATTTCAAAATAACACTTTGTTTTTGAAATAAACACAAATTTCACTCACCATTTCTGTTAATGCCACAGTGAAAACAAAGGTATTGTAATAACTATCCCGGCCAGTAGAGGTCGGACTGCCACTATTTTACAGCCGCCCATGCTACCATGCCACAGGCACAGAGGCACAACACCTCGGTGCTTTCATTAATAGGATTGCCAACTTTCTCACAGCCAAATAAGGGACAGAGGGTTTTAACCCTTTAACTGCCCAGATTAAATGGACGGGTCGCCCGCCCCCAGTGGCACAGCGTAGCAACTGCACCGGTCAATTTATTGACGCCCCCCGGCTATACTGAGAATTTGTACTAATCTGTATTGATCTGACAGTTTAGAAGGTGGCAGACACGCGCCAAAGGAATCATGGCTGACATGGAATACAGCAAAGAAGAAGAAATCCTCATTATTATTATTATTATTATTATTATTAGTCTTCCTTTTTCTGCTTTGAGCTCACAGCACCAATGTGGATGCCTTCACGATGGGACATTGTGTCAGCGATGATGACTGAAACTGCATGAAATGGGGAAAATAGTTGCGTAATACAAACGAAATTCAATCATAAGAGTTTGTAGGTGTGGAAGTGGGTGTAAATTACTAAGTAAACGCGATACATTGACCATCATGGACAAAATGAGTTCCCATTACCAAGATGGCGGTGCCCGCGAGTGGCTGGATTCCCACAGGAAAAATGCACCAAACAGAAAAAATAGCCGCATAATACAAACGAAATTCACGTGGGATAATCATAAGGGTTTGTAGGTGTGTAAGCAGGTGTAAATTACTAAGTAAAAGCGAAACATCGGCAACGATGGACGAAAACGGACCGGTCACGTGGGCAAGTGACCCCCCCCCCCCCCGGCAACAGGTAAGATAAATATATGTTTTTTTTTGACATTTTTATTGATTTTCTGGTTCATATACTTTGAAGATTAGATAAAAGCATACCCCTGCAGACAAATCGGGGTAAAAAAAAACGGACCATTCTTTGTGTAAATGTGTCCAAAGTCCACTTTTGACTGAGTTATGTAATTTATATAGCTGCCATGACATTATGCAAATTAGAAGCATAAATTTATTCCTATCTGAAACTTTGGATCATATTCTACATCTTTGTAACTGACAGTAAGCCATTATCTCTTGTAACTTTCAAGTTATAGCCTTGGAAATCTGAACTATTTTATTGACAAAATTTTTTTACCACTCTTGACTACTGGGGGGGGGGGCTTGAGTTGCCTTGTGTTGCCCCAGGCACCACATGGTGCCTAGGGCAATTAAAGGGTTAACTATTGCTTGGTGCCACGGCGACGTGGACATTAGTGGTGTCATAATACTAGGAATTTTTACCTTGATAAGACCTTAAACTAGAAAAGCACTCAGAGCGCGCAGACCTCCGCCAAGTACCTCAGTCCCCCCTAATATTGGGATTTTCCCCAAATATAATAGTCCTACATTTATTTTATCTATATTTTCAGATTCCTTGACCATCAAAACATACCTTTAGCAATTGGATTCACATTGATATCTTTATTAGTTCAGTAGTTATTGACAAAAATCACTTTTTCGGTAATGGCGGTTTTCTTCTGGCTATAGCTCCATAGCTTTTGAAGATACAACAAATCCATTGGCACACTACTGATTCCTCAGTGTCTTGGCTATATTTTGGTGTTTGTTGTATGTTTATGTCTTAATTTGTTACCTTACAGTGATGAAAATTCCAAAGATCCCCTATTATTTCCTGTTGTGGATCACAGGATCCGGATCAGTCTTTGATATTTCCTAGAACCTATTGGGATCTTTTCCTGTATTTTTTTGGCAAGTGTCCTGACCATTTATTGTAGAGTTATATACACATATGGTAAAAATGGCTATATCTTGCAATGATAAAGAATCTTTTAAAAAATTCTGGATCCAGACAGTGATCCGGATTACTCCCAAAATCTAACCATTTCTTCCTTGTCCCATTTGGGACTTGTCTTGAAAATTTCGTCAAAATCCGTTCATAACTTTTTGAGTTATGTTGGTAACAGACAGACAGACAAACAAACAGACAAACAGACAAACAAACCCTGGTAAAAACATAACCTCCTTGGCGGAGGTAAAAATACTGATATTCAATGTCATGTTTAATGACAAACGACAAAAAAACACACTTTATACCTAGAAATTTCTGATTTTACCAAATACAGAATCTCAGTTTAAAAATGTGTAATAATAATGTTTTTAATAAAGGATTGCATTTGCAGTGGGGAAAAAAGTATTTAGTCAGCCACCAATTGTGCAAGTTCTCCCACTTAAAAGATGAGAGAGGCCTCCAATTTTCATCATAGGTATACCTCAACTATGAGAGACACAATGAGAAAAAAAAATCCAGAAAATCACATTGAAGGATTTTTTAATGAATTAATTGGTAAATTCCTTGGTAAAATAAGTATTTGGTCACCTACAAACAAGCAAGATTTCTGGCTCTCACAGACCTGTAACTTCTTCTTTAAGAGGCTCCTCTGTCCTCCACTCGTTACCTGTATTAATGGCACCTGTTTGAACTCATTATCAGTATAAAAGACACCTGTCCACAACCTCAAACAGTCAGACTCCAAACTCCACTATGGCCAAGACCAAAGAGCTGTCAAAGGACACCAGAAACAAAATTGTAGACCTGCACCAGGCTGGGAAGACTGAATCTGCAATAGGTAAGCAGCTTGGTGTGAAGAAATCAACTGTGGGAGCAATTATTAGAAAATGGAAGACATACAAGACCACTGATAATCTCCCTCGATCTGGGGCTCCACGCAAGATCTCACCCTGTGAGGTCAAAATGATCACGAGAACGGTGAGTAAAAATCCCAGAACCACATGGGGGGACCTAGTGAATGACCTGCAGAGAGCTGGGACCAAAGTAACAAAGGCTACATCAGTAACACACTACGCCGCCAGGGACTCAAATCCTGCAGTGCCAGATGTGTCCCCCTGCTTAAGCCAGTACATGTCCAGGCCTGTCTGAAGTTTGCTAGAGAGCATTTGGATGATCCAGAAGAGGATTGGGAGAATGTCATATGGTCAGATGAAACCAAAATAGAACTTTTTGGTAAAAACTCAACTTGTCGTGTTTGGAGGAGAAAGAACACCATACCTACTGTGAAGCATGGGGGTGGAAACATCATACTTTGGGGCTGTTTTTCTGCAAAGGGACCAGGACGACTGATCTGTGTAAAGGAAAGGATGAACGGGGCCATGTATCGTGAGATTTTGAGTGAAAACCTCCTTCCATCAGCAAGGGCATTGAAGATGAAACATGGCTGGGTCTTTCAGCATGACAATGATCCCAAACACACTGCCCGGGCAACGAAGGAGTGGCTTCGTAAGAAGCATTTCAAGGTCCTGGAGTGGCCTAGCCGGTCTCCAGATCTCAACCCCATAGAAAATCTTTGGAGGGAGTTGAACGTCTGTGTTGCCCAGCAACAGCCCCAAAACATCACTGCTCTAGAGGAGATCTGCATGGAGGAATGGGCCAAAATACCAGCAACAGTGTGTGAAAACCTTGTGAAGACTTAGAGAAAACGTTTGACCTCTGTCATTGCCAACAAAGGGTATATAACAAAGTATTGAGATGAACTTTTGTTATTGACCAACTACTTATTTTACCGAGGAATTTACCAATTAATTCATTAAAAATCCTTCAATGTGATTTTCTGGATATTTTTTTCCTCAGTCTCTTACAGTTGAGGTATACCTATGATGAAAATTGGAGATCTCTCTCATCTTATAAGTGGGAGAACTTGCACAATTGGTGGCTGACTAAATACTTTTTCCCCCCACTGTATATAACACTTTTCATGACACCCAAATACACTTTACAATGAGTCCATTATTCATTCACTCCCCAGACAATGGGAAGGTAGGAAGCTACCTCTGTAGCCACAGTTACCCTGGGGCAGACTGACGGAAACATGTCTGCCAATCCATGCCAACGGCCTTTCCAACCACCACCGAACATTTATTCACATTCATACATCAGTGTCATGAACCATGAACACACTGGAGGCAAAGCGGGTAAAGTGTCTTGCCCAAGGACACAACAACAAGGTGGTGGTGTGTGTGTGTGTGTGTGTGTGGGGGGGGGAGTGGGATTTAAACCACCAACCCTCCGGTTATTGGGCGACCTGCTCTACCTCTTGGGTCACTATAGTCCCATTTTTGTTTCTCTTTGAGAAATAATGCAACTTTCAGTTACAAAACACAACTATACTGCAAAAAGTCAAATATAAGTAAGATAGATAGATAGATAGATACTTTATTTCGTACAAAAAAAGTATAACAAAAACAAAACAAATGACAAATGCAATAAAGTAACAGTATACAGTGTTCGAAAGGGAGAAGGAAGAAGTGAACACTTATTAATTCCATCTCCTCTTTTCCATAAATACACCCTTGTGAATTATATACAAATTACCACCTTTAAGACCCCAAGTAAACAATTTACTGTATTTTTTACATACCAACATTAACACCCATCCATCCTAACATACATTGATGCCCATACATCAAAACCAGCCTCAAACAACACAGATATACACAGTGCTGTCCCACCCACCATTCCATAATGTCCCATAATGTCCCAGAGTGAGCATAGTGAATCGTACATATAAATACTACCCTTCTAACATATATCCTTTCAGCAAATAATGTTTATACCTCTTTTTGAATTGATTTCTGTTTGTACATAGTTTCAGTTCCGGCTCCAGACTGTTCCACAAATCCACCCCACAGACAGATATGCACATACTTTTCTTGGTTGTTCATATCTTGGGTTTTGTAAAGTTTAAGTCTCCTCACAAATTATGATCATTGTCTCTTTTTTTAAATATTTTTTGTATATTAGTTGGGAGTTGATTATTAATTGCCCTGTACATTACTTGTGCTGTGTTAAATTTAACTAAATCGATGAACTTTATGACATGTGACTTTAAAAACAACGAATTGGTATGGTCTCTATATCCTACATTGTTTATTATCCTTATAGCTCTTTTTTGTAATGTGCATATTGACTGTAGGTTGGTCTTGTAAGTGTTTCCCCAGACTTCTACACAGTAGTTAAGCTAAGGTAAAAACAGTGAATTGTACAGTAAGACCAATGATTTATAGTCCAAGATGTGTCTTGTCTTCCCCAGTATGCCTATACATTTTGCTAACTTGGCCCGGATGTGACTGATGAAATAAATGAAATAAATTAAGACTGTTTATGCTTGGGGTTTTTGTCTGACAAGATATTTATTCTTGCTGTGCAGTTTATGTGTAAGAAAATTTTACATGCTTTCCAATAGTTTTAACTTGTTTTATGCAGTTTGATAAGCCAAATTTTCTTACTGCTGGCAAATAATTGTACTTAAAAAAAAAATCTGGCAATAGATAATTCTAGTTAAAATTAGAAAAATATATCTGCCAACAAAGTAAGATTAAATTGCTTAAAACAAGTAAAAACTTTCATAAAGCAAGTAAAATCTTACAGAAAACTGCACAACAAAAATAAATTCTTGTCTTGTCAAAATGATCTTGTGAGAGAAATGAGCATAAAGCCTGGATTTAGGATATCACTGAGATTTCCCTTTTTAAAGTGTGACAGATACTGCTTTTGGCATAAAACTGCATCAGTGAAGTATTCCTGATTCAAACAATGCACAACAGCAGCAATGGAAAACCTACACGGGTGGCTGGAAATTACACTGCAAATAGCATGTCTTACCTTTATAGAAGGTCTTTCTTTTGGCTTTCTTCAAAGAAAAATCCTTCATTATGTCCTTTAAGTCCAGCTTACAAATATCGCCATACTCTGGATACATGCTTGATCCAGTCTATTTTTTACCAAGTTCGGAGTCTACTGTCCCATGCACAGCTGTCTGATGAAAGCAATCATGGTCTTTCTTCTCCCTTTGCCCTTCTCCTCCAGGTAAGTGCTTTAACAGCCCACCTGTCTCGTCCATGTAGTAGCAGCCTCCTCCACTCCGATGCTCCAGTTTAGAAAAATCCTTTATGCTTCAGGACTTTTTTACCAATTCTTTTTCCCTAAGCTCTTTTCCTCTCAATAATTTTATGAGCTCCACTTTCAAACTTTTTTCGGGACATTTTGACCGAGCTACTTCTTACCTCTCACTGGCGCTTGCATAGTCACATGTCAAAACAATTCCTCTGATAGGCTATTGTTACGTGGTACCCACGTGAGGCACTTGTGAATTAGACCAATCAGCAGCCACACATGAATATCAAGTGATGGACATAGAATTTGACCAATTAACAACAATGCAGTCTTTTTCATTGGCTCATGATAGGCCTTGATCTTTGTAGGCCCCTGGCTTCAGCCCAGCCTAGCCTGTTCATTAAGGTGGCCTCGAATATATGGGACAATGCACATCCCACTTGGAACAAACATATTTAGCCCAGTATGTCATGTTCGGGGTCGTCACCCCGAACATCACCCCAGCTGATGGTTTGAGCCTTGGTCTCCATCAGTCTCACAGCTACGCCTCCTCCTCTTACCAGGCATTCACCAGTTTTCTGGTTCACCACATACACACTCACACACTCATGCACGCACACACACATATACACACACACTCACATTTACACTCATGCACGCACACACACACTGTTCAATCAGTCATACACCGGGTGGCCACACAGCTGTGTCCATTTGCCCTCATTCTGGGTTTGTGTATTTATAGGGTAGAATGTGACCAGCTGGTGTGGCAACTTAGCAATGTCAACTTTGGATAACCAGGCTCGCGTCGGTTAGTTTTCCCCTGGACTAAAAGCGTGTTGTTTCCTCAGAGCCCTTCCACTCCGACACCTTCGTAAGTCTTCCTTTTTGTGCCTTTTCCCTCCGCTCCTGTTTCCTTGGAGCGCGTTAGGCATTCCTTTGACCAATCAAACTTGTAGCCGGGTGTCTTCCCTTCTGCTGTGACTGTATTTGGACTTTCTCCACATTCACCCATTGTAAATAACCACGTTACTTACTCTGCGTTTTGGGCTCGTTGCTATTCCCTATGCTCGCTGCGCAGTTTGCGCCACCACAAAGAGCCCAAGCAGTAAGTAGCGTGTTTCTTTCATTTTTGTGTTTTTCCTAACTGCTGCTGGAGGGATGATGGATTACTGGAGCAACGCGGAGCTGCACGGACTGGCCTGTCTGGAGGATGCCTTCTCCCGGATACAAGGGCAGTATTCTCCCGAGGCAGTTCGCGCTGCTCAAAACATCGCAGCAGAGGTCCTGGAGCGTTGTCCCAACGTCCTGTTTTTCCCTGAGTCGGCCGACATACTCCACGCAATCCTCACGCTGCATGAAGAGGAGTCAGGGAGGGAATTCCGAAAAGAAGTTTTCGTCCTTCCACAGCTCTCCCGCTCCTTCCACGGATGAATGGAAGGAATGCTCATCTCCGTCGGCGGCCATCTTCTCCTCTCCTCCATCCACGATGGCAGCCAGCAGGTCGGCATCGTCGACGTCACCCGGAATCCCAGAGGAACGATTGAGCCCCGCTAACTGCTCCCGCTCCAACACCGAGCCCAGTCACCTCCACAGCGGATCATCAGTCCCTAGCAGTCCCGTTTGCAGGACCTCCCTCCGCATCCACTGTGAGGTCTTCTTCCTCGGTTTGTTCATCGGCAGCAGTGGGGAACCAGTTTTTTTCACGGGGATCTCCCATTCCTGTGGTGAGAGGGGCGGCTCCCATACCTTCTACGGAGGAGCTTAGCACCGC
The DNA here is from genome assembly GCA_020510985.1 of Pholidichthys leucotaenia. Lineage (NCBI taxonomy): Eukaryota > Metazoa > Chordata > Actinopteri > Cichliformes > Pholidichthyidae > Pholidichthys > Pholidichthys leucotaenia. The sequence continues at coordinate 293,154,378 of CM035842.1, forward strand.
CTTTCCCGGACGGACGGGTGAAGACGTCCAAACAGCAGCAGCTGCAATTCACACCGCAAACCGGGAGAGCAGGCAAGTACATTTTCGTTTGACTCATATTAATAATGAAATGTCTTGCCTGATTCCCGGTAGGGAGGCTCAGGGAAAGCAGTCCCCTGAGCTCTATCCACCTGCTGCTGTTAAAAACTGTTCACCAGTCCTCTCTTCTCTCCCCTTTGTGTGCCTGCCGGAACCGGAGTCGAGCAGCCAGGATCAGGAGGAGCCAGAGGTCTGGGAGGGGGGGGATGTCCTCCCGCAGCCACGGTGAACCAGGTCCCAGCTGCCACGCTGGAGGAGTCACCAGCGTGGATCATGGCAGCTAGGAGAATTAAGACTGTAGTGACCATCACGCCTGCTGTGGAGGCCGCCACAGCAGAATCAGCACCCTAGTGGAACCCCTGGGAGGCTGAACCTGAGGAGACATCACCCAGCTCGCCGAAGTCCTGGACTGCGGTAGAGCTTGAGCTAAGGAAAGTGCTCTCTTTTGTCTTTTTCCTTTCCATAATTAAGCATTTTTGCCTAGCTTTAGGTGAGGAGAGCCAGCTGCAGCCAAACGCTGCACCTGAGCTCGCCTCGCCGGGCTCTGCCGCTGCCGGCGACACTGACCCTTCCCCCTCTTTCTGAGTCCATTTCCAAAGTCGTCGGAGAGGGTCTTCCATCGCCGGACGAGTCTGTGGATCCAGGTCTGCAAACAGAGGCCACCGAGGTTCTGGTCGAGGTGGTTGTCGGGGGCACCCGGTCCCAGTCCAGAGTGCCTGTGATCGACCATCTCCTCGCTTGGGTGCTGACACGAGTCGGCTGGCCTATGGCCAAGATAGCGTTGGGTTCAGCAGTGGCCCAGCTGGGTCCCACCGTGGGTGCAGCAGGGGTCCAGGTGGACTCCATCGTGGGTGTAACCATGGCTTGGTTGGGGTCCATCGTGGGTGCAACGCAGGCCCAGTTGGGGCTCACCGCGGGAGCAATGAGTTCCCAGGAAAGGGCCACCGCTGGTGCAATGTTATCCCAGACTGGGACCACCGCAGATGTAGCAATGGCTCAGTCCGGGTCCACCGGGTTCTACTAAGTTCCAGTCCTATGTCAGGACCACCGGCGGTGCCACAGGACAGTTTGGGGACGTCGGGGTCTTCCTTTCCCTTTTGGAGGCCCTGTGGGTGTTCCTCCTCCTTCTGCCGGGCACCGTCAGGGTCTTTTTCCCTTCGCCGCCAGTGACTGCAGGGGTCTCTCTTCCCCTGTCTTGCCACCCACCTCTCAGCCTTCCGGTGGGTAGGCCACCACCTCATCTGCCCCTCCAGTCCAGGTGGCCCAATCATGTGAGCAGGCCACCCGAAGGATTAGGTTCCCCGGTCAAGTGGCCCTTTTTCTCTGGCAGGCCGCCTGATACTGTTCTGCAGGCCGCCTGCTGGCCCTGGGTTCTTGGCCGGCCCCCTGAACTTACAGTTACCTGCTGGGCCTTGGACTCTGGCCGGCCCCCTGAACTGTGGGACTCTTGGGGGTGGGGTGGGTTAGTTAGTTTTGGGGTTGGGGAGTGTGTTGCCATTGTGTTGTTTTGTGGTGTTCCCCATCTTTGATTGATCCCTCCTAACCTGTTCCCCCCCACCTCCTGCCCTGGTTTGGTGTGATGGTCTTTTGGGTGGGGGTGGGTTGTTCTTTGCTTTGATGGTACGGTGGGGTGTTTGGTACCCCACCCCTTGAGGGGGGGAGGGGGCACACTGTCATGTTTGGGGTTGTCACCCCGAACATCACCCCAGCTGATAGTTTGAGCCTTGCTCTCCATCAGTCTCAGAGCCACGCCTCCTCCTCTTACCAGGCATTCACCAGTTTTCTGGTTCACCACATACACACTCACACACTCATGCACGCACGCACACATACACACACACTCACATTCACACTCATGCACGCACATACACACTGTTCAATCAGTCACGCACCGGGTGGCCACACAGCTGTGTCCATTTGCCCTCATTCTGGGTTTGTGTATTTATAGAGTAGAATGCGACCAGCTGGTGTGGCAACTTGGCAATGCCAACTTTGGATATCCAGGCTTGCGTCGGTTGGTTTTCCCCTGAACTAAAAGCGTATTGTTCCCTCAGAGCCTTTCCGCTTCGACACCTTCGTAAGTCTTCCTTTTTGTGCCTTTTCCCTCCGCTCCTGTTTGCTTGGAGCACGTTAGGCATTCCTTTGACCAATCAAACTTGTAGCCGGGTGTCTTCCCTTCTGCTGTGACTGTATTTGGACTTTTTCCACATTCACCCATTGTAAATAAACACGTTGCTTACTCTGCGTTTTGGGCTCGTTGCTATTTCCTATGTTCGCTGCGCAGTTTGCACAGTGAACATGACACAATAAATGGGAGGTCCCAGCTAAAACGGGACAGTTGGCAACCCTATTCATTAACCAACCATCGATAACACTGGTCAACACCAAATTTATTGTCTTAAGTTTTTTTTTAGCTGATTTAGGACAATTTTGATGTGCTGAATCCAAAAATCACATTGGTTTTGCTCAATCAGGTCAACTTTTTGAATTATGGCCACATGTTGTTTTATACATTTTTGTTTACATGTACGGGTATTTTTGCTTTATTTGATGCAAAATTCTTTTTTGCATGTACTTACCTTTGCATGTACTTCTTTTTTGCATGTACTTACCTTTATATAAAGGTAAGTACATGCACAGTACTAAGTAAGTACTAAGTAAGTACAGGTTTTTACTTAAGATAAGATAAGATAAGATAAGATAAGCCTTTATTAGTCCCACAACGGGGAAATTCCAGGATTGCAACAGCACAGGGATAGCAACACTCAGAGCAACAATCAGAAGGCAAGAAAAAAAAAACAAGCAAGCAAGAGCAGCTAATATACATATGTACATATTAATATAAAATATATATATATACACACACACACAGACACACAGTGCAGAGCATTGTAGCTGGATGGAATAAATATATGAATATATGAACACACAGTGCAGAGCATTGTAGCTAGATGGAATAAATATGTAAATATATAAACACCCACAGTACGGAGCATTGCAGCTAGGTGGAATAAATATGCAAGTATATAAACACACACAGTGCGGAGCAATGTAGCTAGATGGAATAATATGTAGATATATAAAAACACAGTGCGGAGCATTGTAGCTAGATGGAATAAATATATAGATATATAAATATAAACACACCCAGTGCTGAGCATTGTAGCTAGATGGAATAAATATGTAAATATGTAAACACACACAGTGCAGAGCATTGTTGCTAGGTGGGATGAAACAGCATAACCGTCTATTTAGTTATCCTACATGGTATGATTATGTGCCCATACATATTCTCACCCTCCATAGCGACCGGTATGTTCCTAGTTGTATGCCGGAGAGGACCATTGTGTAAGTCTATTGCATCTTTTGCATTCAAAAAAACTATTAGTTTGTTACGTCTTTTTGCTATCTCTGCGAGCAGCCCTGCTTAGGTTGTACAGTCTGACAGTCGTTGGTAGGAAGGACCTACGAAACCTCTCGGTTGTGCACCTGGGATGATGTAGTCTGCTGCTAAATGAGCTCCTCAGTGCATCCAGTATGTCCTGCATAGGGTGGAACTCGGACTCCAGCAGAGATGACAGTTTAGCCACCGTCCTTCTCTCTCCTATCTCCTCCATCGGATCAAGGTGCTGCCCCAGGACAGAGCTAGCTTTCTTAATCAGTTTGTTCAGTCTCTTCCTATCGGCTGCAGTAATGCCACTGCCCCAGCAGACCACTCCAAAAGTGATGGCTGATGCCACCACCGTGCCATAGAATGACTTCAGCAGCGCCCCTTGTACACCAAAAGACCTGAGTCTCCTCAGCAGGAACAGCCTGCGCTGTCCCTTCTTGTAGAGTGCGCCAGTATTGTGTGACCAGTCTAGTTTATTGTTCAGATGAATACCCAGGTACTTATAGGATGTCACCATCTCGATGTCTGTTCCCTGTATATTTACTGGTGCTGTGAGGGGCTGCCCATGCCTGCGGCAGTCCACCACCAGCTCCTTAGTTTTCCTTGCGTTGATCTGGAGGCAGTTCCGATGGCACCAGTCCACAAAGTCCTGGATAAGCCCTCTGTACTCAGCTTCATCTCCGTTGGAGATGAGACCAACGATCGCAGAGTCATCAGAGAACTTCTGTAGATGGCAATGTGTTGTGTTGTGTGAGAAGTCCGCAGTATAAAGAGTGAACAGGAAGGGAGCCAGCACCGTTCCCTGGGGGGCCCCTGTGCTACTGATGATCGTGTCGGAAACACAGTCCCGGGTTCTCACAAACTGAGGCCGGTTCGTGAGGTAGTCCAGGATCCAAGATGACAGGTGCTGGTCCACCCCTGCGCGCAGCAGCTTGTCCTTCAGGATCATCGGTTGGATGGTGTTGAAAGCACTGGAGAAGTCAAAGAACATGATCCTCACCATATTCCCGGGCTTCTCCAGGTGGGACAGAGAACGGTGAAGGAGGAAGATCACCGCATCCTCCACCCCAATGCCATGCTGGTAGGCGAACTGGAGTGGATCCATCGCTGGTTCCACCAGGGGGCGGAGATGAGCAAGGAGCAGTCTCTCCAGGGTCTTCATCAAGTGGGACGTCAAGGCCACCGGTCTGTAGCTGTTCAGGTCTTTGGGGTGGGAAGTTTTTGGTACAGGTACCACACAAGATGTTTTCCACAGCTGTGGTACCCTCCCCAGTTTCAGGCTCATGTTGAAGATATACGTCACAATCCCACACAGCTGGTCTGCACAGGACTTGAGGAGCTTTGCGCTGATGCCGTCCGGTCCCGACGCCTTCCTCGCCTTGATCTTCCTCAGCTCCGTCCTCACCTGGGTCTTGGTCAGGGTCAGGATGGGGGGCTGTGTGTTGGGAGTGGGGGGGGTGTCGGTGGAGTGGGGAGTGGGCAGCAGGACTTGATTTCTTAGAGGCAGCAGTGGTTGTTGTGCAGACAGGGGGGAGGGCGGTTGGTCAAATCTATTGAAAAACAGATTCAGGTTGTTCGCCCACTCCCTGCCCCCCGTGGCCTGGGGGGAGGTATTCTGGAGCCCCGAGATGGTTTTGAGGTTTCTCCAGACCCCGCTGATGTCGCTCTGTTGCAGCTTGTCCTCCATCTTCTTCCTGAAGCTGTCCTTGCCTTCTCTGATCTTTCTCCTCAGCTCCCTCTGTACGGACTTCAGCATCTCCCTGTTCCCCGACCTGAAGATCCTCTTCTTCTCTCTCAGAAGTGTTTTTATCTCAGGGTTGATCCAGGGTTTGTTGTTTGAGTGACGCCGTATGGTCTTGGTGGGAACGGATTTGTCCACACAGAAGCTGAGGTAGCCCGTGAAGGTGTGAATGAGGCCATCGATGTCCTCACCATGTGGATCGCAGAGCTGCTTCCAGGCAGTGGCTTCTGCTTACTTAGCACCTGATCAAGAGAAACGGATGTCATTTTTGGATTCAGCGGTGCAAAATTGTCTTAAATCAGTTGAAAAACACAGACAACTTACAAAAAATTTATTTTTGTAACCCTGTGTAATATATCTCATGCCATTCTGGCTTATTTTGTAATGGGCGGACATTTCAGACGTTAGCATCGTGGCTTCCCGACTGAAGTTGGACTGTCCACTGCTTCAGGGCTTGCCTTAGTGGGGAGAAGTCGATGGATGACCCAGCTAGCGCTAGGTTAGCTGAGCCTTGAAGTACTTTTTGATATATTCTATATCCTCACTAGATATCTGCTCCCATCTTTATCAATAATCCACAGCTGATAATACATCTCGTATCTTTGATAGGCAGCTGATGTCGGCCTGTCTACTGCCATGGAGATTGTTTTGGCAGTGAGGGCAATACACTAGCCCCCATTGTTTTAATAGAGTTAGCCATTCACAGTTAGCCTTTCATTCAGGGTCGCTGGGGCAGCTTTACACTGTTTGTCTTGTTAAAATTAAGCATACACATTCCATCCTCAGCCTGCCTCACAGTCTGGATATTTAACATTAATATCAGTATGAATTTAATGAAGCAGCTATCTCATACAAATGTTATGTTTTTATTCACACATTTGGGACTTTTTGAAGTAAATTAGACTGTGTAAATTTGTGATTTGAAATTAAATTTCATACCTTTTTGCACATTTGTGACTTTTGTCTTGAAGATTTGCTACTTTTTGTGATAAAATAGTTATCAGTTTTCAATAATTTTTTTCAAAGATGCAAATTTCAACTTTTTTCTTGCAAATTTGAAAATGTTGCTTTCTTTCCTAATTCATCACTGTCAAACAAATGTACAACTTTTTTTATTGTATATTTTGAATTTTTCTTGGAAAGTCATGAATTTATTTGAAATTCACAGCCTCTCCTCTAAATTTTAGATCTTTTCATGTTTTTTTTTTCTGCTTAAAACTGCATCATTTTTTCTTGCAGATTTTGAATATTTTTCTTGTAAATGTGTGAGTCTCTCTCCTTTAAAACTGTGTAAGCTTGTTACTAGTTGCATTCTCAAAAGATATTTTTCCAGCTACAGGGATAAAGGAATACATAAATAACCTGTATATTTGTCTGGTGGAGATGTGTTTATATAATTTCTCCTTTCTTATCCGGTTACATCCCTCACAGCAGTCATTTCAAACGCTGAAGGTGTTATTCTCCGCTGACACAGATTCAAACCAGTTGGGCAAATGTTGCTTCGGGACATTTCTACTAATCAAATCCTTCCCAGACACAGGAAATCAAAGGTTGTTGTCAGGACTGTTTATGCAGATGCTCGGTGTTTGCTTGGTTTGTGGAGGAAATACTTTGCTGCACCAGGTCATTGGCCTGCAAGAAATAAAAATAGTTTAAGTTTAATGTTTATTTGAAAGGGACATTACATAATAATGAACATTAATACAAATGTAAGTATGCCAGATTTAGCAATGCTGCTAATTTGCATCTGTAGTCCCCCAGCGGGTCACAAAAACACACAATCATACACGAGAAGAACATCTGTAATAAAACTGTACAAAGTGGATATGTAAAAGTGCAAGAGTTGCAGGTGTTGCAAAACAAAACATTCAAATGTCACACGAGTGAAGTGCTGTGTATGCGTACACACACACATGCACCCAAGCACCTCACTTGTAAATGTGACAACAATGATATGTGGGGTCTTTTTTTATCAAATATTTTATGGCTTTTTTGTATAAAGATTCATTGGGTTTGATTATGGTTACACCAGTGAGGGACCAGTTGGTTGTAGTGAGGGGTGAATGTAATTTTATGCAGTTCTGCCTATGGGTTTACAACCTGTGGCTTCTGAGCTACATATTGCTCTTTTGTTCACAGTGGCTCCCTGTGGACAAACCAACAACAAAACAAAACCTACAAATTTATGTGGAAAAAAAGTTATGCATTTATGCAAAAAGCGGCAAACTTATGTAGCTAAGTCAATAAAAGTGTCATGCTGCGGTCCTCACGGGCCACAAATAAGACGCTATAGGCCGCCGATGAGTTTGCATAATTTATTACTGAAGACAAACGACAAAATAAAGAGCCACGGGGGGCTAAAACACAACTAAGGTAATGGCACAGACAAAGAACCACAGAGTCTCGGAATAACACTTACAATGACGGATGAAAGATGAAGGGTTGTTCACGAGTGAACGTCTGATGAGATTGCTGCAAGGATAACCCTCAGCTGCTTCCTTAAATCCCCAAGATAACCCAATCAGTGGAGAGAGTGATTAGGAGAGATGCTGAACAACTGTCACAACGTGACCTGGCTTTGACAGCCGGAAGCCCCGCCGTGACGCTGTCAGAATAAAGGCTCGGAGAGCCACAGGGAACACACACCAGATGGGAGGAAAATACTGCATGACCCGAGCGCGGACGATATCGGTGCTCAGACCACGAGAAAAAGCATTCCTACTTGGCTTGCCAAGTGGGTCGACCCTCTTGGTGACACAGGTAGAGTGCTGGACTCTGGAGCCAGAGGTTGTGGGTTCGAACCCCTGGTTGGATGCCACCAATTGGGCTTAACCACCCGTCCCCTTGGCTACAATTGGAGTTGTTGGTAGGACTTACTGGTGGTGTATTAGTTCCATTCCCCAGATACTGCTGGTGTTAGAAGGCTGCCATCCTTAATGGAGCCTGAAAGTTAAATGCACCTCTGACATTGGGACGATGTCAAAATCTTGGTGAGTGGGTGGGGGGGTATGTAGCAGAGTCAATAAAAGCTTTTCGACTTGGTTTGCCAAGTGGGTCAACCCTCTTGGCGAGACAGGTAGAGTGCCGGACTCTGGAGCCGGATGTTGTGGGTTGGACTGTCATGGTCTGAGCGCTGATATTGTCAATGCTCGGGCCATGCAGTATTTTCCTCCCGTTTGGTAACAGTTTTCCTTATGGCCTTCCTGAGCTCTTGTTTTGACAGCGTCTCAGTGGGGCTTCCGGCTGTCAGAGCAGAGTCCCTCCGTGACAGCTGTTTGCCATTTCAGCTGATGACTGCCTCATCAGCTGATTAATCCTTAGCCCTACTTAAGGGAGCAGCTTAGGTTACTCCGGGCTGCGACCTCATGGATGGATAACGCTGGTCTCCCCAACTTTAGGCTGGAGTCCCTATGTCCCGGCTCCAGTCATCCTTTTGTTCCCCGCTACTCTCAGTAAGTGTATTCCTAAGTCTGTGTATATCGTCAGTGTGTCTTAGCCATAGTCCTTGTTTGTGTTTTGCCCCACATGGCTCATTATTTTGTACCTTTGTCCTTATTTAATAAATACGCAAACTCACTGGTTGCCTATAGTGTCTAATTAGCGGTCCGCCAGGACCGCACCATAACATGGACGCCACCAGTTGGGCTTAACTGCCCATCCCCTTGGCTACACTTATGAACAAAACCTCACACATTTAAAAGAAACTACATTTATGAGAAAAGAAATCCATTTACACACAAGAAGTCGCACATTTACAAAAAAGTTGTAAATTTCTGAGAAAAATGTCATAAATTTACAAAAAAAATTGCAAAAGGAAATAGTAACTAAGAAATTAATCACAAATTTAGATAGCATTTTGTAATTTTTTTGTTGATGGCTCTGCAGGTGGGGCGGGTATGGTAGATGTTCGAGATGGGGTGGCAGAGGGGCACTGATGATCTTGCTGGCTGCTTTCACTGTGTGTTGTAGTGTCTTCCTGTAGTTAGCGTTAGCAGAGTTGGCTCTTCACTAATTCAGGTTTGTTTCTAGGCCAACTAGGCTGCCACCGGAGTGGTGGCCTAGTTGATAGAGCATCTGCCCCACATCTGGGAGGTCGTGGGTTCAGGTCCTGGCCGGGTCATACCAATGACCATATAAAGATGGTACTTCCCACCTTCTAGCTTGGTGCTCAGCATAATAGAATGGGGGGGAAGGAGAAGTTGTTCGTGGCAGCACCTTGCATGGCAGCGACCCCTCTGATTCTACATGTGATTAACACTGTAGATAGGAGAAATGTAATTTCATTCTACTGTACATGATTGGACTGAATGACAATAGAGATGGCTTCTTCTTTGTGCTTTTTTTGTAGCCCAGGGATATCCTTTCAACCACTCCCAGTATAATGCTTTATTTGGGCTTTTACATAATCACATTCAGCTGTTAGTTATGTTAGCTCAGTCTGTCTTCGCCTTCTAGAGCTAACAGCTAACTAGCTAATGTTAGCTTCACAATGGTCCTACCCTGCCCAAATTAAACTTGTCCAGGTGAAAAAAGAGCTCCGTTTTGTCACGTAGAGGAGTTTGGGATGAATTGGGGTTCATTTAAAGAAACATGGTAAAAGAAGCCTGGTAAAGCCTGTTTTTTTTTTTTTTCCGGTTCCGGTTCTGCTGCACCGGCGGCGCCACACGAGTTGGCTGCCCGTTGCAACAGCCTTTTTTTAATCTTTCTTCTTCTTTCTACACCTTTCACTCTCTATATATATCATGGACACACAGATCGCCCCAAAGGTCTCCCGGGTCGGCGGACGGAGCCACTGTTTACAGCAGGAGACGTTACAGCAGGAAGAGCTAGTGCTAGCTAGCACTCAACCGCCACCCGGTGCTAACGGAGGACTCAACATACCGGGAACTGTAGCGAAAACGACGCGGGTGCCGGGCTGGAGTTTAGGCGGCGTGCAAGAAATATAAGACAGAATAATAAAGAGCAATGGCAAGAACCAAGCAGACCGCCCGTAAAATCTACTGGAGGAAAAAGCCCCCCAGGAAGCAGCTAGCCACCAAGGCCGCTCGGAAAAGCGCTCCGGCCACCGGCGGAGTGAAGAAGCCTCACCGTTACAGGCCCGTGGCTCTGAGAGAGATCCATCGCTACCAGAAATCCACGGAGCTGCTCATCCGTAAGCTGCCCATCCAGCGCCTGGTGAGGGAGATCGCTCATGACTTCAAGACCGACCTGCGCTTCCTGAGCTTCGTGTCATGGCTCTGCAGGAGGCCAGCGAGGCCTACCTGGTGGGTCTCTTCTTCGCTAAGAGGGTCACCATCATGCCCAAAGACTTCCAGCTGGCCCGCCGCATCCGCGGAGAGAGAGCTTAGACTTTCTGCTGCACATTCACCAACCATAATGCTCCGCACTGTGTGTCTATATATATATATATATATATATATATATATATATATATACACTCACCGGCCACTTTATTAGGTACACCATGCTAGTAACGGGTTGGACCCCCTTTTGCCTTCAGAACTGCCTCAATTCTTCGTGGCATAGATTCAACAAGGTGCTGGAAGCATTCCTCAGAGAGTTTGGTCCATATTGACATGATGGCATCACACAGTTGGCGCAGATTTGTCGGCTGCACATCCATGATGCGAATCTCCCGTTCCACCACATCCCAAAGATGCTCTATTGGATTGAGATCTGGTGACTGTGGAGGCCATTTGAGTACAGTGAACTCATTGTCATGTTCAAGAAACCAGTCTGAGATGATTCCAGCTTTATGACATGGCGCATTATCCTGCTGAAAGTAGCCATCAGAAGTTGGGTACATTGTGGTCATAAAGGGATGGACATGGTCAGCAACAATACTCAGGTAGGCTGTAGCGTTGCAACGATGCTCAATTGGTACCAAGGGGCCCAAAGAGTGCCAAGAAAATATTCCCCACACCATTACACCACCACCACCAGCCTGAACCATTGATACAAGGCAGGATGGATCCATGCTTTCATGTTGTTGACGCCAAATTCTGACCCTACCATCCGAATGTCGCAGCAGAAATCGAGACTCATCAGACCAGGCAATGTTTTTCCAATCTTCTATTGTCCAATTTCGATGAGCTTGTGCAAATTGTAGCCTCAGTTTCCTGTTCTTAGCTGAAAGGAGTGGCACCCGGCGTGGTCTTCTGCTGCTGTAGCCCATCTGCCTCAAAGTTCGACGTACTGTGCGTTCAGAGATGCTCTTCTGCCTACCTTGGTTGTAACGGGTGGTTATTTGAGTCACTGTTGCCTTTCTATCAGCTCGAACCAGTCTGGCCATTCTCCTCTGACCTCTGGCATCAACAAGGCATTTCCGCCCACAGAACTGCCGCTCACTGGATATTTTTTCTTTTTCGGACCATTCTCTGTAAACCCTAGAGATGGTTGTGCGTGAAAATCCCAGTAGATCAGCAGTTTCTGAAATACTCAGACCAGCCCTTCTGGCACCAACAACCATGCCACGTTCAAAGTCACTCAAATCACCTTTCTTCCCCATACTGATGCTCGGTTTGAACTGCAGGAGATTGTCTTGACCATGTCTACATGCCTAAATGCACTGAGTTGCCGCCATGTGATTGGCTGATTAGAAATTAAGTGTTAACGAGCAGTTGGACAGGTGTACCTAATAAAGTGGCCGGTGAGTGTATATATATATATATATATATATATATATATATATATACACATATATATATATATATATTTATAGTAATATGTACATATGTTTACTAGCTGTTCTTGTTTTTTCTTGCCTTCTGATTGTTGCTCTGAGTGTTGCTATCCCTGTGCTGTTGCAATCCTGGAATTTCCCCATTGTGGGACTAATAAAGGCTTATCTTATCTTATCTTATCTTATCTTATCTTATCTTATCTAAAATGGATTGAAAGTCATGTTAAAATGTGAGGTCTCTGGGAAATAAGAGACAAACTCACAGCGCTGGTCAGGATGCAGAGAGAATACAGAGAGAGCAGCATCATGTGTTTTACAGAGACATGGCTGCACTCACAGATCCCGGACAACAATGTCGCGCTACACGGCTTCAAGACTATCCGGGCGGACAGGGATGTTATAGGGAGCATGAAGGAAGGGAGGTGGAATTGCACTTTTTGTGAACGAGAAGTGGTGTAATCCTGAACATATTTATGTGAAAGAACGTCTCTGCAGCCCAGACATTGAACTGCTCACCGTGAGTATGCGGCCTTAATACATGCCGAGAGAGAGCTCACGTGTGCCATTGAAATCGCTGTTTACATTAATCCGTCAGCTGATGCAGCGCCGGCATGTGACGCCATCAGCTCCACTGCTGCCACTCTATTGGCCCAGCTAGCCACCAAGGCCGCTCGGAAAAGCGCTCCGGCCACCGGCGGAGTGAAGAAGCCTCACCGTTACAGGCCCGTGGCTCTGAGAGAGATCCATCGCTACCAGAAATCCACGGAGCTGCTCATCCGTAAGCTGCCCATCCAGCGCCTGGTGAGGGAGATCGCTCATGACTTCAAGACCGACCTGCGCTTCCTGAGCTTCGTGTCATGGCTCTGCAGGAGGCCAGCGAGGCCTACCTGGTGGGTCTCTTCTTCGCTAAGAGGGTCACCATCATGCCCAAAGACTTCCAGCTGGCCCGCCGCATCCGCGGAGAGAGAGCTTAGACTTTCTGCTGCACATTCACCAACCATAATGCTCCGCACTGTGTGTCTATATATATATATATATATATATATATATATATATATATATATATATATATATATATATATATATATATATACATACACATATATATATATATATATTTATAGTAATATGTACATATGTTTACTAGCTGTTCTTGTTTTTTCTTGCCTTCTGATTGTTGCTCTGAGTGTTGCTATCCCTGTGCTGTTGCAATCCTGGAATTTCCCCATTGTGGGACTAATAAAGGCTTATCTTATCTTATCTTATCTTATCTTATCTTATCTAAAATGGATTGAAAGTCATGTTAAAATGTGAGGTCTCTGGGAAATAAGAGACAAACTCACAGCGCTGGTCAGGATGCAGAGAGAATACAGAGAGAGCAGCATCATGTGTTTTACAGAGACATGGCTGCACTCACAGATCCCGGACAACAATGTCGCGCTACACGGCTTCAAGACTATCCGGGCGGACAGGGATGTTATAGGGAGCATGAAGGAAGGGAGGTGGAATTGCACTTTTTGTGAACGAGAAGTGGTGTAATCCTGAACATATTTATGTGAAAGAACGTCTCTGCAGCCCAGACATTGAACTGCTCACCGTGAGTATGCGGCCTTAATACATGCCGAGAGAGAGCTCACGTGTGCCATTGAAATCGCTGTTTACATTAATCCGTCAGCTGATGCAGCGCCGGCATGTGACGCCATCAGCTCCACTGCTGCCACTCTATTGGCCCAGCATCCTGACACATTCATGGCCATCATGGGAGATTTTAACCATGCCTCACTGGACAAAACATTACCAAACTTCCACCAGTTTGTTGACTGTCCCACCAGAGAAAATAAAACGTTGGATCTCCTGTATGCCAATGTCAGGGATGCATACAGTGCCACAGCTCTACCTTCCCTTGGCAGATCTGATCACAACCTAGTTCTGTTATCACCCAAGTACATTCCTCTTGTGCAAAAGCAGCCTGCTCACACACGGACTGTGAGGAGGTTGACACAGGAGGCTGCTGATGCACTACAGGACTGCTTCGAGACAACGGACTGGGATGTACTCTGTGGGCCACAAGGAGAGGACGTAGACAACATGACCGAGAGCATCACAGAATACATCAGATTCTGTGGAAACACAACCATGCCAGCCTAGACCGTGCACTGTTTCCATCCATCCATCCATCTTCTTCTGCTTAATCCTTTTCGGGTCGCGGGGGGTGGGGGGTGGGGGCTGGAGGCTGGAGCCTAGGCTGGAGCCTATCCCAGCATCTTTGGGCGAGAGGCAGGGTACACCCTGGACAGATCGCCAGTGGATCGCAGGGCCAACACAGAGAGACAGACAACCATTCACTCTCACAGTCATACCTAAGGTCCCCAACAACAAATCATGGATCACCAGTGACCTGAAAGCACTTCTTAACAAGAATAAGTGGGCTTTTAGGTCTGGAGACAGGGAGGAACTGAGAAAGTACAGTGTGAACTGAGAGAGATGCTGACGTGTAAAGACAACTACAGAAGCAAGTTAGAGGATAAACTCTAGCTTGAATATCTTCAAAAACAATGCTACAATGTGATTAAATCCATTTTCTGTCTAGAACTCTGCATGTACTCTATTGGTATTGCTATCTCCAGTTCTTGTTTTAGAGTTTAGAAGAAAAAACACCTGACTGACAAAACACAAAATAACATGAGTGAAACATAAGCCATATGTCAACATGTTACCTAGATTTTCACATGTATCCTGAATTCAACCATGTTCATCAAATGGGATAGGCATTGAATCAAATTCTGCCTGGACTGAGATCAAACTAGAGCACATACACTGCACATTAGATTATACCAAATAAAGGGAAATGGTTAGCTTTTTTCCAGGAATAATGTAACTGAAGGGATGTTTTGATAAAGCAAAGTACTGCTTACATATGCAGTGATGATGTGATTGTTTATGTGAGTCAATGTTGGAACAGCTTAGGTCAGGCCTGGGTGGAGGAGTCACCGAACACCAGGCTGACACAATTATGGAGGAGGAAGAAAATGGGAGCAGAGACAGAAATGTTGGTGCACAAGACGTTTTATAGCAGAAAATTCAGAAAAGGGGAGGTTGTTCAACAATATAAGCAGAATGCTTAACTTCTGTACTGGTGGATATCTTTAAAAGGAGACAATTGATTCACTTTTTTCACATGCTGAGAAAGAGAGAGAGAGAGAGAGAGAGAGAGAGAGAGAGAGAGAGAGAGAGAGAGAGAGAGAGAGAGAGAGAGAGAGAGAGACTTTTTTGATCCCAAACTGGGAAATTACAGTGTAACAGCAGCACGACACAGACAACCCAACCAACAAAAATACAAAGAGCATAACAGAAAAAGGAGTTGCCCAGGGAAGTAAAGTAAAAATGTTTAGATAACTTTATATACAACATAGGCTACTACTAGGTTAAATAGATGATGATCCTTATGAGTCTATGGATAGTACTGGCTGTACAAAGGATTATAAGGTGCAGGGTGAATACGAGGTACCAATTATACTGCAGGGTGCAGTATGGCAGCATTGTTATGACCAAAAATTCAACATTAGAGTGAGTTATTGTACAATGAAATGGCATGTGACAGAAAAGATTTCCTGTACTTGGCCATTCAGCAGCAAAGCTGTAGCAGTCTGCTGGAGAAAGTGCTCCACCATCTGTCCAGTGTGTGGCGGAGAGGGTGATCAGGATTGTCCATGATGGATCAGTTTGTTCAGTGTCCTCCTCTCCACCACAGATTCAAAGGTCTCTGGCCTGAGACCAATCACAGAGCCAGCCTTCTTGATTATCTTGTCAAGCCTATTGGTGTTGCCGGCTCTGATACTGCTACCCCAACAGACAGCAGCAAAGAAGATCGCACTGGCAACATCGACCTGGTAGAAAAGCTCCAACATCTTATTGCACAGGTTGAAGGATCTCTGCTTCCTCAGAAAGTCGAGTCTGCTTATCCCCTTCTTGTGGTCAGCATCGGTGTTAGATCTCCAGCCCAGCCTGTTGCTGATCATGACACCCAAGTATTTGTAGTCCTCAACCACCTCCACATCCTCCCCCTTAATCTGCAATGGCTGAGAAGGCATCTTCTTCTTCCTGAAGTCAATCACCATCTCTCTGGTCTTGCTGACGTTCAGCCTCAGGTGATTCTGCTCAGTCCAGTCCACAAATCTGTCTACCAGTGCGCTGTATTCCCCCTCCTCTCCCCCTCTTATACACCCAACAATAGCTGAGTCAGAGAATTTCTGCAGGTGGCGTGACCCGGTGTTGTACTGAAAGTCATTGGTGTACAAGGTGAAGAAAAAAGGAGAAAGCACAATCCCCTGTGGAGCTCCCGTATCACTAACCATCACATCAGACAAAACACTGCCCAGCCGGACAAACTGTGGCCTGCCTGTCAGGTAGTCGGTAATCCAGGAGATCAGAGCTGTTAACCTCCATCACCCGCAGCTTCTCACCCAGCAGTAGCGGCTAAATGGTGTTAAACACACTGGAGAAATCAAAAAACACGATTCTCACAATGTCTCCTCCTCCATCCAGGTGCAAATGGGCTCATTGCAGCAGATAGATGACAGCGTCTTCAACTCCTAAATGGAGCTGATATGTAAACTGCAGAGAGTCCAGCCACATCTTCACCTGCGACCTCAGGTGGGCTAAAACAAGTTTCTCCATGACCTTCATCACATGTGATGTGAGGGCAACTGGTCGATAGTTGTTCAGGTCCAATGGAGATGACTTCTTGGGGGCAAGAACCAGGCAGGACGTCTTCCACAGCACCGGTACTCTCTCCAGACTCAGGGTCAGGTTGTATAGGTGCTTCAGTACTGGAGCTAGCTGGTTGACACAGGTCTTCAGGATCCAGGCGGAGATGCCATCAGGGCCCATAGCCTTCCCCCGGTGAAGTCTCTCCAGCTGTTTCCTCACCTGGCCTGTAGTCACAGTGATGTGGGGGTTGGTGCTGATGTCTTCAGTGGACAGGAGGGGGGCTGAGGGGAGAGAGAGGTGCTGCTGCACAGGGGAGTGAGGGGTGAGGGGTGAGTGGGAGTCTCTATACTCTATACTTAATTTACATTTATACATTTGTAACATGCATTTTTCCCTCCCCCTTGTGAAAAATTAGCAAATCACCAACAGGAGGCCAGTATTTTTTGGGGTGAGGCGGAGTGCAAACCCTTTAAAATTGGATATATTTAAAAAATTCCAAAAATGTTTGAGCAGTGGAAGGAATACTTTAAGGATCTTCTCAATCCCACTGACATGCCTTCCACAGAGGAAGAAGGGCTTGAGGACAAGGGGACAACTCACCCATCACAGGGGCTGAGGTCACAAAAGTGGTTAAAAAAGTGGTTAAAAAACTCCTTAAAAAACTCCAGCCCAGGGGCCCGGGGGTGGATGAGATTCGCCCCGAGTACCTCAAGGTCCTGGATGTTGAAGGGCTGTTATGGTTGACGTGCCTCTACAACCTTGCATGGAGGTCGGGGACAGTGCCTTTGGCATGCTAAACTGGGATGGTGATTCCTCTTTTTAAGAAGGGGGACCAGAGGGTGTATTCCAGCTTTAGGGGGATCACACTTCTCAGCCTCCCTGGGAAGGTCTGTGCCAGGGTACTGGACAGGAGAGTCCGACTGTTGGTTGAACCTCAGATTCAGAAGGAGCAATGTGGTTTTCATCTTGGCCATGGCACATTGGACCAACTCTTTACCCTCTTGAGAATTCTCAAAGGTTCGTGGGAGTTTGCCCAACCAGTCCACATGTGTTTTGTGGACTTGGAGAAAACATTTGACCATGTCCCTCTTGGTCTCTTGTGGGGGTTACTGTGGGAGTATGGGGTATCAAGCTTTTGGTTATGAGCTATCCGGTCCTTATAAGACCGTTGCAAGAGTTTGGTTCATATTGCCAACACCCATCAAACTCCTTTCCAGTGAGAGTTGGACTCTGCCAGAGCTGCCCTTTGTCACCGATCCTGTTCATAATTTTTATGGACAAGATATCTAGGCGCAGCCAAGGAATAGAGGGTGTCATGTTCAGTGACCACTGGATCTCATCTCTGCTGTTTGCAGATGATGTCCTGTTGGCTTCATCGAGCAATGACCTACAGGTCTTGCTGGGACAGTTTGCTGGGATCAGTATCAGCACCTCCAAGTCTGAATCAATGGTCCTCAGCCAGAAAAGGGTAGATTGTCTTCTCCGGGATGGGGACAAACTTCTGCACCAAGTGGAGGAGTTTAAGTATCTCAGGGTGTCATTCACGTGTGAGGGCAGAATGGACCAAGGGTTTGACAGATGAATCAGAGCAGCATTTGCAGTGATGCAAACGTGATGAAGAGGATGCTCAGCTCTAAAGCAAAGCTGTCGATTTACTGGTCAATCTACATTCCTACCCTCACCTATAGTCATGAGCGTTGGGTAATGACTGAAAGAATGAGATCACAGATACAAGCTTCTGAAATTAGCTTTCTCCCTAGGATTGCTGGACTCACCCTTAGAGAGAGGGGTGAGGAGCTCAGTCATCCAGGAGAGGCTCAGAGTAGAACTGCTGCTCTTCCACATCAAAAGGAGCCAGTTGAGGTGGTTTGGGCATCTGACCAAGATGCCTCCTGGACGCCTCCCACTTGAGGAGTTTTGGGCACGTCCCACTCGGAGGAGACCCCGGGGCAGACCCAGGACATGCTGGAGAGACTATGGGCCCTGTTAGGACGATCATTCACTGACTTTTCCCCCAGGTATTCCGCCCTACGCTACTGTTTTTGATAGTTTCTGTCATTGCATTGTCTGTTTTTTACGTTTTGCGTCACACCATCTAATTACCAGTAGACAGTGCGCTTGCTATACTCTAGCAGGTGGAGGCTCATTTCAAAGAGGTGTGTCGGTGTGCAATCTAATGCGATTACTATTATAGTCCATGTCATGAGAATCCACTTTTGATCAGGAAAAAGGAGGTCTATCGTCAGAAGTGCATTGTTACCTCCGCTAAGGAGGTTATGTTTTTATCGGCGTTGGTTTGTCTGTCTGTCTGTCTGTCTGTCTGTTTGTTAGCAAGATAACTCAAAAAGTTATGGACGGATTTTCATGAAATTTTCACAGATTGTCAGAAATGGGGTATCCTACAGATGATTAGATTTTGGTGGTGATCCAGATCACCGACCAGAAGAAAACCGCCATTACGGAAAATGCCATTTTCGTCAATAACTACTGAACCACTAATCCTATCATTGTGAATCAATTGCTAGTCATATGTTTTCATGCTCAAGGAATCTGAAAACGTACACACAAACACTGTATGGGGGGAACTGTGGCGCTTGGCGGAGGTCTGCGCTCTCCGAGTGAGTTTAATGCTATTTCAGTGGCGTGTTTTAAAATCATACAGCTCCAGAGCTCATAAGGAAATGGCATGCACTGGGATCTTATTTTAATAGAGAGAGTTGTAACAGTCATAATATAATCACCTGTCATTTTAATTATATGATGATCACACTAGTTTTTTTTTTTTTTTTTTTTATTCCATACACCAGGCCTATTCAATTAACAGCCCTGGGCCACATGTGGCCCAGAACCAACCTTTGAGTGGCCTGCGGGCCCAGGCCACGCCAAAGAAATATAAATTTAAGAAAAAAATGTCAAGGAATGATGGTTCGCAAGTGTGCACACGAACAACGTGCGTGACCGTCATCCGCGTGGAGTTCAGAAGCGCCCCGCCCACTTGATCGTTCAGCTGGATTCCAGTCGACAGGCCAGGCACAGTGTCTCGCCACCGTTGCTGTCCGAGAGAAGTATGAGCTTATTAAAGTACTTTAAACATGGAAAAAAGCATAAGAGGTATGTAGGCAGTGGAGGCATTTATTGTGGTTTTAACCTGCGGGTAAGGGGAACAAAAGAGTCGCTGAGCAAACAGGTGTGGGTGAGGCTTCATATGCAGGGAAAGAGGCAAGAGTGGCTGAATCGCTGAGGATTTACTTCACCAGCCATTACAATAATTTATGTTCATTATTATGTACCTAGCAAGTTAAGATGACCAAAATTCATAAAGTCAATGACTTTAATCCTTCAGCAGCCTTCAGACAAACTAAACGTGCCAACATTTGGATTTCAAAATAAGGGAGGTTCTTCCTGCTGTCTGGTTGGTGAGGACAGTTCTAAAAAAACTATAAATATGTAGAAATATTTTAACAGAAATAATGGAATCTTTGGTCATTTAAGTTAATTTATTTCATTAATTGTAATTTTATAAACATTTTTTCTTTGAAATCAGAGTTAAATTATTGCTCTGTTCTGGCTCTGCAAAATTATGGTCAAAAGTGTAAATTGTATAAGGAAAAAAAATCAATTTTACCACATTCTGTTTCAAATTTATATAAAAAAAGTAATTTTATTAAAAAAAATACACAAAAATTAGCCATAAAATAATCCACAAATGTATACTACAGTCTCAAATGTACAAGAAAAGTCAATTTTACAAGACAAAGTTACAAATTTGAGGAAAATAGTTTCAAATTTAGATACATTTACAGAGAAAAGTAGAAAACTATATGAAAATTGTTAGAAATTTTGGAGGAAAACCTCAAACCTTCAAGACAGAAGTCATTACTCAAGTTTTTAAGTGGGTGCTTTTTTGCATCCTTAACGCTACTAGAAAATTTTGGTTGACTGATATGTGTGTGTAATGGAATGTGTAGTTATAAAAAGAGGTTCCTACTCACTCATGTGGTGATCTAAAACAAAGCAAACCCCAGCAGTAGATGCGCAATGTTTGTTAATGTTATCAGTCTTTTCTTGGGGGGTTTGTGCACTGAAGTGTTTGACAGTTCTTTCTTTTATTCAGCTAAATGCACTTTATGATGTGCCAAGGTCAGTTATGACCAGGATGTGGTATATTTTATTTCAAAAGGGAAACAAATGTTAATGCTACTAACAGTGCACATTGAGTTTTTATGCACTTTGAGATATGCCTAAGTAAGATTTGACCAAAATGGTTATTTATAATTTTAATAATAAAAAGTTATTTTATCCCCCCATTTATTTAATTGTTGTTCAAGAGGAAAAATATTTCTACTACTTCAAGTTCTGCTCAACTTCAGCACTGTTATTGTGATTTTACACACTTTTGATGTGCCTTTGTCATGTGCCAAGCGCACATTTAAAACCAAGACAGTGACTAAAAAGTGCATATTTTTCGTCATACTGATCTGTGTTGGTTTGGTTTGAAATTTGTCATATTTAACAGATCGCTGAACATGTGCGGCCCAGTTACATGTCTTGATTTCAAATTGTGGCCCAACTGATTTTGTAATTGAATAACCCTGCCAGACACTCTCATTTTAATTGCAGACTTACCATTGGAGTCTATAGATTAGGCATTAATGTTGGAATTTTTTTTAGGGGAATGAATGAATGAACAATTCAATTCAATTCAGTTCAACTTTATTTATATAGCGCCATTTCACAACAACAGTCATCTCATAGCACTATCAACTGTAGGGGGAACCCCCACAGTTGCAGAAAGACCCCAGCAATCAGGCGATCCCCTGTGAGCAAGCACTTGGCGACCGTGGAGAGGAAAAACTCCCTTTTAACAGGAAGAAACCTCCAGCAGAACCAGGCTCAGGGAGGGGCAGTCATCTGCTGCGACTGGCTGGGGGGTGAGGGGACAGAGAAGATGAAAAGAACAGACATGTAGAGGGCAAACAGCACGATGGGGACTCAATCTATGGGAGAGAACAAACAGATGTTAATGACCAGCAAAAAAAAAATATTTCATTGTGAGTGAAGAAAGGAGTGAGGCCCAGTGCATTACTGGAGGTCCCCCGGCTGACTAAACCTATTAGCAACATAACTAAGGGAGG
Organism: Pholidichthys leucotaenia; assembly: GCA_020510985.1. NCBI lineage: Eukaryota > Metazoa > Chordata > Actinopteri > Cichliformes > Pholidichthyidae > Pholidichthys > Pholidichthys leucotaenia. The sequence continues at coordinate 293,176,115 of CM035842.1, forward strand.
GTTCAGAAACACATGATCCCTCCCTAATTGTAGGCTATATCAGAAAGGTAGGTTTTAGCCCTATTCTTAAAAACAGAGATCGAGTCTGACTCCCGAATCCAGATTGGCAGCTGGTTCCACAAGAGAGGAGCTTGATAACTGAAGGCTCTGCCTCCCATTGTACTTTTGGAGATTCTAGGTATTACAAGTAATAATGCATTTTGGGAGCGTAGTGCTCTGTTAGGATAATACGGTAGTATCAGATCTTTTAAATAAAAAGGAGCCTAATTGTTTAGAGCTTTGTAAGTAAGAAGAAGGATTTTAAACTTAATTCTAAACTCTATGGGAAGCCAATGAAGGGAGGCCAGAACCGGAGAGATATGATCTCTCTTTCTAGTACCTGTTAAAACTCTTGCTGCAGCATTTTGGATCAGCTGAAGACTAACAAACAGGGAGCATGTGTGTGCATGGGGGGAAGGGCGTCAGTCTGAAGATTTTTACTCCAGCCACATTTTCCTTTTCATTCATTCATTCATCTTCTTCCACTTAATCCTTTTTGGGTCACGGGGGTGGGGGGTGGGGGGCTGGAGCCTATCCCAGCATCTTTGGGCGAGAGGCAGGGTACACCCTGGACAGATTGCCAGTCCATCGCAGGGCCAACACAGAGAGACAGACAACCATTCACTCTCACAGTCATACCTAAGGACAATTTAGAATCCCCAGTTTAATGCCAATTAACCTAACTTGCATATTTTTGGCATGTGGGAGGAAACCGGAGAAATCCCGGAGTAAACCCACGCAGACACGGGGAGAACATGCAAACTCCACACAGATCACTGTTGGTCGGGGGCTGGGATCGAACTCAGGATCCCCTGGCCAAGGGTGAGTTGCTGTGCTGCTGCAGCGCTAACCACTCTGCCACTGCGCCGCCCATTCATCATGGACTTATTAGGCATTAATGTTTATTTTCAGGGGAATAAATGAATGAACAAGGAGTGCGTGACATTTTACTTTTTTTCTCTAACTCCTAGGGGTGGGAATCACGAGAGACCTCGTGATTCGATTCGGATCGCGATACTTGGGTAACAATTCGATCCTGTCACGATTCAACGATAATCACGATATCGCGATAATCGAATATCGCAGTCCCATATATTTCAATTTTTTTCACCTTATTAAACCTCAAATCATGTTCCAAAGTAAAACTGTTGACATCTCTTTCATTTCTCGTGGAGATATATCTCTGCACACAGGGGTAGCGGTGGATGTTGCGGTTTGGAATACACTCCCATGTTTAGCTGACTCTGTGGACTCTCTTAAAAAGCAGCTGAAAACTTTTTTGTTTAGCGAGGATTTCCGTTGAGTTTCAACTGCTTTTTAATGGTGAGTCTGATAATTTTAAAATTATTTTAATCTTGTGTTTTAACTTGTTTTTGTATTTTTAAATTTATTTTTATCTATCAACTTCCTTTTATGCTATTTTATTGTACAGTGCTTTGTGACTATGTCTGTGAAAAGCGCTTCATAAATAAACTTTACTTACTTGGCGATTAGAGAAAAAGCTCCATGCGGGTGTCTCTTTAGCTTAGCTGTTGCTAATGCTGCTCTGAGACGTGTATGGTCTGCCGTATTCCAAGCATTTTTTCTTTTTTTTTGTGCAGCACGTCTTGTGGGTTGCGTGCTATGTCAAGGTTTTTCCTTCAATCTTTGTTATAAAATCCAAAAAAGGCCCAACATTTGAGCTAACTGCTTCCTAACTTTTCAAGCTGGATGCAAATTTCAGAGACAAGATATGACTTCACTTGACTGGGTGCTTGCTTTGCGTCATCTAGTGGACTGAAAATGCCATTAATTAACTGATAACCCAAAGGTATATGTGTGCGCATTTAAAAAAAAAAATAAAAGATCGATCTGTGAATTTATGGACTGATGCATTGTCGCCAGTGCCAAGTATCGCGATCCATCACTGAATCGATCTTTTTTTTCCCACCCCTAGTAACTCCCCAGAGAGACAGGAGGTGCGTCCACACATCTGCCTTGGCCACATGCCCTGGGTTTCCAGCCAGGCTGAGGCTGCCCGCACTGTGCCTAAGGTCACAGTTCTCCCCCAGCAACCTTCCCGACTGCCACCTGTCGGCTGGTAGAAGCCGTCAAAAGTGGGCTCACTTCATGGCCGGGGTCGGCGGCTTACAGGAAGCCGTGCCAGTTCTTTTCTTTTCCTCCCGCTCGGACTGGAACAGAGAGCCGCAAACCTCAGCAGACCCTGCACGAGATGGGAAAGACCCTCCCACACAAGATGGGGGAGACCCTCAGTCGGCAAAAGCAACAGGAGAGGGAACACTCCATCTCCTCATGGGCAGGGAGCGACTTCCACGTCATTGTTAATGAAAGTTTGTACAGGCATCATCCTCTTTTCCTGAAGTTTCAAACCCATTCATGTCTGTGTTACATTCGTGTGCACTACATTAAACCATTCAGCTGATTTTTCAGCTCACCATTCTTCCCAGTTTCTTCTAACTAATTGGACATCAATTGTGATCAATGTCTTCCTTTTTGCAGCGTTACTATCGTGTGCATTTTGGCTCACACGCGCAGGCTTTGGTCAGCGCAAAATCTTAAACTGTCATGATCACAGTTCACTTTAGATAATGTGCCTCTTGCATTAAAGGGATGGACATGAATGCTTTGGATTAGATTATCCAGAAGACACCTCTGAATAATTAGATTGGCCTTTTTGCATCGTGCGCTGGCAGAAAGTTTGTTTCTACACTGTTGCGATAAGGAAATAAACTTGGAAATGCCCATAAATGCATTCTGTGTCAGTGATAACTGACTGATCAACCACGTCATTGTAATATGGCCCTATGTCTCCCAGCTGGTCTGGGAACATCTTGGTATCCTCTCTGAAGAGCTGGAGCAGGTGGCTGGTTAGAGGGAAGTCTGGGCTTCTCTGCTTGAACTGCTGCCTCCACAACCTAGACCTCTGGAAAAGCAGAAGAAAATGGATGGATGGAAAATGTAATGGGTTCTTTACTGACAAGAGCTTTAGCCTTTCACCAAATTTCACTGAACTCAGGAAAGCAGACGCCTTTGTTATACTGCCAACAGACAGCAAATAAGCACTAATGAAAAAGACCTTCCTTTTATTACACTGGTCAACACCAAATTTATTGTCTAAGTTTTTTTTTTAAATCTGATTTAGGACAATTTTGATGTGCTGAATCCAAAAATCATATTAGTTTTGCTCAATCAGGTCAACTTTTTGAACTATGGCCACATGTTTTTTTACGTTTTTGTTTACATGTATGGGTATTTTCGCTTTATATGATGCAAAATTCTTTTTTATTTCTTGAAATTCTCTGAATTTTGAACAATGATGACGTACCATTCAATTTACATGTACTTACCTTGATCAATGTCTACTATTCAATTTACAGTACAACTGTACAACTGCTGTACACCTGCATACAACTTAGCATAAAAACCTGACCTGATCGAGAGAAACGGATGTCATTTTCGGATTCAGCGGTGCAAAATTGTCTTAAATCAGTTGAAAAAACACAGACAACTTACAAAAAAATTATTTTTGTTATGCTGTGTATCAGAGGTAATAAAAACAGTTTTTGCAAATAATGTGAGTCACTATCTGCATTGCTGAGGGTCAGCTCCCCTCATCTACAAGGTTTTGGGTTTGCATCTTCAAGTCCTCTGGTTCTCTCACAGCCTAAAGACGTGACTAAAAATGACTGCACTTACACTCAGCAGACTGACACTGCTCAGACCATGGCAAAGATTCTGCCCCGTCAAACTTCTTTTCATTCCTTTTCCACTGCTTTTCCTTCAGACACTCTTCGCCCGTGGTCTGACCGAGTCTTTTCTAAACTTTCAGCTCAACACCCACAGTGCCTCAGGTGTGGATTGGATGGTGTACAGTTAATGACGTGTGTTGTATTAAGTCTACAGAGGCTGCACACAGCTATAAAAACATGGAGTTGGATGTATTGTGGCTGTGGACATTTCCTGTCATGCTTACTACTGCTTTTTCCAGAACCTCCAGACTCACAACACCTACACCAGATCAGCACACACACCAAAAAACCCTAACAGCTCATTCTCATGCGTTGTACAGTAATGAGTTTTATTTCCTTTAACAACATTTGAGCCCAACAAAACATATGTACATTCTCTGTATGGCTACCCCCCACTGCCCACAAGACTTCACAGCAGCTGTTTTTTGTGGTTCATGACAGGAGTGATAAAACATGTTGGTGGCGCCAGAGATTCATTAGAAAAATATCTGCTTTGTGTCTCTCTCTCTTTGCAGACAACTATGGTGGATACGAGAACCAGCTTTTCAAAGGTAATGATCAACCCGAGAGCCACGAATGTCAACCAGTTCATTATACATGATTCTCAGTCTCCACATATACACATTCTGTAGGCACACTTTGGTATGCCGGTTTGATTATAAACAGGCGCAGGCTGAATTGTCCTCATGAGAATCCCACTTAACTGATTTCAGAGAAAAGCAATACAATCTTTGGTATAAAAAAGCGTGATTTATTTGAAAGTTCTTGTTACGAAATAAATGAGCATGTGGGGGAAACACTCAGCTTGAAAACTCAGTCAACTTCTTTATTTGTTGAATATATTCAGGATAAGTAAACATGAATACACCCTGGACAGTGACAGCATTCAGCAGAGTGGTAAATAATGAATACATACAGCCCGAATGCATTATACTGCATTGTCTGCAGAGATAAGAAAATGGAATCATGAAATTGACAGATCCTGAGGACGTACCATAAGGAACTAGAGGGATCTCAGAGTGCATACCTCTGCCAAGGCTTTGTCCGTTCCATCTGTCTCTTCCCTCAGGCCATCCATACATCCCTCCCTCTGTCCATATTTCCGTTCTTCCATTCACCTGTGCCTCTAAATTCATCTAAGATGTTTTACTAAAATGGACTCAGAACGCAAAAACAGTGGAGAACCATTTGAGTGAAACATGATCATTTTTATTGAAACAATAAATAAAGAGGCGGTTGGTGTTGGCAATTCTGGGAAGACAGAGAGGAGATTGGTGAGAACAGTGGTAAGATAACCAGTAATGAACCTGAATAACTGTTTCATATTTTAACAGGTGCAGTAACAGGTGGTGAGTATGATGCAGCTCCAGCCTTCTTCTTGCTCAGTTTCTTCAGGTGATTAGGGCAGACAATTGCACGTGAGGAGACACTACCCCGGGCTCGGGGACTTTCAGGTGAATAATGTTTTAACGTTGCTTGAGACTTACAGAAAGGGAAGATAAGGATCCAGGTAGGAAAGGTGGGCCGCCAGAGTGAGTCTAATGTCTACCACAGGAGTCCTAGGTCTGCCTCAGGGTGAATCCAGGTAGGAAAGGTCCTGGGAGAATAGAAGGAGGTAAGGAAACTGTGAGCAGAGGACGTATTGGCTTACTTGACATCCCAAGGCAAGAGGGTAGGCATATAGCAGAAGGAGTGCACACTCAAGGGGGAGTATGACTGCTGACAGCTCAGATTATTTATTTAGCGAATGCAAAGTCCTTAAGCCAAGCAGTTGCCTCCTGGTTTGCTGTATGGAGGGTGTGTAATCCTCCTTCCAGTCTTTGGAGCGGGCAAGCCTCTATGATGTGTTCCATTGTTTGCTCCTCTCCACATGCGCACAGTGGGCTAGGGCTACTGCCCCATCTGTAAAGGCTGGCCAAGCAGGGGCCATGTCCAGTCCTGAAGCGATTGAGTGTAGACCACTGTCTCCTTGGGAGGTTGGTGCCCGGGACCTGTTGGTTGGGGTTTATCACCAGCTGTTTGTTTGGGACCTCCTTGGTCTCCCTTTCCTCTTGCCAAGCTGTCTGGATGGTAAAGTCAGCTGGGGGAGGGTTTTTCCAAATCGGCCGTCTGGATGAAAGTCGGGCAGTGGGTGGAGTGTAGATATCTGCATGGATTGGTAAGTGAGGAGAATCTTTAACTTTTTGGAGCATCCTTTGAGTTAATGCTGCTCGCCGGATGTGTGGAGGGGCTATGTTTGACAGTACAGAGAGCCAGGGGAGTGGTGTTGAGCGGATTGTTCCAGTTATAGTTCTCATGGTTGTGTTGAGCTGGGTGTCTACATGGTGTGTGTAAGATGACCTGGACCAGACAGGGGCACAATATTCTGCTACAGAGTATGAAAGGGCCAGTGCTGAGGTGCGCAGGGTGGAGACTGCCGCCCCCCATTTTGCACCAGCGAGCTTGCAGAGCAGGTTGTTTCGTACCTTCACCTTAGCAGCCGTCCCCTTTAGATGTTCCTTGAAGGATAAGGTCCTATCAAGGGTCACTCCAAGATAAGTTGGATTTGGGGCATGCTTAAGCTTGAGTCCGCTCAGGTGGATGTTTAGTTCTCTGGCAGCTTTTGCATTGTGGAGATGGAATACACTGGAGACGGTTTTTGCTGGGCTTGGTTTTAGGCGCCAGATTTTGCAGAACTGGTCCAGTTTGGCAAGATCTTCCGTGAGCACCTGTTCCAGTGGTTCAAAGTCTGGTGCTTGGAATGCCAAACAGATGTCGTCTGCATAGGTGAATTTGCGGGATTTTGTAGTAGGCAGGTCGTTTATGTAGAGGTTGAACAGAGTTGGAGCTAGAACTGAGCCTTGTGGGAGTCCGTTTTTCTGCATTCTCCATGCACTTGTCTTCTGACTGAGGTGGACTCTGAACCTTCGGTTGGTCAGCAGGGTTTTTATAATTTCTGTTGCCCAAGCAGGGATCGCCTTTATAAGTTTCAGGAGGAGGCCTTTGTGCCAGACCGTATCATAGGCGGCTGTAAGGTCGAGAAACACAGCCCCTGTCTTCAGTCTGCTCTCGAAGCCATTTTCGATGAAGGTGGTTAGGGCCAGTACTTGTTCTCCTGTACTGCGGTCCTTGCGGAAACCTGCTTGATCCACACTTAGAATATCCTCTACCTCTGGGGAAATGCGTTGCAGAATTAGGCGCTCCATGATTTTGTAAGGAACGCTGAGTAGGGAGATTGGGCGGTAGCTTGCTGGTAATTTGTGGTCTTTGCCAGGTTTTGGGATGGCAATGACCTTTGCTGTCCGCCATTTCTTTGGGATCGAGTTTGTTTGTGTGATCCTTGTGTAGAATTGTGTCAACCAGGTTAGGGCTCGGGGGCCAAGATTTTTCATGAATTCTGGGAAGATGTTATCGTATCCTGCTGCCTTTCCACATTTCAGGCTCTGTAGGACTTTCTCCAGTTCAGCAGCCTCGAAGGGTTCAGGGTTCGTTTCCTCTACAGGCATTTTTTGGTGTTTTTTTAGCTCAGTTGTAACTGCTCTTTTGGTGTCTTTGTCTTGGGGTGCTTTGGCGATAGTCAGTAGGTGGGATGCAACTTGGTTGGGTGTGACGGATGCTCGGCTTTGGCTAGGGGGCTTCTGTGCAGCTCCTAGGCGACGGATGAGGCTCCAACATTTCCTGCTAGAGTGGGTAAAGCTCCGGTCAGCAACTGTCTCCTCCCATTTCTTTCGCCGAGCTGTATTTAGCGATTCAATGAGATGGTCTGCTATCTCTGGGTCCCCTGATGTTTGATAGGATTGTAGGAGGGCAGCACTTTCTCCGTCCAAACATGGGACATAGAGGGGTCGGTAGCCTCGTGGGATTGCAGTATGGGCAGCCTTGAAGATTGCACTGCAGAAGCGGTTGTATGCTTCATCTACAGTGATGGTGTGGAGTGGGATGGTAACAATGCTCCGGTCCAGAGTTTCACTGAATTTCTTCCAGTTGGCTTTGCGGAAGTTCCAGCGCATCTTCCTTGGGCTGTATATGACTGGAAGTTGTAGGCCAATGTGTACAAGCAGGGGCCGGTGTTGGCTGTGTGGAAAATCATCAAGAATGAGGATCTGTGTAGGATATGGCTCCCCATTCAAAGAGCTGACCCAACACAGGTCAGGAGAATAGTCCTTCTTCCACCTAGCAGAGTGGAAGGTTCCTCTTTGTTTGGGGTCGTATATCAAAGCGAGGTCATTTCTGGATGCCCAGTCTGAAAGTGCCTTCCCATCACTGTCCACTGCTGGGTACCCCCAGTCAGGGTGATGGCTGTTAAAGTCCCCCACATAGATGGCAGGGTGGGGTAGGGTGGGTAAGACCTGCAGATCCCAGTTGGCATTAGGGGGCTTGTACACATTGACAATATGGAAGCCACCAATGATTATGGTGTCTGAGAAATGTGTTGTTATCAGGTGATTTGCTTCAACTATGTCAGAACGCACATAGGTGGCACGTCCATGTTTAGCATGTAGAACATAGCACAGGAGGTCAAAGCCTTTGATGGTGAAGCGGCCAGCTTCCTCTGTGCCAATATGAGTCTCTTGGAGGCAGATTACATCAATCGAATGTTGGAAGGCGAGGACTTCGATAAGGCTTCGCTTGGCTGCAGATAGGCCTTCAACGTTTAGTTGTAATATGCGAAGGGCCGATCCTACCACAAAGTGCTCTTGGGGCTGTTTGCTTTCGGCTTTAGGACTGTGACTAGGATTCTTCTTTGACTTGGCACAGAGGCGTCGTCTCTTCGAATTTAGTCTGCTGGTAGGATCATTAGCTTCCCCAGGCGAGCCCGGGTACTGGCGGAGGGCGCGACGAGAACGCTGATCCATTGCTGGGGGGCAATGGATCAGCGTTCTCGTCGCGCCCTCCGCCAGTACCCGGGCTCGCCTGGGGAAGCTAATGATCCTACCAGCAGACTAAATTCGAAGAGACGACGCCTCTGTGCCAAGTCAAAGAAGAATCCTAGAACAAGACTTTCGGTCGGCTTCAAAGATAATTTTCCATGTAAATAATTATGTAGGTTGTTGTCTAACTGTTAAGGTATACGGTTGTGAAAATATGTAAATTTAAAAAACTACAATCACAGATGGACAGAGCTTATGTCAGCTCTCACAATATAAAACAATACCTTTGTTTTTCTCCTCTTTGGATCGTTCTTTCATTGGTCAGGAAACAGGAGGTGAGGTTTTACTAATCTCCTGCCATGATTGTGTTTAGTGATGTGGGACGATGGAAGTTGTCTGCTAATCCTTTAAACAAAAACTAAATATTACTCTTATTATACGACAGCCGACAACTTTAATTACATGGAAAATTATCTTTTAAATTGAGAAGATGGACACCGAGGTCTCCCTCCCCTGGGGCACGTGGCGCAATGGCTGGGGTGAGCCAGCAAGGCTGCGCGTGCCGTGATCATGGTTCCATGGTGGCAGGCAGGTGCAACGGACCACCAGCGCCCAGCAACCCTCGGCCAGTGAGCAACCAGAGACTAGCAGGGAGTCCTCCACTCAGGGCTGGGCAGTGACTCTCTGCTCCACCGAGAATAATCCTTCAGCAGGTTCACCTACAACTTTTACTTCCTCAAGTTGGACTGCCTTCTCGGAGTCCAATGTCCTCTTCTTCCCGCTACTGGTGGGTGGGAGTATGGGTGGAGCTAATTAGAATATTCGTAGATCTGCACATACTTAAGTAGGTGGGAGATGTAAAAGCTCTTTCCAAGCAATTCTAAGGTAATGAGTTTTTTTTTTTGTGTGTATAAAAAGCCATAATTTACCATTCTGGGCAATACACATTTGTTTTTTCAGTGGTTTCAGAGCCACCGGAGTGTGTCTTTAAGGGATGCTCCAGTATTCTATATGACAATATGATAACCAATTGAAATTGTACTGGACTCGAAATATCCACTTTGATATTTTGTTGTTCTCGTACTTCAGAGGAAGACTTCACGGGTGAGGAAGAGGAAATGCCTTCATTTAGAGGTGAGAAAGTGGGAAAAGCTGATGTGATGGGTTCAATTTGTGTACAAAACGCCATTGTTGATTAACATGTGAATCACATGTAAACTAGACTTACTGGTGCATTGTTTATTGACACAGGCACATAATTTATTGCTTAATCCATTTTGTAGTTTCCCCTTTATGAGCCTTTAATAACATAAAAACTTAGGATATAAGGTATAACACTTAAAGTAGCCAGTAGACTAAAGAAGAGCTACACAAATGCTGGTCTACATCCTATTCATAGATTTTTGTTTGTCACCAAATTGCTCCAGTATATTGTTCAAAATGTCTGAAGATGCAGATTTGAAACCGTTCGTTAAAACCCGTCGTCCTACACAATGCTGCCATATACTGTACGTCTTGTGTTCAAGCAGCTCATACAAAATATAGTTATATTTTGTAATTAAGAGCTCTTTGGCGACCTCCAGTGCTCTTGTAAAAAAAAAAAATTACATTAAGTGAGAAGCTGGATGATGACAGATGTAATCAATTTAAAGTACACCCTCATTTCCCCCTACCTTTAATCATTAAACTAACCTACACCATTTCAGTGCATAAGCATATAAAAATGTGTATTTAATGCAACTCAAAACAGCTACAAGTTAAACTTAGCACAGATGCAAAAGTGGGGAAAAATGCAAGAACTGGGTGTAAACTTGGGTTTGCTGTATGAAGGCTGCTGATAATCCCATCCACTACCCACCTCTCACTGCTGTACATGGATTGAGATGTTCTGAAATGTGAAACGGTGTGCGGTCACCATTAATACACTCTAGGTTGTATGTGAGACGTTTCCATTGGTATTTGAATGGTGGACCCAAGAACATCAAGAATAACTTATCTAAGCATTCTGGTTGGAGGACTTGTTGGTCATTTGTGAGCTGTGGCGCCTTTCCATTTTAGAGCTTTCACACTGTGAAAGGGTATCATGGCCATACTCCTACAGTGGTGTGAAAGTGTTTGCCCCCTTCCTGATTTCTCATTTTTTTGTATGTTTGTCACACTTAAATGTTTCAGATCATCAAACACATTTAAATTTTAAACAAAGATAACACAAGTAAACACAAAATGCAGTTTTTAAATGAAGGTGTTTATTATTAAGGGAAAGAAAAAAATCCAAACCTACATGGCCCTGTGTGAAAAAGTGATTGCCCCCTTAACCTAATAACTGGTTGGGCCACCCATAGCAGCAACAACTGCAATCAAGTATTTGCGATAACTGGCAATGAGTCTTTTACAGCGATGTGGAGGAATTTTGGCCCACTCATCTTTGCAGAATTGTTGTAATTCAGCCACATTGGAGGGTTTTCGAGCATGAACCGCCTTTTTAAGGTCATGCCACAGCACCTCAATTGGATTCAGGTCAGGACTTTGACTAGGCCACTCCAAAGTCTTCATTTTGTTTTTCTTAAGCCATTCAGAGGTGGACTTGCTGATGTGTTTTGGATCATTGTCCTGCTGCAGAACCCAAGTACGCTTCAGCTTGAGGTCACGAACAGATGGCCGGACATTCTCCTTCAGGATTTTTTGGTAGAGAGCAGAATTCATGGTTCCATTTACCGCAGCAAGTCTTCCAGGTCCTGAAGCAGCAAAACAGCCCCAGACCACCACATTACTACCACCATATTTTACTGTTGGTATGATGTTCCTTTTCTGAAATGCTGTTACTTTTATGCCAGATGTAATGGGACACACACCTTCCAAAAAGTTCAACTTTTGTCTTGACAGTCCACAGAGTATTTTTCCAAAAGTCATGGGGATCATCAGAATGTTTTCTGGCAAAATTGAGATGAACCTTTATGTTCTTTTTACTCAGCAGTGGTTTTCGTCATGGAACTCTGCCATGCAGGCCATTTTTTGTCCAGTCTCTTTCTTATGGTGGAGTCATGAACTCCACCTTAACTCAGGCAAGTGAGGCCTGCAGTTCTTTGGATGTTGTGGGGTCTTTTGTGAGCTCTTGGATGAGTTGCCGCTGTGCTCTTGGGGTAATTTTGGTCGGCCAGCTACTCCTGGGAAGGTTCACCACTGTTCCATGTTTTTGCCATTTGTGGATAATGGCTGTCACTGTGGTTTGCTGGAGTCCCAAAGCTTTAGAAATGGCTTCATAACCTTTTCCAGACCGATGGATCTCAATTACTTTGTTTCTCATTTGTTCCTAAATTTCTTTGGATCGCAGCATGATGTCTAGCTTTTGAGGATCTTTTGGTCTACTTTACTTTGTCAGGCAGGTCCTGTTTAAGCGATTTCTTGATTGAGAACAGGTGTAGCTGTAATCAGGCCTGGGTGTGGCTAGAGAAATTGAACTCAGCTTTCCAAAGATGTGATAAACCACAGTTAATTTATGTTTTAATGGGGGGGGGGGATCACTTTTTCACACAGGGCCATATAGGTTTGGATTTTTTTCCTCATTAATAATAAACACCTTCATTTAAAAACTGCATTTTGTGTTTACTTGTGTTATCTTTGTCTAATATTTAAATTTGTTTGATCTGAAACATTTAAATGTGACAAACATACAAAAAAAAGACAAATCAGGAAGAGGGCAAACACTTTTTCACACCACTGTAGAACATTCCACCCTAGGAATACTCCCCCATGGGCTATTCAATGTACAACATTTTTCAGTGACAAGAAAAACTATTTGCCACCATAAAAAAAATGTTGGCAAACTGTTGAGCAACCTTTTACGAACCTCGACGAAACGCCAACAATTGCAGTGTGCAGGAACATTCCTCAGCATTCACCATTCTTCGAGATACTAGCCTTAGATGCATGGCATTACAGACTTGTGCAGAAATTTAGAAATAGCTCAGGTCGAGAAATATTCCTGCGGGGAATGGTCCACGGAAGAGAACCCAGAGGTTGGGGGGTGGGTCTAAATACAAAAGTAGGTGTTACTGTCGCTGAAAAAATGTTAACATCATCTGCACATAGTATGCAGTGGCCGTCATATAACAATGAACAAAGTCACTGCTGTAAATAGAACTGGCGTAATCAAAGTCTAACTTTCATGTTAAGACTTTATGTTGTTCACCATACCAGCTGAGCTTTTAATGGACTCACAAACACCGTCTTGCTTCTTTTACTTTGCCAAAGAATTCAGTTACTTCTACCAACTGATTTAGAGTCAGTAGTTCAACTCTATATTTCTTCACACAAACATTAACTCACTTTATGTCCATGTGAACTGTATGTATCTACAGGTCGGACTAGAGGCGGCTGTGTGAGGTGCCAACAGAGCCATTCTCTCCAGCTGGCAGTCAAAGTTCTCTATGGATTTGTGGCATTCCTCATCATTACTGTGGCAGTTTTGGCGTCACTCGGTGAGCTCAGTTTTACTAATGATTTTTGACTTATAATGTAAAAAAAAAAAAGAAGAAATGTCCCAGAATTTATCTCCAGGGATGGTTACATTTAACCTAGTGGTGATTTACTGTTTAAAACTGACTGAGTGTACATTAACAAGTAGGGGGGTTCTGGGAATAAGTCAAACTTTTCTACTTCTTTTATACCTTTTGCTTGTTCTAATAAAACCCAAATCCCTTAAACTCTCCCACTGATGAAATGAACGTGTCCTTGGTGATGTGTGCCATGTTTTACCTGACAGCTGCTCAGCACTCACAGATGCTTTTTACATTAGCATCCCTTTTTATTGGGCCAAAAGGCTTTAAATTTCAGCCGTTTACAACTGCTAAGGAATCTTAGAGGAGAGAGTGAGCCCGTAGAGTGATGCAAAAGTCCCACAACGCACACAAGACTGTATAACATAATATAACATAACATAATAAAGCCGTGCTTTTTTCATACTACCTGTGGGGGCATTTTGTGCAGTTTTTCTTGACACCCTTAAGGGTAAGTTAAGGGGGAGATGGGGGACATGTTCCTCCCAACCTGGAAAAAGGAGACAATTGTCACCCCCAGTATCATCAAAACCTTTTGCATAATGTTCCACAACTGAATAAAATGCATTCAGTACTATGCACAAACAAGTTTTCCCATAAAGTTAAAACTTTTTCTCATAAATTTGCATCATTTTTCATGTACATTTGCAACATTTTCTCATGAATGTGTGGACGCCTCCCACTTGAGGTGTTTCGGGCATGTCCCACTGGAAGGAGACCCCGGGGCAGACCCAGGACTCACTGGAGAGACTATGTCTCCCAGCTGGTCTGGGAACGCCTTGGTATCCTCTCTGAAGAGCTGGAGCAGGTGGCTGGGGAGAGGGAAGTCTGGGCTTCTCTGCTTGAACTGCTGCCTCCAGCGACCCGGACCTCCGGAAAAGCGGTAGAAAATGGATGGATGGATGTGCGAGCTTTTTCATCATAAATTTGCAAATTTCGTCTCATAAATTTGCGAATTTTTTGTAAATTTGCAACTTTTTCCTCATAAATTTATTACTTTTTTAATCATAATTTTGAAACTTTGTTCTCATAAATGACTTTTTTCCTATAAAACTGCAACTTTTTTCTTCAAAAATTTGCAACTTTTTTGTCATAATTTTGAGACTTTTTCTTGTAAATCTGCAACTATTCTCATGAATTTCTGACTTTTCTTCATGAATCTGCACATTTCCTCATAAATTTACATTTTTTTTGTAAATTTGCAAATTTTCCTAATAAATTTGCTACATTTTTAATTATCATTTTGCAACTTTTTTCTCAAAAATTTGTGGCTTTTTCCTATAAATCTACAACCTTTTTTTTTATAATTTGCTACTTTTTTGGGGGAAATTTGCATTTGTTTTCCTCATAAATTTGCATTTTTTTTCTCACACAATTTTGTGACTTTTTCTTGTAAATTTGCAAACTTTTTTCTCATACGTTTCCTACATTTTCTTAATAAATTTGCATTGGGATTTATTTTTTTCATTATAAATTTGCAACTTTTTTCTCATAAATTTGCTACTTTTAAAATCATAATTTTCACCTCTTTTCTCATAAATTAGCAACTTTTTCCTTGTACATTTAAAACTGTTGTTGTCATGATCTGAGCACGGGGGTTTCCACTGTGCTCAGTCTCATGGTCTTTTTCTATATTTGTATATTTGTTGTATTTTGAGTTCTTAGGTTCCTGTCATTTTATCCTTGATTGGTTTACATATGTCTTGTATTGTTTCTTAATTCTACTCATTCTCCTGTTTATGTTCATCATAGTCTTGCTACTTATTTATTTGGTATTTGTTTGTATTTATCCCTCAGTCTTTATTTGTTGTCATTTTAGTCCTAGCTTTATATTTGTGCTTTTGTGTTCTCTCTCTCTCTTTCTCTCTCTCTCTCTTTCCTCGGGGCTGCAGCTGTCAGTGGCACTTCCGGTTTTTGCTCTGTAGTGTGTGGTGCTCTTGTCAAGCTGTCAGTCCCATCTCCTCCCCTCTCATTACTCACAGCTGATCTCAGTTTGTAATCCCTGCCACCTCCTGCCTGCTCATGTGATTCACACCTGGTATCATTTGTTATGATTGATTTCCTGCCTTATCTAAGAGGGGCCTTTTCATTCACCCCTTGTCACAGTCTCATCAACGTTAATTCCTACTCCGTTAGAACCCATTCCCGGTTCTAACACCATCCTGTTCTCTACCCGTTTTTCTTCTCATCGTAAATTTATGTTTGTGCACTGTTTAAATTTGTGTTTTCTTAATAAATACCACAAACTGCAGCCAGCGTTTGGGTCTCCCTCTTTGCCCTGCAGGGGCGATTCGTGACAGTTGTTCCCCATAAATTTGCAACTTTTTTCTCTTAAATGTGTGACCTTTTTTCCTGTAAATCTGTAATTTTTTCTCCTAAATTTCCTACTTTTTCATAATAAATTTTCATTATGATTTACATTTTTTTCATTGTAAATGTACAGTTTTTTCCTCATATTTGCTAGTTTTTAAATAATTTGGAACTTTTTTTCTTGTAAATTTGGGACCTATTTCTTATAACTTTGTAACATTTTCTTATCAATTTATGATTTTTTTCATCATGAATTTGAACATTTCCTCTTGTAAATTTGTGAATTTTTTTGTAAATTTGCTATTTTAATCATTTTCATGCTTTTTGGCAACTCTTTTCTCATAAATTTGTTACTTTTTTCAATAAATGTGCAACTTTTTAAAATTACTACTTCTTTCTTGTAAATTAGCATTTTTCTTACAAATTTGTGTCTTCTTTCTCATAATTTTGTGACTTTTACTTGCAAATTTGCAACTTTATTCATCATAAACCTGCAACTTTTTTCCTCCTAAATTTCCTTCTTTTTCATAGTCAATGTGCATTATGATTTACTCATTGTTTGATTCTAAATTTAAAACTTTTTCTTTACAAATTCACTACTTTTTAATCGTAATTTTGCAATTGTTTGTAAATTTGTAACTTTTTTTCTCATAATCTTGTGACTTCTTGTACATTTGCGTTTTTCTCATTATTTTAACTCTTGTAAATTTGCAACTTTTTTCTCATAAATTTGCAACTTTTTTTCTCTTAAATTTGTGACTTTTTCCTGTAAATTTGCAACTTTTTCAAT
This sequence comes from Pholidichthys leucotaenia, assembly GCA_020510985.1. NCBI lineage: Eukaryota > Metazoa > Chordata > Actinopteri > Cichliformes > Pholidichthyidae > Pholidichthys > Pholidichthys leucotaenia. Next base: position 293,192,409 of record CM035842.1, read on the forward strand.
GTAAATTTGCAATTTTCTTATAAATGCTGGTTAAATTTTTATTTTATGTAGCAGTTAAATTTATTTTCTGTTCTTCTCTCTAGACCAAATCCAAAGTTTCTTTTTAATGTTTTTTTTTGAGAGGGGTGAGATTTTATTTTATTTTTTAATATTTAAGGGTTTGAACTCTTCCCCATTACAAAAACATGGCCCCCTCCAAAACAATCTTGCCTAGGGCCCCAAAAAAGCAAAACTTATATAATGATATAAGTAAGCTTATTTGATGATAATGATGTACTATATCACAATATAAATTTTCTGTAAATTCTATAGTTTATATATAATAACCAACAAAAAGGACCATCTCTTTTTCTATGTTTTAAATTACATACTGAACAAAAATCAGTTGTACAAATTCATCTGTCATTAATTTTATGCACATTTTTTCCACTCTAAATTTTGCAGTGTTGTTATAAAGTAGTTTTTAATGTGCATTTGAGATGACTTTATTCAACTTTATTCATTATCACTACTTGACTAATTAAAAATGATTGGAAATCAAGCTATGTTAAGAGCCAGTTTGTTCCTCCGTAGGGTGGCCAACTTTCTCACAGCCAAATAAGGGACGGGGGGTTTTAACTATTGCTCGGTGCCACAATGTTGTGGACATTAGTATTGTCATAATACTGGGATTTTTTTTGTCAATACCTTAAAAATACTGATATACAATGTCATATTTAATACTACAAGGAAAAAAAATACCACACACCGTATACCTAGAAACGTCTGATTTTACCAAATACAGAATCTCAGTTTAAAAATGTGTAATAGCTATGTTTTTAATAATGGATTGCATTTATATAGCACTTTTCATGATGCCCAAAGACACTTTACAATGAGTCCATTATTCAATCACTCCCCAGACAATGATAGTGGTAAGCTACCTCTGTAGCCACAGCTGCCCTGGGGCAGACTGATGAAAACATGGCTGCCAATCAATGCCAACGGCCTCTCCAACCACCACCGAACATTAATTCACATTCATACATCAGTGTCATGAACCATGAACACACTGGAGGCAAGGTGGGTAAAGTGTCTTGCCCAAGGACACAACAACAAGGTAGGGGGAGTGGGATTCGAATCACCAACCCTCTGGTTATTGGGCAACCTGCGCTACCTCTTGAGCCACTATGACTTAATTTTTGTTTCTCTTTGAGAATGAATGCAACTTTGAGCTAGAAAACACAACTACACTGCAAAAAGTCAAATATAAGTAAAATAAAATAAATTAAAGCTGTTTGCTTGTCTTTTTGTCTGACAAGATATTTATTCTTGCTGCGCAGTTTATGTGTAAGAAAATGTTACATGCTTTCCAATAGTTTTAACTTGTTTTATGCAATTTGATAAGCCAAATTTTCTTGCTCTGTTGGCAGATATTTTTTTCTTAAAATAAAGTTTTCCGGCAATAGATAATTCCAGTCAAAATTAGAAAAAATATCTGCCAACAAAGTAAGATTAAATTGCTTAAAACAAGTAAAAACCTTAGTAAAGCAAGTAAAATCTTCCAAAGAACTGCCCAACAAAAAGAAATTCTTGTCAAAATTATCTTGTGAGAGAAAAACAATCATAAAGCCTTGATTTAGGATATTTTCTTACTGAGATTTCACTTTTTTCAGTGTGACAGATACTGCCTTCAGCATAAAATTACATCAGTGAAGTATTCCTGATCACAACAGCAGCAATGGAAAACCTACACAGGTGGCTGGAATCACTGCAAATAGCATGTCTTAACTTTTAGAAGTGTTTTCTTCTGGCCTTCTTTCAAGAAAAATCCTTCATTACGTCCTTTAAGTCCAGCTCACGAATATCATCATACTCTATGGATACAGGCTTGATCCAGTCTACGTTTTACCAAGTTCTGAGTCCACTGTTCCATACACAGTTGTCTGATGTACAGTAAGTAATCATGGCCTTTCTTCTCTTTTCTCCTCCAAGTGAGTGCTTTAACGGCAGACCTGTCTCCTCGTAGCAGCCTCCTCCACTCACTGCTCCAGCTTAGAAAAATCCTTTATGCTTCAGGAATTTTTTTTTTTTTTTTCCCTCTTAAAAAAACAAAAAAAAACAACAAAAAAAAACAAACAAAAAAAACAAAAACAAAAAAACAAAAAAAACAAAACACTGCCAGTGCTCAAGAAAATACACAATGAAATAAGTGATTGTTACACAAAGCCCATATAACTACAAAAGTGTAAGCAGTCCATGCTAAGCAAGTTTCATGATACAATCCTTTCATGTTACAGGCTGAGTCTTCTTTTTCTTAATGTGATCCATAAATGGTCCCCAAATTTTAGTAAACATATCTTGAGTATTAGACAAATGATATCGAATCTCTTCAAGGTACAAGCAGGATGCCAAATCATTAAGCCAGTTAATATAACTGGGCGGCGTATTGGCCTTCCATTCTTTCAGAATGACCCTCTTCGCAACAATCATGCCAAACCTAATAGCATGCTGAAGTGACTGTGAGCAGAGCAAAGTTTGATCTGAACAACCAAGTATTACTGTTAAGACATCAGGTATTATGACTTTTTTATATATGACACTGTACAAATTAAAAATCTGAGACCAAAAATTTTTAAGCGAGGGGCAGGAGAAAAATAAATGACATAAAGTACCATCACTTATTTTACACTTGTCACATAGTGGTGAAATGGTCGGAAAAAGTCTATTAAGGCGGGTCTTAGAGTAATGTAATCGATGTATTACTTTAAATTGTATTAGCTGAAGTCTGGCATTTACTGAACATGAATGAATACCAACTAAGGCTCTTTCCCATAGATCATTTGAGATCTCTATACCTGCATCCCTCATCCATGCCTCCTTGACATGGGTCGAAGACGTTGGCCAAGAGAAAAGATTAACGAATTCTGAAACTAAATGCTTGGAGGTTGGGTGTTTTCTCAAAACCTCATAAAAATCATGTTGTACAGGAAGTTTGACAAAATGGGTTAAAGACTGTTGTACAAAATGTCTAATCTGCAGGTACCTGAAAAAATGATCAGGTGGGAGATTGAACTTCATTTGTAACTGTGTAAAAGATGCAAAGTCCTTATTGATATACAGGTCCTTTATTAAAAGAATACCTTTATTTGACCATTGCCTGAACACAGGATCTGATAAAGCTGGTTTGAAGGCAGGGTTTTGGCATATAGGTGCATATATAGAAAGGTCAGGAAGATGCAATATCTTCTTAATTTGTTTCAAAATTCTGAAGGAATTGTACAGCACAAAGTCATGTCTGAACACATTCAGAGGGACGTCGACCTTGCTAAATAATAAAGCAGATAAAGATGTACAATGAGGGATTGACAGTTATGAGATTCAAGTGCAGGCCAACACGGTATTTGATCCACATTATGATTATCTTGGGACCAGAAGACCAAGGCCCTAGCGTTGCAGGCCCAATAATAATGTCTCATAATAGGCAACCCAAGACCACCCTCGACCGAGGGTTTTTGGAGATGTAATTTAGAGACACGGGGGTTTTTGCCAGCCCAAATAAAGGAGATAATAATGGAATCAACTAATTTAAAAAAAGATGCTGTAAGAAAAATTGGCAGATTCTGAAATAAATATATAAATTTAGGAAGTACAATCATTTTGACAATATTTACTCGTCCAATTAGAGAAATTGGTAGTAATTTCCATTTCTCAATCATGCCCCTAATCTTATTTAATAGTTCTGTAAAATTCAATTTGAAAATAAGTTTGGGATTCCTAGGGATGGTGATTCCTAAATATTCAAAGTGCTCATTTGATATTTTAAAAGGTAATGTGTTGAGAAATGTTTTATCTAGACCATCTGAAAGAGGCATGAGAACACTTTTCTCCCAGTTAATGGTAAAACCAGAGAACTGACCAAATTCCCTAATGATCTCGAGAAGAGGTGGAAGAGACTGTTTAATGTCAGACAGTGTCAAAATGACATCATCAGCGTACAAGCCAATAGTGCATTCAGATGCGCTATATCTAAACCCAACTATTTCAGGCTCCATCCTGATGGCAACAGCAAGTGGTTCAAGCGCCAGAGCAAAAAACATTGGCGATAGACAACAGCCCTGCCTGGTCCCACGATGTAATAAAAATGGGGCAGATTTATTGTTGTTAGTAAGTACATATGATCTAGGATGTGCATAAAGCATTTTTGCGATAGCTATAAATCTGTCACCAAAGCCAAATCTTTTAAGAGTAATAAACATATACTCCCACTCAATTTGATCGAAGGCCTGCTGTGCATCCAAGGAGACAACAGCAGAATATGGTGGGTTGTTAGAATACATGACGTTCAGAAGTCTACGAGTATTCGAAAATGCAAACCTTTCGGGGATAAACCCGGTTTGATCACTATGAATTAAGGAACCAATGTGTTCGTTCAAGCGGTTTGCCAAAACTTTTGCAACAATTTTCTGGTCACTATTTAAAAGGCTGAGAGGGCGATAAGAAGCTAGATTTGTTTCATCTTTACCCTTCTTCAACAGTAGACAAATGTTCGCATCGTATAATGTCTCTGGGAATGATCCTTCCTTCACGGAAGAGTTTATCATACGAAGCAACAATGGAGCAAGTTTATCAATGTGAATTTTATAAAATTCAATGCCAAATCCGTCAGGGCCACAAGCCTTACCATTTGGAAATGAACGGATGGCAGCTTTGATCTCCTCTAATGTGAAGTCAGCATCCAACTGTTGTTTGGCATTTTCACTCAATGTGGGCATATCCAATCTATTTAAGAACCCCCATATATCTTCCTTTGATGACGATGATTTAGAGGTATATAAGTTTTTATAATATTCATAAAAAGTGTTATTTATCTGTAAAGGGTCAGTTATTAGTTCTCCATTAGATACAATTTTATAAATTGCCCGTTCAGCTTGAACACCTCTCAGCTGCCTAGCGAGTACGCTGTGTGCTTTATCACCAAGCTCAAATTGCTTTTGTTTAAGCTTTCGTATATAATTACAAACATGCTCACCAAGAATGCGGCTGTATTCAAGTCTTGCAGATACAATATTCTTTAGTATTTCATCTGATTTTGAGATACGAAATGATTCCTCCAACAAAGGGAGTTGGGCCTGTATTTCAGACATACGCTTCTGTTTAACCTTTTTATTATAAGACTGGTACGAGATAATATCACCCCTAATAACAGATTTAAATGTTTCCCACAGTGTGGAATCAGATACCTCACCATTATCATTAAAGTGTAAGAAATCTGTAATTTTGTTTGAGATGCTTTCACAAAAAGCTTTATCTGAATTTAATGCCGGATTGTATTTCCAATTATATGAGTGCACAAGCATGTTGAAGTTTATTTTAACAGACACAGGGGCATGATCAGAAATTAAAATATTGTTATAATCTGAACTAACAACGTTGGTAATTAAATTGGAATCAACGAGAAAATAATCAATCCTAGTAAAACTGCCATGTACCTGGGAGAAAAAGGAGTACTGTCTGTCCAAGGGATGTTGATGCCTCCAAATATCCACTAAATTTAGCGATTTAATAAGATTATTTAGGACTGGCACAGATTTTAACATGGGAGCAGTTGTAATGGAAGATCTATCAAGATGAGGGTCTAGGAAACAATTAAAATCACCTCCTATAATAATGTTACAGTTATTCTGTTCTGCAACAAGACGAAAAATTTTACAGAAGAAATCCGGACTATCAAAATTTGGAGCATATACATTTAAAAGGGCCAATGGCATAGAGTTTATGGTACCTATTACAAGCACAAATCTCCCACCTGGATCGGTCACCATAGACTTGAATACAAAAGGTATAGTTCTGCGCACTAAGATGGCCACTCCTCTGGCCTTTGAGGAAAAGGTAGATTGATAGACCTGGGATATCCATAAGGCTCTCAACCGTCTCTGTTCTGTGGGGGGAATATGGGTTTCCTGTAAGAAGATTATATCAGAGGACAATGATTTCAGATGTGAAAATACTTTTACTCTTTTGAGAGCTTTCCCCAAACCCCTACAGTTCCATGATGTGAACGTGAGATGACTCACACCTGATCCAGAAGAACCAGCTTGCATTCAAAAAAAAAAAAAAAAAAAAAATTTTTTTTAAATATATGGGCTTAGGCAGTAAATGGCTACACTGGCAGGCAAAACAAACCAAACAAAGAACAAATTAAAAAAGAAAAACATATTATAAAAACCCATTCCCTTAACGACGCAAAAAACAGGAACAATGCGGCAAAACCCACTAATACTTGGAAGACTGCTGGGTAACGGACACAGTTTTGCGTTTCAGCAAACCACCAATGGAGCCGCGCAGTCTTCTAATGTAAATCAATTAACTGAAAAAAAAGCTACACACAAAGACAATATAATTAACTTAGAATATGCCATCAAAAAAGGACAATGCAGAATAAAGTGCAGTATTAGAATGGCGTCAACAGCTGTATAATTTAAACAATGTGCACTTCGCCAGTTATACACTGTCAGTCAGGGAGTTGGCAAACCTCTCTGCATCCGCCGGAGTGTTAAACACTTTAACTTCACTGTTGCGAACGACCTGAAGTTTGGCAGGAAACCGTAGAGAGCACTTGGCGCCGGCATCAGTCAGCTTCTTCTTGACGTTGTTAAAGGCTTGACGCTGTGATGCAACCTCCGCCGTGTAGTCCGGGAAGATGTACACTTTATTGCCTTGATAACGGAGTGGACCCTGTTGTCTGCTGAGTTTAAAAATATTGGCCAAGTCGCGGTCATTGTGGACTTTGGCGATGATCATCCGTGGGCGCTCGTTGTCCGGAGGCTTAGGTTTGAGGCTGCGGTGGGCACGGTCAATTTTAACGGGCTTGGTCAGATTATTCGGGCCAAGCAACTCCGGTAGCAGTCGTGTCACAAACTCTGTGGGATTACCCTTCTCTTCTCCTTCTTTGATCCCCACGATCCTGATGTTTAACCTCCGCAAGCGCCCCTCCAAGTCATTTAGCTTAGCCTTGAGCCGACCATTTTCCACCTGCAACTCACGATAGCTAGCTTCCAGTGCCGTGATGCGAGCATCTGCGTCAGAGAGTGCCACATCCATGCTATCCAAGCGTTGTTCAGTCTGATTATGTTCATTCTGTAATATGCCCAAATACGTCTCCACTGTGCTTAAGCGACCCTCCACGGACTTTTTCAACTCTTCCATCTGCGCTGAAACTTTAGCTAGCTCAGCGCCATATTTATTAACTGCAGCTAATATAGCTTTGTTGCTAGCGCTAGCCGAGGCTGAATTTGATGATTTTACCTCGTCTCTCTTGGGTGGCATGATTGGAGGTTAGTTGGAGACAGCTCTGACAGTAAGTAGGCAAAAAGTTGGTAAGTAGGTGTAGCAAAGATAAACAAAATTTAGAAGTCTGCGACGGAGCCTCGTGAAAACACGTCTACTCCATTACTGCGCACGAGCGCCCCCCCGCTTCAGGAATTTTTGAGCAATTCATTTTCCCTAAGCTCGTTTCCTCTCAATAATTTCATGAGCACCACTTTCAAACTTTTCTCCAGACATTTTGACCAAGCAAATTACTTCTTACTCTCATTGGCGCTTGCATAGTCACATTTGACAAAACAATTCCTTGATAGGCTACTGTTACTGGTACCCAAGTGGGGCATTTGTAAATTACACCAATCAGCAGCCACACATGAATATCAAGTGATGGACATAGAATTTCACCAATTAATAACAATGTGATCTTTTTCATTGGCTCATGATAGGCCCTGATCTTCGTAGGCCCCTGGGCTTCAGCCCAGCCTAGCCTGCTCATTAAGGCAGCCTTAAAAAATTGAGATAACACATGTCCTGCTTGGGACAAACATATTTAGCCCAATAAACAGGACATCCCGGCTAAACCAGGACAGTTGGCAACCCTGTTCCTCCGACATGTTTTAATTTATTTAGTGTGTATACAACTACTGTCACGAACTTTTGTAGCTTTAGTAATATTTTTTCAGACAAAATTAAGAAACTTGGCAGTAATTTAAATGAAAGAAACGATGGTCTGATACACTATGTTTTCTGTTAGCGAGACGTCAGCATCGTCATTTAGCATTTGCTGTTTTATAATTACAGAAAGATGGTGTTAACGTTACTTACCTCCAATTAAAACAAGGTTAAAGGACTATCCTCTCTGAGCATGGTGGGAAAAAGTCCCACATCCCTGGCAAACAGAAATAGCGGCTATTTGACTAAAACATTAGCTTGCTATTAGCTGCTGTGCTAACCACCAGAACCCACACACCTGGTGCACTGCAGGGGCGAGGCAAGGCGGTGACAAGTAGAAACGGGGTATGTGTCTTTTAAATCCCAATATAAATGACAGTTTTATATGAAACGGTAGACTTTTCTTTTATCACATCACAGATATACATATATCGTCATATCGCACAGCCTAGAAACTACCCTGACTACAATAATACTGTATAACGTCCCCTTCAATATTTACTCTTTAGAAAATGTTCTGTTGATTGCCCACCAACAGTGAAATTAAATATCTGCCCATGTTTATACCTGCTCAGGAAATGTTGACAAACTGTTCAATTAGCCATCAGCCATCATGATGTGAGCATTCTTATATTTTAAGAGTATTCATGTGACCTTTGGCTGTATTCAAAAAATCTGAAACCCACAAAAACACCGTTTTGCAGTTAATAGGACCTTTGTGATTCATTACCGCATTTTTTTTACAGTAATATTTCAACATGTATTCAAAGCAAAATCAACAGTGACAAGATAATGGCCCTCTCCTCAAGCTTTATAAGCAGAAATGGCTCTTAGTTTTGGTTTGGATCAACTTTCAGCGCAGCTGTACAGCATCAAAACAAGTTTTAACATCAGCGGCAAAAATATTGCTCTTGGCTGCCGCTCTGTTTGTGTGTGCATGTGCAGAAAAAATGTCACAAACCTTTGATACCATATGCCCCACTGAGCATGTTTTTACACAAATAAATTGTCCCATGACAAGTGTAGACCATAATGACTTAATTTCACCTCTTTACAGTGAAATAAAAGGTGTTTTGTCGCATATAAAGCATTTAAATACATACTACAAGTAATGATATACAAATTTAAGGGTTGTATTTACACAAATGCATTAATGAATTTAATATTTTTGCCTCATAGCTGCATAAAATGGTGCAAAAGCTGTGAGCAGTGTTCAATATCAGTGTCACAACAGCTAATAGTGGATCAGATGTAATGTGCTGAAAACATGTGGATACATTTCTGCACGCAAACACAGCACAAGCCAACCTCCATTAGTCCCCTGAGTCAGAGTTTAAGATGCAGAAAAATCTTTTTAAAATGCACATCACACAAGCTTGCAGTCTCATGAATGTAAACTGCTCCACTGAAAACTTCATAGTCACTAAATTCTTGTTTCTCTCATGGGAAATATGTTAGAAAGGGCATAACCTGAGCAGCTGGCTAAACCATCAGTCCTCAGTGTTTTGGTTACATTTGTTGGCTAATGAAATCTTTGTGTTTTGTAGTCAGGGCTTATAAACTATAACTTCCCGTTTTTACTCCTTTAAATGCTTCCCATTTCCTGTTAACACTAAGGTGCAGCTGATGTTAATTATTTCTGGGTCCATGCAGCAGCCTTCACTTAAGTTTGTTAAATTCACCATATGTCTAAGGGTGATGATTTAATTCCTCCTAAACAGAACTGGGTGTGTGTTCATCTTTTTACTGAAACCTTAATTAGGTATTAATTGTCTATAATTTTGTCTGTAAACTTTAAATGTTTCCTTTTCTGTGTCTTCAGTGTTCAGGAAGGTGGAGAACCTGTCTGAGGAGGAATCGGTCTACCAGAAAAAGATCACCAAAGTCCAGCAAGGAATTGATGGTAAAGGCCCTGTCACCCCTTGATGATTTAGGCAGTGTTTGCCAAATGTATTAAAATTGGTCTAAAACACTGGCACATGCCGAAATTTGTACTTTTGGCCATATACATTGCATATCCATAACGAGTTGGACATATACATAACATATTAGTAACTCATATAGAATGTTTCGATAACTTATAAATAACTTAAATCAACGAATTTGTGACCCACTGGGGGACAACTGATGTAAATTAGCAGTATTGCTAAATCTGTTATACTTACATTTGTATTAATGCTCACTAGTATGTAATGTCCCTTTCAAATAAACATTAAACTTAAATGAATGCTTAGTGTGTTGCCGGCGTTCACAACTTATGCCCAACAATAATCTAACTTATGCATAAGTTATGCATAGCTTATCCTAACTTCTGCATAGTGTGGTCATGCCAAACTGCGGTAGCCTCCCGATCCATGAATCCTAGGTGTGAGAGAGATCATCTCTGTTCAACCGAGATGATTCTCTCCTCCAAAGACCATTGCATGGCGGGAAGTGTGATCAACCTGGCAGAGCTGTCAAATCTGTCAGGTCGGTCACGCCTAAAACAGCTGATGTGACATGCATGGAATGTGCTTTTGCCGATGTGGACCCGAAAACATCAGAGAGCTGCAGCTCAGGGACAGCAAAGTGTGATTTATCATGGAAAACAGCTGAGCTCTGTGCTTCTGGTGATCAGCTGATTGGATCCGCCTTCTCCAGTGTTCTGACATTTTGCCATACCTATCAGAACAGTGCTGGACAGCTAATGGTACAGACTGCAGTCAAAATTTGGGCTGCATGGTGGCGCAGTGGTTTAGCACTGTGGCAGCACAGTTTACCCTCGGCCGGGGGATCGCGGGGATCATGAGATCGTGGGTTCGATCCCAGCCCCCGACCAACAGTGAGCTGTGTGGAGTTTGCATGTTCTCCCCGTGTTGCGTGGGTTTACTCCGGGATTTCTCCGGTTTCCTCCCGCATACCAAAAACATGTAGGTTTAGGGCGCTCGCGCACGCAGCGACCGGCAGCCGGTGGCTTGTCACCAGACTGCAAACCAAATCTACCTACGGGTACAAATATGTAACAAAAAAAAACAAAAAAAAAAAAAAACATGGCAAGGAGGACTAAGCAGCAGTTTGGATCTTCATAATATCCTGTAGCTTGAAAGTGTACAATTAAGTTGGCTCGGACAGTTCCCGATAGATGTCATTAAATGAACAAGTATACGTGTTTAGCTCTGTGTGTGTGTATGTGCTGCAGGCAGCAGCTAAGCTGATCAGAACAGAGAGCAGGTGGATCAAGTCAGCTCTAAATTAGTAAAGGTGTCACCTATTCTACATAGAGACCATCACACAGTCAAAATATGTCAAGGTATGAAACATCTCTTTACTTTGTCTGAATAGAAGAAGACCAGTTTATTGGGTTCCTCCTGTGAACCAACGCTGCCAATACACCATTATAGGGTAGCTGTAAGTTAGAAATCCTTTCAGTAAGTTACACATAGGTTCAAAGAGTTACTCATATGATAGAAATAAGTTTGGGGTATGCTAGACATCTATCTGAACGTATATTGGCTTATGAGTAACTCATGAGTCGCTTACAAGTAATGTTTGTGAGCGAACGCATAACTTACCAACAAGTTATGCTCCGGGTATGCTGGGCATTTCAGTCATACGCTGGATACATTGGAAATTTCTCAGCATGCTGAAAATTTTCAGAGTTGCTCGGTGTACAACGCCATATACCAGCATGCCTCAGCATTTTTCAGCGTGCCCTTAACTTATACAAAACTTACCCATAACTGATTCGAAATACACCAGTGTATTCTACAAATTTTTCATAAGTTTGGCAAACACTGCCTAAATCGTCTAGTTGTGACAAGGCCTTAAAGTAACTAGATTAGCTAACAAATTCATGTTTTCAGTGTTGGATGTAAAATAAACTGTCGCAAGGAGTTCTTGAATTTTCTTTTTGTTTGTGTTTTGGTGTATTTATTTTCCTGGTTTTGGCGCTCTTACCCTCATATCTCATGGAGCGGAGAATGCTCATTCAGGAATGTTGCACTTTTTGGGCTTTGTCAGGGTTTGTAAAAGGTTGCCAAAAAATCTTTCTTGTTGCCAAAATTTAACATGTTCAAAATTTTTGTACAAATGTATTTTACAAATTTTTCATAAGTTTGGCAAACACTGCCTAAATCGTCTAGTTGTGACAAGGCCTTAAAGTAACTAGATTAGCTAACAAATTCATGTTTTCAATGTTGGATGTAAAATAAACTGTCGCTACCAACTGTTTAAGACCGTTTATGACAAAACTGTTGGCAACCTTGAAAACTGTGTGTGAACTGTTATGCAAACTTTTACAGACCCTGACAAAACCCAAAAAGTGCATTGTTCATTGACATTCATCAGCATTCACTGCTTGTGAGATATTAGCTTGATTTTCACCACGATTTGTCAGAAAAGTTGGCAAATCTAAAAATCACCACTTTATCAGCATTCGCCACACCGTGAGATGTTACCCTGAGAGTGCTTTCATGCCTAACCCGTTTGGTCTGGACTTTCAGACTTTTCATTTTGATTCAGACCAAAATATTTGGTGCGAAACCTCTCCCAACTAACGGTCCAGTCCAAGAAGCTGAAACACAAATGTAGTCATGACAACAAGCTTGGTGGAACAGTGGTTAACACTGTGGTAGCACAGCAAGAAGGTCACGGGATCGATTCCACCCCTGACCATCATGGGTTCGATCCCACCCCCTGACCAACAGTGACCGTTCTGTGTGGAGTTTGCATGTTCTTCCCATGTCTGCGTGGGTTTCTCCCGGGTACTCCGGTTTCCTCCCACAGGCCAAAAACATGCAAGTTAGGTTATTTGGAGACTCTAAAGTGGCCCTAGGTGTGCATGTGAATGGTGAAGGGATTGGTGCCGCACCTTGGCTGCTTCATCCATCCAGGTGGATGCTCTGAATTTCCGTCTGGGATTAATAAAGTATACAAAAAAAGATGTAGTTGCATCATGTAAAGTTGAGATGAGATTGATGAGATGAGATTCAACTTTATTGTCATTACACATGTATGAATACAAGGTAACGAAACGTGACTTGGCATTTGGGCACGCTCTGCAGAGCGTATCCAAGGCCGGGGCAGCCGCTAGGCGCCAGTCATAAAGAAGAAAGGAAAAAAAAAAAAAGAAAAGAAAGGATATGACACAATAGGCGAGAGAAAAAAACATGTTTTATCAAATTGACGCTTAATGAGTAAGCGAAATTTTGATTGCAGGCAAAAAAACCCTCAATGCATAGTTAGTAGACATTTAGTAGACAAATCACAAAGCATTATCGGTTGTGGGGGTTAACCGAACTGCCACACGCTCCCCCCCAGAGGGTGCGGCAGGGGGCCGAGACCTCGATAATCCATCTGTGTGAGCGAGCTGTGGGAGAAGCTCGCTACAGGCGGAGGAGGAGGGAGGGGAGGGGTAGTAAGTGCCGGCAGGGGGTGTAAAATCGTCCCGAGCTGCGCAAAAATTGCTTGCTGCTCCGCAACGTCGAGGGGCTGTCCCGTTGCGCGTGCGGAGATCACAAGAAGAAAAATTAGTCTCTGACTCCTCTTGTGGCCATGAAGAAAAGCAGGAGCGGCTGTAAGAAAAAATAAACAAAAGCAGAGGGACTGGCGTGTTGGCTTTAGGTGCAGGAGCAACCCCAAAGCCCCCGGGAACAGCTGACGGCTGAAATCCCTTTGTGCCATGGCTGAGACCATTAAAAAAATCCAGTGGCGAGCTGCATGCTTGCTTCAGGTGAACGAGCAGCCCTGAAGGTTCTGTGAGCAGCGGCGGAGGACGATGGCGGTCTCTGGAGCCGTTACTTGTCCCGTGCGTAATGCGCCGTCCTCGTAACTCCCCGGTGCGTGCGCGGGGGTTCCGTGCGTGGGTGGGCCGCTGGAGTGGCGAGTCAGGGTGCAGAAACTTGGTGGAGATCGGCGCAGACGGCGCCGATAAAAATCCAGGTTGAGCTGTGGCTGTAGATTGGCCATGGTGCGTTGGAGCTGTGAGAGGAAATAGACGATCTTTGTTCCTCAGGCTCGGGTGGATGAGTAGGATCGCTGAGAGGGAGGCGTAGCGGTGAGAGGGAGAAAACGTTCTGTGTCCCTCGGCTGGTCCAGCGTGGACGTCCCGATCTCAGGCGAGGGTCGCGCCATGACGTTTTCTGCAGTTTTCCCGGTCGTGGGTGATGTCCGGAGAACGGCTCGCCTGTGTTGGCTCCGCGTCGAGGTCTCCCTGAAGCCGCAGGGAGGGCGGACCCGTCAGGCCGCTGCGACGGAGCATTCATGCCCGGGTGCTGCGTTCGCTGGCCGCTCGTTTTTTTCAGCGTCGGTTCGCCAGCGTGGCCGTCCAAATCAGAAGGCTGCGTCGCACAAAGCGTGTGCGTCTTCAAGGGGTCACCAGTGCGGCGGCATGAAATAAAGCGGCGTCGTTGGAGGTTTTAAGGAAGTTTTATTATCATACCGCTGTCACAAGCTCCGCTCCCGGTGCCGTGCATGAACGCCGAGAACGAGCCCACGGCTCTCAGAGAAGGAGGGACACAAAGTCTGTGTCCTGCAGCAGAGGTTGAAGTGAGAGTGAGAGATGAGTTGTTTGGTTTGCTTGGATAAAAGGCAGTGTGAAACCAAACCTAACTGGACCAAATGTAGACAACAACAACCCAGACCATCAATGGCAGAATAGCTCATTCCTGTCATGACTGGGGCACGGACAGAGACTGTGCCCATGCTTCATTTTCACTTTGATCTTTGTTCTCCTTATTATTATTATCAGTATTATTATCATTAAGTGTCCTTTGTGCAACCCAGTCATTAGTCATTGCATGTAGTCCTGTGCTCAGCCCCTGTTTTTGTATTGTGGTTGTCTTTTGTAATTTGGTTATTATTATTATTTACATTGTGTGTCTTCTGTGTTTTCCCTGGTCTGCTGTACTTATCCTGTTTGTCTTTATTGTCATTATTGTGGTCTGGTATGTATACTTGTCTCCTTGTTGTCCCCAGCTCCTCATGTTTCCATTCCCATAGCCATTTCATCATGTGTGCTCCTGTTTAGCCCGATTGCCATCCCAGCTGTTCTGCGTTCCCCTAACTATCAGTTACCCTATATATCCTGATTTGTGATTGTGCTCTGTGTTGGGTCATTGCATCGTTTCCTCCTGTCATGCTCCCAGCGTATCCCACAGTTTCCTCCGTGAGTTTTATTTGCTGTATGTTTTCTAGTTAATTCCAGCCCCCGTGCTGCACCTTTGTTTGTTTCATGCACCTTACTCCTGCCTGCACCTTGGGTCCTTCGATCCACCTTGATACTGCCGGGAGGCAGAATATTATGACAATTCCGGCCTGACGAAATCACCCCAGGAGTGCTCAAATCGCCTGGCTGTTGACCTTGACCTTAAGCACAGCCTAGAAGCATCTAGGATAGTCAAGGTCAGTGGCCTAGGAGGAAAGTCAAGGTCAGTGGCCTAGAATGAGTAATGTTTTTCGTGAAATCCTAAATGCCCAGATCTTCTGACTTTTGACAGTGACCTTGACCTTGACCTTCAACCTGGATGCAGACCTACAGTATGTGAGGGTCATTGTGAGTAAGTTTGGGGACCACTGGGGCAACAGCCTAGAAGGAGTAGCAATTTTCATGAAATCACTGCAGTGCCCAGGTCTCCTGACCTTTGACCTTGACCTCCAACACAAATTGAATGCAGACCTACCTCAGGATCATTGTGAGTGAGTTTGGAAAGCATTGCTGTAATTTTCTACAAGGATAGCGATTTTTCTGAAATCACACAAGTGTCCAGATCTCCTGACCTTTGACTTTGACATTGACCATGAGCACAACTTGAATGCAGACCATCCTGAGGATCATTGAGTTTGGTGACCATTGGGACAAACGCCTAGGAGGAGTAGCGGTTCTCATGAAATGTGGATGGACAGACAGACGGACAGATGACAGACACCACGTCATCCCATTGGCTCCCTTTGGCTCTTCCTGAATGAGCTAAAAAGGAACCTTGGTGTGGACTTTCAGATGTAAAAACGCACTTAGATACATCTTTCCCTGACTTATGAAGGTCAATGCATTCCTTCCTCATGCGGTTTATGCACGGTCTTGTTTCTTCCTTATGGATGACTAAAAGAATTTTGCAACTACATACGAGGGGGAACTTAAAAGTTCATAGGCCGAAAAGTTCATAATGGTCAAATTTGAACAAGTGTGGTTTATTTTTCAGCAGTCTTCCCTTGGTTCACACACTTCTTCCATCGGTGTTGCAGTGCTTGGATCCCTGCGGTTGAAAAATAAACCACATTTGGTCAAATTTGACCACTATGAACTTTTCAGCCCCCCCCCCCCTTTCCCATAAAGTGTAAAAGGAGTATCACAAAACACAAATCCACAACTTGATTTGCTTTTTGGAAGTTCTTTAGAAAATTTCAGTTCATTGTTCAGATATTCAGCTAATGACGTGTCAGAATTAGCTAGTTCAAAGAGTTTTCACTAGTGGCATTTTTTCCAGTTATTTGTTGGAGGTTGTTGAATGGCCCACCAGATTTCTGACCATACACATATTCCAACACAACATTTTGTGCAAAGTTTTAAGACCAAAATAGACGCCTCCATTAAAGCTGCTACTGTGCTCGCTCTGTTGAAAGTGCTAATAAATAGTACTTTTTACTTGAGCTTTAGGAGCTCAAGTATCATTCTGAATCGTTATGTCCTTTTTGAGCATGGTGCCTGCTTCCCGACTTATATAATTAGAAATCAGACTTCAGGGCAAGTGTCATTAGACAACTTTCAGTGAATAATTGGAAAAATTCCACCAGGGTAAACTCTCAGAACAGGCTCTACCTGCACCCATATCACCAAACAACAAACAGGCACAGATATTTGTTTTCAGGGCTCAAAACAGACTCTACAGGCTTAGCTTAAAAGATCATAACATTTTTTGATACTGAAATCAAATTTTGATTGGTCGAGCAACATTTCTCTCCCACTTACTGAGCACTCTCTAAACAAGTTCCATCCTGAAATGCTGTTGTTTTTTTTTTTTCTCATGCAAGAAAGGACTTTTTGAAATGTAAAATTTTTTTGAGGTTTATGCCGTTGGACAGGTTAATTGTGTTAGCTGTGATGGTAGGAACAGTTACCCCATTAGCTGTGGCATCCTTTGGATCCAACATGACTGAGAGCTAAATGGAGGCATATTCCCACATATACTAGTGATTCCACCAGATGTGCTGCAGCATGTTTTAGAAGAGTCCCAGATTTTTCTCTTTCTATCGTGCCACTAAAAATAGCATTTTTTGGTGCCTTTTTCTTAACAAAAGCCACATTAAGTGCACATGGAGATGAAGTAATAGGGTTGAGACAAAAGAAAGGCATTGGAAATCGTAGTAACTTTCAGAATAAAATCCATGTGCAAGCCTGTTCATTATATACACAGATATACTCAGTAATTTTACTACAATGTTACTGGAGTGTTAACATTAAAGGAAGACTCATGGTTTTTATCTTCAACTGGATGTCATACTAGAGCTTTGCTTTCAAACTAAAACAAAAGCTGTAGCTTGGCCACAGCTTGGCACAACACTGGCCGTCATCACTTCATCTTCTGCCTTCCATGCATGCTAACAACTAATCACAACTCTGTCATCGATCGGGTGGCTCCCCATGCTTTTCTGTTGCCTTGCAGCAATTGAGGGTCTCCCATCCCAGTTGGTTAATCTCCCGTAGTTCCTTTGCAGCCTTCAATGAGTGAAGTAGAATGGGCATCCATCAGAAGGGCCTCTGAAAGTGGGTTTGCGGTCAGGTAGAATGGGCATCCATCAGAAGAATCCAATCCAAGTAGAATGGGCATCCATCAGAAGGGCCTCTGAAAGTGGGTTTGCGGTGGAGGTCTGCTCCAATCTTTAGACTGGTTGATGTTCTTTGGAGCCTGGATGGGCACAGGTCGGACCTGGCTTTGCTGTGGCACAAACGCCTTGTGAGAGCCCTTGTGGGGTTGGAAAGGAACCTCGAGAGACCCGCAGCTGAAAATGGGAGATGGCAGAGGTTCGAAAAGAACAAGCCAGCTCACAACCAACAGAACCTCTGGCCCAATCTGAGCCTCTGGGCACTGGCCCAATCCGAGGAGAGAAGGCCAACAGAAACAAAAAACATCAACTGATAGATATGCACATAAGTTAATAATTAAAAGCAACATAACGACTAGCACTAAGACATGTTTTGGTTTGTTTCACAGGCTCATTAGAACATGTACAGGGTTATTTAAAATGGGTAAATGTTTGATAAGTGACAAACAGTATTTATGTTACGAAATGATAACTTGGTTGACAAACCATTGTGACGGGAGGTTCTGTGCATCAGTTAACAAAATAAGCCATATAATAATTGGGAGTAAGGTATATATTTCGGTGTGATTCGCAGGGTCATTAAAGGCCATGCAGAGCTATCTTGAATAGGTAAATGTTTTATAACTTGAGTAAATGCTGTGAAATATGGCAATTCACTCCCACAATCCTTTGCAACACTACTCACAAAAAGTTAGGAATATTTGGCTTTCGGGTGAAATTTATGGAAAATGTAAGAAGTTCACACTACAGTGATATAATATCATGAAAGTAGGGCATTTAAGTAGAAGTATGCAATGGTGATTTCCTCATCTCAAGCAATTTATTGAAAAAAAAAAGCCCACAACAGTGGGGGGTATACCATAACAAAAAATGTCAGTGTCTCAAAAACTTGTCATGTGCCCTTGAGCATCAACTACAGCTTGACAACGATGTCTCACGCTATTCACAAATCAACTCATTGTCTGCTGAGGCATTGCATTCCACTCTTGAAGGGCAGCCCTCAGGTCACTGAGGTTGTGGGGTGCAGGGTTACAAGCCTCTACATGGCGACTCAGCTGATCCCATAGGTTTTCTATGGGATTCAGGTCTGGAGAAAGAACAGGCCACTCCATTTGAGGTACCTCAGCCTCCAGCAGCCGTTCCCTAATGATGCGACCTTGATGAGCTGGAGCATTGTCGTCGATTAAGATGAAATTAGGCCTGTGTTGTTCATGCAGGGGCACAATGGCTGGATTAATGATGTTATTCAGGTAGTACCAGCTTGTCACTGTACCATTCACAAGGTGTAGGGAAGTTCTGTATTGACTAGACACACCTGCCCAGACTGTAAGACCACCACCACCTAAGGCTCGTCTGGTGACACCAGTGACTGATGCATAGTGCTCTCCTTGACGTCTCCAACATCATTGGCGGCCATTATTTCTACTCAATGTGAATCGACTTTCATCAGAGAACAACAGTGAAGCCCACTGGTCCCTTGCCCAGCGTAAATGCTCTCTGACCTATGCAAGATGATGACGCCTGTGCCTGATGGTGTGGTCAAGTACCCTTGGAGGTCATCTAGCACGCAGACCATGCTGACGTAAATGGTTTCAGATGGTCTGACGTGACACTTGGGTGCCTCTCACCTCCCTTAAATGTGCCTGGAGTTGAGCAGCATTCATCATCCGGTTCCACAGGACACTGTTGACAATGAAAGTGGTCATCAGCATGGGATGTGGCCAAAGGACATCCACTTCTATACCTTTCTGTGACTCCTCCAGTCTCTCTGTATCTCTGTTGCAACCTGCTGATGACACTCTGTGACACTTTAAGCTCAGTGGCCACTTCCCTCTGAGAACATCCTGTTTGAAGCCTTGCAATGGTGAGGTACTGTTGATAAATTGTGAGGTGTCATCTTGGTCTCATGATGTTAAAATGTGAATAGCATGATGAAGAGGACTGTTTAAATAACAATTCTAATTGAACCAGAAAATTTATTGGTGTCATAAACTGGCCCCTCAGGGAAGAACGAAGACCCAAATGCCCACTGTGAGTTTGACACATTTAATGACGAAACACAAAAATAACACAAAGACCGAACTTACACATATCACAAACTGGAACAGATACAAGGTAGGTGTGTGGGGACGCCGGGGAAAAGCGGGGCTCATGTGTGGAGGAAAAACAGGAGAACAGTCTGGACGGACCCAGACTGAGGCGCACGGACATGCCGGGAGAAAAGAAATAAAGAGATGGAGCACACATGCTTAACATTCAGGAAAATCAGAACGACGCTGCAACAGACTGCGTTGCAGCGAGGCTTAAATAGGCACAGAGGAAATCAATACAAATGATGACAGGTGTGGATCACATGAGTGAGAACAATTAAACCAACAGCTGACAGATGTGACAGCCCGCAAACCTGAACAAACAAAGGAATCATCACAGGGCGCTGTCATATTAAAAGCACAAAAGGAAATGGCCAAGGCAGCTAATTACAAACATACAGTGACGCCAAAATAAGAAACAAAACCAGATAATGGAAACAGAGAGAACCATCAAGGCGAAAATGAGGTAAATACAAAAACTGGAATCAAAATTACAAGAAGAGGGCTGAAGGCAAAGGTAGGCTCATGTCAAAGAGGCAGATAATAATAATACCCAGAATACTAATGAACAAACAGAAATAAAAGGCAACTCAAATATCATCATACATATAAAGTACAAAGCAGGAATGGGGAAACACAGAAAATAATCAAACGCAGACTGAAAGCATGAGCACGGTGCTCCCTCCATGCTCAACATCATGACAATTGGTCAATTTGTGGATCAAACACCTGTTGTGAATTTTGTCATTAAGCACCTTGTTCGAGAACAAGTTATGCAACAAGATATGCAAAAAGTACTAAAACACTGAACAGCTGGAAATGTGCATTCAAAAGATTAGAAAAGGCCAAATTAAGTTCACCTGTAAAGTTTATAGTGCATTTTAGGTGCATCCTGAAATTTCACCCGACAGCTGAATATCTCTAACTTTTTGTGAGTAGTGTTTAACCGCTTGACTGTGTCTATTTCATGGACAGATCACGCACCCCTTGTGGCACAGTGCAGCACTGTGCCTGTCAAGTGACATGACATGCAAAAGCACTGCTCAGCTGTACTGAGGATTTGTACTGATTATGCCCGTTCACAAGGTGGCAGACACGTGTTGGCTGACCCGCAATACACCAAAGAGGAAGAAATACTTCTTCTACTGTGCGATTAGAAAACAAATATGGCCGCTACCGATCACTGTGGAGTCCTGAAGGAGGAGCAAATTCAGGAGCAAATGCTCCTGAATTTGCCAACTATGATTCAAAAAAGAGATTATTTAGCTTATGAAGGTAAATGTTTACATTTACAAACATTTTGTTATAAGAGAGGGTGCACGATGCTGGCTGATTTGACCTGCCGGCGGCTACAGTGGCACATGACTGAGGGGACAAGCACTCCACTTCCCTTGCAGTTTTATAAGATAAATTGTGCCAGAATAAAGGCGAAATTGAGGTGAGATTATCGTAAGAGTGTGTGGATGTGGGAGAAAAACCGCAAATGCCCGACAGAATCGAAAATAGCGACCAGCATGGACAAAAATTGATGTAGCACCTTCGCCAGCAGTAAGTGATGAATGTCTGTGTTTGTTAGTGTTTTGCTTACATTGTACTGCATTGTACTGATTTTCTGGATCATATACTTTGAAGATAAGATAACAAAATGCCCAAAATAAAAAAAAAACTGTGACAAAATCAGAACCATTCTTTGTGTAAATACTGTATGTCCAAAGTACACTTTTGACCAGTTATGAATTTGATATGGCTGCTGTGGCAGATGCGTAAATTTACTCCTATCTGAAACTTTGGATCATATTCTACATCTTTCTAATTGACAGTAAGCCACTATCTCTTACAACTTTCAAGTTATAGCGTTGGAAATCTGACATCTGAGCTGAATATTTTCTTGAAAAAAATCTTTACCACTCTTGACCACTAGGGGTTATGTTGCAGTTTGGTGACATACACAGTCAGGAGGTTAATGGCGCTTGATATCATGCTGAGGAACAACAGAGGAGGGCCACAGGTTTCAAGGGGAGGGCACTCAAAAAAAATTGGGTGGCTTGGCTATGTAAACAAGAGTCAGAGTAATCAACAGAAAGACAGCCAGAGGGAGTCAGCTCACTGCAGTGGCTGACAACACTCAGCCACTGATGAAGATTACAGTTATCCTGGAATTTCCCCATTGTGGGACTAATAAAAGCTTATCTTATCTTATTAATTTATTTTTAATTAAACAGTGCAGGATAACTAGCATCATCTTTAAAGTTACTGTTGACTGTGAGAAACAGTTTTCTGTATTCTTGAAAGGGCACTGCATTACCCCTTTTAGATGTCAGAGGAAAATTAATTTCATTTTCGAAACACCTGCTAAACTGACATGATTGATCACCTTGTAAGGAGATTTTTCATAGGTACCAGCTGTCTTACGGTTTAATAATGAAGCATGAAGCAGACCAGATTTCCTTTTGTTTTCTTTTAAACACAAACCCACATATGGGGAAGATAAGCTATATAAAGCAGAGGTCTTAACCATCCTTCATCATTATCTCTTTGTCTTATGTTATTCTCATTCTTCCTGTCATAGATGTGAGGTCCACATCTAACTACTCAGGCTGCCTGGATGTGGCACTCTACAGTGAGGAGATCAGCAGACTGAAGAAAGAGTTTGAAGACATCCAGAGAATGATATTGGGACAGGAGCAGGTAAAAACAAATCCCCAGATAATTCCATCACAACAGCTCATTTCTGATTTCTTGGCATTTGTTGCCATCATCCAGGTGCTGGACCAGGCCTCCCAGACTCAGGCCACTTTAAAAGCCATCAACGACCGGCTGACTCGGGACATCCAAAACCATCTCATGTCGATTAGAGTCCTTAACCAGTCATTGGAAAGATACCTGGACCGGGTGGAAGGCTGGAAGGACGTGATCGGAGAAACTGAAGAGAAGATGAAAACTCTGATGGAGGATCAGTACGACATCAAAGCTACAGCTCATCAGATTAATACAACAGTGGCTCTCAGGTGATCAAAAAGCTGAGAAAGCGAAGACTATTTTTTTTGTATTTTGTATATTTTATTAATCCCCAGAGGGAAATTCAGGGCATCCACCTGAATGGATGAGGCAGCCACGGTACGGCGCCAGTCCCTTCAGCATTCATACACAGGGCCACTTTAAAGTCTCCAGTTAACCTAACTTGCATGTTTCTGGCCTGTGTGAGGAAACCGAAGTACCGGGGTAAACCCACGCAGACATGGGGAGAACATGTAAACTCCACACAGAAGGGTCACCGATGGTCAGGGTATGGGATCGAACCCACGATGGTCAGGGGTGGAATCGATCCCGTGACCTTCTCAAGCTGGATTCATGCAGCACCTCCGTTGTCCATGTACGTGCAACCGGAAACCTCGTGTGACAAATTTTACGTCATTGTCTCCAGTCCGCTAGTGTCCACAAGGCTCTTCTGCAGATGACCGCATGCAGCCCAAATTTTATGACTGCGTGGCCTGCCTACGACCTGACCGCGTTGACAGCGCATGCACAAGACTGAACATCCCATTCACAAGGTGGTGCTATCAACACAACATACAAAGACAAAGTAGATGAGGAAGACAACGAGGATGCGGAAGACGAGAATAAACATACATGAATCCTTTTGCAGCTGCAGCAGCTTGAGCGGAGAAGAGCACTGGAAAATGGTAATTCCTCCCTTTCCTTGAAACAACAGCATTGTTGTTGCTACAAAAAAATGTGTGTCACTCTCGTGTTTGTAGCCGGTGAACAAACTGCCGTGTTAATGCATTTGCACTACCCATAGGGCTGGGGCGAAACTACAAATAACAGTTGTGCACATGCATCAACCACTTGGCCTGGTAGACGAAAGAAAGTGAGAACGTACAACGCCGCGTGTATGCCGAGCTCGTCCAAAGCGCATGTGGACCACAGCGGACCAGAGGGGAAATGCAGCATGAATAAGGCCTTACTGTGCTGCCACAGTGCTAACCACTGTGCCATCAAGCTGCCCAAGACTAGAGTCTAGAACTAAAATAGTGATTTTTATCAGCAGAAGTTACAGTCTACAGTTACATGTCTGACAAAAATAACCTCTAGTGGTTGTGAACTACATGTAGTGAGATGGTGGAGAATGATAGGTATAATGGATTTAGACTTGAATCTTTCTTAACCCTAATCTTCACCAAGTACAAAACCTAACTATTACACATAGACAAAATTTAAATTAAGTATTGTATTGAGAGGTTGTTTTAGTACTTGGTTGATATTTCACCCTGTTATGAAGTTAGCATCCCCACAACCCACCCAATCAAACAGGAAACAAACTACCACTGCACTGAAGCCAATATAGTTTCCTCTGTATTTACATGTTCTCTGGTCCATTTGCTGTCACAGCACAATGTGGATTGATGCCCTGCAGAGAAAAGCAGACGAGGAGACTCTAGTCCTCCAGAAGCTCACCACAGACTTTCAGAACTACAGCCGGGTTCTGAGCGCTATCAAATCCAACACCAGCAGCACCATGCAAACAATGCGCTCTCTCCAGAACAACGTCATAGCAGATCAACAGAGAATCTCCATGTCCGCAGAAGTTTATTATGACCTCACTCACCAGGTTGGTACATTAATGAGTTCAGTTAGGCTTTTAGATAAGAATTTTTACATTACAAGATTATTGTCACTAAAGTACACACATTGCTCTGTTGGAGTACTTTTAGGTAGTCTTTAGCATGCTTTTCAAATTAGCTGATGTTATCCAGAGCATCCTATCTGTCATGTGACCAGTCACCAGCTGATTAACTTCCCTCAGTGACACTTTAGCCACATTAAAAGCTGAGTATTGTAGTTTGATAGCTTTAATCTCCCACAGTCAGCTTGCAGGCATTTCTTCAGACATTAATAGAGCTCCTTATCAGCCAACATAGGCACCAATTGAACATTCTGACAATGAGTAATATGAATACTTTCGCAAACTAGTTGCCATTCTTTATCAAAAATCCATTAGAGGGCTGCTCACATACTCATAGAATGAGTTAACACAGTGGCTTGCAGTAGGACTGGGCGATTACCCGATATAAAACTGAAACTAACATTTCAGGAGTAAAACCGATGTAATCTTGTTCACGCTTTTTTTTAAAAAATTTTCCCGTCTTCCTGTTGTGTATGTGTGTGCAGAGAACTTTTCAGGTACGTAGCTGCAGAGTTATGTGTGAGGGCATGTAACCACACCCCGGAAGCAGCACAGTTGGAGCTGTTTGGAAGCACTACAACACTGCAGAAAAAATAAAATGGCTTGTAATGAAAAGAAATGTGGTCTCCATCCACAAAGTATGTGGTAAATGACACTTTATTTCATCTGAACATGCCAAGAAAGAGCAAGTGAAGTGCTCAGAAACTAAGACATAGATGCTAAGTCGCTGTTAGCCTCTGATGGCTATTTGCATCACTTCAACCATTTTCCAGTGGGAATTCACAAACAAAATGGACAAGCTAAGGCTATATTTAAGAACTCGATAAAAGACTCATAATCACTATGTGCTGGTAACACAACCACGGCGGCGCAAAAGACTCCACCAACACAGCTAACAAGCTAACTAGCTGCTGTCGCGTGACCCACAAACCCTCAAGAGGTATGTAAACAAACACTGACTTCACTGGACAATGTTTAATTTGTGTAAGAATGACAATAGGCCTATTCAAAGTCAAAGTACCTTTATTGGTCTCCCTTGGGAGAGATTTTTCTTGGACAGAGTAGTCTGCTGCACAAGAAAACATATACATACAGCTACATAACAATACATACATAAATAAACAACCAAAAATAAAACTCGACAAAGTCAACAAAAGTGCAAGTACAGTGCTATTAGCTACTGGACCTCACAGTCTTCGTAACTTCTATTCATCCTGAATTATCCACTCAGAGCTTCACTGACAAGGGGATGAATGAATATCTGTACCGATTATGTTTACAAAGAGGGACCCTATACCTTCTTCCTGAATTCATTAAGACAGATTCAGGACACAGTACGTGAAAACTAGCAGATAAAATACAATTTGCCTGTCTGAAGGTGGTTTGTTCAAACAGGCCTTGGGGAGTTAGAGGTGCTGCCGTACCTATGATTTTACCTGCTGTCTTTATCAGATTTAGTATCTGAGCTTTTGATTTAACCGTTAAATTGCCAAACCAGCTGGTAATACCATACCATAACAAAGATTCATTGGTTGCCCTGTAGAAAATCAACATATTTCTACAGACGCCAAACAGTCTGAGCCGTTGAAGAAAATGTAGACGCTGATGGATTTGGGCACAAACTCTTGCCACTTGTGTGTGTCAGCTTAAATCATTATCAATGTGAACACCAAGATATTTATATGAATTAACCTGCTTGATGTTATGACCATGTATGGCTACAGGACTGTGATCACCATCTAACCAGGGATCCACCAGCATCTCCACTGTTTTTCTGTACTAATCTGCAGCTGGTGGGCATCACACCAATTCACAAACCCATCCACCCCAGCTCTGTGGCTGCTTACTGGCATTGGTTTTTAGCAGACTGAGTATTACAGTGTCATCTGAAAACTTCACCACATATTGGTCCAGCTGAGAGCTGACACAATCATTAGTATACAGTATGAATAAAAACGGTGAGCTGACACAGCCCTGAGGGGCCCCGGTGCTACTTAATGCAGTGTCAGAGAGAACAGAGTTAAACATCACCTGCTGTGGCCTATGCGGAAAGAGTGATACCACCTGACTAATAAAAAAGGATTCACATCCAGCTGAATCATTTTTTAAGAAGGATGTGTGACTGAATATAATTGAAAACAGAGCAAAAATCAATAAAAATTAATCTAGCATATGCAGAGGGACTCTCAAGGTGTTTTAAAACTAGATGCATTATAGTTAGGATGGCATCACTTGTACTCCGTTTCCTTTTGTATTCTTTATTATATTATGCTCATTTACTACCACACTGCAGTGATGATACCACACTCTTGTGTAATATTGCCTAAATACAAGCCTTGTCAGAGAACTATAAGGTAAAAGAAAGGAGGAGGATGGCATCACTTGTACTCCATTTCCTTTTGTATTCTTTATTATATTATGCTCATTTACTACCACACTGCAGTGATGATACCACACTCTTGTGTAATATTTCCTAAATACAAGCCTTGTCAGAGAACTATAAGGTAAAAGAAAGGAGGAAAAAAAATGAAAAAAGAAAAAAGAAAAAACAACAACAACACAAAACTGATGTGAAAGGGTGAATTAACCGTTATGCTGAAGTTCAAATTGCCCAGCCCTAGCTTGCAGCACAATGGAGTTAGACAAAAACACTGCAAATGCGCCCAGGGACTTTAAGAACACTGGATTACTTCTGAAAAAGTAAATGGGTAAAAGATATTTTTAATTACAAAATAAATCTCTTAATATTTTCCCAAAAGAAATTTGAATTGTCTTAGATAACAAATTGATGTATTTTTTGTAATGTGTTACCCCAACAGCAGTTAGGCTGATTAAACTGAAAGGAAAATAAGGATAGATTATGATATTATTTTGCACTTTTTGTCTCCCTTGAAACTTTTTTATATTTGTCACTTTAGGAAATTGATTGAAAACTAGCCAAATGTGGGTATTACGTGTGTACAACTGCAGCATGTGTGTGTACATTTTCTACAGGTGATGAATCTCCAGATGCAGCTTGACAATGTATCATCTTTCATGGATGAACATGAAGAAAACATGCATGATCTTCAATACCATTCCAAGTATGTATACACACATTGTACTGTTACTGTGAAAATACTGTCCAAGCAGAGAAGTCCAGACTTTCCTCTCCCTAGCCACCTCCTCTACCTCCTCAGAGGGGAGACCAAGGTGTTCCCATGCCATCTGGGAGACATAGTCTCTTCAGCGTGTCTTGGGCCTGCCCCTGGGTATCCTCCTAGTGCGACCTGCCCAAAATACCTCAAGTGGGAAGTGTCAAGGAGTCATGCTAATTAGATGCCCAAACCACCTCAACTGGCTCTTTTTGATGTGGAGCAGCAGCGGCTCTACTCTGAGGTTCTCCTGGATGACTGAGCTCCTCACCCTATCTCTAAGGGTGAATCCAGCAACCTTAAGGAGAAAGCTCATTTCAGCCACTTGTATCTGCAGTCTCATTCTTTTGGTCATTACCCAAAGTTCATGACCATAGGTGGGGGTAAGAACATACACTGAGTGGTAAATCAACAGCCTTGCTTCAGAGCTCAGCTCCCTCTTCACCATGACAGACCGGTACAACGTCTGCATTACTGCAGATGCACCTGCGATTCATCTTTTAATCTTCTACTCCCTTTTCCCATCACTCGTGAATAAGACCCCAAGATACGTACTTGAACTTTTCCACTTGGGGCAGGCCCTTGTCCCCAACCTAGAGAGGACAATTCACCCCTTTCCAGCTGATGACCATGGACTTGGACTTGGAGGTACTGATTCTCATCCCGGCTGCTTCATACTCAGTAGCATCACGTAATCTTCCACAGTTGATTAACTGTGAAAGAACTGGCATGTGGTGGAATGTGCCACGTCAAGTCCTTATTCATTTTTTTGAAATTAATTTATTTACTTACTTTTAGTCCCACTGTGTCTTATATTATCTATATTTATATATACTGTTTTTATTGATTGGGTGTGTATTTTTGGTTGGTTGAGCGGTATGTTTGCAGAGCTGACAAATTTCATTGTATATTTTGTATACAATGACAATAAAGGAATTCAAATTCAAATTCAAACTGCCTCAGCAAGACCTGTAGGTCATTGCTCGATGAAGCCAACAGGACAACATCATCTGCAAACAACAGAGATGAGATCCTGTAGTCACCAAACATACCCTCTGTTCCTTGGCTGCACCTAGAAATCTTGTCAACAAATATTATGAACAGGATTGGTGACAAAGGGCAGCCCTGATGAAGTTCAACTCTCATTTGGAATGAGTTCAACTGATTGTCGGCAATACGAACCAAACTTTTGCAACGGCCATATAGAGAATGGATAGTTCGTAGCAACAAACCCCAAACCTCATACTCCCAAAGCATCCCCCACAAGATACCATGAGGTAATGTGGTCAAATGCTTTCTCCAAGTCCACAAAACACATGTAGACTGGTTGGACAAAGTCCCACGGACCCTCAAGGGTCCTTGATGGGGTGAAAAGTTGGTTTGTTGTGCCAAGATCAGGGCAAAAACCACATTGCGCCTCCTTAAACTGAGGTCCGACCAACAGCTGAACTGTCCTCTCCAGTACCTTGGCATAGACCTTCCTGGGGCTGAGGAGTGTGATCCCTCTAAAATTGGAACACACCCTCCGGTCTCCCTTCTTGAAGAGGTGAACCACCACCTGTTTGCCATGGCAAAGGTACTGTCCCCAACTTCCCCAAGATGTTGCAGAGGACAGCCCTACGACATCCATAGCTTTCAGGTACTTGGGGTGAATTTCATCTACCTCTGAGGCTCTGCTTCTGAAGAGTTTTTTTTTTGCCCCTTGTCCTGTCAAGCAGCTAGATAAGCAGAACAGAAATCTGCTTCCCTTATTATAACAAACAGATTTACTTTGCCAAAAGGAGCTTTATACAGTACGTACTGTATATTATTTATAAACCCCTCTTGTAATAACTTTTAATGCTTTATTTAAATTGTTTTACCAACAAAGGACCTGACAGGGGGAATGGGGAAAGGGAGAATGGGGAGGGGGAAAGAAAAGAGAGAGGAATGAACAGAGAAGACAAACAGGCTAACACAACTGAAACATACAGAAGACAAACTGTTTCTTCAACTGAAAAGGTCTCATCACGAGACTGGCATCTGCACCTGTTAAAGGAGAGACATATGTGTGTGTGGATGTATGAGAGCGCACACAAACGAAGTGTGTGCGTGTGAGTAGTTTGCCAGAAAATGTACAAAGAGGGTGGCAGGTCACAGCACCCACCCCCCTTCCCTGGGAAACCTTGAGCAAGCAAGACAGTGCCGCCAACCCCCACCAAGCACAACTGTCCCGAGGCCAACAAGCCCCAGGACAACCAGGCATCTGCCTTAGGAGGAGGGATGGCCGAGGGAGGCTAGGCCGCCAAGCGGCTGGCACGGTGCACCACCTCCCCTGGACCAGCCAGCCGCCCCAGGCATTTTAAGGCCAGCACCCCTCCCATCCTGGTGCCAACATGCCAGCCCATCCAGACACCCCCACAGCAGGCGTGCACCCACCACAGTGCCCCTGATACACAGCCTGGGAACCCCCAGGCCCCCACTCCCAAGGAAGGCAGCAGCAAGGCACAGGAGCCCCATGGGGGGCCAGACCCCCAGTCCAAGAGAGCCCACGCAGCCAGGAGGTGCCACCCCCTCAGTCCAGCACCCCCCCAACCAGCACACACACCCATTCCCATGCACTCACACCCTCACGCTCTCACACGCACCCACTTGCACCCACACACACTCACATGCACTCACTCACTCTCACTTGCCCTCTCCCCCACGCATTCCCACACTCGCACTCCCACACCCACCCACTCTTACCCACTCCCGTACCCGCCAAAGAGTTTTTTTGTCACCTTGGCGACCTCAGCCCCTGTGATGGGAGAGTTATCCCCCTCGTCCTCAGGCTCTGCTTCCACTATGGAAGACATGTCTGTGGGATTGACGAGATCCTCAAAGTATGTCTTCCAATGTCCAACAAAATCCCCAGTCGAAGTCAGCAGCTTCCCATCCACACCATACACAGTGGGGACAGGGAGCTGCTTCCCCCTACTGAGTCGCCAGACAGTTTGTCAGACTCTCTTCGAGGTGGACTGAAAGTTTTGCTCCATGGCCTCACCGAACTCCTCCCACACCCAAGTTTTAGCCTCAGCAACTGCTCGAACTGCATTCCGCTTGGTCTGCTGGTACAACTCAGCAACTTCAGGAGTCCCACAAGCCATCAAAGCTCAGTAGGACTCCTTCTTCAGCTTGATGGCCCCCCTCGCCCCTGGTGTCCACCATTTGGTTTGGGGGTTGCCACCACGAGAGGCACTGACAACCTTGCTGCCACAGCTTTGAGCAGCTATTTCAGCAATGGAGGTCAAGAACATAACCTACAGTACACAGATTCCATGTCTCCAGTCTCCTTCAGGACGTGGTCAAAGTTCTTCCGGGGGTGGGAGTTGAAGATTTCCTGGACAGGGGCCTTAGCCAGATAATCTTAGCACACCCTCACTATACATTTGGGTCTACTGGGTCCGAGTGGCATCCTCCCCTGCCATCAGATCCAACTCACCACCAGGTGGTGATCAGATGACAGCTCTGTACCTCTCTTCACCCGAGTGTCCAAGACATATGGTCACAGATCTGATGACACAATAACAAAAATCGATCATCGACCTGCGACCTAGGGTGTCCTTGTGCCAGTTGCACATACCGACACCCTAATGCTTGAATATGGTGTTTGTTATGGACAAACTGGGGTTAGCACACAAGTCCAATAACTGAACACCACTCGAGTTCAGATTGGGCAGGCCGTTCCTCCCAATCACACCCCTCCAGGTTTCATTATCATTGCCCATATGCACGTTGAAGTCCCCCAGTAAGACAATGGAGTCTCCTAGAGCAGTGATTCTCAACTGGTGGGTCGCGACCCAAAAGTGGGTCGCGGACCTGTTTTCAGTGGGTCGCGGGCCTTTGCCTGGGCAAATAAAATATCAAGAAATAAATCAACATAGTGTCATTCACACTCCTTAACAGTAGATGGCAGTAGGTGGTGGGCGACACCATATTTCGCACCATAGAAGAAGACTCGCACCGTTTGTTTGTATATGCTAATTGAGCATGGCAAAACGGACTGGATACGCCAGTGGTCCCCAAACTACGGCCCGCGCCGCCTCCACATTTGGCCCGGCCCCCTGAACAATATCAGACGCTTACCCCCTCCACCCCCTCCCGCACCTCGCTTCCAAGTCGGCCGAGCGCCGTCTCGTTCCCCTGCTGAGCGTGTGCTCAGCTATGCATTCTGTGCCATGGATTCTCTGTATCACTGTATAAAGAGCTACCTGTTCATGCCTCACTATCGCACTTAGAATTCGTTCTTAGACATCTGCTCAGAGCTCTCTCACAGAGCGCTGGCTGAGCCTCGTGATGGAGGAATAAAACACCTTTAAACTTCGGCTTGCTGTGTCCGCCTGCACTGATTTTTCCTCCTCACTGGTAAGCGTGATGATTTTTTTTTTTTTTCAGTCTGGCCACGCGATCGAGACTAATACACGCATAGAATGTGACATTCTGTCTGTGCCCCTATCTGAACACTCCCCCCCCCTCAGAAAAAAAAAATAAGTAAATCCTAGACTCACCCCTGTCAAATAAAATGGAATAATGGTGAAAAGGTTAGCTAAGAGAAAAATTTATTCAGAACGCAGGGTATTTAACCTGCAGTGGACAAACGATTATTTTTTTGTTCAATGCAAAGAAAAGGCTGTTCAGCAGCGGTGTCTACAAGCCTGCTGGAACCTACAAAAGGATTATAAGGAAGAAACACAAGAACTTTGAGAGACTGCTCATATGAGTCATTTAAGGAAGAGATTCTGCTCTGACAACTAAGCTGAACTTTTATCTGTTCAGATTGTGCACGGCACAACACAAAGTTAATGTTCCATGGACTTTTTTCTGTGAAGAACCCAGAGAGGGTTATTTGGTTATTATTTATTTCATTAATAGTGTTATTATTTATTTTCTGACTTTTTTTCCTGTGAAGATCCCAGAAAGGGTTATTAATATTTGGTCATTTGTGGCTTTCTGGAAAACAATAAATGTTTACGTTTAGGCACCCCTGCGATCGTCACACTTTTTCTGTTACAAACTGACCCCGGCCCCCATCAGAGAAGGCAAAAGTTATGTGGCCCTCACAGGAAAAAGTTTGGGGACCCCTGGGATACGCGATCCCTTTGGAATCGACATGGAAAGCGTTACGTTGCCAAGCAACGAAGAGAGTCAGCTGGTGGAGCTATCATGTGACCGCACGCTGAAAAAGAGGTTCACGGAGGTAAGCCTCTCGCAATTCTCGTGCAGCACTGTGATGAGCGAGTATCCTTCTCTTGCCATTCGAGCAGTAAAAACCCTCCTACCTTTCAGCACTACCTATCTCTGTGAGTGTGGCTTCTCAGCTCTGGTTCAGTTGAAGACAAAACAGAGAAACAGACTGGCCATTGAGCAGGACCTCAGAGTCGCTTTGTCTAATATAACTCCAGACACTGAGACTCTTGTCAAGAGCAAAAAACATCCCCAGTTCTCCCATTAATTCCTCCAGACTCAGGTCTATGATGTCACTGTTACAGGTTTTAGTGAGTGTTCCTTCATTTTCTTCAAAGCACATAACCTTATCAGTAGGTAAATACTGAAAAAACAATCAGAAGAAAAGTCAATTTTGAGACTTGAATTCTTTTGAATTGCACTTTTTGTTTAATTTTTAATTTAAAATGCAGCTAATTTAAAGGGAATTGTTCCCTCTGTTGTATTGCCACTTACTGGTCATTTTGGTTAATCATTAAATTTGTTTTGTGTTTGTATACTGTGATATTCTCTTCTTCTACCTCAGGTTCAAAATGCACAATCTTTACATTCAGTAAATTTGAGAATTTGAAAATCTTTGATTTGGGTCGCGGCTTGTCATCGAGGGGTGATGGTGGGTCCCAAAGCCAGACCAGTTGAGAACCACTGTCCTAGAGGAGCACTTTCCTGTACACCAGTCAGAGACTCCAAAAAGGGTAGGTACTGTGAAACCTCATTTGGCGCATAGTCAAAAATGATGGTCAGGACCCATGACCCAACTCGAAGGCGCAGGGAAGCAACCCTTTTGTCCAATGAGGAGAACCCCAACATAGATGGAAGCAACCCTTTTGTCCAATGAGGAGAACCCCAACATAGAGGAGACCAGACAGGGCGATACGAGAATACCCACCCGGGACAACTCCAGAATAGGCCAAGGAAAAACCCCTCTCCAGGAGACTGGTTCCAGAACCCAGGCTGTGCCTTGAGATGAGCTTGACTATATCTATCTGGTATCTCTTAACCTCGTGCACACGCTCTTCCCTACCTAAGAAGTGACATTCTACATTCCAAAAGCCAGTTTAGTAAGCAGGGCATTGGACCACCAAAACCTATGCCTTCAACTGCCACCCAATCCACAGGAAATGTGGATTGGGAAGCAGTCTATGAAAATACTGCGTAGATTTTTAATATTAATACCTTATCTGTAACTGATCTTAACCAAAACACAAGTCATGTTTAAGCCACAATCTTAAAATCTAATTAAAACGTATAAAAAAAGTATTATCATACCAGATAGAACAATTCTCAGTTTTCTTTTTTAAGGTATTACGAGAACCGAACAGGGGAGCGTTTCTCTGCCTTGGATGGTCGTCTGAACTCCGTAGAGATGGAAATCGATACAATCTCCTCCAGCATCAATGCCACTGTCAGTCACGTCCAGAGCATGTACAAGTACATCAACATTGAGACCTCATCCTGCCACAGCCGCAT
This sequence comes from Pholidichthys leucotaenia, assembly GCA_020510985.1. Lineage (NCBI taxonomy): Eukaryota > Metazoa > Chordata > Actinopteri > Cichliformes > Pholidichthyidae > Pholidichthys > Pholidichthys leucotaenia. The sequence goes on from CM035842.1 coordinate 293,226,809, forward strand.
GGGCAGACACACAGAAGATTTACAGGTTGGCAAATACAGTATTGTGGAGAGAGGAATAACCAGGCCAAGCATTCAGAGCAGATGAACTTTATTCACTCTCTCACATCTCTCAGAATCAGAAAACATTGACCTCATGTCGCAGGGACTCTTTTTAATATTACAACACTCCCACGTCTCTGCTGCCTGAGGTCTTGCATCACAATTCATTCTCGCATCACAATTCCTATTGTCCCCCAGCCCCTTAATCCCATTGCTCTTCCGCCAGAGGAATTTATTGCATCTCCCTTCCTTCCAGTCTGAGATGAATACCACAGCATGGGTCCCCCATATCGCACCCCCCCCCAGAGTCTCAGACTGAGCATTAACTCTCACATCCTCTCGGCTTCAACCTCCACCTATAGCTGCTGTAACGAGGGGTCTTCGGCTCCGTGGCGCTACTGTGCCGGTGGGGGGTTCCTGGGGGTGTGTCCGTCTGTGGGTGGACAATGGGGGTGGGGACGTTAAGCATGCTCGTGTGACTGCTCTGATGAGTCGTTTACCTGGGGAGTTCTCAGGGGGGTCTTCCGCACCGAGGAGCTCGAGCTAACACCTCCTGCTCATCTGCCACCACAAAGGTGGGCTTGAGCCTGTCTATACAGATTTTCTCCCGGCGACCCCCCAAGTCTAACACAAAATGTTTGTCCCCGGGTTCCAGCACTCTAAACAGGCCATCATAGGGTGGGCGCAATGGGGGCCGGTGGGCATCGTGCCTGACAAACACGAACACCACGTCCTTCAAGGTTTTCGGCACAAAAGTGTGGGGAAAACAGTGGTGGGCCGGGCCAGGTAGCGTCCCTGCGACTGCGCTATGTCGTGAACGCGGGGATGAATGGGTGTTCAGCGCGGGGTTATCTGGTAAAAATTCCCTTGGGAGCCGCAGCAGCTGAGAAAAAACAAGCTCTGCTGGGGAAGCCTCCAAATCCTCTTTCGGTGCGGAACGCAACCCTAATAGAACCCAAGGCAACCGGTCCACCCAATTTGCATCCGTAAGCGAAGCCCTGAGCGCTGCTTTCACTGACCTATGGAAACGCTCGCATAACCCATTGGCCTGTGGGTTGTACGCGGTTGTGCGATGAATTGCGATGCACAGGCTTCGGGCCATCGTGGACCAGAGGTCGGAAACAAACTGAGGGCCCCGATCGGACATGATGTCCGAAGAGGTGCCAAAAAGTGCCACCCATGTTGTCAAAAAAGCGTGTGCCACGTCTGCGGACGCGGTTGAAGCTAGCGGGACTGCTTCTGGTCATCGTGTGGTGCGGTCCACCACTGTCAGGAGGTGCGTGAACCCCTGCGATGGCGGGAGGGGGCCCACGAGGTCCACATGAACGTGGTCGAACCTCTTAGCCGGGATATGGAACGGCTCCAAAGGGGCCTTTGTGTGCCTGCGCACTTTGGCTTGTTGGCACACTATGCAGGCTGCAGCCCACTCTTTCACCTGTTTGCGCAGGTTCGGCCAGAAGAACTTCGATCCCACCATTCTGACTGACGTGCGCACTCCTGGGTGCGCCAGGGAGTGAACGGACTCAAAAACGCAGCGGCGCCAAGCAACTAGGACCATTGGGCGCAGGCGTCCTGTGGCGACATCACAGATTAGGGGGGACCCCACGTCTTGCAGTACCCTGCTCTCCAGCCTTAACCCTGTTGGTCCAGACTGGAGCGCGCACGTCTGCATCGTCGATCTGCTCTGCGGCCATGGCCGTGTAATCTATCCCTACGTAGACTGGGGCCACTAATGCGCGTGAGAGGCAGTCCGCCACCATGTTAAGTTTACCGGCCACATGCTGAATGTCGGTTGTAAACTCCGACATCACGGCCAGCTGTCTCTGCTGCCGGCCCGACCATGGTTCCGAAACCTTGTCCATCGCGTACGTTAGCGGCTTGTGGCCCACGAACGCAGTGAAGTTGCGGCCTTCCAGCCAGAACTGGAAGTGGCGTATGGTCAGGTGGAGAGCCAGTAACTCTCTGTCGAACGTGCTGTATTTATGCTCACTGCCGCACAAAGACCTGCTATAAAAGGCGAGCGGCTGCCAAGAACCGACGACGCATTGCTCCATGACGGCCCCTCTGGCCACGTCCGAGGCGTCGGTAGTGAGCGCTATCCGAGCCGCCGGGTCCGGGTGCGCCAGTAGTGCGGCGTTTGCCAGGGCTGTTTTAACCTCAGAGAACGCCTGCTCCCGCTCAGGAGTCCAGTCGACTCTGTCCGCCGGTTTCCGTTTCTTGAGTGCGGCGTACAATGACTGCATGAGCTGGGCTGTGCGGGGGAGGAAACGGTTATAAAAGTTAACCATCCCCCAAAACTCCTGCAGCACCCTGACCGTCAGAGGCCGGGAAAATTCGCCACTGCGCGCACCTTGTCCGGCAAGGGTATCGCTCCCTCCGCTGAGATGCGGTGTCCCAAAAAATTGATCCCCGTCACACCGAACTGGCATTTTGCCGGGTTGATTATTAACCTGTGCTCCTCTAACCTCCAGAAAACCATCCTGAGGTGGGTTACGTGTTCGTCCTCGGACGCGCTGGCCACCAGGATGTCATCCAGGTAGACGAACACAAATGGCAGATCACGCAACACCGCATCCATCATGCGTTGGAATGTCTGTGCCGCACCTTTTAACCCGAAAGGCGTGCGTAAAAACTTAAAACAGACCAAACGTGGTTATTACTGCCGTTTTAGGTATGTCCTTTGCGTACCGGGACCTGGTGGTAACCACGGACCAGGTCTATCTTAGAAAAAATATGTGCCCCGGCGAGGTGAACGGAAAAATCCTGAATATGGGGGATCGGGTAGGGGTCGTGCGCTGTGGCCTTGTTTAATTTGCAGAAATCTCTGCAAGGTCACCATGATCCCTCGGCCTTAGGGACTATATGTATTGGGGATGCCCATGGGCTGTTTGATCGTCTGATAATGCCCAGCCTTTCCAAGTTGGCAAACTCCTCGCGCGCTATGGCCAGTTTAGCTGCGTCCAGGCACCGAGGTCATGCAAAAACGGGCGGCCCGGTGGTGGTAATAAAGTGCTCCACCCCGTGTTTAGTGATGGCCGCCAAAAATGTCGGGACCATGAGTGCTGGGAACTGGGTGAGCAGTGTGTGGAACTTACCACCTGGAGCTGTGACATTGGCTAGCGTTGTTGGCCCGGCTCCTCGAGCTGTACAGGGGAGAGAATCAAAAGACATTGCATTAATCAGGCATCTGTTAGCAACATTGACTAGTAGTCCATGTGCACACAAAAAATCAGCGCCTAAGACTGGGAAACTGCATGCCGCTATGACGAATGTCCACTGGTACGTATGGCTGTGCAGGGATACAGTCAGCGTCCTTTCACCAAAATCTTAATGACTGAGTCATTTGCGGCCGTCAGTTCGGGGCCACTAGCTCCCACTAGCCAGTCGGCATAGGACGGCAGGATGAGGCTCTTTTGGGAGCCGGAGTCCACGAGGAATCGTCTCCCCGAGCGTGAGTCTGTCACGTAGAGCAGCTTGCTTTCTTCACCAGTGGTCACAGCTGCTACCGACTGCTGGTCCTGGCATTTCTCGAATGCTTGAATTGGCACGATGGCATGCATCGGCATGCGTCCTCTCCAAAATGGCGGTGGTAGGAGCAGAGCGTGTCTCTCTGGCGCTTCCTGGCCCCCGCTGCCGCTACCATCGCTGGCTCCTCACTTCCGCTGGCCGTCTTTCTGGGTTCCGATGCTGCTGCATTCACTGTGAGGGCTCTGGTGGTGAGGATGATCCGATCTGCCTCCTGGGCTAGCGTACGGTAGTCACGCGCAGCCAGCAATGGCGAGTTGGCAAGGTCCGCTCTGGCCACCGTTGGGAGGTTCCGGAGGAAAAGGTGGGCAAACAGAAAATGCCCGTCGTCCGTGCCCATCAACGCCAACATCTTCTCCATCAGTTCGACCGCCGACCCGTCTCCTAACTCGGAGCGCGTCAGGAGCCTCTCCGCTCTCTCGCAGTCCGAGAGCTTGTAGCACTGGGTCAGCGCGGCTTTGAGAGCCCCGTATTTGTCGTGGGCTGGGGGCTGTTGGAGCAGGCTCGCTACTGCTGAGTCGTGTGAGTGTCCAGCGCTGCGACCGCGTAGTAATATCTGGTGTCATCTGCCGTTATTCCCCGGAACGCGAACTGGGCCTCGGTGTGGAGGAACCAAGACTTTGGGTCATGCAGCCAAAAGTCTGGTAGTTTGACCGAAACGGCGCACGCATTGCTGGGGCTTCCTGTCTGGGTCATCTCCGGGGTGTTTGCCTCGTGTTCCATTATTCGTCAAGGGTCACCAGTGTGGAGAGAGGAATAACCAGGCCAAGCATTTAGAGCAGATGAACTTTATTCACTCTCTCACATCTCTCAGAATCAGAAAACATTGACCTCATGTCGCAGGGACTCTCTTTAATATTACAACACTCCCAAGTCTCTGCTGCCTGAGGTCTTGCATCACAATTCATTCTCGCATCACAATTCCTATTGTCCCCCAGCCCCTTAATCCCCATGCTCTTCTGTCAGAGGAATTTACTGCATCTCCCTTCCTTCCAGTCTGACATGAATACCACAGCATGGATCTCCCATAGTATCTCACAAAAGTGAGCACACCCCTCACATTTTTGTAAACATTTTATTATATCTTTTCATGGGACAGCACTGAAGATACGACACTTTGATACAATGTCATTTCACCAGGGGTGTACTCACTTTTGTTGCCAGCGGTTTAGACATTAATGGCTGTGTGTTGAGTTATTTTGAGGGGACAGCAAATTTACACCATTATACAAGTTGTACACTGACTACTTTACATTGTATCAAAGTGTCACAGCTTAAGTGTTGTCCCATGAATAGATACAGTGGGGCAAAAAAGTATTTAGTCAGCCACCAATTGTGCAAGTTCTCCCACTTAAAAGATGAGAGAGGTCTCCAATTTTCATCATAGGTATACGTCAACTATGAGAGACAAAATGAGAAAAAAAAATCCAGAAAATCACATTGTCTGATTTTTAACACTAGAAGTCCCAGAGAGGGGCCATTTGGCCTTTTTGGCTAGAAAACCCATAGGGGGACCATCAAGTGGCCACAAGAGGGCTAATGTCTGGGTCTTCTAGTGTTAAAGAATTTATTTGCAAATTATGGTGGAAAATAAGTATTCGGTCAATAACAAAAGTTCATCCCAATACTTTGTTATATACCCTTTGTTGGCAATGACAGAGATCAAACGTTTTCTGTAAGTCTTCACAAGGTTTTTACACACTGTTGCTGGTATTTTGGCCCATTCCTCCATGCAGATCTCCACTAGAGCAGTGATATTTTGGGGCTGTCGCTGGGCAACACGGACTTTCAACTCCCTCCAAAGATTTTCTATGGGGTTGAGATCTGGAGACTAGCTAGGCCACTCCAGGACCTTGAAATGCTTCTTACGAAGCCACTCCTTCGTTGCCCGGGCGGTGTGTTTGGGATCATTGTCATGCTGAAAGACCCAGCCACATTTCATCTTCAATGCCCTTGCTGATGGAAGGTTTTCACTCAAAATCTCACGATACATGGCCCCATTCATTCTTTCCTTTACACGGATCAGTCATCCTGGTCCCTTTGCAGAAAAACAGCCCCAAAGCATGATGTTTCCACCCCCATGCTTCACAGTAGGTATGGTGTTCTTTGGATGCAACTCAGCATTCTTTCTCCTCCAAACACGACAAGTTGAGTTTTTACCAAAAAGTTCTATTTTGGTTTCATCTGACCATATGACATTCTTCCAATCCTCTTCTGGATCATCCAAATGCTCTCTAGCAAACTTCAGATGGGCCTGGACATGTACTGGCTTAAGCAGGGGGACACGTCTGGTACTGCAGGATTTGAGTCCCTGGCGGCGTAGTGTGTTACTGATGGTAGCCTTTGTTACTTTGGTCCCAGCTCTCTGCAGGTCATTCACTAGGTCCCCCCGTGTGGTTCTGGGATTTTTGCTCACTGTTCTCGTGATCATTTTGACCCCACGGGGTGAGATCTTACGTGGAGCCCCAGATCAAGGGAGATTATCAGTGGTCTTGTATGTCTTCCATTTTCTAATAATTGCTCCCACAGTTGATTTCTTCACACCAAGCTACTTACCTATTGCAGATTCAGTCTTCCCAGCCTGGTGCAGGTCTACAATTTTGTTTCTGGTGTCCTTTGACAGCTCTTTGGTCTTGGCCATAGTGGAGTTTGGAGTCTGACTGTTTGAGGTTGTGGACAGGTGTCTTTTATACTGATAACAAGTTCAAACAGGTGCCATTAATACAGGTAACGAGTAGAGGACAGAGGAGCCTCTTAAAGAAGAAGTTACAGGTCTGTGAGAGCCAGAAATCTTGCTTGTTTGTAGGTGACCAAATACTTATTTTCCACCATAATTTGCAAATAAATTGTTTAAAAATCAGACTGTGATTTTCTGGATTTTTTTTTTCTCTCATTTTGTCTCTCATAGTTGAGGTATACCTATGATAAAAACTGGAGACCTCTCTCATCTTTTAAGTGGGAGAACTTACACAATTGGTGGCTGACTAAATACTTTTTTGCCCCACTGTATAATAAAATATTTACAAAAATGTGAGGGGTGTACTCACTTTTGTGAGATACTGTATAACTTTTATATTTTAGTCTATAAAAACAAAATCTTTTTTCAAAGACCTCCTCTGTACAGTTTATTTTGTCATCAGCATTTACATCACACTTACATTACCCCAGTCGTGAAAAGGACTGGAGGTCCTTTAAGGTAAGAAAGTATATCATCTGCTACAGGACTCAAATGACACCTTATAAGGCCTACCTCTGATAATGCTACTGGAGTTTCCCTTACTACTGTCAATGTCTATTGTCGAACCACCTTTGTGTTTTTGCAGAACCTGAACAATACAGTCTTGTTACTTGTCCACATGGCTGACAACCTGAGGCAGCAGAACATGCTACTGAATGTCCGACTGGATATGGATGTCAGAAACTTGTCCATGGTGATGGAGGAAATGAAGCTGGTGGATGTTCACCATACTCAACTCATAAACAACTTCACTATAGTTAAAGGTAGAGTGGATGCTGCCATGTACAGAAAAAAAAAATAACAGGATCTACTTTATTTCAGGGACAATGCTGTTAAAATAAGGTGGTTATTTCTTGGTGAAGTGGTTTCTAAGGCAAAATGTCTTGATTCTTGGACTTTCCTGTATTGTCACGAGGCTGTGTGTGGTGTTTTCACCGTGTTCATGCCCTCAAATTACTTCTGATTGTTTCCTGTATTTTCCCAGTATTATGTGTTTATTTTACTGTACGTTGGTTTAGGATATGTTCTCAGTTGTCAGTTGTTCTGTCTGTGTAGTCCGTGCTCTTATTAATATCCTGTCAGGTTCTTTAGGCGTCTTTTCCCATCTAGTTCCTTGTGGTTATATTTTGTTTCCATTTGACATGAGCTCCCCACCTCTTCCTCCAGACACTCCCACCTTGTTTTCATCTCATATATGTAGCTCAGCATTCCCTGCCTAGTAATTAGGTCAATCTGCCCGCTCACGCAATGCACACCTGATGGCATTTGTTGTGATTGATTGCTTGCCTTATTTAAGACTGCCTTTTTCATCTACTCCTTGTCGGAGTCTAATCTACTCATTCCCGTTGCAACCCTTCCCCTGTTCCGACGTGTATTCCTGTGATCATCTCGCTATCTACCTGTTCCTCTCAATAGTAAGTTTATTTTTTTTGCACTGTATGGACTCATGTTTTTCTCAGTAAATATCACAACTAGCAATCCAGCGCCTGGGTCTCCCTTTCTGCCCCGCAGGGACCAGTTCATGACAGTAGACTCCGACCAATGTATGACCCAGCTGCTGTTAGTTTGTGATTGTTTTTGTTTCCACTCACCTGTTTTTCATGAGCGTTCAACATGTTCCCCGCATGCTGGCCTTCAGCCAGATGGGTAGCTGGGGCCCCGGGCCTTGAGGAGGCATGGACCACTGAATTTATCCAGGGCTTTGTAGATGAAGCTCTCGCCTCCCATAGCCCCAAGAAGATCTGGGAGAGTGTGAATGGAGCGGTCGAGATTGTGGAGGCGCACCCCGGGTTGAGAAGGTCTCCCCAGTTCACAGAGATGTTGTACATGGTCTCCTTGCTTCAGCAGTCATTTCCTGGGCTGACGATGGGGTCGCCTCCGGCGGGACCGAAGCCAACGAGGAAGCGCCTCCGCATCAGACGTCCTTCTTCCCCCATTGTTCACCAGCTTCAGAGCCCACTTCTCAGCTCCATGATGCCGCTTTCCAGCTTCAGACTGCCGGAGGAACACTTGCTCCTCTCAGCCAGCAGTTTCCCAGACGTCGAGTCAGACAATCCCCACAGCAGTTCCTTCCTCCAGTTCTTCTTTACCGGCTGTCCCATCAGCCTCCTTCTCCTCCTTTGCTGCTGCGACCTTCGACTCCTCGGTGTTTCCTCCCGCTGCTGAGGGTCCGGTCGTCTCCTCCCCAGCTCTGCCCATCATCGTGTCTGCAGTGGAGACTCCTCCACGTTCCTCTGTGGGGCCCACAGCAACTGTAGCTACAGAGAGGGCTGGTTCAAGACTAGCTGCAGCAGAAACCACCGCGCCCCAGGAACACAGGCAAGTGCTTTTTCATTCTCTATCATTGACACATGAATTACCTTGCCTGATTCCCGGTGGTGAGGCTCAGTCATTGCAGTCCTCTGAGTCCTCACCGCCTGCTGCAGTCATAGATACCTCACCTGCTCTGTCCGTGTGTCCTCCTATGCCCTCTGAGTTCTTGCCAGTCCCAGGATTGTACCGCTGGACGATGGAGGAGCCTGTGGCCCTGGAGGACATGGTTCCAGCCCTGCAGCCACGGTCTGGATAAAGGGAGAGTGCTACCAATGGTTCGAAGCTCACACCAATGATTGAGCATTCCCTGGCTTCAGCGGAGCAGGATCTACCACCAGCAGGGAGTCGACCTCCTGTTTCCATGCCGGGCGAGCCACCTGTGTGGGTCACTTTGCTGGGGGGTTCGAGGACTACACCAACCACCATGCCTGCTGTAGTGGCCACCTCAGCAGAGCTGAAGCTGGATCTCCTGAGAACCGGGCCCGAGACGTCGCCACCTGGATCAATTGAGTCCTGGACAGTGGTGGAGCTTGAGCTCAAATAAGTGCTCTTCTTTGTTTTCACTGTCTCAATTTTGGAGAGATCTTGCCTGGCTTTTGGTGGGGAGGGCCAGGTGCAGCTGTCAGCTGCACCTCAGCTCACCTCGCCAGGTTCCCCTGCCACCGGTGACCCTGACCCTGTTTCTCTGTCCCTCCTGTTGGATCCTTCTCGAGGGTCAGCGAGGATCGTTCAACTTCGTCAGAGGTGTCCATAGGTACAGCCTCGCCGCCAGAGATCTCTGTGGGTCCAAATCCCTGTCCAACTGAGGTCGTCGCAGGTGCTTCTTCCCAGCCCGGGACCTCCGTGGGTGCTGCTCCCCCTCCAGCTGAGGTCTTCGAGGGTGCTTTGTCCCAGGACTGGACCTCTGTGGGTGCTGCTCCCCCTCCTGCTGAGGTCATCGTGGGTGCTTCGTCCCAACCCGGAACCTCCGTGGTTGCAGCTTCCCCTTCGGCTGAGGCCTTCGTGGGTACCTCTTCTCCTCAGTCCAGGTCTTCGTGGGTGTTGTGTCCCAGTTGGGGGCCATCGTGGGTGCTGCGCTCCAGCCTGAGACCAAGATGGGTGCTGCGCTCTAGCTTGGGTCCACCGTGGGTGCAGCTATGTCCCAGTCCAGGTCCACTGTGGGTGCAGCTACGACCCCGTCCGGGTCCACCGCGGATACAGCTATGCCCCCGTCTGGGGCCACCGTGGGTGCTGCTACGCCCCCGTCCGGGGCCACCGCGGGTGCAGCTACGCTCTCATCTGGGTCCACCGTGGGTGCTGCTATGCCCCTGTCTGGGGCCACCGTGGGTGCTGCTACGCCCCTGTCCGGGGCCACTGCGGGTGCTACAGGCCAGTCCAAAACCACTGTGGTCCCTCAGTCCCCATCCTTTTCCACCAGGGGTTTTTCTTCCTCACCCGTGACCGTCGTGGGTCACCTTCCTACACCCGTGACCATCGTGGTTCCCCTTCCTACACCCAAGGTAATCACGGTTCCCTCTCCTAGGCCTGAGGCCATCGTGGTTCCCTCTCCTATCCTCGAGGCCGTCATGGTTCCCTCTTCTCCATCCAAGGCCGTCATGGGTTTCCCTTTCCCTGTGGCCACCGGGGGTCCTGTTCCTTCACCTGAGGTCTCTACTGGTCAGCCATCCTATCCATTCTGTTCCTCAACTGTTCTTTCCTGTATTGTCACGAGGCTGTGCGCGATGTCTTCACCGTGCTCATGCCCTCAAATTACTTCTGTTTCCTGTATTTTCCCAGTATTGTGTGTTTATTTTACTGTATGTTGGTTTAGGATGTGTTCTCAGTTGTCAGTTGTTCTGTCTATGTAATCCGTGTTCTTTTTATTATTCTGTCAGGTTCTTTAGGCGTCTTTTCCCATGTAGTTCCTAGTGTTTATATTTTGTTTCCTTTTGACATGTGCTCCCCACCTCTTCCTCCAGAAACTTCCACCTTGTTATCATCTCATATGTGTAGCTCAGCATTCCCTGCCTAGTAATTAGGTCAACCTGCCCACTCATGCAATCCACATCTGATGGCATTTGTTATGATTGATTGCTTGCCTTATTTAAGACTGCCTTTTTCATCTACTCCTTGTCGGAGTCTAATCTACTCATTCCCGTCAGAACCCTTCCCCTGTTCTGATGTGTATTCTTTTGGTCATCTCGCTATCTACCTGTTCCTCTCAATAGTAAGTTTATTTTTGTGCACTGTATGGACTCGTGTTTTTCTCAGTAAATATCACAACTAGCGGTCCAGCGCCTGGGTCTCCCTTTCTGCCCCGCAGGGGCCAGTTCATGACATATATTCCTGTATGCCTTCATGGAAAAAAGAGATCACATGAGCAAGAATCTCATCTCATGGGATTGCATATGGGTAGAAGACACTGAAATAACTAATAAATTATGGGGTAGGTTTATATAAATATTGACTTCTTCCTACTCCATTTTGGACATGAGTATGGTAGAAATGGGTATTGTGAATGGAATTAGCCACCACCGGAGGCCAACTAGGGTGGCCTAGTTGATAGAGCATCCGCCCCACAACCAGAAGGTTGGGGGTTCAAGTCCCGGCCGGGTCATACCAAAAGACCATATAAAAATGGTACTTACTGCCTTCTAGCTTGGTGCTCAGCATAATAGAATAGGGGAAGGAGAAGTTGTTTGTGGTGGCACCTTGCATGGCAGCGACCCCTCGGATTCTACATGTGATTAACATTGTAGATAGGAGAAATGAGTTTTGTTCAACTGTACATGATTGGGTGTATGGACTGAATGACAATAGAGAGATGGCTTGGCTAAAAGCCCTTCTAAAACCCTTAGAATTGCTCTGCAACTACCTTTTTTTCTCTACTTTGTTGTTGTTAACTTTGATTTTTTTTCATGTAATTTTACATGTTTGAAATAAAGACATCAATCAATCAGTTTCTGACATCAGAAATCACATTTGTGCAGTCAGAAACAGCAGGACAAGGTGGAGCTGTTTTAATGTGGGTTGCAAAGTGACTTGTAGATGTGTAGTAACTGTGAGCAGGAAAAAGCAGCGTAAATAGTAAATCCTATGTGATGCTAGCCATTTGAATGCCTTGAAGGAATCAGTTTAACAGATAATCAGACCTACCTTGGTGGCCAACTGAAGTAAAGCTGTACTTCATTTTTTAAATCCACAGGTGCACCTGGACCACCTGGACCCAAAGGAAACCGTGGTGAGACAGGCCCAAAAGGACCTGTGGGACTGACTGGAAGCAAAGGTGATCGAGGTCCTCTAGGATTACGGGGAGCTGCAGGACCCAAGGGTTCCCTTGGTCCCAAAGGAGTAGTAGGCGAAACAGGCCCCACTGGTAACAGAGGAGCCCAAGGTCTCAAAGGTGCCAAGGGGTCCATGGGACCACCAGGTTCCAAAGGTGAAATAGGTCAGAAAGGTGAAATGGGCCGCTCTGGTCTAGATGGCTTACCTGGACTTGATGGCCTTCCTGGGATTAAAGGCGAGAAAGGACAACAGGGTATTATTGGGCAACCAGGACCAAAAGGAATTCCAGGGCCAATAGGGCCACCTGGACCACCAGGCACTCCTGGACTGCCAGGCTTTCCCTATACCCATGAGCAGATCAATAACCCACAACAGCGAACTGTGACACCTGCTGCTGGTTCAAAAAGACACTAGTCAGAGAGATGGAGTCTCAGAGGACAGACAATGATTGGATGTGAACTGAAGGAATCATAATTATTCTGTCTAGGAATGCAGTAATCTTCTTTCGGACTGTCCGAAAACATGAAGATGTTGATTAACATGTTAGCAAGGAATAAAATTTGATGGAATTTTAACATCTTCCACAAACTGACCTGTTGCTAAGAAATGAAGATTCCGGCACTGAAAATGAACTGACTTTGAACTTTCGGCTGTGGTCTTCACAAAAATTTGAAAGATCTCTTACATTACACCAAAAACCTCCAAGAGACCCATCATCATGGAACTGATAATAATAATATACCAAACAACAAATTACTGTATATATCAGAATAGAGAAGATGAGATTAGTGGAAATAAATAACACACATTTAAAGTCTTGTCTATTGAAAGTAATGAAAGCAAAGAATGTGTCTGAGGTTCTTGTAGAGCCACCAAAGCCTCTGGAGGCATAAATAGAAGGGCTGTTAACCACAGATTTGGACTTGAGGTGCTGGTGGTTCCATCCAGACAAGTCAATGGTTTACATTCCTGTGCACTGCTTTATTAACACAGAAAAATGTCCACTTCTCTTCACATTACAGACACATGATTTTTCTAGTGGGTGATACTTTAGTGGTTCTTAAGATAAGTGGAAAAATTAAAATCAGTCATCTTGAGTTTTGTGATTTCAGAGCTGGTACTCTGAAGACGTTTTCATCTTCTGGTATTTTGGTGTGTTTAAAAAAGTGACAGAGCAAATTTTATTTTTAGCAGTTTCAAATGACAGTTGATATAACATTTGTTTCAGTTATGGCTGTGTTTGAAGGAAAATGAAAACTCCCTTTGACTAATGGAAATAATTTCATTCACTGTCTCAGGAATCATGAAGGAAGATATCCTGCAGTCTTTATTAAGCAGGGAATTGTAGGGAGCTAGCCTAGCTGAGCACACACCAGAGAGAGTGAGTGAGCTAGCATGACCTTTAACTAAGCTCAGTTAAAAAAAAAAAAAAAAAAAAAAAAACTTCTTTACATAAGGCATAAAAAAGTGTCATTGTAATGGCATTAAAGGTAGTGCATGGAAAATTTTCTTGTCAGAAAGTAAACTACAGCCCCAGGACTGCAGGTTAGATTCCCTACCAGAGTGGCTAAATTGTAGTTCACACTACAGGGTTCTACACATGATTTTTGAGGCTGACAAAGAGATGTAGAGCTTGCTGACCCCCAAGCGGAGGGAAATCTCTCAAAATGTGAGCACTACAAAGACGTAGACAAATAAGCTCTTACTCTGACCAGATGGCCAGCATGCTAAATATCAGCCTTGCATTCAGCTGACAAAACCGTTTGCAACCATTTGGAATTGTTCATTAGTTTCCATAACTGCATGACACGCTCTCCGCGAACCGTTTTCTCATTGGCCGAACTCCTCGGGGACATGGTTCACATAGCGAACAAAGATGGTGGCTAGGTAAAATAGTTTGCGACGTCCGTTTTGTTTTCTTTTCAGAGCAATTCCATCAATTTAAGAGTAGAGGTTATGTCAGTTTATAAGTAAAACAATACCACTCATAAAATATTGTTTTTGGTGGGGGTATAATGGAGAATTCTTAGGTAATATGAAGTTGAAGTAGGCTACAGTCTACGCCATAGTTACCATATAAATATGGTCCTCAAATCGGCTGACAGAGGACCATAATAGATCTACACAACTACAGAATGTGTGAGCCAAACAGAAAAAAACGTTCGCTAAGAACTGCCCATTAATTTAGGTTAGTTCGCCTTGCAAATTATGTTCGACAAACTGTTTTGTGAACTGAATGCATGTCTGGTTCAGTTGCTAACAAGCTACAGCCAGTCAGAGCACAGGGCACGGGAAAACGGAGAGGCCGTGACCGCCTACAACATAAGATATGGCAGAGCATGGCTGTGTCGAGGTGAACTCTCAGAGAGCTTTGGCAGGAGACTGATATATTTTTTTTTTTTATTTTTGATTTTGTATACTTTATTGATCCCCAGAGGGGAAATTGAGGGCATCCACCTGGATGGATGAAGCAGCCATGGTACGGCGCTATCCCTTTACCATTCACACACACATTCACACCTAGGGCCACTTTAGAGTCTCCAGTTAACCTAACCTGCATGTTTTTGGCCTGTGGGAGGAAACCGGAGAAATCCCGGAGTAAACCCACACAGATACGGGGAGAACATGCAAACTCCACACAGATCACTGTTGGTCAGGGGCTGGGATTGAACCAGGGATACCATGGCCAAGGGTGAGTTGCTGTGCTGCCACAGCGCTAACCACTACGCCACCGCACCGCCCAAAATATAGGCCTACTAATTTCTTTTACTTTTTTACTTACAGTAGTTTTTAGGAACTAATGATTACACAGACAGCGAGCAACTTTTATTTTGTTCAGTGTCCATTACATTTTTCACACAAGGGTTGCGTTATGTCGGAATAACACGAGACCGGAGCCGCATTCAACTGAGCACTGAACTGACTTTATTATAGAAAACAACTCAATATACACTACCGTTCAAAAGTTTGGGGTCACTTAGAAATTTCCTTATTTTTGAAAGAAAAGCACTTTTTTTCAATGAAGATAACTTTAAACTAATCAGAAATACACTCTATACATTCTAATGTGGTAAATGACTATTCTAGCTGCAAATGTCTGGTTTTTGGTGCAATATCTACATAGGTGTATAGAGGCCCATTTCCAGCAACTATCACTCCAGTGTTCTAATGGTACAATGTGTTTGCTCATTGCGTCAGAAGGCTAATGGATGATTAGAAAACCCTTGTGCAATCATGTTAGGTCTGCAATGCTGTAATTGCTGCAAATGGAGGATTCGTTGATGAAAGCAAAGTTTGAAGGAAAAAATTATTATTTCAAATACAAATCATTATTTCTAACCTTGTCAATGTCTTGACTATATTTTCTATTCATTTTACAACTCATGGTGGTAAATAAGTGTGACTTTTCATGGAAAACACAAAATAATTGTCTGGGTGACCCCAAACTTTTGAACGGTAGTGTATTCCCTAGCCGTAGTCTGCCTGACATCATCACTCTCAACCCCGCTGGCCAGGCTACGGCAAGCCCCAAATGTCAAATCCCCACACAACAAAACCCCCCCCCCCCCCACACACACACACAAAACATGGAGAACCCCTCAGAACATAAGTAACAAATGTTTTTTTTTTTTTTTTTAACTGAACAGCAAAACTCAGTCAACTAAATGGGCGTCTGGGTAGACTACCACAACGCCCCTGTGTTGGGGCGGATTATTCTGCCGCCCATTCCCAACACCCATTAACTAACACTGCCTTCAGAACATAATGCTCCAGGTACCTGGGCCTCTGACATGTTCTAGCTGAGCGTTCTCTAGAAGGGGAACCTGCTCCAGGCACCGTTGGCTGCACCTGCGAGTCCTAACCCACATCAGTCTGTTCCGCCGTAGCTCCTGGGCTCTGTGCAGGCAAGGACTTCCTGAGTCGGCTGGAGTGCCACCGTGACCCGTCTGAGAGCTTGAACGTGTCCTGGCCCCACCGCCTCACGATCTGTAGGGGTCCCGTCCAGAAAGGTTGCAGCTTATGCGTGCAGTTGGGATGTTTAGTACAAACCCGATCTGACGCCTCCAGTCCGTGAGCCCTCGCCCTGTACTTCCTGTTGAACTGTCATTTCATTTTTCGCTGTTGGGCAATGACCCTGTCCTGTGGAAGATCCATGCTCCCTGGAGGAGGGGTTGTGGGTGGTCTCAGTCAGTCCAAACCAGGTGGAGTTTGTGCCCCAGCATGAGTTTCGCCGGGGAGCACCCTTCTGTAGTATGGGCCGTTGCTCTATAGTGAAGGAGTGTGCTCTGGAGGGCATCCGGAAATGTGAAGCCATCCACCAAGTGAGCTTTCAGCCCATTTTTCAGAGCCTCATTGAAATGCTGTACGCTCCCATTGGCTTGGTGGTGATAGAATGTGGTTTTGATGTGTTCCACACCTCAAACACCCCAAAACTCCTCAAATGCCCCAGAAGTGAACTGCGGACCATTGTCTGTAGTGATGACATCCGGGACCCCCCACCTGGCCAACAGTGACGAGAGGAAACCCGTAACCACTTCCATCGTGACTGAATTAGTGGGCAAGACCTCCGGCCATTTGGAGAACAGATCGTAGACCACAAGCAAAAACCGGCTGTTCGGGGGTGCTGTATGCAGTTCTCCACAGATGTCTAATTGAATGTGCTTCCAAGGGCCCTCTGGGTACGGCAATGGTTGCAGGGGTGGAGGGGGGGGTGGTCCACCAGTCTTTCCGCTCTCCAAGCATGGGACACAGTTCTTTACCATGGTTTCAATGTCCTTATCGATACCAGGCCACCAAACCGAATCCCTGCAACGTTGCTTCACCCTGACCACGCCCAGATGGCCCTCGTGGAGCATCGCCAGACTTGTGATCTCAGAGACACTGGGATCAACGTGCAGTGTCCCCTCGCCACACACACCGTTCCAACAGCTCAGTTCGTCCCTAAACTGGTGAAAAGGTGCCAGCTCACCCTGTACTTTCGTGGGCCAACCCTCCCTGATGACCGAGCAGAGTTGTGACAACGTGGGGTCTCATTCCGACCCTGTCCAGAACTCCTGGAGGGACACTATGTCCCAGAGGGGTCCGTGCAATGTGTTAACCAGATCCGCCTCCGTGGGGTAGTCACCGTCATCATCGCGCGGTGTTGGTCGTGGCATGGGACAGGAGGTCCGCCACCACGTTCTCTTTTCCAGGGGTGAACTGGGTAGTAAAGTTGTAGGCCCTCAGCCACTCTGTCCACCTGTGGATCTGTAGGGGTCTGTGTCCTGAGCCCATTGTCTCCCGTAGTGTTGTCAGTGGTCCGTCCGCAGGGTGAAGTGGTGCCCGTAGAGATAGATGTGCCACCGCTCACTCACTCAAACACAGGCGAGCACCTGACTCTCACTCACTGCATATCTCTGTTCAGCTGCTGAAAGAGACCTCAACGCGAACGCCACTGGCCACTCGGTACTGTCTTGCACCTGAGACATAACTGCCCCCACCGCCGAACCAGACGCGTCACAGGTCACAAAAGTCAGCCATTTTGGATCAAAGTGGGCCAACACTGGAGGGGAGGTGAATTGAGACTTCAGCCTAGCAACCACCACTGAGCAGGCCGGGGTCCACTGCCATGGCGCATCCTGTTTCAGAAGGGCCCAAAGTGGTTTGATTGTCTCAGAGTAACAGGGAATAAAACGTCTGTAAAAGTTCACCATGCCCAAGAACGAGGAAATCTGTGCTAGTGTTGTGGGATCTGGAAGGCGCAGGACTGCCTCCACGTTCGAGTGTAGGGGCCTCAGACCCTCTGCTGGCAGCCGGAATCCCACAAACTTGATGGAGTCTGCCATGAAAATGCACTTTTCCCTGTTCAGTGTGACTCTGTGCTCCTGTAGCACCTCCATCACACGGCCCAAACGACCATCGTGCTCTTCCCGTGATGCGCCATGCACCACGATGTCATCCAGGTACACCACCACACCCTTGAGGTTGGCCAGAATCGTGGACATGATCTTCTGAAAACAGCTGGGTGCTGAGCTCAGACCAAAAGACATGCGGGCGTACCTGAAAATGCCCATTGGGTCACGAATGCCATCAGATTCCTGCTGGCTGGGTGAAGGGGCACCTGCAGGTAACCCTGGCAGAGATCCAGCTTTGTGAACACCTTTGAGATGCTGAATGTTGCAGTGAGTTCTTCCATCGTGGGAAGCGGGTACTTGTCCGGAACAATCGTCTTATTCACCGTCCTAAGGTCGATACATGGCTGGATGCCGCCCGTCTTTTTCCTGGCCACCACGATGTTTGACATCCAGGGTGAAGTGTCCACCCTCTTGATGATGCCAGCTTTAAGCAGTCTGTTCAGTTCTGCCGTGACATCGTCCCGCAGAGCAAGGGGAAGCCGCTGTAATGGTTGACTTTTTGGTGTCACGCTTGGATCGATGAGCGGGCAGTGGTAGAATGCCTTAATGCATCCAAGGCCCACGAACAACACCGGCTAGCGGACATGCCATTCAGGGAACACTGTCAGTACCGTTGAGCTCTCTGGGTCCGTGATGGAGAATCCCAGTTCACCCAGCAGATCAATTCCCAGCAAGTCGGCCCCCTGGCACGAGACCTGGAAGGTGAACGTGGGAACAATCTTTAACCCACATTTCACCGAGAAGCTGACCATGCTTGCCATTTCAATTTTGGCGTGACCATACCCAAACCTTTTCACTGCCCCTGCATTGCTGGTTTTGCCTGGGAAAAGTCTTTTCAATGTAGCCGTACTCAGTATGGACTTGCCGGCTCCCGAGTCCACCATAAGTGGCGCATCAACTCCATCTAGCTGCAGGATGTACCACTTTAACCATTCGTTCTTTGCGCCCGCTACACACACCTGCATCATGTTCTCAGAATTCGCCACCGATGGTTTAGTAGTGATGGTACAGGCCCTGTCCTGTGCCACAGTTCGCCAACTTTTGGGGGTAAGCCCCAAAGAGTTAGCTACGTTGCTAGCGGCCAGACTTGGAGGGGAAACTTGAATAGCTAAATTTATTTTAGCTAGTGGACTCAATCTGCCTAGTCAGTTCAACCACCTTCTTTAGCGTGAGGACATCCGCAGTCAGCGTCAGCTTGTCTTTCAGCCACTCGCTGTTGGTACTGTGAGCTAGCTTGTCCTGGACTAGCTCCTCCTCGATAAGCCCAAAGGCGCACTCTCTTGCTAAGCTACGGAGTTCCATAATGAAGGATTGGGTGGACTCATGAGCTCGCTGTCGGCGGTCAAAAAATTTATATCTTTGCGCCGTGATGTTGGAATGGTCCCTGAAGAGATAGTCCATTAAGTCCAAACCTTCCTTCAGTGAGCTGTTGCCACCCAGCGCAAAAAATATTTGTTCACCCTCCTCACTGAGGCAGTGAATGAGTAGGCTCCTCCGTCTCTCTTCATTGGCCTCGCTTAGACTGGCCGCGGCCACATACACTTTGAATGACTCCTGCCAGTGGCCCCATGGTATAGCTGGCATGCCCGGAGACTGTAAAAATGGAGGTGGCGGTTTAATGCACGCTCCCATGGTTTATTCTCGTCACTAGGAACATACCGGTCGCTATGGAGGGTGAGAATATGTATGGGCACATAATCATACCATGTAGGATAACTAAGTAGACGGTTATGCTGTTTCATTCCATCTAGCAACAATGCTCTGCACTGTGTGTGTTTATATATTTGCATATTTATTCCATCTAGCTACAATGCTCAGCACTGGGTGTGTTTATATATTTATATATCTACATATTATTCCATCTAGCTACATTGCTCCGCACTGTGTGTGTTTATATACTTGCATATTTATTCCACCTAGCTGCAATGCTCCGTACTGTGGGTGTTTATATATTTACATATTTATTCCATCTAGCTACAATGCTCTGCACTGTGTGTTCATATATTCATATATTTATTCCATCCAGCTACAATGCTCTGCACTGTGTGTCTGTGTGTGTGTGTATATATATATATTTTATAGTAATACGTACATATGTTTATTAGCTGCTCTTGCTTGCTTGTTTTTTTTCTTGCCTTCTGATTGTTGCTCTGAGTGTTGCTATCCCTGTGCTGTTGCAATCCTGGAATTTCCCCGTTGTGGGACTAATAAAGGCTTATCTTATCTTATCTTAAAATGTTATGTTGGAATAACATGAGACCGGAGCCACATTCAGCTGAGCACTGAACTGACTTTACTATAGAAAACAACTCAATATATTCCCTAGTCATAGCCCGCCTGACGTCATCGCCCTCAACCCCCCTGGCCAGGCTACGGCAAGCCCCAAATGTCAAACCCCCACACAGCAGGTTGCATCATTTTTGATAGGACTTCTTTCACTGAAAACATGGTTTGGAGACCCAGCGGACCATTTGGGTGAATTTTCTTGCATTGTGCAAACCCCTGTTACTGCTCATAACTTCATTACGACCTCAAGATTCCTGACTGCAAAGTTAGCAGGTTGTGTAGTGTGAACTGTACATTTATTCTGACAACTTTCAAGTCATGCAGTCTGAACCTGGCTTCTTCTTTTGGCTGCTCGCTTTGGGGGTCACCACAGCGGATCACCTGCCTCCATCTCACCCTATCCTATATATTTATTCCATCTAGCTGCAATGCTCCGCACCGTGTGCCTATATATTTATGTTTATATGTACATATGTATACTCGCTGCTCTTGTTTTTTCTTGCCTTCTGATTGTTGCTCTGAGTGTTGCTATCCCGGTGCTGTTGCAATCATGGAATTTCCCCATTGTGGGACTAATAAAGGCTTATCTTATCTTATCTTATCTTATCTTATCTTATCTTATCCCTTGCATCTTCCTCTGTAACATCAACCCTCTCCATTTCCACCTTCTCTACATCCATGAATCTTCTCTGTGGTCTTCCTCTTTTCCTTCTGCCTGGCAGCTATAGCTTCAACATCCTTTGTCCTATAAATCCGCTATCTGTCCTCTGCACATGTCCAACCATCTCAGTCTTGTCTCTCTTACATCGTCTCCAAACTGCTCAACCCGAGCTATCCCTCTGATTTACTCATTTCTAATCCTGTCCTTCCTCATCACTCCCAGTGAGAATCTTAACATCTTCAACTCTGCCACCTGTAGTGCTGCCTCCTGTCTTTTTGTCAGTGCCACTGTCTCCAAATCCTACATCATAGCAGGTCTCACTACTGTCTTGTAAATCTTCCCTTTCACTAAAGCTGCTATCCTTCTGTCATAAATCACCCGACACTCGTCTCCATCCATCCCATCCTGCCTGTATTCTCTTTTTCACCTCTCTTGTGCATTTTTCATTGTTTTGGATGGTTGACCCCAGGTATTAAACTCCTCTACCTTCACTACCTCTACTTCTTGCATCTTCACCATTACACCTGCCTCCCTCTCATTCACACACGTGTATTCTGTCTTGCTTCTACTGACTATCATTGCTCTTCTCTTCAATGCATACCTCCACCTCTCCCGGTTCTCTTCCACCTGCTCTCTACTCTGAACTTATCACAAGGTGATCTGGAAATGTAGCGGTCATACTTCTGCATTGTCTTTTTTTTCCCAAAATTTAGCACTCACTCTTCACTTTTTTCAGCCCTTTTATTGCTGCATATGAATTAAAAAATACAAAAGCTCAGGCCTCCGCTCCAGCTCACAGTGAGATACACATGTAGGCCACAGGCAAGAACGAGGAAGAGCAAGGGGGCTCACAACCCAAGTTACAGGGGTAACAGGCACACCCTCACATCTCAACTTCACCCTCATATCCTGTACCACGCCAACCCCAGTGGAAGAGATGGAAACCCATTTACCAAAATAAAATGTAAAAAATATATATATTGTAGAGGGTAAAAGGGAAGGATGTGGAGGCGAGGCACGAGCATAAGTCGACACAGAATCTTTAGTGACCCTCTAACATACTGTATATGTACAGCCTATGGCCCCCAGCGTGGGCCGCTGGGGCTGATCCCTGTAGAAACCTCCCCAGTTTCCCTGTGTTCTCTTTATATAGCTTTATTAACCTCACATAGAAACTGGGGCTGGCGCATTATGCATTGGGTATGAACAAAGGAAATGTGTGGCGCGATTATCATAACACTTGTTACATTCGTCACAATACATTCATCCCCCTGCCCTTCATGCTGTAGCTTGGAGCAGCAGGGGGCAAAGGCGTCTCGTTGTCTGGTCTAGCTACCCCCTGGGGGGGGGGGGCTTCCCCCTTCTGTCCATTATTCTGCCCCTCTTCCTACTTCTGGATGTGAGAGAATGTTCACATGCTGTGTCTAGTGTTCACCACAATACATATATATATATATATATTCAAAATGACAGTGGAGATTGAATAAACTTATTACACCGCTACACAAACATCATAATCCATGGAGTCTGAACCTGGCGTTATGGCCATTACTTAGAACTAACAGGTTTATATTTGAACTTTAAAGTGAAAATCAACTGTTTTTGCCAGGGTTTAATGCAAGACTAAGCTAAGCAAGAATGACTTTATTGTATTCTTCTAGTTTTTGAAAAGACAGCAAATAAAACCTGTTTCACAAAGTGAACTGCTATGGTTTATTCTTATGAGAGATAAACAAGATGAAATGTATTTGTAAAAATGTCACCTAAAAGAGAGAAAATTTCATGATTTTCAAGAGGGTTTGATACACAAATACGTAATCTGTATAACTCAGAATTATATTTTTTTCTGAAACAGGGTGTTGTGATGAAATGCAACCAGCTTGCATCAAACTTCAATAAATGCATCATTAACAGCCAATGCCTTGTCATTACTTCCAAAGCACACATTGCTCTGTAAAGGACAGGGAGGGGTTTTCCCAATAATTTAAAACACATGTCGACCCTTCTTATTTGATTTCAAAGTGTGAGTAAAATTTCTGTTTATTGTTTTAACACAGATGCCACAGATTTATATTTGGGTGTACAGCCTGTTTCACTGTACTGCAAGACAAACTGTTTGATGTGACTATGTTCAATACTCGGCAAACGCTCCCTGCAGAAGAGGGTGGCTGATCTGATCCTGCCGAAACACTCTTACAGCCCCCCTCCCCATTAGCACTGGGACATGATATGCCTTGTGGGATATTAATATAACCTGATAGCCAGCTAAAACTTCCATGGAGAAGCCACCAAAATCCATTTTTTCCCCTAAATTCCCATGACAATTATTGAGGAGTATGAAATATTTGCTCCAAATCCCGAGCTGTCTCCATTTCAAAAACTCAAAGGAAAAGAGCAACATTGTGGCTGTTTCTTCATCTCTGAAGCAGAAAATAAAATACATGAAACATTCTCACTTTAATCTGAACCAGTACTTTTTCTTTTCAAAAGGAAATTTGAGCTGACACAAATATATCAAACTATTCCACATGTGGAGCTTAAATCACCAGGATTTTGGTAAACTGTTGACAGGTTAATGCGCAAGGATTATTTTTGCAGATGCCGCAACAAGCGGCCACTGAAAGACAAAAAAAAGAGCAAAAAGAATCTGAAAAATTGAAAGAAGGTGGAAGCAAAGTTAAAGTTAATAACTTTTTGTTATACTACACAAGATAATAAAATCAGTCATCTTTCTTTATACTTTTTTAAAACTGCTGTTACTAAAATGTATTTTCTAAGTATTTATAATTACTAAATACTATTATGTTTTTGTCTGCTTTAATCAGTTGCAATGGTGGTTTCACTTCAGAGCCCAGTATTTAAAAAAAGATGCGCTTAAACCCAGAAAATTACCCAACTGACATGCAGACATAATTTTTCTTCCAGCTCCCCCACTATGAGCCAGTGGATTATTTTGAACATGGTGATGTTGCTACATTTTGCCATTTTAAAAGCACTTAAATATGGAGTTAATGGAGTAAAAATATGCCTTTCCATGAACTGCACCTTGTTTTCCCCTTTTTCATTCTCTTCTCTCTATTTCACCTCCACATAGGGCAGGGGTGTCATGGAGGGCCAAGAGACCATGCAGGTTCTACTCCCAGCCAATCTTTTCAGCAGGTGTTTTCACTGATCAGCAATCTGGGAAGAAATACAATTAAATTACCTGCTGAAGACACTGGTTGGAGGTAAAACCCACCATGGCACATAATAGGACACCCCTGACGCATGACTCCTCTAACCCTCCACCAGATCATGTCATGTAGTTATTTTCACAACCACTAGAGGTATTTCTTTTTCAAAATGTAACTACAGCTAATAGTACTTGCTGGTAAAATGTTTTCTGTTGTCTCCTTGGCTTTTTACAATGGCTGTTAATATGAAAAAAGAAATTATTTGCTGTATTTTATTCAGAGCCGCTGCTAGGTATTTGGGTGCCCTAAGCATAACTTTTGTTCCCCCCCCCCCCCCAAGCTAGGTGTGGGGTTCTAGGGAGCTTTTCTGCCAAAAAAAAAAGTCATGACTCAAGACTACATGTTGAAGGTGAAATAGTGGTATGACAAAAAGGAACTATGGTGCCCATACACACAAAAAAGGATACATTGACATCTTTACTATAAACTTTCTAATTATAATTATTCCTATATTTTACAATATTTTGAAATATAAAAATTGCAAATGACCTCATCAAATCAATTCTATACTTGTTATTACCTCCGCCAGGCCGAAAAGGCCAGGAGGAGGTTATGTTTTTGCCGGGGTTTGTGTGTTTGTTTGTCTGTCTGTCTGTCTGTCTGTCTGTCTGTTTGTCTGTTGGTTAGCAAGATAACTCAAAAAATCTTGGACGGATTTCCATGAAACTTTCAGGCGTTGTTGGAAATGGTACAAGGAAGAACTGATTAAATTTTGGGGGTGATCCGGTTCACCATCTGGATACAGGAATTTTTTAAAGCATTTTTCATTCAACACTGTGACATACAGCCATTTTCAACATGTGCACAGGCGCAATGGAGGGCGCTGGTCGTCGTGTCTGCAACACAAACTCTGCGTTCTTCAACGTTTTAGGCACAAAAGGACGCGGAAAACACTGCTGGCCTGGGCCCGCCAGCGTGCCTGTGTTTGCGCGCAACTGCAAAACCTCACACGGGCAGCTGTCCGCCGACGGATTCTTTGGCAGAAATTCCCCGGCCAGCCATAGGAGCCGCACATTTGGCAGAAATTCACCGGCCAGCCATAGGCGCTGCGCAAAAACGAGCTCTCTGCCGGCGAAGCTTCTAAATTCTCGTTTGCCGCGGAGCGCAACCCCCAAAAAAATAATATTGTAGCGAACTCAATATGAGCACCCTACTTGGCTTGCCAAGTGGGTTGACCCTATTGGCGACACAGGTAGAGTGCAGGACTCCGGAGCGGGAGGCGTGAGTTCGAACCTCCCGGTGGGACGTCGCCATGTCGAGCAGCACATTACAATATAATATAAAACCCACGGCAACCTGTCTACCCAATTTGCATCCGTCAGTGGAGGAGATGGACACAACAGCAACACTTCAGTTTATTACCTCCGCCAAGGAGGCAATGCTTTTACTACTGAACCACTAATCCTATCACTATCAGATTGATTGTCATTGATTAATTGTGTGTTTATTGCACTGTCCCTGTCAAATAAACAAATAATCATTGTGAATCCAATTGCTAGTCATATGTTTACATGCTCAAGGAATCTGAAAACGTACACACAAACACTGTATGGGGGGAATTGTGGCGCTTGGCGGAGGTCTGCGCTCTCCGAGTGCTTTTCTAGTTTAGTAATTAGTAGTATACTAGTAGTTGTGAGTTTTTCAAATGGGTATACACAGCATACTCCTGTTATAAAAGACAACACTACTATCGTCCTGATATCACCCTCACTCCAAAAATAAGAAAACACACCTGGATAGTTGTCAGTGCAATCTTATTAATTACTCAAACACACTACTGAACATGGTTACAAAATGAAGACATTACATGAACTGTTAAAAAAGTGTAATATTAATTAGATATAATAAGAAACATAATGCTACTAAATGAACAAAATATCAATAAGAATAACTGAACAAGAAAATTAGTCACACCAAAGAAACCAGAAATAAGAAAACTGTGCAAAATGTTGGTAAAAATAATGCAGATGTTTTAGAATAGCAACCCCTACTCTGGAGGACCCACTTAAGGGCACTGTCCACCCCAACACAAACTGGTCATGTTACTACCATCACTGACACGCTCCAAAATCACAGCAGCCTAAAAGAGAGAAAATCATTTTCTTCCACAAAGCCGTTAGGCTTGTAAAACACAAATTTTGTCCCTTCCCCCAGCACTGCAGTCCTGCCTGCCTGTGACTGAGACCGCAAAAGGACTACAGTACATATCCCATACTGTTACCTATGTAGTTACAGTAACAACATGTCTTATACACTTAAACACTTTCAAAAATGTATACTGTACCTATTTAGACTTATTTGGACTTGCACTTTTGACATCAGCCCGTGCTTGAAATTGTTGATAAAGTTCTTCTATCTCTTGTCTTTTTGTCTTTTATCTTCAGTTTTTCTTTTTTACCCTTTACATTTTTTTCTTATTGCTGCTTATTTCTAAATGTTGCTGGCCTGAAGGATTCACATCAGAACATTATTGTAATATGTTCTCTACAGTGCATATGAGGATAAAAACTGAATCAGCGAAACAATGCAAAGACAGTAGCTTACAGTGGTGTGAAAAAGTGTTTGCCCCTTGCTGATTTCTCATTTTTTTGTATGATTGTCACACTTAAATGCTTCAGATCATCAAACAAAGTTAAATATTAGACAAAGATAACACAAGTAAACACAAAATGCAGTTTTTAAATGAAGGTGTTTATTATTGAGAGTAAAAAAAAATATCCAAACCTACGTGACCCTGTGTGAAAAAAGCCCCCCCCCCCCGGTAAAGCATAAATTTCCTGTGGTTTATCACATCTTTGGAAAGCTGAGATCAATCACTTAAATCACTTAAATAGGACCTGCCTGACAAAGTGAAGTGGACCAAAAGATCCTCAAAAGCTAGACATCATGATGCGATCCAAAGAAATTCATGAACAAATGAAAAACAAAGTAACTGGGATCTATCAGTCTGGAAAAAGTTATTAAGCCATTTCTAACGCTTTGAGACTCCAAAGAGCCATTATCCACAAATGGCAAAAACACAGAACAATGGCGAATCATCCAAGAGGTCACAAAAGACCCCAAAACAACATCCAAAGAGCTGCAGGCCTCACTTGCCTCAGTTAAGGTCAGTGATCATGAATCCACCATAAGAAAGAGACTGGACAAAAATGGCCTGCATGGCAGAGTTCCAAGACAAAAACCACTGCTGAGCAAAAAGAACATACTGTAAAGGCTCGTCTTACTTTTGCCAGAAAACATCTTGATGATCTCCAAGACTTTCGTGAAGATACTCTGTGGACTGACGAGACAAAAGTTGAACTTTTTGGAAGGTGTTTGTCCCATTACATCTGGCGTAAAAGTGACATAGTATTTCAGAAAAGGAACATCATACCAACAGTAAAATATGGTGGTGGTAGTGTGATGGTCTGGGGCTGTTTTGCTGCTTCAGGACCTGTAAGACTTGCTGTGGTAAATGGAATCATGAATTCTGCTGTCTATCAAAAAATCCTGAAGGAGAATGTTCGGCCATTGTCATGGCCGAGCGCTATTATTGTCCGTGCTCGGGCCATGCACCATTCCTGTCAGGCTTTGACAGTGGTGTTGTTATTCTGTCTCCCCGGGCTCTTATTGTGACAGCGCTCGGGGAGTTTCCCCCTGTCAAGGACTGAACAGCTGTGTTGCATTTGCGGTCGTTAGCGCCCGGCTTTAAAAGCCGGCACCAGCGGCTGCATCGTGTGGTAGTCTCGTCAACATTCATCTAATGATCATCCACGATTCCTCCTCTTGTGTAAGTGTGTTTATTGTTTGAGGTTATCGTTTGTATTCCGTTGCCCTTTTCCTTGTCTGACGGTGAGCGAGCGTTCCTCGTCTCAGCTGTCAATGATTGTTTGTTATATTAACAAGTAATCTTGCTGCTCAGCCCACGCGGCTGGTTATCTTGTCCTTCCCTTTTCCGAAACTGTGAATAAACTTCTGTGCAATTTCACTGGACTGTGGCGTCTTATGCTGGCTCGTGAGGGCCAGACCTGACAGTAGACTGCCGCCAGAAGGAGATGCCGTTCTCGGTGAAGTTGCATTCAGGAGAACTTTGCTCTTTCCTGTCTGGGTACGGTGTACTGGAATTATGCCATTGCGGAGGGGCCGCACTCGGGGTCCCAGCCACAAGCTGACTGAGGTGCTGGACGAAGTTGATGAAATCCTCATCGCCTCCTCCCTTCTCGACTTTCATCCCGACGTACGCTGGTACCTGGACAGTGCTGAGGATGTGCTCAACCATCTTTCCCCCCGCTACGACGACCACCCAGAAGTCGACGCGAGGAGGCTTGACTTTGCCGCCCAACGCGAGATACTCCGGATGTACGAGGAAGAAGACGACCTGAGGTGGAGGAGACGGCATCCCCGCTGCCTGCTTTGGGATCCCGATCCCTTCCTCGATCCAGGCCAGGAGTTCGTACTACCCAAGGCCCGTCGAAGATGTTGGCGCCGCGGCCAGAGACAACCTCAGCAAGAATCCCGTCCGGATCCTGCTCCGGGTCGCTGGAATGACCCCATTAACCAGACAGCTGTCTCTTCAGCGTCTCGCCAGGAGGGAATCCCTGCAGCCTCTCTCCCCGGGCCATCTTTCCCCGCTGTGTTGTCAGCGCGCCGTGCCTGGCCCGTCTCGGCTGCCGCCCCCTCCTCCCCGACGCCTTCTCCAGCTGCTGTGTTTATGAGGAGTTCTGCTCCGGCGAGCCCCGTGCCAAGTCCATCACGTGCCGCTCTCCCTCGTCCCTCCAGGGAGCCCTCTGCCACCACCCGACGGGAAGAAGAAGGAGCAACGTTTCCTACAGCAGGCACCATCCTCCCTCCGGGAGACAGGCGAGTACAAGTTCAATCTTTTTCCCCTAATAGTGATTTGTCTTGACTGACTCCTGGGGGTGAGGTTCGGGGTTCGCAGCCCCCCGAGCCTCCACCACCTGCTGAGGTAATAACTAAACCCGCTGCCTCTGTGTCTCTCTCTGCGGAGCGTCCCTCGACGTCAGTCAAACGTCATTGGATGAGGAGGGGGCCTGCGGCCCTGGAGCATGCAATTCCAGTCCCGCAGCCATGCCAAGGACAGAGGAGGAGAGCGGACTGCTGTATGGAGCCTGCGCTGACGACGAAGTGGCCCTGGGTCTCCACGGATGATCAGTCCGATCCTGCGGTCCAGGGGCCCCCTGCCACCACGCCGTACGGGTTGCCAGCGTGGACGATGGCGCCGGAGGGTCCTCAGGCTGCTGAAACCATCTTGCCGGCTGCGGAGCCCGACGCACCCGAATGGGAACCAGAAGACGATCTCCTCCCGCCTGAGCCCGGATCGTCGAAGTCCTGGACGGCGTCCGAACTTGAGATCAGGCAAGTGCTCAGTGTTGTCTTTGTCTTTTCTATAATTGAGCATTTTTGCCTGTCTCTTGGGGGGGCGAGCCGGGTGCAGCCATCCACTGCATCCGAGCTTGTCTCGCCGGGTTCTGGTGCTGCCGGTGATCCTGATCCCATTTTTTTTTCTTCTGAGCCCTTCCCCAAGATCGCCGGTGCAGAGCAGATGCTAATTGCTGTGCCAGAGGTTCCGGGTTCGGAGTTGGAGGTCGGTACTGGTGCGGCCCTGACCCAATCGGGGTCCGACGCGGGTGCAGCATTGGCTCAGTCAGAGTTCATCACCGGAGTGGTTCTGACCCAATCGGGGTCCGACGCAGGTGCAGCGTCGGCTCAGTCAGAGTTCGTCACCGAAGTGGTTCTGACCCAATCGGGGTCCGACGTTGGTGCAGCGTCGGCTCAGTCAGAGTTCATCACCGGACTGGTTCTGACCCAATCGGGGTCTGACTTGGTGGCAGCCGTGACCCAATCGGGGTCCATCGCGGGTGCAGCGTCGGCCCAGCTCGAGCTCATCACCGGAGGGGTTCTGGCCTAATCCGGGTCCAGCGTGGGTGCAGCGTCGGCCCAGTCGGAATTCTTTACTGGATTGTTCCGGCCCAATTAACGCCCGTTTGTGTGGGATCCGGAGATGGAGCTGCAGTCCCACCGCTGATGAACGCCGGACTGATTCCTTATCCTCGCCCCATTCCTTCTTTCCCCGCACCAGGAACCGCGGGGATTAACCATAGTTGGCCCAGTTCTCCCTTGCTTCCCCTCTCCGTTGGGAGACCGCCACCGAGCTCTCTCCAGTGGTCCTGTTGGCAGGTTGATGCGGGTCGACCACCTGGAAGCCTGTTTTTCCCATTTGGCGTCCTGGGTCGGCCCCCTGATAAACAGAACTGTATATTTGGCACCCTGGTCCGGCCGCCAGAGGCACGGTCATCCTCGGCCTGGGATTCATGGAGGCCGCCAGAACACGTCCTGTTACCCCTGCTAGCGGCTTGGATGCTGGGTGCGGGGAGGCCCCCTGAACTGTATATTATGCCTGTCATCCCGGTGTGTTTTTTTCCTTCCTGCCTCCGCCCCTCAGGAGCTTCTGTGATCTTGAGTTGTTTTTTTTCTTTTTTTTTTTAAGACTGAAATAATCCACATACAGGATCTAATGGTGTGCTCTGATGTGTGACTTGGCCGCTTGATTTTTTTTTTTCCTCCCCCATTCAGTCTTGTTTATATACCGTGTTTGTTTGTTTTTTCTTTTTCTTGACCTTTTGGCTTAGGAAAGGAGAGTTGAGTTGAATCTAACATTAGGACCTATTATAGTTATATTGAACATCATTTATGTTACTCTTATTTTATGTTTAATGGAAATTTGGAGCCAGTATGGTAAAGTGTTGTCTGATTACTACATTTCTGATCAAGGAATCCTCAGAGCAGACCACCCTTTCCTTTTCTTCATCAGACACAAGGCCACCATGATTATTCTTCTTGCTGGCCATTCTGCTTGCCCCTGAGCACTCTGTAGGGTTGCAATATTGCTGTGTAAGCTCCTAGGCAACGTGTAACTGCTGATCCATGGAGCAAATTACCATTGCATCCCCGTAGTTGCAAACACGGGCTGAAATATCTACAGTAGGTCTTTATTCTGCCAAATAGGGTCCAGTTGGTCTAATTCAATTGCCAAGAAAATTAACTCGTTCAGCTTCTGCATTCAGAAGTTTGGCCATGTTTTTTTTTTTCCTCTCTGATCAGTCTTAAAATTAGAATTTGAAGTTCAGCCTTTAAAGTTTTCAGCTGCTAAAATTCTTGCAGAACCTTTACCTTTTAAGATAAGATAAGATAAGATAAGCCTTTATTAGTCCCACAACGGGGAAATTCCAGGATTGCAACAGCACAGGGATAGCAACACTCAGAGCAACAATCAGAAGGCAAGAAAAAAAACAAGCAAGCAAGAGCAGCTAATATACATATGTACATATTACTATAAAATATATATACACACACACACACACACACACACAGACACACAGTGCAGAGCATTGTAGCTGGATGGAATAAATATATGAATATATGAACACACAGTGCAGAGCATTGTAGCTAGATGGAATAAATATGTAAATATATAAACACCCACAGTACGGAGCATTGCAGCTAGGTGGAATAAATATGCAAGTATATAAACACACACAGTGCGGAGCAATGTAGCTAGATGGAATAATATGTAGATATATAAAAACACAGTGCGGAGCATTGTAGCTAGATGGAATAAATATATAGATATATAAATATAAACACACCCAGTGCTGAGCATTGTAGCTAGATGGAATAAATATATAGATATATAAATATAAACACACCCAGTGCAGAGCATTGTAGCTAGATGGAATAAATATGTAAATATATAAACACACACAGTGCAGAGCATTGTTGCTAGGTGGGATGAAACAGCATAACCGTCTATTTAGTTATCCTACATGGTATGATTATGTGCCCATACATATTCTCACCCTCCATAGCGACCGGTATGTTCCTAGTTGTATGCCGGAGAGGACCATTGTGTAAGTCTATTGCATCTTTTGCATTCAAAAAAAACTATTAGTTTGTTACGTCTTTTTGCTATCTCTGCGAGCAGCCCTGCTTAGGTTGTACAGTCTGACAGCCGTTGGTAGGAAGGACCTACGAAACCTCTCGGTTGTGCACCTGGGATGATGTAGTCTGCTGCTAAATGAGCTCCTCAGTGCATCCAGTATGTCCTGCATAGGGTGGAACTCGGACTCCAGCAGAGATGACAGTTTAGCCACCGTCCTTCTCTCTCCTATCTCCTCCATCGGATCAAGGCGTTGCCCCAGGACAGAGCTAGCTTTCTTAATCAGTTTGTTCAGTCTCTTCCTATCGGCTGCAGTAATGCCACTGCCCCAGCAGACCACTCCAAAAGTGATGGCTGATGCCACCACCGTGTCATAGAATGACTTCAGCAGCGCCCCTTGTACACCAAAAGACCTGAGTCTCCTCAGCAGGAACAGCCTGCGCTGTCCCTTCTTGTAGAGTGCGTCAGTATTGTGTGACCAGTCTAGTTTATTGTTCAGATGAATACCCAGGTACTTGTAGGAT
Source organism: Pholidichthys leucotaenia (assembly GCA_020510985.1). NCBI lineage: Eukaryota > Metazoa > Chordata > Actinopteri > Cichliformes > Pholidichthyidae > Pholidichthys > Pholidichthys leucotaenia. Next base: position 293,259,221 of record CM035842.1, read on the forward strand.
GTCACCATCTTGATGTCTGTTCCCTGTATATTTACTGGTGCTGTGAGGGGCTGCCCATGCCTGCGGCAGTCCACCACCAGCTCCTTAGTTTTCCTCGCGTTGATCTGGAGGCAGTTCCGATGGCACCAGTCCACAAAGTCCTGGATAAGCCCTCTGTACTCAGCTTCATCTCCGCTGGAGATGAGACCAACGATCGCAGAGTCATCAGAGAACTTCTGTAGATGGCAATGTGTTGTGTTGTGTGAGAAGTCCGCAGTATAAGATAAGATAAGATAAGATAAGATAAGCCTTTATTAGTCCCACAACGGGGAAATTCCAGGATTGCAACAGCACAGGGATAGCAACACTCAGAGCAACAATCAGAAGGCAAGAAAAAAACAAGCAAGCAATATAAGTATAAAGAGTGAACAGGAAGGGAGCCAGCACCATTCCCTGGGGGGCCCCCGTGCTACTGATGATCGTGTCGGAAACACAGTCCCGGGTTCTCACAAACTGAGGCCGGTTCGTGAGGTAGTCCAGGATCCATGATGACAGGTGCTGGTCCACCCCTGCGCGCAGCAGCTTGTCCTTCAGGATCATCGGTTGGATGGTGTTGAAAGCACTGGAGAAGTCAAAGAACATGATCCTCACCATATTCCCGGGCTTCTCCAGGTGGGACAGAGAACGGTGAAGGAGGAAGATCACCGCATCCTCCACCCCAATGCCATGCTGGTAGGCGAACTGGAGTGGATCCATCGCTGGTTCCACCAGGGGGCGGAGATGAGCAAGGAGCAGTCTCTCCAGGGTCTTCATCAAGTGGGACGTCAAGGCCACCGGTCTGAAGCTGTTCAGGTCTTTGGGGTGGGAAGTTTTTGGTACAGGTACCACACAAGATGTTTTCCACAGCTGTGGTACCCTCCCCAGTTTCAGGCTCATGTTGAAGATATATGTCACAATCCCACACAGCTGGTCTGCACAGGACTTGAGGAGCTTTGCGCTGATGCCGTCCGGTCCCGACGCCTTCCTCGCCTTGATCTTCCTCAGCTCCGTCCTCACCTGGGTCTTGGTCAGGGTCAGGATGGGGGGCTGTGTGTTGGGAGTGGGGGGGGTATCGGTGGAGTGGGGAGTGGGTAGCAGGACTTGATTTCTTAGAGGCAGCAGTGGTTGTTGTGCAGACAGGGGGGAGGGCGGTTGGTCAAATCTATTGAAAAACAGATTCAGGTTGTTCGCCCACTCCCTGCCCCCCGTGGCCTGGGGGGAGGTATTCTGGAGCCCCGAGATGGTTTTGAGGTTTCTCCAGACCCCGCTGATGTCGCTCTGTTGCAGCTTGTCCTCCATCTTCTTCCTGAAGCTGTCCTTGCCTTCTCTGATCTTTCTCCTCAGCTCCCTCTGTACGGACTTCAGCATCTCCCTGTTCCCCGACCTGAAGATCCTCTTCTTCTCTCTCAGAAGTGTTTTTATCTCAGGGTTGATCCAGGGTTTGTTGTTTGAGTGACGCCGTATGGTCTTGGTGGGAACAGATTTGTCCACACAGAAGCTGAGGTAGCCCGTGAAGGTGTGAATGAGGCCATCGATGTCCTCACCATGTGGATCGCAGAGCTGCTTCCAGGCAGTGGCTTCAAAACAGTCCTTTAGAGTGTCCATTGTCTCCTCAGACCATAACTCCACAGTGTGCATGGCCGGAGGTTGTCTGTGCACTAGGGGTTTGTACACCGGTCGGAGATGAACCAAGTTGTGATCCGATCTCCCAAGTGGGGGGAGTTGTGATGAGGTGTACGCCTCCTTAGTGTTTGCGTAGAACAAATCCAGTGTTTTATTGTCTCTAGTGTGGCATGTGACATACTGGGTGAAAGTGGGCAGAATGGGAGACAGTGAAACGTGGTTGAAATCGCCTGAGATGAGGAGAAGAGCATCTGGGTGTTCTGTCTGCAGCCTGCTGGTTACTGAATGGATGACGTCACGCGCTGTCCCAGCGTTCGCCGTCGGATTTGCATAAACAACAATGCAGATCACGTGTGAGTGTTCTCTCGGGAGATATGTAGGCCTCATGCTAACAGCTAGCAACTCAATGTCTTTGCTGCAGTGTCGTTGTTTAACAGTGATATGTCCCGGTCTACACCAGTTGTTGTTAACATACATTATCACTCCACTGCCCCTAGTTTTGCCACTCTCTGGTGTTCGGTCAGCTCGTATCATGTGAAAACCCTCCAGCTCAATGTTAGCATCTGCTGCTAGTTCAGTTAGCCACGTCTCAGTAAACAAAAGGAGAGAGCACTCCCGGTAAGTGCTATCATAACGGGAGATAGCCGCTAGCTCATCTAACTTTCCCAGTATCGACCGTACATTTCCCATGACAACAGATGGAAGGGAGGGTCTGTACCTTATATTTTTTGTCCTCCGCCTTACTCCAGCCCGGCAGCCGCGGCGTTTTCGCCTCAGTTCTCTCGGTATGTCGAGTTTTTCCAGTGGGACCGGGTGGCGGTTAAATGCTAGCAGCTCTTCCCTGTTGTATCGAATCCTGCTATAAACAGTGGCTCCGTCCACCGGCTCAGGAGACATTTGGGACGATCTGTGTGTCCGTGATATAAGTGGGGTGAAAAAAAAAAAAAAGTGATCAAAAGAGAGAGGAAGGGATGTTTTGGATGGCCACGCTGGCGAACCGACGCTGAAAAAAACGAGCGGCCAGCGAACGCAACACCCGGGCATGAATGCTCCGTCGCAGCGGCCTACTGGTTCCCCCTCCCTGCGGCTTCAGGGAGACTTCGATGCGGAGCCAACACAGGCGAGCCGTTCTCCGGACATCACCCACGACCGGGTAAACTGCAGAAAACGTCATGGCGCGACCCTCGCCTGAGATCTGCACCACCACGCACGGGACGCATACGGCTCTACAGACCCCCATCATCCTTCGCGCTACACACAGAGCCTTCAGGGCTGCTCTCACACCTGGAGGCACGCACGCAGCATGCTCGAAGGATTTGTTAATGGTCTCAGCCATGGCACACATAGGGAATTACTTTTGATTACTTACAGGTGATTGTCATTTCGGACTACTGCTCATTGGAATAGTTAAGTACTGACTGAGATCTCTAAACTCTTTTGAACTATTTTTTTTTTAATATTTCTTCCACGTGTGTATGGGTTCCAGGTTGAAATGAATATTTATGGAGTTATTGTGAATTGTTTCAGCTCATTGTTGTTGGTGGGCTTTTGTTTCCCTTGAGCCTGCAAATTTCTTTTCATGAGTGCCATATTTTTCATTGTTTTTTGTTTTTTTTAAAAGACTCTGTTTATGCTTGTTGGAATTAGCATGTTTTTTTCTTTTTCCCCTCTCCTGTTGGAGGGATGAGACTACGTTACCCTGTGGTTTTTTTTTCTCTGTTCTTTTGCCCTGTATGTGTTCTTGTGTTGTATAGTGTGTTTTTTTTTTTTTTCCCTGTGAATGTACGCCCTGGTTGTTTTTTGCCCTTGCCCTGTCTTTATTGTTATTTGTGTGGCAGGATATCGTGCTGATTTCATTTTCTGTGAGATTGATTCTGTTCCCCCTTTGCCTGCTTCCCCATCCACCCGCCCTGGGGTGGGGTAGGGGGTGTGTGGATGTTAACGGGCGTCCGGGAGTCCGCCCTTGAGGGGGAGATCCTGTCATGGCCGAGCGCTATTATCGTCCGCGCTCGGGCCACGCACCATTCCTGTCAGGCTTTGACAGCGGTGTTGTTATTCTGTCTCCCCGGGCTGTTATTGTGACAGCGCTTGGAGAGTTTCCCCCTGTCAAGGTCTGAACAGCTATGCTACATTTGCGGTCGTTAGCGCCCGGCTTTAAAAGCCGGCACCAGCGGCTGCATCGTGTGGCAGTCTCGTCAACGTTCATCTAACGATCATCCACGATTCCTCCTCTCGTGTAAGTGTGTTTATCGTTTGAGGTTATCGTTTGTATTCCGTTGCCCTTTTCCTTGTCTGACGGTGAGTGAGCGTTCCTCGTCTCAGCTGTCAATGATTGTTTGTTATGTTAACAAGTAATCTTGCTGCTCAGCCCACGCGGCTGATTATCTTGTCCTTCCCTATTCCGAAACTGTGAATAAACTTCTGTGCAATTTCACTGGACTGTGGCGTCTTATGCTGGCTCATGAGGGCCAGACCTGACAGCCATCTGTTCGTGACCTCAAGCTGAAGCGCACTTGGGTTTGGCAGCAGGACAATGATCCAAAACACAGCAGCAAGTCCACCTCTGAATGGCTTAAGAAAAACAAAATGAAGACTTTGGAGTAGCCTAGTCAAAGTCCTGACTTGAATCTGATTGAGATGCTGTGGCATGACCTGAAAAAGGTGGTTCACGCTCAAAAACCCTCCAATGTGGCTGAATTACAACAATTCTGCAAAGATGAGTGGGCCAAAATTCCTCCACTGTGCTGTAAATGACTCACTGCCAGTTATCGCAAACGCTTGATTGCAGTTGTTGCTGCTAAGGGTGGCCCAAACAGTTATTAGGTTTAGGGGACAATCATGTTTTCACACAGGGCCATGTAGGTTTGGATTTTTTTTCCCTTAGTAATAAACACCTTCATTTAAAAACTGCATTTTGTGTTTACTTGTGCTATCTTTGTCTAATATTTAAAGTTGTTTGATCTGAAACATTTACTAAGTGTGACAAACATACAAAAAAATGAGAAATCAGGAAGGAGGGAAACACTTTTTCATACCACTGTATACTGCATATTAGACTACAGAAGAACAGTAGTCACTGGATAGTTTACGGAGGCACACATTGGCATTTCCTGGCTGCAAAATCATTAAGTAGGACATCAAAAGACAGTTTCTGAGCAAGGTCTGCACTGATGCTAATGACAGCAAGTTCACTTAGACATTCTTGTCCCATTGATGAGTGGAGGTATATTTTGATAAGCTTAAGTTCTGAAAAGCTTCACTCAGCAAAGGCAACTGTAACTGGGAGCATTAATGCCAGTTAATAATCCAAAGAGCAATCCAGAGAGTTGGATAGACATCTTGAAATTGGTTGTCATGAAGAAATGTGAGCATCTCCAATGCAGTTATCTGTGGTGACAGCTGTGGAAGGTTAAGGGTTTCCTGCAACATTTCAGGCCCATCAGTGTCAGTTGTTCCCTCTGAGGTCAGTGTCTTCTGCACTTCAGTGCAATGGTTTTGTAAGTCCTCCTTGGATATTCCTTGAACTCTGTTGAAATCAAGCAACACTCCAAATTGGTCTCTGACTTGGATCAGTGTTTCAAATCTTTCTTCCAGTGATGTCAAAGCAGAGTCCACAACATTTAAAAAATGTTACATCAAACCTTTTCAAAGCATCCCCAAAGTGCTCACCTGCAGCCTCATATGCAAACAGCCTTTTAGTGCTCCTGAATCTTTTCTCATTGAGCTCTAGTTTTATGTTAAGGGACTCACAAAGGTCCTTGGCAGCTGACAGAGCTTCAGAAAATCCAGTGTTTGAACAGGGAGGTTTTTACACTTTCAATGAGTTTGACAGCAGTGTCAATCTGCATTGAAATAGACTGAATCAGCTTGTTCACCTGGTTTATGGTTGCAAGAATGTCACACCAAACAATGGAGCAGATTAAAAATCTGAATAAAGCCACTTCTTTTGCAAGGGCTTGAGGCTCTACCTTAGCACCTGGATGACTCACATCTTTCTTAGCTTCCATGACAGCTTCTCTGATTTCTTTGACCTGGTTTCTGACAGCTCTAACACTCTGAAGTCTACTTTCCCATCTAACATCACTCCAAGATTTCAGGGTCACCTCTACATGCTTTGCCAAGATGTCCCATCAATGTGGAGCTCCTGCAAAGAAGGAGAAGAGCTTCTGCACATATCCAAACTAGCCAACAGCCTCCCTAGATGACTTGGCTACATCACCGATTACAAGATTCATCGTATGGGCTCCACAAGGAAAAAAAACAGTGCTCTTGAATTAAGCTGCAACAGTCGGGCCTGGATACCTTGTTTGTTACCTTTCATATTTGCCCCATTGTCATAGGCTTGTCCTGTACAATTTTCAAATAGAATGCTAAGTTCTTTTAACTTGTCCAAAGTGACATTGGCGAGATTAAACCCAGTGGTTTCTTTCACATCCACAAACCCAAGGAAGTAGTCCTTGATGTCTGGTTTGGGTTCCAAAGAGACAATGCACACAATAATTGACATTTGCACTTTATGGCTTATGTCTGGGGTACAGTCGAGAATGATGGAACAGTATTTTGATTCTTAGATTTGAGTAACAATAGTCTGTACTGTTTCACTGGAAATTAGCTGTATGAGTTTATTTTGTGTCTGCTCTCCAAGGTAGTGTGTCCTGGTATTTTCATCCTTTATTTTGGATCAGTGATTTTCCATTACAGGATCAAACTTGGCCAGAAGCTCAACTTCCTTCAAGAAGTTTTCATGTCTGGCTCATAGAGATACTGAGAAAACCCCCTGAAAGCTAAGTTTCTTGAGGCAAGAGAGAGGGTGATTGAAAGTAGGCATTTGAGGACATCTTGCCACTGTTTCTTTTCTACCTCTAGTAATGTCAGCTCCTGGTGGTCAATTGACTGGTTCTTGCTTAGTCGAATGTCCAGTTCCTGCCACTTTAGCATGCATTATGTACAGTATGTTCAGGGCTTCTTGCATGGTTTTTCAAGCTGCTGTTTATGATTGGCCAGTCACTGTGACCCTTTGCAGTTAGTTTAATGGTTTTAGAACTGAAGAGCTTGCAAACAAAACAAAACACATTATTCTGCTGTGAATAAACAAGCCAACTTCTGATAACCTTCTCCCCGTTTAAAAGTGTTTTGTTTTGTAGGCTGGTATGAAATTCTCTTCCACCTGGTTCCTTTGGAAAATTAAAATTGGATGGCACTTTAAATGGTCCTCTGTGCACAATGTCTATACGATCAGAGTCTGCAATATGTGATGGCCAAACTGCAGGATCAATTGGAGGACATGGAATGGTTTTTAGAGTTCCACTTCCTAATGGGCTTTGAGTGGTGGTTACTGGTGATGGAGTTGTGACTTCCAAACTGGTGCCTGTGTGCTTTGTATTAACTGTACCTGAACTGCTGGATGGTTTTTGGTCAAGGTTTGGTACTGATGAAGGTTTGGTGATCCACTGGTAGATGGTTGTGGGTCTGTATTGTCCTGGGTGCCTCCATGAACAAATTTCAGAATTGACCCTGTATTTATTTAAAAGTACAAGGGAAATTCATAAGTAAATGCTTGAAAATGTAAAAAGGTTTTCAAGATACTTGAACCTTAGACACTAACTGAAAGAAGATTCAAAGGCTTTAAGCTCATCTCAGTATAACAACATTAATCATAAAATTACAGTGCATCTGGAAAGTATTCACAGCGCTTCACTTTTCCCACATTTTATGTTACAGCCTTATTCCAAAATGGATTAAATTCATTTTTTTCCTCAAAAATTCTACACACAGCACCCCATAATGACACGGGAAAAATGTTGTTGTTTTTTTTTTTTTTAGATTTTTGCAAATTTATTAAAAAAAACAACTAAGAAATCAATTCAATTCAATTCAATTCAGCTTTATTTATAATGCGCCACATCACAACAAAAGCCATCTCGTGGCACCACAGTGCAGATAAAAAAAAAAAATCACACAGTCAGAGAAAGACCCAGCAATCAGACGATCCCCTATGAGCAAGCACTACGCGACAGTGGCGAGGAAAAACCCCCATTTGGAAGGAAGAAACCTCTAGCAGAACCAGGCTCAGGGAGGGGCAGTCGTCTGCTGCGACTGGCTGGGGATGAGGGGATAGGGAGGATGGAAAGGATAGACATAAAGAACATAGCAGTAAGATGCCAAGTACAATATTGGAGATCAACCAGCAGTATGGATCAGATAACACTAGAACAAGAGTGGGGTTAAAAGACACAAATACCCTCCTTAAACGAAAGCTATATTAAAAAGGAAGGATTTTACCGTGTTCTTAAAGACAGAGACCGAGTCTGACTCCCGGACCCAGAGTGGTAACTGGTTCCAGAGAGAAGGGGCTTGGTAGCAGAAGGCTTTGCCTCCCACTGTACTTTTGGAGATTCTGGGTGTAACTGAGGTCATCCTGCGCAGTTCGCCCACTCGGGACACGAACCCGCGACCTACCAGTCAACTACACAGTTCGAGCATGGGAGACACAGCACGATCGCGCTGAGCTAAAGGTCCGACCGATAGCTCAGCGCTACCGATACTGTATGAGGCTTTCGGGAGGGAGGTTTACTAACGTTCTACGCCGAACAGTACTAGTTGGCATCCGTTACATGGGCACCACAAGTAAGTCAGCATTTTGGGAGCATAATGCTCTGTTAGGATGGTAAGGTAATATCAGATCTTTTATATATTGGGGGGCCAGATTGTTAAGAGCTTTGAAAGTAAGAAGAAGGATTTTAAACTTGATTCTGAATTCAATGGGAAGCCAATGGAGGGAGGACAGAACCGGGGAAATATGATCTCTTTTTCTAGAACCAGTTAAAACTCTAGCAACAGCATTTTGAATCAATTGAATTGAATCAATTGAATCAATTGACTTTTTAAAGATACTCTAGGACAACCAGATAATAGCGAATTACAATAATCTAATCGTGAACTGACAAAGGCGTGAATCAGTTTCTCAGCATCACCCAGAGACAAGATGCTCCTGATCTTAACAATATTGCGCAGATGATATAAGGCGGTCCTAGAAACAGTTTTAATATGTGAATTAAAGGACAAATCCTGGTCAAAAATCACTCCAAGGTTCCTCACACAGCTGTTCAGAGTGAGAGTGGCAGCATCTAAATTAAGGGCATAATCTGAAAAGGAATTTCTAAGATGTTTTGGGCCAACAACAATGACTTCAGTCTTATCAGAGTTCAATAGTAAAAAATTACAAGTCATCCAAGCTTTGATGCCCTTAAGACAGGCATCTAGCTTGGCCAACTGATCACAATCATCGGGCTTCATTGACAAGTATAGTTGTGTGTCATCAGCGTAACAATGAAAATGTATACAGTGCTTTCTGATGATATTGCCCAGCGGGAGCATATATAGACTAAAAAGAGTAGGGCCCAACACAGATCCCTGTGGAACTCCGTGAGTGAGCTTAGAGCTGGAAGAAAATCCATCATTGACATGGACAAACTGAAATCTATCAGACAAATAAGATCTAAACCACTGCAACAGAGTTCCACTGAGTCCAACAAAGTGTTCCAATCTATCAAGTAGAATGGCATGATCGATAGTGTCAAAGGCTGCACTGAGATCTAAAAGAACAAGAACAGAGACAAGCCCATTATCAGATGCAGTCAGGAGGTCATTAGAGACCTTCACTAAGGCAGTTTCAGTGCTGTGATGAGCTCTGAACCCAGATTGAAACACCTCAAACAAACCAACTCCCTGCAAATGGTCAGATAATTGCACAGCAACAACTCTTTCCAGGATTTTTGAAATGAAAGGCAAATTGGAGATTGGTTGATAATTGGCCAAAACTCCAGGATCGAGCATCGGTTTTTTAAGTAAAGGTTTAATTACAGCAGTTTTAAAAGCCAGTGGAATATAACCCAGAGTTAAAGAAGAATTAATGATAAGAAGAATACGGCTACTAATAATTGGGAAAATAATTTTAAATAACCTGGAAGGAATAGGGTCCAGAAGGCAAGATGAAGGCTTAGAAGAGAAAACTACCCTATCCAACTCCAAGAGGTCGATTGGAGTAAATCTCTCCAAGCAGATATCAATTGAGGGAGCAGCAGTAGTTAATGTACTAGAGTTTACGGTAGGAAGAATCTGACTAATTTCATCTCTAATAGATAAAATTTTAAGATTGAAATAGTTCAGAAAGTCCTGACTAGAAAGCTCAGGGGGGATGCGAGGATCGACCGAGTCATGGCTCTTTGTAAGCCTGGTTAATGTTGAAAAGAAACCTGGGGTTGTTCTTGTTTGCTTCTATTAATGCAGAATAATAGCTTGATCTAGCTTTTCTAAGAGATTTTTTATAGATTAAGAGATGATTTCTCCACGCCAAGTAGAATTCATCTGAATTAGTTGAACGCCATTTTCTTTCCAATTGACGAGACTTCTGTTTCAAGCCACGAGTTTCTGAGTTAAACCAAGGAGTAAGAAATCTCTGGTTAGACTTTTTCTTTTTTAAAGGGGCTACCAAATCTAGAGTCTGATGCAGAGAGGCAGTAACACCATCAACCATGCTATCAATCACAAATGGAGCAGACTCTCCATCACTTATTTCAGGTGTTTCTGTTGTGTTGACCCATGGCATAGAGGAGACAATCTGCAAAAATTTAGCAACAACGTCATCAGAAAGACATCTGCTGTAGTAGTATTTTTCTTTAGGAAATAAGTGATCAGAGATAATGAAATCAAAAATTAACAGACAATGGTCAGACAGTACAGGATTATGAGGAGACACAACCAGATTTTCGATATCTATACCATATGTCAAAACAAGGTCCAATGTATTTTTTTTTTTTTTTGTTACTTATTTGTACCCGTAGGTAGATTTGGTTTGCAGTCTGGTGACAAGCCACCGGCTGCCGGTCGCTGCGTGCGCGAGTGCCCTAAACCTACATGTTTTGGTATGCGGGAGGAAACCGGAGAAATCCCGGAGTAAACCCACGCAACATGGGGAGAACATGCAAACTCCACACAGCTCACTGTTGGTTGGGGGCTGGGATCGAACCCACGATCTCACGATCCCCGCGATCCCCCGGCCGAGGGTAAACTGTGCTGCCACAGTGCTAAACCACTGCGCCACCGTGCAATAATGGGTAGAATTTTTTACTTTTTGAGAAAACCCCATTGAGTCTAAAATTGAATTGAAAGCCTTATTAAGACAGTCACTCTCAACATCAACATGTATATTAAAGTCCCCTACAATAATTATTCTATCGGCTTTCAGCACCAAATCAGCTAAAAATTCGGCAAATTCCGATAGAAACTCTGAATAGGCTGTGGGAGGACGATAAACTATGGCAAAGAGAAATGGGATCAAGCCAAGATTGCCAACAAGCCCCACATTGAGGACCAAACCTTCAAAGGAATTAAAACATAATTTCTGCTTAACATTAACCAGCAATTTAGGATGGAAAATTGCCGCCACTCCACCACCACGACCAGAACCTCTGGGGTTATGACAGTTTAAATACCCAGAGGGAGTTGATTCATTCAGACCAACATAATCATCAAGCCCAAGCCAGGTCTCTGTGAGGAATAGTAGATCGATCTGGTGATCGATTAATAGATCATGGACCAGAAGAGACTTAGAAGATAGAGACCTAATGTTTAATAAGCCACATTTAATTTTTAAACTTTGGGGGGGAAGGGAGGCCAAATCATTAATTGTACTAATTTTAGAGACTTGAGGCTGGATTAGAATTTTCCCAACATTTTGTTTAATCAATCTGGGAAGTTTATGCATTCTATTTTTTATAACTTTTTTATTAACTTTAAAGGGAGCAAAAAAAGGTTCTCTAAGGGAGGAGAGAGAGGCAAAGTTGAAGGGTGGTGGATGAGGAAGAGCTGCAGAAGTGCGTGTGTTTTTCAGGTTGTGTTGTATTTGTCCTGGGTTACAATATTTAGGGCAACGGGAGACAGACTCAGTCTCTGAAGGATTATAAATCAAAGGCTCATCCAAACTGTAAAGACCACCCGAGTTAATGGGATCGATACAATATGTGGGAACAGGACCAAAAAAGGGCAGATTGGCAAACCCGGAAACTTCAGAGTGAGTAAACACACCAAATTTCAGTCACTGTACCAGAAAACACAGAATAAAATAGAAAAGAGTGTCTGTTAAAACACGTGCACCAAGTCTATTTGGGTGGATGCCATCAGGCCTCATAAGTGATGGGCGGTTCCAAAATAAATTAAAATTGTCACCAAAACCAATGTTAAAAATAGGACAAGTAAAACACAGCCAAGAATTAAGGCTGAGAGTTCTACTAAAACGATTACAGCCTTGCCTGAGAGGTGCCAAAGGCCCAGAGATGAGCACACGTCTGCCACAGTTCATGAGAGTAGACAGAAGGCTCCTGAAGTCACTTTTTAAAATCTCAGATGCTTCATCTGGGATGTTATTGCACCCCACATGCACAACGACAGTTTGTACATGAGGGAATTCATTCAGCAGGTCAGGGATAAGAGCCTCAATGTCAGAGACTCTAGCCCCGGGAAAAAATCGAGTAACACAGTACCTGCTTCTGACGTTCCTCACGATTGAGTCACCAATTACCAGCGTTGTCTGGGGTGGGGTTGTCGGTGGATTCTGATGTGGAGAGGAATTCTGAAGAGGATGATGTTGTTGTTGCGAAGGCGGGGAGATGTGCTCTTTTCTTCTGTCTGGAGCAGGTGTGTAGTTTGACACACCCTGGGTGGTCTTTATCCGGGGTTTGCGGACATGAGCCACCGCTGAAGGAGGGGAGGGAAGATGAAGGGCGTCCACGGGTGGGCGGCCAGCGTCCAGGTGGGGAAAATCCTCCAGGGAAAGGATATCAAATCTGTTATCCAAGGACACCGGAAGAGAAGAGGCGCGGCCCGTTCCGGTCGATTGACGATGGCCATTAGCTGGTCGAACCAAGGTCCAGGGCGCAGATGGAGGATGAGAGGGACCAAGCAAAGCTTTTGGTTTAGCCCCGAGATGAAACCAGTGATTGTTGCTGAGGTCATGGACGTCTGCGGAAGCTGGAGCAGGTGTGGAGGTAGGTGGAGATGTGCTCAGCTCACCCAAATAAGTAGCAGTTTCCGCCAGCTGCGAGGCGGTGGCCGGGTCTGATGATCGCCCGAGAATGATGGTGTCGATGTGGTCTTCGGCCTCCCGAATCTTGTAGAGATTGGAGAGCCTCGTTTCTAGCTCAGAGATCTTCTCGAGGAGCGATGAACAGCGGGAACATGACGGAGAAGGAGCCATGGCATTCCAGGCGCTGAGATGGGTAGCCCGCAGCTAGCCAAAAACAGCTACTCGTGCGTCCGAACGGACTTTTAGGCGAGGCCAATACCGAGATAACAGTAAATAAAAACTGATAACAACAAAGAGGGATAAAAAATAAATAAATAAATAAAATCAATAAAAACAATCAATAAAATCAAACAAAAACGGAGAAAAAAGTAGTCTGACGCGAGTGAGTGTCAGACGCAGCTGTCAACGTCAAACGCAGCTGTCATCAATCCAAGCAAGCCAATCCAAAAACCTCTTACCCTACCATCCTACCATCAGTGGTACCCTACCATCAATTCACATGTACATAAGTATTCACAGCCTTTGCTCAATACTTTGTTGATGCACCTTTGGCAGCAATGAAAGCCTCAAGTCTTTTTGAATATGATTCTACAAGCTTGGCACACCTATCTTTGGGCAATTTCACCCATTCCTCTTTGCAGCACCTCTCAAGCTCCATCAGGTTGGATGGGAAGCATTAGTGCACAGCCATTTTCAGATCTCTTTAGAGATGTTCAGTTCGATTCAAGTCTGGACTCTGGCTGGGCCACTCAAGGACATTCACAGAGTTGTCCTGAAGCCACTCCTTTGACATCTTTGGCTGTGTGCTTAGGGTCGCTGTCCTGCTGAAAGATGAACTGTCACCCCAGTGGGAGGTCAAGAGCACTTTGGAGCAGATTTTCACGCAGGATGTCTCTGTACATTGCTGCATTCATCTTTCCCTCTATCCTGACTAGTCTTCCACTTCCTGCTGCTGAAAAACATCCCCACAGCATGATGCTACCACCACCATGCTTCACTGTAGGGATGGTATTTGCCTGGTGATGAGCAGTGCCTAGTTTCCTCCAAACATGACGCCTGACATTCACACCAAAGAGTTCAATCTTTGTCTCATCAGACCAGAGAATTTTGTTTCTGATGGTCTGAGAGTCCTTCAGGTGCCTTTTGGCAAACTCTAGGTGGTCTGCCATGTGCCTTTCACTAAGGTGTGGCTTCTGTCTGGCCACTCTAGCATACAGGCCTGATTGGTGGATTGCTGCAGAGATGGTTGTCCTTCTGGAAGGTTCTCCTTTCTCCACAGAGGAACACTGGAGCTCTGACATAGGAACCACTGGGTTCTTGGTCACCTCCCTGACTAAGGCCTTTCTCCCCTGATCGCTCAGTATAGATGGCCGGTCAGCTCTAGGAAGAGTCCAGTTAGTTCTGAACTTTTTCAATTTACAGATGATGGAGGCCACTGTGCTCATTTCAAAGGAGCAGAAATTTTTCCGTATCCTTCTCCAGATTTGTGCCTCGAGACAATCCTGTCTCAGAGGTCTACAGACAATGCCTTTGACTTCATGCTTGGTTTTTGCTGTGATATGCACTGTCAACTGTTGAACTTTATATAGACAGGCATGTGCCTTTCAAAATCATGGCAAATCAACTGAAGTTACCACAGATGGACTCCAATTAAGCTGTAGAAACATCTCAAGAATGATCAGTGGAAACAGGATGCACCTGAGCTCAATTTTGAGCTTCAAGGCAAAGGCTGTGAATACTTATGTACATGCGATTTCTTAGTTTTTTTTATTTTTAATAAATTTGCAAAAATCTCAAACTTTTTCTCATTGTCATTATGAGGTGTTGTGTGTAGAACTTTGAGGAAAAAAATCAATTTATTCCATTTTGGAATAAGGCTGTAACATAACAAAATGTGGAAAAAGTGAAGCACTGTGAATACTTTCTGGATGCACTGTATGTCAACTTCAAATTAACCACACCTGATAAGAAATTATATTTTACTCTACATTCATGAACTGATCAATCTATAGATTACAACTTAAACAAGACCTTATATTTCTTGATCTATATCTCCATCTTGATTGGATGTAAGGGCAACTTTTAAAAATGTATATATATATTAGTGGAGGGCAACTGACTTCATATATACAGTATCTCACAAAAGTGAGTACACCCCTCACATTTTTGTAAACATTTTATTATCTCTTCTTCTTCTTTTTGATTTGATTGGCGGTTGGCAACCAGCTTACAGGTGCATTACCGCCATGTACTTTTCATGGGACAACACTGAAGATATGACA
Organism: Pholidichthys leucotaenia; assembly: GCA_020510985.1. NCBI lineage: Eukaryota > Metazoa > Chordata > Actinopteri > Cichliformes > Pholidichthyidae > Pholidichthys > Pholidichthys leucotaenia. The sequence goes on from CM035842.1 coordinate 293,274,227, forward strand.
CTTTGATACAATGTAAAGTAGTCAGTGTACAGCTTGTATAACAGTGTAAATTTGCTGTCCCCTCAAAATAACTCAACACACAGCCATAAATGTCTAAACCACTGGCAACAAAAGTGAGTATACCCCTAGTGAAAATGTCCAAATTGTGCCCAAAGTGTCAATATTTTGTGTGGCCACCATTATTTCCCAGCACTGCCTTAACTCTCTTGGGCATGGAGTTCACTAGAGCTTCACAGGTTGTCACTGGAATCCTCTTCCACTTCTACATGACGACATCATGGTGTTAGAGAACTTGTGCTCCTCCACCTTCCATTTGAGGATGCCCCACAGATGCTCAATAGGGTTTAGGTCTGGAGACATGCTTGGTCAGTCCATCACCTTTACCCTCAGTTTCTTTAGCAAGGCAGTGGTCATCTTGGAGGTGTGTTTGGGGTGGTTATCATGTTGAAACACTGCCCGTGGCCCTGCAGCCCAGTTACTAATCATGCTCTGCTTCAGTATGTCACAGTACATGTTGGCATTCATAGTTCCCTCAATGACCTGTAGGTCCCCAGTGCCGGCAGCACTCATGGAGCCCCAAACCATGACACTCCCACCACCATGCTTGACTGTAGGCAAGACACACTTGTCTTTGTACTCCTCACCTGGTTGCCACCACACACGCTTGACACTATCTGAATCAAATAAGTTTATCTTGGTCTCATCAGACTACAGGACATTGTTCCAGTAATCCATGTCCGTAGTCTGCTTGTCTTCAGCAAACTGTTTGAGGGCTTTCTTGTGCATCATCTTTAAAAGGGGATTCCTTCTGGGACAACAGCCATGCAGACCAATTTTATGCAGTGTGCGGTGTATGGTCTGAGCACTAACAGGCTGACTCCCCACCCTTTCAACCTCTGCAGCAATGCTGGCAGCACTTATACATATATTTTCAAAAGACATCCTCTGGATATGACGCTGAGCACGTGCACTCAACTTCTTTGGTCAACCATGCGAGGCCTGTTCTGAGTGGAACCTGTTCTGTTAAACCGCTGTATGATATGTGCTGCAGCTCAGTTTCAGGGTGTTGGCAACCTTCTTATAGCCTAGGCCATCTTTATGTAGAGCAACAATTTTTTTTTCAGATCCTCAGAGAGTTCTTTGCCATGAGGTGCCATGTTGAACTTCCAGTGACCAGTATGAGAACGTGTGAGAGCGATAACACCAAATTTAACATACCTGCTCCCCATTCACACCTGAGACCTTGTAACACTAACGAGTCACAGGACACCGGGGAGGGGAAATAGCTAATTGGGCACAATTTGGGCATTTTCACTAGGGGTGTACTCACTTTTGTTGCCAGTGGTTTAGACATTAATGGCTGTGTGTTTAGTTATTTTGAGGGGGCTGCAAATTTACACTGTTATACAAGCTGTACACTGACTACATTGTATGAAAGTGTCATATCTTCAGTGTTGTCCCATGAAATGTGAGGGGTGTACTCACTTTTGTGAGATACTGTGTGTGTGTGTGTGTGTGTGTGTGTGTGTATTTTTTTTTTTTTTGACAGAACACAATTAGTCCCACAGTTGGGGTGGGTCCTCTTACAGCTGAAGCTGAGTTTTTACACCAGATGCCCTTCCTGACACACCCCTGGCCATTTTATCTGGGCTTGGGACTGGCGCAGGGAGTACCCGTAACTTGTGCACTCATTGTGGCTGGGTAACCAACATTTCCCTCCTCCGTTCCATTATTGCTGAGCACCAAGCTGGACGGCAGGAAGTTCTACTTTTACTGTATATGGTCTTTGGCATGACACGGCCGGGATTTGAACCCCAGCCTCCCGGTTATGGGGCGGATACTCTACCTCTAGGCCACCACTCCGGTAAACATGAAGGTACATCTCAAAAAATTAGAATATCATGAAAAAGCTCAATATTTTTAGTCATTCATCTCAGAAAGTGAAACCCATATAGTATATTGATTCGTTACACAGAGAGTGATATATTTCAAGTGTTTATTTATTTTAATTTTGATGACTATGGTTTACAGCCTATGAAAACCCCAAATTCAGTTTCTCAAAAAATTAGAATATTACATAAATTAATTTAAAAAAAAAATAGTTTTTTAATGGAAATGTTGGCTGACTGAAAAGTATGTCCATGTATACACTCTATACTTGGTTGGGGCTCCCTTTGGATTAATTACTGTATCAATGTGGCGTGGCATGGAGGTGATCAGCCTGTGGCACTGCTGAGGTGTTAGGAAGGTCCAGGTTGCTTTGATAGTGACCTTCAGCTCGTCTGCATTGTTGGGTCTGGTGTCTCTCATCTTCCTCTTGACAATACTCCATAGATTCTCTATGGGGTTTAGGTCAGGAGAGTTTGCTGGCCAATCAAACACAGTGATGCCATGGTCATTAAACCAGGTTTTGATACTTTTGGCAGTGTGTGTTTGTGTGTGTGTGTGGGGGGGGGGGGGTGCCAAGTCCTGCTGGAAAATGAAATCAGCTTCTCCATAAAGCTTGTCAGCAGAGGGAAGCATGAAGTGCTCTAAAATTTCCTGGTAGACGACTGCGCTGATTTTGGTCTTGATAAAACACAGTGGACAAACACCAGCAGATGACCTCTGTTCAGATAAAAGTAAATTTTGCATTTCATTTGGAAATCAAAGTCCAAGAGTCTGGAGAAAGAGTTGAGAGGCACAGAATCTAAGTTGCTTGAGGTTTAGTGTGAAGTTTCCACAGTCAGTGATGATTTAAGGAACCATATCATCTGTTTGTTGTATGGCCTAATGGTTCGATGCATGCAACAAGCCTATGTTGCTCAACTGCAGTGCCATTCAGAGCCCAAGGTAATCCTGCCCTTGTGTCTCCTCCCCACTGGATTTCCTGTCTCTGTCTTAATGTGACACCACCAAAAATAGTTTTTTTTTCTTGTTTACATTTCTGTAACATTTTTTTTATGACTTACAAGACATATTAAGAAAGAAATCAGTCAAATGTGTCATGTCTGTTTTTTATTTATTTATTTTTTGGCTTTAAAGTTTCAGTAAGCCCCACCCCTTGAAAAAGGCAAGTTTGGAAGGAGAGTTTTTGGTGATGTTGTGGAGGATGTGGAAATGATGAGACTGAGTTTATCTCACGAGTCAGGTTTATTTCATTCTCCAACATCATCCAAACAGAAAGAGAAAGAATCCCCCAACAACGTGCACGGTGGCGCAGTGGTTTAGCACTGTGGCAGCACAGTTTTACCCTCGGCCGGGGGATCGCGGGGATCATGAGATCGTGGGTTCGATCCCAGCCCCCGACCAACAGTGAGCTGTGTGGAGTTTGCATGTTCTCCCCGTGTTGCGCGGGTTTACTCCGGGATTTCTCCGGTTTCCTCCCGCATACCAAAAACATGTAGGTTTAGGGCGCTCGCACACGCAGCGACCAGCAGCCGGTGGCTTGTCACCAGACTGCAAACCAAGTCTACCTACGGGTACAAATAAGTAACAAAAAAAAAAAAAAAAAAAAAATCTGCCCCTTTTATACCCCAGGACATCAAAGCACACAGTCACATTGCCTTTTAATCCCAAGTCACAATGCGTCTTCTTCCAGGTCTTCTCACCCCCACCTAAAGTTACTGGTGGTCAGGAAATCCCTCAAGGTCGTCTCTTTGCATACAAAAGGCCACCTCTCACATCCTCCTGTCATCTTCTAGGAGGCTCAGTCCTTTTGTTCCTCTGAGACGTGAAGCATACAATAAGCATACAGTAATACACATGTGAAGCATATGAAACCCACATGTGTCCCACATGACCCCCCCCAAACGTCTAAGATGGAACAACGTAATAACAGTTTGCATGTCATAATAAAATCACTACACATCAGTCCACATGCTGCTTGGGCCTCAGTCTTCTCCCGCGGCTGCTGTAAACAGGCTTTACCACCTCCGCGGCGCCCTCCTGCTGGGGAGCTGCTGCCTGGGGATGAGAACTGTTAGTCAATCTCTGTGGGTGTTCTGGGGAATGCTCTCTAGGGGGTCTGCCGCGCCGAGGAGCCCTGGCCAACTGCACACCTTCGTCAGCCACCACAAAAGCGGGTTTGAGCCTGTTTATGCCAATCATTTCTTTTCTGCCCCCCAAATCTAGCAAAAAATGCTTATCCCCTGTTTCCAGCACTCTATATGGTCCATCATAAGGTGGGCGTAACGGTGGGCGATGGGCATCGTGTCTGACAAAAACAAACTCCGCATTTTTTAAAGCCTTAGGCATAAAAACGCGCGGAAAACTGTGGTGAACGGGGCCAGGCAGCATGCTCGAGTCCGTGCTACTCTGTAACCGCTGAGCTGGGGAGCACTCTGGCGCAGGATTATCTGGGAGAAATTCCCCGGGCAGCCGAAGTGGCTGTGCGAAAACTAACTCAGCTGGGGAGGCTTTTAAGTCCTCTTTAGGTGCAGAACACAACCCCAATAAAACCCATGGTAGCCTGTCCACCCAATTTGCATCCGTAAGCGACGCTCTGAGGGCCGCCTTCAATGACCTGTGAAAACGTTCACATAACCCGTTAGCCTGCGGGTTGTATGCGGTCGTGCGGTGGATCGTTGCCCCCAGGCTGCGGGCCATCGCTGACCAAAGTTCGGAAACAAACTGAGGGCCTCTGTCGGACATAATGTCCGCCGGGACTCCAAAACGAGCTACCCACGCCGTTAAAAACGCGGGCGCAACCTCCTCGGCTGTGGTTGATGACAGTGGGACCACTTCCGGCCAGCGCGTGGTGCGGTCAACCATTGTCAGAAGATGTGTGCGCCCCTGTGAGGGCGGGAGGGGGCCTACGAGGTCCACGTGAACATGATCAAACCTTTTAACCGGAATGTGAAACGGCTCCAAGGGAGCTCTCGTGTGTTTGTGCATTTTGGCCCGTTGACAAGCTATGCAGGCTGCCACCCACTCTCTAACTTGTTTGCGCAGGCTCGGCCATACAAATTTCTCTCCCACCATTTTGACCGATGCGCGCACTCCAGGGTGCGCCAGAGAATGGATCGAGTCAAAAACGCGGCGGCGCCACGCGGCCGGTACCACAGGACGCGGTCGCCCAGTGGAGACATCGCAGATTAGGGGGGGGCATACCGTCTTGCAGCACCCTGTCCTCCAGCCTTAACCCTGTTGGTCCAGACTGGAGCGCGCGCACGTCGCGTCGCTAACCTGATCCGCGGCCATGGCTGCATAATCTATCCCTACGCGGACTGGGGCCGCGCGCACTTCTGCGTCGCTAACCCAATCCGCGGCCATGGTTGCAAAATCTACCCCTACGCGGGCTGGAGCCGCCACGGCGCGCGAGAGGCAGTCTGCCACTACATTAAGTTTACCCGCCACTTGCTGGATATCGGTAGTAAACTCCGAGATCGCGGCCAGCTGTCTCTGCTGCCGGCCTGACCATGGTTCTGAAATCTTGGCCATCGCGAAAGTTAGTGGCTTGTGGTCAATGAACGCGGTGAAACGGCGTCCCTCCAGCCAGAACTGGAAGTGGCGAATGGCCAAGTGGAGAGCTAACAACTCCCTGTCGAATGCGTTGTATTTTCGTTCACTATCACGCAAGGTCCTGCTGAAAAAGGCGAGCGGTTGCCAAGCTCCGGCTACATACTGTTCCACGACTGCCCCTATGGCCACATCTGACGCGTCAGTAGTGAGCGCTATGCGGGCCGTTGGGACTGGATGTGCTAACAACGCAGCGTTCGCCAGGGCTGTTTTGACTTCAGAGAATGCGCGCTCCCGCTCCGGAGACCATTCGATTTTATTTGTGGGTTTTTGTTTTTTTAGTGCAGCATACAATGGTTGCATGAGCTGCCCTGCGCGGGGGAGGAAACGGTTATAAAAATTCACCATTCCCAAAAATTCCTGTAGCGCTTTGACTGTTTGTGGCTGGGGAAAATTTGTTACTGCGCGCACTTTGTCAGGCAGAGGAACCGCTCCTTCTGGAGAGACGCGATGCCCCAAAAAATCAATCTGCGTCACCCCGAACTGACACTTCGCTGGGTTGATTATTAACCCATGCTCTGCCAACCCCCGGAAAACTGCTGTGAGGTGGTTTTAGTGTTCGTCTTCGGACGCGCTGGCTACCAATATGTCATCCAGGTAGACGAACACGAAGGGGAGATCGCACAACACCGCGTCCATCATGCGTTGGAATGTCTGCGCCGCGCTTTTAAGCCCAAACGGCATGCGCAAAAACTCGAATAGCCCGAACGGAGTTATTACCGCTGTTTTGGGTATGTCCTCAGCGCGCACTGGGATCTGGTGGTAACCGCGTACCAAGTCTATCTTAGAAAAAACGCGCGCCCCCGCCAAATGAACTGAAAAATCTTGGATGTGCGGGATCGGGTAGCGGTCGTGCACTGTAGCGTTGTTCAACCTGCGGAAATCACCGCAAGGTCACCACGAGCCATCAGCTTTCGGGACCATGTGAAGGGGTGAAGCCCATGGGCTTTTCGAACGCCTGATGATGCCCAACTTTTCCAGGTTGGCAAACTCCTCGCGCGCTATGGTCAGTTTAGCTGAATCCAAGCTCCAAGCTTTTGCAAAAACGGGCGGTCCGGTGGTAGTAATAAAATGTTCCACCCCGTGTTTAGCCACGGTCGCCGAAAATGTTGGGACCGTGAGTGCTGGGAACTGAGTGAGGAGTGTGTGGAACTTACTACTCGCAGCTGTGATGTTGGCTTGTGCTGTTGGCGGGGCCACTCGAGCTGTACAGGGAATAGAATAAAAAGAGAGTGCATTAACCATGCATAGCAAGATCAACCAACAAACCATGTGAGCACAAAAAATCAGCCCCTAACATGTTGAAATTGACTGCAGCTATGACGAAAGGCCACTCGAATGTACGGCCATGTAGGGACAGAAGCAACGTCCTCACACCAAAGGTCTTAATCGCCGAGCCGTTCGCTGCTGACACCCCGGGACCACTGGAAGGCGCCAGCCGGTCAGCGGAGGAAGGTGTGATGAAACTCAGCTGGGAGCCTGTGTCCACGAGGAAATGTCTCCCCGAGCGCGCATCCCTCAAGTAGAGCAGCTTGTTCTCCTCTCCGAGGGCCACAGCTGCTACCGACCCCCGGTCTTGGAGTTTCCCGAGCACTTGAAATGGCACGGTGGTATACATTTGCGTGCCCTCTCTGCGAAGCGGCGATGGTAGAAACAAAGGACGTCGTCTGCTTCATGCTTCTTGGCCTTTGCCGCCGCCGTCGTCGGTGAGTCTGGTACTGCTGCCTCTGGCCCCCTGCCATCTCCGGACGTTGCGCCGAGCTCCGCTGCCGCGGCGGTGGCCGCGTGCCATTTGGCGGTGTTGACGAGTCGTTGTGCCTCTTGGCCCAGCTCGCGGTAGTCTCGACGGGCCAACAGTGGCGAACCTGCTAGGGTCACTCTCACCGCTGACGGTAGGGTCCTGAGGAAAAGGTGGGCGAAGATGAAGTGGTCATCGTCAGAGTCTTTCAACCCCAACATCTTCTCCATCAGGTCCGCAGGCCTGTCGCTTTCAAATTCAGTCAGCGCCAGGAGCCCCTCTGCTCGCTCCTCCACCGAGGGGGTGAAGTACCAGATGAGTGCAGTCTTTAACGCGCCGTATTTGTCGCTGTCTGGCGGCTGGTTGATCAGGCTCTCCACATGCTGGGCTGTGTGGCTGTCCAGTTTTGCAACCACATGGTAGAACTTTGTGGCGTCTACTGAAATCCTCTGGAGGTTGAACTGCGCCTCGACCGCGTTAAACCAGGAGCGCAGATTGTTCTGCCAGAAGTCCGGTAGCTGAACTGTGGCTGCATTTGTTTGGCTGGCTCCTGACGAGTCTGGCTCGGGAGAATTCTCTCCGGTCATGATACGTCTTAGGGTCACCAGTGTGGAGGATGTGGAAATGACGAGACTGAGTTTATCTCACGAGTCAGGTTTATTTCATTCTCCAACATCATCCAAACAGAAAGAGAAAGAATCTGTCACCATGGGTTGAGATGCCGTCTCGGCACTCAGCCCATGTGTTCCCTCATCCCTGCTTCCCATTGAGCAGCGTCTCAGCTGGCCCCCAGCTGGCAGCATTATGGACGGCTGGGGCCAATTAGTCTTCATCAGCTGGGGCGCTGCCAATGAGGATAAATAGGAGCAGCCTCGATGACTCGGGGCTGCAACATAAACACATTGCTAAGCTGAAGCCCCTTCGTCTGGTGTCAGCTTCTACTCCTCTTGCAGCATTCCTGTGTTTGTATCCCGCTGTGAGGATGTACGTCTTGCTACCCCCACGTCCGGTACGAGCTGCTTACCTCTGCGCTGTGCAACCTGTGAGTGTACCTCAGCATGAGTGTCTGTGCTCTCCTCATCCCTTCCCCTTTACCCTGAATAAACTATCACGACTCACTGGCTTGCCCCTGGCTCTGATTGCCCGGCTCCCTAGAGCCGGATATGACAGTATGTCGCAGCCAGAAGAGTTGCCGGCGGCCGTGGGTCGCTGTGGAAATGTACCTTTCTGTCCGGGTGTCAGCGCTGCTAGCATGCCGTTTCCCAGGAGTCACTTCCGGCGCCAGGGCGACGAGCTGAGGTCCATCTCGGAGGCTGTCGACGGGACGCTCTTCACCCTGCACGACGCCTCCAACGCGAGACGCTGGCATCCGGGCCGTGCTGAGGAACTCCTGGACTGTCACCCTCATTCTCTGTACCATCTGGAGGACAGTGCCAGGATAGACGCTGCAGGTACACAGCGAGAGAAGCTCCACGGGGTGGATGGAAATCCCGGCAGGGAGTCGAAGTGGGCGACGTCTTTCCCCGCTTCGGAGTCCCGTTCCTGCCGCTATTCCAGTCCGGGAGTTCGCGCCAACCAGAGGACTTCCCCCGACCTGCGCCACGTCACTCGGGATTCCCTTCAAGGAGCCGTAGCTGACAGCAGTTATGTCCGGGGTCGAGTGGCTGTCGCGAGCTCTACTGTGTTTCCTGTCACCACCTTCAGGCATGTGGCGGCGGCAGTGAGATTGATGGTGAGGACTTCAGGGCTACGAAGCTTTCCCGTGCTCGACGCCTTCCTCGCCTCGTTCTCTGATCTGGAGCGGCGAATCCTGGGTTTCCCCCTCGCTTCGTTCCCTGGGAGTAGTCGTCATCACATCGCCGAGTCACCTCTGCACGAACCTCGTCCGGATCCAGTTCTGGGTCATCGTCAGGACCGTTCCTCCCACGCAGCTGTCATCCCTTCGCCTCGTCAGTGTGGAGATTCTACAGCCTCGTCCCCTGAGCCTCGTTCCCCCGCTGTCATTCCTGGACATTCGGGCTGGCTCACCCCGGCTGTTTCCCCCTCCTCCTCGACGCGCTTCCTGACCGCTGTGTGTGCCTGGAATCCCGGCCTGGTGAGCTCTCTGCTGGAGACAACGCGAGCGATCCTCAGACGAATTCCCGGGGGGTCCTCCGTTATCGCCGGGCGGGGAGAGGAAGAAGCAGATTCCACTACAGCAGGCGATACTCAACCTCCAGGGGGCAGGCAAGTCATTGTTTTTTCACACCTGCTTAATGATTTGCTCTGTCACATCCCTGGAGAAGAAGTTCAGGGTTCGCAGCTCCCTGAACTCTCCCCACCTGCTGTAACCTGTATGCCTAATCCCGCTTCCTCTGTGTCTCTCTCCGCCGAGCGGTCCCCGGCTCCGGGTCAACGTGGTGGGATATGGAGAGGGCCTGTGGTTCCGCAGCTACATTGCGGACGGAGGAGGGGGACTGACTGCTGCGTGGAGTCTACGCCGACGACTGACCGTCCCCGGGTCTCCACGGAGGAGCGGTTCGGTCCGGCGGGACGAGATTCTTCTGGCTTCACGCCGAGTGGATCGTCGGCGGGGTTACCTGAGCTGGAGGGATCTCAAGCTGCGCTGACCATCGTGCTGGCTGCGGGGCCCGACGCGGCTAGATGGGAGCTTGACAACGACCTCCTGACGACGGATCCTGGATCTTCGCAGTCCTGGACGGCGTCAGAACCCGAGATCAGGCGAGTGCTCTCCTTTCTTTTCTCTCTTTTTATCCCCGAGCACTTCAGCCTATCTCCAGGGGAGACGAGCCGGGTGCAGCCGTCCGCTGCGTCTGAGCTCGTCTCGCCGGGTTCTGGCGCTGCCGGTGATCCTGATCCCGGTTCTGTTTTCTCTTCTGAGCCTTCTTCCAGGGTCACCGGCAAGGAGTTGCTGTTCCTCGTGGTGCTGGAGGGTCCGGGTTCAACGTTGGAGGTCGGTTCTGGTGCAGTATTCAACGTGGGTTCGCCCGAGACCCAGTCGGGGTCCAACGTGGGTTCGCCCGAGACCCAGTCGGGGTCCAACGTGGGTTCGCCTGAGGCCCGATCGGGGTCCGACGTGGGTGCTGCCCCAGTATTGTCCAGGTCCGGTGAGGAGGTGGCCGTTTTCCTGCGGCCTGACGCCCGCCGCCCTCGTCATCGGCTCTCCCCTGAGCCTCTTCCACCGGGATCCACTCTGATCCTTCGCCCGTCTCAACGGTCCTGGTGGTTGAGTGATGCGGGTCGACGACCCGACCCACAGAACTTTCGGTTCGGTGATCTGGTTCCCCCCACTGGTCTGTGTTTCCCTCTGGGCAGCCTGGTTCGGCTGCCGGTGGACTGGATTCCTGGGATCTGGGTCCAGAGTTCGCCGTCCGAACACTTCTCTTCCCCTGATTCGCCAGCTGGACAATGGGCGGGGAGATCTCCGGAGCCATCTCGGCCATTTTTGGACTCTGCCTGCCATTCACCTCGGGTGTCACTTTTTCTTTTATTAAGGTCACTCGGGTGTAATGTTTTGTCCTGTTGGTGGATTCGTTTTTATAGTGCTGTGTTTTCCATCGCTCATGCTCAGCATTTTACTTTTTGTGCCATGTTTTTAGCCTCGTTTTTTGTATTGTAGAGTTATGTTTTGTTTTCCGTAACACCATGCTCTGCAGTTATCCATTTATTCCAGTCACTTTCATTTCTTTAGGTGACTGGGTATTTATATATTCGTGTGTGTGGGTTTTTCTTTGCCTGCACTCAGTATTTCTTTTTTGTCCTGTTGGTTCATTATAGAGTCATGTGCCTTGTTTTCCGTAACACCATGCTCTATAATTGTCATTTGTTCCAGTCACCCTCACTTTTCTTGGTGACTGTGTGTATGTACTTAAATTAGCGCTGTGTATAGGTTCCCCTTTATTTAACCGTACTCAGCATTTTTGCCCTGTACCTTTTTGGTGGTTCTTTTTTCCTTGCTCTGGGTCAGTCATGGTTGGTACTCTCTGGGTAGTATGTAACCGGCGTGCTGACCCAGTTCTTCTCCCCATCTGTACCTGGGTTAATTATTCTGTTTTGTCAGTATTGTATTTGGGTTTTTCTTTCCCGCTACCCTACATTGCCCCATTGGTGTTGTCCTTCCCTTGGCTTCTTCCCCTCCGGTCCGCCTCCCTTCCTCCCACCCTAGGTGGGGGGGGGGGGGGGCTGGGATGTTCCTGGTCGTTCAGGAGCCCGACCTTGAGGGAGGGGCTCTGTCACCATGGGTTGAGATGCCGTCTCGGCACTCAGCCCATGTGTTCCCTCATCCCTGCTTCCCATTGAGCAGCGTCTCAGCTGGCCCCCAGCTGGCAGCATTATGGACGGCTGGGGCCAATTAGTCTTCATCAGCTGGGGCGCTGCCAATGAGGATAAATAGGAGCAGCCTCGATGACTCGGGGCTGCGACATAAACACATTGCTAAGCTGAAGCCCCTTCGTCTGGTGTCAGCTTCTACTCCTCTTGCAGCATTCCTGTGTTTGTATCCCGCTGTGAGGATGTACGTCTTGCTACCCCCACGTCCGGTACGAGCTGCTTACCTCTGCGCTGTGCAACCTGTGAGTGTACCTCAGCATGAGTGTCTGTGCTCTCCTCATCCCTTCCCCTTTACCCTGAATAAACTATCACGACTCACTGGCTTGCCCCTGGCTCTGATTGCCCGGCTCCCTAGAGCCGGATATGACAGAATCCCCCAACATCTGCTCCTTTTATACCCCAGGACATCAAAGCACACAGTCACATTGTCTTTTAATCCCAAGTCACAGTGTGTCTTCTTCCAGGTCTTCTCACCCCCACCTAAAGTCACTGGTGGTCAGGAAATCCCTCAAGGTCGTCTCTTTGCATACAAAAGGCCACCTCTCATATCCTCCTGTCATCTTCTAGGAGGCTCAGTCCTTTTGTTCCTCTGAGACGTGAAGCATACAATAAGCATACAGTAATACACATGTGAAACATATGAAACCCACATATGTGTCCCACAATGTAACGAGAGCAGGTCCGGTAATGTTGAGCCAGTCAGGACTTTCTGGCCTAACTGAAGTTAGCCTCCTGGGTCAGTTAGCATTTTTGGACAGCTGCTTTGAAACTTGACCCAAATCAAGATGGGTTTTACCATTAAACTGCTTTTTTAAGGACCAATGCAGTTCAGTCATTATCTTGGGCCACCGTGCATATAACTGGGCATGTTCTTCAACTGATAAGTCTTTTTTATCACAGGACTTATGCTGTTTCCTGTAGCGATAACCATTATTAGCCTTGTTTGATGTGGCAGTATTCACACAACCTGGTGTTTGAAGGAGGAGGAAAAGTGAAAAGATTTTGACACAAAGCTGTAAGACAATGAAATTTTTTTTTTTTGTATAAAAAAGGGTATAAGATACCATTTGAGACAATGGAAATTTGTTTTCAGAGGAGATTTATATCCACTGGAGTGTGTCTTTAACAATATCTGTCCTGTAAAGTCAAAATTCTCGCTTGTGAAAATGCTGAGTGACTATACCCCCCTTTAGAAATATACTAGCCTGAGTGGAATACTGCCAAACTCAAATGCTAACTATTGTTGTTTTTGTCTTATCTTTGAGTTATAGTGATTTACTGTAGACCAAATTTAACAAAAAACTAGGGCTTGTCCTAAAACCTGATTTATGCTTCATCATAGCTACAGGGTAACCGCAGACAATATGCCATAGCTAGGTCCCACTCTACACCTTAGCTTGATGTGCCCCTCTCCAGAAATGCAACTACCTGTTATGGCGAAGCAGATGGCAAGAACTATGTTTGGTCTGCTTTGTCTCCTCCTATACATTTCCTAGTTCTTGTCTCTGCCCATTCACCTCAGCGCCATTCCAAAGGGAGTTAAATAAACAAAGGACTGAATTCAAAAGAATAATAATGAAGTTAGCAGCTATGAACATTTGTAGGACTTGTGCTAACCCCATTAATTATATAAATTGTCAAAATGACAGTAGGGTGCTGGTCATACATACCATTTTCTTCAGTGTCTGCTCTCTTTACCTACTGCAGTGAGTGTACCCTCTGTGACCAGCAATGCTCACCGGCAACACACTCATTCAATTGACTGTAACTCTGCGACTATTCAGCCTAGAGATTTCATTCTAAGTGCTCCTGAAAGCTGAGAATTCAGTCTTTATGGTAATTCCGGAAATTACATCATACATCACACCAGAAGTTTACTGATCAGGAAAAAAGTAATGCTAAAGAGATTAGCATGCAGAATAAACAGACCATCATGAAGTGGCTGTGTGGCATAAGTAAGCTTTTTGTGGTGTTTTGGTGGTGTTTATAGTGTAAATAATAGTTTAACATTGTAAGCAGTAGTTCTAGTGTTGTTTGGGAGAGTTTTGGAGTGTTTTTCACTGTTTTTGTAATGTGTTTTCGCCATGTTTTCAAGGAGCGTCTTGTTCTATTGTTCCCTCTTGTTTGCCTTTTTCTGGTCGACTCCATATTTTTAGAGATTTCATAGATTTTTTGAGTAATAATTATGCCTCAGTGAAAACAGAGGCATACAGTAATCCATTATCAGTTAATGTGGTCTGTGTGTGTGTGGTTGTATCTGTCCGTCTGTCTGTTACAAGCTTTTCAGCGTGCCCAGTCAAAATTAAGAGCAACTAAAGGTTTGTATCATTGTATAACCATATTTTCCCTACTTTTAATTTGCCAGAATTTCAAGATAAGGTTTTGTTTTCAAAATAAACACAAATTTAACGCACCTTTACCGTCAATGAAGCCGGGGAAAACGGTATTGTAATAACTATGCCGGGTCACTAGAGGCAGCAGTGTGACTTTTTTTTACAGTGCGTGGATGACTCCCTGTCACAGTCGATCTCTAGCTGTGAGATAAATAGTGGTTATAACAGTTAATGAAAAAGAAGAAGCAGCCATCTCTGTTGTCATTCAGTCCATACAGTCAATCATGTACAGTAGAACGAAATTACGTTTCTCCTATCTACAATGTTAATCACATGTAGAATCAGAGGGGTCGCTGCCATGCAAGGCACCGCCACAAACAACTTCTCCTTCCCCCATTCTATTATGCTGAGCACCAAGCTAGAAGGGGGGAAGTACCATTTTTATATCGTCTTTGGTATGACCTGGCCGGGACTTAAAAACCCAACCTCCAGGTTGTGGGGTGGATGCTATATCAACTAGACCACCACTCAAAAAACACAAATTCAGCAACTACACCATTTATTCATCACATTGATTGTTTTCACACTGGCTTTGCCGTTTAGTTTTGCAGAGGAAGGACGAGGTATTGTCTTCCCGGAGTTTTCAGTTTGCTAAAAACTACAAGTCCCAGCATTCCTCACCTCAAAAACATTCACGGGGTTGGTTAGGTCTGTCTCTCTCAATCTGAGGTCCGTGCCCCCCCTGGGGGGGCGGCTGAGCCCACGGGGGGGCATGGAGCTCCGTCTGTTTTGAGGTCATGAAATGCGTGGGTAAAAAAAAAAAAAAAATTGCATGAATGACATCAAATAAAGAAAGAGGATGGTGTGGTGAACACAACAGACATGGCACTCCACCCAGTACAGGGGGAGTTGGTGGGAGAGAAGACAGAGATGCTAATGGAGAAAAGGTGAGAGGAGTGAAACAAACAAAGACGTGCCTTTCACCCCCGCAGCACCAGGTTCGCATCTGAGGATGCAGGGGTGTGAATGTATTGTAGCAAGACTTTCTCTGTGACGTGTGTGTCAATGTTACGTTAATGTGTGTACATGTCTTTCAGTGTGTATGTTAATGTGCTTACCCTGTGTGCCGGAGGCAGGAATAAAAGTGTATAAAGGAGTTCACTCAGGCACTCAGGGGTATTCTGTTCTATTCTGTGTTGGAGCAGAAATAAAGTTCTGTGTCATGCAGCTTGCTGTCTCGTCTGATTCCATTCTCCACAATGGCTGAGAAACGGAAACGTGCAGAGGACCACGTGGAGTTAAAAAAGAAAAAAAGACAATATATTGACAGTTACCTTAACTATGGATTTATAGAAGCACAAGACTTTTTTTGGCCAGAATGTGTTATTTGTGGTGAAAAGCTAGTTAATGACAGCATGAAGCCCAGCAAACTGAGACGGCATCAGGATACTCGACACCGAGAGACCATTGGTGCAAGTTGGGATTTTTTTGAGAGGAAACTGCACCTGGTGCTTTTAAGGAGACACAGGGATATCAGAAAATCCTTTGAATGGGCAGGTAGTGATTTACTCAGAGCCACTGAAGCATCATTCGACTGTGCGCTGCTCATTGCGAAGGCAAAAAAGCCGCACAATATTGGTGAGCAGCTGATCAAGCCCGCATGCCTAAAAATTGTGGAGAAAATGTGTGGAACACAAGCAGTTAATAAAGTCAAGACTGTGCCCCTCTCTGACAATACTATCAAAGACAGAATCGATTAAATCGCTGCAGATTGCCAAAACCAGCTGCACAAGGAGGATTCCCTTCTCCATTCAACTGGATGAGATGACCACGGTGGCAGGCGAGGCTCTGTTAATTGTGTATTGTCAGTATATTGATGATCGCGACTTAAAACAAGACATTCTTATGTCAGCAAATCTAGCAACAACGACAACAGGTGTGGATATTTTCACGGCTGTGGATTCATGTTTCACATCCCACAATCTGCCCTGTGAGAACCTGGTGGCAAGCTGCTGCACTGATGGAGTCTCAGTGATGATGGGAAAAAATAAAGGATTCAACACACGGCTGAAAGAAAAGACTCCGGAATGTGTCATTTTTTCATTGCATGCTCTGCCGCCAAGCATTGGCAGGTAAAAAAACTTTCAGAAGACCTCAACACCCTGTCAACTGTTGTCAAAATCATGAACTTTATTAAAGCACGCCCTGCTAATAAGCAACTTTTTACACTACTGTGCGAGGACGAGGCCCACCAAACATTACCGCTCCACACTGAAGTACGATGGTTGTCATGGGAACAGGTACTTGTCTGTTTTATTGAATTGCAAGACAAAGTTAAAGAATTCTTGCATGACCACAACTGGCCACTTTATGAGCAGCTGACAGACGCGTTTTGGATCCTGCGGCATCCCTGGCGGACACATTTGCTCTTTTCAACGAAACAAACAAGCGGATGCGGGGACCTGAGTCAAACGTCCTACAACGCAAAGATGCACTGGACGCTTTTGTGCGAAAACTGGAGTACAGGGTCGCTAAAATGTCAAAAGGGGGATTGCAGCAGTTTCCACTTCTGCAGAAGCAGTCTGGTGGCACCGTGCGTGCGTCTTTATGTACAGACTTCACACACCACATGAGCCTGCTGTGTGACGAGATGAGGAGTCGCTTTGCCGACGTCAACAAATATTTATCCAAGGAAGCATGGATGATAGACCCCTACATTTCCAATCACAAGGATGTTGAATACCTGGGCTGTGAAGATGTGCTGTGTGACCCTCAATCTGATTGCAGTGTCAAAAAGATATTTCCAGTAAAACAGATACAGAAAGTTTTGGATCATCAAAGGACACACCGTCGCTCCTACACTGGCCAAACACTCAGTCAAGAGGGTCATTATTCTTTTTGGTACTACGTACCTGTCTGAGGCAGCTTTCAGTGCCCTTCTAACTATAAAAACAAAAGTAAGGAACAGGCTGGATGTCCACCAGAACTTTAGACTGGCTATCACCACTATCACTCTAAACATCGCATCCCTGGTTAGAGACATGCAAGCTCAAGGTACACATTAATATTCTTTTTTGAATCAACACTCTGGAGAGAGTAAAAAGCAAAGACTCACTGAACTATTTTTTTGCAATGTTAATTGCTGGGTAGTGTTATGAGAAAGAGCAGTCAAGGATATTTGTTCTTTGTGTGTGACAGGGGTGTTTCTAGGCCTACTTCCATTAGGCCCATACTGACTGACTTTTAGGCCTTTACTGATTTATGCTGTCGTGTGTGTGTATACCCACTATTTTGGTTGTTAGAAATGTTTGCTTTCACAAGGGACATGTTCTTGTTAACATTTCGGTTTCATGCCTCTGGCAAAGATGAAAACTTTATGTTACTGACAATGAACAATGAAGACTCAGGACTGCCTTCTGGTGTCAAAAAGGCCATGTTCAAAAGTAATGCTGTCTTAAAACAAAAGGACAAATATTTTAATACCATTGCAGTCATTTGCCACATTTATTTTTTTGTCTGTGTGTGATACACATGTTCAAGCTGTGTGTTCAAGCAAAAAACTGACTTAATTCCTCTGGCGTGATCGTGTGGACTTGGGGGGGGGCTCGGTACTTGTGTGATAGAGGCGGGGGGGCTCCTGGGAAAAAGGTTGGGAACCACTGGGTTAGGTGACCGTGCTGATGCCTGTCCAAAATTAAGCAAATGGAAATAGTCTTTGACAAACATTTGTGTTGTAGTTATTTATATTTGTTTCTCAGTTACTCGGGGAGTAACAACTGTACAAGGGTGTAAATCCCGGGGGGGGACGCAGGGGTCTTGTCCCCCTTCCATAAAGCTGTCCCCCCCAAAAAATCACATTGTAAACACAAACATGTTTTATTTGACCAGCATAGTAATGTTCGCTGAAGGCACAATACAAGTAGTGCGACTTAAAAACACATTGTTTTGTCATGTTCAGGGTCATCATCCTGAGCAAGACTTGTGGCTGTTGGGTCTTATTGTTTATTAAGTTCAGCTGGCGGTTTGAGCTTGGCTCTCAGCCAGTCCCACAGGCCATGTCCCCTTTTCCCAGGCATTCACCGGCTTTCTGTTCACCACACACACACACACACACACACACACACACACACACACACACACACACACACACACACACACACAAACACATACACACACACACAAACACACACACACACACACACAGAGTTCAATCAGCCACGCACCTGTTGCCACAGCTGTGTCCACTTGTTTACAATTTGGGATTGGGTATTTATTGTGTAGGGTGTGACCGGCTGGTGCGGCAGCTTAGTCAAAGAGTCAGACGTCAACATTGGACTCCCTGCTCGCTACAGTTGGCTTTCCTCCCTAGACTGAATTATGTTGTTCCTCAGAACCTTTCTGCTCCAACATTTGTAAGTCTCCCTTTTGTGCCTTTTTCCTCCGCTCCTGTTGCTCGGAGCGCGCTGGGCATTTTACCCAGCCAACGAAGCTGTAGCTGGTTTGTCTCATTAACGTTATAGTGACTGTTGTTTGGATTCTGTGGCATATCACCATCTGTCAATAAACACGTTACAAACTGCACTTTCGGGTTCGCTGCTATTTTCATATGTTCGCTGCGAATTTACGCGGCGGAACATTACGTTTGACATTTATAACTACTGAAAGATTACAACCCCCCTTCCCCCCATCCTCACAATGGTTTAGTCCAATCTGTTTCTCCTGCTGCAGCTCCTCCACGCTGACAGAGAGACAGAGAACGTAAGGAAGTGCATTGAAAGCTTAATGAGTCAACGGTTAATAAGTTATTTATCAGTCTATGTTTTCAACAGTCAAATACAGAACATGAAAAGCGATATTTCATAGAAATGCTTGCGTGCTGAGAACTGCACCCCATGGTTGCAAGCAGATGTTTAGTGTAAGTCAGGTCAATACAACTATATACTGTAGCGAACTCAATATGAGCACCCTACTTGGCTTGCCAAGTGGGTTGACCCTATTGGCGACACAGGTAGAGTGCGGGACTCCGGAGCGGGGGGCGTGAGTTCAAACCTCCCGGTGGGACGTCGCCATGTCGAGCAGCACGTTACATTGGTGTCAGAAGTGGGATCTCCTGTCCAAAGCAGTAATGGGGCGCTGACATCGGGACGATGTCGAGAACCAGAGGGGAGTAGTGTAGCGAACTCAATATGAGCACCCTACTTGGCTTGCCAAGTGGGTTGACCCTATTGGCGACACAGGTAGAGTGCGGGACTCCGGAGCGGGAGGCGTGAGTTTGAATCTCCCGGTGGGACGTCGCCATGTCGAGCAGCACATTACATTTGGTGTCAGGAGTGGGATCTCCGGTCCAAAGCAGTAATGGGGCGCTGACATCGGGACGATGTCAAGTATGGGAGGGGAGAGTGTAGCGAACTCAATATGAGCACCCTACTTGGCTTGCCAAGTGGGTTGACCCTATTGGCTACACAGGTAGAGTGCGGGACTCCGGAGCGGGAGGCGTGAGTTCAAACCTCCCGGTGGGATGTCGCCATGTCGAGCAGCACGTTACATTGGTGTCAGAAGTGGGATCTCCTGTCCAAAGCAGTAATGGGGCGCTGACATCGGGACGATGTCGAGAACCAGAGGGGAGTAGTGTAGCGAACTCAATATGAGCACCCTACTTGGCTTGCCAAGTGGGTTGACCCTATTGGCAACACAGGTAGAGTGCGGGACTCCGGAGCGGGAGGCGTGAGTTCGAATCTCCCGGTGGGACGTCGCCATGTCGAGCAGCACGTTACAATACTTTGAAAATACTGTGACGTATTAGGGGTTCACACAAGAAAAGGAGAAGATGGCTGTGACGAACAGGCTTTATTGAAACACCCCCTTCAACACAGACAGGAGGGGAGGTCATTCTCACAGATCTCCATTTCAATAAGGGTTGCACAAACACATGATCAGTCTTGTTCTGATCCTACCTACAACACTGCCGTGTCATTATAACGCAGCAATATAATGACACAGTAATAACATTTTAACACACATGATATAACCTCCTCTGCTGACAACGCATGCCGGGAAAATCCCCGCCCCCCCTTAACACAGCCCCGACATTACAATACTTTGAAAAAATGATTACCTTTTTTACCGACAATGCATAAGTGCAAAATCTCAACTTTGGAGATTGTAAAACTTGGAGTTGGATCACTATGATTTCTAACCCTGTTTGAAACACTGAAAGGTCTGGCAAATAAACAATTTAAAGATAATTTACAAGAGGTAATAACAATTTTTAGTTCTAAAAATGTATAATGGGTACTTCTAAAAATGCACAAATGGTTGCAAGCCTGGCTGTAGTGTTATATTTTATAGTTTTGGCGGATGAGCTGCAATTCAGGGCAGCATGGTGGAGGAGTGGTTAGCACTGCGGCAGCACAGCAACTCACCCTTGGCCAGGGGATCCTGGGTTCGATCCCAGCCCCCGACCAACAGTGATCTGTGTGGAGTTTGCATGTTCTCCCCGTGTCTGCGTGGGTTTACTCCGGGATTTCTCCGGTTTCCTCCCACATGCCAAAAACATGCAAGTTAGGTTAATTGGCATCAAAACTGGGGATTCTAAATTAAGATAAGATAAGATAAGATAAGCCTTTATTAGTCCCACAATGGGGAAATTCCAGGATTGCAACAGCACAGGGATAGCAACACTCAGAGCAACAATCAGAAGGCAAGAAAAAACAACATCTAGTAAACATATGTCCATATTACTATAAATGTATATATATAGACACACAGTGCAGAGCATTATGGTTGGTTGGTGAATGTGCAGCAGAAAGTCTAAGCTCTCTCTCCGCGGATGCGGCGGGCCAGCTGGAAGTCTTTGGGCATGATGGTGACCCCCTTAGCGAAGAAGAGACCACCAGGTAGGCCTCGCTGGTCTCCTGCAGAGCCATGATGGCGAAGCTCAGGAAACGCAGGACGGTCTTGAAGTCCTGAGCGATCTCCCTCACCAGGCGCTGGACGGGCAGCTTACGGATGAGCAGCTCCGTGGATTTCTGGCAGCGACGGATCTCTCTCAGAGCCACGAGCCTGTGACGGCGAGGCCTCTTCACTCTGCCGGTGGCCGGAGCGCCTCTCCGAGCAGCCCTGGTGGCTAGCTGTCTCCTGGGGGGCTTCTTCCTCCAGTAGATTTTATGGGCGGTCTGCTTGGTTCTTGCCATCGCTCTTTATTATTCTGTCTTATATTTCTTGCACGCCGCCTAAACTCCAGCCCGGCACCCGCGTCGTTTTTGCTACAGCTCCCGGTATGTCGAGTTTCCCATTAGCACCGGGCGGCGGCCAAGTGCTAGCTAGCACTAGCTCCTCCCCGCTGTAGCGTCTCCCGCTGCAAACCGTGGCTCCGTCCGCCGACCCGGGAGACCCCCGGGGCGATCCGTGCGTCCGTGATATATATACAGAGTGAAAGGTGTAGAAAGAAGAAGGAAGATTAAAAAAAAAGGCTGTTGCAACGGGCAGCCGACTCGTGTGGCGCCACCGGTCCGGCGGAACCGGAACCGGAAAAAATTGTCCTTAGGTATGAATGTGAGAGCAAATGGTTGTCCGTCTCTCTGTGTTGGCCCTGCGATGGACTGGCGATCTGTCCGGGGTGTACCCTGCCTCTCGCCCAAAGATGCTGGGATAGGCTCCAGCCCCCCCGTGACCCGAAAAGGATTAAGAGGAAGAAAATGGATGGATGGATGGATGGATGGATGGGTTGCAATTCTTGGCAAGTGAGCAATTCTCGGCTTAACACCAGCATGTTTTGCATAAACTCAAATGATGCATTTTTGTCT
The DNA here is from genome assembly GCA_020510985.1 of Pholidichthys leucotaenia. Taxonomy (NCBI): domain Eukaryota; kingdom Metazoa; phylum Chordata; class Actinopteri; order Cichliformes; family Pholidichthyidae; genus Pholidichthys; species Pholidichthys leucotaenia. Next base: position 293,295,931 of record CM035842.1, read on the forward strand.
ATATTTGTTCATTTCTTAAGTCATGAGTTTTTCTGCCTCCACAAAAAGAAACTAGAAAAGCACTTGGAGAGCGCAGACCTCCGCCAAGCGCCACAGTTCCCTCCATACAGTGTTTGTGTGTACGTTTTCAGATTCCTTGACCATGAAAACATATGACTAGCAATTGGATTCACAATGATAGGATTAGTGGTTCAGTAGTTATTGACAAAAATGGCATTTTCCGTAATGGCGATTTTCTTCTGGACGGTGATCCGGATCACCACCAAAATGTAATCATCTGTAGGATACCCCATTTCTGACAATCTGTGAAAATTTCATGAAAATCCATCCATAACTTTTTGAGTTATCTTGCTAACAAAAAAACAAACAGACAGACAAACAAACAGACAGACAAACCAATGCCGATGATCACATAACCTCCTTGGCGGAGGTAATAATGGATGGGTATTAATCATGATTACTGTAAATTGATTCACAGTATCACTAAGATTAATCAGATTAAAAAAATGTTCTTTTTCTTCTTTTAGATTTGATTAGTGGTTGACAACCACCTTACAGGTGCATTACCGCTAACGACTTTATCGTCACTCTACATCTCCGTATAAGGAGCTCCAACAAGGAGCCCTGAACAGCTCCCATGTGTGGAAAAACCATCCGTCCCATTTTTAATACCACAAAACTGCCCGCCTGCCTTTGTGACAGCTTCTTCCTTTTCTCTCGGTTACTGGCGGATAGCAAACAACTGAAAGGTGCATACCGCCACCTACTGTACAAGAGTGTGTAACATTATGTCATCTGAGCCTGACCCCTAAATTCTATGACTTAATCCTGTGTTATTTAAAAAAGAGAAAAGAGCCCTTCTCGTGATTCTTAGTGCCTCTCCATCTCCATCTGTTCCCAGAATCCCAGTTAAATCCCATTCCCTACCGGCCTCTTGAACTTCATTTTCATTCTCTCGCTTTCATTTCCATACTTGTGACAGTGTAATTTTCTTTTACTCCACATTCTCTACATTTATCACTTTTGCTTTTCCCCATGGTGAATAAAGTGCCGTTTAAACCTATATGATCCAGTCTGAGTCTTGCCATAATGATGTCTTCCCTCCTGTTTGTTGTTTTATAATTCTTTATTGCAATAGATTTTTGTATTTTGTAATAACGATCTACCTTTATGATCTTTATCCCATCTTTTATGCCATATCTCAGTTCCTTTTTTCCTGATTACTGACATAATGTAGCACACAGGCCCAGGAAACACGCACGCAGGCTCAGGATAGATTTAACAGCTTTATTCAACAAGCAGGTGTGTGTGGATGGATGTATGCGGTATGGGAATGTGCTGGGGTGAACGCCGATGCGCAGGCAGCAGAGCAGCGTGCCGTACAGCCGGACAACCCTATGGAGACAAGAACAAAGGACAAGGGTAACGGGCACCACACCGAGACAGGGGATATAAGTGACGGTGTTGCTTACTTGCAGGGACAGGTGGCTGGCGTCGGCAGGCAATGAGCCCGGGAGACAGCGTCCTGCTGGGTCTGCGCAGAGGATGGAGATGCTATGGCGATGACGGGGGAAATCCGCCGCCAGGAGGGTCCACCTGTGCACAGGGGTGAGAACTTGGAAGACAAGGTAAGGAGTTCTTACGTGTCGTTGAATCTTTGCTGGTGATCTGAGGTAGAATCACGAGCTTTGGAAACGCTGATGAGAACAGACGGCTCCAGACTGCAGCAGAGGGCAGAGTGGGCTAAATAGTCCGCTGCTGACGAGACGCAGGTGTGCGCGCAGCTGAAGCCGCTGATGAGCGGCGGGTCGTGACAGTACTCCCCCCTCTAGCAGCGCCTCCTGGCGCTGGTTTGTCCGGATGTGCCCGATGGAACTCCCTGATGAGGCTCTTGTCTAACACCCAAGAGGAAGGCACCCAGGATCTAAACTCCGGACCAAACCCCTCCCAGTCCACCAGATACTGCAACCCGCTTCCTCGGCGCCGGGAGTCCAGGAAGGAGGCGACTCTCCAGGCCTGGTGGCCGTCGATCATCATAGGCGCGGGCAGCACTGCGGGCGGGGGGCAGAGGGGGTCAGACACATAGGACTTGATCCTGGAAACGTGGAAAGTAGGACAAATGCGAAGGGGGGGGGCAGACGCACAGCCACCGGGTTGATAATCCTGGAAATGGTGTGAGGACCAATGAAGCGTGGTGCCAACTTCTTCTTCTCCCCCTTAAGGTGGAAATCCTGAGTGGCCAACCAGACTCGTTGACCCACCTGGTAGGCAGGGGCCGGTCTCCTGCGGCGGTTGGCAGTGATGCTATTACGCGCAGCCGTGCGTAAAAGCGCGTCCTGTGTCCTGGACCACAGAGCCCGACAACGCCTCAGGTGCGCCTGGACGGAAGGAACAGCGAGCTCTGCCTCTTGGTCTGGAAACAAGGGTGGATCATAGCCCAGGAACGCCTTAAAAGGAGACATACCTGTAGCAGAAGACCGGGCGGTGTTGTGGGCGTATTCAACCCAGGCCAGATGTGAACTCCAGGAGGATGGGTCCAATGACGTGACACAGCGCAGGGCAGCCTCCAACTCCTGGTTGGCCCTCTCACACTGCCCGTTGGATTGTGGGTGATGGCCGGATGAGAGGCTAACTGTGGCCCCCAGGGCGTTGCAAAAGCACCTCCAGACCTCTGAGACAAACTGGGGACCCCGATCCGAGACGACATCTACAGGTATCCCATGTAACCTGACCACGTGCTGCACCAGGAGATCCCCTGTCTCCTGCGCCGTTGGAAGACCCCGCAGTGGCACGAAGTGGGCGGCCTTGGACAAACGGTCCACAATGGTCAGCACGGTGTTATAGGAGTTGGAAGTGGGGAGACCAGTGACAAAGTCGAGGGCAATATGGGACCAGGGTCTGCCAGGGGTCGGCAGAGGCTGGAGTAGACCGGCGGGAGGAGAATTACCCGACTTGGCAGAGGCGCACACAGGGCAAGCCCGGACGTAGTTGGAGGCATCCTTCTGCAGACCCGGCCACTAGAAGGAGCGTTGGAGGAGATCCACTAGCCGAGATACCCCCGGGTGACAGGCGAGCTTGGAGGTGTGGACCCAATGAATGGCCTCCCTCCCGGACAGAAGATGGAACAAACAACCTTCCCTCCGGTCCGCCGCCAGGATCCGGTTCAGCCTCCTGCGCCCTCCGGATCTTGTCCCTGATGGACCAGGAGATGGCACCTACCACGCACGAACTGGGCAGGATGGGATGGCCCGACTCCTCCGATGTCTCAGGGGCGAACTGCCTGGAGAGGGCATCAGGTAGGATGTTCTTAGAGCCGGGGTGATAGGTAATGGTGAAGCGGAACCGGGCAAAGAATAGAGACCAGCGCGCCTGGTGGGCATTCAGGCGTCTAGCAGATCAAAGATACTCCAAGTTCTTGTGGTCCGTCATCACCACGAATGGTAGCGCTGCCCCCTCCAGCCAGTGACGCCACTCCTGCAGGGTGAGCTTGATGGCAAGAAGCTCCCTGTCCCCGACGTCATAATTCCGCTCGGCCGGAGACGGACGCCGTGAGAAGAAGGCGCAGGGTCGTTTGGTCCCGTCAGTGGGTGAATGCTGGGACAGCACCGCCCCCACCCCTGTGTCAGATGCGTCGACCTCAACCAAGCACTGCAGCGCGGGATCGACCTGGGTCAGGACCCAGGAGGAGGAGAACTCCGTCTTCAGCGCCTGAAACGCCGCGGCGACCTCTTCAGTCCAGCGAAAGGTGTTCTTGGGTGACGTGAGACGGGTCAGCGGGGCAGCGATGGCACCAAAGTTGGGCACAAAACAGCGGTAGAAATTAGCGAACCCAAGGAATTGTTGGACCTGCTTCCTGGAGGTCGGCGTCGGCCAGTCCACCACCGCTTTGACCTTAGCGGGGTCGAGCAGAACCTGATTATGTGAGATCACAAATCCTAGAAAGGAGGTGGTCTTGGCGTAAAACTCACATTTTTCTGCCTTCACATATAACCTGTTCTCCAGCAGCTGCTGTAAGACCCGTCTCACATGCACCTGGTGTTCTTCACGTGACCTGGAGAAGATGAGGATATCATCTAGGTACACGAACACAAAGAGACCCAGGAAATCATGCAGGACATCATTTATTAGGCGCTGAAAGACAGCTGGGGCGTTGGTCAGACCAAAGGGCATTACGAGGTATTCAAAATGTCCACTTGGCGTTCTGAATGCAGTTTTCCACTCATCCCCCTCCCTGATCCGGACGAGATGGTAGGCGCTGCGGAGGTCCAATTTGGTAAACCAGGTCGCCCCCTGCAGGGAGTGGAAGGCAGTGTCCATCAGCGGCAGAGTGTACTGGTCCTTCTCAGTGATGTCATTCAACGCTCGGAAGTCGATACAAGGGCGGAGGGACCCGTCCTTCTTTGATACGAAGAAGAAACCGGCTCCGAGCGGGGACGAGGAGGGGCGGATGATACCTGCGCTGAGAGACTCCTTTATATAACTGTCCATCGCCTCCCGCTCCGGCGCTGACAGGCTATTCAGGCGACCTGACGGCAGGGGAGCCCCTGGGCGGAGGTTGATGGCACAATCATAGGGCCGATGAGGAGGGAGAGACATCGCCCTGGATTTGCTGAAGACCAAGTCCAGATCGTGGAATTCCGAGGGCACCAAGGTGAGGTCCGGAGGCGCGGCGTCCTTGATCGGGGGAGGAGCAGACGGGGCGCAGGCTGCGGATTGTAAACAGGTGCCCATACAGAATGCACTCCAGGCGGTGATCTTCCCGGTCTGCCAATCCAGGACCGGGTTGTGCAGGCGCAGCCAGGGGTACCCAAGGATAACAGGCGTCACAGAGGAGGACAAAACGTAGAAGGAGAGTTCCTCTCGGTGATTGCCGGTCAGTTAGGACGCTATCGCGCCGGGAATGATCGAAGACCTCTAAAAAGCTCTGCACGAACTGGCTGTAGGAGAGGCTCGCGTAGCTGGGCTTCGCCATTACGGCGTAAGCCCAGGTTAACGCTCGCCCCTCCAAGAGATTTCCAATATAGCCAATTCGGCTGTGGTCTAAGGGAAAGTCCCCGGGAACGCGCAAAAACACCACCTCACACTGCATTATAAACCCCCGCGCCCCTCCGAGCTTTCCGCTGAAGCGGGCGGGGGTCGGGATTGGTGTGAGGCGGGTTTGCGTTCCCGAGGTAGACTGACTGGGCATCGGAACGGCAGGAGCTGGCCCGCCCTGGCGAGCCATGGGGAACGCCTGCTGGGGGTCCAGGCGGTCTAACCGGTGAGTGATGTTAACCAACTGGTTGAGTATCACCTGCTGTTGATGAGTTATTAAATCCACCCGAGCCTTGAGGGTGGAAAGACGGCGTGCGAGCCCGCTGTCTGCTGGGCCGCTTTGCTGGAGCCGTACTGACATAATGTAGCACACAGGCCCAGGAAACACGCACGCAGGCTCAGGATAGATTTAACAGCTTTATTCAACAAGCAGGTGTGTGTGGATGGATGTATGCGGTATGGGAATGTGCTGGGGTGAACGCCGATGCGCAGGCAGCAGAGCAGCGTGCCGTACAGCCGGACAACCCTATGGAGACAAGAAAAAAGGACAAGGGTAACGGGCACCACACCGAGATAGGGAATATAAGTGACGGTGTTGCTTACTTGCAGGGACAGGTGGCTGGCGTCGGCAGGCAATGAGCCCGGGAGACAGCGTCCTGCTGGGTCTGCGCAGAGGATGGAGATGCTATGGCGATGATGAGGGAAATCCGCCGCCAGGAGGGTCCACCTGTGCACAGGGGTGAGAACTTGGAAGACAAGGTAAGGAGTTCTCACGTGTCGTTGAATCTTTGCTGGTGATCTGAGGTAGAATCACGAGCTTTGGAAATGCTGATGAGAACAGACGGCTCCAGACTGCAGCAGAGGGCAGAGTGGGCTAAATAGTCCGCTGCTGACGAGACGCAGGTGTGCGCGCAGCTGAAGCCGCTGATGAGCGGCGGGTTGTGACAATTACTGCTTTCCCTTCACCTTTTCCAAGAGACAATGGTATAGTTATTTCTTTCCCAAATGCACTTTTTGCTAATTTGTCTGCACAGTCATTCCCTTTCAACCCTTTGTGTGCAGGAACCCAACAAAACTGAATTTCTCCACCACCCGTGTACCCTAAATAAACTGTGATATAGCTCAATTACCAAGTCTTCCCCTTGTAGATTTTAGTGTCTGTATGGTTTTTAAAGCTGCAAGTCAATCTGTGCAGACCACCACCCGGTCTGGTCTGACCTCCTCCACCCACTGCAAACCAATAATTCTTGCCACCATCTCTGCTGTAAACATGGATGTATTGTTGGAGAGTCTTTCTGAGATGGTCTCTTTAAACTCTGGAATGTATACTCCAACTACAACAGAGCCTTCTTTGTTCTTGAACCATCAGAATAGAGCTGTACACAACTCCTACAACTGCAATATTTGATTCTTAAAGCTTAAGTTACATCACATTTTTTTCCCAATGTCTGATTTTTTTTTCCCGTATGGGGACTGCTTGGTTCCATTACTGTAATTTAACCTGTTTTCTAAATAGTTTTCTCTAATTCAGTCACTTTAAAATGAGTCACTCACTAAACCAAGCAATTTATGAAGCTGAGGAGAAACATTATTTTTTTTATATACAGTGGGGTAAAAAAGTATTTAGTCAGCCACCAATTGTGCAAGTTCTCCCACTTAAAAGATGAGAGAGGTCTCCAATTTTCATCATAGGTATACCTCAACTATGAGAGACAAAATAAGAAAAAAAAATCCAGAAAATCACATTGAAGGATTTTTAATGAATTAATTGGTAAATTCCTCGGTAAAATAAGTATTTGGTCAATAACAAAAGTTCATCTCAGTTCTTTGTTATATACCCTTTGTTGGCAATGACAGAGGTCAAACGTTTTCTGTAAGTTTTCACAAGGTTTTCATACACTGTTGCTGGTATTTTGCCCCATTCCTCCATGCAGATCTCCTCTAGAGCAGTGATGTTTTGGGGCTGTTGCTGGGCAACACAGACTTTCAACTCCCTCCAAAGATTTTCTATGGGGTTGAGATCTGGAGACTGGCTAGGTCACTCCAGGACCTTGAAATGCTTCTTACGAAGCCACTCCTTCATTGCCCGGGCGGTGTGTTTGGGGTCATTGTCATGCTGAAAGACCCAGCCACGTTTCATCTTCAATGCCCTTGCTGGTGGAAGGAGGTTTTCACTCAAAATCTCACGATACATGGCCCCATTCATTCTTTCCTTTGCACGGATCAGTCGTCCTGGTCCCTTTGCAGAAAAACAGCCCCCAAAGTATGATGTTTCCACCCCCATGCTTCACAGTAGGTATGGTGTTCTTTCTCCTCCAAACACGACAAGTTGAGTTTTTACCAAAAAGTTTTATTTTGGTTTCATCTGACCATATGACATTCTCCCAATCCTCTTCTGGATCATCCAAATGCTCTCTAGCAAACTTCAGACGGGCCTGGACATGTACTGGCTTAAGCAGGGGGACACGTCTGGCACTGCAGGATTTGAGTCCCTGGCGGCGTAGTGTGTTTCTGATGTAGCCTTTGTTACTTTGGTCCCAGCTCTCTGCAGGTCATTCACTAGGTCCCCCCATGTGGTTCTGGGATTTTTGTTCACCGTTCTCGGGATAATTTTGACCCCACGGGTTGAGATCTTGCGTGGAGCCCCAGATCGGGGGAGATTATCAGTGGTCTTGTATGTCTTCCATTTTCTAATAATTGCTCCCACAGTTGAATTCTTCACACCAAGCTGCTTACCTATTGCAGATTCAGTCTTCCCAGCCTGGTGCAGGTCTACAATTTTGTTTCTGGTGTCCTTTGACAGCTCTTTAGTCTTGCCATAATGGAGTTTGGAGTCTGACTGTTTGAGGTTGTGGACAGGTGTCTTTTATACTGATAACGAGTTCAAACAGGTGCCATTAATACAGGTAACAAGTGGAGGACAGAGGAGCCTCTTTAAGAAGAAGTTACAGGTCTGTGAGAGCCAGAAATCTTGCTTGTTTGTAGGTGACCAAATACTTATTTTACTGAGGAATTTACCAATTAATTCATTAAAAATCCTTCAATGTGATTTTCTGGATTTTTTTTTCTCATTTTGTCTCTCATAGTTGAGGTATACCTATGATGAAAATTGGAGACCTCTCTCATCTTTTAAGTGGGAGAACTTGCACAATTGGTGGCTGACTAAATACTTTTTTGCCCCACTGTATATCACATCTGTAACAATAATCACATTTTCATGCTGTTTTTCTTTCCTCTTTATCTCTCTGAGGTAACGGTGGTGAACCTGAGGGTCAGCAGTCAGAGCAGCTGTGAAGATAACAGGCTGGAAGCTAAATAAGAATATTACATGTTTACTGTTTATACAAGAAACTGCTACTGCATTTCAATAAATTAATGCTTGGAAAAACTTCATTTTTTTGCACGATTATTTAAGAAACTCTCAATATTCATTACATAAGTGTGAAACATTCCAAACCATTCTGATTTTTATTAATAATTATGCTTTTACTTTTGGAAATTTTGATATATTTACCTGCTATTGCACGGCATCGTGTAACTAACTGTACATGCATTCAATTAATATAATCTTTTACTCCAGCATTTTTCTTTGTGCTCCTAATTTTATTCTTGTGCTTCTGTATTTTTATGCCTCAGCGCAAAGGAAAAACGTAGGCATACGGTAATCACTCCATGTGTCTGTATCTGTCTGTCTGTCTGTTAGCAGCTTTTCAGCTCACCCACTCAGAATCAACTGGAACTAAAGGCTTGTATCACTGTATCACCATATTTTCTCGACTTTTAATTTCCCACAATTTCAAGGTAAGGCTTTGTTTTCAAAATAAACACAAATTTAACTTGCCTTTACCATCAATGCAGCTGTGAAAAAAGGTATTGTTGTAACTATGCCCACCCACTAGAAGTGGCAGTGTGACTTTTTTACAGCCCCCCATGCTACCATGCCACAGGCGCTGAGGCATCAGCACCTTGGTGCTTTCATTTGTAAATTGCTTAGCAAAAAATGTTGAGGAGCTCAACCTAGAAAGGAGAAAGCCCCGTGGATGAAGAGGATTCCCAGGAGAAGTATCCCCACCTTAACCAAAGTAATAAATTTTGCATTACTGGATATTTATTCCCAGCTTTGTTACAATATTTTTTTCAATATCTATTTATTTATATTATTTCTATTTATTTATTTCAATATCTAGTGTATTGTTTTCTTATTAGCTTTGTTTGAAATTACTTTATCATTGCTATTTATTGCTTTTCCTGTGTTATTACTTTACCTATTCCTATACTGTTGAACATTTTTTCTAGAAACACAAGTTTCTTTTGGATAAATCTTATGTTATATTTTTATATTTTTAGAGATTCTTCAGATGAAGAGCCATTCACCAGGTCCACCAGTGGGACAGGGACAGCTGGAGAGGAACTGATTCCTGGACTACAAAAGAGATAAGAAAACGTCTAGACACTGACACAAAACAGCCTGTAAATTGGACATTGTAAGTTCTGGGCAAACACAAATATTTGAGAAGATATATAAGGGGTTCAGTTTAATTTTTGCTATCTCAAAACTATTGTTCATGTACATTTGAAATATTTAGGAAGAGAAAACTAATGAAAATTCAATTCCATTTTGTATATTTTTAGTTATTATACACTGTTTTAAGCATTTAAAACAATAATGACAAATACTTGGCAGATTTTGAAATTTACACTTCTGAAAAAAGAGCAAAATATTTTACACGAAGACCATTTTATGACCTACTGTATTTATTGACAAAAAAAGATAAAAATCACCAGGTGAACTATTATAATTGCAGGATTAAAAGGGAAGTTGTTTTTGTAAACATTTATTAGCTGTGACTTCATCACAATCTGCTCATTGTCCATTGCCATTCAACAAACAAAAACATGTACATACAGTAAATCATTCTACACATTGCAGAAACCCATTTTGGCAGCGCAACAGTGCATTCAAACCAGCACACAAGTAGAAATGCTGACAACAGCATAGGCTGCTTGCATAGGGTACGCCATGGGCTCCATGTAAGGTTAATGGAGAAGCATAACTCAGGCTTAAAAAGCTGTTGTCCTGTCAGTTCAGGTGCAAAGATTGCTGGTACAGCTACAAAGCAATTAGGCTAGTTTTTCATGGCTACTGTTGTTGATCCAAATATTTGCAATGCTAACTTTAGTGGTGGTGCGAAACCAGAAGAAAGTTAGAAGTAGAACTCAGTAGGGTCAACTAGATAACTGCCGGAGGAAAACTGCATAGTAAACAAATACGTATGCATGACATCGTTTAGGGTACAGGAGGGGTCTCACTGACTTTGTTGCAATTATGTAGCTTTCCTGTGTAGCAAATCGGGGGAAAAAATTAGGAACTTTCCCCCCATTTCAGTCTCAGTACAGCCCACACCTTCACATCAGTTACAGTGAAATTCAGCACTTGAAACCCAGTCAAACTGAAGTTTGCTTGAATAATGCTGAAAAAGGGGACGGGGAGCCAAGGTCTGTTTAAACTGGCAGAAACTGCTTGATAATTTTGGTTCTCCTACAGAACCGCATGCTTACTCACAATGTCAATTTGAGAACTTCATAATCAGCGGAGGTCACTGGTGGGGGATATTTGAGGGGCTTAATTATTGTTTTCTGGTTATTATAGTGGCTAAGCATCTCAAATTCTAGAGTCTTGTAAACAGCTTGCAGTGACAACAAAAACACCACAAATGCTCATTAGGATTTATTGCCATACACTAGAAACCTCCACATTGTCAATGTTTTTGTGACTCAAGGAAGCAGACTGGTTTCATCCCACTTTTAGTTTACTGTGGGGTTCAGACAGATTCAACAGGAAGCTGGGTAATTTTGAAGAATAACAGCATTCAGTGAAGTTTTCAAAATGAAGATGGCCAGGAGCACTTTGTAATGAAAGAAGGAGAAGAAGAATCTGGTGTATTGTCAAGTACTATAGTTTCTCATGTGCAAATAAAACTTCCTGACATGTTCACTGTGTGCCAGGAATGGTCTCAAAGTAAACTGCACCCACATTTCTGAGGATTCTAGGTCATCTATCTATCTATCTATCTATCTATCTATCTATCTATCTATCTATCTATCTATCTATCTATCTATCTATCTATATGTGTGTGTATGTATAAGTATGTGTATATATACTGTATGTATATATGTATATGTATATACGTATGTGTGTGTGTGTGTGTGTGTGTGTGTGTGTATGTATGTACACTACCGTTCAAAAGTTTGGGGTCACCCAGACAATTATTTTGTGTTTTCCATGAAAAGTCACACTTATTTACCACCATGAGTTGTAAAATGAATAGAAAATATAGTCAAGACATTGGCAAGGTTAGAAATAATGATTTGTATTTGAAATAATAATTTTTTCCTTCAAACTTTGCTTTCGTCAAAGAATCCTCCATTTGCAGCAATTACAGCATTGCAGACCTAACATGATTGCACAAGGGTTTTCTAATCATCCATTAGCCTTCTGATGCAATGAGCAAACACATTGTACCATTAGAACACTGGAGTGATAGTTGCTGGAAATGGGCCTCTATACACCTATCTAGATATTGCACCAAAAACCAGACATTTGCAGCTAGAATAGTCATTTACCACATTAGCAATGTATAGAGTGTATTTCTGATTAAAGTTATCTTCAGTACCCTTATTGTTCTCCTATTATCACAACACTTTGCATCAACAGTGCACACATATTGATCCACGAACTGAAATAAAGATACACACACTGCTCTCTTGTGTCCTGTGTCCTGTGAAACTTGTCCGCGAATGTGCATTGAGAGCTTTTTTTTTTTCCTTGTAATCATAATATTGATTGATTATGCAACCAGTATTCTGAATCAATGATTTTTTTGCTCCTTCCTATTGTTCCTTGTATTATTCTTATTCTTATGCTATCTGTACCCTCTATCCTGTTGGCAGGCGCGTCCCCGATGCAGCCGTGTCACTGGAAATGCAGGTTCATTTTCTGTGTCAAGTCAAATTCTCTCGTATGTTATCAGTGATCTGTTAATGTACTTGGCAATAAATCTTTTCTGATTCTGATTCTGATTCATTGAAAAAAGTGCTTTTCTCTCAAAAATAAGGAAATTTCTAAGCGACCCCAAACTTTTGAATGGTAGTGTATGTATGTATGTATGTATATATACTGTATATGTGTGTGTGTGTGTACAGTGCATCTGGAAAATATTCACAGTGCTTCACTTTTTCCACATTTTGTTATGTTACAGCCTTATTCCAAAAGGGATTAAATTCATTTTTTTCCTTAAAATTCTACACACAATGCCCCATAATGACAATGTGAAAAAAGTTTTTTTTTTTTAGATTTTTGCAAATTTATTAAAAATTAAAAAAAAAACTAAGAAGCCACATGTACAGAAGTATTCACAGCCTTTACTCAATACTTTGTTGATGCACCTTTGGCAGCAATTACAGCCTCAGGTCTTTTTGAATTTGATGCCACAAGCTTGGCATACCTAGCTTTGGGAAGTTATGCCCATTCCTCTTTGTAGCACCTCTCAAGCGCCATCAGGTTGGATGAGAAGCATTGGTGCACAGCCATTTTCAGATCTCTCCAGAGATGTTCAATTGGATTCAAGTCTGGGCTCTGGCTGGGCCACTCAAGGACATTCACACAGTTGTCCTGAAGCCACTCCTTTGATATCTTGGCTGTGTGCTTAGGGTCGTTGTCCTGCTGAAAGATGAACCGTCGCCCCAGTGTGAGGTCAAGAGCACCCTGGACCAGGTTTTCATCCAGGATGTCTCTGTACATTGCTGCATTCATCTTTCCCTCTATCCTGACTAGTCTTCCAGTTCCTGCCGCTGAAAAACATCCCCACAACATGATGTTGCTATCACTATGCTTCACTGTAGGGATGGTATTGGCCTGGTGATGAGCGGTGCCTGGATTCCTCCAAACATGACACCTGGCGTTCATGCCAAAGTGTTCAATCTTTGTCTCATCAGACCAGAGAATTTTGTTTCTGAAGGTCTGAGAGTCCTTCAGGTGCCTTTTGGCAAACTCCAGGCGGGCTGCCATGTGCCTTTTACTAAGGAGTCTACCATACAGGCCTGATTGGTGGATTGCTGCAGAGATGGTAGTCCTTCTGGAAGGTTCTTCTCTCTCCACAGAGGAACATTGGAGCTCTGACAGAGAGACCATCAGGTTCTTGGTCACCTCTCTGACTAAGGCCCTTCTTCTCCTATTGCTCAGTTTAGACGTCTGGCCAGCTCTAGGAAGAGTCCTGGTGGTTCCAAACTTCTTCCATTTTCGGATGATGGAGGCCACTGTGCTCATTGGGACCTTCAAAGGAGCAGAAATTTTTCTGTACCCTTCCCCAGATTTTGTCATGATTAATAAAGTTTGACAGCACACGTGCACGATACCAAAGCACAGGAGGAACCACACAGAGGGGCACGTTTGAAAGTGTTATTAAATCTCAAAAACCAAAGCACACAGCTGCAGAAACGGTCACTTGCCAGAGGAATGGCCCTGTGGCGAGAAGACACGAGCTGTGAGCAGAGGAATGGAGTAAGGGGAAATGGGTGAGCCAAATTGCCACTTGCTTGGGAAATCCAGGGATGACCGGCAGGACCCAGCAGGGAATACACGAACCAGTAGGGTAAGGGGGGAAGATGAGCTGATGGTGCCTGACCGGGTGGAGTAGAAGCTGAGGATGGTGAGATGTGGCAGGAGAGCATGCGCAGTCCAAGAGACACACCTACACGGTGGCAGCAACCTGAGGAAAAGGAGAAATAAGGTGAGACAACGTTTTCACACTTATTACTTAGACTTGCTTGCCTATTGCGGGCAGTATACCCAGAGGAGCCAGCGTTGACAGTGCGGAGAGAGCCTCCTTAAGTACGCTGGCTGATGAGCGGGTGCAGGTGTGTTTTCTGCCTCAGGTGTCGTGATGAGTTAGTGAATGTGAGGCATGATGGGAGGGGCGCACTCCCGCTGCCCATGACAGGGCCCCCCCTCTAGGAACGCCTCCTGGCGGTCCGGAGGGCTTCTCTGGTTGTGCACGATGATAGGACTGAAGCATCTCCTTGTCCAGCACTCGCGATGAGGGAGTCCAGGATCATTCCTCTGGGCCGTAGCCCTCCCAGTCTACTAGATACTGTAGGCCCCAGCCCCGGTGGTGAACATCCAAAATCCGCCATACAGTGTAGGCGGGGTGGCCGTCGATGATTCAAGGAGGGGGAGGCGGCTTCGGGGGGGAAAGGGGGGCAGAGAGGGCTGGCCGAGAGGGGCTTGATGTGACTGACGTGGAAGGTAGGGTTCACCCGTAGGGTTGGGGGCAGCTTCAGCTGGACCAACGTGTTGTTAATCACCTGGGAGATGGTGTATGGCCCAAGGAAGCGGGGGGACAGCATCTTAGATTTCTCTTTTAGCGGAATCTGACTTGCTGCCAGCCAGACCTGCTGTCCAGCAACGTACCTATCAGCAGCGGCATGGGTGCGTTCCGTGGTGCGGGCCAGGGCGGCCCGAGTAGACCTCCAGATGCGTCGGCAGCATCGAGTGTGGGCCCGTACGGACAGGACTGAGCGCTCCCTCTCGACCATCGGAAGGAGAGCCGGCGTGTACCCTAACAGCGCCTCAAACGGGGTGAGTCCGGTCACTGAGGACACTGCAGAGTTCATGGAGTACTCCACCCAGGTCAGATGTGTGCTCCAGGATGAGGGATTATCAGCTGCTATGCACTGCAAGGTGGCCTCCAAGGACTGATTGGTGTGCTCTGCCTGCCCATTGCTCTGAGGATGATTTCCTAAAGAAAGACTCACAGTGGTTCCCGGGGTCCGGCAAAAGGCCCTCCAGACCTGGGACATGAATTGTGGACCCCGGTCAGACACAGTGTCTATAGGGATGCTGTGGACCCGGATGACGTGATCGGTGAGGAGGACCGCTGTCTCCAAGGCTGATGGAAGTTTAGGGAGGGCCACCAGGTGGACTGCCTTGGAGAAGCAATCCACGATGGTCAGTATCACAGTCGTGCCGTGGGAGGAGGGCAGTCCGGTCACAAAATCCATGGCAATACAGGACCATGGATGACCAGGGATAGGGAGGGGGTGGAGGAGACCCGATGGGGGGGAGGAATCTGATTTCCCCCGGATGCAGGTCTGACAGGCCTTCACATATTGTTGTACGTCCCGCTGCAGTGTGGGCCACCAGAACGCTCGCCAGAAGAAGTCCACAGTTTGAGCGATGTCCGGGTGGCACGTGAAGCGACTGGTGTGACCCCACTGGATGACATCGCTGCGGAGGGTGGTCGGGACGTACAGGCAGTTCCGGGGGCACCTTACTGGCACAGGTTCCTGGGACTGAGCCTGACGGACCCTCCGCTCAATATCCCAAGTAAGGGCTCCAAGGACGCATGAAGGCGGTATGATGGTTGGAGGGGGGGGGGTACCTTTCTGGAATCAAACTGGCGCGATAGCGCGTCTGGTTTGGTGTTCTGGGTGCCAGGCTGGTAAGTGATGGTAAAATTAAATTTCTGGAAAAATAGCGCCCAGCAAGCCTGCCTGGTGTTCAGACGGCGGGCCGACATCAAGTACTTAAGGTTCTTGTAGTCGGTCCACACAACGATGGGGTGAATGGCCCCCTCTAACCAGTGCCTCCACTCCTCTAATGCCAACTTAATAGCCAGCAACTCTCTGTCCCCTACGTCATAGGTGGCGTAAGCTGACAAGAGAAATATGCGAATGGGCGAAGCTTCTGATTGGGGGGCGTGCACTGCAACAGCACAGCAAAACCCCCTGAATCAGACGCATCCACCTCGAGGACAAACTGGAGCTGCGTGTCAGCCTGGGCCAACATAGGTCTTTCTGTGAACAGGCGCTTTTAATTTGGCAAACGCCTGTTCAGCTGCCTCAGTCCACCGAAAGGGGACTTTAATGGAGGTCAGCTGCATCAAGGGCAGTGCCACCCCACTACAGTTCCTGATGAACCTGCGGCAAAAGTTTGCGAACCTGAGGAAGCATTGAAGCTCCTTACGGGAGTGGGGAGTTGGCCAATCCAGCACTGCCCTCACCTTGGCCGGTTCGGCAATCAGCTCCCCCTCAGCCACGATGAAGCCCAAGAAGGTGATAGACGTTGTGGAGAACTCACACTTCTCAGCCTTAACGTAAAGCTGGTTCTCCAGGAGCCGTTATAAAATGGCTCTGACGTGGACCTCATGTTTCTCTGGCGAGCAGGAGAAAAAAAGAATATCATCAAGGTAGACAAAGATGAATTGGTAAAGCATGTCGCGGAGGACGTCATTTATTAACTGCTGGAAGACGGCAGGGGCGTTAGTGAGCCCGATTGGCATCACTAGGTACTCGAATTGCCCCTGGTGTATTTTAAAAGCCGTCTCCCACTCATCACCCTTGCGAATGTGGACCAACTGATACGCGTTCCTAAGGTCTAACTTGGTGAAAACCTGTGAGCGCTGAAGAAGCTCGAACGCTGAATTGATCAAAGGCAAAGGGTACTTGTCTTTAATGATAATAGCGCTGAACTCCCGGTAGTCGATGCACGGGCGCAGCGAGCCATCCTTCTTCCTGACAAAGAAGAATCTGGCTCCGAGCGGCGCCGAAGATGGCCAAATAAGGCCGGCGTTCAGCGATTCCTTAATATACTGCTCCATCGCCTCCCTCTCTGGGCCCGAAATGCTATATAGCTGGCTGGACGGCAGCCTCACCCCTGGGATGAGGTCGATAGCACAATCATAAGAGCGGTGAGGTGGCAGCGACAACGTTCTTGATTTGCTAAAGACCTCAGCAAGATCGTGATATACCCGGGGAACGAGGCTGAGGTCTGGCAGCTCAGCCAGGGAGAGGGAAACAGACAGAGATGGGGAACATTCCGCTGAATGCATACAGTGGGACAAACAAAATGGGCTCCAGGCAGAGATGGTGTTTTCATCCCAATTGATCATGGGGTTATGCCTGTGGAGCCACGGGTAAACAAGAATCACTGGGGAAGATGATACGGGGAGAATCAGGAACGACAGTTCCTCCCGGTGGTTCCCGGAAAGGAGGATGGATTTAGGCACCGTGCTGCCAGCGACCACTGCAACCTCACGGCCAGATATAGTTGTGATCCTCTGACCATGGGGCAATTGGGTGGGAATGCCCACCTGCTTAATGAACTCAGCAGACATGAAATTACCCTCTGACCCTGAGACAACCAGCGCCATAGTCCTCCTCTCGACCTCCGGCAATTGCACAAGGGCCGAAACAGAAAAATTACCGGGGGAAGAAGATTTGGTCCCGCCCACCAGGCCCCCCACGGTTACTGATGGGCCACCTCTTTTTAGCCGCTGGCGACATTCATCCAGACTGTGGTTCGTTAAACCACAGTACATGCACGCGCCATCCCTTTGCCTTCGCTCATCATCGGTCAAGGGGAAGAGCTGATGCCGCCAGTGCCAGTAACCACAGCGGACACACACTCGGCGCGCGGGCGAGGGGAAGACTCGTGGTCCTTCGCACGCTCATGGTAACGGTTGTCCAATCCAACTGCCTGATCTATGAGACCGTTGAGAGTCTCCGGGACAGGGTGAACCGCCAGATCGTCCCGGAGTTGATCGTTCAACCTGTGGAGGAACGCACTGCATAACGCAATATTGTTCCACCCCAAATCAGATGCAACAACCTGGAACTCCACTGAGTACTCGGCCACAGACTGAGTGCCCTGGGGGAGCATCATTAGGTGGCTATTTACGTTGCCCTGACTCTCGGTCTGGCCAAACACGCTGGAAAATGCGGCCACAAATTGCTCAAACATATACTGACGCCCCTCAGGGTTGTCTAATGTGGACCGTGCCCAATCGAGGGCTCGATCCCTGAGCAACAGAGTTAAGAATTGGCTCTTGGCCATGTCGTCCGGGTACTCCTCCCCGACCTGCTCTTGAATTAAAAAACCCTTACATTTTCCCACCTCCCCCGCATACAGGGAAGATGTGGGAATGGAGGTGGTTCGGCGCACCGTACTGCGCAGAGCAGGCTGGGGGGAAGTGACCGGAGGAGGTGCTGCAGCCCAAAGTGTCATCATGTTCAATACCTGTTGCATCAACACAGCGAGCTGGTGCTCGGTTGCCGCTAGACGGCTCAGAACGGACTGCTTCTGTGGTGAGGCACCGGCTGTGCTATCTTCCTGGCTGGCTCGTTCTGTCATGATTAATAAAGCTTGACTGCACACGTGCACGATACCAAAGCACAGGAGGAACCACACAGAGGGGCACGTTTGAAAGTGTTATTAAATCTCAAAAACCAAAGTGCACAGCTGCAGAAGCAGTCACTCACCAGAGGAATGGCCCTGTGAAGAGAAGACACGAGCTGTGAGCAGAGGAATGGAGTAAGGGGAAATGGGCGAGCCAAATTGCCACTTACTTGGGAAATCCAGGGATGACCGGCAGGACCCAGCAGGGAATACACAAACCAGTAGGGTAAGGGGGAAAGATGAGCTGATGGTGCCTGACTGGGTGGAGTAGGAGCTGAGGATGGTGAGATGTGGCAGGAAAGCGCGCGCAGTCCAAGAGACACACCTACATGGTGGCAGCAACCTGAGGAAAAGGAGAAATAAGGTGAGACAACGTTTTCACACTTATTACTTAGACTTGCTTGCCTATTGCGGGCAGTATACCCAGAGGAGCCAGCGTTGACTGTGCAGAGAGAGCCTCCTTAAGTACGCTGGCTGATGAGCGGGTGCAGGTGTGTTTTCTGCCTCAGGTGTCGTGATGAGTTAGTGAATGTGAGGCAGGACGGGAGGGGCGTGCTCCTGCTGCCCATGACAGATTTGTGCCTTGAGACAATCCTGTCTCGGAGGTCTGCAGACAATTCCTTTGACTTTGTACTTGGTTTGTGCTCTAACGTGCACTGTCAGCTGTGGGACTTTATATAGACAGGTGTGTGCCTTGCCAAATCATGTCCAATCAACTGAATTTACGACAGATGGACTCCAATGAAGCTGCAGAAACATCTCAGTGATGATCAGTGGAAACAGGCTCCACCTGAGCTCAATTTTGAGCTTTATGGCAAAGGCTGTGAGTACTTACAGTATGTATATGTGATTTCTTAGTTTTTTATTTTTAGTAAATTTGCAAAAATCTCAAAAAAAAAAAAAAAACCAAACCAAAAAACTTTTCATGTTGCCATTATGGGGTATTGTGTGTAGAATTTTGAGGAAAAAATTAATTTAATCCCTTTTGGAATAATACTGTAACATAACAAAAAGTGGAAAAAGTGAAGCACTGTGAATACTTTCCGGATGCACTGTGTGTACACACACACACACACACACACACACACACACACACACACACACACACACATAGTATATACAGTGGTGTGAAAAAGTGTTTGCCCCTTCTGATTTCTCATTTTTTTGTATGTTTGTCACACTTAAATGTTTCAGGGACGGCAGTGGCTCAGGAGGTAGAGCAGGCCGTCTAATAACCATATGGTTGGCGGTTTGAATCCCGCTCTCCCCAGTATCCTGCCATTGTGTCCCTGGGCAAGACACTTCACCCCCAATTGCTCCTGGTGGGTCTGGAAGCGCCATGTTAGGCAGCATGCCGCCATCAGTGTGTGAATGTGTGTGTGAATGGGTGGATGGCAGGATCTGTAAAGCACTTTGGTTATCAAGAGATGAGAATAAAAGCGCTATATAAGTGAATACCATTTAGATCATCAAATTTAAACATTAGACAAAGATAACGCAAGTAAACACAGAATGCAGTTTTTAAATGAAAGTGTTTATTATTAAGGGTAAAAAAAATCCAAACCAACATGGACCAATGATTTTTTGTTTTATGAATTCTGAACACAGCCACATCCCCAGCTATAACAGGGTGTGCATATTTATGCAACCAGGTTATTGTAAGTTTTTTATCTTTTATTCTTCCCCTTAAAATATTTCCGTTTGTTTTTCAATAGGGTTGTATAGATTATCGGTCACATTAATGGTGGAAATAGTTTTGAAATGATTTTTCTTGGTCAAGTTTTTTAACATCAACCTGGCATTTGAACAGGGGTGTGTAGACTTTTTATAACCACTGTATACAGTGGTGTGAAAAAGTGTTTGCCCCTTTCCGGATTTCTCTTCTTTTTTGTATGTCACAGTTAAATGTTTCAGATCATCAAACAAATTTAAGTATTAGACAAAGATAACACAAGTAAAAACAAAATACAGTTTTTAATTGAAGGTGTTTATTATTAAGGGTAAAAAAAAATCCAAACCTACATGGCCCTGTGTGAAAAAGTGATTGCCCCCCTGTTAAAACATAAATTAACTGTGGTTTATCACATCATTGGAAAGCTGAGTTAATTTTTCTAGCCATTTCTAAAGCTTTGGGACTCCAGTGAATGACAGTGAGAGCCATTATCCACAAATGGCGAAAACGTGGAACAGTGGTGAACCTTCCCAGAAGTGGCCGGCCGACCAAAATTACCCCAAGAGTGCAGTGACGACTCATCCAAGAGATCACAAAAGACTCCACAACAACATCCAAAGAACTGCAGGCCTCACTTGCCTCAGTTAAGGTCAGTGTTCATGACTCCACCATAAGAAAGAGACTGGACAAAAATGACCTGCATGGCAGAGTTCCAAGACAAAAACCACTGCTGAGCAAATAGAATGTAAAGGCTCGTATCAGTTTTGCCAGAAAACATCTTGATGATCCCCAAGACTTTTGGGAAAATACTCTTGACTGACGAGACAAAAGCTGAACTTTTTGGAAGGTGTGTGTCCCATTACATCTGGCATAAAAGTAACACAGCATTTCAGAAAAGGAACATCATACCAGCAGTAAAATATGGTGGAGGTAGTGTGATGGTCTAGGGCTGTCTTGCTGCTTCAGGACCTGGAAGACTTGCTGTGGTAAATGGAACCATGAATTCTGCTGTCTACCAAAAAATCCTGAAGGAGAATGTCTGGCCATCTGTTTGTGACCTTAAGCTGAAGCACACTCTGGTTCTGTAGCGTGACAATGATCCAGAGAAAACCAGCAAGTCCACCTCTGAATGGCTTAAGAAAAACAAAATGAAGACTTTGGAGTGGCCTAATCAAAGTCCTGACCTGAATCTGATTGAGATGCTGTGGCATGACCTTTAAAAGGCGGTTCAAGCTCAGAAACCCTCCAATGTGACTGAATTACAACAATTCTGCAAAGATGAGTGGGCCAAAATTCCTCCACAGTGCTGTAAAAGACTCGCTGCCAGTTATCGCAAACGCTCAATGGCAGTTGCTGCTGCTAAGGGTGGCCCAACCAGTTATTAGGTTTAGGGAGCAATCACTTTTTCACACAGGGCCATGTAGGTTTGGATTTTTTTTCCCTTAATCATAAACACCTTCATTTAAAAACTGCATTTTGTGTTTACTTGTGTTATCTTTGTCTAATATTTAAATTTGTTCCATGATCTGAAACATTTAAGTGTGACAAACATACAAAAAAAAGAGAAATCAGGAAGGGGGCAAACACTTTTTCACACCACTGTATATACTGTGTGTATATATATATATATATATATATATATATATATATATATATATTAATACCAACAGGCAGGAAGCTTCTTTTTGTTCTTTAAACCATTATCGGTGGTATGTAACACCTCTTTCCACTGGAACACTTTACAACTGGCAGGCTGTATAGGTGGTAAGTAGCTGTTATATGCTGTAATGGAGCAGTGGTTTGCTGGATAATGCACACACAGGACCAATGATTTCTGTTAATGCAATGATTTCATGTCTGCTCATGGCTTTACCAAATGAAAGTGAAAGAAAACTCATGTCTGCAATTCATAGAAAATAACATGTGACCATAAGTCAACCTTCCAGAGTGACTATGCTGATTCTTTAACTTTATCTTTAGATGGAGGCTCTTTTGTCCAGTGGAATATCTAAGTATAATGGATACATAGCTTTGTCCCTATATCATATAGTTTTTAGGGCATATTCCCTCCAATAATCAGAATACTATACAATTTACACTTTTAAACTGAGAAAAACTGATACAAAAGAATAAATATCTGACAGCAAAAGAGAATACTTGAGAACCTAATGGTACCAAGTCCTAGAATTTTGTGTTGTTTTTTTTTAACTTCATGTAAATAACAAAAATATCCACTTAAAAGAAAAAGGCAAAACAGAGCATATAAATCCATCTATAGCAGGGCCTTTCCCCCTGGTCTGGAAACTTTCGAAAATCCTTGAGTAGAAAGTTGATGCATAAAACTGCATCGACTCCACGGCTGAGAACAGGAAGGCTGTGGAGAGGGTCATCAACACCGCCCAAAAAAATGATCAGCGGTCCTCGGCCCTCCCTGGAAGAAATCTCCAGATCCTCCTGTCTCAGAAGATCAAGATCGTCACAGGAGACTCCTCACATCCCGCATACCACCTGTTTGACCTGCTTCCCTCTCGACGACGGTTCAGATCAATCAGGTCCCACACCTCCAGACTGACAGTTTCTTCGCCTGGGCCATCTGGACTGCAAACAGTCAGAGGCCCCACCCCTCTCCCTCCGAACGCTCACATGCACAGAACTGAGGAACTTTTAATTATCACAATAACTCATCTGTCTTTGCACTCCGCACTTTCATGTATACTGATCCATCCGTGAAATTTTTATTTTGATTTATTGATTTATTTGAACATCAAGACAAAAAAAAAAATAAGGAATCAACCCCCCCCCACAAAAAAAAACATAAAAAAATGCCTTGTTCAAAAGCAGTGGGAAGAAGCCAGCGCTTACATAGTCCCACCCCTTCTCCATACCCAATAAATTATATCATTCTAGTCAATATCATCCCATAATTACATTCATTTACAATACCATAATATATAATTCATCTTATAATTAAATTATGCAATAGAAATAATACAACAATGATAGTTTATAGTGACAATAATACCAACATCTAGTTGTAATAATAATAAGTAAATACCGCCATTACCGAAAAAGTGATTTTTGTCAATAACTACTGAACTAACTAGAAAAGCACTCAGAGAGCGCAGACTCCGCCTCAGTCCCCCATGCTGTGATGTACTCAAAAATGTAATTGCTGGACTTTGAAAAGTCCTACATTTATTTTATCTATATTTTCAGATTCCTTGACCATCAAAACACACCTTTAGTAATTGGATTCACGTTGATATCAGTAGTTATTTACAAAAAATCACTTTTTCGGTAATGGCGGTTTTCTTCTGGATATAGCTTCATAGCTTTTGAAGCTTTTTGAAGCTATGGAGCTTTTGAACAAATCCATTGGTACGCTGCTGATTCCACAGTGTCTTGGCTATATTTTGGTGTTTGTTGTATGTTTATATCTTAATTTGTTACCTTACAGTGATGAAAATTCCAAAGATCCCCTATTATTCTGGATCACAGTATCCGGATTTTTTGCAGGATGCGGATCACTCTTTGATATTTCCTAGAACCTACTGGGATCTTATCCTGTATTTTTTTTGGCAAGCGTCCTGACCATTTATTGTGGAGTTATATACACATATGCTAAAAATGGCCCTATCTCGCAATGATAAAAAAATCATTTAAAAATTCCTGGATCCAGACGGTGATCCGGATAACTCCCAAAATCTAATCATTTCTTCCTTGTCCCATTGTGGACTTTTCCTGAAAATTTCGTCAAAATCTGTTCATAACTTTTTGAGTTATGTTGATAACAGTCAGACAGACAAACAGACAGACAAACCCCGGCAAAAACATAACCTCCTTGACGGAGTTAATAAAGATATCAATGTGAATCCAATTGCTAAAGGTATGTTTTCATGGTCAAGGAATCTGAAAATATAGATAACATAAATGTAGGACTATTATATTTGGGGAAAATCCCAATATTAGGGGGAACTGAGGTACTTGGCGGAGGTCTGCGCTCTCTGAGTGCTTTTCTAGTTCGTATTATTTCAGTGAATTTTTTTATATGTTTTATATCTTTTTTCAGATTCTTTAGTTCTTAATTTAATGAAATTTTTATAGAGATAATTTTTCTTTTTACAAGCATTTTGTAGTCCCCTGGTTAACATGGGCAATTTTTGTATTTATATTTTTTTTTATTAATTTCTTTAATTGGACAGTTTTTATCATATAAGGATTTAAATATATCAATAAATTTATCATATGCCATGTCCACTTCTTTCTCTCTATAGACAACATCCCAATTCTGTAACATTAAATCATCTTTTAATGCACTGATTGTATCTTCTGTTTGTATTAAGATAAGATAAGATAAGATAAGCCTTTATTAGTCCCACAATGGGGAAATTCCAGGATTGCAACAGCACAGGGATAGCAACACTCAGAGCAACAATCAGAAGGCAAGAAAAAAACAAAAACAAAAAAAAAGCAAGAGCAGCTAATATACATATGTACATATTACTATAAATATATATACAGTGGGATAAAAAAGTATTTAGTCAGCTACCAATTGTGCAAGTTCTCCCACTTTAAAGATGAGAGAGGTCTCCAGTTTTCATCATAGGTATACCTCAACTATGAGAGACAAAATGAGAAAAAAAAAAATCCAGAAAATCATATTGTCTGGTTTTTAAAGAATTTATTTGCAAATTATGGTAGAAAATAAGTATTTGGCCAATAACAAAAGTTCATCTCAATACTTTGTTATATACCCTTTGTTGGCAATGACAGAGGTCAAACGTTTTCTGTAAGTCTTCACAAGGTTTTCACACACTGTTGCTGGTATTTTGGCCCATTCCTCCATGCAGATCTCCTCTAGAGCAGTGATGTTTTGGGGCTGTCGCTGGGCAACACGGACTTTCAACTCCCTCCAAAGATCTTCTATGGGGTTGAGATCTGGAGACTGGCTAGGTCACTCCAGGTCCTTGAAATGCTTCTTACGAAGCCACTCCTTCGTTGCCCAGGTGGTGTGTTTGGGATCACTGTCATGCTGAAAGACCCAGCCACGTTTCATCTTCAATGCCCTTGCTGATGGAAGGAGGTTTTCACTCAAAATCTCACGATACATGGCCCCATTCATTTCTTCCTTTACACGGATCAGTCGTCCTGGTCCCTTTGCAGAAAAACAGCCCCAAAGCATGATGTTTCCAACCCCATGCTTCACAGTAGGTATGGTGTTCTTTCTCCTCCAAACACAACAAGTTGAGTTTTTACCAAAAAGTTCTATTTTGGTTTCATCTGACCATATGGCATTCTCCCAATCCTCTTCTGGATCATCCAAATGCTCTCTAGCAAACTTCAGACGGGCCTGGACATGTACTGGCTTAAGCAGGGGGCCACGTTTGGCACTGCAGGATTTGAGTCCCTGGCGGCGTAGTGTGTTTCTGATGGTAGCCTTTGTTACTTTGGTCCCAGCTCTCTGCAGGTCATTCAGTAGGCCCCCCCGTGTGGTTCTGGGATTTTTGCTCACCGTTCTCGTGATCATTTTGACCCCACGGGGTGAGATCTTGCGTGGAGCCCCAGATCGAGGGAGATTATCAGTGGTCTTGTATGTCTTCCATTTTCTAATAATTGCTCCCACAGTTAATTTCTTCACACCAAGCTGCTTACCTATTGCAGATTCAGTCTTCCCAGCCTGGTGCAGGTCTACAATTTTGTTTCTGGTGTCCTTTGACAGCTCTTTGGTCTTGGCCATAGTGGAGTTTGGAGTCTGACTGTTTGAGGTTGTGGACAGGTGTCTTTTATACTGATAACGAGTTCAAACAGGTGCCATTAATACAGGTAACGAGTGGAGGACAGAGGAGCCTCTTTAAGAAGAAGTTACAGGTCTGTGAGAGCCAGAAATCTTGCTTGTTTGTAGGTGACCAAATACTTATTTTCCACCATAATTTGCAAATAAATTCTTTAAAAATCAGACAATGTGATTTTCTGGATTTTTTTTTCTCATTTTGTCTCTCATAGTTGAGGTATACCTATGATGAAAATTGGAGACCTCTCTCATCTTTTAAGTGGGAGAACTTGCACAGTTGGTGGCTGACTAAATACTTTTTTGCCCCACTGTATATATACACAGACACACAGTGCAGAGCATTGTAGCTGGATGGAATAAATATATGAGTATATTAACACACAGTGCGGAGCATTGTAGCTAGATGGAATAAATATGTAGATATATAAACACCCACAGTACGGAGCATTGCAGCTAGGTGGAATAAATATGTGAATATTCTTTTATAATTAACCTTTTTACATGGTTTATTATTATTTTTACTCTCATTAACCCCATAATTAACATCTAAAGAAACAAATACAGGCAAGTGGTCACTAATGTCATTTATTAGTATACCACACCATATTATATTCAATAACATTGGTAAAAATGTTGTCTATAAGGGCAGCACAGTGTGTCGTTATTCTCGTAGGTTTTGTAATCTTTGGAAATAAGGTTAAGCTATACATAAAAAATCTTCAGTTGGCTTATGTTGTTTTGTTTTCATTAAATCTATATTAAAGTCACCACAAATGAAAATATTTTTTTGTCTTATTTTTGTATACATCTTTTCCATGCCATTTCTAAATTTTTCCATATCAGATCCCGGTGCTCTAAACATACAACTTACTATCATGTTTTTTCTATTTTCCATTGTAATTTCAATTGTTAAATAGTCCATAATTTCATTCACTGCTGATGTCATGTTGTCCACTTTTTTACTTTTTAAATTTCTATCAACATGCAATTTTCACATTTCCCATTTTGTGTATATATTTCATATCCATATAATTCAAAATTTACATCTTTTTGTTCATTAATCCATGTTTTAGTTATTGCTATAATCCTAAATGGGGTCTTAAATTGATTTAAAAACTCCTTATTACTATCAAAGTTGGCATAGAGACTCTTACTTTTAATATGTATTGTTGTCAATGTCTGATCCGAGTTCATAATTCCATTTAATTGTTGTTCATCATAATAAGTACACTTATTGTTAATATGAATAAAGTAGTTGTTATCTGGGTCAATATCACCTAAAATATTTTGTGGTTGCTGTCCAGTGTTTACAAAGGTTTCAGCTTCAATTTGACATAATACATGTCATGTGTGTATGTAACTGCGCACACACAAAATAATGTATAGGAGCCCAACCGCTGGTGAAGTGAACGTGTTTATTAACAAAGGCACAACAAACACAAAAATGTTCATTGAGAAACAGTCTGGGCACAAAGTATGGACGACCAAGCTCAGTTGGCTGGAGGAGGAAGAGCCCCACACGTTCCCAGACAGGACTGGAGTGGAGAGGAAGGGCAGTTAATAATAATAATAATGAGGAAGACTTACAAAAGGCATCAGAGCACAACAAGCTCTGGGAAAAACAACACCAGAGTAGTCCAATACGAAGGGAAACCAACAAGCTCCAGGACATCAACGTAACAGAGTGTAGACTTGTATTGACTTCAGACTTGACTATTAACTAATGACTAATGAGTAACGCCACCACAACGAGTGCTCCCACTGCCACACATAAATACCCTGTGGACTAATGAGGTGGAAAGTGGAAGCAGGTGTGACCGCAGCCCTTAGTGTATCAGTGTGTGTGTGTGCTGAATGAATATATGTGTGTGTGCATGTATGTGTATGTGGGAAAACAGAAGGTGGTGGCACAGCTGGTGAATGCCTGAGAGGAGAAGGCGTGGCTGTAGACTGTCAGGGAGCCCATGCTCAGAGGCTCCAATAACCTGCCAGCTGGAAATAATTAACAACAATCAGGAGACTACAGCCACAGATCATGGAGTGGGATTGAGACATCAACCCCGTTCATGACAGAGCCCCCCCTCCCCAAGGGGTGGCATCCAGACACCCACCATACCATCAAAACACAAAAGAAAACCTGCACCCCCCCACCCAGAGAATAATCACACAATCCAGGGCGGGAGGTGGGGGGAATGGTCAGGAGGGAATAAACAAACAGGAAAAAAATAACACAACAGAACAAAACAAGACACAAAAACACCCAACCTCAAACCTAGGACTAAGCCCTCCCCAAGAACCCAGAGTCCCAAAGTTCACGGGGCCAGCCAAAATCCCAGGGCCCACGGACCACCATGTGAACCGAGCCAGGTGGCCTACCAAAGTCTAACACCAGCCGGGCCCCCAGGCGAGGTGCCCATTTTTCCAGGCAGGCCACCCGACCCAGAGACCCAGTCCTTCTGGCGGCCGGCCCACATAGTTGAGTCACCAGGACTGGAGGGGTGAGCGAGGAGGCAGCCTACCCACCGGGAGGCTTGAAGGTGGGTGGCCGGACCAGGGAAGGGGGACCACAGCAGTTACTGGTGGCAGGACTTGGTGGACCACGGTGGTGCCCAACAGAAGAAGGTGGAACACCCAGCAGGTCTCCGGAAGGAACAAGGAGACCCCAGTGTCCTCAAACTGGCCGGCTGCACCAGCGGTGGTCCCGGCCTGGGACCTCATTGCTCCCGCGGTGAGCCCCGGCTGGTCCTGTGTTGCACCCCTGGAGGATCCCAACCGGACCATAGTTGCACCCACGGTGGAATCAGGCTGGACTCCCGCTGCACCCGCGGTGGACCCCGATCGGGCCATAGTTGCACCCACGGTAGAATCCGGCCGGGCCCCTGCTGCACCTGCGGTGGGACCCAGCTAGGCCATTGCTGACCCCAATGCTACCTTAATCGTGGGCCAGTCAACCCGCATGAGCACTCGAGCCAGGAGGCGGTCAACCACGGGTACTCATGCTGGCTATACTCTGGGGCGTAGCACCCGCGAAGACCTGGACTGAGGCTGAACCCAAACCATGGCCTCCAGCGGATGGGGAGTTGGACCCATGGTGACCTCAGCAGGGGCGGCAGCAGCCATGATGACCTCCAATGGCGAACCTGGATCCTCGGACTTGTCCAGTGATGTGGATCTCTCTTCAGCGACCCTGGAAGAGAACTCAGACAAAGAGGAGGAAGGGTCAGGGTCGCTGGCAGCGGCGGAGCCTGGCGAGGCGAGCTCAGGTGCAGCATGCGGCTGAAGCTGGCTATCCTCACCTAGAGCTAGGAAAAATGCTCTATTATAGAAAGGAGAAAACAAAGGAGAGCACTCGCCTTAGGTCGGGCTCCACCGCCGTCCAGGACTCTGACGATCCCGGCAATGTTCCCACGGGCTCGGCCTCCTGGAGGTTCAGCTCGGGTGCTGACACTGCTGCGGCAGCCTCCGCAGCAGGCATGATGGTAATGGCAGTCTCTGTAGTGCCAGCTGTCGTGACCCATGCTGGTGACTCCTCCGGCATGGCGGCTGGGGTCTGGCTCACCATTGCTGCGGGGGAAGGATCCTCCCGGACCTCTGGAACCTCCCGGTCCCGTTGGTTCAACTCCGGCGCCGGGGAGTATTCAAAAGAGAAAGGAGAGGCAATGGAGAGGGCTGGTGAGCTGTTCATGGCTGCAGCAGGTGGAGAGGTCTCTGGGGTCTGCACTCCCAGAGACTCTCTACCAGGTATCAGGCAAGAATTTTAAACAATTTTAGAAACCAATGGGGAGTTTACTTGCCTGTTCTCCTGGATTAAGATGTCTCCTGCTGCAGCTGGTGAGGCGTAATTCCTTGCTATGGCTGTGGCGGGACTGGACTCCTCTGTAGGCTGCAGAGAAGCCTTCCAGAACGGTGCTGGAGAGGGAAAGGTGGCTGCCGATTTCTCCTCCTCCAGGTGGCAATCTTTTTTCACCAATGAAGCCAGTTTGTGTTTTCCCACTTACCAGCGGAAGGAGTGGGCACGAGCTCCGGAGGCGAGGGCAGGGCTGGAGCGGTAGAGCTGAAGGAGGAGGAAGGCTTCTTTCGACGCGAGTGCCTCTTCCATGTCGGGGGCAGCTCCAACGCTGGCAATACCCTCCCGGGCTCCTCTCCACGCAGTGTGAGGATGAAATGAAGGATGTTGGCTGATTCTGGGAAAAACAAGAGATTGGGACTTTCCTTCAACACCTCTGTTGCGGTGTCCCGAGCAGCATGAGCAGCCTCACGAGAAACCGGCCCCTGCGTGGAAGTGAAGGTGTCCATGCAGCTCTGCGTCGCTCCAGTAATTCATTATGGCTCCGGCAGCAGGTAGGAGAAAAACACATAGAAAGATGAAAAAATGACACGCACTTCACCGCTGGGCTCTTTGTTGGTGACGGCATACTGTCATGTGTTTGTGTAATTGTGCACACACAAATTAATGTATAGGAGCCCAACCGCTGGTGAAGTGAACGTGTTTATTAACAAAGACACAACAAACACAAAAATGTTCAATGAGAAACAGTCTGGACACAAAGTACAGACGACCAAGCTCAGTTGGCTGGAGGAGGAAGAGCCCCACGCACTCCCAGATGGGACTGGAGCGGAGAGGAATGGCAGTTAATAATAATAATGAGGAAGACTTACAAAAGGCATCAGAGCACAAGAAGCTCTGGGAAAAACAACACCTTGTCAATGATGGCTCTCACAAGCCATCACTGAGACGCCGAAAGCCAGCCGATGAGTTCGCATAATTTATTAATGAAAGACAATAATACAAAATAATAAGCCACGTGGGGCAAAAGCACGAACACACACACTCAGTTCCTAAATCACAGACTGTGAGGAAAGCAGACTATGAGGGAACACTTACTGAGAAACTCCTGAATCCTACGATGGAGGTTAGACGGAGGAATGTTCGACGAGGTCGCAGCAAGGAGCAGGCCTTAGCTGCTTCCTTAAATACTCATCACATTCCAATGAATGGGGAATGTAATCAGGGGAAACGCTGAACAGCTGTCACAACGTCACTTGGCTTTGACAGCCGGAAGCCCGCCATGACGCTGTCAGAATAAAAGCCCTGACGGCCATACAGTACGCCTGAGAAGAGAACGGGAACCCCTGGACAACCCGAGCGCAGACAGAGTCAGCGCACGGACCATGACAGTTGCCCCCGTTCATGAGGCGGATTCCAGACGTGGTGTAACATCGAGCCCCCCCCCCCCCCCCCAACCTAGAAGGTCAACAGGACCGCCCCAGGGTGGGAGGAGGGGGAAAGGCCAGGAGGGCCAGAACCAAACCTCATCATAGAGGGAGACAAAAAAAGGAAAAACAGGCTACAACAATCAGAACAGTGTAAGGACAACAGGGGCCAAAAAAATACAGGCACACACCCTGCACCCAAGGAAACCTATTGGGAGAAGACAAAGAAAAACTCAAATGACTGCAGACAGAACACCATAATCAGTCCAAAAGAGTCACAGAGAAAAAACAAAAACAAAAAACATCTTCATAACCCACAGAGAAGACAAGGAACTCAAATACATGCACAAAGATGCAGTGTACCCCCATAATACCAGGGAGGAGAAAAAAAAACTCATGCTACAAAGCAGTGATAAATATAGTCCAAAATAGTCCAGATAACGGGCATAGGCAACAAGACACAACCCTCAGACTACAAAGGAGAGGAGAGAAAAAAAAAAGGAGCGGCGAAAAACACAGTTCAGTTACAACACACCAGCGCATCCCTAATAGAAGAGCAGGCAGAGGAAAAAAAAAACAGGGATGACAGCAGGCAGAGCAAAATAGCACAACACAAATAGTTCAGGGGGTCTTCCTGCGTCCAGCGTTCAGATCGCTGGCATAGAAAAAAAGAAAAGTTCGGGCGGCCTACCCCAGTCCCAGGCCAGGAAAAAACAGTCCCACTGTTGGCCGGACCAGATTGCCGAACAGAGAGTCAAGCTGGTCGGGTGGCCGACCCAGAACGCCAAACAGGTGAAGCAGTCTTCCAGGCGGCCGACCCGCCTCACTCAGCCACCAGGACCGCAGGGAAGAAATCGGAGACGGCTTCTCTGTAGAGAGGGATAGCGAGGGAGAGCCAAGCCGATAACGGGGAATCCCAGCGGCCCCTGATGGAAGGGAAAAAGGAATGAGGAAAGGATGAGGGGCCAGTCCAGCGTTGATCAGCGAAAGCTCTGCAGCACCTCCTCCGAACTCCACTAGAACCGGCACTGCCCTCCAGTCGGATCCCAAAGAGACCGCTGCACCCTTGATGAACCCAGATTGGATCGCGGCTGCACCCACGACGGACCCCGATTGAGTTGCGGCTGCACCCATGACGAACCCCGACTGGACCAGGGCAGCACCAGAGACGACCTCCCAACCTGAACCTGGAACCTCCAGAATGGCAACCAGAATCGACTCCACACCGGTGACCCTGGGAGAAGGCTCAGGAGAAGAAAGAGAACCGGGATCAGGATCACCGGCAGTGACAGAGCCCAGCGAGACAAGCTCGGATGCAGCGGACGGCTGCACCCAGCTCGTCTCCCCGAGAGACAGGCAAAAATGCTCCAGAATTGATAGGAGAAAGACAAAATAGAGCACTTGCCTGATCTCAAGTTCTGTCGCCGTCCAGGACTTCGACGATCCAGGTTCAGAAGGAAGAAGGACATCCTCTGGCTCCCACTCGGATACGGCAGGCCCTGCAGCCGGCATGATGGTTTCCGCAGTCTTAGGACCCCCCAACGCTGACGTCCACGGCGAAGACCCGCATGGCGCATGGCGTGGTGGCAGGAGATCATTGACCTGCTGGGTCGAACCGCTCCTCCATGGAGACCCGGGGGTGCTTAGCCATCCAAGAAGCAATCCGCCCTCCTCCTCTGCCCGTGACGTGGCTGCGGGGCTGGACCCAAATTCTCCAGGGCTGCAGGCTCCTTCCTTGTCCGGCGGTGTGGGCCTGACCGAAGAGAACGGGAACCCCCGGACAACCCGAGCGAAACAGAGTCAGTGCACGGACCATGACACACCTGAGTAGTCCAATACGAAGGGAAACCAACAAGCTCCAGGACATCAGCGTAACAGAGTGTAGACTTGTATTGACTTCAGACTTGACTACTGACTAATGACTAATGTTGCCACAACGAGTGCTCCCACTGCCACACATAAATACCCCGTGGACTAATGAGGCGGCAAGTGGAAGCAGGTGCAACGGCAGCCCTTAGTGTATCAGTGTGTGTGTGTGCTGAATGAATATATGTGTGTGCATGTATGTGTATGTGGGAAAACACAGAAGGTGATGGCACAGCTGGTGAATGCCTGAGAGGAGGAGGCGTGGCTGTAGACTGGCAGGGAGCCCATGCTCAGAGGCTCCAATAACCTGCCAGGTGGAAATAATTAACAACAATCAGGAGACTACAGCCACAGATCATGGAACGGGGTTGAGACATCAACCCCGTTCATGACAATACACTTCCATTATTAAATGAAAAAGGACAATTGATTAAAGTGCTGATCATAAGTTGTGTCAACAATGTACATCAAAAAGAAAAAAGAGAACAAAACTAAACAAAACAAGAAAAAAAAACCCACAAAAATTTCCACTCATAATCTAACTGCACTGTTATTCGTGCATAAGAGCTAAGGTTTAAATTTGTCTAATTCCTCCATATCTCTAATCATTATTACTTTAGCTTCTTCTGAAGTGCCATGCAGTTTTATCCACACCTTACAGTCCTTTGTCCATGTCGATTGTATTTTTCCCTGTTCTCTGAGAGCCCTGGCTTGTCTAGCTATTTCAGAGTTCTTTTTTGTTAAATGTTCATTTACATAGACAGTTGTTCCTCTCAGTTTTCTTGCTTGTTGCAGAAGATCAGTTTTTGCTTTTTTGTTGACAAATCGGATGATAATCGCTGGTTTTCCTTTACTGTCTTTTCTATGTAATGTGTGGCAAGCCGAAATAGTCTTATTGTTCACAGCAATGTTTTTGGAGTTGAAAAACTTTAGTAGCTGCTGCTCAAGAGTGTGTGATTCTCCCATTGTCTCATCCTCCCCATCCTGGTTACCAACTCCAGCTGTCACACGTGCATAGGAGCGGTGTCTGGTGTTAAGACCGCTCACAATGACATCATCCATTCTTGTATATTGTTGTAATTCATCCACACGTCTTTCTAAGAAATTAATTTTCTTGTCTTTTTCCGTAATTTCAGCCTTTAATTCATGGACTTAGATAAGATGAGCCTTTATTAGTCCCACAATGGGGAAATTCCAGGATTGCAACAGCACAGGGATAGCAACACTCAGAGCAACAATCAGAAGGCAAGAAAAAACAAGAGCAGCTAGTATACATATGTACATATTACTATAAATATATATATATATACACTACCGTTCAAAAGTTTGGGGTCACCCAGACAATTATTTTGTGTTTTCCATGAAAAGTCACACTTATTTACCACCATAAGTTGTAAAATGAATAGAAAATATAGTCAAGACATTGACAAGGTTAGAAATAATGATTTGTATTTGAAATAATATTTTTTTCCAGATTCTCAACCTGCTCAAAGGAAGGTCAGTTTTATAGCTTCTCTAACCAGCTAAACTGTTTTCAGCTGTGCTAACATGATTGTACAAGGGTTTTCTAATCATCCATTAGCCTTCTGACGCAATGAGCAAACACATTGTACCATTAGAACACTGGAGTGATAGTTGCTGGAAATGGGCCTCTATACACCTATGTAGATATTGCACCAAAAACCAGACATTTGCAGCTAGAATAGTCATTTACCACATTAAGATAAGATAAGATAAGATAAGATAAGCCTTTATTAGTCCCACAACGGGGAAATTCCAGGATTGCAACAGCACAGGGATAGCAACACTCAGAGCAACAATCAGAAGGCAAGAAAAAAAAACAAGCAAGCAAGAGCAGCTAATAAACATATGTACGTATTACTATAAAATATATATATATACACACACACACAGACACACAGTGCAGAGCATTGTAGCTGGATGGAATAAATATATGAATATATGAACACACAGTGCAGAGCATTGTAGCTAGATGGAATAAATATGTAAATATATAAACACCCACAGTACGGAGCATTGCAGCTAGGTGGAATAAATATGCAAGTATATAAACACACACAGTGCGGAGCAATGTAGCTAGATGGAATAATATGTAGATATATAAATATATAAACACCCACAGTACGGAGCATTGTAGCTAGATGGAATAAATATGCAAATATATAAACACACACAGTGCAGAGCATTGTTGCTAGATGGAATGAAACAGCATAACCGTCTACTTAGTTATCCTACATGGTATGATTATGTGCCCATACATATTCTCACCCTCCATAGCGACCGGTATGTTCCTAGTTGTATGCCGGAGAGGACCATTGTGTAAGTCTATTGCATCTTTTGCATTCAAAAAACTATTAGTTTGTTACGTCTTTTTGCTATCTCTGCGAGCAGCCCTGCTTAGGTTGTACAGTCTGACAGCCGTTGGTAGGAAGGACCTACGAAACCTCTCGGTTGTGCACCTGGGATGATGTAGTCTGCTGCTAAATGAGCTCCTCAGTGCATTCAGTATGTCCTGCATAGGGTGGAACTCGGACTCCAGCAGAGATGACAGTTTAGCCACCGTCCTTCTCTCTCCTATCTCCTCCATCGGATCAAGGCGCTGCCCCAGGACAGAGCTAGCTTTCTTAATCAGTTTGTTCAGTCTCTTCCTATCGGCTGCAGTAATGCCACTGCCCCAGCAGACCACTCCAAAAGTGATGGCTGATGCCACCACCGTGTCATAGAATGACTTCAGCAGCGCCCCTTGTACACCAAAAGACCTGAGTCTCCTCAGCAGGAACAGCCTGCGCTGTCCCTTCTTGTAGAGTGCATCAGTATTGTGTGACCAGTCTAGTTTATTGTTCAGATGAATACCCAGGTACTTATAGGATGTCACCATCTCGATGTCTGTTCCCTGTATATTTACTGGTACTGTGAGGGGCTGCCCATGCCTGCGGCAGTCCACCACCAGCTCCTTAGTTTTCCTCGCGTTGATCTGGAGGCAGTTCCGATGGCACCAGTCCACGAAGTCCTGGATAAGCCCTCTGTACTCAGCTTCATCTCCATTGGAGATGAGGCCAACGATCGCAGAGTCATCAGAGAACTTCTGTAGATGGCAGTGTGTTGTGTTGTGTGAGAAGTCCGCAGTATAAAGAGTGAACAGGAAGGGAGCCAGCACCGTTCCCTGGGGGGCCCCCGTGCTACTGATGATCGTGTCGGACACACAGTCCCGGGTTCTCACAAACTGAGGCCGGTTCGTGAGGTAGTCCAGGATCCATGATGACAGGTGCTGGTCCACCCCTGCGCGCAGCAGCTTGTCCTTCAGGATCATCGGTTGGATGGTGTTGAAAGCACTGGAGAAGTCAAAGAACATGATCCTCACCATATTCCCGGGCTTCTCCAGGTGGGACAGAGAACGGTGAAGGAGGAAGATCACCGCATCCTCCACCCCAATGCCATGCTGGTAGGCGAACTGGAGTGGATCCATCGCTGGTTCCACCAGGGGGCGGAGGTGAGCAAGGAGCAGTCTCTCCAGGGTCTTCATCAAGTGGGACGTCAAGGCCACCGGTCTGTAGCTGTTCAGGTCTTTGGGGTGGGAAGTTTTTGGTACAGGTACCACACAAGATGTTTTCCACAGCTGCAACTGGTAGACACACACGTGTCCTCCTCTCCTTCTCTGAGAGCTTAGGGATCCCGCTCCGGGCTGCTCCACTATGCACCGGAGAGGGGATCCCGTGAAGGCGACATGATATAATAAAACCTGCTTAAAACCACAGCACTGCTGCTTATTTTTCCATGCCGCCTCACTGGTGACCCCTCCAACACGCACACGTTTTGTGCGAAAGCAACCTTCCGAGCTGGACAGCCACACAGCTGCGTTGGTGGCCCCTTGAAGACGCACACGTTTTGTGCAACGCAGCCTTCTGTTTTGGATGGCCATGCTGGCGAACCGACGCTGAAAAAAACGAGCGGCCAGCGAACGCAACACCCGGGCATGAATGCTCCGTCGCCTGAGATCTGCACAACCACGCTGGACCGGCCGCTCTCACTGAGAGCGCACGCACCTCGTCCTCTCTCCACGACGGCAACCTCCAGGGCCGACGGGGAGTGCAGCGCGTGGAACTGAACGCACCATGGCCGCACGAGCGACAACGATCGTCCACTTCCTCACACCGCGCCAACGCAGCTGCATGAGCCTGAGGAACAAAAGATCGTCTATTCCCTCCCGCCGCTCCAACGCCTCTGCACGGGCCTGAGGGACTAAAGATCGTCTATTTCCTCTCAACGCTCCAACGCACCATGGCCAAATCTACAGCAACAGCTCAACCTGGATTTTATTGGCGCCGTCTGCGCTGATCTCCGCCAAGTTTCTGCACCCTGACTCACCACTCCAGCGGCCCACCCACGCACTGAACCCCCGCGCACGCACCGGGGAGTTACAAGGACGGCGCATCACGCATGGGACAAGTAACGGCTCCACAGACTGCCTTCCTCCTTCGCCGCTGCCTTTCAGGGCTGCTCGCTCACCTGAGGTACGCATACAGCATACTGGAAGGATTTGTTAACAGTCTCAGCCACGCCACAGACCGCCATCGTCCTCAGAACCTTCAGGGTTGCTCGTTCACCTGAAGCAAGCACGCAGCTCGCCACTGGATTTTTTAATGGTCTTAGCCACGGCACAATGGGATTTCAGCCGTCAGCTGTTCCCGGGAGCATACATTTCCCGGGAGCATACATTAGCAATGTATACTAGATATTAGAGTGTATTTCTGATTAGTTTAAAGTTATCTTCATTGAAAAAAACAGTGCTTTTCTTTCAAAAATAAGGAAATTTCTAAGTGACCCCAAACTTTTGAACGGTAGTGTATATAGACACACAGTGCAGAGCATTGTAGCTGGATGGAATAAATATATGAGTATATAAACACACAGTGCGGAGCATTGTAGCTAGATGGAATAAATATGTAGATATATAAACACACACAGTACGGAGCATTGCAGCTAGATGGAATAAATATGTAAATATATAAACACACACAGTGCGGAGCATTGTAGCTAGATGGAATAATATGTAGATATACAGTATAAACACACAGTGTGGAGCATTGTAGCTAGATGGAATAAATATGTAGATATATAAACACACCCAGTGCGGAGCATTGTAGCTAGATGGAATAAATATGTAAATATATAAACACACACAGTGCAGAGCATTGTTGCTAGATGGGATGAAACAGCACAACCGTCTACTTAGTTATCCTACATGGTATGATTATGTACCCATACATATTCTCACCCTCCATAGCGACCGGTATTTTCCTAGTTGTATGCCGGAGGGGACCATTGTATAAGTCTATTGCGTCTTTTGCATTCAAAACTATTAGGTTGTCACGTCTTTTTGCTATCTCTGCGAGCAGCCCTGCTTAGGTTGTACAGTCTGACAGCCGTTGGTAGGAAGGACCTGTGAAACCTCTCGGTTGTGCACCTGGGATGATGTAGTCTGCTGCTAAATGAGCTCCTCAGTGCATTCAGTATGTCCTGCATAGGGTGGAACTCGGACTCCAGCAGAGATGACAGTTTAACCACCGTCCTTCTCTCTCCTAGCTCCTCCACTGGGTCACGGCGCTGCCCCAGGACAGAGCTAGCTTTCTTGATCAGTTTGTTCAGTCTCTTCCTATCGGCTGCGGTAATGCCACTGCCCGAGCAGACCACTCCAAAAGTGATGGCTGATGCCACCACCGTGTCATAGAATGTCTTCAGCAGCGCCCCTTGTACACCAAAAGACCTGAGTCTCCTCAGTAGGAACAGCCTGCACTGTCCTTTCTTGTAGAGTGCGTCAGTATTGTGTGACCAGTCTAGTTTATTGTTCAGATGAACACCCAGGTACTTGTAGGACGTCACCATCTCGATGTCTGTTCCCTGTATATTTACTGGTGCTGTGAGGGGTTGTCCTTGCCTGCGGCAGTCCACCACCAGCTCCTTAGTTTTCCTCGCGTTGATCTGGAGGCAGTTGCGATGGCACCAGTCCACGAAGTCCTGGATAAGCCCTCTGTACTCAGCTTCATCTCCATTGGAGATGAGGCCAACGATCGCAGAGTCATCAGAGAACTTCTGTAGATGGCAGTGTGTTGTGTTGTGTGAGAAGTCCGCAGTATAAAGGGTGAACAGGAAGGGAGCCAAAAC
The DNA here is from genome assembly GCA_020510985.1 of Pholidichthys leucotaenia. Taxonomy (NCBI): domain Eukaryota; kingdom Metazoa; phylum Chordata; class Actinopteri; order Cichliformes; family Pholidichthyidae; genus Pholidichthys; species Pholidichthys leucotaenia. Next base: position 293,334,925 of record CM035842.1, read on the forward strand.
CGTTCCCTGGGGGGCCCCCGTGCTACCGATGATCGTGTCGGACACACAGTCCCGGGTTCTCACAAACTGAGGCCGGTTCGTGAGGTAGTCCAGGATCCATGATGACAGGTGCTGGTCCACCCCTGTGCACAGCAGCTTGTCCTTCAGGATCATCGGTTGGATGGCGTTGAAAGCACTGGAGAAGTCAAAGAACATGATAATCATCGCATTCCCGGGCTTCTCCAGGTGGGACAGAGAACGGTGAAGGAGGAAGATCACCGCATCCTCCACCCCAATGCCATGCTGGTAGGCGAACTGGAGTGGATCCATCGCTGGTCCCATCAGGGGGCGGAGGTGAGCAAGGAGCAGTCTCTCCGGGGTCTTCATCATGTGGGACGTCAAGGCCACCGGTCTGTAGCTGTTCAGGTCTTTGGGGTGGGAAGTTTTTGGTACAGGTACCACACAAGATGTTTTCCACAGCTGTGGTACCCTCCCCAGCTTCAGGCTCAGGCTGAAGATGTATGCCACAATCCCACACAGCTGGTCTGCACAGGACTTGAGGAGCTTTGCGCTGATGCCGTCCGGTCCCGACGCCTTCCTCGCCTTGATCTTCCTCAGCTCGGTCCTCACCTGGGTCTTGGTCAGGGTCAGGTTGGGGGGCTGTGTGTTGGGAGTGGGGGGGTGTTGGTGGAGTGGGGAGTGGGCAGCAGGACTTGATGTCTTTAGAGGCAGCAGTGGTTGTTGTGCAGTCAGGGGGGATGGCGGTTGGTCAAACCTGCACGGTGGCGCAGTAGTTTAGCACTGTGGCAGCACAGTTTTACCCTTGGCCGGGGAACCGCGGAGATCGTGGGTTCGATCCCAGCCCCTGACCAACAGTGAGCTGTGTGGAGTTTGCATGTTCTCCCCGTGTTGCGCGGGTTTACTCCGGGATTTCTCCGGTTTCCTCCCACATACCAAAAACATGTAGGTTTAGGGCGCTCGCGCACGCAGCAACCAGCAGCCGGTGGCTTGTCACCAGACTGCAAACCAAATCTACCTACGGGTACAAAGAAGTAACAAAAAAAAAAAAAAAAAAAAACCTATTGAAAAACAGATTCAGATTGTTCGCCCACTCCCTGCCCCCCGTGGCCTGGGGGGAGGTATTCTGGAGCCCAGAGATGGTTTTAAGGTTTCTCCAGACCCCGCTGATGTCGCTCTGTTGCAGCTTGTCCTCCATCTTCTTCCTGAAGCTGTCCTTGCCTTCTCTGATCTTTCTCCTCAGCTCCCTCTGTACGGACTTCAGCATCTCCCTGTTCCCCGACCTGAAGATCCTCTTCTTCTCTCTCGGAAGTGTTTTTATCTCAGGGTTGATCCAGGGTTTGTTGTTTGAGCAACACCGTATGGTCTTGGTGGGAATGGTGTTGTCCACACAGAAGCTGAGGTAGTCCGTGATGGTGTGAGTGAGGCCATCGATGTCCTCACCATGTGGATCGCAGAGCTGCTCCCAGGCGGTGGTTTCAAAACAGCCCTTTAGAGTGTCCATTGCCTCCTCAGACCATAACTTCACTGTGCGCATGGCCGGAGGTTGTCTGTGCACTAGGGATTTGTACACCGGCCGGAGATGAACCAAGTTGTGATCCGATCTCCCAAGTGGGGGGAGTTGTAATGAGGTGTACGCCTCCTTAGTGTTTGCGTAGAATAAGTCCAGTGTTTTATTGTCTCTAGTGTGGCATGTGACATACTGGGTAAACGTGGTTGAAATCGCCTGAGATGAGGAGAAGAGCATCTGGGTGTTCTGTCTGCAGCCTGCCAGTTACTGAATGGATGACGTCACGCGCTGTCCCAGCGTTCGCCGTCGGATTTGCATAAACAACAATGCAGATCATGTGTGAGTATTCCCTCGGGAGATATGTAGGCTGCATGCTAACAGCTAGCAACTCAGTGTCTTTGCTGCTGTGTCGTTGTTTAACAGTGATATGTCCCGGTCTGCACCAGTTGTTGTTAACATACATTATCACTCCACCGCCCCTTGCTTTGCCACTGTCTGGTGTTCGGTCTGCCCGTATCGCGTGGAAACCTTCCAGCTCAATGTTTGCATCTGCTGCTAGTTCAGTTAACCACGTCTCGGTAAACAAAAGGAGAGCGCATTCCCGGTATATGCTATCGTAGTGGGAGATAGCCGCTAGCTCATCTACCTTTCCCTTGTTCCATAAAGCCAATAAGCAGAGTTTGTTGTTTTGCTATCTTAGATATTTCTTTAGACATAAAATCACTACTATGCATATTTTCCATAATCCTTGGGCCATTTTACTCAATTGCGTGTTCTGCACTCCGCACTCTTATGTACACAGTTTCATCCATGAAGCCACTACCGTACCTGTGTCTATACCAATGGGCTATTTTTATTTTAGTCGTATGTTTATCGTGTGTTCTGTAACTGTGTTTAATTCAAATTCTTCTCTCTTATTTTATTGCGCAGTAGCCTGGTGCAGCACCCACAATTTCGTTGTACCGTACAACTGTATAATGACAATAAAGCCTATTCTATTGTATTCTATTCTATATATGTAGTTACATGTAAGTGGGTATTTTGGGTTGCACTTCAGGAGGAACAATTAATCTAATGTGATGGTAAAGGGGTAGGATCTAAATAGGTTTTACTTCTTCCTACTCCTTTTCGAACTGACAGTATATGGGGTTTTCGGTATGGGCTAAAATTTATAATGCTTCCTTCATTTTTGTTTTTGTATTGCATGTTCGAAACAAATGTTCTAAATTAAACTAAAAAAATTTCAAAATATTCCTGCATCCACATCGTGATCGAAATCACAACCAAAACCTAATCATCTGTCCACCGTGCCATTTCATACCTTTCCTGAAAATTTCATCAAAATCCTTTCATAGCTTTTTGAGTTATGTTGCTAACAGACTGACTGATCGACTGACCGACAAACCAACAGACAAACCAACCAACCAACAGACAAACCAACCATCACCACTATAAACATTACCTCTGTCCTCCCTTGGCGGAGGTAATAATTTGCAACACGGTGTAGGTGCTGTACATATGGCAGAATTGACAATAAAGTTGACTTTGACTAGAGAAATGGTTAGGGAGAGAGTTAGGAAATGAGAGTCTACACAGAATATAGCTGAAATTCTCTGTCAGTGTTTTTCAACCTTTTTAGAGCCATGGAATCCTTTTTACATAGAAAAAAAATCCTGTGGCACTCCATCAAACTAAAATGTAATAAAATGACACACTGCAGCCTTTTATGGCACATCTAATGACAGTTTAGTCTTGTAATTTGTTTACACTCAGTGTGAAACACTACACGATTACATAAAAAGTCAATAGAAAGATGCAAATGTGCATTTGCTCTTGGTCACACAAGTGCATGCGAGTTGGAGTTTCTTCAACTCAGACCAGGAGTTCGCTTGATGCTTTCATCGTTGTTGTGAACTAGTTGGAAAATGAGACTTACAGGAGACATCTGTTGTCAGATGCACACTCACATGAAGGGGGCTCTTTTCATGGCAGACGTGCTTTTCTCTGCACAACAATTCCGACTTCCGTGATAGTTGTTGTAAGTATCTGCCACTTGTTTGGTGTTGGGGGCAGCTGACGCTGGTCTGGGGGAGGTGGTGATTTTTTTTCCCCATGTAGATAGTGTTGTAGGATCAGGCATAGCTGTTTTTTTTTTTTTTTAATTTCCGTGGCAGATACAGGGCTACTGCTGGGGTTGTAGCCCCCACCTCTTTTCCTCTGAGAGGATGAAGAAGAGGAAGAGAAGGGACTGTGTTCGTACTGATGCCTACTGCGCCAGCAACAGCAAGTTGCTTGCAATTTTCTGGATGAATTAAGAACTGAAATTAGACAATTTCCCGCAGGACCCTGAACATTCTCCCATGGACTCCTGGTTGAAAAACACAGATTTGCACCTCCACTAGAGCTGAGTTAAGATGAAAACAACCTATACCTGTGGGTAAAAAATCGTTATATGGGCTATTTTGTTTGGAGGACAGTTGTGGTTATATTTATTGTTCCCAGAGAAAGAATCTGAGTGTTTGGCGCACTTTAAAAGCCTGTCTTTAAAACAGATTTATCACACATTTACAGTTTTATGTCTAGGTTGCTCACTGTTGAGACAGACACTTGCAACAGTTGAAGCCTGATCAACCTCTTTAAATCTGTAATATTGATGCCGTTAATAATACAGTAACACAGATTATTTCCACCTTTTCTCTCCTTTTTAAGACGCAATATTCACGGAGAAATAAATCAAATCACTCTCCCTCACTACCATGTCATCCATATGACTATACCATTCCCAGGACAGGTTTACGTAATTTCAGTCATTACTGACATTAAGAAGTGGGAGGTGGCACATAGAGACATTACCTAACCTGCGTTAACACACACTCTCTCTCTCTCTCTCTCTCTCTCTCTCTCTCTCTCTCTCTCTCTCTCTCTCTCTCTCTCTCTCTCACACACAACACAACACAGTGTGAGACGTTAGCTAACTGCTGACTTGACTGGCCTCCAGGACTTTATTGCACACAGCTGTGAAAGCACACTTGGCCTTTCCCTGTGGTGCAGGTAACTCATAATCTGTGTGTTACACAGAGAGATGGCAGAGATCAGTGAATCAGCAAAAATACTTTAAAAATAAGTAAATATTATTGAGCTATGACTCAAATTCACAAAGTCCAGAAACTGTTAAGTCTTCAGAGATTTCATGTGTGTGCTATATCCATCCATCCATCCATCCGTCTCTTATCCAGGGGTCTGGGTCATGGGGGCAGCAGTGCATGCAGAGTAGCCCAGACTGCCGCCCGGTTCACATAGCACGATGATCCCCATGACTCCTCCTGCAGGTGATGAGCCCACTGGAGGGGGCTCCTCTGGGTACACTGGGCCTTGATGTAACTTTCTCATGGGGATCTATTGGCTTGCTCTTAGTCTGGCCCTTCACCCAGGACCAATTTGTATTGGGACACCCTACCAGGGGCAAGCTGCCCCGACAACATAGCTCCTAGGATCATTAGGACACTCAAACCCTCCACCACAATAATTGGGCGGTGCGGTGGTGCAGTGGTTAGCACTGCACCAGCACAGCAACTCACCCTTGGCCATGGGATCCCTAGTTCGATCCCAGCCCCTGACCAACAGTGATCTGTGTGGAGTTTGCATGTTCTCCCCGTATCTGCTTGGGTTTACTCCGGGATTTCTACAGTTTCCTCCCATAGGCCAAAAACATGCAGGTTAGGTTAATTGGAGACTCTAAAGTGGCCCTAGGTGTGAATGTGTGTGTGAATGGTAAAGGGATAGCGCCATACCGTGGCTGCTTCATCCATCCAGGTGGATGCCCTCAATTTCCCCTCTGGGGATCAATAAAGTATACAAAATCAAAAATCAAAAAAAAAAAAAATAAGATGGTGATCCACAGAGGGGTGTGTCTACCATGGAAAAAGTAATTCTGGGTGACATAAACATCAAAGATGCTTTGTTACAAGCAGAAACTGCAGAAGCAAAATAGATGAAACATTGGTATCTCCTCTTACCGCTCTGACCACCTGGTGGCTGGGTGGTCAGAGCTTCATTAGAGGATCCCTTCTGCATCATCAGCAGGTACCTCAGGATCATAGGCATTTCACCCCTGAATCTGTACACCTTGCCTGGGTGGAGCAGCAAAGATTAATCTTCACTTGCAGAATGGTTCCAACTACGGTCTCTTGTGAGCCACAACCACCTTGAACTAGTCTCGGGCACTGAGGCTATGCCTCCAATGGCTTTCCGTAGATGTTTAGGTTCCAGATCTATCTTGTGTAGAAAGTGGTGCAAAGATACAGCTGGGAACCCATGACAACCAACTTCAATGGGGAATAAAGTAGTGTGCTGTGGTCTATATTAATTATATATTCCATAACCTACATATGTTGAAGCATGTGAGAATGTTTGGTGATTACATATGTAAGGCGACTTCACACCTCAGAACAGGACAAAGAGTCTCAACCGCCAGTGAAGATCAAAGAGCTTCCCAGGCACTGCGGTGGAGACCGGATGGGTTGCCCTGACCCCCCAGGGCCAAGAGGAGGAGTACGAAGACAATGGAGGGATTAAGATAATGAGGGATGTCAGCTTTGGATATGCATGTCTTTTGTTATGTGCGAGTATAAGTTCATAGAGCCGAAGGTGTTCGGCCTCTCTTCCTTCTTCTGCTGCTGCACTTAGATGAGACTTGTTAGAGGAGCTGATAATAAACTTTAGTTTATATATCACATCGCCTCGTTCTTTCAAGCTCTTCTACACTGGTGACCCTGACGCGAGTATGGACCAGAGGCGTTCCCCCGCGATCGACTCATCTGTGGCGACCCAGGCAGACGCCGGCGCCCATGCAGACAGGGGAACAGATGGACGACGTTCCCCCACGGCAGAAGTGATAGAGAGGGCTCAGCCGAGCACCAGTGCCGCGGAGAGAGCCGAAGCAAGGCACTCTCACCCTGCGGACACAGCAGTGACGGTCGACACAAACGCCGTCACCGTCAATCTGCCGGACTTCTGGCAGGAAGACCCCGCCTCGTGGTTTCAGCAAGCTGAAGCCCAGTTTGCACTTGCGGGCATCACGGCTGACGATACAAAGTTCTATCACATCGTCGCCAAAATCAACGCCGCCACTTCGAGATGTGCGCGGAGCATAATCCAACGGCCGCCGGCCCAAGACAAATATGAAGAACTGAAAGCGACCATCGTGGCAAATTACGTCCCCTCAGCTGAGGAGAGAGCCGAGAGGATTCTGGCGGTTTACGGCCACAGAGGAGGCAGACCCAAGGCCCTCATGGAGGACTTGCTGCAACTTAAAGAAGAGGAAAATGACAACTTCCTCTTCCATTTCATATTCCTCAGTACGCTGCCGCCACACATGAGAGGGACGCTGGCCAACATGTGATGCAGCACCCAGCAAGACTTCCGCACGCTAGCTCACGAAGCTCAACGGCTCGTCAACGCCTGCAAGGAGCAGACACCCACAGCAGCATCCACAGACCTCAACGCTGATGTCCGGAGCCACGAGGAGCCACAAATCACTGAGCAGAGCCAGCCCGCGGTGACAGCGACACGACCAGGACGCAACAGACGGAGCGACGTTTGTTATTACCACCACCGCTTCGCCGAGAAGGCTTACAAATGCGTTCCCCCCTGCAAATTCACAATTTCGGTAAAACGCCGAAGCCGAGAGCCGTTAACAGCGGCGGTTCTCGGCGAAAAAAGCAAGCTTTTATATGTGACGGACGGACACACCGGCAAGCGGTTCCTTATCGACATGGGAGCTCAACTAAGTTTTGTCATGCCCTCCCAAGCAGACCGGGCCATGGGCCCCTGGGGCAATGGAGCGGTGGTAGCCAACGGCTCCACCATCGACACTTTTGGCGAAAAGAGCCTGCACCTCTGCATCCACGGCCGCAACTACAGATGGACATTTGTTGTAGCGGCGGTGAGTTCTAACTTGTTGGGCGCAGATTTTTTGTGTGCACATGGGTTATTAGTTGATCTAGCGAACAGGCGCTTGGTTAATGCACTGTCCTTTGCTTCTATTCCCTGCTCAGCTCGACTTTCTCCACCACCCGTGCAGGCTAGCGTCACCACAGCAGGAGGTAAGTTTGATCAACTCCTCAACCAATTTCCAGCACTCACAATTCCCAAATTCTCAGCCACAGTGGCTAAACACGGGGTTGAACATTTTATTCCCACAACGGGCCCACCCGTATTTGCCAAAGCTCGGCGCTTAGACGCGGCCAAGCTCGCCATAGCTAGGGACGAGTTCACCACCCTTGAAAAATTAGGCATTATCAGACGCTCGAAAAGCCCCTGGGCGTCACCACTTCACATGGTTCCGAAATCCGACGGTTCTTGGAGACTGTGCGGCGATTACCGCAGATTAAACAATGCGACAGCGCATGACCGCTACCCAATTCCTCACATTCAAGATTTTTCACTGCATCTGGCGGGTGCGTGCATTTTTTCAAAAATAGACCTGGTCCGCGGCTATCATCAAGTCCCAGTTCGAGCAGAGGACATTCCTAAAACAGCTGTAATAACCCCTTTCGGCCTTTTTGAATTTTTGCGAATGCCTTTCGGCCTCAAAGGCGCGGCTCAAACCTTTAAGCGGATGATGGACGCAGTATTACGCGACCTCCCTTTTGTTTTCGTCTACCTCGACGATATGCTGGTAGCCAGCCCGTCTGAGGAAGAACACGAGCAGCATCTCACTATGGTTTTTCAGAGGCTAGAAGAGCACGGGTTAATAATCAATCCAGCCAAATGCAAATTCGGCGTGTCACAAATTGATTTTTTAGGACACAGAGTTTCTCCGAAGGGGGCAGTCCCACTTCCAGACAAAGTTCACGCGATAAAAAGTTTCCCACAGCCACAAACGGTCAAATCGCTGCAAGAATTTTTAGGAATGGTTAATTTTTACAACCGTTTCCTCCCCCACGCAGCTCAGCTCATGCAGCCCCTATATGACGCGCTCAGAAAACAAAAAGCTTCCAACGCGGTCGAATGGACCCCGGAGCGCGAACACGCCTTCGCGGAAGTAAAAAGTGCCCTAGCTAATGCCACATTGTTGGTTCACCCCGATCCCTCGGTCCGCATTGCGCTAACCACAGACGCTTCGGACCTAGCTATAGGGGCAGTTGTAGAACATCGTCGGCCTCCGTCGTTCTATGATGACCATGGAAGAGAATCCTAAACGTCTACTCTGCTGGAACAGCACCGCCTGTGGCTGAACAGGCCGATGCACACCGGTGTTCTACCTTCCAGCGTTGGGCGTTGGTAGGATTCAAGCCTGGGCAGGAAGATATGGAGGACAAGATGTTACCCATGCAGCATGTCCCCCCTCTCCACGCCACTGATGAATCCAAAGGAACAGCAGGGCTGCTATAGTTTGGCACCAGCGCCGTCGCAGGAGCTGCCAGAACGATGTTGAGCACAACAGAGAACTGCCTTAGGGGCTCCGACTCCGGATTTTTCCTCAGGGTTGACTCCCGAAGCCTTTCCCGTGACCGGGTGTGCCGCAAGGCAGCGGAGGTTTGAAATCAGGGTTTACCTTCCCCTAGATGGGCTACCTTCCCAGGTTGACAAGCCACCATCTACCCGAAGCATCTGGTTTTAAGGCGCCAGAGATCCTCCCTCGCCCCTTCTCCTATTAGTAAAAGCAGTTCCGCCGGGCTTAGAGACTAAACCACACGGGCAGGCTAGGAGTTGGACTTAGTTGTCAGAGGCTTTTCGAGACACACGCCGTAAGGAGCATTTTATGAGCACTGGGAGCTTAACCCCAGTGCCGCTCCTGGCTATGACAACCTTTATTAACACTCTCTCATCATTCCATAATCATACCATGTAGGATAACTAAGTAGACGGTTGTGCTGTTTCATCCCATCTAGCAACAATGCTCTGCACTGTGTGTGTTTATATATTTACATATTTATTCCATCTAGCTACAATGCTCCGCACTGGGTGTGTTTATATATCTATATATTTATTCCATCTAGCTACAATGTTCCGCACTGTGTGTGTTTATATAGTTACATATTTATTCCACCTAGCTGCAATGCTCCGTACTGTGTGTGTTTATATATCTACGTATTTATTCCATCTAGCTACAATGCTCCGCACTGTGTGTTTATATACTTATATATTTATTCCATCCAGCTACAATGCTCTGCACTGTGTCTGTATATACAGTAGAACAACATGTCAGTGGAATCTGGCAACCTTTGGCATTCTTCAGCAAATCGCTAAACCAAACCGAACGTAAATACAGCACTTTTAACAGGGAGCTGCTAGCGCTTCATTTATCCATCCACCACTTCCAGTTCTGGTTAGAAGGGCGGAGTTTCACGGCTTCTGTAGACCACAAACCGCTCACCTTTGCCATGGCTAAAATTTCCGAACCGTGGTCAGGCAGGCAACAAAGACAGCTGGCTGCGATTTCAGAGTTCACCACAGACATTCAACATGTGGCAGGCAAACTTAACGTGGTAGCAGACTGCCTCTCTCGCGCTGTGACATCGTCAGAGCGCGAGGAGACAGATTATACTACCTCAGCCGCAGAACACTTCGCCAACGCGGACACATACACAGCACCAATCCATGCAGGGATAGATTATGCAGCCATGGCAGAGGAACAAAGTAGTGATGCTGACGTGCGCGCACTCTTGTCTGGACCAACAGGGTTAAGGCTGGAGGAAAGGGGTTTACGCGACGGCGTGCCCCCCCTAATATGCGATATCTCAACCGGCCGACCGCGCCCGTTAGTCCCAGCTACATGGTGCCGCTGTATTTTCGACTCAATTCACTCCCTCGCGCACCCAGGTGTGCGCGCCTTGGTTAAAATGGTCGCCGAAAAGTTTGTGTGGCCTGGCCTGCGCAAAAACGTAAAAGAATGGGCAAAAACTTGCATTTCTTGTCAGCGCGCCAAAATACACAAACACACAAAAGCCCCTCTGGAGCCTTTTCCAATCCCTGCTAGAAGGTTCGACCACGTTCATGTCGACCTCGTGGGGCCACTACCTTCCTCCCAAGGTTTCACACACCTGTTAACAATGATAGACCGCACCACGCGCTGGCCAGAGGCAGTCCCTCTGGCGTCAACCACAGCGGAGGAAGTCGCTCGCGTTTTTTTGACAAACTGGGTGGCACGTTTCGGCGTCCCATCGGACATCACGTCCGATAGGGGGCCTCAATTTGTCTCGGAGCTTTGGTCAGCCATGTCCAGCAGCTTAGGGGCAACAATTCACCGCACCACCGCTTATCACCCTCAGGCTAATGGGTTATGCAAGCGTTTTCACAGATCTTTAAAGGCCGCCCTCAGAGCCTCACTAACAGATACAAATTGGGTAAATAAACTTCCCTGGGTTTTATTGGGGTTGCGTGCTGCACCCAAAGAGGATCTAGACGCCTCTCCAGCAGAATTAGTTTTTGCACAACCTCTCAGGCTCCCAGGTGAATTTTTACCAGAGAACCCAGAGCCAGGGCATCTTCCAGCCCCGAGGTTTTTAGGCAGCAACGGACCGGACTCTCTCCCCGGACCGGCACATCACTCTTTTCCACGGGTTTTTGTCCCACAAGCTTTAAAGAATGCTGAATTCGTTTTTGTTAGGCATGAAGCTTTAAAACCAACTTTCCGCCCACCATACGATGGGCCATTCAGAGTGCTGGAACCTGGTGATAAACACTTTGTGCTTGATTTTGGGGATAGAAAAGAAACAGTCAGCATTGACAGACTTAAACCTGCCTTCTTGTTGAGAGATGAGCCTGCACGGTTGGCGAGAGTACCTCGGCGGGGTAGACCCCTCAAGAGAAAAGACTCAGCCCCCCTGCAGGGAACAATTAATCACTCTCCTTCCCAGGCTGCAGATTCCTTACAGGAAGGTCCCAGCAGGACGCCCAAGCGGACCCACAGCAGATTCGGGAGAAGACTAAAACCCAGACGGCACAGAGACTGATGCAAACTACTCAACAGTTGTTCACTAATTGTGCTGTAACAGTTTAGGACTGACTTGTGATTTTACTATGCTGTTATGATTACCACTGAACTCTCTTAGGAGCATGGCTGCTGGAAAGTTTCTTCTGTAGCAAGAGGTGTAGCAGTTAGTATGTCATAGTAATTATCTTAAACTGTGAATTTTTCTATTGTCCTTTTCTTAGTCGTTTGGGGGGGGGGCTGTGGTCTATATTAATCATATATTCCATAACCTACATATGTTGAAGCATGTGAGAATGTTTGGTGATTACATATGTAAGGCGACTTCACACCTCAGAACAGGACAAAGAGTCTCAACCGCCAGTGAAGATCAAAGAGCTTCCCAGGCACTGCGGTGGAGACCGGAAGGGTTGCCCTGACCCCCCAGGGCCAAGAGGAGGAGTACGAAGACAATGGGGGGATTAAGATAATGAGGGATGTCAGCTTTGGATATGCATGTCTTTTGTTATGTGCGAGTATAAGTTCATAGAGCCGAAGGTGTTCGGCCTCTTTTCCTTCTTCTGCTGCTGCACTTAGATGAGACTTGTTAGAGGAGCTGATAGTAAACTTTGGTTTATATATCACATCGCCTCGTTCTTTCAAGCTCTTCTACATGTGCCACCCTTTGATACAAGCCTCATCAACTAGGTCCTGGTATTTTCCTTTCTTGAGCTCATGAGATATGGCCAGCCTCTCCTCCCAAGGCACTGTAAGCTCAGCTATTACAGTGGATTTTGCACTCCGAGAGAAAAGAATCATGTCTGGGCGGTGTGTGGTTGTTGCTGCTTCTGGGAAGATGAGCTTCTTTTTTAAGTCAACTCGCATCTGCCAGTTTGATGCTTTATGCAAAATGGAGAAGCAAGTTCTGGCAGTTGTTTTTGCCTTCGGAGATTTATTTCCTGGCCTTTGAAAGCTGATGACCCGAGATGATGATGCCTGATGGTTATTGGCTCTAATCCTTTGGAATTCTGCCCATTTTGTTATTTCTGTAAGGACTTTATCATGTCTCCACCTGTAACACCCCTCTCCAAGTGCTATAGAGCACCCAGTCAAAATGTGGTTCAAAGTGCAAGGGGCCATGCCGCACAACTTACAAGATGGATCCTCGTCTTTGTACCAGAGTTTTAAGTTGCATGGTATTGATAAAAGATCAGTCACTGCATGGAGAAGAAAAGTCAACTTGCCCTGGACCATGCCCCAAATATTATTCCAGGACAGTGATCGCTCGAGTGCCTGGTTCCACTGCATCCACTGCCCTTGAGAGGCAAGCTCTGCAGCTTTAACACAGCAGTCCTCTTCTGACCCTCTGTATTATGAGTCTTCTCCTGCTTTTGGTATCAGCTTTGCTCCACCTTTTGGCATTGTAATTTCCAAGCCAGAGTCGTCCCTGACAAACTACGCTGACAATTTCGTCATGTCTCCAGTATGCTTCAGCTTCCCTGACAGCTTCCTGAGGTCTCCATTTCCTACCGCACTTAATGGCTGTGTTGGAATGTCTGACTTTCTTATCATCAGAATAGAGCAAAGAACAGACAGACCCTGCCTTAGTGGCCTTGAACTCCTCCACCACCAATGAGATTGGTAAGCAAAGCTTAGAAGTCTTGCTGTAGAGGTTGACTGAGCTGAAGGATGGGGGAACTCCTTGCCATCTACAGATAAATTTACTAGAGTCTCTCCATTGCTTCTATTTTGGTGACAGTAAAATCGTATAGCAGGAATGGCCACTGCAGCCTGGGTATGATGCCATACTGAAAGCACCATACCTTAAACCTCCTGAGCAAGTGGCTTCTGTCAGTTGTCTTAAGCCAGCTACACAAACTAGCCATGGTCTGCTTTAAGTTCCCTCTATCAGTCAAGGTACAATCGTAGTACTTTCCCAGGCATCGTACACCCTGTTCTTGAATTGATGGGATTACAGATCCTTCAATGCTGAAGGTGTTTTCCATCAGCTTTCCTTTCATAATGCTCAGACTCCTAGATTTTCCTGGATTAAACTGCATTCGTGACCAAGCTGCCATTTTCTCCAATGAGCTTAGGAGCCAATGCATTCCTTGTATTGATGGAGCCATTATGGTTATGTCATCCATAAAGGCTGTACAAGCTGGATGCCTAGTGCCATCATCTGTTTTTGGGCCTCTGCCTTGCATTCCTCCTGCCTTCAATAACAAATTCATAGCAGCCACGAACAAAGCCACAGATATTGTGCACCCTGCCATGATGCCTTTTTCGAGTCTCTGCCATTCGGTGGTGAAATCTCCAACAGTGAACCTCATCCTCAGGAAGTCCATATGGGACATCACAAGCTTGATCACCTCTGATAGTACTTGGTAGTATTCTAATGCTCTGTGGATCAGTTGTTGGGGTACACTTGGGTAAGCTTTGGCAAGGTCTAGCCAGACAACAGAGAGGGTGGTGGTGTTCTTTTTTGACTCTTTAATGACTTGGCTAATCACTGACGTATGCTCCAAGCAACTGGAGTATTACAAGATGCCTCCTTTTTGGAAACTTGTGTCAACAAACTTATTGATAAGTAAATATGATGTTAACTGCTTAGCAATTATGGACTAGAATATCTTCCCTTCAATGTCTAGGAGGGAAATCTCTTGAAACTTGTCAAGTCCAGATGAGTTTAATTCTTTAGGGACAAAGCAACCCTCAGCAAGTGTCCAAATCCGGGGCTCTCGTTTCTTCTTCCAAATAACTAGTAAAAGTTTTGCCAGCCTCCTCAGCAAACGGGGACAGTTTTTATAGATTTTATAAGTGGTGTCTGATGGTCCTGGGGAAGATCCTGTCCGGGCTTTCTTCACTACAGCCTTTACTTCTTCAAGAGTGAAGTCTGCCATATTGAAAGGGGAGTGTGGTTTGAGTGGTGGCAGTTGGAAAGGGCATGGGACATCTCTGTCTTTTTTAAATTGATCTTAGATCCCTCCGCAATTCTGCAATCTGGCGCTGCCTCCTGGAGGGTTCTGCCGGTGGCTTGACACCTTTGTCTTTTTTCATTCCAAAGGTGTCTTGGCATTCCTGATACACAGTATGGACCATGGTCTTGATCTTCCAGACTACATCTCCTTTCAAGATGTTATTGAGTGAGATACTCAGGTCTTCATCCAACTGTGTCCCTCTGCGGTCAGTTGCTGGTGGGAGATTCAGCCGGGGTTTCTTCATGATGCCTCCCAGCCTGATCTATTCACGTCCCCTGCCACTGCCACTTAGTCTTGCCTTGATGAATTCTCACACCTCATTCATTTTTGAACGTTCCACTGCAGAAGTTGCATCTTCTTGTAGTTTCACCCTCATGCTGTGCCACTTTCAAACTTGTGGTCCTTGAGCTGTTGTCCAGGTCATTAGCCATGTGGTCCATCCTTAGTGGCAGATTATCCTCCCCCCTCCTCGGTCTGCCTGGGGGTATTCTGTCTGTTCAGTACTTGTAGCTTGTTTATGCAGTGCTTTGGGGTGCCACCCCTAACACTAATGTGTGCCATCTTCCCGAGCTGCCTTTCATTCTTTCATAGATGTCAGTGGGTCTTCCCCCACCACCAATCGGCCTTTCCCCATAGTCATAACAAACTAGGTGAAGTAAACATCAAAGATGCTTTGCTACAAGCAGAAACTGCAGAAGCAAAATAGATGAAATGCTGGTTTCTCCTCTTCATAGTCCTGGTGGCTGGGTGGTCTAAACTTCATTAGAGCAGGGGTTCCCAAACTTTTCAGCCCACGAGCCCTGAAATAACAGTGACAGAGACTGGCAACCCCCACTATCTCCAGAGGTGACTGATACATAACAAAACGTGCGCACAGTTTGATATATCTGTGGATTCATCTAACAGCAAAGCATATTTCCCTTTCTTCACTCTGTCAGTCAGCTGACACTTTATGTCCTGGGCCATGTCCATAACACTCCGGGATATGGTCCCATCAGACAGCGGCACTGCTTCCAGCTCCCACGCTTGTGGTTTTATTAAGGTTTCTCTGATTGTATGTGGCGTTTTGCCTGTGCAATTAAATATGCCACCTTTGAGCTTTGGTAGTGGTTGTTGTTTGATTAGTTATGATTTGATTTTCTTTTGGTCTTGCAATTCTCTCTCCTTTTAGTGGAAAAAATCCGCTGGTTCAGCAGCAAGAGATGGGTGCTTAGTTTTCAAGTTTCTGAGCATTTTTACGGGCTTTAAACTCTCATATGCAAGCACCTCGGTGCACACTACACATTGGGTATGTTGTACTTCACTGACAACGATGCATGAATCCATACTGAATATATTCCTCTCGATACCTGCGACACTTGGAGGAAGGCTCATCCGACTGATTATGGAGCCCTGTACGGTGCTGTCCTCCTCCTCCTCCTCCCCCCATGCCAGAAGTCGATGGGCTTTCTGATGGCATTTCTCCGCTCTCCTCTGCTGCCGTCTTCGCTGGCCTCTTTGCACTGTCTTTGGTTGGTATTAACCAATGTTTCATTTTTAAAAATATTATCCTAGGCTTAAAGCATAGTGTGTTGATTTGAGCTGTTCAGACGAGATCTACTGGTGCACACTGACCTGTGTGTGACCTGTGACGTTTACTGTGGTGCAGTTAAAGTGACATGTCACCTGCATAATCACCTCAGGAGGATTCTGAAAATCAACTCGTGACCCCCCCCTCAGCGTCTCGGGATCCCCCACTTTGGGAACCTCTGCATTAGAGGATCCCTTCTGCATCATCAGCAGGTGCCTCAGGGTCATAGGTGTTTCCCCCCTGAACCTGTACGCCTTCCCTTAGTGGGGAATCAAAAATTAATTTTCACTTGCAGAAGTTGTTCCAACTACGGTCTCTTGTGCGCCACACCCACCTTGAACTAGCCTTAGCCACTGAGGCTATGTCCCCAATGGCTTTCTGTAAATGTTTAGGTTCCAGACCTATCTTGTGTAGAAAGCGGTGCAAAGATGCGGCTGGGAACCCATGACAACCAACTTCAATGGGGAATAAAGTAGTGCGCCTACCTTTGATACAAGCTTCATCAACTAGGTCCTAGTATTGTTCTTGAGCTCGTGAGATATACATACATATATATATATATATATATATATATATATATATGCGAGTACTTTTTGTGAAAAAACTGCAGATAGCAATGATGAAAACAAAACTGTGGCATAATGAGAGTAAACTGACCTATCGATATGTCATGTTTGCCCCTTCGGGGCAAAGAGGTCACACCCAGGCGCTGAATGGTGTTTTGTGCAGTTTATTAATAAAAAACATAAAGCATCCAAAAATAGTGCTATACACACAAAAATGCAAAACAAGAAACACTTACAGACTGAGGCACTCCTGAGCCAGCTTGACCAAGCTACCACAGCTGAGCTGGCAGAGAAGCAGGCAGTGGATGCTAGGTGGAACAATTCAGGTGGCCTGCCAAAGTCCCAGGCCAGCCGGATGGCCAGGTGGTACAAATTGGGTGGTCTACTGGAGAAGATGGACCACCTGACCTGGCTGCTCATTCTTTCTGGCGGCTGGCCCGACTGTTTCAGCCACCTAAACAGAAGAGATGGCCAGGGAGGCAGCTCCCCCACTGGGAGATGCAATACTGGGGAGGAGAGCCGAGGAGGGGGAACCATGACGTCATCAGACAGAGCAAAAAGGGGGACCACAACGGCGTCAGGCTGAGGAGGAGGGGGGACCCCGACGCTCTCGGTGGTCTCGGATGGAAGCACAGTTGCACCTGCGGTGGATCCGGACTAGAGCATGGCAGCACCTGCGGAGCCCCGGGCTGGAGCTCTGTAGCACCCATGGTGGCTCTGGGCTGGGCCAACGCTGCACCCTCGGTGGGCCCCGGCTGGGCCAACACTGCACCCTCAGTGGGCCCAGATTGGGCCAACGCTGTACCCTCAGTGGGCCCAGACTGGGCCAACGCTGCACCCACAGTGGGCCCCGGGCTGTGGGGTAGCGCCCATGGCAGGCCCATACTGGAGCGCAGCACCCACGTCGGGTTAATGCTGGGGCACAGCATCCACAAGGATCCTCAACCGGGATGCAGCACACATGACGACTCGAACCGAGGAGGTGGAACCCAAATGACGGCCTTGGGCAGAGGGGAAGCTGCACCCATGGAAGTCTGGGCTGGGACGGAACACCTGCGATGACCTCCGGAGGTGAATCTGGATCCACGGAGGCCTCTGGCTGAAGTAGATCTTCCCCGGCGACCTTGGGAGAAGACTCGGAAACAAACAGAGGAACATGGTCAGGGTCACCAGCAGCAGCGGAGCCCGGCGAGGTGAGCTCAGATGCATTGGGCAGCTGCACCTGGCTCTCCTCACCAAGAGCCAGGCAAGATTGCTCTAGAACTGAGAGAAGGAAGACAAAAGAGAGCCTGAGCTCGAGCTCCACAGCCGTCCAGTACTCCGTTGATCCAGACGTTGGCGATGTCTCGGGCCTGGCCTCTTGGAGGTCCACCTCAGGTTCCCACTCTACTGCGGTGGTGTCCGCAGCAGGGTGATGATGGTTGTTGCAGTCCTTAGTTCCCCTGGCAGCGTGCACCACACTGATGGCTCCTCCGGCATGGCAGCTGGGGAATGGCTCACCGCTGGCACTGGATCTGGGTCCTCCAGGGCCACAGGCTCCTCCTGCGTTGGGCGACTCACTCCCGGGGTTGGTTCACACATGGGGACCACAGGAGAGGATACAGAGAGGGCTGGTGAGCAGTTAGTAACAGCAGCAGGTGGGGAGAGCTCAGGAGACTGCTTTTCCTGAGCCTCCCTACCGGGAAGGCATATGATCAAAAAATGAAGTAAAATAAAGTGAAACTTGCCTGTTTTTCTGGATCTTGATGTTCTCTGCTGCTGTGTGTGGATAGTCATCTCTCTCCAGGGCTCTAGTGAACTTGGGCCCCTCTGTGGAATATGGAGGAGCTGCCCCAGGAGTCACAGAGATGGAAGGAACTGAAGGAAAAACGATCCGTTCCAGCACAGTGGGAGGAGTCACTGAGGAGGAGGGAGAAGAGCGTGCAGCGGGGAGATTGGCTGGCGGAACAGCTGGAGAGAGAGAGTCAGAATGAGAGGCTGCAACGGGGGTCTCCTGCCTTGGTGAAGGAGAGGATGCTGGCGAGCGGACAAGTGCTTTCCTCCGGTGATTAGGAGCAGGACGGCTGCTGCGGAGAGTGCCTCCGCTTCGGCTAAGCGGGAAACGCCCCCCTCGATAGGTTGGGAAATACTTGCTGGAGCGCGCAGACTGTGGAGAGCAGCTCTGTGTCATTCATTCATTCATCTTCTTCCGCTTAATCCTTTTCGGGTTGTGGGGGGGCTGGAGCCTATCCCAGCATCTTTGGGCGAGAGGCAGGGTACACCCTGGACAGATCGCCAGTCCATCACAGGGCCAACACAGAGAGACAGACAACCATTCACTCTCAGAGTCATACCTAAGGACAATTTAGAATCCCCAGTTTTTGATGCCAATTAACCTAACTTGCATGTTTTTGGCAGGTAGGAGGAAACTGGAGAAATCCTGGAGTAAACCCACGCAGACACAGGGAGAACATGCAAACTCCACACAGATCACTGTTGGTCGGGGGCTGGGATCGAACCCAGGATCCCCCGGCCAAGGGTGAGTTGCTGTGCTGCCGCAGTGCTAACCACTCCACCACCGTGTCGCCGCAGTATTGCGGGTAATTCCAAAGGCTGGGGTGCGCCTCCAGAATACCCACAGCTCCATCCAAACACTCCCATTTCTTTTTGGGACCTCGGGCTTCGAGAGCCTCATCCACAAAGATGATGAAGTCCGCTGCCCATTCCTCCTCCACCGTAGGTAACCCTGCTGCCCATCCTCCTCTATTTTGGCGAGGTCAACGAGCTTGGGACATAATGTGCTCTAGAAAATAGGTTGGTGGAAAAAAGACAAAAGGGTGAAAAAAAGCACACAAACACCACAGCTGGGTTCTATTTCTGGTGGCTAAATTCTGTCATGTTTGCCCCTTCAGGGCAGAGAGGACAAACCCAGGTGCTGAATGGTGTTTTGTGCAGTTTATTAACAAAAAGTATAAAGTGTCCAAAAATAGTGCTGTACACACAAAAATGCAAAACAAGAAACATTTACAGACTGAGGCACTCCTGAGCCAGCTTGACTCAGAAGGAAACAGGGAGCTGATCAGGATGATGATCAGGAGGGGAATAATACCAGAAGAAACCAGTCTTAAACATCAATTTAGCCGCACTGACACAGTGGAAAGCCAGTGCTTAAATACACAAAAGTAAATGAGCTGTAGGTGTGAATCACAGGCGAGCTGTGACCTAATTACCAAGCTACCACAGCTGAGCTGGCAGAGAAGCAGGCAGTGGGCAGCTGGTAGGGAGAGTCTGGAGAGAGAGAGGAAGGGCTCTGTCACAACCCAAACAAATATACAAAAACTGACCACATAATAATGACAATAGACAATCAAACTTAGAAATAAAGTGAGGGTCTGAGCTCAGTAAGAAAATGAGCTCAGACACATGGCACAATATAAGTAACAGGAGAGGTTTCTCCTCTTAAAAGTGAAAGTTTTTTTTTTTTCTGAGAAAACAGTACTTTTCCTTCCAAATTATTATTTTTTTAAACATTACAACAGTAAATTTCTGACTTTTTCCTTAAATCTGTAACTTTTCTCATAAATTTGGAGTTTTTTCTTGCAACTATTTTTGTAAATTTAAACATTTTTCTTGTGTTTTTCAACTTTTTTTTCCCTGTAAATATGAAATTTTTTTACTGCAATTTTCTAGCTTTTTTTTTTAGTAACTTTCCAATTATTCTCATAATTTTTATGTTTGGAACTTTTTTCTTGTACATGTAAACACTTTTTTTCTGTTAAAATCCATCCATCCATCCATCCATTATCTACCGCTTTTCGGAGGTCCGGGTCATGGAGGCAGCAGTTCAAGCAGAGAAGAATAGACTTCCCTCTCCCCAGCCGTCTGCTCCAGCTCTTCACAGAGGATACCAAGGCGTTCCAAGACAAGCTCGGAGACAGTGTCTCCAGTGAGTCCTGGGTCTGCCCTGGGGTGTCCTGCTAGTGGGACGTGCCCAAAACACCTCAAGTCGGAGGCTTCCTGATCAGATGCCCAAACCACCTCAACTGGCATCTTTCACTGTGGAGCAGCAGCAGTTCTGAGCCTCTCCTGGATGACTGAGCATCTCACCCTATCTCAAAAGGTGAGTTCAGCAAACTTACGGCAAAAGCTCATTTCAACCGCTTGTATCTGCGATCTCATTCTTTCAGTCATTAACCAAAGCTCATGACCATAGGTAAGAGTAGGAATGTAGATTGACCAGTAAAACGATAGCTTTGCCTTAGAGCTTAACTCCCTTTTCACCACGACAGACCAGTACAATGTACGCATCACTGCAGATGCTGCTCCGAGTCGTCTGTCAAGCTCTCGCTCCATTCCCCCCTCACTCATGAATAAGACCCTGAAATACTTAAACTCCTCCACTTGGTGCAGGAACTTGTCCCCAACCCAGAGAGGACAATCCACCTTTTTCCGGGTGAGGACCATGGACTCGGACTTGGAGGTGCTGATTCTCATCCCAGCTGCTTCCCACTTAACAGCAAACTGTTCCAGTAAGAGCTGTAGGTCATTGCTGGATGAAGCCAACAGGACAACATCATCTGCAAACAACAAAGATGAGATCCTGTGGTCACCAAGCATGACACACTCCGTTCCCAGGCTGCGCCTAGAAATCCTGTCCATAAAAAATATGAACAGGATCGGTGACAAAGGGCAGCCCTGGCGGAGTCCAACTCTCACTGGGAATAAGTCCAACCAAGCGTTGGCAATACGAAGCAAACTCTGACAACGGTCGTAGAGAGATCAGATAGCTCGTAAGAACAAGCCCAATACCCCATACTCCCGAAGCACCCCCCCCACAAAAAACCATGAGGGACACGGTTGAATGCCTTCTCCAAGTCCACAAAACACATGTAAACGGGTTGGGCAAAGTCCCACAAACCCTCGAGGATTCTCAAGAGGGTAAAGAGCTGGTCCAATGTGCCACGGCCAGGCCGAAAACCACATTGCTCCTCCTGAATCCGAGGTTCGACCAATGGCTGGATTCTCCTCTCCAGTACCTTCAATTCAATTCAATTTCAATTCAACTTTATTTATATAGCGCCATTTCACAACAACAGTCATCTCATAGCACTATCAACTGTAGGGGGAACCCCCACAGTTGCAGAAAGACCCCAGCAATCAGGCGATCCCCTGTGAGCAAGCACTTGGCGACGGTGGAGAGGAAAAACTCCCTTTTAACAGGAAGAAACCTCCAGCAGAACCAGGCTCAGGGAGGGGCAGTCATCTGCTGCGACTGGCTGGGGGGTGAGGGGATAGAGAAGAAGAAAAGAACAGACATGTAGAGAGCAAACAGCACGATGGGGACTCAATCTATGGGAGAGAACAAACAAATGTTAATGACCAGCAAAAAAAATATTTCATTGAGAGTGAGAAAAGGAGTGAGGCCCAGTGCATTACTGGAGGTCCCCCGGCTGACTAAACCTATTAGCAGCATAACTAAGGGAGGGTTCAGAAACACATGATCCCTCCCTAATTGTAGGCTATATCAAAAAGGTAGGTTTTAGCCCTATTCTTAAAAACAGAGATCGAGTCTGACTCCCGAATCCAGATTGGCAGCTGATTCCACAGGAGAGGAGCTTGATAACTGAAGGCTCTGCCTCCCATTGTACTTTTGGAGATTCTAGGTATTACAAGTAATCCTGCATTTTGGGAGCGTAGTGCTCTGTTAGGATAATACGGTAGTATCAGATCTTTTAAATAAAAAGGAGCCTGATTGTTTAGAGCTTTGTAAGTAAGAAGAAGGATTTTAAACTTAATTCTAAACTCTATGGGAAGCCAATGAAGGGAGGCCAGAACTGGAGAGATATGATCTCTCTTTCTAGTACCTGTTAAAACTCTTGCTGCAGCATTTTGGATCAGCTGAAGACTTTTTAAAGATGTTTTAGGACAGCCTGATAATAAAGAATTACAATAATCTAATCTCGAGCTAACAAAAGCGTGGATCAGTTTCTCAGCATCACTCTGAGACAAGATGCTCCTAATCTTGGCAATATTACGCAAATGATAGAAGGCAGTCTTGGAAACAAATTTAATATGTGAATTGAAGGACAAATCCTGATCAAAAATAACTCCAAGGTTCCTCACAGAGCTATTAAGAGAAAGAGTAACCGCATCCAAACTGAAAGTTTGATTTGGAAAGGAATTTCTAATGTTTTTTGGACCAACAAGAATGACTTCAGTCTTATCTGAATTTAATAGCAGGAAATTACAAGTCATCCAAGCTTTGATTTCCTTAAAACAGGCTTCTAACTTGGCTAATTGATTACTATCATCTGGCTTCATTGACAGGTATAATTGTGTGTCATCAGCATAACAATGAAAATGTATACAGTGCTTTCTAATAATGTTGCCTAACGGAAGCATATATAAACTAAAAAGAGTAGGGCCTAGCACAGATCCCTGTGGAACTCCATGACTGAGCTTTGAGTTGAAAGAAAACTCATTATTTACATGAACAAACTGGAATCAGATAAATAAGATCTAAACCACTGCAACGAAGTTCCATTAAGTCCAACATAGTGTTCTAATCTATCAAGTAGAATATTATGATCGATAGTATCAAAAGCTGCACTAAGGTCTAAAAGGACAAGTACAGAAACTAGTCCATTATCAGATGCAATGAGGAGGTCGTTAGTGACCTTCGCTAAGGCTGTTTCAGTACTATGATGGATTCTAAACCCAGATTGAAACTCTTCAAGTAAACCATTTCCCTGCAGGTGGTCAAATAATTGCGTAGCAACAACTCTTTCTAAAATTTTTGAAATGAAAGGGAGATTAGAGATTGGTCTACAGTTAGCTAAAGCTCCTGGATCTAGCGTTGGCTTTTTGAGTACGGGTTTAATTACAGCCGTTTTAAAAGCCTGCGGTACATGGCCTAAAGTTAATGAAGAATTGATTATATGAAGAATAAGGCTACCAATAAGTGGGAAGACTTCTTTAAATAACCTGGTAGGAATAGGGTCTAAAAGACAAGTTGAAGGTTTGGATGAGGAAACTATTTTGTCTAACTCACAAAGGTCAATTGGAGTAAACTCATCAAAACAGACATCAATAGAAGGAGTTGTAGTTACAGTATTTAAGTTAACTGTGGGAAGAATCTGATTGATTTTATCTCTGATGGATGAAATTTTATTATTGAAAAAGTTCATAAAGTCCTGACTAGTAAGCTCTAAGGGAATGCTAGGATTGACAGAGTCCTGACTCTTTGTCAACCTGGCTACAGTACTGAAAAGAAACCTGGGATTATTCTTGTTCTCTTCTATTAATGCAGAGTAATAACTCGTTCTAGCTTTTCTAAGAGATTTTTTATAAATTAAAAGATGATTTCTCCAAGCTAAATAGATTTCACCTAAATTAGTGAAGCACCATTTTCTTTCTAATTGACGAGTCTTCTGTTTTAAGCTATGAGTTTCTGTGTTGAACCAATGAGTTAGAAATCTCTGATTAGACTTTTTCTTTTTTAAGGGGGCCACCAAGTCTAGAGTCTGATGCAGAGAAGCTGAAACACTATCCACCATGTTATCAATTACAGAAGGAGCAAGCTGTCTATAGCTTATTTCCGTTGTGTTGACACATGGCATAGAGGAAACAATCTGCATAAATTTGGTAACAGCATCATCTGAGAGGCATCTACTGTAATAATATTTTTCTTTAGGAGCCAAATAGTCAGAAATAGTAAAATCAAAGGTTAACAGACAATGTTCTGACAGTACAGGGTTATGAGGAGACACTACAAGATTTTCTATTTCTATGCCATATGTCAGAACAAGGTCCAATGTATGGTGGAGGTAATGAGTAGAATTTCCTACTTTCTGAGAAAACCCAATCGAGTCTAATATTGAATTAAATGCCACCTTAAGGCAGTCACTTTCTACATCCACATGTATATTAAAGTCCCCTACTATAATTATTCTATCAGATTTCAGCACTAAATCAGCTAAGAAATCAGCAGATTCGGATAAAAATTCTGAGTAGGTTGATGGGGGACGATAAACTATGGCAAATAAAATTGGGTTTAACCTAAAATTGCTAAAGTGCCCAATACTGAGGACCAGGCCCTCAAAGGAATTATAACATGTTTTTTGCTTTACATTAACTAGTAATTTGGAATGGTAAATTGTTGCTATTCCTCCTCCACGACCAGAACTTCTGGGATTTTGACAGTTTAAATAACCAGAGGGAGTTGATTCATTTAAACCAACATAATCCTCTTGCCCTAACCAAGTCTCTGTAAGGGAAATTAAGTCAATCTGATGATCAATTAACAGATCATGGACTAACAGAGACTTGGGAGTTAGAGACCTAATATTTAATAAACCACATTTAATTTTTAAATTATGAGGAGGAACAGAGGCCAATTCATTCAATTTAGAGGCTTCATGTTTAATTTGAGTTTTACCAATATTTTGCTTTATCACTTTGGGATGCTTATGCATTATATTTTTATTTACTTTGGAGGGAGCAGACAACGATTCTCTGATGGGGAAGTCAAGGGCTAAGCTGAGGGGTGGCGGATGAAGAGGAGCTGAAGAGAGGCGTGTAAGACTGCGACTCTGCTTGGCATAGACCTTGGCATAGACCTTCCCAGGGAGGCTGAGGAGTGTGATCCCTCTAAAGTTGGAACACACCCTCCGGTCCCCTTTCTTGTAGAGAGGACCCACCACCCCAGTTTGCCATGCCAAAGGTACTGTTCCTGACCTCCACGCAATGTTGCAGAAGCGTGTCAACCATGACAGCTCTACAACATCCAGAGCCTTGAGGTACTCAGGGTGAATCTCATCCACTCCTGGGGTCCAGCCACCAAAGCGTTTCTTCAGCACTTCGATGACCTCAGCCCCTGTGATAGGCGAGTCTTCCCCCTCATTCACAAGCCCTGCTTCTTCTGTGGAAGGCGTATCAGTAGGATTGAGGACATGCTCGAAGTATTCCTTCCACCACCCGATGATATCCCCAGTCGAAGTCAGCAGCACCCCCACCGCACCATACATAATGTGGACAGGGAGCTGCTTCCCCCTCCTGAGTCGCCGGACAGCTTGCCAGAATCTCTTCGAGGCCGACCGAAAGTTTTGTTCCATGGCCTCACCGAACTCCTCCCACACCTGAGTTTTTGCTTCAGCAACCACCTGAGCTGCACTCCGCTTGGCCTGTCAGTACACCTCAGCTGCTTCGGGAGTCCCACAAGCCAACCAAGCTCAATAGGACTCATTCTTCAGCTTGATGGCCCCCCTCAGCACTGGTGTCCACCACTTGGTTGGGGGGTTGCCACCACGAGATGCACCGATGACCTTGCGGCCGCAGCTCTGGGCAGCCACTTCAACAATGGACGTGGAGAACACGGCCCACTAAGACGCCATGTCTCCATGTGGTTGAAGTTCTTCCGGAGGTGGGAGTTGAAGACCTCCCAGACAGGGGCCTCAGCCAGACGTTCCCAGCACACCCTCACTATACGTTTGGGTCTACCAGGTCTGAATGGAATCCTCCCCTGCCATCGGAGCCAACTCACCATCAGGTGGTAATCAGTTGACTGCTCTGCACCTGTCTTTACTCAAGTGTCCAAGACATATGGTCACAGGTCTGATGACACGATAACAAAATCGATCATCGTCCTGCCACCAAGGGTGGCCTGGTGCCAGGTGCACAAATGGACACCCTTATACTTGAACATGGTGTTCATTATGGACAAACTGTGGTTAGCACAGAAGTTCAATAACTGAACACCACTCGTGTTCAGATCGGGCAGGCCGTTCCTCCCAATCACCCTCTCCAGGTTTCACTGCCATTGCCCACGTATGCATTGAAGTCCCCCAGTTGGACAATGGAGTCTCCAAGAGGAGAACTCTCCAGCGCCCCAGTCAGAGACTCCAAAAAGGGTGAGTGCTCTGAACCATCATTTGGTGCATAGGCACCAATGATGGTCAGGACCCATTTCCCAACCCAACAACCCTTTCGTTCACTGGGGGAAACTCCAATATAGAGGCAGCAAGATGGGAAGATACAAGAATACCCACCCCTGCTCGCTGCCTCTCGCATGGGGCAACTCCAGAGTAGGCCAAGCTCCAGCCCCCCTCCAGGAGACTGGTTCCGGAACCAGAGCTGGGTGTTGATGTGAGGTCGACTATATCTAGCCAGTATCTCTCAACCTCATGCACCAGCTCAGGCTCCTTCCCCACCAGAGAGGTGACATTTCACGATCCAAAAGCCAGTTTAAGAAGCTTGGAATCAGACCACCAAGGTCTCTGCCTTTGACTGCCACCTGATCCACATAGCACTGGAACCCCATAGCCCCTCCTGCAGGTGGTGAGTCCACTGGAGGGCAGACCCATGTAATTCCTTTGGGCTGAGTGTGGCCGGGTCTCATGGGCAGACCACCAGGCGCTATCAGGTGCTAGCCATTGAGCTCCTCCCCCAGGCCTGGCTCCAGGGTGGGGTCCCGGTAACCCCATACTGGGTGGGGTACACTGAATCCTTGCTCTTACAATCATCATTCAATTGTTTGATGGTTAGGCTAGCCTGTCTGTTTTGGTTAGCCACCCCTGGTCTAGAAAGCCATGGCTCCCTCTCCGACCTGTGGTAGCTGTGTTTCCCTCTCTAAGAAGATTTCCGAGTTGGAACTGAGACTCTCTAACCTCTATAAGATTCAGGAGGCTGAAAATCACCTGGATACAATCATTTTTGGACGGACATTGGCGCCAGCGATGGACTCGCAGTTAGCAGAGACGGCTACTTACCTGGGTGAAATCATAATGTTGCCATCCACCTCCACCCCTGCTCCAGTCACCTCAGCTGTCCAGGACTGCATCACTAAACACTGGCTTCAGCTCGAAGCTAAACCTAAAGCCACGGGTGGTTCCTCTCAGCCTGAATGCGTGCCCTGGACCATGGTCGGGCCCAACAGCAAACGCCAGGGATTGACCAGGCACGGCCGTGCCTCCTCCCTTCCCCTCTCACTGGAAAACAGATTTGACATCTTTCCCTGGAAGATTTACCCCACCTGGATGTTGATCTTTCTCCCATGGCTGCCCCTCCTTCAGCAGTGGCCCAAACCCGCAAGCCCCAGATTAAAACTACCCTAGGTGTGCCGAACTTTACACCGACTCCAAAAAGAAGAGAGCGCAACCCCCCGCATCACCCCCGCACCGGCATCTCACCACCTCAGCAACAACAACAACAACGGCAAAACTGCTCACCATTATAGAAGCCACCAACAAAGTCCCCCCAGATGATGCTGGTAATTGGTGATTCCATAATGAGGAACATCAGAAGCAGGTACTGTGCTACAAAATTCTTTCCTGGGGCTAAAGTGTCAGATATTGAGGCTCTTACCCCTGACCTATTAAATAAATACCCCGACGCTAAAACTGTCATTGTCCATGGTGGATGCAACAACATCCCAGATGAAGCGTCTGAGATCTTAAAGAGAGACTTCAGGAGCCTTCTGTCCACTCTTAAGAACTGTGGCAGACGTGTTTATCTCCAAACCACTTGCTCCTTTTAGAAGAGGTTGCAATTATTTCAGCAGAGCTCTTAGCCTTAATACCTGGTTGTGCTCAACATGTCCTACTTTTAACACTGGTTTTATAGACAATTTCAACCTGTTCTAGAATCGTCCATCATTTATGAGGCCAGATGGCATTCATCCAAATCGACTCGGTGCACGTGTTTTAAGGGACAATCTGTTTTATTCCATTCAGTATTTTTTAGTACAGTGACTGAAAGCTGGTGTGTCACCTCACCCCAAAGTGCCTGGGTCTGCCAACCAGCTTATTTTCTTTCCACTTCTCATATTACTCCTATTAATCCAGATAATTCTCTCTGTTTAGATCAGTCTTTAATTCACAAGCCCATAGAGATTGTGTCTGTCCCCCGATACCCAAAACATTATAACCCGAGACAAATACAACATAACTTGATAAAGATTAAAACCATTAATTTACCACAGAAAAATAAAATAATTAAAAGCGGACTGCTGAATATAAGATCTCTGTCCGATAAAACAACCTTAATTAATGATATGATCATGGATCACAATATAAATATAATCTGTCTCAGAAGCATGGCTAAGCCCTGATGACTTTGTTAATATCAATGAGGCCACCCCCCACCGCTATGGCAATATTCATATTCCTAGAAACACTGGCTGAGGTGGTGATGTCGGGGTAATATATGAATCCACATTACAAATGAACCCTCAGCCTAAGCTAAACTCCAATTATAATTCTTTTGAATGCTTAATTTTTAGCTTAGCACACCCATCCTGGAGGTCAGAACAGCCTCTTTTATTTACCACAGTATATCGCCCTCCCAGTGCTTCTTTTGCTGAATCTATGTCTGAATTCTCTGAGTTCTTAACAACCTTGGTCCTCAGTTCAGACAAGATAATCACAGCCGGTGATTTTAATATTCATATAGACGTTGATAATGATAGTCATAGTGTAGCATTTCTCTCCCTCTTAAATTCAACTGGTTTTTCTCAGTGTGTCAGAAAACCAACTCATCATCATAATCACACCCTTGACCTGCTCTTGGCCTATGGTGTAGAAATTGATGAGCTGCTAGTCATTCCTCAAAATCCTATACTGACTGACCATTTTATCTGATAACTTTCAAATTTGTGTTATCTAATTTCACAGCATCAAACAGAAATATAGTTACCAGATACTTACCTGATAGTGCTGTGGCTCGCTTTAAAGAATTAATCCCTTCAGCACTTACTCTATAACTATGTATCAATATAGCAGAGGACAGCAATGACTGTTTTAATCCATCAGAACTAGACCTTTTAGTTGATAGTACTGCAGCCTCACTGCAGACAACACTAGACTCCATAGCCCCTCTTAAAAAGAAAACTATTAAAAATAGGAGATTAGCTCCATGGTACAACTCCCACACTCGTGAGTTAAAACAGAAAGTTGGATTCTATGAAAGGCTTTGGTGTGTAAATAAGACAGAAGAATTATGTTCAGCCTGGAATACCAGCCTTACTACCGATAAGAAATCTCTACGTAGTGCTAGGCGACAGTACTATTCATCCTTGATAGAAGAAAATAAAAACAATAGATTTCTTTTTAACTGTAGCACAGTTAACCAAGAGCCACAATGCCACAGACCCCTACATTTCTCCAACTCTTAGTGCTGACGACTTTTTGAATTTTTTTAATGATAAAATTGTCAGTATCAGGAATAATATTCCAAAACATTGCCCCTTTAAAAACACCAAGCCTACCCACAGGCTCAGAACTCCTCTTTTGTCATGTATTCTCTGCCATTTTAAGGCAGAAATGATAAACCCACTTGCAGGAGAACGTTGTGTCCATCCATCCATCCATCCATCCATCCATCCATCTTCTACCGCTTTTCCGGAGGTCTGGGTCACGGAGGCAGCAGTTCAAGCAGAGAAGCCCAGACTTCCCTCTCCCCAGCCACCTGCTCCAGCTCTTCAGAGGGGATACCAAGGCGTTCCCAGACCAGCTGGGAGACATAGTCTCTCCACCGAGTCCTGGGCCTGCCCCGGGGTCTCCTCCCAGTGGGACGTGCCTGAAACACCTCAAGTGAGAGGCGTCCAGGAGGCATCCTAATCAGATGCCCATACCACCTCAACTGACTCCTTTCAATGTGGAGGAGCAGCGGTTCTACTCTGAGCCTCTCCTGGATGACTGAGCTCCTCACCCTATCTCTGAGGGTGAGTCCAGCAATCCTACGGAGAAAGCTCATTTCAGCCGCTTGTATCCGCAATCTCGTTCTCAAAGGCGGAGGAAAACGTTGTGTGTACTTTATTATGCAAAAAGTGATATAACAGTCCAGTCAAACAATAAACGGGTTGCACAGGATGAACAGAGAAAACCTCCAGGACGCTCTACAGCACATGAGTGAGTAAACACAGGGAGAGAATGTTCCAACATGCAGGCAGGCAGAACTGCAGCGGGGAATGAATGAGAGAGCCCAGGGTAGGAACCTCCAGATGGGACTGTATGGCAGGAGTGAAGCAAATTGTACTCACAGGACTGGAGCAGTCCGAGACAGTCTGAGAATGATCCACGGTCCAATTCACTCAAGCAGGCACATGGCTTTAATACTGCCAAACATAATGAGGGAAGTGAATGCCGGTGCGTGAGTGTGTGGGCTGGACTGAGTGGAAACCGATGCGTGAGTGAATGTAATTGAGCATGTGAACGGGGATGAGTGTGTGTGTGTAGTGAGTGAGTGCAGGATGGACAATTGCATGTGTGTGTGTATGTGTGGAGAGGGAAAGCTGCAGGTAATGACAGTTAGCTGGTAGGAGCTGGCAGGAGGGGGTGTGGCTGTCGGCTGTCAGACGGCAAATGAGGAACCCAAAATAAACAGGAGACTAGACAGCTACCGTGCCATGGAACTGGGCTGGGAACCACCCCAGTTCATGACAGCCGCCCCCCCCCCCCAAGAGGTGGATATCAGACACCCCAGCGTACCAACAAAAGAGACACAAAAACAGGAATAAAAGAACCTCACCCCCGGGGAACTGCCACAACCAAGGTGGGGGAAACAGGTCAGGAGGGAATTAATCAGTACATAACACAAGAATATACAAGTGAAACAAAGTGAATCACTCCTAGACCTAGAGCAGCCGACCAAGGCCCCAGGCCCAAGGGGCGGCGAAGGAAGGTCAATCAGGTGGTCGGTCCAAATCCAGGATCAGCTGGACTGCCCGGCTGAGTGGGTCAGGTGGCCAGCCAGGACAACTTGGCTACCTAACCTCACGGCCCAATTCACCGGGTGGACGGCCTGGGTTTTTGAGCCACCAGCTCAAGAGAGGAGGCCCGGGAGGTGGCCTCCCCACGGGAAAACCCAGGAAGGAGAAGCAAGGAAAGGGAAGCCCCGGCGTCATCATACCACGAGAGAGGAGCCATCCCGCCACCCATGGCCCCGAACTGGGGGACAGTTGCATCCACGGTGGTCCCGGTCCAGGACAAAGCTGCACCCATGGTGAGACCCGGCTGGGCCATAGTTGCACCCGCGGTGGACCCTGACTGGGTCAATGCTGCACCCACGGTGACTCCAGGCTGGAGCCTCATTGCACCCGTGGTGGACCCGGCCTGGAACAAAGTTGCACCTGCGGTGGTCCCAGTCAGGGACCTCATCGCTCCTGTGATGACCTCCCCAGCTAGGGAAGCAGAGCTCTCTGCGACCTCGGGTGATGAACCTGGATCTTCAGCGGCCTCAGATGGTATTGACCGCTCTCCAGCGATCCTAGGAGGAAGCTCAGACACAGTGGAGAGAGGTATAGGGTCAGGGTCACCAGCAGTGGAAGTGCCTGGCGAGGTGAGCCCAGGTGCAGCGGCTAGCTGCCCCTGGCTCTCCTCACCAAGAGTCAGACAAGATCGCTCAGAAACTGGCAGGAGAGAAATTAAAGAGCGCACTTGCCTGAACTCGGGCTCCACCGCCGTCCAAGACTCCGATGATCCAGGTCGCAGCGGTTCTTCAGGCTGGGGAGGCGCTGCGCCCACGGAGGTCTCGAGTTGAGGAGGACCCCCGCATTGACCTCCGCCAGGGAAGCTGGACTTCCGTCGTCACCGGTAGGTTGGACCGGCTCCATGGAGACTCCTGGCAGTGGTGGATCCTCTCCAGCGACCCTAGGTGAAGGCTCAGGAGAGATTGGAGAGGAAGAATGGTTAAGGTCGCCGGCAGTGATGGTTCTTTCACCGCAAAGTTGGCTCCTCCTGCTCCTTTGGCTCCTCTGGCGGTCCAGCTACTCCCTTCCGGGGCCAGCGAGAAATCAGGGGAAACAGAGACAAAGGATTGAGGAGGAGTGACAGCAGCTGATGGGAGAGCCCCAGTTGATTACAAAATCTGGAGCTCCTCTACAGGAATCTGGCATACTACATCAGGTGATAGGGCGAGTGATTGTAGTAGCACTTGCCTGAATTCCTAGCTGGTGATGACGTCAGCCGCTGTCTCGGTGTCTTGCTCCGTCTCCCTGGGAGTAGGATGACGAGTCTGATGAGGAGAAGAGGACGCCGGCCTGGGAAGCGTGTGCTGGCCATTCGGCCTCCGGGAGCGCTTCTTAGGCTGCCTTGGTGGTGCTGTGGAGGACCCTCTCA
The DNA here is from genome assembly GCA_020510985.1 of Pholidichthys leucotaenia. Classification (NCBI taxonomy): domain Eukaryota; kingdom Metazoa; phylum Chordata; class Actinopteri; order Cichliformes; family Pholidichthyidae; genus Pholidichthys; species Pholidichthys leucotaenia. The sequence continues at coordinate 293,367,556 of CM035842.1, forward strand.
CTGCTTCCTTGAAGTGCTGTCGGGATTTACAAATTTGGGTGAGCAGCGGCACCAGCCCCGGATACTTCCAAAGGCTGGGACACATCTGCATCATCCCGACAGCTATATCCAGCAAATAAAAATTTAACTCCGGGGAGTGGGTGGCATGAGCCCAGGAAACGAAGTCCACCGCACACTCGGCCGTTGCGCACTCCTCCAGGTTTAATCCAAAAATTGAAAAGTCCATGCTGGAGGGCTACTGAACGGGAGAGAAAAACACAAAAAAGGTGAAAAAACACACACACAATGTCTCCGCTGGGTTTTTAACTGGTCAGGTGATTCTGTCATGTATTCTCTGCCGTTTTAAGGCAGAAATGATAAACCCACTCGCAGGAGAATGTTGTGTGTACTTTATTATGCAAAAAGTGACATAACAGTCCAGTCAAACAATAAACAGGTTGCACAGGATGAACAGAGAAAATCTCCAGGACACTCTACAGCACACGAGTGAGTAAACACAGGGAGATAATGTTCCAACACGTAGGCAGGCAGAACTGCAGCGGGGAACAAATGAGAGAGCCCAGGGAAAGAACCTCCATATGGGACTGGACGGCAGGGACGAAGCAAATTGTACTCACAGGGCTGGAGCAGTCCGAGACAGTCCAAGAACGATCCACGGTACGGGAAACAACAGACAGTAGGTTTAAACACTCAGTTCAAACGACAATCACTCGACAATTCACTCAAGCAGGCACAGGGCTTAAATACTGCCAAACATAATGAGGGAAGTAAATGCCGGTGCGTGAGTGCGTGGGCTGAACTGAGTGGAAGCCAATGCGTGAGTGAATATAATTGAGCATGTGAATGGGGATGAGTGTGTGTGAGTGTAGTGAGTGAGTGCAGGTGTGGACACTTGCATGTGTGTGTGTATGTGTGGAGCGGGAGAGCAACAGGTAATGACAGTTAGCTGGTAGGAGCTGGCAGGAGGGGGCATGGCTGTCAGCTGTCAGACGGCAAATGAGGAACCCAAAATAAACAGGAGACTAGACAGCCACCATGCCATGGAACTGGGCTGGGAACCACCCCAGTTCATGACATCTTTTCTGAATTTTCTCTTATTAGTCATTCTGATCTAGCCTTAATAGTCTCAGCCTCCAAACCAACTACCTGTCTCTTAGACCCAGTCCCTGCTAGACTCTTGAAGGAGTCGCTATCTCTGATTAGTCCACTGTTTTTGAACATAATCAATATGTCCCTATTGACAGGACATGCGCCGCAGTCTTTTAAAGTGGCAGTAATTAAACCTCTGCTTAAAAAACCTTCGCTTGATTCTGGGATTTTGGCCAATTATAGACCAATATCTAACCTCCCCTACCTTTCCAAGATCCTTGAAAAAGTAGTCACCAATCAACTGTGCACTTTTGCAGAAAATAATTCTATATTTGAGAAATTTCAGTCAGGTTTTAGGAAACACCACAGCACAGAGACAACCTTAGTGAAAGTTACTAATGACCTCCTTATGGCATTTGACAAAGGACTTGTCTCTGTCCTTGTCTTATTTGACCTTAGTGCTGCCTTCGACACCATCGACCACCATATTCTGCTAGAGTTCAGGTACAGCTAATTTGTTTGAAAGGAACAACGCTAAGATAAGATAAGATAAGCCTTTATTAGTCCCACAATGGGGAAATTCCAGGATTGCAACAGCACCGGGATAGCAACACTCAGAGCAACAATCAGAAGGCAAGAAAAAAAAGCAAGCAAGCAAGAGCAGCTAATATACATATGTACATATTACTATAAAATATATATATACACACACACACAGACACACAGTGCAGCGCATTGTAGCTGGATGGAATAAACATATAAATATATAAACACACAGTGCGGAGCATTGTAGCTAGATGGAATAAATATGTAGATATATAAACACCCACAGTACGGAGCATTGCAGCTAGGTGGAATAAATATGTATTGGATGGTTAAGATGGATAAGATGGTTCCAGTCTTATTTATCAGACCGTTCCCAGTTTGTGTATGTCCATAACAAGTCCTCTATCCAGACTACGGTTAGCTATGGAGTTCCGCAGGGATCAGTCCTCGGACCAATACTGTTTGCATTATACAAACTGCCTTTGGGAGACATTATGAGGAAACATTCTATTCATTTTCATTGTTACGCTGACAACACTCAATTATATTTATCCATCAATCCAGATGATCCCAGCCATTTGGGTTCACTCTAGGAGTGTCTTAATGATATTAAAACCTGGATGAACTACAACTTTCTATTGCTGAATACAGATAAAACTGAAGTCATTGTTCTTGGCCCCAAACATACTAGAAGTACTCTTTCTAGTAAGATAACAACACTAGATGGTATTGCACTGGCTTCTAAGTTTTCTGTTAGGAATCTTGGAGTTGTCTTTGACCAAGATATGTCTTTTAACTCTCATATACAGCAAACCATTAAAGGTCTGATGACACGTTTTTGAATCCATCTAATTGTGCAACACATAATACAATATAACGAAATAGGTTGGTCTGTGCAGTTCTAAGTCAAACAAGGTTTTTTTCACACAAATATCCAACATTTTAATGAGCGCTACATCACCAATTGCGTCAGTGGCTGGAAAACCCCGCGGCCATGTTGTAACATCATCGACAGAACACAGTGCTTGGCTGCCCATTGTACACCACACAGGATGGAAGCGGTAGAAAACATCGACGATGGTTCCAGCACATGTAGTCTGGAATTGGTTTGTGTTGTCGAATCTTCAGATGACTATAGTTCAGAAGAATTGGATGATAATGAATAATCTGGGGGCATCAGACCTTATAGATTTGAGCCGTGCCAAGCGGACATCGTGCCTAGTGAGTCAGACTCAGAGAGTGACGGTGGTGAGGCACACATGCCCAACACAGCAGCAGCGACAAACATACGGCAGGGGAACACCGAGTGGTATGCTTTTGTTGCAGATATTGCAGCAAATTATTTGTTCATCAATATAATTTATTTAAACCCGACTTTTCAATAAAATCATAGCAGTGTGTTTATAATAAAACTGAAACATCTACCTAATACTTTGAATGCCTCCCCCAAGTAAACAAAGAAAAAGATACTATTTTTTATTTTTGCAGGTGCCAGTGTGGTCTGTGTGTGATCATGACGACAGAGAAGGAGAGTATTTGCTGTCAGGAGCAGGAGAAGGTAAAGCAGAAAATTCCGGACGGTGATATAAATTGTGTCACTGGTCATCACAACTTCCACACGGTGTGTCTGAAGGAAATGTGTTGGAAGTGGCCTACCTCACCTATAAACATTATGTGAACGTGGATTATGGGAACAATTGGAAGCGCTATACAGCTTACAGACAGTTCACCCAATGGTGGTATCACTACCTTGGTGAGAAAGTCTGCATGCCAATACCTGCATGTGTCGTTAACAAGATCAGACAGACCTTTCTACTACAAGAGGGACAATATGTCCGTTTTAGTTAGGCTGACTAACTACCTTTATGTTTTCAGGATTTTGTTTGCCATTCAATAAATGTTTATCTGACCACAACTGTTGTCAATTATTCCAAGAAAATGAAATTACTAAATATTTATAGTGTGATACTTGAAAATCTCATAACTGTTGTCATTATTTGGTCGTTGCATGCAATCCTGGGTATTTGAACAAGAGATACATTTTTTTTTTATTTTGTAAATATAACATCAATTTTTTTTTAGTAAATTAGAGCAAAATCGTGGCCATAAATTATCATTTTAAAGTTCTATTATCTGTAAAACCCCTTTAGAAATTAAAATTATTCTCTGTATTACGGCTGGCAATATCCCTAAAAATAATGTATTCCCTATTATTTATGTCTCATAAAAAACATAATTTTGTTATTTTTTATTTTGTCTTGTATCAACTGGCATGTTATTTTCAACAATAATAAGAAAATCAATAGAATCAACTGATAGTCCACATTTTTTTAAAGAGTTTGGTCACCAAAAAATAATCTTAACTGGTATAACACAGATGTACTATAACTATCAAAACTATTACAGTAAGTATTCTTACAGGAAAAAGTCCAAATGAGTGGCAATGAATGCAATATAGTCAGCTGCAGCTGAAGTGTGTCGTGGTCTTTCACGGCCTGCTTTTTATCTGGTCTTTTACATGCTAAGCTCAGTGGTAGCCTTGTCGGTTCAACAGTCACAATTTCTTCAACTTCCTCAAAGAACTCATGTTCACGTAGAGACTGAACAATGGTCAGCAGATCATCCACATGGTTTCAAGAAACAAAAAAGAATTTTGTATCATATAAAGCGAAAAAACCCGTACATGTAAACAAAAACGTAAAAAAACATGTGGCCATAGTTCAAAAAATTGACCTGATTGAGCAAAACCAATGTGATTTTTGGATTCAGCACATCAAAATTGTCCTAAATCAGCTAAAAAAAAAACTTAAGACAATAAATTTGGTGTTGACCAGTGTATATGTGTCATAATAAAAACATTTGTAGATGGTACCAGTGTATAAAAATTCAAACATCTGTCTCCCATACTTAAATGGAATGCATACAGTAGTTGTGTAAATGAATGAATGAATTCAAAGTGAGTTCATGAGTTCAAAAACAATATTGTACCATAAATTGCTTCTTCTAAGACCTTCTTGACAATGTGGCCACCCTTCTTGTACTTAGGATAACACTGGTCAACACCAAATTTATTGTGTAAGTTTTTTTTAGCTGATTTAGGACAATTTTGATGTGCAGAATCCAAAAATCACATTGGTTTTGCTCAATCAGGTTAACTTTTGAATTATGGCCACAAGTTGTTTTATACGTTTTTGTTTACATGTATGGGTATTTTCGCTTTATATGGTGTAAAATTCTTTTTATGTCTTGAAATTCTCTGAATTTTGAACAACGATGACATAACATTCAATTTACATGTACTTGCCTTTATATAAAGGTAAGTACATGCACAGTATTAAGTAAGTACAAAGTAAGAACAGGTTTTTACTTAGCACCTGATCGAGAGAAACGGATGTCATTTTCGGATTCAGCAGTGCAAAATTGTCTTAAATCAGCTGAAAAAACACAGACAACTTACAAAAAAAAATATTTTTGTAACCCTGTGTAATGAATGCCATAAACTGGTACCCCATCCAGTGTGACAGACTGAGCTCGGTGGGCATTCTCTTTAAAGTGAAGGGCTGCTAGTGCTGTCCTGAAAAATATTATAAACATGTGTTTAATATTTTATTAATTTGGAAGTATAGCTTGTTTAACAAATACCTTTCAGGTAAATATCAGTATGCTTACCTGCATTCCATTCCAGTAATAGAGAAACAGGCCATCTTGGGTGCAAAGTGGTTTACCAAGCTATGGAAAGCCTCAATGTGTGCTGTTTGGTATGAAGAAGATAGGCGAGCAATATCTTTGCAAAGTCTGGGGTTGCAGACAATCTTCTCCATTTCCACTGCAGCTTTTGTACCTTTCGAATATAGAAGATAAAAATGTTTTGGATATTTTTACTAACATTTGCTCAGCGAGACAATATACATGCTTCAATACTGATGTTATTTTAGAATAGATAAATGCTCAAACATGTGGTATCAACAAGCAAATTGTATGTTTAAAACTCAATAGCACAAATTTACAAGAAAATAATTATCACTACAAATTTGGAAGATGACAACTTACATGGTTGCAGCCAAGCTTTATGTTGTTCCCATTTGTCAAGACGTGGATGATTACATCTTTTGAAGCGGCCAGGGAAGCCCTCGTGTTGGTTTAGGATTTGATAGACCACAGACTGCCACTTGTCCAACACCAGTTCACCATCATGTGTAGGCGAAGACATGACAGACCAGTAGAGATGATTGACAATGCTGGCAACCCACCCTCTCAAAGCCTGGCACTCCTTCAGTTGGGCAGCAGCCTGGAGCTTCTTCTTCAGACCTGAGAGTAATTGAAAAACAAATTAATAATCTGAGTCAAACATTCTTAAAATTATCTACATGGACAAAAGATTAAATATGGAAATGTTTGCTGTATCATGGCTTCCAATATTTTTTCTTTAATTAAAATAAGTAAAAGTTTTTAATTTGCAATAAAATATGCACATATTAGGAAAATGTATTACCTTTAGCAACATGCCATATGTCGAATAGATGGTCAATGTCAGGATGATGAACTCTGAGGAACTTATTGATGGAGACATGCCTGTCAGTGATTAGGGTGTCGACAGCCACAAAGTTTAAGATCAGCTCCAAAGATCTTGACAAGTCCTCTTCCTCCTTATGGTAACTACTGCCAACTTCGTTACTCTGAGGAAAATATAGTAAAATTGCAGATACTGCTATAATTTTATCTTCATATTTAAAATAGAATAGACAGTTTCTCAACTATAAAAGATGAATTAAAATAAATGTTTTATGCTATATAAGTGACAGTGTAGCATGACTATATTTAAAGGTAATCTTGTGAAGTCTACCTGCACAATTTGTATGTCAATAATAGCCTTCCTCAATTCCATCATGGTGTAAGTTCCATATTTGGCAGTGTCCAGGTGAATCAGCACGACCGTTCCCACCACACACTATACCATGGTCCTCTGTCTGTAAGGCACTGAGCATCCACAGCTGTGTCTCTCTCCATAGCTGCATCACTGCTCTGTGTAACATATGCTGCTGGTGCCGGAAGAATGTTCGAACAGAAATTACTGCAGTTCCCATATGTGTTAGAACTCTCAACACTTTGGTGGCTGTTGCTCCAGCAAAGAGACTAGCTGGAGACAGAAGAATGTTACCAGCAGCGACTCTTCCAAAGTATGGCTGGCTGCTCCAAGCATCAATGTGACCACAGTCTACACATCTGATGGAAAGCTTCAGCAGTGATCCAAACTCCTGTCTGCTCCAGACCACTCTTCTGCTTCCACAAGAAGGAGAACTGCACCAATAGAGCAAAAGCTTAACAAGACATGACCAAAATATGAAGTAGATCCAACGGTCATGATCCTGAGCGTCATGATCCTGTTGTGAGTTCTGACTGGATGTTGCTGCTGGTTCTTCCTCCATGGACAGGCCAGAAGGATCACACATCACATAGTCAAGGTCTCCAGCTTCATTCACTGAGAAGCAACACTCACTGTCATAATCTCCTTCTTGTTCTGAAGATGCAGGAAACACACCTTTAAAATACCAGTACAAAATAAAAATTATGTCAATAACCATTGATTAAAATAATTTTCAAGATTGTGACAAAGACTCATAGTGTAAAATTTAAAATCCTGTGACAGGCAAAAACTTTAAATTCAAACAATTTGTATGTATATATAGAATACAAAATTACAAGCAATTTAAAATCCTGTATTTTGATATTTCATTTACAAGAGAAATAACGTTACTCACCAGTAGTTGCAGGAATTTCATTTTCTGTCTGAGTGGAGACAGTAGCCTTAACTGGATGTTCTGAACATGTCTGATTACCTACATTGAATTGTATTGTATCATTGTTATTTATCATCATCATATGATACATCATCTGAAACAAAATAAGATATAAAAGAAAAATAAAAAAGTTGATAATAGTAAAATAAAAATACAGATATAAATAAGTGAAAAAATTAAAAGATATTAGAAATGATTATTAGCAGAAAACCTTCAATTACAAGAAAACAAAAGGCTTGGATAAGGTAATTGAAAATAAATAATGTTTATAATATTATAGGACACCATCATGAGCACCATAAGTACATGCAAAAACCTATATTTACAGTTTTCTTTGCCTCTGGGTTTGGCACTGACTGAAACAGTTCTGTTTTTTTCAGCAATATGTTTACTTGGCAGCTGGCATCACAATTCTGTCAAAAATCAATCAAAAATAAAACAATTTTAGATCTATAATGTCAACATAAAAAATGGATTTGACATAAATATCAATGTGACCTTGATTTGAGTTAAATGAAATTAAATTCATGTCAATATAATTTCTCATAACAAAAACATACCAGCTTTTTAGCTTCAGTCTCAGCAGGAACAATGTTTTCAAATTCTTCTATGTCATCAGCAAGGACCTGAAAAGTAAATGAAAACTGCTCAGTTATAAAGCTGAACAGAATAAATTACATAATCAAATGGACCTATGCAGCCAGAGGTAGATACAAAAATAAAGGAAGAAAATTTTGATAGTACACAATTTGGACCACAGCAAAAATTAGCTTTCTGGTCCCATTGTAAACAAATATTGCTCACAATGTTTACCCTTGACACTCTTATTTTAAATATCTATCTATCTATCTATCTATCTATCTATATAAATCTTTCTGATAAACGCGGATATACTCTGAATATTATAATTTAGTAGTCATTTCAGAATATAAATCAAATGAAGTCATATTGTTGAAAAGGTGGGAATATTACCTCCAAATCTGTTTTTTCTTTTTAGTAAAATTAAATAAATGACTGTCACAATTTAATTTTTTAAAAACATATGATTTTGGAACTGTACCTGTATCTTCTTTCTTTTGACTACACAAGATCTAAGGGTGGGTTGGGATGTGCAGCTCGAAGTGGAAGGGCTGACAACAGTAGCCTCCAAAATCACCCCCCGGCCCTGCTCAGGCTGCTCAGGCTGCTGACTGATGCAAGGTCCAGGCTTAGCACTGGCACATGCTGTCACAGACATGGGGAGCACTGAAGGTACAGCCGTAGGCAGCAGCACACACTTGTGTTGTACTGAACAACCAAGTGACTCTTTTAAGGAGGGAATAAAATCAAAACAGTCCAACTCAAAATGATCAGAGCACAGAAGAGACCTGGGGGAGGGCTCCCACTTGTTACAGGTTCATCTGACCTGCTTCACCCACTTCGAATGTAACTCAGGATCTTTAAGAAACTTAAATAAACTAACACCGTCTTTATGAGTTATGGAACAAAAGCCTGCGACACAACGCAAAGGCATAGCCGTAAAACTAAAACAAGAAAACAAAGAAAATGTGCTACAAAGCTGCAGGCAATCCAGTTAACAACACTGGAGTCCATTCTGCGCTTACGTCACGGGGGTGCCACCCTTAATTTGGTGGGCGGCACCACAGTCCAATCAGCGGCTGGGTTTTTTATGATGATAACTAGTTTATGCAGGCACGGTTGTAAATATTATATTGATCATCGACAATGACTCTGGGGTTTACACAACATGCTAAAAAATGTCAAAAACACGTCATCAGACCTTTAAGACTGACTTCTTCCATCTACGTACTATTTCTAAAATTAGGTCCATCCTGTCTCATAAAGATGCAGAGAAACTTGTCCACGCCTTTATCACCTCTAGGCTAGACTATTGTAATTCACTTTTGTCAGGTTGTTCTAATAAGTCCATAAAGTTTCTCCAACTCATTCAGAATGTAGCTGCACATATCCTGATGAGAACAGGGAGAAGAGATCACATTACCCCAGTTTTAGCTTCCTTACACTGGCTCCCAATAAAATATAGAATTGAATTCAAGATATTACTTCTAACTTATAAAGCCCTTAATGGTATGGCTCCTTCCTACCTGCAAGAACTCATAGTTCCCTATTATCCAACCAGGGCTCTGCGTTCCCAAAAATCCAAACTACTGGTGGTCCCCAAGGTCTCCAGAAGTAGATTGGGAGGTAGAGCTTTTAGTTATCAAGCTCCTCTCCCGAGGAACCATCTTCCCAGTTCAGTTCGGGAGGCAGACACTCTTCAACTCTTTATTCAAGAGTAAGTTGAAATCTTTTCTCTTTGATAAGGCCTATAGTTAAAAATGTTGCTGCTGCCAGGCCTTCACACTCATGTGGAGCCTAACCCGGATTGATACTGGAAGGTCTGGCCGTGAATGTTAATGTTGAATTGTATTATGTTTGTTTTGAATGTAGCTACTGCCAGGCCTCCTACTTTTTACCTTACTTTTCAACCCAGCCGGTCGAGGCGGATGGCCATCCTCTATGAGCTATGGCTCCACTCGAGGTTTCTGCCTGTTAAAGGGAAGTTTTTCCTCACCTGTATCGCCGCAGTGCTTGCTCTTAGGGGTCTCTGCTGGGTTCTATAAATTTGAGAGCGTAGCCTAAACCAACTCTTTTTTGTAAAGTGCCTTGAGATGACCTATGTTGTGATTTGGCACCATATAAATAAAGCTGAACTGAACTGAATTGAATCATGGGAGTCTGTTGGATCGTTCTTAGTCTGGACCTTCACCTAGGACCAGTTTATCTTGGGTGACCCTACAAGAGGCAAATTGCTCCGGACAACATCGCTCCTGGGATCACTAGGGCATGCAAACCCCCCCACCACAATAAGGTGATAAGGATCCATGAGGGGATTCTGTAAATTTTTTTGATAAAAACGTATCGGTAACGTATCGTCACTTCCTGTTTTGCTGTCTGCCTGTGTGGTTTGCTTTGTGGTTTGCTCTCTAGCCACTAGCTATGACTACTAGCTCTCTTTCCTCTCCTCCTCTGGTGTGCTCTCTCTGTCAGATGTTTAGCTACACCTCTGCCTCTTTTAGCGATAACGGTAAATGTAATAAATGTTGTCTTTTTGAGGCGCTCGAGGCGAGGTTGTCTGATTTGGAATCCCGGCTCCGCTGCATTGAAGCACCGTCTGCGCCAGTTAATCTTGACGGACGCCCATTAGCTGCAGCGGAGCTAGCTAGCTTAGGTCCCACTGTCAGCGGTCCCTCGGCTCTCCTCAGCAGCGAGGAGACTGGGTGGGTGACGGTGAGAAGGAAGCCTAGTCGCAAAGCCCCGGTACACCACCAACCTGTTCACGTTTCTAATCATTTTTCCCCGCTCAGCGACACACCCGCTGAGGAAAAAACTCTGATCATTGGCGACTCTGTAGTCAGAAACGTGAACCTAGAGACTCCAGTGGCCATAGTCCAATGCATTCCTGGGGCCAGAGCAGGCGATATCGAGTCAAATTTGAAAATGCTGGCTAAAAGTAACTGTAAATATTCCACAATTGTTATTCACGCCGGCATTAATGACATCCGTCTCCGGCAGTCGGAAGTCACGAAACTTAATATAGAATCGGTGTGTGACTTTGCAAAAACAATGTCTGCCACTGTAGTATTCTCTGGGCCCCTCCCCAATCTGACCAGTGATGACATGTTTAGCCGCTCGTCATCCTTGAACCGCTGGCTGTCTGTGTGGTGTCCTAAAAATGACGTGGGCTACATTGACAATTGGAGCTCTTTTTGGGGAAAACCTGGTCTTATGAGACGAGATAGCATTCATCCCACTTTGGATGGTGCTTCTCATTTATCTAACAATCTGGCATCTTTTTTATCCAAATTTCCAAAACCATGACTACTCAGAGTTGGGACCAGGAAGCAGAGTCGCAGTCTTACACGCCTCTCTGCAGCTCCTCTTCATCCGCCACCCCTCAACTTAGCCCCTGTCTTCCCCATCAGAGAATCGTTGTCTGCTCCCTCCAAAGTGAATAAAAATATAATGTATAAGCATCCCAAAGTGATAAAGCAAAATATTGGTAAAACTCAAATTAAACATAAAGCCTCTAAATTGAATGATTTGGCCTCTGTTCCTCCTCATAATTTAAAAATTAAATGTGGTTTATTAAATATTAGGTCTCTAACTCCCAAGTCTCTGTTAGTCCATGATTTGTTAATTGATCATCAGATTGATTTAATTTCCCTTACAGAGACTTGGTTAGGACAAGAGGATTATGTTGGTTTAAATGAATCAACTCCCTCTGGTTATTTAAACTGTCAAAATCCCAGAAGTTCTGGTCGTGGAGGAGGAGTAGCAACAATTTACCATTCCAAATTACTAGTTAATGTAAAGCAAAAAACATGTTATAATTCCTTTGAGGGCCTGGTCCTCAGTATTGGGCACTTTAGCAATTTTAGGTTAAACCCAATTTTATTTGCCATAGTTTATCGTCCCCCATCAACCTACTCAGAATTTTTATCCGAATTTGCTGATTTCTTAGCTGATTTAGTGCTGAAATCTGATAGAATAATTATAGTAGGGGACTTTAATATACATGTGGATGTAGATAGTGACTGCCTTAATGTGGCATTCAATTCAATATTAGATTCGATTGGGTTTTCTCAGAAAGTAGGAAATTCTACTCATTACCTCCACCATACATTGGACCTTGTTTTGACATATGGCATAGAAATAGAAAATCTTGTAGTGTCTCCTCATAACCCTGTACTGTCAGACCATTGTCTGTTAACCTTTGATTTTACTATTTCTGACTATTTGGCTCCTAAAGAAAAATATTATTACAGTAGATGCCTCTCAGATGATGCTGTTTCCAAATTTATGCAGATTGTTTCCTCTATGCCATGTATCAACACAACGGAAATAAGCTATAGACAGCTTGCTCCTTCTGTAATTGATAACATGGTGGATAGTGTTTCAGCTTCTCTGCATCAGACTCTAGACTTGGTGGCCCCCTTAAAAAAGAAAAAGTCTAATCAGAGATTTCTAACTCCTTGGTTCAACACAGAAACTCGTACCTTAAAACAGAAGACTCGTCAATTAGAAAGAAAATGGCGCTCTACTAATTTAGATGAAATCTATTTAGCTTGGAGAAATCATCTTTTAATTTATAAAAAATCTCTTAGAAAAGCTAGAACGAGTTATTACTCTGCATTAATAGAAGAGAACAAGAATAATCCCAGGTTTCTTTTCAGTACTGTAGCCAGGTTGACAAAGAGTCAGGACTCTGTCAATCCTAGCATTCCCTTAGAGCTTACTAGTCAGGACTTTATGAACTTTTTCAATAATAAAATTTCATCCATCAGAGATAAAATCAATCAGATTCTTCCCACAGTTAACTTAAATACTGTAACTACTACAACTCCTTCTATTGATGTCTGTCTTGATGAGTTTACTCCAATTGACCTTTGTGAGTTAGACAAAATAGTTTCCTCATCCAAACCTTCAACTTGTCTTTTAGACCCTATTCCTACCAGGTTATTTAAAGAAGTCTTCCCACTTATTGGTAGCTTTATTCTTCATATAATCAATTCTTCATTAACTTTAGGCCATGTACCGCAGGCTTTTAAAACGGCTGTAATTAAACCCTTACTCAAAAAGCCAACGCTAGATCCAGGAGCTTTAGCTAACTATAGACCAATCTCTAATCTCCCTTTCATTTCAAAAATCTTAGAAAGAGTTGTTGCTACGCAATTATTTGACTACCTGCAGGGAAATGGTTTACTTGAAGAGTTTCAATCTGGGTTTAGAATCCATCATAGTACTGAAACAGCCTTAGCGAAGGTCACTAACGACCTCCTCATTGCATCTGATAATGGACTAGTTTCTGTACTTGTCCTTTTAGACCTTAGTGCAGCTTTTGATACTATCGATCATAATATTCTACTTGATAGATTAGAACACTATGTTGGACTTAATGGAACTTCGTTGCAATGGTTTAGATCTTATTTATCTGATAGGTTCCAGTTTGTTCATGTAAATAATGAGTTTTCTTTCAACTCAAAGCTTAGTCATGGAGTTCCACAGGGATCTGTGCTAGGCCCTACTCTTTTTAGTTTATATATGCTTCCGTTAGGCAACATTAATAGAAAGCACTGTATACATTTTCATTGTTATGCTGATGACACACAATTATACCTGTCAATGAAGCCAGATGATAGTAATCAATTAGCCAAGTTAGAAGCCTATCTTAAGGAAATCAAAGCTTGGATGACTTGTAATTTCCTGCTATTAAATTCAGATAAGACTGAAGTCATTCTTGTTGGTCCAAAAAACCTTAGAAATTCCTTTCCAAATCAAACTTTCAGTTTGGATGCGGTTACTCTTTCTCTTAATAGCTCTGTGAGGAACCTTGGAGTTATTTTTGATCAGGATTTGTCCTTCAATTCACATATTAAATTTGTTTCTAAGACTGCCTTCTATCATTTGCATAATATTGCCAAGATTAGGAGCATCTTGTCTCAGAGTGATGCTGAGAAACTGATCCACGCTTTTGTTAGCTCGAGATTAGATTATTGTAATTCTTTATTATCAGGCTGTCCTAAAACATCTTTAAAAAGTCTTCAGCTGATCCAAAATGCTGCAGCAAGAGTTTTAACAGGTACTAGAAAGAGAGATCATATCTCTCCGGTTCTGGCCTCCCTTCATTGGCTTCCCATAGAGTTTAGAATTAAGTTTAAAATCCTTCTTCTTACTTACAAAGCTCTAAACAATCAGGCTCCTTTTTATTTAAAAGATCTGATACTACCGTATTATCCTAACAGAGCACTACGCTCCCAAAATGCAGGATTACTTGTAATACCTAGAATCTCCAAAAGTACAATGGGAGGCAGAGCCTTCAGTTATCAAGCTCCTCTCCTGTGGAATCAGCTGCCAATCTGGATTCGGGAGTCAGACTCGATCTCTGTTTTTAAGAATAGGGCTTAAACCTACCTTTTTGATATAGCCTACAATTAGGGAAGGATCATGTGTTTCTGAACCCTCCCTTAGTTATGCTGTTAATAGGTTTAGTCAGCCGGGGGACCTCCAGTAATGCACTGGGCCTCACTCCTTTCCTCACTTTCTATGAAATATTTTTTTTTGCTGGTCATTAACATCTGTTTGTTCTCTCCCATAGATTGAGTCCCCATCGTGCTGTTTGCTCTCTACATGTCTGTTCTTTTCTTCTTCTCTATCCCCTCACCCCCCAGCCAGTCGCAGCAGATGACTGCCCCTCCCTGAGCCTGGTTCGGCTGGAGGTTTCTTCCTGTTAAAAGGGAGTTTTTCCTCTCCACCGTCGCCAAGTGCTTGCTCACAGGGGATCGCCTGATTGCTGGGGTCTTTCTGCAACTGTGGGGGTTCCCCCCTACAGTTGATAGTGCTATGAGATGACTGTTGTTGTGAAATGGCGCTATATAAATAAAGTTGAATTGAATTGAATTGAATTAAAATTGTAATTTTTATAGCAAATTTCAAACCATTCATATATCCCTCCCTCCATCCATCCATCCATCTTCTACCGCTTATCCAGAAATCCAGGCCACCAGTCTAGGCAGAGCAGTCCAGACTTCCACCTGGTTCACATAGCACAGTGATCCTCATGATCTCTCCTGCAGGTGGTGTGCCCACTGGAGGGCGGACCCATGTTGCTCCTTTGGGTACACTACGTCCTTGATGTAACTTTTTTCATTGAGATTCCCTGGACCGCTCTTAGTCTGGCCCTTCATCCAGGACCAGTTTGTCTTGGGAGACCCTACTAGGGGCAAATTGCCTCCGACAACATAACTCCTGGGATCATTCAGGCACTCAAACTCCCAAAATAATTTTAATTAATTTACAGCTTTTTCCTCAAAAATTTGTAGTTTTTTTTTTAAGAGTAAATTTGGAACTCTCTTGCCAATTTAAACATTTTTTTTGTAAATTTTTACTTTTTTCTTGTAAATGTAAAAAATTTTTCTGATAAATTGAAAACATAAGTTTTCAACTTTTCTCATCACCTTTTCTCTTGTAAATTTAAACCTTTTCCCATAAATTTGTGACATTTTTTTTCTTTTAAATTTGCTTTTTGTTGTTTTTTTTTCGTAAATTTGACTTTTTTAGGTTGCATTTTTGACCTCACATCTGAAACCATCAATCTACTGTACATTATCTATTGAACCTCCTATAAAAAATTAGCTATTTAACAATAAATTAGTTTAGCTGTATTTGATCAGATTTGTTTACAATAGTTGGTTATCCATTAATGAAGGTGCTGAACTACATACAGAGTCTGTGTTTTAAAACTGGTCATACAGTATTTCTGAGTATGAAGACAATGTTTGGTCTGCATATGGAGATTCTTCTGCTCAGAGTTCAACTGAGCCTCCAGTCTTTCACATCTGCTACACATCCAATCTGGCAGGACAGGCCAGAGATGTTTCTCAATGATTCCTCAATGATCTCTTCTGGACTCTCAATGATCTCTCAATGATCTTTCAAAGATCTCTATAGGTCGCCATGATCGTTGCCAAAAATTGAATTTTTGATTGTGCAATGATTTCCTAAACATCCTCTGAAAAACAGCTTTCTCAAGGCTTTAGTAGATCATTGAGAGATCAGGACAATTTTTGATTTTTCAATGGTAACCCAACGATCTTCGTGCTGTGTAAAGGGGCCCTAACTAAATAAATTTCAAACACAGTATATATGGTCATATAGGTAAGGGACTTAAAATAAGCTTTTACATATTAACTGGAGGATTTGTTGTAATTTTAACACAACTGTTTTATCAGCCATTACTAGAAATGAGCCAATCCGATCCAAGGTATCGATATCAGGTCCGATCCAGCCATTTTGCCTGGATTGGTATTGGTAAGGAATGAAAGTCATTTACCGATCTGATACATTAATAATGATATTAAAGTGAAAGTGCGGTAACTGTTCTCATCCATGCTGGGCGTGGCTTGCCATAGACGTAAACAAACAGCATCACAAGATCTGCGCCGCGGTGTGTGGGACTTGCCTGAACATGTCAACATGTCTGCAGTGTAGAACTAAAAAGCAGGACTGCAGAATGCAACTACTTCGTGGGGTGGTACCAGCGTTTCCAATTTTAACACTACAAACTTGATAAAACACTTAGGAAAGTATCACGATAAAGAATATGCCAAATTCTGCCAAGCGCCGAGCACAAGGAAGAGAAATCTTGCGCTGCAACAGATACTGTTGGACTCTTTTCTGAAATGTGACAAACTATCTCCTGACAGCAAAAAAGCAAAGATGATAACAGATAAAATTGTCGAATTTATGTGTGCGATGACCAACACTTTGCTCTTGTGGAAAACGAGGGTTTCCAGCATTTAATGAAGTATTTGGAGCCTCGGTACACACTGCCACACCGGAGCTGGTTTTCTGACAGCGGTGCTGTAAGTACAAGGAATTATGCATATTTATCTCAAGACATTTATCAGAAATCCCAGCTTTAAGTTTCAATGAACCAAAGTTTAAAATAAAAAAGCAGCAGCACTGCTGAACAGAGTCAAATTTGTAATATACTTCTTGTTTGACTTTTAGATTTACAGTCGTGAAAAAATTAGGACACCCTGTATAAGCCTGTGTGTGTTTTTAACAAATTTGGGTATATGGATATTTAATATCAATGTTAAAAATACTGGGAGATTCATGTAATATAACTAAACAATTAAAAATGAATTAAATACTTTCTAAAAATTTTCTGTAAAATGTAATTCTAAACAAATAGTGAGGAATAAATTAAGACACCCCCACCTTTTTTGTGACACCCCCACCTTCATTCCCACTTAAAATGGCTAAAATAATTTAAATAAATGCAAATAAAAACAAGATCAGACATAGATATGTGAACATTTCTTAATAAAGAGCTGAATATTTAAAGGGGTGTCCAAATTTTTTCACGACTGTATGTTTTTACATGTGCAAAATGCAGCCAGTCATTACCAAAGTATGTTCTGTACTTAAGAGAGACGGTATTGGTTTTGGATTGGTATCGGTCGATACGCAAGGCCACAGTATCAGTATCGGACTTGAAATGGTGGTATCGGCTCATCCCTAGTCATTACGAGTGAATATTTAAATTACTGCAGCATGCTTTCATGGTAGGCTTCTCCAGAGTTTAACTGCTATTTCCTTTGCTCCCTAATCTACACTACTTCAGCTCTGCAAATTTTATCATGTCTTTATTCATTCATCATAGTTATACAAATTACATCAGGTATATTTCAGTAATGGCAATAGCAACCTCACTCAGCCTGCCACACTTCTAAGCTTTTATCAGAGATAATTGCTGCATTTCCCTGTTGAAGCACATAAAGGTAAACACTGAACTATGACGGGCCCTCTAATGTTGAACTGTGGGTTTGTTGGAGTCAGGGGTCCCAATTATAGATAATTATGGGATGTTTATTACTTCATTGCCTGAAACACATAAACATGAACCTACGTGCCACGTTCTCATGCACAGATTCATATAAACATAGAAGAAAACACGCACAAGATTGTCCTTTGAATAAGTTGAATCCCTCGCATTTGACAAATGCCTTGAGGGTATTTGTGCCTAAGTCCTCTAGATTCTGAAGAGCTCAAAGTATTTATTTTCAGAAGACCTTTTATTCTTCATGATGAGGGATTTCCACTGAAAATCTACTGTACTAAATGTGCTATGGAAAGCCAAACTAAGTATTTTTCTGCAGATAATTATTTCTTTGCTGTACCCCATGTCATATTTTCCCTCCTTTTATTTGGACAGCTTCGTCTTGCTGTCCATGCATTTCTCTTTCCACTTTGCAAACAAGACCTTAGCAGAACTTCTCAAGATGTCATGTTTCCCCCAAAGAGGTCAGTGACTAATGTCATCACAGACCTCTATTCAAACTGATGTTGCAAGAAGAATAAAAAAACAAGGGCACCTATCTAAAAAAGTAAAACTTGCCAACAGTGTCTAAAAGGTAACACTTAAAGCAACACTAAAAAGCTTTTTAAATTTTCTGTCACATTGTAAAAAAATGGTGGATACTTAAAATAAGCACCAAATTTTATGATAAATTGGTGAGAAGGGAAACCATTTTTGTCATGAACGGCTCTTTCAGGGCTGGAACTGAAGACACCAAGCGCAGCTGTAAGTTTTGCACATTTAATCTAAACACAAAAACACACTAACACTTAGATGAACTGGAACAGATGGGAATACAAAGTCCAAGATGTGGCATGAATAACAAGGCATAACTTCACTAAGACTGCAGCGAAGACACAGTCTTCTCCATGGCCTTAAATAATCCCCACACAAATGAAAACAGCTGTGGAATCATGAGTTCATGAAATTAC
This sequence comes from Pholidichthys leucotaenia, assembly GCA_020510985.1. NCBI lineage: Eukaryota > Metazoa > Chordata > Actinopteri > Cichliformes > Pholidichthyidae > Pholidichthys > Pholidichthys leucotaenia. The sequence goes on from CM035842.1 coordinate 293,386,347, forward strand.
CAGATTGGAAGCGGCTGTGACAGCCTTTGAGCAGAACTTGACACCCGAAAATGATGCACAAGCTGTCACAGTGTCTCCAAGGCCGGCATACAAAAAAAGATACAAATGAATGGAGAAATAAACAAACAGAAAAAGATTAGTCTAAAACAGAGAAATGGCACGGCCCCCGATCGCGCCAAGGATCAAGACAGAGCCCCCCTTCCCAAGGGGTGGAACCCAGACACCCCAAGGTAGCACCACAAAAAACAAAAAAACAAACCCCACCGACAGAGAAGACCCACCCCAAATACAAAACGTAACCCAAACCAGACAGTATGACCATGAAAAAAAAAAAAAAAACCCAAAAAACATAACTAAAAACAAGGCGTGGCCAAATTCTAAAAACCAGATCCAAGGCATATATAAATAAACCAAACCTAACCATAAGTATGCCAGAAAAAATAAATACTAATAAATAAGACAATAAATTAAACTAAGAGTAAGATATAATCAACTGAGGGTGTACGTACAGAATGTAACAAAAAAAGAAAATAAAGCCAGACTAACAAGTGTCATGATCTGCTGCTTCGGAGTGGCAGCAGAGACGAGACAGATTCACGTGTAGGATTTCACCACAGACACATTTATTAAAGTAAAGAATAGCAGTCCCAAAATTGTGCAATCGTACAAAAAATGCAAAGATGAATAAACTTACAGTGCTCCACGGTGTAATGTGGAGAAGGGAAACCAAGGTACAACGTGGAAAGGGAAACCATGGCGTAACGTCGCAGAGCTTTGTAGAGAAACCACGGCGTAACGTGGCAGTGACAAACAATAATCCAGCAAAACATGAAACACAAACCACAGACTAAACACACAGGCTAATGACGAAGTGATTGGGTGCACCTGAGTGAGGAGCGGGGAGAGATAATCAGGGAACTAGAAATCAGCTGAGTGTCAAGAGAGAGGGTGTGGTCTGGCTAGCAGACTGACAGGCAACGCCCACGCCAAGCGCAGACCCAACGTGCAGCCTGACAGCTGGCAATCCGAGACTACTACTTCACAAACAAACTCAGAAACAGACTAGAGACAAATGCAAAACAATACATGACAAGGCAAAGGCAAAACACAAGTACATATGAAACAGAAAACCTAAGAGGCTGAGCCTGGGAACCCCCGGCTCAGAACATAACTTACAGTACAATACACAGGTAAATAAGAAACACAGAGGAGAGTCATAGAACCGAGCCTGAAGGACAAACCGGCTCCGTTTATGACAGCAAGAAACATAACCAAGGCCACAAATACCCTTTGAACTAAAGACAATAACTCAGAATGAATAGCAAATAACCTTCAAATAACTTCAAAAAAAGAAAAGGAACAGAAAAACAATTACAGCAGAAACCAACAAAAAAACCAAACAAACTAGAAATTCATAGTCTAAGAAGGAACTCAATATCTTAAAAGCAAGGGAAAACCAAAAACTAAGCATACTCAGGAAGAAAAAACAAAAAACAAAAAAACTGCATCAGAAGGAAAACAAATGACAAGAGAACGAAAAAAAGAACCCACCTTGGGGGGGGGGACCAAGGCATGGAGGGACCGGACCCAACCAAAACACAAAACAAAAAAAAAACCCACTCGTGATCCCCAAAAAACAACAGCAGGTGAAGAAAACTCAAGGGCTTTTGGAGAGGGCCCAAGGCAGCTCAGGCAGCCTGCCTGAGTCCCAGGACCACCGGAGCGTATGTCCAAGAGTATTCGGTAGCTGCCCAGAATTCCATAGCCACCAACAAGGATGGTCTGGACCTTCAGGTGGCAGCCCATAGTCCCTGGGCCACCCCAACCGAGAAACCCATCTGTCTGGCGGCCTCCCAGCATCCATGAGCCTGCGGGCCATTAACATGCCCCCTACCTGGGGGAAGTGGCCGGACCCAGCGCCCCTCATGGACCATGGCAACCTTCGGTGTAGCACCACCCGCGGTGGCCCCGGTCTGGGGCATAGCAGCACCTGCGGTGGCCCCAGGCTGGGGTATGGTAGCACCCGTGGCGGCCCCTGGCTGGGGCATAGCAGCACTCGCGGCGGCCCCAGGCTGGATCATAGCACCCGCAGTGGCCCTGGGCTGGGGCTTGACTGCACCCGCGGCCACCACAGGCAGGGGCATAGCTGTACCCGCGGCAGCCCCAGGGTTGGGGCGTGACACCCACTGTGGCCTTGGGTGTCCCCATCAGCCCCAGGTTGACCCGTGAAAAACTCAGGCACTGGAGATGGCCAACCAGTGGACGCTTGGGCAGTAGTGCTGCACCTGTGGCGGCCCTGGACTGGGACATCGCTGCACCTGCGGCGGCCTCAGACAGCGAGTCAGTAACACCCTTGGAGACCCTAGACAGCAGGGCAGCAGTGCCCTCGGAAACCCAAAACAGCGGGACAGCAGCACTCTTGGGGACCATGGACGGCAGGACGGCAGCACCCTCGGGGACCATAGATGGTGAGACGGCAGCACCCTCGGGGACCAAAAATGGTGAGACAGCAGTACCTGCAGGGGCCTCAGACGGAGGTGTCACTCCCACAAAGTCCTCAGTGACCCTAGACGGTGGCTTGAACAAAGGATCAGACACACACACACACACCGGATCAGGGTCACCGGCAGCAGTGGAGCCCGGTGAGGAGGGCTCAGGTGCAGCTGATGGCTGCACCCAGACCACCCCAGCAAGAGCCAGGCAAGGTCTTTCCAACACTGAAAATGTGAAAACAAGAAAGAGCACTTGCCTGAGCTCGAGCTCCATCACTATCCAGGACTTCAGCGATCCAGGCTGGAGCATCTCGGCTCTCTCCACCCGAGCGTCCACCCCAGACAAAGCCACCTCAGGGGAAGGAGAGGCTGGACCCTTGGAGATCTCCAGCGACGGTGCAGGACCCATGGAGACCTCCGGTGTCTGGTCAACCTCTCCCAATGTGGCCACCTCGGGAGAAGGAAGTGAAGTAACAGCAGTAGCAGCAGCGGGTGAAAGCTCAGCCAAAATACAGGACTATTGCTGAGCCCTTCCAGTGGGAATTAGGCAAGGTATTTTATCGTTAGGTGTCAAAGGGTGAGAGGTTACTTGCCTGAATTCGCAGGTGGTGAAGGCTGCTGCTGCTGGCGTCCCAGAAGATTTCCTCTCCATCTGGATAGTGGGCGGGGGCTCCACAGCCATGGCAGGTAGAGCTGACCCTGCAGGCATGGTGACGTCGGCCGAATTCTCAGCTGCGGCGAAGGAGTGCTTCTGGTGGGCCACAGCTGGGCGGCGGTGAGCGGCTGGGCGAGCTCGCTGCTGCACTGGCAAGCGCCGAGGGGCTGTAGATATCTGCACCGGTAGCTGCTCATTCAACGCCGGTGTAGATGGTGGAGGATCCCTTACCAGCCCACGGAACAAACGCCGCAAATTTGGTACAGAGATGAGGAGCCCTGTGTACTCTGGCTATCTCCACAGGCTGGGATAAAGATCAGTTATTTCTGCTGTGCTCTCCAAAATCTTCAGGGCTTCCTCTGGGGTACGGGCAAAGCATGCATCAGAGACTAAATCCTCCACAAGCCCCGCCACCCAACGCAGAGCCTCGCCCAGGCCACCAGCACAATAGCCCGTGCAGGCAGACGTACCTGACCACACGGGTTACAAAAAATATGAGAGGGGGAAAAAAGGGACAGAGGGAAAAGGCAAAAACTTACAGCTGCTGGTATCTCGCCTTGGCTGCGGTCTTCTGTCATGAACAGCCCTTTTAGGGCCGGAACTGACGACACCAAGCACAGCTGTAAGTTTTGCACATTTAATCTAAACACAAAAATACACTAACAATTACAGGAACTGGAATAGACGGGAATATAAAATCCAAGACGTGGCAAGAATAACAAGGCATAACTTCATTAAGACCACAGCGAAGACACAGTCTTCCCCACGGCCTTAAATAATCCCCACACAAACGAAAACAGCTATGGAATCATGAGTGTGCAAAATTACCAGATTGGAAGCGACTGTGACAGCCTGTGAACAGAACTTGACATCTGGAAATGATGCACGAGCTGTCACAGTGCCCCCAAGGCCGGGAGATGAAATAAAGATACAAATGAACGGGAAAATAAACAAACAGAAAAAGATTAATCTAAAACAGAGAAATGGCGCGGGCCCTGACTGCACCAAGGATCATGACAATTTTCCAGCAGAAAACACCTTTTATGGTTGTTTTTACCAGAAGGTGTTATGACCCATATTGTATGTACACTTTGACTTCAAGAGATCTCTAGTGGTCGTGTAAATAATGACATGAAGTGATATGGTGGATTTGGAATCTGTGTAAACTAGACCCTTTCCATTTCATAATCCTGACAAGCATCATACAGTCATGTGAAAAAATTAGGACACCCTGTGTAAGCCTGTTTTTTTTTTTTTTTTTACATATTTGGACATATGGATATTTAATATCAATGTTAAAAACGCTGGGAGATTCATGTAATACAACTAAACAATTAACAATGAATTAAGGACTTTTTTCAGATTTTCTGTAAAATGTAACTCATAACAAATAGTGAAGAATAAATTAGGACCCCCCCCCATCTTTTTAAGGACACCCCCAAATTCATTTCCACTTAAAATGGCTAAAATAAATGTTAAGAAATGCAAATAAAAACAAAAACAAAAAGTTAGACATAGATATGTGAACATTTCTTAATAAAGAACTGAATATTTAACGGGGTGTCCTAATTTTTTCACATGACAGTATGTGTAACTCCTCGCAAAATTTGAGCAGGATCAAAAGATAATTTTGCTCTTGCCATTCATTTCAATGGAGATTTTTTCCAACTTAAGGTCCCATGTGTGGAAGTAGAGGGGGTGTGACTTAGGCTCTCTATTGGTCATGGGTGAAGGGCCAGACCAAGAGCAGTCCAGTAGATCCCAGTGAAAGAGTTACAACAAAAATTCAGTGTTTTTCTACTTTTTTTGGATGCAAGTAGCCCAGACTGTCATGGTTTGGCTGCACACTGCCCGCTCTCCCTCATTAATTTATCTTATTCTCCTCAGCTGTCCTCACTATCTGTAAGCAATCAGCAGACTCTTTAAATAGCTCCAGCATTCTCCACTCCTCAGGACACTGTTTATGATTTCAGCCTTGTTCAGCCAACTCCTCTCCTCCATCACACCTAAGGAAAAGGAAGATCATTACTCACTCTTTTTGTCCCCTTCTTCTCTCTTCAGGATCTCCGCAGGTGGATTTGGACCCAACCCTGGCGGATTGGACCCTCATTCTGTGGAGGCTTTCCTTGGACCCTCTCAACCTGTTTCCCATAAGTGCACTTACTAATGCTCCCTAACCAGTCTACCTTTACCCCCCAAGTTCTTACATCTCCCCCTTCTACACTCACCTGTTCTGCTGTGACGCTGAGGGTTCCAGCCTTCCCTTCACCACCCTGCTCCCTTACAGCACCAGTAAGCAAACAAACAATTGTCTGCATTGTGAATAAAGTTCTCATTGCCATTATATTTACCAATGGTTTTCTCTTTCCTTTCACAGGGCAGCCAGACCTCTCGGCACAGCTCACTCCCTAACACTACTACCAATAAAATTATTGTTAACCAGTCATCTGTTCTCTCTGTAGTCTGCTTTTGAGTCAATCACTATTTCAATCGTGGCAGAGCGATCTCCTGTAAGAAACCCAGCAGCTGCAGATGGAACCGAGGCAGCCTGGTTAGCTTTACTCGAAAAATGACCTGACCACCTAGCATCACAAATTCAGTCAATAATTACTCAGCTGTCACGAGTCATGGATAAAATGGAACAACTGTCACTCACCGTGAGTACTATTACCTCAGCTTCTTCTCTCACACCAGCTTGACAGGGCCGCTTGGCAACCGTTTCCACCCCCTCTCGCTACAATGGGACCTGGGCAGGGGATTGGGAGGGTATCTTACAGCAGGGGTGTCCAATCATGTGCCATGGAGGGACAGGATCCTGCAGGCTTTACCTCCAACCAGTGTCTTCAACAGTAGATTTCACTGAATTTCTTCCCACAAGTGAAAACACCTGCTGAAGAGACTGGGTACAAGAGAAAACCTGCAGGGTCTTGGCCCTCCATGGCACATGATTGGACACCCCTGACACCCCTGTCTTATAGTGTAGCTTGGTTTTTAAGTGTGTGCCTGAGGATTTTCTCTCCGAACACAGCAAAATTAGCTGCACAGTAAATCTGCTGGATGGACGAGCACTCGCTCGGGCACACACAGTGTTGATTTGCCCCGATTATTCCTCTTACTCCTTTGACTGTTTCAAAACCGAGTTTCTCAGGATGTTTGATCACGCAGACCGAGAGGGAAGTGCATCAGCCCGTCTTACTAACCTTCGCCAGGGTAACCAACAAGCCGCCAAGCATTTGGTAGACTTCCAGGTGCTCATGGCCGAGTCGGGTTGGGACGATACAGTGCTAAGATCCACGTTTATCAGGAGCCTTAGTTCCCAGCTTTGGGATGAGCTCACCTGCCGGGACGAGCCCAATTCTCTTAATGTGCTAATTACTCTGGTCATTTGCCTTGACAACCATCTCAAGGAATGTGTGCGTGAACGCCAACATGACGCATATGCACCCACCCCCTCCACTTCCTGAACACCTTTGTTTTTGTCTATCTTCACAATATCCTGACCTTCTCTTGTTCATTAGCTGAACACCAGATCCATGTTCGCACTGTCCTCCAACACATGCTGGAGAACCAGCTGTATGTCAAAGCAGAGAAGTGCAAATTCTACACCCCCTCCACCACATTCCTGGGGGTTCATCATAGCCGAGGGGCAGATTCTACTGGATCCTCAGAAGGTGAGAGCTGTCCTCAATTGGCCTACACCATCCTCCTGCCAACACCTAGAACAGTTCCTGGGTTTTGCCAACTTTTACCGCTGCTTCATACGCAATTACAGCTCCATAGCTACTTTCTCTCACCAGCCTCACCTCTGCCAAGACCCCCTTCCATTGGTCCAGGGAAGCTGAAGGGGCCTTCTCACTCCTCAAAGCCAATACCAATAAGCCAGAATGTATAATAAGAACCTATAATCTGGTAACTGGTCTTTCAGATCACAATATGACTCTCAGTCAGAAAGCTTACTAAAAAACGGCTACAGTATCACGGGGGTGTTGATGCTGACAAAATAAAACTGATTATTCCCAAATCTAAAATGATGCAGTTTGAATGTAACCTAAAGAATCAAAACTGGGAGTAGCTCATGTCAATATGTGATATAGAGGAGTGTTGTAATTCTATAACTGCAACAATAACAAAATCCATAGAAAAATTTACAAAACAAATGAAATATAGACAAAAAAAGTCCAACTTACCGTGGTTAAACAATGAAATAAAGAAACTTATGAAAAAGTGAGATTCTGCTTTGAAAACATCATTATCCTCTAAACTTCAAACTGATCACTTAATTTACAAAAGCCTAAGGAAAAAAGTAATAGGGGAATTACGTAAATCTAAAGTATCCTACAACAGTAAATTAATAGACCATGCAAGGGGTAACGACACTTCCCTATGGAAACACTTAAACAACTTGACCAATAGCATAAATAATCGGAAGGGCGTAAAGGGAATTATAATTAAAGGAAAGACCATCAGTAACAATGCCATTTTGGCAAATGAATTTAACTTTTATTTTGTGGAGACAGTGGAAGAATTAACAAAAAATTTTGTGCTGCCAAATGTCATCAACTATCCAAAAGCAATGATATCCAGTTGTTCTTTTCATATCAATGAGGTAAATGAGGAATTAATTGCCAGTGTCATTAAAAAAATATCAAATTCTAAAACTAATGATATCTATAATGTGAGTACTTCATTTCTTAAAACATACTGCAACATAATAATTAAACCACTGACTCATCTCATTAATCTCTCCATTACATCCTGCAAATTTCCTTCTGGCTGGAAAAAAAGCAGTCATCACACCAGTTTTTAAATCAGGAAGCCGTGACAATAGAAGTAACTATTGCCCAATCTCAATTTTACCTGTTCTGTCTAAAGTTCTTGAAAAAGTTGTAGCTACACAGCTGATAGACCACCTACAGGCCAATCAATTTCTCCACCCACACCAGTTTGGTTTTAGACCAGCATATTCAACAGGAACAACAAATTGTTGCCTCACTGAAAATATTAAACAGTCTTTGGATAGGGGTAATGTGGTGGGAGCGGTTTTTCATGACCTTAAAAAAGCATTTGACACTGTCAATCACAGTTTGCTTCTGTCCAAATTGTCAGCTTTTGATTTTTTCTAGTGAAGCAATAGAATGGTTTACATCTTATCTCCTGTAACAATATGTGATTAATAATTATGATCAGGTATAAAAATTATTTGATTTGTGGCGGCATGATATAAAGCAGCGTTGTTGGAGGTTTTAAGTAGAGTTTTATTATCATACCGCCGTCACAAGCTCCGCTCCCAGCGCCGTGCATGCGTGCCAAGAGCGAGCCCACGGCTCTCAGAGAAGGAGAGGACACAAAGTCTGTGTCCTGCAGCAGAGGTTGAGAGAGAGAGAGTTTGCATTACAGAGTTGCAGCATATATACTCGACCACAACAAAACATCAAGGGCATACCCCAGCAGTTGGTATGATCAAAGAGATAACAGAACAGGCATAAGACATTTGCATTTGAGAGACATATTGATCTCAGTCCCTAGGTCACAGTGAGGACAGGACGCATGAGCACAATGCATGAAAAGGCAACCATTAACATCACAGAAGTGAGCCAGACGAAACGCGTCTGCCTGTAGACATTAATACACATTACACTGTTCTGTTATTTGCTCTAGCCGAGCGCTGTGTTTGACCAGTCTTTTTGTGGGGATTTACCTCAAAGCACATCTACATATGTAAGATGACAGGATGCATGAACACTTTAACTTCACGGCTGTAAACGCAGCATGCAGCGTAAAAACCCAGGAGTGCGAGCTGACTGTCTCTGTGTTCTGTCTGTGTGTTGTGGGGGTTTAATCAAACCGCTACACTGCTCCCCCCCCAGAGGGAACGGTAGGGGACCGTGACCTCGATGTTGCAGTCTGGGCAGCGAGCAGGGAAAAGCTCTGTGCAGGAGGAGGGGGGGGCAGTACATGCTGACCGGGCGCGGGAAAATCGTTCGAGTGGCGCTGAAAGTGTTTGCTGCTCTGCGATGTCCCATCTGAACATGCAGAGATCAGAAGAAGAAAAATTAGTCTCTGGCTCCTCTCGTGGCCATGAAGAAAAGCAGGAGCGGCTGTAAGAAAAAAATAAACAAAAGCAGAGGGACTGGCGTGTTGGCTTTAGGTGCAGAAGCAACCCCAAAGCCCCCGGGAACAGCTGACGGCTGAAATCCCTTTGTGCCGTGGCTAAGACCATTAAAAAATCCAGTGGCGAGCTGCGTGCTTGCTTCAGGTGAACGAGCAGCCCTGAAGGTTCTGTGAGCAGCGGCGGAGGACGATGGCGGTCTCTGGAGCCGTTACTTGTCCCGTGCGTGATGCGCCGTCCTCGTAATTCCCCGGTGCGTGCGCGGGGGTTCCGTGCGTGGGTGGGCCGCTGGAGAGGAGAACCAGGGTGCAGAAACTTGGTGGAGATCGTGGCTGTAGATTGGCCATGGTGCGTTGGAGCGGTGAGAGGAAATAGACGATCTTTTGTCCCTCAGGCTCGTGCAGATGCGTTGGAGCGGCGGGAGGGAATAGACGATCTTGGGCACCGCTCGGCCGTGGTGCGTTCAGGTCCGCGTGTTGCGTTCTCCGCCGGCCCTGGAGGTTGCTGTCGTGGGGAAGGGACGAGGTGCCTGCGCTCTCGTTTGGAGGAGTTGCGAGCGCGGCCGGTGCAGCGTGGATGAGCAGATCTCAGACGTGCAGATCTCATCCTGAAGAACGGGTCACCAGTGCAGCTGTCCAGCTCAGAAGGTTGCTTTCGCACAAAACGTGTGCGTGTTCAAGGGGTCACCAGTGCGGCGGCATGATATAAAGCAGCGTTGTTGGAGGTTTTAAGTAGAGTTTTATTATCATACCGCCGTCACAAGCTCCGCTCCCAGCGCCGTGCATGCGCGCCGAGAGCGAGCCCACGGCTCTCAGAGAAGGAGAGGACACAAAGTCTGTGTCCTGCAGCAGAGGTTGAGAGAGAGAGAGTTTGCGTTACAGAGTTGCAGCATATATACTCGACCACAACAATACATCAAGGGCATACCCCAGCAGTTGGTATGATCAAAGAGATAACAGAACAGGCATAAGACATTTGCATTTGAGAGACATATTGATCTCAGTCCCTAGGTCACAGTGAGGACAGGACGCATGAGCACAATGCATGAAAAGGCAACCATTAACATCACAGAAGTGAGCCAGACGAAACGCGTCTGCCTGTAGACATTAATACACATTACACTGTTCTGTTATTTGCTCTAGCCGAGCGCTGTGTTTGACCAGTCTTTTTGTGGGGATTTACCTCAAAGCACATCTACATATGTAAGATGACAGGATGCATGAACACTTTAACTTCACGGCTGTAAACGCAGCATGCAGCGTAAAAACCCAGGAGTGCGAGCTGACTGTCTCTGTGTTCTGTCTGTGTGTTGTGGGGGTTTAATCAAACCGCTACAGATTTGTATTAATGTATCGGGACCTGAGATGAACTCTGGGTCCATACACACAGAAAAAGTTAATAAACACTCGTGAGGCACCAGCTCCTCTTTAAGGAGCACTTTAATCTTTAATTTCACTTTATACCTGTTTAATCACTCGATAAATTAATTAATAATCAGTCTCAAAATTTTAGTGAATTCGATACTGGGGACTTTGAAACTAGACTCAGAATTAAATAAATTCCCAACAACTTCTCTCATTTTCACATATTTATTAAATGAAATGATGATTAAAAAACATTGCAGTGATTTCATTAACCATGGAATTAAACTTGTAAATGATAGATTAACGATGTGAATGTTTGCAGAACCAGGGTTAAAATGTGAGCTGAATTTAGATCAGTTTGATGTTAACAGATTATGGAAAACATAACGCAAATTTATGGGGAAAATTAAACTAATTATATGAAAATTTTGGATTACTCTTAAGAAAATGAAAACGGAATTTCAAGGAAAAGAGTTATGTTAAGTGCTCTTTAATTTTGTATCTGATCAGATATTCAAATTATCCTCAAATCTCAGACGTTTCATTCAGCAGATGGATAAAGAATGTTGCTCACGTGACCCCGGATTAGTGAAGATCCTCCTGCGTCATCCTGTGGTTCTTAGATGGCTCCAAAAGTTGGAATATTTGTCCAGCAAATATTCTTTGATGCAGGATGAGATTGGTATGTTTGATCTCAATGGCTGAAGTCCAGCTGAAGTGTAAGGTTGGCTGCTTCAGCTGCATGGTGGCGAGCTGCGTTGTTGTTGGGATCAGCGGCTTCTCATGAGGAATTCAAGAATAATTAAAAAAAATCTGATCTGATAGCAAAATCAACAGATCTTCGGACTTTGTGGAGGTTAAGTTAGTTTCTAGTGTGGAGTTGGTCAAAAAAGGGAATTAAAATAAAGTCAAGATTAAAAATGGCAAGTTTAAAGAAAGTTTAACAGGAAAAAGTTATAAAAATAAATGTCTAGAAATGGAGTTTGACTCCAAGATTAGAATTTGAGCTCAAGAAAGGAAAAAGATTAATTCCTAGGCGTTTAAAGAAACGTGTAGCAGAAAGGTCCTTTGTTCTCCAGTGGTGAAGAGATCACAATTCTTGGTTCTCCCAAAAATGACTGGCGCCTAGCGGCTGCCCCGGCCTTGGATGCGCTCTGCAGAGCGTGCCCAAATGCCAAGTCACGTTTCGTTACCTTGTATTCATACATGTGTAATGACAATAAAGTTGAATCTCATCTCATCTCAAATGCTCTGCTGTGAAGAAGAAGAAGAAGAAGAGGCAAAAAATGAGGAAGTGATGGCGTTGCTCCCTTTTTATCTGTGGGGTATTTTCGCGGGCTTCCGTGATTGACAGGAACTCAGACCAATAGCCTCCCTTTGTGGGTGGGCTTTAAGAACTTTAGTCCAATAAACAAACAGTCTTTTGTCTGGAACAACCACACACACTGGAAGAGCTGTTGTCAAGCAGGGATTGGCCACTGGCGGTCACATGATTTGAGATCCGTTTTTACAAATCTTAACACTTAATATTCATCTATACACTTACGTATAAATCTAAACTAGCCTTGGTGACACATGCAACTTATGACCAGTGCTTCTAAATTAACATGCAAGAATAAACATTCATTTAAACATTTTAGCATGTACATATTTAAAATCAAGGATTAATATGTTTCAAACCCATTATTGATTTTCCACATCAAAACATCAGAGTCCATTTGCTTTTCCATGGCGTCTTGAAAAAAAAAGGAAATTGAGAATTGAGTTTTTAAGGATGCGATTAAAAAATTCACTGGTTAAATCCAGCATGTCCCAGAGTTGCCAGTAGAGGGCAATGTTGAGCTGTGGATATTTTTGTCAGCCGTATGAGGTGCTCCAGAGGTCTGTTCTATGTCTCCAAGTTTTATTGGGCCCTAAAAGTTCAAGAGGAAATGCATTAAGGGGGATTCCGGAGACTGGATTAACAAAGGAATGTTAGTTCAGCAGTGGTCCTGGTATGAAAGAGTAGTTCTTGACTGTCCTTTTCCTGGGTGAAACAATGTCTTTAAGCTGAAGAATAATTTTATTGATGAGCCAGAGTGAGATGATGCTACACTCCAAATAGAGAACAGTCTGTCAAAGTTGATCAGGACACATACTCCTTTTTAACTAACAACATGGGCATCCCACAAGGGTCTATTCTTGGTCCACTGCTTTTCAGCATCTTCATTAATAACTTGCCGTTAAACTGCTCACCCACAACATGCCAACTTTATGCAGATGCAGTGATACATGCAACTGCCAAGACACTGACACAGGCCGCTGACATCCTGTCTAAGTGTATGGTTGATGTCCAAGAGTGGCTCTTTCAAAATCATTTACTGTTGAACCTTAAAAAAAAAACAGTGTCTATGTGTTTCTCAATTAGGAAATCTAACCAGCAATGTTTTAAAGTTAACATACTACATCAGGGGTGTCCAACCATGTGCCATGGAGAGCCAAGACCCTGCAGGTTTTCTCTTCTACCCAGTCTCTTCAGCAGGTGTTTTCACTTATCAGCAATCAGTGGGAAGAAGTTCACTGAAATCTGCTGTTGAAGACACTGGTTGGAGGTAAAACCTGCAGGGTCTTGGCTCTCCATGGCACATGGTTGGACACCCCTGTACTACATAATCAAGAAATTACTTCAGTGACAGAATTAAACTACCTTGGAGTTGTACTAGACCCTCAACTCAATTTCAATCAACACATAAAGAAAATTAAAAAAAAACGATCAAAAAAAGTCTGAACTGTTTTAAATTAATCAGAAATGACATACCAAATCAGGCAGCCCTATTGTACATGCATGCAATGATCTTCTCCCATATTTCATATTGTCTGACAGTTTGCACTCAGGCAGCCCCCTCTTCAATAAAACACATAGGTTCATTATATAATCAAGCCTTGAAAATCATGGATAAAAAGCCAATTTGCTGGCATCATTGACATATACTAAAAAAATACAATTTATTGAGTTTTGAAAGCTTCACCATTCTCTTCTTTCTGAAATTAATCTTCAAATGTATGAATAAATCAGCACCAGAGCCATTCTGTGGTTTCATCCAAAGACAGGACGGCAGCAGTCACCAGGAGTTCGAACAGCAATAACTGTAAAATATCCCACTGCAGAACCATATTTGGACAGACAGCTTTCTCTATAAAAGGTAGTCATATCTGGAACACAATGCCAAATGAAAACATTTACAGTAAAGGTTAAGAGCTGGCTGAAGGCAAAACAAGAATGTACCCACATCTAGGACTTGTGATGTTAGCAAGGTCAGACTTTTACTGTGTTATTTGGTGTTTATTTGTGTTGTGTTGGGTGAATGTGTATTAGGTTCCTATGCTGCTTGTTTATACTGTCTTTGTTTGTTGTTGCTTTACTAGTATTTTTTTCTTTTTACTTGTATTTCTTCTTGAAAAGTCCAACCGGGGACAGGAGTTGCAAACTAGCTTAATGCTATATACTCTTTGTGCAGAACATCAGATGTTCTATATGACCACTATGTTTCACACTGCCCTGCCCCTGATAAATGAATGAATTAAATAAATAAATAAAAGTTTTCGGATGCACCCATTGTGGCACAAGTCGACCCCGACCGTCAGTTCATCATGGAGGTCAACGCTTCCGATTCCAGGGTGGGGGCAGTCCTGTCCCAGAGGTCGACTGCCGATGGAAAGCTCCACCCCTGCGCCTATTTCTCTGGCAACTGAGCCCCGCCGAGAGGAACTACGACATTGGGGACTGGGAACTACTGGCCATGAAGCTGGCCTTAGAGGAGTGGCGGCACTGGCTTGAGGGCTCCCCCTTACCCTTTCTGGTATGGTCTGACCATAAGAACTTGGAGTAACTCAGAACTACCAAACGCCTCAACTCCCGGCAAGCCAGATGGTCGCTGTTCTTCGATCGCTTCCAGTTTACTATCACCTATCGTCCCAGCTCCCATAACACCAAGCCTGATGCCCTCTCCAGGCAGTTCTCCACTGAATCCACGGAGGACCGCCCAGAGACCATCATCCCAACCAAATGCGTGGTAGGGGCGCTCGCATGGGAGGTGGAGCACAAGGTTTGGGCGGAACTCAAGACCCAGCCCGATCCGGGGGGGAGGGGGGGTTGGAGGATTGTTTGTTTGTGCCTTCTACACTCAGGGGAGAGGTCACTGACTGGTTGCACATGTCCCGGCTTATCTGTCATCCAGGAGTGACCAGAACCCTGGCTCACCTCAAATGCACCATTTGGTGGCCCTCCATGAAGAAAGATGTCTGGGAATACATCATGGCATGTCCTCAGTGCTCCACAAGGAAGTCATCCACCACTCCCTCTAGTGGCCTGCTCTTACCTCTCCCTACTCCTGGTCGTCCTTGGTCCCATATAGCAATTGACTTCATCACTGGTCTTCCCCCGTCCAATGGCCACACTACCATTCTGACCATCGTTGACAGGTTCTCCAAGGCCGCCCATTTCATCCCCTTTCAGAAATTGCCATCCGCCAATGAGATGGTGGACCTGTTAACGACACACATGGTAAGGCTGCACAGCATACCAACTGACATCGTTTCCGACCGAGGCCCCCAGTTTTGCTCCCAGGTTTGGCACGCCTTTTGCAAGGCCATTGGGGCCACCATCAGCCTTACCTCCAGCTACCATCCCAAGTCAAATGGTCAGTGTGAGCGGGCCAACCAGGACCTGGAAGCAACCCTATGCTGCAACATAGCCTCCCGCCTCTCTTCTTGGCGCACCCACCTCCCCTGGGTAGAATATGCAAACAACACCGCCACCTCTGCTGCTACTGGCTACACACCCTTTGAAGCCTCGTTACGGCTATAATCCCCCCATCCTCCCCATCACCAAGAGGGATATCACTGTGCCATTCATCCTCCATCACATCCAGAGGTGTTGCTGCCTCTGGAAGGCCACCAAGGCAGCACTCCTACGAACGGCCGACCAGAAGCGCAGACAAGCTGACAATGAAGGAGCACGGCACTCACCTATATGGTCAGACAGAAGGTTTGCCTTTCCACCAAAAACATCCCACTCAAAACTGACTCCAAGAAGCTATCCGCTGATTCATTTTGCCTTTTCCCATCTCCCACATAATAAACCTTGCCTCAGTTTGACTCGAGCTCCCCCCTCCCTCCGCATCAACCCATCATTTCATGTGTCTCACATTAAATCTGTTTCCACCAGCCCTTTGTGCCCCCCATCAAAGCCACTTCTTCCCCCCGTTATGGTCAATGGTGGCTTAGTTTACAAGGCTGAATCATGGACTCTCATCGCCAGGGCTGTGGAGTCCAGTTTCTGATTGGCTGGGAGGGTTATGGACCGGAGGAATGATCTTGGATCCCAGGGTCCTTTGTCACAGACGCCTACCTCTTCCGCGACTTCTACAGGAGACACCCTGACAAGCCTCAGGTGCCAGGGGTCGTCCCTTGAGGGGCGGGTACTGTCATGGTGTGGCTGCACACTACTCGCTCTCCCTCACTAATTATTCTTATTCTCCTCGGCTGTACTGACCATCTGCAAGCAATCAGCAGACTCTTTAGATAACTCCAGTGTCCTCCACTCCTCAGGAGATCATTGATGACTTCAGACTTGCCTTCCGATGTGTGTGTGCAGCCAGCTCCTCTCCTCCAACGCACCTAAGGAAAAGGAAGGTTATTTCTCAGTCATTTTGTCCCCTTCTCCTCTCTCCAGGATCTCCGCAGGTGGATTTGGACCCAACCCTGGCAAATTGGACTCTAATTCTGTGGAGACTTTCCGTGGACCCTCTCAACCCGTTCCCCGTAAGTGCACTTACCAGCGCTCCCTAATCAGCCTACCTTTCCCCCCCCAAGCTCTTCCATCTCCCGCTTCTACACTCACCTGTTTTGCTGCAATGCTGAGGGTTCCAGCCATCCCTTCACCACCCTGTTCCCTTACAGCACCAGTAAGCAAACAAACAATAATCTGCCTCATGAATTAAGTCCTCATTGCTATTATATTTACCATTGGTTTTCTCTCTCCTTTCACAGGGCTGCCAGACCTCTTGCAACAGTTCACTCCCTAGCACTACTACCAATAAAATTATTGTTAACCAACCATCTGTTCTCTCTATAGTCTTTTGGGTCAGTCACTATCTGAATCATGACACTGTGGAGCGTGTAAATAACGAGGCGGATTTGACTCAGACAGTTTATTACACATCTCACACAGAAGCATAGTCAGAATGAATACTCAGCAGAGACTCTCCTCTTAAAAAGCATGGCATTCTTCTAGAAGCTTCTAACACACAAAAGGTCACATTGCATTCACTTCCTTAATCCTTTAACATCCTTCCAGAAGTTTCTAACACACAAAAGATCACACTGCATTCATCCTTCACACCTCCCTGTTATCTCCCAGGGAAACTCTGCTCTTTGTTCTTGTCTAAGATGCTATACAATTATGCACTCCCCATGTGTCACCAAACGACCCCCCTGAGCGTCTTGGATAGAACAATAGAATGACAGTCCATATGCTGTGGTAAAATCATTAAACATCAATCCACATGCTGCTTGGGCTTCAGTCTTCTCCCGTATCTGCTGTAACCAGGATTCACCGCCTCCGCGGCGCTGTCATGCTGGGGGGCTGATGTTTGAGGGGTAAAAGTCTGTCCGTGTGGGTGCTCTAGGGAATCTTTTCTCTGGGAAGCTCCCCGTGGGGGTCTTCCATGCTGAGGGGCCCTCGCCAACAGCACTTGCTTGTCCGCCACCACAAAAGTGGGTTTGAGTCTGTCTATGCCAATCTTTTCCCTCCTACCCCCCAAATCTAGCAAAAAATGCTTGTCCCCTGTTTCCAGCACTCTGAACGGTCCATCATAAGGTGGGCGCAGTGGAGGGCGATGGGCATCGTGTCTGACAAAAACGAACTCCACGTTTTTCAAAGTTTTAGGCACAAAAATGCGCGGAAAACTGTGGTGAGCAGGGCCCGGCAGCGTGCTTGTGTCTATGCTACGCTGCAACAGCTGAGACGGGGAGCTGCCCGGCGCGGGATTATCTGGAAGAAACTCCCTGGGCAGCCGAAGTGGCTGCGCAAAAACAAGTTCAGCCGGGGAAGCTTCCAGATCCTCTTTAGGCGCAGAACGTAACCCCAATAAAACCCACGGTAGCTTGTCTACCCAATTTGCATCCGTCAGAGACGCCCTGAGAGCTGCTTTCAATGACCTATGAAAACGTTCGCATAACCCATTAGCCTGTGGATTGTACGCGGTTGTGCGGTGAATTGTGACACCCAGGCTGCGGGCCATTGTTGACCAGAGTTCGGAAACAAATTGAGGGCCTCTGTTGGACGTAATATCTGACGGGACTCCAAAACGCGCCACCCATGCTGTTAAAAACGCACGCGCCACCTCCTCGGCTGTGGTTGCCGCCAGTGGAACCACTTCAGGCCAGCGTGTGGTGCGGTCCACCATTGTCAGAAGGTGCGTGCACCCCTGTGATGGCGGAAGGGGGCCCACGAGGTCCACTTGAATATGGTCAAACCTCTTAGCCGGGATGCGAAACGGCTCCAAGGGAGCCTTCGTGTGTCTGTGTACTTTGGCTCGTTGGCACGCCATGCAGGCTCCTGCCCACTCTTTCACTTGTTTGCGAAGGCTCGGCCACACGAATTTCTCTCCTACCATTTTGACCGACGCGCGCACTCCCGGGTGTGCCAAAGAATGAATCGAGTCAAACACGCGGCGGCGCCACGTGGCCAGGACCATGGGACGTGGGCGCCCCGTGGAGACATCGCAGATTAGGGGAGGGGGCATGCCGTCTTGCAGCACCCTGCTCTCCAGCCTTAACCCTGTTGGTCCAGACTGGAGTGCGAGTACGTCCGCGTCACTAACCTGCTCCGTGGCCATGGCTGCGTAATCTATCTCCACACAGACTGGGGCCACCACGGCGCGCGAGAGGCAGTCTGCCACTACATTCAGTTTACCCGAGACATGCTGAATATTGGTAGTAAACTCTGAGATCGCGGCCAGCTGTCTCTGCTGCCGGCCCGACCACGGTTCTGAAACCTTGGCCATCGCAAATGTTAGCTGCTTGTGGTCAACGAACGCGGTGAAACTGCGCCCTTCCATCCAGAACTGGAAGTGGCGAATGGCCAGGTGGAGAGCCAGCAACTCCCTGTCGAACGCGCTGTATTTACATTCACTGTCGTGCAAAGTCCTGCTGAAAAAGGCAAGCGGCTGCCAAGCCCCGGCTACGCGCTGCTCCACGACCGCCCCTATGGCCACATCTGAAGCGTCAGTGGTGAGCGCTATGCGGGCCATTGGGTCTGGATGTGCCAGCAATGCGGCGTTTGCCAGGGCTGCTTTGACTTCCGAGAACGCCCGCTCTCGCTCCAGGGTCCATTCGACGTTATCCGAGGGCTTGTGTTTTCTGAGCGCGGCGTACAGTGGTTGCATGAGCTGCGCTGTGCGTGAAAGGAAACGGTTATAAAAATTCACCATTCCCAAAAATTCTTGTAGCGCCCTGACCGTTTGCGGCCGGGGAAAATATGCTACTGCGCGCACTTTGTCAGGCAGCGGTACTGCTCCTTCGGGAGAGACGCGGTGCCCCAAAAAATCAATCCCCGTCACCCCGAACTGACATTTCGCTGGGTTGATTATTAACCCGTGCTCTTCCAACCTCCGGAAAACCGTCGTGAGGTGGGTTTCGTATTCGTCTTCGGACGCGCTGGCTACCAAGATATCGTCCAAGTAGACGAACACGAAAGGGAGATCGCGCAGCACTGCATCCATCATGCGTTGGAAGGTCTGTGCAGCCCCTTTAAGCCCGAATGGCATGCGCAAAAACTCGAATAAACCAAACGGAGTTATCACCGCTGTTTTGGGTATGTCCTCAGCGCGCACTGGGACTTGGTGGTAACCGCGGACCAAGTCTATTTTAGAAAAAATGCGCGCTCCTGCCAGGTGAACGGAAAAATCCTGAATGTGAGGAATTGGGTAGCGGTCGTGCGCTGTGGCGTTGTTCAACCTGCGGAAATCCCCGCAAGGTCGCCACAAACCCTCAGCTTTAGGGACCATGTGTAGCGGGGAAGCCCATGGGCTGTTTAAACGCCTGATGATGCCCAACCTCACCAGGTTGGCGAACTCCTCACGCGCTATGGCCAGTTTAGCTGCGTCCAAGCGCCGAGGTTTTGCAAAAACGGGTGGCCCGGTGGTGGTGATATAATGCTCCACCTCGTGTTTAGTGATGGCTGCCAAAAATGTCGGCACAGTGAGTGCTGGGAACTGAGTGAGCAGTGTGTGGAACTTACCGCATGCAGCTGTGACGTTGGCTTGTGCTGTTGGCCGGGACGCTCGAGCTATACAGGGGATAGAATCAAAGGACAGTGCATTAACTAGGCGCCTGTTAGCGACATCAACCAACAAACCATGTGTGCACAAAAAATCAGCCCCCAGTATATTGAAATTCAATGCTGCTATGACAAAAGTCCACTCAAATGTACGGCCGTGTAGAGACAGGGGTAGAGTCCTCTCACCAAAGGTCTTAATCTCCGAGCCGTTTGCTGCTGCCATCTCGGGGCCGCTAGATCCTGCCAGCCGGTCGGCATGATGAAACTCATCTGGGCGCCGGTGTCCACGAGGAAATGCCTCCCCGAGCGTGCGTCCGTCAAGTAGAGCAGCTTGTTCTCCTCCCCGAGGGTTGCGGCTGCTACTGACCCCCGGTCTTGGTGTTTCCCGAGCGCTTGAACTGGCACGGTGGTATACATTTGCGTGCCCTCTCTGCAAAGCGGTGTTGGTAGAAACAAAGGGTGTCTCCCCCGTGTTCTTTGGCCCCCGCTGCTGCTGTCGTCGGTGGCTCTGCTGCTGCCATCGATGGCTCCTCACCTCCTCCGGCCGTCGCGCCGAGCTCCGTCGCTGCCGCCATGGTCGTGAACTCTCTGCTGGCGATGATGATCCGGTTTGCTTCTCGGGCCAGCGCACGATAGTCCCGCTTGGCCAGCAACGGCAAATTGGCCAGGGTCGCTCTCGTCGCTAACGGAAGGTTCCGGAGGAAGAGGTGGGTAAAAATGAAATGGTCGTCGTCCTGCCCTTTAATCTCAGCATCTTCTCCATCAGGTCAATGGCCGACCCATCCCCTGACCCAGTCCGCGTCAGAAGTCTCTCTGCTCTCTCACCATCCGAGAGTGTGTAGTGCTGGATGAGTGCAGCCTTCAGTGCGCCGTACTTGTCGTTGGTTGGTGGCTGATCGAGCAGGCTCTCCACATGCTGAGCCGTGTGGGCGTCGAGCGTTGCGACCACATAGTGGAACTTCGTGTCATCCGCCGATATCCCCCGGAGGGCGAACTGCGCCTCAACTAGGTGGAACCAGGAGCGCGGATTGTGCTGCCAAAAATCCGGTAGCTTGATTGCAACAGCATATGCTTGGCTGGGGGCTCCCAACGAGGCTGGCTCCGGGGATCTTGCGCCGTGTTCCATGATTCGTCTTGGGTCACCAGTGTGGAGCGTGTAAATAACGAGGTGGATTTGACTCAGACAGTTTATTACACATCTCACACAGAAGCATAGTCAGAATAAATACTCAGCAGAGACTCTCCTCTTAAAAAGCATGGCATTCTTCTAGAAGCTTCTAACACACAAAAGGTCACATTGCATTCACTTCCTTAATCCTTTAACGTCCTTCCAGAAGTTTCTAACACACAAAAGATCACACTGCATTCATCCTTCACACCTCCCTGTTATCTCCCAGGGAAACTCTGCTCTTTGTTCTTGTCTAAGATGCTATACAATTATGTACTCCCCATGCGTCACCAAAACACAGACTGTTGTAGTAGTGTCAGTCTACATTTCTAATCAGAAACACAAATCCTTCCATTGTTGCAGAAACTGGATATCACTGCCTTTCTTCCAAAACTATTGTGGCAATGTGGAGCAATTCAAACACTGCAGTTTGTAAATGGAAACAACACATTAGCAGTTATCATGCAAGATCTACCACATGACTTCACTTGTTTGCTATGTTTATCTACACACAGGCATTTTATTTGACAATGAGTGCAGTAAATTAGCTTGCCTGACCATCTCCAGTACTGTTATGGTAACTTTCCCCATAATCATAAACATGTAAATCTGGGGAAAACATGCAATGTCCTGTCAAATTGAGCAGCAGGGCTCCACATGCTCAGCTGAAGCATGATCTCAGAACTTCACAGCACAACCTCATGTGGTATTTATGCTAGTATTAACTCTATCATGTGATTATGAACTGAAAAATCAAAATACGGGTTTCTTATCCAAATTTGGGGGTATGAGAAGATGGGTTGTGTTAAAAAAAAATGAACACGAATAAAACTGACAAGTCTTGACTGCCGAATAAAAGTACAAGATATATTGTCCTCTGTGTTTGTGAGACCTTTGAACATCAAAAGATGAAACTAGTTTCAGAAGGGTCAATATTTTACATTAACTTTTAGTACTTTATAGACAGTTTGGAAATTCAATACGCTCTATATCCAGCTGGTATTATGAGCAACAGTATGTACATTTTGACATTAAGTAACCATAGTGGTTGTGTAAATAATAACATGAGGGATGAGTGACATGACAAAGGCTTACATTTGTAATGTGTGTAAAGTAGATCTTCAACTTTTCCTAAACTTGTGGTCTATATTAACCATATATTCCATAACCTACATATGTTAGAGCAAGTGGAAATGTTTGGTGATTACATATGTAAGGAACTTCACACCTCTGAAAGGACAAAGGAATCTCACCCGCCGAGTGAAGAACAAAGACGTTCCCGGACGCGGCGGGGGAGACCGGACGAGCCACCCTCACCCCCCAAGGCGAGGAGAGGGATTACCATCACCTCCCAAGACGAGGAGAGGAAATACCAAGACAATGGGGGGATTAAGATAATGAGGGATGTCAGCCTTTGTTATGCATGTCTTTTGTTGTGTGCATGTATATAATCAGTGAGTTGGCGAGATTCTGTCTCTTTTTCCCTTCTGCCGCTCTCTGCACCAGATGAGACTTGTTAGAAGAGCTGAACATTAAAACTTCGCTTATAAACCAAATCGCCTCTTCATTGCCCAGCTCCTCTACACTGGTGACCCTGACGCGAGTATGGACCGGAGGCGTTCTCCCACAAGCGACTCATCCGTGGCGACTCAGGCAGATGCCAGCAGCCACGCAGATGAGGGAGCAGACGGACAGCTGTTCCCCCCGGCAGAAGAGGTTGAGAGGGCTCAACCGAGCACCAGCACCGCCGTGAGAGCCGAGGCAAGGCACTCTCACCCGGCGGGCACAGCAGTGATAGTGTGCACGAACGCCGTCGCTGTCAAGCTGCCAGACTTCTGGCAAGAGGACCCCGCCTCTTGGTTTCAGCAGGCTGAAGCCCAATTTATACTGGCGGGCATCACGGCTGACGATACTAAGTTTTATCATATCGTCTCCAAACTCGACTCCACCACTTCGAAGTGTGTGCGGAGCATGATCCGGCGACCACCGGCCCGGGACAAATACAAGACGCTCAAAGCGACCATCGTGGCGAACTACGTCCCATCAGCGGAAGAAAGAGCCGAGAAGATCCTGGCGGTCTACGGCCACAGAGGGGGCAATCCGAAGGCCCTCATGGAGGATTTGCTGCAGCTCAAGGAAGAGGATAATGACAACTTCCTCTTCCAGTTTATTTTCCTCAGCACGCTGCCGCCACACATGAGGGGGACACTCGCCAGCATGAAGTGCAACACCCACCAAGACTTCCGCACACTGGCCAGCGAAGCTCATCGGCTCGTCAACGCCTGCAAGGAGCTGACACCCGCAGCAGCATCCGCAGACCTCAAAGCTGACGCCCCGAGCCACGAGGAGCCACAACGCACGGAGCAGACCCAGGCCACGGTGACAGCGACGCAGCCAAAACGTAACAGACAGAGCGACGTCTGTTATTATCACCACCGCTTCGCCGAGAAGGCCCGCAAATGCGTTCCCCCCTGCAAGTTTACGATGTCGGGAAACGCCAAAGCCGAGAGCCGTTAACAGCAGCGGTTCTCGGGGAGAAAAATAAGCTGTTGTACGTGACGGATGGACACACAGGCAAGCAGTTCCTCATCGACACAGGAGCTCAGCTGAGTTTCGTCATGCCCTCCCACGCAGATCGAGCCATGGGCACCCGGGGCAACGGAGCAGTGGCAGCCAACGGCTCTAACATCGACACGTTCGGCGAAAAGAGCCTGCACCTCCTCATCCACGGCCGCAGCTACAGATGGACATTTGTTGTAGCGGCGGTGAGTTTTAACTTGTTAGGCGCAGATTTTTTGTGTGCACATGGGTTATTAGTGGATCTAGCAAATAGGCGCCTGGTTAATGCACTGTCTTTTGCTTCTATTCCATGCTCAGCTCGAGTTTCTCCACCACCTGTGCAGGCCAACGTCACCACGGCAGGAGGTAAGTTTGAACAACTCCTCACCCAATTTACAGCACTCACAATCCCCAAATTCTCAGCCACTGTGGCTAAACACGGGGTTGAACACTTCATTCCCACAACGGGACCTCCCGTTTTTGTCAAAGCTTGCCGCTTAGACGCGGCCAAGTTCAACATAGCACGGGACGAGTTTACAACTCTTGAAAAATTGGGCATTGTTAGACGCTCGAAGAGCCCCTGGGCCTCACCACTTCACATGGTTCCGAAATCCGACGGTTCTTGGAGACCGTGCGGAGATTACCGCAGACTAAACAACGCTACAGCGCATGACCGTTACCCAATCCCTCACATTCAAGATTTTTCACTACATCTAGCGGGTGCGCGCATTTTTTCAAAAATAGACTTAGTCCGCGGTTATCACCAAGTCCCAGTCCGAGCAGAAGACGTTCCTAAAACAGCGGTAATAACCCCTTTCGGCCTTTTTGAATTCCTGCGAATGCCTTTCGGCCTCAAAGGCACTGCTCACACTTTTCAACGAATGATGGACGCGGTCCTACGCGACCTCCCCTTTGTTTTCGTCTACCTCGACGACATGCTGGTAGCCAGCTCGTCTGAGGAAGAACACGAGCAGCACCTCACTACGGTTTTTCAGAGGCTAGAAGAGCACGGGCTAATAATCAGTCCAGCCAAATGCAAATTCGGCGTATCGCAAATTGATTTTTTGGGACACAAAGTCTCTCCGAAGGGGGCAGTTCCACTTCCAGACAAAGTTCATGCGATAGAAGGTTTTCCACGGCCGCAAACGGTCAAATCGCTACAGGAATTTTTAGGGATGGTTAATTTTTACAACCGTTTCCTCCCCCACGCAGCTGAGCTCATGCAACCCCTATATGATGCGCTCAAAAAAAAGAAAGCTTCCAACACGGTCGAATGGACCCCGGAGCGCGAACGCGCTTTCGCGGAAGTAAAAAACGCCCTAGCTAACGCCACATTGTTAGTTCATCCAGATCCCTTGGCCCGCATTGCACTAACCACAGATGCTTCAGACCTAGCTATAGGGGCAGTTGTAGAACAACTTGTCAGCGGGGTCTGGCAACCTTTAGCATTCTTTAGCAAATCGCTAAACCAAACTGAACGCAAATACAGCACTTTTGACAGAGAGCTGCTGGCGCTTCATTTATCCATCCGCCACTTCCAGTTCTGGTTAGAAGGGCGGAGTTTCACGGCTTTTGTAGACCATAAACCGCTCACCTTTGCTATGGCTAAAATTTCAGAACCATGGTCAGGCAGGCAACAAAGACAGCTAGCTGCGATTTCAGAGTTCACCACAGACATTCGACACGTGGCAGGCAAACTTAACGTAGTAGCGGACTGTCTCTCTCGCGCTGTGGCACCACCAGAGCACGGGGAGACAGATTATACTGCCTCAGCAGCAGAACTCTTGACTAACGCAGACACATACGCAGCACCTATCCATGAAGGGATAGATTATGCAGCCATGGCAGAGGAACAAAACAGTGATGCAGACGTGCGCGCACTCCTGTCTGGACCAACAGGGTTAAGGCTGGAGAAAAGGGGTTTACGCGACGGCGTACCCCCCCTAATATGCGATGTTTCAACCGGCCGACCTCGCCCGTTAGTACCAGCTACATGGCGCCGCCGCATTTTTGACGCAATTCACTCCCTCGCACACCCAGGTGTGCGCGCCTCGGTTAAAATGGTCGCCGAAAAGTTTGTGTGGCCAGGCCTGCGCAAAAACGTAAAAGAATGGGCAAAAACTTGCATTTCTTGTCAACGCGCCAAAATACACAGACACACAAAAGCCCCTCTGGAGCCTTTTCCAATCCCTGCTAGAAGGTTCGACCACGTTCATGTCGATCTTGTGGGGCCACTACCTTCCTCCCAAGGTTTCACACACCTGTTAACAATGATAGACCGCACCACACGCTGGCCAGAGGCAGTCCCTCTAGCGGCAACCACAGCGGAGGAAGTCGCTCGCGTTTTTTTGACAAACTGGGTGGCATGTTTCGGCATCCCATCGGACATCACGTTTATTACTTTATTTTATTTTATTAGTCCTGCATCTGGCTGTGGTTATGTGACAGGAGCACCAGGTCGACAGCAAAGTTGAGGTCATCCAGCTGCATCCAGAGTGTCCACTGTATCCCATTTTTTCTGCCGGTTGTCGTAATCTTCATGATGTAATTGATGACCAAGAGGAAAAGGAACGGTGACAGCAAGCACCCCTGGTGGACTTCGGTCTTAACCTCTGATAGAAAAATTCCATTTAATCTACATTATTATTGCTATTAATAATGTATTATTATATTTGAGAAGTATCATGCCTTTCATATGCCATGTTTAATGTTTATATATGCATTCCATATAGGATAAATTCATATATTCTTGGCATGTTTCTGTGAGCAATTATTGGCCTTCAGACAATTCAGTACAGGATCAGTACATGCGTAAGGAATGATCTAAGCTACTCTTATAACCTCTTCGACATGTCCTGTTTTGGGTCACAGGAATGCACAGGAACTCCTCAGCCTGTATAGATCAGTGGTAGAGATTAGGTATATGGACATTCTGTTAGTTTTATGGACCTCATGTCTCCAGTGTCTGTGACGTTTCCCCAGATAAGCTTTGATTATCAGGACTGTCCCGCTCTGTTCCTCCCCTTATCCTCATCCTCCCTCTCCTTTCTTCTACCTATATATATCAGACCTAAAGAATGAATTCTTTGGAGATTCTAGGTGTGCCTGAATGCCATACTTTGTAATCTCTCCCTCAAATGGCCATTGAGGTTAAACCGGATATCTATTTTTATAATAAATGTACATAAATCCAACTTTCCGCCTGATTATTTGACTTTGAATAATTTAAGCTCAAAATTATTCTAACATTTTGGCGCTCCGAACAGCGGATCCACATATCTCCGTCTTTCCGGCACCTCTGCTTGATTTCAGCAAGTGCACAGCTGATAAAAAGACCTTCCCAGGCTGAGTAAAAAAAAGCTCAGTGTTACTGCAGTGAAGGCATTTCGAACCAGGGCACTGGAACTGACTGGGTGATGGATCTGAGAATCCTACAGGTGGCTTGGATGTAAGTATATTTGTTGTTGTTGTTTATGGATAAAAGATAGTGAGATTGCTCGGACCGGTTGGACACCGCGGATACTGCTTAAGTTCATTATTGCGACCTAATCGCTGGGTTTCCCCTGCCCATGGTGAACTATATTGCAAGACCCCTGGAGAGGAATAAAATTTCCTCTGTCACGGTGAGCGTTATCGCAAGATTCCGGGGAGGACCCCAGGATTCGTCGCTCTCTGAACTTTCTGTCGGTGCGGTGGAGGTGTCGGAAGTTGCGTGCAAGTAGGGCAGATTCGTGCCCCTAGCCACGACTGCTTTATTGCTTAAAAACTAAGCTCTCAGCATATTGTTGGAGGGTTACGTGACCCAAAAAAGTAGATTCTCAGGGACAGATTCGTGCCTTTTGGCCACATCTGCTTATTGTCCAGGTGTCTGGACTTTCAGCATTTCATGGGAAGGTTACGTGACCCTGAAGAAAAGTTTTTTTTTCATGGAAGAATCGTGCCTTCTTACTGCATGTACTTATTGTCCGATCTCGGGACCCTAGGCGCTGCGGGAGGTTTACGTGACCGTTGAAAATACTGGTAGATTTTATTTTGAAAGTTTGTTGAAGCGCTGGATAAAAGTTACTGCAGTCTGATTTGTTTTTGTCTCTGTGTCTCGTGAAATCTGCTCTGTTGTGAAAAAGTGACAGGGTTCTTGGTGGAGGCGGAAAGAGCAGGTTGCACAAGACTGTTAAATTGTTGTTTGTGATTTTTTCTGGTATTTGTGGAGCATAAAAGACTTGGTTAATTGTTTATTATCCTTTTGGGAAATGATTAAAATTGTGGATGTTTGCAAATTATACTTTTGGGTGAGAAATTCTATTGTGTTTTCATTGCGGTAGGGAAAAAAGTTGACATGAGAATGTTGGGTTGCCAGATTTGTTTTTTCAAGTATTTGGCGTTGCCATTTCAAGCTTGTTTTAAGGCTATCGTTCTGTTACTCTAAGTAAACAGCTGCCCGGAAGTAACCTTGGAGAGATAACAGAACTGCGCTGTGTGCGTGTATGTGTGGGCCCTTGTGTTTAACAGTGAGTGAGTGAGAAGAAGGAAAAATAGGAGTGAGAAGAAAAAAAAAGAATCTATATATGAGTACCCCCTCATGGATCGTCACCTTATCGTGGTGGTGGTGGGGGGTTTGCGTGCCCCAGTGATCCCAGGAGCTATGCAGGGATGGCAACAGGAAATTCTGATTTCAGCTGAAATCTAATTTGGTCGATTGACTAATGGGGGGGCCGGGGGGGCGCAGCCCCCCTGAAGCTGGGAGGTTTTCAGTAAAATACAAGTAATTTAGACTGAAAAAAATGATTAAAAAAATGAAATACTAGACTTAGATAAATCATTAAATTTAATGAAAAGTTAACTTACTTTTTCTTCAAGTTGTCTC
Source organism: Pholidichthys leucotaenia (assembly GCA_020510985.1). Taxonomy (NCBI): domain Eukaryota; kingdom Metazoa; phylum Chordata; class Actinopteri; order Cichliformes; family Pholidichthyidae; genus Pholidichthys; species Pholidichthys leucotaenia. Next base: position 293,414,880 of record CM035842.1, read on the forward strand.
ACTGTCTTTAGTCCAACATATTTAACAGTTCTATTAGAGTTTTTTACACTATTTACACTGGTCACCAAGTCACTTCTAATGTGAAACTTTCTTCCTTTTGGCAGCAAGCTGTGTCAGTCTCTGAACTTTGAACTTCATCTCCTTTTCTGGTTTCTTCAGAAACTGTCCAAGTGTTTCTGTTACCTCATTGAACTTTGAGCCAATTTTCACCTTTACTGTCACTTCGCTCCCCGAAGCTCCTGGGTTTTTATGATTTTTAAGTACCAGAACTGTGCTTACATGACATAAAACAAACAGCTGAATGCCACTTATTACTGTATAATATTGACTTATGTTCCAAGAAGATAGCATTCCTAAACTAGAAAAGCACTCAGAGCGCATCCCTCCGCCAAGGCTCCTTCCGTTTGTCATGGATCAACTCCAAAATGTAATGGGTTTGTGTGCAGGCCTATAGCCACTTGTGGTGAAAATTGCATCAAAGTCTGTCCATCAGTTTTGGAGCATTGTTGCTAACACAATGTGAGAAGATAAGCGCCTTGGCTGAGGTATGCATTCTCAGATCATCACCAAAATATAATGGGTTCCTCTCTAGCCCAAGAACCACCTCTGGTGAAAATTTTATCCAAATCCATCCAGTAGTTTTTTATCCAGTAGTAGTTTATCCAAAAAGCCCTTGATGGAGGTATGCACTCTCAGATCATCACCAAAATCTAATCATCTGTTCCCCGTGCCATTGCACACCTTTCCTGAAAATTTCATGAAAATCCGTCCATAACTTTTCCTTGCTAACAAACAGACAGACAGACAGACCAACGCCGATGAAAACATAACCTCCTTGGCGGAGGTAAATATTCCAACAAGCATTATCCATCACATGCTTTAACACTTGATCAAATCAAAATCAGTTAATTTTATCTATTCCATAATAGAAATAAAATTCCAACATACCATTACTTTTTATAATTTCAGCATTCATTTCAGATCACCAGTTTCAATCTCCATTGAGTCTTGAGCAGCTCATTTTCCTCCCCCGCGCAGCTCAGCTCAAACAGCCGCTGTACGCTGCACTCAAACGGAAACCGAGTCAACTGGACTCCTGAACGGGAGCAGGCGTTCTGAGGTTAAAACAGCGCTCATTACCCACGTCTCGGACATGGGCATAGCGGCCGTCGTGGAGCAATGCGTTGCCGGTTCTTGGCAGCCGCTCACCTTTTTTTTAAGCAGGTCTTTGCACGACAGTGAGCGTAAATACAGCGTGTTCGACAAAGAGTTAATGGCTCTCTACCTGGCGTACGCCACTTCCGGTTCTGGCTGAAAGGGCACACTTTCACTGCGTCGTGGACCATAAGCCGCTAACGTACTTAACGTACAAATAATATACAAATAAAGCGGAATTCGGTGAATTACCGGAAAAATCACATCCCTGAGAACAAGCCGAAATGAATTTTTGACAAAGCATACGAGCCATTTGATTGGTCCAATCGTTTGCAACTATCCAATCGCAGGGCTGTTTACAATACAGCAGTAGCTTGAGTACATCCGGGTTATCGCGAGACTTCGGGGAAGCGCCGAGTGCGTATGTTTTTTTTTTCCAAACTTTATTGAGAACAAGGTAAAGGTACAAAATTATGACATAGATGATGATAAAATCGGCGGAAATCCGCGGATCGGTGGAAAATTGCCATCCCTGGCTATGTTGTCCGGGGCAATTTGCCTCTGATAGGGTCACCCAAGGCAAACTGGTCCTGGGTGAAGGACCAGACTAAGAACGATCCAAAAGACTCTCATGATAAATTCTATATCAAGGATTTAGTGTACGTCGCCCGGTATGGGGTTACCAGGGCCCCACCCTGGAGCCAGGCCTAGGGGAGGGCCTCGAAGGCTAGCGTCTGGTGGCCGGGTTTCCACCCATGGGACCCGGCCGGGCTCAGCCCGAAGGAGTTACATGGGTCCGCCCTCCAGTGGGCTCACCACCTGCAGGAGGGATTATGGGGGTCCGGTGCTATGTGGATTAGGTGGTGGTCAAAGGCGGAGACCTTGGCGGACTGATCCCAAGCTTTCTAAACTGGCTTTTGGTACGTGGAATGTCACTTCTCTGGTGGGGAAGGAGCCTGAGCTGGTGTACGAGGTTGAGAGATACCGGCTAGATATAGTCGGCCTCACCTCAACACACAGCTCCGGTTCCGGAACCAGTCTCCTGGAGAGGGGCTGGAGCTTGGCCTTTTCTGGAGTTGCCCCGGGCGAGAGGCGACGAGCAGGGGTGGGTATTCTTGTATCAGAATCAGAATCAGAATCAGAAAAGATTTATTGCCAAGTACATTAACAGATCACTGATAACATACGAGAGAATTTGACTTGACACAGAAAATGAACCTGCATTTCCAGTGACGCGGCAGTATCAGAGACGCGCCTGCCAACAGGATAGTGGGTACAAGCATAAGAATAAGAATAATACGAGGAACAATAGGAAGGAGCAAAAAAATCATTGATTCAAAATACTGGTTACATAATTAATCAATATTAAGATTTCAAGGGGAAAAAAAGCTCTCGATGCACATTCGCTACACAGGATTCACAAGACACAAGAGAGCAGTGTGTGTATCTTTATTCAGTTCATGGATCAATGTGTGTGTGGTGTTGAGCAGTGTTGATGATAATAAGAGAGACAACAAGGACACTTGGCAGGAGATGTTTTGTCTGGCTGCCGCCGAGTCTTATCTTGGCAGTGTCCAGATGGCTGTCCAAGGCCTTATGCTCGATGATTTTGAAAACACAGACTGCAGACAGCCAGGAGGAATTTTCATGGGGAAATTGAGCCAAATCGGACTGATCACAGAGAAGGCTTTTTATTTCTTCTGTAGATTCAGTACTTAATCCTTCATTGCGGGGCTTTAAATCCATTGTGGAAAGACCTAAGCGAGACCATGATGTAATCCACCTTCCGAGACAGTTCTCCATTTGTCGCTATCAGGGTCTTCTCCAATTTTTCAATTTGACAGATGCACCTCGCCTGGCCAGCATTTTGATAGGTTGTATCCATCTTCAGCAATTTGCGGTACACCAGGACAATCCCAGTTCCAATCAGAAAGATCCTGATCACCATTACCACGAAGACATACAAATCTTCAATATCTTCGATAGAGAGATTAGTGAGACACAAGATTTTCCAATTACTTGTGTCACGTAAATAGCCCGCTGGAGCCGTACCTGCGGGGCAGGTACCTTACTGCCTCTATATTGAAGTTTTCCCCGGTGGACGAAAGGGTTGCTTCCCTGCGCCTTCGGGTTGGGAAACGGGTCCTGACCATCATTTGTGCCTATGCACCAAATGATGTTTCAGAGTACCCACCCTTTTTGGAGTCTGTGACTGGGGCGCTGGAGCATGCTCCTCTTGGAGACTCCATTGTCCTACTGGGGGACTTCAATACACACGTGGGCAATGACAGTGAAACCTGGAGGGGGTGATTGGGAGGAACGGCCTGCCCGATCTGAACCCGAGTGGTGTTCAGTTATTGGACTTCTGTGCTAACCACAGTTTGTCCATAATGAACACCATGTTCAAGCATAAGGGCGTCCATATGTGCACCTGGCACCAGGACACCCTAGGTCGCAGGTCAATGATCGATTTTGTTATTGTGTCATCAGACCTGCGACCGTATGTCTTGGAGACCAGGGTAAAGAGAGGTGCAGAGCTGTCAACTGATCACCACCTGGTGGTGAGTTGGATCTGATGGCAGGGGAGGAAGCCATTCAGACCTGGTAGACCCAAACGTATAGTGAGGGTGTGCTGGGAACATCTGGCTGAGGCTCCTGTCCGGGAGGTCTTCAACCACATTCCGAGGGAGTCTGGAGACATGGAGTCTGAATGGGCGATGTTCTCCACCTCTGTTGTTGAAGCGGCGGCTCAGAGCTGCGTCCGCAAGGTGGTCAGTGCATCTCGTGGTGGCAACCCCCGAACCAAGTGGTAGACACCAGTGGTGAGGGGGGCCATTAAGCTGAAGAAGGAGTCCTATTAAGCTTGGTTGGCTTGTGGGATTGCCGAAGCAGCTGAGGTGTACCGGCAGGCCAAGCGGAGTGCAGCTCTTGCTGAAGCAAAAACCCGGGTATGGGAGGAGTTCGGTGAGGCCATGGAACAAGACTTTCGGTCGGCCTAGAAGAGATTCTGGCAAACTGTCCGGCGGCTCAGGAGGGGAAAGCAGCTCCCTGTCCACACTGTGTATGGTGCGGATGGGACACTGTTGACTTCGACTGGGAATATCGTCGGGCGGTGGAAGGAATACTTCGAGGATCTCCTCAATCCCACTGATACGCCTTTCACAGAGGAAGCAGGGTTTGGCGACGAGGGGGATGACTCGTCTATCACAGGGGCTGAGGTCACCAAGGTGGTTAAAAATCTCCTTGGTGGCCGGCCCCCGGGGGTGGATGATATTTGCCCTGAGTAACTCAAGGCCCTGGATGTTGTTGGGCTGTCATGGTTGACATGCCTCTGCAACATTGCGTGGAGGTCGGGGGCACTGCCTTTGGCATGGCAAACCGGGGTGGTGGTTCCTCTCTTCAAAAAAAGGGACTGGAGGGTGTGCTCCAACATTAGAGGGATCACACTCCTCAGCCTCCCTGGGAAGGTTTATGCCAAAGTACTGGAGAGGAGAGTCTGGCCATTGGTCGAACCTCTGATTCAGGAGAAGCAATGTGGTTTTCGTCCTGGCCGTGGCACATCGGACCAGCTCTTTACCCTCTCGAGAATTCTTGAGGGTTCGTGGGAGTTTGCCCAACCAGTTTACATGTGTTTTGTGGACTTGGAGAAGGCATTTGATTGCGTCCCTTGTGGTTTTTTGTGGGGGGTGCTTCGGGAGTATGGGGTTGTTATGGGGCTTGTTGTTACGAGCTATTCGGTCTCTGTACGACCGTTGTGAGAGTTTGGTTCGTATTGCCAACACTCGGTTGGATTCATTCCCAGTGAGAATTGGACTCCGCCAGGGCTGCCCTTTGTCACCGATCCTGTTCATAATTTTTATGGACAGGATTTCTAGGCGCAGCCAGGGAATGGAGGGTGTCATGCTTGGTGACCACAGGATCTCATCTCTGTTGTTTGCAGATGATGTTGTCCTGTTAGCTTCATCCAGCAATGACCTACAGCTCTTGCTGCGACGGTTTGCCGCTGAGTGTGAAGCGGCTGGGATGAGAATTAGCACCTCCAAGTCCGAGTCCATGGTCCTCACCTGGAAAAAGGTGGATTGTCCTCTCTGGGTTGGGGACAGGCTTCTGCCCCAAGTGGAGGATTTTAAGTATCTTGGGGACAGATTGAAGCAGCATCTGCAGTGATGCGGACGTTGTACTGGTCTGTTGTGGTGAAGAGGGAGCTTAGTTCTAAGGCAAAGCTGCCGATTTACCAGTCAATCTACGTTCCTACTCTCACCTATAGTCACGAGCTTTGGGTAATGACCGAAAGAACAAGATCGCGGATACAAGCGGCTGAAATGAGCTTTCTCCGTAGGATTGCTGGACTCACCCTCAGAGATAGGGTGAGGAGCTCAGTCATCCGGGAGAGGCTCAGAGTAGAACCGCTGCTCCTCCACATTGAAAGGAGTCAGTTGAGGTGGTATGGGCATCTGATTAGGATGCCTCCTGGACGCCTCCCACTTGAGGTGTTTTAGGCACGTCCCACTGGGAGGAGACCCCGGGGCAGACCCAGGACTCGGTGGAGAGACTATGTCTCCCAGCTGGTCTGGGAATGCCTTGGTATCCTCTCTGAAGAGCTGGAGCAGGTGGCTGGGGAGAGGGAAGTCTGGGCTTCTCTGCTTGAACTGCTGCGTCCGCGACCTGGACCTCCGGAAAAGCAGTAGAAGATGGATAGATGGATGGATATATATGAGTATTTTTGCAAAGTTTTGGGGTTTTACTTTTTCAGTCTAACTTTGTGGGTTTTGACTCTAATGTTGCGTACGTGATAAACTATTTACATATTCTCAAAGCCAATATTTTCATTTCCTCCAGTTTTTCTTTGGAAAATGAAAAATATTGAGCTATTTTTATTCATTTTTTTTGACGTATCACTGACTTTTATTGACTCAATTGCCTTATTTCTCTGACTGAAGCATAGCAGTGAACTTTACAGGGAAAAAAGGACACAGGACTGATGATCTCAAAGGGGGTTTTCCTTCCCTCTGTTCCCCGCTCTCGCCATTGGAGCAGGTGGCTGGGGAGAGGGAAGTCTGGGCTTCTCTGCTTGAACTGCTGCCTCCGTGACCTGGACCTCCGGAAAAGCAGTAGAAGATGGATAGATGGATGGATATATATGAGTATTTTTGCAAAGTTTTGGGGTTTTACTTTTTCAGTCTAACTTTGTGGGTTTTGACTCTAATGTTGCGTACGTGATAAACTATTTACATATTCTCAAAGCCAATATTTTCATTTCCTCCAGTTTTTCTTTGGAAAATGAAAAATATTGAGCTATTTTTATTCATTTTTTTTTTGACATATCACTGACTTTTATTGACTCAATTGCCTTATTTCTCTGACTGAAGCATAGCAGTGAACTTTACAGGGAAAAAAGGACACAGGACTGATGATCTCAAAGGGGTTTTTCCTTCCCTCTGTTCCCCGCTCTCGCCAAACGACCAGCATCTGGGACCCAGCCTCGCCACTGTCCGTGCTCGCCTCTCATCGACACCCAAAAGGCGGCTGAACATCTAAGTTAAGTACAATTGCTTACATCTTAATCAATGCTACCAGCATGACAATGATGAAATTAACTGAATATTACAATATCATGCTGTCACTTAATAATGCCTAATCACTGAAGGCTTTGTGTACACATTATATTACATGATTCAAAGCACAGAAGAGGTTGATGATTACTGTGTTTGTGCATGTGATTTGCCAGAGTCTACTATCAAACACAGGTTTTGGTATTTCTATGTCATATTGTTGCTTTGTTTCAATAACACTAAACTCACTTTTTAATAAATGGCATATGCAGTCTTATTTATATTTTGATCCTCAGTCTGTCCATGTAGAAGAGAGGGGAAAAAATAATATAGCTTGTTTTGCTGTAAGGGTTAAAGAACACAGCAAAATGAGAATGAAATTTTTGTATTATCAGGAGATGGTAAATTTATGAACAGAAGAGACAGAAATAGCACAAGATTTCTGGCAAAATGGAGAAGGAATTTAATTTCAATGGCAGACTCAGAGTTGTGTCAGACTGACCTAGATAAGGTGATGGTAAACAGACGGAATCAGACTTCCAAGGACTCGGATGTTTGGAATAAAAAGAAGGAGGCTCAAGGTCTGACGGGTTGTAGGATTTAGGGAAACAGAAACAAACCACAGATTGTGGTCCTGTGCCATAAATTCCTGAAAACACAGAGCTGCTCTGTGACCTTTGCCTCTCAGGAGGGGGATTAGGCCTGCACTTGCAGTTACTTATTCTAAATGCTGCATTGGTTTAAGGCTTCTAATATATGCCACTGTTTTGTTTAAACATAATCCTAAACTAGTGATTACCCATGTCAATTGGTAAAACATTTACTGATTCACCGAATACTTAGCAAATACTTGTTGTGAATACCAACATCACATTATTCAAATTGTGGAAGCTTTAGTTGTAATTTAAAGGTTTTTCTGCTATTCTTCATTCTTCATTTTTCAACAGGAAAGGGAAAGCATTCACAAAATTTTGTAGCTTTCACCAGGAATTAGATTTGCCATATTAACAAGGTGAAAAGATAGGAATTATAACATCACCATTACCTTTCAATTTAATAACTCCTTGGTGACATAGGCAATATGTAATAAAATAATAAAAAAACAATAATTCACTTTTGTTTCTTAACATTACACATTATAATAAACAGTGGGATAAACATTTACGGGACACAAAACTAATGATGATAACTGGAACATTAGCAAAATCAATTTATGAGGTGATAAAATTTGCACTCCTGTTGATGTAAATACTGACGTGCAGACGGGGGAAGCCATGAGGTTTCCCCCAAAATTTTTCTTTGCAGGATGGCACTGACATTTGATCTTTGTGGGAGATGTGAGGAGGCCAGACAGTGTGTGTGTGACGGGCTCATTGGCTGGAGGGAGCAACAGTGGCCACGGGGGAAAGGACCTCTCAGTTGACAAGCATTTTTGAAGCTAAGTAGAACAAATGACATTGCAAATGACATAAAACATAACAATTTAAATGACTTTGACTTTAAAAATGTAGTGTTCATATGACTTCACACTGCAAGATACATCTGACACATTGCAGTCTCACACCTTGCAATGATGCCACTCATCACATAATGGTGTGACAATATCACATTTCAGAAATGTGACAGTAATAAGGAATACTTGTGTTTTCTGTGCTCCCGGTGCTTAGCCTCAGCCGAGCTGGGCCTCGGGACTACAGTCCACCCCATTATTTACCAAGGAATATATGAAATGAGGCATTCCTTGTACAAAATTAAGCCAAATTCTAATTAGGAAATATGTCCACCTTTCCATTGACTGAAGGTGTGTGACACAATCTTTCACAAGAATTCACTTAAAAAAAAATTCAACCTGTCTGTGTTCAGCTGGGCAAATGGATGTGATCTTAGTTATAAATGCTAAATCATATCAAATCTGCACAGACAGCTATATTGCTTTTTCCTAAATGGAATTTGTAAATTAGTTCAAGAGACGACACAAAAGAAGCCATGACTACTGAAACCTCATTTTGAAGGAGCTATACTACTCACAAATTTTCATCTAAATTAACTGTGTGTAATACATAAAAAGTGGTAACACGTTTCCTTCTAGTAAATAGACACTACCCGCCAAGCAAATACCCTGTAACTTTAGTCTGTTTTCCACTAGCCCAGCACACCTCGGTACGGCTCGATTCACTTCAGTATGGCTCGGAATGCTTCTGTCTCCATTAGCACGGTGTTGTGCTTGTGCTGTGTTTTTTTTTTTTTTTTAGGAGGTTTTAGAAGCGGGGCAGCAGCAGATTCTCAGCGAGGCGGGGCCACACTCCCGTGACGTTACGCACCCGACTGAGTCCTTATTTACACGAGACAAAAAAGGATCCAAGGATTATTGCCTTGCTCGCTCTGTGGATTTATCTCACAATTAATTTTATCTCATAATTAAGCTGCAACAACACAAGTCACTTTTGTTTTGAATTAACTGCCAAATGACCTAGAAATAATGAGCTGAAACTTGTTTTTATTCGTATTAAATAATGAGACGGTGGCACACTGGCCTACACCAAATTATTATTTTTTACATCCTAGGGCATTTTGGATGTACTGAATTAAAAAAATTCATGTTTTTCACCTTCAGGTCAACGTTTGGAACAACAGTATTATTATTTTCCGTTTAGATGATGCTACACTCCTTCTAAAGTATTGTAAATCTCTGAATTTGGAATGCCGATAGAACATTCAATTTACATATACTTACTGACATAACGCACGGCTCAGGAGACGCACACACACAGGCTTAGAGTAGTTCAAATAGTTTATTAACAACAGGCGTGAATGAGTGCGTGTCTGCGGGATGTAAATGTGTTGGTGGCGGCGTCTGCTTCAGGCACAGAGGCAGGTGACCGTACAGCCAAGCAACCTTGGATGACAGGACAGCTGGCACAGCAAGGGGCGAAACCCGGGAGACAGCCACCTGGAGAGCTCGGTGCAGCAGCGAGGAGTAGGCGTTGGAGGGAAGACGTCCGCCGCCAGGAAATCCACCTGTGCACAGGGGAGCAGACTGGAGAGAGAAGGTAAGGCTTCTTACCCAAATAATTGTGCTGAAGATTGTAGATGACTCACAACGGTGAGGAACGAAGTCTGACGGCTTCAGGCCGAGGCTCTGGGCGAGGCGGCCTTTATCCCCCGCCGCTGATGATGATCAGGTGCGTGAGCAGGTGGCGCTGCTGATGAATGGCGCGGCGTGACAGTACTCCCCCCTCTAGCAGCGCCTCCTGGCGATGGCTTATCCGGGTGCGCTCGGTGGAAGTCCGCGATGAGCGATGGGTCCAACACGAACGACGGGGGCACCCACTGTCGATGCTCGGGCCCATAGCCCTCCCAGTCCACCAAGTATTGCAACCCACGACCTCGGCGCCGGGAGTCCAGGATGGAGGAGACGGACCAGGCCGGATGGCCACCAATCATCCGGGGCGCGGGTTGCGCTGCAGGAGGAGGGCAAAGGGGGTCGTGACTGCCAGCTTCACCTTTGACACGTGGAAGGTGGGATGGATGCGGAGGGAGGGGGGAATAGCCACGCGCACAGCCACCAGGTTGATGATCCGGGTGATGGGATAGGGACCCATGAACCGCTGTGCCAGCTTCCTCCTCTCGCCCTTCAACGTAACGTCCTGGGTAGACACATAAACTCGTTGCCCAACTCTGTACGCCGGGGCAGGTCGTCTGTGCCGGTCCGCCACGGTCCTGTTGCGCTCCGCTGTGCGTAAAAGCGCATGACGCGCGGCAGCCCAGGTGGAGCGGAACTGCCTGAGATGCGCCCTAACTGAGGGGACAGTTACCTCGCTCTCCTGCGCTGGAAGCAGCGGGGGGTCGTAACCCAGGGACGCCTTGAAGGGGGACATCCCTGTTGCAGAAGAGCGGGCGGTGTTGTGGGCGTATTCAACCCAGGCGAGATGGTTGCTCCAGGACGTAGGTTTGGACCTGGTCACACAGCGGAGCGCAGCCTCCAGCTCCTGGTTGGTCCTCTCACACTGCCCGTTAGATTGGGGGTGATGGCCGGAGGAGAGGCTCACCTTGGCTCCGATGGCGTTACAGAAAGATCTCCAAACCTCGGATGAAAATTGGGGGCCCCGGTCCGAGACCACGTCCACCGGAATCCCGTGCAGCCTGACCACGTGTTGGACAAGGAGATCCGCCGTCTCCAGGGCGGTGGGGAGACCTCGCAGGGGAACGAAGTGTGCGGCCTTGGAGAACCGGTCCACGATGGTCAGGATGGTGTCAAAAGAGTTGGAAACGGGGAGTCCGGTGACGAAATCCAACGCGATGTGCGACCAGGGCCTGCCAGGGACGGGCAGGGGCTGGAGCAGACTCGCTGGAGGGGCATTTCCCGACTTGCTGGTGGCACAGATTGGGCAAGCCCGGGCCTAGCGGGCTGCATCCCTCCGCAGGCCTGGCCACCAAAAGGACCGTTGGAGGAGGCTGATCATCCGGGAGGTGCCGGGATGACAGGTGAGCCGGGAGGTGTGGAGCCAGTGGATGACCTCTTCTCGGACCGCAGATAGAACGAACAGTTTTCTCTCTGGTCCGCCGCCAGGATCAGGTTCCACCTCCTGCGCCTTCCGGATCTTGCTCTCGATGTCCCAAGAGATGGCTCCCACGACGCACGACCTGGGCAGGATAGTGTGGGGCGTCTCCTCAGCCTCCACGGGGGTGAACTGCCTAGAGAGGGCGTCAGGCAGGCCGTTCTTGGAGCCTGGCCTGAAGGTGATAGAAAAGCGGAACCTGGCAAAGAACAATGACCAGCGCGCCTGGCGGGCATTCAGGCGCTTGGCAGATCGTAAATATCCTAGGTTCTTGTGGTCCGTGAGGACCACAAACGGCAGGTCCGCCCCCTCTAGCCAGTGGCGCCACTCCTGTAAGGCGAGTTTAATGGCCAGGAGCTCTCTGTCCCCCACACCGTAGTTCCTCTCCGCCGGGGACAGGCGCCGGGAGAAGAAGGCGCACGGTCATTTGGCGCCATCGTCAGGCGACCGCTGGGATAGTACTGCTCCCACTCCCGTGTCCGAGGCGTCCACCTCCACAATGCACTGCAGTGCGGGGTCGACCTGGCAAAGGACCCGGGAGGAGGAGAACTCCGCCTTCAGCGCCTTAAAGGCGGCAGCGACCTCTTCGGTCCACCGGAACGGGACCTTCGGGGACGTGAGGCGGGTCAGTGGTCCGACGATCGAGCTGAAATTTGGGACAAAGCGGCGGTAAAAATTGGCGAAGCCAACAAACTGTTGCACCTGCTTCCGGGATGCGGGAGTAGGCCACTCCACCACCGCCTTCACCTTCTCTGGGTCTGGGAGCACCTGGTCTTGAGAGATGATGAATCCCAGGAAGGATGTGGTCCTAGCGTAGAATTCGCATTTTTCAGCCTTCACGTAGAGCCGATTTTCCAGCAGTCTTTGGAGGACCCGCCTCACATGGACCTGGTGCTCGTCCCTGGACCTGGAGAAGATAAGAATATCGTCCAGGTAGACGAACACGAAGAGGCCGATGAAATCCCGGAGGACGTCATTGATGAGGCGCTGAAAGACGGCAGGAGCGTTGGTCAACCCGAACGGCATGACCAGGTATTCAAAGTGGCCGTTCGGGGTACGGAAGGCTGTTTTCCATTCATCTCCCTCCCGGATCCGGACGAGGTGGTAAGCGCTGCGTAGATCCAGCTTGGTAAACCAGGTCGCCCCCTGGAGGGAGTGGAAGGCAGTGTCCATGAGGGACAGGGTGTAACGGTCCCTCTCAGTGATGTCATTGAGCGCTCGGTAGTCTATGCAGGGGCGGAGGGATCCGTCCTTTTTCCCAACGAAGAAAAACCCTGCCCCCACGGGTGACGACGATGGGCGAATAATCCCAGCGCTCAGTGATTCTTTCAGGTAGGTATTCATCGTCTCCTTCTCCGGCGCAGACAGGCTGTATAGCCGACCAGAAGGTAGGGGAGCCCCCTGGCGGAGGTTGATAGCACAGTCATAGGGCCGATGCGGGGGAAGAGACATAGCTTTCGTCTTGCTAAATACTATACCCAGGTCGTGAAATTCCGGAGGCACCAAAGACAGGTCCGGAGGTGCTGTGTCCGTCACAGGGGGAGCAGCGGACGGGGAGCAGGCAGCGGACTGAAGGCAGGTGCCCATACAAAATGTACTCCATGCCGATACCCCAGCTGATCTCCAGTCCAAGACAGGGTTGTGGAGGCGTAGCCAGGGATACCCCAGGACGACGGGCGACACAGAGTTGGGCAGGACGTAAAAAAACATCTCCTCCCGGTGGTTCCCTGAGATAATGTGGGATAATGTGGGATATTTTTTCAACAAGGAAAAGTGCTCCGGGGGAAGCTGTCTGCCCCGCTGGAACGGCTCCAGTGGGCTATTTATGTGACACAGGTAATTGGAAAATGCTGTGTCTCTCTAATCTCTCCATCGAAGATATTGAAGATTTGTTTATCTTCGTAATCTTGGTGATTGGGATAATTCTGATTGGGACGGGAATTGTCTTGGTTTACCGCAAATTGCTGAAGATGGATTCAACCTATCAAAATGCTGGCCAGGCGAGGTGCATCCAACAAATTGAAAAACTGGAGAAGACCCTGATAGCGACTACTGGAGAACTGTCTCGTAAGGTGGATTACATCATGGGTTCGCTCAGGTCTTACCACGACGAATTCAAAGCTGCGCAATGAAGGATTAATGTACTGAATCTACAGAAGAAATACAAGTCTTCTCTGTGATCAGTCCTATTTGGCATTATTATTCCCCATGAAAATTCCTCCTGGCTGTCTGCAGACTGTGTTTTTTCAAAATCATGAGCACAAGGCCTTGGACAGCCAGCTGCAGCGCCAGATAAGACTGGGCGCCAGACAGACAAAACATCTTCTGCCAAGGGTCCTTGGGTCTCTCTTATTATCATCAACACTGCTCAACACCGCACACACATTGATTCATGAACTGAATAAAGATATACTGTACACTGCTCTCTTGTGTCTTGTGAAATTCTGAGTGTAGCGAATGTATGTGCATGAGAGCTTTTTTTTTTCCTTGAACTCTTAATATTGATTAAGTATGTAACCAGTATTTTGAATCAATGATTTTTTTGCTCCTTCCCATTGTATTATCTTTATGCTTCCTGTATCCTCCTGCTGATAGGCGTGTTTCAGATGCGCCGCGGCACGGAAATGCAGGTCATTACTGTGTCAAGTCAAATTCTCTCGTATGTTATCAGTGTTCTGTTAATGTACTTGGCAATAAATCCTTTTCTGATTCTGATAATGACTGGGATGGGAACGGTCTGATGAGAAACTCTCCCAAGGGAGGCACAGGAGAGGTGGACCAGGGAGATGGGGTGTTTTAGTGCCTGACAGCGGATGCCCAATCGGGTTGCCAGGCCGTGTGAAATGAAGCTGCCTTCTGCGCCCGAATCCACCAGTGCGTGGGTGAGGTGCCCAATGGGATTGTGGCAGAAACGGATGGGCAGCTTCAATTGGGTGAGGGGACTTTGCCGATTGACGTCCGCGAGGCCCCCTACAGTGACTCGCGGACCCCGCCGTTTGGCTTCTGTGGGCAAAGCTCTACCGTGTGTTGACTGTCTCCGCAATACATGCAGAGACCCAACTCACGGCGGCGCTGTCTCTCCGCCGGGGAGAGCTTTGCCCAGCCCGTCACCATCGGCTCCGACTCCTCGGGGCGCGATGGTGGCGGCGTCGCCAGGGGGCGAGCTTTGGGCAGGCGCAGCGAGGCTCCCCGAGGGCGAGAAGCAGACGGCTTCCGTCCTGAGGAGCGCTTGCGCAGCCTGTTGTCCAAGCTGATGGCCAGTGAAGTTAGCTCCGCTAGCGTTCCGGGGATATCCCGTCCCGCCAGTTCATCCCTCAGATCACTATTGAAGCTGCGGAGGAACAGGCCGCAGAGGGAGCGTTCCTCCCAGCCCAGTTCCTCCGCCGCTACCCGGTATTCGATAGCATAGTCCGCGGCCGACCGGCTTCCCTGCTGGAGAGCGAGAAGCCGATCGACCTGGACCGTCTCGGAGTGAGAATGATCGAACACCTCCAGGAAGCGCCTCACGAACTCGGCATAGGTGAGGGTGGCATAACTGGGTCTCGCCATTATAGCGTAGGCCCAAGTTAAAGCGCGCCCCTCCAGGAGATTCCCTATGTAGCCGATTCGGCTGTGATCTGAGGGGAAGTCTCCGGGCACCCGGTCGAACACGGACTCACACTGCATCACAAACCCCTGCGCTCTGCCGAGCTTTCCGCTAAAGCGAGCGGGGATCGGGATTGGTGTGAGCCGGGCCGGTGCCACCGGAGCTGGCTGGACGGCCGCAGGAACAGCAGGAGCTGCGCCACCCTGAGGAGCCGGGGGGAACGGCTGCTGGGGGTCCAGGCGGTCCAATCGGTTAGTAATTATTACCAATTGATTTAGGATCACCTGTTGTTGATAAGCAATCTGATCCACTCTAGCCTCGAGAGTGGTAAGCCGGTGCGCGAGCCCGCCGTCTGCCGAGCCGCTCTGCTGAAGTCGTACTGACATAACGCACGGCTCAGGAGACACACACACACAGGCTTAGAGTAGTTCAAATAGTTTATTAACAACAGGCGTGAATGAGTGCGTGTCTGCGGGATGTAAATGTGTTGGTGGCGGCGTCTGCTTCAGGCACAGAGGCAGGTGACCGTACAGCCGAGCAACCTTGGATGACAGGACAGCTGGCACAGCAAGGGGCGAAACCCGGGAGACAGCCACCTGGAGAGCTCGGTGCAGCAGCGAGGAGTAGGCGTTGGAGGGAAGACGTCCACCGCCGGGAAATCCACCTGTGCACAGGGGAGCAGACTGGAGAGAGAAGGTAAGGCTTCTTACCCAAATAATTGTGCTGAAGATTGTAGATGACTCACAACGGTGAGGAACGAAGTCTGACGGCTTCAGGCCGAGGCTCTGGGCGAGGCGGCCTTTATCCCCCGCCGCTGATGATGATCAGGTGCGTGAGCAGGTGGCGCCGCTGATGAATGGCGCGGCGTGACACTTACTTTTTTACATACTTTGACTTGTAAGCTTGATCAGTCTCTCCTGCTGCATTTTAAAGTCCAACTGTGCAACTTCTTATAAGTTAACATAAAAAATGTACCCAAAGTTTAGAACTGGATCATGTGGGGCTAATTTTTTATGATATTTCAATAAAAAGAACAGAAAGCTTACAAAAAGATTTCTTTTTTGGTCTAGTTAAAAATTACATTACCTTTACAATGGTTGACCCCTGACAGGAAGATCAGTATCATTTTGATCAGACTAGGCAATGGAATTTCTATGTAATTATACTGTTTTATAATTCAGTGTTATAACAGACAAACCACACTTTCCAAAACAATTCCATTTTATTATATACAAAATATTAAAAGAAAAAAAAAATTTGCAACACAACATGAAGGTTAATCGACATTTTATACACGCCGACCACTGAGTGTCTACACCAGCTTCCCAAACTGGGTCACGACTCGGATGAATGAAGCCGTCTCTGCCAGCTGTGGGTCAGGATGGCTCGGTTGAATAATCCGTGTGGGCTGTCGCGGCGGACACGTGGGATGATTCTACAAGGAAAATGCACACAATAAAATACAGCACGTAAGTGCAAGATATACAGAAAAGACAATAGTTTTTAACAAGAATACATAAGCTTATTTTAGCGTATTGTTCACATGAATAATTAAAATAAAAGCTTTAGTCCACAGTGTGCTGCAATAAAGCAGCGATCCATCCACAAATGAACAGCTTTTTTATTGAATAAATAAACTGAGCGTCTTACCGAATATATTTGCGAAAAAACGCACAATAAAAAAAAAATTAAAACTCAACGTTAAAGGACTCCGATGTCGAGACCTCCCGGTATATTTTTTCATTCCGGGCGACTCCGTTTAACTCGCGCTGCATACGTTCGTCTGACAATGCAGTGAACAGACACTGCAGCTCCTTACTGATCCATGGAACACCCTTATTACGCGAAGCCATTTTTGATAGAGAATAAATGAAAATAGCACAGCAATACACTGAAAAGGAACCGCCAACAGTGGTTGCGTGCTGAGTAAAGGCGGTCGTGAAGATTCTTTTTTTTTTTTTTTTTCAAAAACTTTATTGAGAAGGTCGTGAAGATTTGGTAGATGAGGAGGAGGAGAGGGGCGGTTACAACCTGACCAATCAGCGCCGGTTACGACCTGACCAATCAGCGGCGACCAGTCTGTTAACGTCACAACACGGCACAGCTCAGCACTGCTGTACCCTGCCCTTCAGCGGGGCTGAGAATTGCGGCTGTTAAACCGTGTTGGGGCTTGTGGAAAAGCGTACAAAGCGTGTTGAGCCTGTTGTGGATTTAGCTGTAACATCAGTTGTTATAAGGAAAGAATGTCCAAACACCCAACTTTACCTTCATTTGGCTTTACTGGAGAATGCTGCATCTCAGTTTACAACACATCTGTCGTTCCCGCTGGCTAACATGCGTCCGTCTCTCTGATAGCACTGCATCGCTTAGCACTGACTTCTTCTTCTTCGGTCTGCAGCTTGAACAATAACATTTCATGGCCAAAGGTACAGTACCAGCGCCGTCTAGTGGACAATGTCTAACAACTGCATTGAAGGAAAACACCTTTGGGATTCTAATTAAATTACTATTATAAATAGCTTTTCTGATTAACTATAAAGTGTTTATAATATCTATTTGTCCTATATGTATTTCAATATGTAATAACTATCAACTTATGTGTATGAACCATTCTGAACTATTAAATATTCAACATCCTCCCCCCCAAGAAGACAGTTCAAATATTAACTTCAAAAGGATATAGTAGCTGAACTGGTCTTCTTAACGTCGTCCCAGTTGGAGTGCGCATAGCGCAGGATCTGACTAGTCCATCTCTCCCTGGGAACACCTCTATGATTAGTCCTGTTTTCCATGTTTGACGTGGTATCTTGTCATCTCCAATGAGGACCAAATCTCCTGGTTTGAGTTGTGTTGGATTTGGGGTATGACGAGTGTGAGCCGATCTGAGGTCCAGCAAATACTCCCTCCTCCATCTGTTCCAAAATTCCTTGACAAGTCTATGGCGATATTTCCATCTTCGGGTCAGCCTTTCTTTATTTGCATTTGCTATCTGACCTGTTGTGGAAAATGGCTTTGGTGGTAAAGAGGTAAGTCTTTTCCCTATGAGGAAATGAGCTGGCGTCAGAGGTTCTGGTTCTTGTAAATCGTTGTACACAAATGTGAGTGGTCTTGAGTTAATAGTGGCTTCTATTTCTGTCAACAGAGAAGTTAACTCTTCAAAGCTCAGAGATGCTCTGCCCATTACTCTTTTGAGGCATCCCTTTACAGAGCGCACTAACCTTTCCCAAAAACCACCCCACCAAGCCGCTCTTTCTGCAATAAATTTCCACTTGATTCCCTTTTCAGAAAAATATTCCAGCAGCTCTGGCTCCTTCATAGCCTTCCACAGTTCCTTTAGATCTTGATCTGCTCTCTTGAACGTTTTTGCATTGTCCGAGTAGATTACTCTACAAAGTCCTCTCCGTGAAATAAATCTCTTGAATGCCAAAAGGAAACTTTCTGTTGATAGACTCGATATTAGTTCAAGGTGCACTGCACGTGTAACTGCACAGGTGAAAAGTGCTATGTATGCTTTCTCTGCAGAATTCTTGGACTTTACAAACAGTGGGCCTGCAAAGTCAACACCTGTGACTTCAAACGGCGGTGCTTCAGTAACTCTGTCTTTGGGAAGAGGTGCAGCTGTTTGCTGTGCTGCTTTTACTTTGAATCTTTTACAGATAGTACAGTCTGAAATGCATTTTTTGACTAACTGTCTCGCGCGTGGAATCCAATACTTCTCTCGTAGATGAACTAGAGTGTCTCTCACGCCTGAATGCATGACATTTTCGTGACTGTATTTTATCAGAAGTTGTGCAAATCTGTGATTTGAGGGTAACAACCACGGGTGCTGCTCATTGAAACTCATGTTTGACTGATGCAGCCTTCCTCCTACACAGATTAAGCCTTGCTCGTCTAGAAAGGGTTTAAAGTCTCTGATTTTTGAGTCTTTGTGCACATTTTCTCCAGTTTTCAACTCTGTTATTTCTCTTTCAAAACTGTTAAGTTGCGCTTCACGTATCCATACCCTTTCAGCTTTTGCCATTTCCTCTGCTGTTAGTTCTCCCCTTTGTCTTTGCTTTGAATGACAGTTGTGGAGAAATCTTTGAATCCATGCAGTTACTCTTAGTACAGTCTGTAGTTTGCTGTATTTGTCCAGCTGTAGCAATGGTTCAGATTGCACTCTTTCACTGTTACTGAGATGTACTGCGACTTGACTTGCCTTTAGCTCAGCTTTAACCTCTTCTTCTGATAGTATTTCTTGTGCTGTTTCTGGCGGTGTAGTTTGAAGCTCCTTTTCTTTCAAAAATGATGGGCCTGACCACCAGAGATTTTCCTCTTTCAACCTTGATGCGGACTGACCTCTTGTGGTGAGATCAGCTGGGTTCACCTTTCCATTACAATGTGTCCATAGTTCTGGTGGTGTCAAAGTTTGTATCTCCATCACTCTGTTGGCAACAAACTGTTTCCATTTCTTTGATGAACTGCGAATCCAGTGAATCACTATCATGGAGTCTGACCACATTCTGAGTTGAGTGATCTGCATATTCAGTGCCTTCAAAAGGTTATTTGCCAACCTTGCTCCAATCACAGCTCCCATCAGTTCCAAGCGTGGCAGTGTGATTGTTTTGATTGGTGCCACTCTTGACTTGGATGCAACGAGCGCAGTAACAGTCTCTCCTTCTGTTGTTTGTCCTTGTAGATACGCAACTGCGCCATATGCCTTTTCGCTTGCATCTGTGAAGACATGGAGAACTTGTGATTTATCTGACAGCTTTTCTGTTCCATACCACCGCGGAATGACTATTTGGTGGATCTGAGGAAGCTCCATGCACCACTGCTGCCATGCCTGTGAAAGGTCTGGAGGCAGCTCGTCGTCCCAGCTCAGGCCCCGTCGCCACATTTCCTGAAACAGACATTTAACTCGAATGGTAAATGGCGTTAGGAACCCTATAGGATCAAAGATTCTGGCGGATGATCTCAAAACACTCCTCTTTGTGTTTTCCTTTCCTTTTAGAATGTTCATCAAATGTTTGAGGTCAAAGGCAAAGTCATCTGTGTCCGGTCTCCACACCAAACCAAGCACCTTCAACACACCTCCATGTGTTTCTGTTTCTTGTGTGAAATCAAGCTTGCTGTTTGACCACTTGGTTTTCAGTTCAAGGGAGTTTGTTATCCACTTACAGAGGTTCATGTTGGCAGCAGCCAGTATTTCTCTTGCTCCTGTAGTAAGTCTGTATGCCTCGTCTGAGTTACTTGAGCTAGCGATCAGATCATCCACATAAAGTGAGTCTCTCATTAGTTTTACCGTGTCTGGTTGGTTAGCTTCATATTTCTCCAGATGATGTCTGATAGTGGCTGCAAGTAAAAATGGACTTGAAGTTACTCCAAACACAACACGTGCCATTCTCATTATACGCGTGTTGGTGCCTTCAACATCTGGGGGTCCTGTAAGCCACAAAAATCTCACAGCATCTCTGTCACTTTCAGTTATAGATATCTGAAGGAAAGCTTTAGTAATGTCTGCTGTGAAAGCTACAGGATTTTGTCTGAATCTGATCAAAATGCTCATGAGGTCAGCATTCAGGTTTGGGCCAGGTAATAAACAGTCATTTAAAGAGGAACAACCTTCTTCATGTGACGAAGCATCAAACACTACCCTTAACTTGGTAGTTACTTTGTCCTCTCTGATTACAGCATGATGAGGTAAGTAGTAGGTTACATTCTCTGTCTCTGCTGAATGACTGCTCTGTGGCACATCTTCACATATTCCTTGTTCTGTGTAATCCTCTATTACATCGTTGTATCTTTTAAACAGTGTCACGTCAGATTTCAGCTTTCTTTTCAGGGTTTCAAACCTCTTTTGTGCAACCTTCTTGTTGTCTGAGAGTTCGGGTGTGTCTTGGCGCCATGGCAACGCCACTTCATATCTCCCATTAATGAATCTGACTGACCTGTCAAAGCTCTCCTTGGCTTTCTCGTCATCAGGTGTTTCCTCACCTTTAGTAGTGATGCCCAGCGACTCGATCTCCCAAAATGCTCTTAGCTGGTTTGAGATCTCCACTGAGTCTTCACTGAGTCCAATGTGCATACATGTTGCTTCATTCATACTGGACATGACAACTGGTCCTTGCACTGCCCAGCCGAATCTGGTTTCTACGGCAACCAAAGCATCTGACAGTCTCTCAGTTTTACCTGTAACTACTCTCCAGTAGTAATCTGCTCCGATCAGTACTGATAGCTCCAAACCATCTTTGTCTCCCGCTGACACATCTGCTACTGGTAGCCCTTTTTTCTCCAGCTGCCGTTGGATGTGTTCACTGGGGACTTTCATGACTGCAGTACAAAGCTGTGGGGTTTGAACAGCTTCAATCTCGATTTTCTGATCTTTGTTTCTCACATTCTCCAGGACTAGTTTTATGACATTGCATTTTGTGGTCACTGGGTTTTTTGAGCCAAACGTGTGAAGGTTTAATGTCTCTTGTTTTAGTATTGGCAGTTTTAAATCTTTCACTTGTTTCTCATGGACAAAACTCCGTTGGCTTCCTCCATCAATTAAGCAACGCACAATCTTCTTTCCTCCAGGTCCTTCAATCCTTGCTCTCACAGTTTGCAATAGTACTGTTTCACATTTTTCTGGGGTTGGTTTGGCTGCATATGGAAACACTGAGGAGACCACTGCATCACTCGTGTTTTCAGCAGCATCTGTCCTTTCTATTGGTTGCTCACTTCTGTCACACACAACAGCATGATGTCTTCTTCCACAATCAGTGCATGTCACATTTTTGGATCTACAGTCTCGAGCAAGATGTCTGGGTTTTAGGCATATGAAGCACCTTCCCGTTTTCTTTAGCTTTTCTTTCCTGCTTGTGACTGTGTCTTCAGTGCACTGTTCTGACTTGTGGCTGGTACTGTTACAGAATATGCAACTGTGCACAAATGGTGTATTCGAACTGCCTGTGTGGAGGGCTGCAGCTGAGGGCACATTAGGTCCTTTCCACCTTTCTCTGCTTGAATCTGGTCTGTAGTGCTGATTCTGATTTGCATGTGTATCTTTATGATTCTCTCTCATTTGTGTCAAATGTGCAGCACGCTCCCTGCTTTCAACTTCTTGTTGCAAAAACTTTACAAGGCCATCAACATCCCACTTTTGCCCTACATCTGTCTTGCGGGTGTACTCAAGGGCAAGATCAGCAGGAATCATTTTGAACAGTATGGGGCACAGTAAACCTCCATAACTGTCTGACATGACTCCTAAAGCTTCTAAGCTTCTGATTTGTACTTCAACATCATCAAAAAATTGTCTCAAGGCAACAATGTCTGAGGACCTTTTAACTGGACTTAGATTTAGTAACTTAGACATGTGTGCACTTACAATGAGCTCTTTCCTTCCAAATCTTTGCTTAAGCATGTCTACTGCAGCATCATAGTTCATGTCAGTTACCTTCAGCCCTGCGACGGCGCGTGCAGCTGGCCCGATGAGATATGACTTCAAGTAAGTGAACTTTTCAGTTTTGCTCAAATCTGGATTTTGGTGAATTGCATTTTCGAATTGGTCCCAAAACTCCTGCCACATGCACACTTCTCTGCTGTATTTGTTTATTGAGAGCTTGGGTAGCTTTACCGAGGGTCTGCTTGTATTTGACCATGTACTCACGTCACTCAGCCGATGTGGATTCGCTGATACGGTGGCGTCTCTTGCCTGTTCTTGTTGCTGTAAGGCAGCCCGTTCAATTGCTCTCTCTGCCCGCGTCCTCCATAAATTTGTGTTGTCCTGATACTCAAGTGTCCGCACCATGTCCGCATCTAACTCGTCCAAAGGGATCTCCTGCTCTATATCTGGTTCAATGTCTTGCAGGCCTTTCTCTTTCTGTGACAACATGGCTAACAGCTCCCGCAAACGGTCACTGTTTATATCAGTCTTACTTATTTCATCTTGTATAATTTGCAGCAGCTTTGTAACGGACGTCCGCAGCACGGTCCGTTTCTGTTTTAGCCTTTGAAGTCGCTCCGCCATTTTTTCCTTTCGTCTCCGTGTTGTTACAGCTATCGGCTTAATCCCAACAACGTTCTCTCTTCACTTTTCCCGCTTCCAGCTTCCGGTTCCCGGGTTTCGGCACCAAAAAATATGTTGTGGATTTAGCTGTAACATCAGTTGTTATAAGGAAAGAATGTCCAAACACCCAACTTTACCTTCATTTGGCTTTACTGGAGAATGCTGCATCTCAGTTTACAACACATCTGTCGTTCCCGCTGGCTAACATGCGTCCGTCTCTCTGATAGCACTGCATCGCTTAGCACTGACTTCTTCTTCTTCGGTCTGCAGCTTGAACAATAACATTTCATGGCCAAAGGTACAGTACCAGCGCCGTCTAGTGGACAATGTCTAACGACTGCATTGAAGGAAAACACCTTTGGGATTCTAATTAAATTACTATTATAAATAGCTTTTCTGATTAACTATAAAGTGTTTATAATATCTATTTGTCCTATATGTATTTCAATATGTAATAACTATCAACTTATGTGTATGAACCATTCTGAACTATTAAATATTCAACAGAGCCGTCCCATGTCGCGCTAAAGCGTGCTAGTGGAAAAGGCCCTTTTGATGCATGTGCGTCTCCATGCACCAAAGGGGGGGGGAACCAAAGAAATTAATTAGCAAAAAAAAAAAAAATTAACAATCCTCATAAAAATAGATAGTACATAAAAATTATCAATAAATGATCAATAGTGTAGAGAAAAATACAGATGAAACTGCTTGGTAATGAAATCACAACATTCAATAGGAAAAGTTAAAATTTACATCAATAAATTTTTAGATTTTTAAGAAAATATCTGCAGATTATTGTAAAAGAAATATCATGTTTATGAGAAACAAGGTAAACTGATAAGGAAGAAAACCATGCAAATTTATTTATTTTATTTATAATTGAGCAACATGGCGGCCGGGATGGTCACACTTTTTCAGTGCTGAGACAAAGTTGCTCATTTTGCCATTAAAATAACTAACGAACAGTGATCGGCATTTGTGACGCACACGCATGGGCTGAATTTCCACCTTCGTTGAAATACCCCTTTAATCGCCTTTCACCGGGCACTGTGAGTAAACTGATTAGCGTTTCTTTTTGTGGTTCGCTGCTACGCTTTACCCGAAGCGTTTGCTAAACTAACGCTAGTCGTAGCACCTAACACTGACACGAAGCGACTCTGTCCCCGGTGATTGGGGCTCGCCGGAGGAACTAACCGAGGCAACAGTTGGACGGGAGCCGGATCGGAGTTCGGGTGCAGCGGTGGTGGGAGACGGGGACCAGTGGAGGACCACCGGGGCCCCAGCCAGACAATAGCCTGAGTCGGAGCCCAGTTACAGCGGTGGGGCTCAGCGGAGGAACTACTGAGGCAGACGGCGGTAGGTGGCGGGGCTCAGTGGAGGATCTACCGGGACCCCAGCCGGACAGAAGCAGGATCGGAGCTCGGCTACAGTGGCGGTATGCGGCGGGACTCGGTGGAGGAGCTGCCGGTACCCCGGCTGGACAGGAGCTTGGTTACGGTGGCGGTAAGCAGCAGGACTAGCAGCGGAGGGGGCTAGCTGAGGCCCAGCTGGATTCGAGGTCGGTCGGATGGGATACCGGCAACACCAGCAGAGATTGTTTTACTATCCACAGGTCAGTAAAAATGCCACCAAAGAAGGAGGAAATGGAAGAGATTAAAAAATCTCTGAACTTCTTGTCAGAAGAAGTGACCAAAATGGTTAGCCAGCAGGCCAAAATAATAGGCCTAATGGAAGAAGTCCGAGAATTAAAATTAACAATTCAGGAAAAAGACAAAAAAATTACGGACTTGGAGCGACGCATCGAGGATCTTGAACAATGTTCTCGTATGGATGATCTAATTATAAGTGGACTAGACATCAAACATCAATCATACGCTCATACTACAACAGGACTGAGAGGTGAGGAGGCTCCCACAAGTGAATCAGTCTCCCTGGAAAACCAGGTGCTTCAGTTCCTTGATAGTAGAGATTAGGGATGGGCATAATTAACCGATTAACCTATAATTGATCATTAAGAATTTCACCGAGGAAGTTCATTTTTGTCGACAAACCGTTTTTTTTTTTTTTAAACAATCCGAATGTAGGTTATTAGGCCTAGTGCACGGCCGTCCTCAAACAATGCAATGCATTTAACTGTGCCACTGGCAAAATTTGGGCACCAGGGGGCAACATTACACCATCGCCGTACCCTGGCGTGCCTCAGTTGATACATGCGAGCTTCCGTAGGGCAATCACCAAATCATGAAGAGGTTGCGGCGAAGTGTTGCATGGGACCATTTTAATTTAAAAAATGACCAGGTGTACTGCAATCACTGCAATGCAGCATACAAAAGAAAAAAGTAAAAAGAAATACAGTGATCCCTCGCTACTTCGCGCTTCACCTTTCGCACCCTCAGTGCATCGCAGATTTTTCAAAAATATTCATCAAAAATTCAAAATTGAGAAAAAATACATTAGAACATCACGTATCAACACGGAGAGCCCGCACAACTCAAAATCCACCTCTCTGATTTGCTGGCCAGCATCTCCCCCCAAGAGATCGCTCCCGACTCTAGATTTTGTTCTCGTGTTGACTCGGCTCGGGAATCTCGCGAGAGATGCACTCTCGCGAGATTCTTTTCATTCTCTCGCTCTCTCTCTCTCCCGAGAGAGAGAGAGTGAGAGAATGAACGTACGTATTATTTATATTATTTATACATTATTTTATGTATCAAAAAACTAACGAGATCAGCCTGGAATTCCACAAAGGGGGGTGACGCTACTTTGCGGTTTTTCACTTTTTGCGGTCGGTTCTGGGTAAAACGTCTCGGCCAATCAGCTTGCGAGATTCCCGAGCCGAGCCAACACGATGGCAACACGACATGTTGTGCGGCTCTCCGTGTTGATACCTGATGTTCTAATGTAGTCTACCTGCCTTGTTACCTACCTAAAAATGTTAATGATTAACCGATTATTAATCCTTAATTCTCCCGACAATCGGTGAAGAAAATTTCACCGAATGCCCATCCCTAGTAGAGATATAAAGGTTGAAGCAAATGCAATTTCAGCCTGTTATGCTTTACCCAGAAAAGATAATAAAACAAAGAAATCAATTGTGATGCGCTTTGTGAACAGAAGGGTAAAGAATGACATACTGAGGCAGGCCAGAAAGCTACGGGGAACAGAAGTTTACCTAAATGAACACCTAACAAAAACAAATGCTGAAATAGCACGGCAAGCACGGATGCTGAAAAGACAAAATAAGATACAGGCAACATGGACAAGAAATTGTAGAGTTTGGATCAAACTAAATGGAACACCTGAGCAAGCAAAGAGCATAATGATCAGAGATGTCACTGACTTAAATAAATACAGATGAACACTGATTAAGAAAATTAAGAGACAATGATAATCCATATCCACACACACGGCAAGAATAGTTCTTTTGACATACCATGTCAATGTACTTTAAAAAAAAATAAGCAAAACAAAGAAAAAACTTATGACTGACTTGAGTAGACATCAATTATCCCCAGCTGGAGGAAGTCATTTGACACAGAGTGAGGAAACTCAAACTCTGAAAATATGCCATTATGCTGAACATAAACTACAAGAGATGGAGAATGATATTGATCCTGACAACCACTTTTTCAATAATATTCATAACCATTGTGAATATTACACTGAAAAGCAATTCAAAAGTCAAGTGCAACTAGATGGTAAACTATCAATAATACACTTCAACAGCAGAAGTCTTAACAAAAACTTTCCACAGATTCAGGACTATTTAAAACAGCTAGACAGAAAATTTACACCTATCGCAGTCTCTGAAACTTGGCTTAACGAAGAGCAGGCTCCTCTGATGGCAATAGAGGGATATCAGATGTTTCATATTAACAGATCTCAAAAAAAGGTGGTGGTGTTGCACTGTATATTGATGACCTGTATAGGTGTAAGCTTGTAAATGGAATGTCCTTTGCACTACCAGGGATTTTGGAATGTGTTACTGTTGAGATTGACCAAGATAAAACAAAAAATCTAATTATAAGTTGTATATATAGAACGCAGGGAACTTGCATTGAGACATTCAGAGATAAATTAGTCGAGCTGTACAATAATATTACTAGTAAGAAAATGGTAGTAATTTGTGGAGATTTCAATATTGATCTACTAAATCCATATCAACAAAATGTAATTACAGAGTTCATGAACTCTATGTACAGTATGAGTCTATATCCCACAATAACACATCCCAGTAGAATCACAGTTCACACTGCTACACTTATTGACAACCTGTTTGTTAATATTATTGATAAGAAAATAGAAAGTGGATTATTGATAAATGATATAAGTGACCACTTGCCAACCTTTGCACTTATCCATGGCCACACGGGGGCCAATACAGAAAAAATTTTAAAATCGTTCAGATACAAATCACAAAATGCAATCAGTTCTTTTAAAGAGGACTTGCTGAAGCAAGACTGGACAGAAGTCTATGTATCAGATGTAAATGAAGCCTATGACACATTTATAAACATTGTAACCACTCTTTATGAAAAAAATTGTCAATTAGTAAAGAAAAAGCTTAAACATAAATTTGCCGATAAGCCATGGTTAACCAAAGGATTACAAAAGGCGTGTAAAAAGAAAAATTTATTATATAAAGCTTTCCTAAAGAAAAGGACAAAAGAAACAGAGCAGCGGTATAAAACATACAAAAACTAGAAAAGCACTCGGAGAGCGCAGACCTCCGCCAAGCGCCACAGTTCCCCCCATACAGTGTTTGTGTGTACGTTGTCAGATTCCTTGACCATGAAAACATCTGAGTAGCAATTGGATTCACAATGATAGGATTAGTGGTTCAGTAGTAAAAGCATTACCTCCTTGGCAGAGGTAATAAACTGAAGTGTTGGTGTTGTGTCCATGTCCTGCATCTGCAAACTTCCAGGCTGGGGGTGTTGCAATTGAATGAATGAATGAATTAATCTTTATTTCGAATAGATTAAGAGTACAGGTTAAAAGAAAGTGAATAATATAACAAAGGGGGTAATAAAATCCAACAAGGTCAAGTTAGACAATAGCTCCTCTGATTATACAGTTCAACATAAGTTATCCGAAATATGTGATGGCTGAATCCGCAGCTTATATTGCCCACCCATGTTCCATCCAAGAATTCAAAAGAAAAAACAAAAGAAGTCATGACACAACTGCGTACAACCCACAGGCCAATGGGTTATGTGAGCGTTTTAGATCACTGAAAGCAGCACTGAGGGCTTCACTGACGGATGCCAATTAGGTAGACGGGTTGGCGTGGGTTTTATTCAAAATTCAAACGTTTATTTCAAACTCAGGGTTCATATTAAATGCAGAACTAAAAGGAGTAGAAAATAAATAAATAAAAGTATATATAGATCAGCAGACAGTCGGCGGTCTTGTAACAACAATAACATACAATACTGGACTCAGTATAAAATGGAACGCCACCACTTCCAAATGCTGGAGTGAAGTGTGAGTGACGAGTTGACAATTGCTGATATAAGATGATCGTTACATGGCAGCAACCTTCTCATCAAACTGTAAACATTGTTACGTATCAACTCGCCAAAAGACGGAATGTTCACAGACACAAACATCTTGCTTGCACTCGACCTTCGTGGTACATCTAATCTTTATCTTTATTGGGGTTGCGCTCCGCGGCCAAAGATGATTTGGAAACTTTCCCGGCAGAGAGCTTCTTTTTGCGGAGCTACTATGGCTGACCGGGGAATTTCTGCCAAATAATCCAGCGGCGGACAGCTGGCCGTCTGAGCTTTTGCAGCGTTGCGCAAACACAGGCACACAGCACACTGCCGAGCAGCTCGTTTTTGCGCAGCGCCTATGGCTGGCCAGGGAATTTCTGCCAAATAATCCGGCGGCGGACAGCTGCCCGTCTCAGCTTTAGCAGCGTCGCGCAAACACAGGCACGGTGGCGGGCCCAGCCCACCAGTGTTTTCTGCGTGCTTTTGTGCCTAAAACGTTGAAGAACGTGGAGTTTATGTTGGTCAGACACGATGACCAGCGCCCTCCATTGCGCCTGCGCACATGTTGAAAATAGCCGTATGTCACAGTGTTAAAGAATGCTTTAAAAAATTCCTGTATCCAGACAGTGATCCGGATCATCCCCAAAATTTAATCAGTTCTTCCTTGTACCATTTCCAACAAGGCCTGAAAGTTTCATGGAAATCCGTCCAAGACTTTTTGAGTTATCTTGCTAACCAACAGACAGACAGACAGACAGACAGACAGACAGACAGACAGACAGACAGACAAACAGACAAACACACAGACAAACCCCGGCAAAAACATTACCTCCTCCTGGCCTTTTCGGCCTGGCGGAGGTAATAAGTTAACATATATAATAAGATGTAGTAAGAGAGACTATTACAGTAAAGAACTGGAGAAAAACAGAGACAATATTAAAAATACAGGGACAATACTTAACAGTATTGGAAATAAGAGACAATATTAAAAATACATGGACAATACTTAACAGTATTGGAAATAAAAGCAGAAATACAAGCTACCCAACCGATTTTTCAAAAAATAATAAAACGACTCAGAGTGTGAATGCAGCTTCACCTGCAGATGAATTTAATAACTTTTTTGTTAACATTGGTCCTAATTTGGCTCGAGAAATACCCATTACGGCGCCTACAGGTGATACAATAAGCAAAAACACTGCTATAAAAGACTCCATTTTCATAAAGAACACAGACGAGAGAGAGGTCATTGAAATTGTTAAATTGTTTTAAAGTAAAACATCTACAGACTGTGATGGTATTGACATGCTCTTAGTCAAAACTATTATTGAATGCTTAGTGAAACCACTGACGTATATCTGTAACCTGTCTCTCCAAACAGGTATATTTCCCAATGCAATGAAAATAGCTAAAGTAATTCCGATATACAAGACGGGTGACAGAGGGGAATTCTCAAACTATAGACCAATTTCACTATTGCCGCAATTTTCCAAGATACTTGAAAAAATATTCTATGAGAGAACTGACAACTTCATACTGAAGAATAATTTATTGTGTGAGCAGCAATATGGGTTCAGACACAAGAGGACAACTGCATTTGCTCTAATGGAATTTATAGAAAAAATATCAACTGCCATTGAAAATAAAGAGTATGCAGTTGGGGTATTCCTGGATCTTAAAAAAGCATTTGATACAGTGGATCATAATTTATTATTAAAGAAACTACAAAATTGTGGTATTAGAGGGGTAGCACTGTCCTGGTTATGTAGTTACTTAAAGAATAGATATCAGTATGTATGTGTTGGTAACAAAAACTCACAGTTACTGAAGGTTACTTGTGGAGTCCCACAGGGTTCAGTTTTGGGGCCATTGTTATTCAATATGTATATAAATGATATATGTAAAGTTTCAGAAAAAATGGACTTAATATTGTTTGCCGATGACACTAATCTATTATGCAGTGGAAGCAATTTGGAACAACTTTTGGATACACTCGGAAAGGAATTAGGAAAGCTTAAACTGTGGTTTGATTCAAACAAATTAACGCTCAATTTAAGTAAGACAAAATTTATAGTCTTTAACATCCGTCACAACAACTTAGTATCTAAACTCAGTGTAAATGGTGTAGAGATTGAAAGGGTATCCGAAACTAAATTTCTTGGAGTAATAATTGATAATAAACTGTGTTGGAAGTCACATTTTTTTTTTTTTTTTTGTTACTTATTTGTACCCGTAGGTAGACTTGGTTTGCAGTCTGGTGACAAGCCACTGACTGCTGGTCGCTGCGTGCGCGAGTGCCCTAAACCTACATGTTTTTGGTGTGCGGGAGGAAACCGGAGAAATCCCGGAGTAAACCCGCGCAACACGGGGAGAACATGCAAACTCCACACAGCTCACTGTTGGTCGGGGGCTGGGATCGAACCCACGATCTCATGATCCCCGCGATCCCCCGGCCGAGGGTAAAACTGTGCTGCCACAGTGCTAAACCACTGCGCCACCGTGCAGCCCATATTAATTATATTAAAGGTAAAATATCCAAATCAATTGCAATACTACACAGAGTGAAATATTTGCTGAATCAACCCACACTATATACCTTGTATCATTCATTAATACTCCCATACATTACATATTGTACTGAAGTATGGGGAAATACATATAAAACAAACATATATCCAGTCTTTATGCTTCAGAGGAGAGCTATTAGAATAATAAACAAAGCTGCTTACAGGAAACCAACAAACCCACTTTTTCTTAAATTAAAAGCTCTCAAGTTGAAAGATCTGGTTGACTTTAAAACTGAAGTAATAATGTTTAAAGTGAAGAATCTATCACTGCCCGCAAATATCCAAAAGTTGTTCCAAATAAGGGAGAAACAATATAATTTCAGAGGAACATGTATATTTCAAAAACCTTCAGAGAGAACTACCACCAAGCAAAACTGTGTTTCAGTGCAAGGAGTCAGATTATGGAACGATTTTGGACCTGAATTAAAATCATGTACAACGCTTGGACAATTTAAACAAAAACTAAAGGAAGAAATACTCCAAACATATATACAAGATGACATGTAAAATCACATAAGGATTGTCATATCCATCCTGCGTTGTGTTGTAGCTTAGTTTTTTTTGTCACATTTTGTCTTAGCTTTGTTCTGAATTGTAATCGCTCTTGTTTTATTTTTCTTTTGAATTCTTGGATGGAATATGGGTGGGCAATATAAGCTGCGGCTTCAGCCATCACCCATTTCGGATAACTTATGTTGAACTGTATAATCAGAGGAGTTATTGTCTAATTTGACCTTGTTGGATTTTCTTTCCCCCTTTGTTATATTATTCAGTTTCTTTTAACCTGTACTTTTAATCTATCCGAAATAAAGATTCATTCATTCATTCATTCATTCAATTTATGAGAAAAGTTCCAAATGTCTAAGAAAGGTTCAACTTGTGACATAACGCACGGCTCAGGAGACACACACGCAGGCTCAGAGTAGATTCAACAGCTTTATTCAACAACAAGGGTGTGTGACTGCGTGTCTGTGAGATGTGAATGTATTGGTGGTGGACGTCTGCTACAGGCACCGGGGGCAGGAAGCTGTGCAGCCGGGCAACCCTATGGGAGAGAGCCCAGGGAGAAGGGTAACGGGCACCAAACCAATACAGAAGGATAATGGGATATGCTGGCTTACTTGGTTGGGCAGGTGGCTGGCGTTGACAAGGGCGAGGCCCGGGAGACAGCAACCTGGAGCGCCTGTGGCAGCAGCGAGGAAACGGCGAAGCAGAGGAGAAGTCCGCCACCGGGAAATCCACCTGTGCACAGGGGAGAAGGCTGGAGAGGAAGGTAAGAGATTCTTACGTGAAGGTCTTGCTGGTAGAAAGGGGTTTCTTGCAGCAAGCAGGCCGACGGGATCAGACGGCTTCAGGCCGAAGCCCAGGGCAGAATGGCTTATATCCCACGCCGCTGACGAGGTGCAGGTGTGCGCGCAGCTGGCGCCGCTGATGAGCGGCGAGTCATGACAACTTGTGCTGAATTTATGTTTACTGTGAGACTTAATTTAGAATCTGCTACAAAGACAATACAGATTCTTACTCAATTAAGGGAGCAATGTTTTAGGGAGCTCAAAGCAAAACAATTTGATCTTCCCTGCATAAACCTAGTCTTTTCAAAACCCTTCCATGAATCTCATTGAGCTAAATAAGAATGAAGGTAAAAATGTTTAGAAATTATTTACACACTTATTGAATATACAAAGGCTTTCCCCTACAATAATCTAAATACTGCTATGGTGACACTGAAACCCTTAACTGAAACAACACCAAGATTTAAAATAGCTGAAATGATTTATTTAGATAATGGAAAACATTTAAAGGAATTCACTTTGTAAATCAAATCATGTCACATTTAGGTACAGTTCCTTAATTATTAGTACCAAACATTTACCTAAGAAACCATTTAGCTTACCATCAACAATCTACAGGATTAGTAGAATACACAAATAAGAAAAAATAGGGAAATTGTGAATGGCAAACCCTATTATTGAAGCCATTTAACTTAGGTGATGAGGAAGAGTTTCTGGGTGATTATATGCAAAGAATGACAACTGACAGCAATGTTATCCATACTGCCCTTCCCAGGAGGGACCATGTGATGAAGGAACCGTGGGAGGTGCACCCATCTCTTGGGCGAACCAGGGGATCTGGTCATCACAGGAAACCAAAACTCCCTGGCAAGGACAGCACAAAGGTTATCTGGCTGACCTGAACAGCCGCGGAAAGCGAAGGACGTGGCACTTGGGTACATCTAACGTTTTACCCCACCTGAAACCCTCAGCAAGAGACTGTTTAATATATATATACTGTATATAGTATACCTATTTGGAAAAAAACAACAACAACAAATGACTGTTTAACTGTTTCTCTATGCAAGTGTCAGCTGATGACTTGGTGTCCAATAACTAATAACAACAATAACGGGCTGCACGGTGGTGCACGGTGGTTTAGCACTGTGGCAGCACAGTTTACTCTCGGCCGGGGGATCGCGGGGATCATAAGATCGTGGGTTCGATCCCAGCCCCCGACCAACAGTGAGCTGTGTGGAGTTTGCATGTTCTCCCCGTGTTGCGTGGGTTTACTCCGGGATTTCTCCGGTTTCCTCCCGCATACCAAAAACATGTAGGTTTAGGGCGCTCGCGCACGCAGCGACCAGCAGCCGGTGGCTTGTCACCAGACTGCAAACCAAATCTACCTACGGGTACAAATAAGTAACAAAAAAAAAAAAAAATAAAAAAAAAATAACGACCTTTGCTAATAGAGAAGCAGGCTGTTTGTTTATCATGACAAGAGAAAAAATACAAGGGAAAGAAAAGTGTGGTTAGTGTTTTGTTACCTTATCAGAATCAGAATCAGAAAAAGATTTATTGCCAAGTACATTAACAGATCACTGATAACATACGAGAGAATTTGACTTGACACAGAAAATGAACCTGCATTTCCGTGCCGCGGCGCATCTGAAACGCGCCTGTCAGCAGGAGGGTACAGGTAGCATAAGAAATAATACAATAGGAAGGAGCAAAAAAATCATTGATTCAGAATACTGGTCACATGATCAATATTATGATTACAAGGAAAAAAAAAGCCCTCAATGCACATCAGCGGACCAAGATTTCACAGGACACAAAGAGAGCAGTGAGTGGATCTTATTTGTCAGTTCGTGGATCAATATGAGTGCACTGTTGAAGCAAGTGTTGTATCAGTAAGAACAACAAGGACACTTTGGCAGATGTTTTGTCTGGCTACTCGCAATCGTCCTTGCAATTATCCGAGCAGCTGCTGTCCAAGGCCTTGTGCTCAATGTTTTGAAAAAACAGACTGCAGACAATCAGGAGGAATTTTTGTAGGGAAATTGAGCCAAATAGAACTGATCACAGAGAAGGAGCTTTATTTTCTTCTGTAGATTCAGTACTTAATCCTTCATTGCGGGGCGTTGAGTCCGTCGTGGATAGACCTAAGCGTAATCATGATGTAATCCACCTTCCGAGACAGTTCTCCATTTGTCGCTATCAGGGTCTTCTCCAATTTTTCAATTTGATGGATGCACCTCGCCTGGCCAGCATTTTGATAGGTTGTATCCATCTTCAGCAATTTGCGGTACACCAGGACAATCCCAGTTCCAATCAGAATGATCCCAATCACCATTATTACGAAGACATACAAATCTTCAATATCTTCGATAGAGAGATTAGTCAGGCACAAGATCCTCCAATTACTTGTGTCCCGTAAATAGCCCGCTGGAGCCGTCCCTGCGGGGCAAACAGCTTCCCCCGGAGCACTTTTCCTTGTTGAAAAAATAGTGTCAATTGTGTTCAAAGCCCAGCTTATTAATTCCATAATTTCTTTCGACGGTCAGCAGTTAGACGCAGACAGACAACAGCAAGCTGGGATCCAGTTAGTTGGGGGGGGAAGGAAAAAAAGTCAGAGCAAGAGAGGAGGAAAAGGCGTCTGCTCTCTTTGGAGGCGGAAGTGACAAGGAAGTGACAACCTTATCATCCTCATCATCCTCTAGTAATACTTACCATTGGTTATTAAGTTGTTCCATTGCTTATACACTGTAGAGAATTGTTATGTTTGCTCCTTAATAACACTAACAGTTAGGCAAAATATCTTTTATTGCTGAAATGATGCAGCTACTACAGGCTGTTTAGTTGTTTTGTTTTTTGTTTTGTTTTTTTTTTAAGAGAGGCTATATACAGAAATAACATAGCAAACTTCATTTTGACTCACACCTGGCACAACACATCACTCCACTGATTAGAAACATGATGACACTCCTTACTCTGCGAATGCAAGGCCAATTTCATCAGGGAACTCCTCTTTTTGAAGTGGTGATGTTCGTTTCCAGCTTACAGTGCGTGTCCCCCCTGTACTGCTACCCTGCTTGACCAACGAAGCGAGCAAGTGTTATACCAAGGATCTACATTGTCAAAGGTCACTGAGTCATTAGGCGTATTTGCACCTGCCCAGGACACTGGGCAGGTTTGTGTACCCTGTTTTGGCAACTGACCGTACCCTCATCATGTCGGCAGGGCAGGTGAGCAGGGTAAAGAGAGAGATGCTTTTATACCACATGATGCCATTTATGAAGCATGAATGCAATTTCAGATGGAAAGTAAAGGAGTGAGGTTTTTTTGTTCACTGTTTCTTTGAGTGAGAGTGGAAACAAAATACCTTAGGGATTAAAGCACTTAATTGTAGACTACAATCATTTACAAAATTATAACAAAGGATAGAATGGTCCTTGATCGACTAATTACCACCCGTAGGGGTGTAGGCCCTATTATAGGGGATCATTGTTTTACTTCTATCTATGAAAATGATGCAAATGGTCATATTAATACCTCAGATACTCATAGAAGTTAGTGTTTCTCTTAATGGGAAAGTCTCATTATAAACTTGGTAATGATTTTTATAACTTCAGATTTTTCTTGTGTGAGTCTTAATATGATGATGAGGATGGTGAAAGGGGGGTAATACTGACCTAAGGGTTTTTGAAGGTTGCAATATAATTTAAGGTTGTTTCATATTATTTTCTATGTTATTGTTTGACATTGTCTAAGACTGATTTTGATCATGTTACACGTTTACTCTTAATGATGTATTCTACACACATTTTTAACTTGCAAAGACACATAACAGCATGTAAATTCTTACACATATCCTTATATTAATTCATTCACTTTATTTTACTACCACATTTGTTATTTTTCTTTTAATCCTGATGCTTTATTAAGCATCAAGGGGGGAATATGATAGAAAAATTCCATTTAATCTACATTATTATTGTTATTAATAATGTATTATTATATTTGAGAAATATCTTGCCTTTCATATGCCATGTTTAATGTTTATATGTGCATTCCATATAGGATAAGTTCATATATTCTTGGCATGTTTCTGTGAGCAATTATTGGCCTTCAGACAATTCAGTACAGGATCAGTACATGCGTAAGGAATGAGCTAAGCTACTCTTATAATCTCTTTGACATGTCCTGTTTTGGGTCACAGGAATGCACAGGAACTCCTCAGCCTGTATAGATCAGTGGTAGAGATTAGGTATATGGACATTCTGTTAGTTTTATGGACCTCATGTCTCCAGAGTGTCTATGACATTTCCCCGGATAAGCTTTGATTATCAGGACTGTCCCGTTCTGTTCCTCCTCTTATCCTCATCCTCCCTCTCCTTTCTTCTACCTATATATATCAGACTTAAAGAATGAATTCTTTGGAGATTCTAGGTGTGCCTGAATGCCATGCTTTGTAATCTCTCCCTCAAATGGCCATTGAGGTTAAACTGGATATCTATTTTTATAATAAATGTACATAAATCCAACTTTCCGCCTGATTATTTGACTTTGAATAATTTAAGCTCAAAATTATTCTAACAACCTCCAAGCTCTCTGACAGCCGGCCAGCATGTGCAATCCTGCAGCTTGTATCCTGGTAGATGCATTGGATGGGGGAGATGATCTTCTCAGGAACTCCATAATGCCTCAGCAACTTCCATAGCATCTCACCGTCCACACTGTTGAAGGCCCTCTCATATTCTATGAAGTTGATATTAAGGGGTGAGTTCCACTCCAGTGATTGCTCCACAATGATGCATAGGCTGGCGATCTAGTCAGCACAGGATCTATTCTTGCAGAAGCCTGCCTGGTGGTCTTGGAGCTTGGGGTCAACTGCCTCCTTCAACCGCTCTAGCAGAACTCGGTTAAAAACCTTGCTCAGCACTGACAGGAGCATGATCCCTCAGTAGTTGCTGCAGTCTCTGAGGTTCCCCTTCTTCAGCAGCTTCATGACAATCCCTTCCTTCCACTGGGCTGGTACCTCTTCCTTCTCCCAGATCTTGCTGAAGAGGCTGTGTAGCATGTTGACAGCTGTTTCAATGTCTGTTTTGATGGCTTCTGCTGGTATCTCATCCAGTCCTGCAGCTTTCCCATTCTTCAAGTTCATGATGGCCCCCTTGATCTCTGCCTTTGAGGGCTTGTTACAGTTGATTGGTAGTGTTGTCTCTGCTGGTGGGATGTCTAGTGGTGTTTTGAGGGCTGGGTGGTTCAACAGCTCTGTGAAGTGCTCTGCCCATCACTTCAGCTGTTCCCTAGTTGTTGTTAGTGGGTTTCCATTTTTATCTTCCACTGGGTTGTCTGTCTGCTGGAGCTTGCCTGATAGTTTCTTGTTCACCAAGTATAAGTCCTTCAGGTTCCACTGTCCTGCTGCTTCTTCTGCTTGACTGGCCAGGTTGTTGATGTAATTTCTCTTGTCCTTCTTGTTGCCTTTCTTCACTTTCGTGTCCACTAGTGTATACTCCTCGTGTGCTCTTGCTTTAACTGCTCTTTTCTGGCACATGTTCAAGACGGTTTCCTTCTCTTTCCTTTCTTCCAGTTTTTGGAAGGTGTCTGCAGAGATCCACTCTTTGTGCTGGGTCTTCTTCCTGCCCAGAACTTCTTTGCAGGTATCCTGTCAGATTTTCCTAGTGTGCTGCCATTCTGTCTCTATGTATGTCTCACTGTCTTCTATCAGCTCTTGTAATGGCTGAAACCTGTTGGCAAGGCTGATCTGGAAGGCTGCTTGTTTGTCTTTATTCCTCAGCAGTCCAACGTTGTACATTGTGTGTTGCACAAGTTGTTGAGCCTCTTGAGCCAGAGTCTCACTGATGTCAATAGAAGGTGGTGGTCTGAGGATATGTCCACTCCTCTCATCATGCGCACATCCTGCCATGATCTTCTAAGCTTCCGGCTGATGCAGATATGGTCTATCTGGTTTTCTGTGACGTGGTCCAGGTATCTCCAGGTGACCTTATGGATGTGTCTGTGTAGGAAGATGCTTCCACCAATCATCAGCTGGTTCAGGGTGCATGGGTCTGCAAAATGCTCACCATTTTCACTCATCTGCCCCAGTCCATGTGTCCCCATGATGTCCTTATAGCCTGTGTTGTGTGATCCTATCTTGGCGTTGAAATCTTCCATCAGAATGGTCATGTCCTTGGCTCCTCCTCTGTCTATCACTGCTTGCAGCTGTTGGTAAAAATCCTCCTTCTTCTCATCGTCTGTATCGTTGGTGGGAGCATAGCAATGGATGATGTTCAACTTGATGTTCTTCCTTCTGGTGGTGAACTTAGCTGTAATGATGCATGGATTTACTGGTTCCCAGCCGATGAGTGCTCAATGTGCCTCTGGTGCCAGCATCAGGGCCACACCCTTAGTGTGGGGTGCTCCATCCTCTCTGTGCCCAGAGTACAGCAGTGTATCACCAGATGTGAGTCTTAGCTGTCCTGTCTGTAGCCACCTGGTCTCACTCAGGCCGAGTGCTCCTATCTTGTAGATCATTTCTCTTGCTACTTGGGCTGTCCTCCCTGTTTCATACATCGTCCTGACATTCCCTGTAGCGATTCTTGTTTTTGTCCTGAGAGTCAGAAGGGGAATTGGCCTTGCAGCTTCCTTTCGACTTTCACCCCACTGTGCCATGAGTCTCTGGGGTGGAAACCCTACTTCTCCCAGATGAGTGTCTTGGGTTGTTGTCATTGATGCTTCTGTAACAAAGTGTTTTTTTTACAGGCAGGGTTGTTAGCCCTACGCAACCCTTTTTGTCCTCTAGATGAGGTGATCCATATTTGTCTGACCTCTACCCTTTGATCTGTCCAGCATGGGTGACCCTACCAGGAGCATATGCTCCCGCTGGCATAGCTCTCCAGGTCATAGAGGTACGCAAGCCATCACACCACGTCAACGGGTGGATTATGTGATTGAGACGGAAAAAACAGTTCTTTATTAACTGTTTAGAATGATGCCCCAAAGACATTGCTGAATCAAAATAACCCTAAGGTTATGAACATAGGGCTGAACAGAAGATACTAAAGGACCTCTGTGCTGTTTTATTAAAGGAATGACACTGTCAGGGGCAACAATTAGAGTTTCTGCTTTCTCAGAGTTCAGCTGTAAGTAGTTACCGCTCAGCCACTGGTTGATGTTGGACAAGTAGTTAGCTAAGGAAGTTAATTTGTGGAACTCGGTGGGCTTAAAAGAACAGTACTGCTGGATATCATCAGCATAAAGGTGGTATGACTTATCAATGTACATGCTAATTATCTTTTTCAAAGGAAGCACATATAAAAGAAAAAGTACTGGACCCAAGACAGAACCGTGAGGCACTCCACATGTAAGGTGTGTCGATTCAGACAAAAACTGATTTATAAAAACACTAAAACTTTGGTCAGAGAGATAAAAGGAGAACCATTCTAAAACCACGCCTGAAAGCCCAACCACATCTCGAAGTCTATTAATCAGAATCTTATGATCAACAGTGTCAAAAGCAGCTGAGAGATCCACTAAAAAGCACAACTGTGCATTGTCCAGAGTTGGCTGCCATCATACTGTCACTTCAGACCCTAAGTGTCATGGCTCCCTCTGGGCCATTATCTGCTACAGCTGCATGCACACCTGCTCCCACGGGCTTTATAGCCTGCTCTGCCTGAGATCCGGCACGGAGCCGTCTGTCATTCTGCCTACAGTATACGTCTCTCGTCAGCAGCCAATTTCCTGGCCTCTTCATCCTAGACCAGAATCGTCTCCTCGCCTTAAGTAAGCCTGTTGTTTACTCACCTTGTTAGTCGTCTTCCCCTGTGCACAGGTGGATTCCTCCAGCGGCGGAATCTTCCTCTCTTGGTAGCGGTACTAGCCTCCTACACTCCATTAGGGCCACCAGCCCAATCCCGGCGTGGGTCAAGAACGCTGTCTCCCTGACCGCAGCCCCTGGGCCAACCTGAGCATCCAACGTCCATCTGCAAAGTAAGCCCCAGTCATTAGCCTGAGTGTGTGTTCCCTGGGTCTGATAATTATGTCAGTACGGCTCCGTCAGAGCGACCCAGCAAACAGCGTGCTAGCACGCCAGGTTAACAACTTAGAGGCTCAGGTGGATCAATTAGCTTACCAGCAGCAGGTAATCCTCAACCAGCTAGCGCAGATTAACAACCGACTGGATCGTCTGGACAACAGGCATTTCCTTCGGTCTCCGGGAGTATGCTGGCTCCCGTTAGCTCCCTTCCTAGCCAGGCTAGTCAGGTCCCCTTGGCCCGGCTTACGCCGATTCCCACGCCCACTCGCTTCAGCGGTAAGCTCGGGGAGGCCCATGGGTTCATACTCCAGTGCGAAACTGTCTTCCAGCGGGTTCCGGGGGATTTTCCTACAGAGCATAGTTGCATAGGCTACGTGGCTAATCTATTGGAGGGCAGGGGGCTAGCTTGTGCATATGCCGTGATGGCTGAGCCAAGCTATGCTAATTTAACCTAACGGCAGTTTGTCTCAGATTTCCATGAGGTATTCGACCATTCTGACCGAGATAGCGTGCTCACCACTTGGCTGCTAAATCTTCGACAGGGGGCAGGTCCGTCGCGGACTATGCTGTCGATTTCCGGGTGGTGGCCATGGAGGTTGGATGGGAGGATGCCTCGCTGTGTAGCATATTCACTCGGAGCTTGAGCCCTAGCCTGCGGAATGAGCTAGCCTGCCTAGATAA
Organism: Pholidichthys leucotaenia; assembly: GCA_020510985.1. NCBI lineage: Eukaryota > Metazoa > Chordata > Actinopteri > Cichliformes > Pholidichthyidae > Pholidichthys > Pholidichthys leucotaenia. The sequence continues at coordinate 293,455,825 of CM035842.1, forward strand.
TTTGGAGAAACTCACTGAGCTAATTTCCTTAGCTATTAGTTTGGATAATAGGCTGAGGGAGCGGGCAGCCGAGTGAAGAGCTTCCGGTCGCTCGGGCGCCCAGTTTCATCGCTCCCCTCAGTCGTCTCAATTGGCCCTGCCTTCATCTGAGTCTCTAGACGGGCAGGAAGCTATGGTGGTTGGGCGGTCCAAGCTCTCGTTAGCCGAGAAGCTGCACCGCAGGGAATTAGGATTGTGCATGTACTGTGGTAGTGACGAGCATGAGGTAGAGTCTTGCCCCGCTCAGTCAAAAGAAGGGGTCTGTGCGTCACAGTAGGGGAACTCATGGACTCGTCTCGATCTAATCCCTTCACCAAGTGTCTCCTACCAATCAGATTTATTTACAAACAGACTGAATTTGCCGCACATGCACTGATTGACTCGGGGGCTGAGCAGAGCTTCATATCGGGGGACCTGGCAACCCGACTGGGGCTTCCTTGCCATCCACTTCAGTCTCCCCTAAGGCTCATTGCCCTGTCTAAAGTCCCTCTGGCAACGGTCTTTCAACAAACTGCCCCGGTGTCAGTCATCGTTTCCGGCAACCATCAGGAGGACCTGCGCTTGTTTGTGTTACCCTCTTCAACGTCTCCGGTCATTCTGGGCTACCCCTGGCTTCGGCTCCACAACCCCTCCTTTGATTGGCGAACGGGGAGTGTCATCTCGTGGAGCTCTTTCTGCCTCAGTGCGTGCTTGCAGTCTGCAGCATGCTCTCCGTCAGTGTCCCTGGCCCCTCACGCCCCCCCCGACCTGTCCAAGGTGCCGTCTGAATACCACGACCTGGGGGCGGTATTTAGCAAGTCACAGGCGCTGTCCCTTCCCCCCCACCATCCTTATGACTGTGCCATCAATCTCCGGGCTGGTGCCCCACTGCTGTCGAGCCGCCTCTACAGCCTTTCGGCTCCGGAACGGGAAGCGATGGATACCTACATCAAGGAGTCTCTCAGCTCGGGCATCATCCGGCCCTCTTCTTCGGCGGTGGGGGCGGGGTTCTTCTTCGTGGGTAAGAAGGATGGCTCCCTGCGGCCATGCACCTACTTCAGGGCCCTCAATGACATCACCGTGAAGGACAAGTACACCCTCCCACTTATGGACACAGTGTTCGACTCCCTCTAGAGGGCCTCCTGGTTCACCAAGCTTCACCTCCGCAACACCTACCACCTCATGCGGATCAAGGAGGGGGACGAGTGGAAGATGGGGTTCCGGACCCCAAGCGGCCACTTCGAGTACCTCGTGATGCCATTTGGGTTAACCAGCGCTCCGGCTGTCTTCCAGCGCCTCATTAACAACGTTCTCCGGGACTTCCTTGGGTCCTTTGTCTTTGTGTACCTGGATGATATCCTCATCTTCTCCCAGTCAATGGACAAACATCGGGTCCACGTGAGACGGGTCCTCCAACGGCTCCTGGAGAACAAGTTGTTCGTAAAGGCCGAGAAGTGTGAGTTCCCCGCCAACACGACCTCATTTCTCGGATTCATCATCTCTCACAACCGGATTATCCCCGACCCTGATAAGGTTAAGGCGGTGGTGGATTGCCCCCCCCCCCCCCAAGGAAGCAACTACAGCAGTTCCTGGGGTTCGCCAATTTCTACCGTCGTTTTGTTCCTAATTACAGCGTGATCGCTCTCCCTTTGACCCGTCTCACGTCCCCTAAGGTGGCTTTCCGGTGGATGGAGGAGGCTGCAGCGGCATTCACCGCCCTCAAGGGGGAGTTCTCGTCCTCCCGTGTCCTGACGCAGGTGGATCCTTCTCTTCAGTGCCTGGTCGAGGTGGACGCTTCTGACTCCAGGGTGGGGGTAGTTCTCTCCTAACGCTGTCCCGTGGACAGGGTGATCCGTCTCTGCGCATTCTTCTCACGCTGTTTGTCCTCGGCGGAGAGGAATTACGACATCGGTGACAGGGAGCTCCTGGCTCCTTTCAAGATGGCGCCCACAGCGGTCGACATGGTGCTTCGCTGCGCTCTTTGTTTGTTTTTGTTTGTCAATTGTGTGTCTGCTTGCACTTATACCCGTGAAGAACTTCTAAATATCAGGATTTTCACCCCCACGGACCTCCTCCCAGTTTTTCTAGCCCCTGCCGCCGATCTGGTTTATTGTTTGGCTCGGAAAGTGAGACGGCGGAAGAGAGGAAGACGAGCGGGCGCTCTCGTACGACTTCGCAGGAGAGGCTCGCGAACGGCGCTGCCTGGCATATTTCTGTCCAATACCAACTCTCTCTCTAACAAGGTAGATGAACTGAGACTGCTGATGCGTTTTAAGGACCTCGCCTCCTCAGCTGTCCTCTGCTTTACTGAGACCTGGCTCCGGGAAAATATACCGGACAGCGCGCTGCGCCTCGACGGCTTTCAGCTCTTCCGTGCTGATCGTGACACAGAGCTTTCCGGCGGTGTCTGCTTCTACATCAACTGCAGCTGGTGCTCTGATGTAACGGTAATTTCCAAACACTGTTCTCCTGCCTTGGAATTTCTTGTTATCAATTGCAAGCCCTTCTATTCCCCGCGGGAGTTTGCTTCTTTCATAATGATCGCTGTGTACGCCCCTCCCGACGCGGACACGCGCGAAGCTCAGCGCGTGCTCGCGGATCACATTCAACACACAGAGCGGAGTTTTCCAGACTCGCTGATTATTGTGGCTGGCGACTTTAATCAGTGCAATCTGAGCCACGATCTCCCCCGCTACAAACAGTTTATTAAATGCCCCACCAGAGGATTAAACACACTGGATCACTGTTACACCACAGTGAAAGACGCATATCGCGCTGTCCCTCGAGCTGCGCTGGGATTATCTGATCACGTGATGGTTCACCTCATTCCCACATACAGACAGAGATTGAAGCTCACTAAACCTGTTGTGAGCACTACGAAGATACGGACCAGTGATGCTGAGGAGAAGCTGGAAACGTGCATGGAAATATCTGACTGGGGCATGCTTAAAGGAGCCACGCATGATCTGGATGAGTACACGGACACTGTGAACTCATATATCCACTTTTGTGAAGAGAACATTCTTCCATCACGCACCAGGGTGAGTTACTCTAATGACAAACCCTGGTTCACAGCTAAGCTCAGACAGATCAGGAAGGAGAAGGAAGCAGCGCTGAAAAGTGGAGACAGGGACTGCTACAGGGAGGTTAAATACCGGTTTAACAGAGAGCTGAAGAGGGCTAAATCTCTATACTCAGAGAGACTCCAGCAGCAGTTCACTGCTAATGATTCGGCTTCCGTGTGGAGAGGACTGAGGCAAATCACCAACTATCGACCTAAGGCTCCTAAAGGTCAGGATGACAAAGCCCTTTGTCAAAGACTGTCCCAACACTATGCCCGTTTTGACACCTCGTCATCTGTGTCCAACTCCCCCCCTCCCTCCAGCTCCACAGCCTCCACATTCCCTACTTCATTTAAGGCACCCCCCCCTCCTCCCCCCCTCCCCTTATCATCAGTGAGCAGGATGTGCTCAAACAGTTCTCCAGACTGAACCCGCGCAAGGCCCCCGGCCCAGACGGCGTGTCTCCCTCCACCCTGAGACTCTGTGCGAAACAGCTGGCTCCTGTATTCACAGACATTTTTAACACCTCCCTTAAGTTATGCCACGTGCCGTCCTGCCTCAAATCCTCCACCATCATCCCTGTCCCCAAGAAGCCACGGATCACTGGACTTAATGACTACAGACCTGTAGCGCTCACCTCTGTAGTCATGAAGTCCTTTGAGCGCCTGGTCCTGTCCCACCTCAAGTCCATCACCACCCCTCTCCTGGACCCGCTGCAGTTTGCCTACCGAGCCAACAGGTCTGTAGACGATGCAGTCAACCTGGCCCTCCACTCCATCCTGCAGCACCTGGACTCCCCGGGAACCTACGCCAGGATCCTGTTTGTGGACTTCAGCTCCGCATTCAACACCATCCGCCCCGCTCTGCTCCGGGACAAGCTGTCCCTGCTCAACGTGCCTGACTCCCTCTGCAGGTGGATCATCGACTTCCTGACGGACCGGAGGCAGCATGTGCGGCTGGGAAAGACTGTCTCAGACTATACTAGCATCAGCACCGGATCACCCCAGGGCTGTGTACTTTCCCCCCTACTCTTCTCCCTTTATACCAACTCCTGCACCTCCAGCCACCAGTCTGTCAAGTTGATCAAGTTTGCGGACGACACCACCCTCATCGGGCTCATCTCCAATGGCGACGAGTCCGCCTACAGGAGAGAGGTGGCCCAGCTGGCGTCCTGGTGCAGCAATAACAACCTGCAGCTGAACGCTCTGAAGACAGTGGAGATGATTGTAGACTTCAGGAAAGTCACTACTCCTCTGCCCCCCCTCACCCTCTCAGGCTCTCCCATCACCACTGCTGATTCCTTCCGCTTCCTAGGCACTACCATCACCAGGGACCTCAAATGGGAGCTGACCATCAGCTCACTCATCAAAAAAGCCCAGCAGAGGATATTCTTCCTGCGGCAGCTGAGGAAGCTCAAGCTACCCACCAAGATGTTAGTGCAGTTCTACACAGCCATCATCGAGTCCATCCTCACCACCTCCATAACCGTGTGGTACGCAGGAGCCACTGCCAGGGACAGACTAAGGCTGCAGCGCGTCGTGCGCACTGCTGAGAAGGTGATCGGCTGCAAGCTCCCATCTCTCCAGGATCTGTACATCTCCAGGACCTGGAGGCGTGCTGGCCGGATCATAGCCGATCCCTCACACCCTGGTCACGTACTGTTTGCCCCCCTCCCCTCTGGTAGAAGACTTCGGTCCATCCAGACTAAAACCTCCCGTCACATGAACAGCTTCTTCCCCTCTGCCATTAGACTGCTGAACACTAAGTGACTTATTGACTCTCGTGCACCATGTACAGCAGCTCAACCAGACTCATGTCAATCATCACTGTTTTCTTCCTGCATTACCGACTGCACTATATAGTTCTCCACAGTATCTGCTGCTGGCTAATATATATTTTAACTGTTGACCAGTATCACTTAATCTTATCCTACACTTTATTACATGTATAGTTTATTTCTCTTATCTTATCATGTTTAATGTTGCAGCATTGTACCGAGACAAATTCCTAGTTTGTGTACTACATGAACAATGGCAATAAACCTGATTCTGATTCTGATTCTGATTCTGGCGGTGAAGCTCGCCCTTGAGAAGTGGAGTCACTGGTTGGAGGGGGCCGCTCAACCCTTCGTGGTATGGACTGACCATAAGAATTTGGAATATCTGAGGACTGCGAAGCGGCTGAATGCCTGTCAGGCCCGTTGGTCACTGTTCTTCGGGCGTTTCAATTTTACTATTACTTATCACCCCGAGGCTAAGAACGCCAAACCGGACGCTCTCTCCAGGCAGTTCGCTTCGGATGTGGCAGAGGGGCATGAGCACACCATTCTCCCAGCCTCTTGTGTCGTCGGTGCCCTCTCATGGGGCATCAGGGAGAAGGTCTCGAGGGCACAGGAGGTTGAGCCCGATCCGGGTGGAGGACCCACGGAGTGGCTGTTTGTTCCCTTGTCGATCCGGGGCGAGGTGATCCACTGGGCCCATTCCTCCAGGTTTTCGTGCCATCCAGGGGTGACTTGCACGGTGGAGCTCCTGCAGAGATTGTTCTGGTGGCCGGGGCTTTGGAAGGACGTCACCACCTATGTCCGCGCCTGTCCTCAGTGCGCCACCGGGAAGACATCTTCTTCTCCACCTGCCGGTCTACTTCACCTGTCAGAAGTCTGAAATATAAATCTCACAAATACAGAGTACAAAAAGGTATTAGACTGAATCAAAGATCAGACTTGAGACACGTAGAGCCTTTTAGAAGTTAGAAGTTTTACTTGCAAGGATTGCAAGGAGCAATCACACACACACAGGCAGTGTGAAGGTGAAATGCTGGGGGCAGTCCCGCAGCTGCCTTCTTTATATACAATGATAGTACATGGTGTATGTGACAAACTCAGCAAAAGCAGAACAACGGAATTACCACATAAGCAAAAGTACGCTCTGTACGTCTTCAAGTGTGTATAGGAGATAAATCGCATGAACACTCTTATCGCGGGGAGAACATCTGCTTCTTTACACAGCAAAGACAGAGAGGGGGAAACAACTCCATATATGGGCCTACAACAAACCGGTGCTTCCGGTCAAAAAGAACATAGTTACTCATCTTGATTTGCACACTAAGTGGAGTTACACATCAGTAATTTTTTCACAACACACAGCATAAACCTTTTTAAACCTTCAGTCAAGTATATTATGAAATGATAACATATATATGTACACAACAGTCTTTTGCAGAGAAGATAAAGAAAGTACAGGATATGCAAAAGGTACAAGATATGAAAAGGATGAGTCTTAGCACATAACGCTCCAGCTACACTCACCCACATGTGGGGACATCAGTCTCAGCTTCATGAATCATTAATAAAATGATAACTGTTTATATACATATATACAATTTTTCCAACATTTCCCTCCTGTTTATTATTTTATTAACCCTTTTAATCATATGCAATTATCAGTACAATGTAACTTCAAAAGATTTTCTACATTGACCTCCTAGAGCATCTTGTCCAAATTTAAACAGAAGTACAGTCATCATATTTCTCAGGGTTATAGACAGTGCCATCCTTTTGGGAGAGTGGCATATACGGGCCTTGAACATGATTGGACAAGAATGACTGCTGTAGCATGAAAGTGTGTTGAGTCACTGCACGTGTGATCATTGATCTGATGCAGGGAATGACACACATGAACAATACACAGAAAAGCACTAAAATTATAATAACTGGGGTCAGCCATTTGAGCAAAATCTGCCACCAAGTTCTACTCTGAAACCAATCCCAGGAGCCCCAACCTTTATCTTCATCTAACCCATGCTGTAAGTGTAAAATATCATTCAAATGGCTAATTTTTGTTCTTCATTTAAAGTTGTGAATCCTTGCTCCATTAATATAGTCAGATTTTCTATTGTCCATGCTAATGCATTTATGTGGTGTATAGCTAGAGCACTGCCATACATTGGAAAAAGAGTACCCATTGGTTTTCCAAGAATCCATACCCATCATCATTTGGCCAAAAAACAGTAGGATTATTGCTACAGTTAAAAGTACAATTTTTCCTTTTTAAGGTGAATTTTCCAGCAGCAATATAGGGAAAGTGAAATACATTTCTACAAACAGAATCAAAATATGACACTTCACAGGTCACTTCCTTAGTATCATTGCATCTTTGTGAAATACCCAGGTTGAAACTGTTTTTACTACAATTTTTGTGAAAGCAGATTGGTGAAGTAAACAGTGTAGGATTTACTTTCATTAAATGCTTCTTAACTGCAAGCAAAGAAGTTCCAATCCCAATAATATTAAATATTCTAATCTTAGACCCAGTGTAATCAGTAATAGTGACATTCAATCTATTAAGATACCTTTCTGACAAATTCCCCACCAACCAATGTCCAACTTTATTGCTTGTATTAAACAGACTGAGACGAGAGTTCATCGCTATTGTCGCTCCGGGCATTTTCTCTTCACTCAGTGGAACAGGGATCATGGGTATTGTAGTCAATCATGGGTATTGCAGTCTTGTGTAAATGGGGTAGCAATGAACACACATAGCAAGAAGTATCGATTCCCAGTCCTCTCACCGAAACCACCATTGTCTGGTGCCATAGGTTATGCGTATTGTTCATTGTCCGTGCTTCGTGGGTTCCTTGTCCTTGAATCAGAAAGAGATTACCACCCCACTGCCAGGAGAAGTGCTGAACACAGAGTCATCAATAATTTTGGTGCCATGCTTCCACCTGAGAGAGTACCCCTCCGGGCCTCTTTCTTCACCAGGGTTGAGACGGCCTTGTCCTTGAAAGGACATGCCCCCTTTGTAACTGGACTTACTCAGGGAAACAAGTTAGTTAGTTCACTTACAGGCACCCGTAGTCTTTTAGCCAGGGATGGCAACAGGAAATTCTGATTTCAGCTGAAATCTAATTTGGTCGATTGACTTACGGGGGGGGGGGCGCAGCCCCCCTGAAGCTGGGAGGTTTTCAGTAAAATAGAAGTAATTTAGACTGAAAAAAATGATTAAAAAATGAAATACTAGACTTAGATAAATCATTAAATTTAATGAAAAGTTAACTTACTTTTTCTTCAATGTTGTCTCACTGTCTTTAGTCCAACATATTTAACAGTTCTATTAGAGTTTTTTACACATTTACACTGGTCACCAAGTCACTTCTAATGTGAAACTTTCTTCCTTTTGGCAGCAAGCTGTGTCAGTCTCTGAACTTCATCTCCTTTTCTGGTTTCTTCAGAAACTGTCCGAGTGTTTCTGTTACCTCATTGAACTTTGAGCCAATTTTCACCTTTACTGTCACTTTGCTCCCCGAAGCTCCTGGGTTTTTATGATTTTTAAGTACCAGAACTGTGCTTACATGACATAAAACAAACAGCTGAATGCCACTTATTACTGTATAATATTGACTTATGTTCCAAGAATATAGCATTCCTAAACTAGAAAAGCACTCAGAGCGCATCCCTCCGCCAAGGCTCCTTCCGTTTGTCATGGATCAACTCCAAAATGTAAAGGGTTTGTGTGTAGGCCTATAGCCACTTGTGGTGAAAATTGCATCAAAGTCTGTCCATCAGTTTTGGAGTATTGTTGCTAACACACTGTGAGAAGATAAGCGCCTTGGCTGAGGTATGCATTCTCAGATCATCACCAAAATATAATGGGTTTCTCTCTAGCCCAAGAACCACCTCTGGTGAAAATTTTATCCAAATCCATCCAGTAGTTTTTGTGTAATCCTGCTGCACAAATACAAAAAAGCCCTTGGTGGAGGTATGCACTCTCAGATCATCACCAAAATCTAATCATCTGTTCCCCGTGCCATTGCACACCTTTCCTGAAAATTTCATGAAAATCCGTCCATCACTTTTCCTTGCTAACAAACAGACAGACAGACAAGCCAACGCCGATGAAAACATAACCTCCTTGGCGGAGGTAAATATTCCAACAAGCATTATCCATCACATGCTTTAACACTTGATCAAATCAAAATCAGTTAATTTTATCTATTCCATAATAGAAATAAAATTCCAACATACCATTACTTTTTATAATTTCAGCATTCATTTCAGATCACCAGTTTCAATCTCCATTGAGTCTTGAGCAGCTCATTTTCCTCCCCCGCGCAGCCCAGCTCATACAGCCGCTGTACGCTGCACTCAAACGGAAACCGGCGGACAGAGTCGACTGGACTCCTGAACGGGAGCAGGCGTTCTGAGGTTAAAACAGCGCTCATTACCCACGTCTCGGACATGGGCATAGCGGCCGTCGTGGAGCAATGCATTGCCGGTTCTTGGCAGCCGCTCACCTTTTTTTTAAGCAGGTCTTTGCACGACAGTGAGCGTAAATACAGCGTGTTCGACAGAGAGTTAATGGCTCTCCACCTGGCGTACGCCACTTCCGGTTCTGGCTGAAAGGGCACACTTTCACTGCGTCGTGGACCATAAGCCGCTAACGTACTTAACGTACATATAATATACAAATAAAGCGAAATTCGGTGAATTACCGGAAAAATCACATCCCTGAGAACAAGCTGAAATGAATTTTTGACAAAGCATACGAGCCATTTGATTGGTCCAATCGTTTGCAACTATCCAATCGCAGGGCTGTTTACAATACAGCAGTAGCTTGAGTACATCCGGGTTATCGCGAGACTTCGGGGAAGCGTCGAGCGCGTATGTTTTTTTTTTCCAAACTTTATTGAGAACAAGGTAAAGGTACAAAATTATGACATAGATGATGATAAAATCGGCGGAAATCCGCCGATCGGCGGAAAATTGCCATCCCTGTTTAGCGTGTGAAAGGTGAATCCGAGATGGCCATTCAGCAATACGTACTGCAGTGGGAGTGGGAGTGTCTAGTGTTGTCGGTGGTGGTTCTTTACAAAGACATAGTCTCCAGGTTTCAACGGTTATCCGTTTCTTTCTGTGGAGCAGAGAGAGCTTCTGACAGAATCAAAACATCCCCTGAGATGTTCACCAAGATCTGTGTATTTGTTAGGTGTGGTTAGTGGTGAGAGGTCAGGTAATACATAAGGATGGTGAAAAACACATTCAAAAGGTGATAATCCTGTCTTTGGGTCTAGTATAGAGTTAATGGTTAGTCTGACTAATTTCAGAGCTTCTGGCCAAGTAATACCCTTTCCATGTGTGGTTTTTGCCAGCATTTGTTTGATTGTACCGATACTATGAGATTTGATCTTACTTCTTACAGCTTGGATTAAGTCTTGAACTGTTTGTGCTGTAAAATGAGTTCCATTATCTGCATAAATCAGTTCTGGAACCCCAAAAATGGAAAGAGCATCATTCAATAGAGTTTCACACACACAGATGCGGCATTTGCTGAGGATGTGTGATGAATTCCTGTCCACTTTGTGAAGGTGTCAATCAACACCAACCAATATTGTAGCTTTCCATTGCTCCTTGAGCATTATTTTATAAACAAATGATGCACTTTTGGCATGTTTTTGTTACTTCTTTCAAAATATTAGGACAGTTTTTTCCAACATCCTCATCATTGATTTCCCTCCTGTTGGCACATGATTGGCCATGTGCCACCAGGACAGCTCATCTGTATAATGTGGGGTGGCAGAGCAAATTTTCATCAGACAAGCCAAATGTATATCTAATTATTTACACATGAAACAGGAGGAAGGTCCATATTATTTTGACAGTCTTTTAAAACATCAACATTATTAATAAGACAGACGGTTCCTAAAAGACCAATAGCAGCACAGTGAGTAGCGTTATCAGCCAAGTGATTATCGCAGCTAGACAAGTCAGTGCCATTAGTGTGGGCAGGGCAGTGAATAACTGCCACAGAACATGGTAGCATCAGAACATTACACAGTTGCAACAACTGCTGTCGATGTTTTGCTGGTTTTTCTGTGGAGGTGACAAACCCCCGCAGATTCAAGGTAACAGTATGCAGGTGGCATGTGCTATAAGCATATTTACTATCTGTACAGAATACAGATAAGTTACATTCAGGTTAGTAGCTCATTCAGCTGTTGGAGGTGATGCAGGTTGTGGAATTTTTACACAATCAGGACCCCAGACAACACCGTTACAGCATAAGCACACTTCTATTTTTTACAGAGCAAGCCTGTCGCTCGCTTCTTCCTTTGCTAAGTAGAGAGAGAGAGAGAGCTGCTGTTCACCCCCTCCTTCACAACATGGGAAATGTGTAGGATAATAGAGAGCATGATCTTATTATTTGTATTATCCCATAAATAATAAAAAGGTGGTCTGTATTGCCCAGCCTGTATTTGAGTTATAACTGCAGCCATATGTTTATCCTGGGCACTACAGAAAATGAAATGAAAAGCACTTATGTAAATAAAATTGCATTTATTGATAATTTTTATGCATTATCTATTTTTCTGAGGATTGCTAATTATTTGCTAATTAATTTCTTTGATACCCCCTGTTTTGATACATGGAGGCTCACATGCAGCAAAGTTACAGGGTATTTGTTTGATTCTTTTACTGAAAGGAAGTGTGTTACCATTTTTAGTTTTAAATAAAATTTGCAGGTAGCCCAGTTCCTTCAAAGATGAGATCTCAATAATTATAGCTTCTTTTTGTGACATCTCTTGAAATAGTTTACAAATTTCATTTAAGAAAAACAAAATAACTATCTGTGCATTTTTGATATGCTTCAGCATTGATAAATAAGATCAGTTTGTCCAGTTGAACACAGATGGGTTGAATTTGAAATATTGTGTCACATTCTTTCAGTCAAAGGAAAGGAGGACGTTTTGCCTAATTAGAATTTGATTTAATGTTTTACAAGGAACGTCCCTATTTCATACATTCCTTGGTAAATTATGGAGTGCAATGTAGTTCACCCTGACCCAGCTTGGCCACCGCTGAATCAGGAGAAGCCCATCCCTCATTGCTGTCACATTTCTGAAATATATTGTTACCGCACCATTATGTGGTGAGTAATATCAGTATAAAATCATATAAACATTACATTTGTAAAGTCAAAGTCATTTGAATCAGTACACCTTATGTTATCTACAATGTCATACAAAGTCATACTTGGCTTCAAAAAGTGCTTATCAATTTAAGGATTCTTTCTCCAAGACCTTTGTCTGATAATCCATAGCCTCTGGCAGATCACAGACACATTAATTATCAATCTATTTTGATCCTCTGTGCTCTAAATCATGTGATATAGGGTAAACATAAAATCTTCAGTGATTAGGCATTATTAAATGACATCATAATATGATCATAGTATGGCCTGTAGTCACATTGTCACACGTCAGTCCTTTTTTTTCTATAAAGTGCACTGTCATGTTTCAGTCAAGGACAAAGGTCAGTAATGCGTCAAAATTGCTTTTTTTTTTTAAATATGTAAGCAGTTTATCACGTGCGCAACATTAATCAAGACCCCACAGAGTTAAATTGAAAAAATAAAAACCCAAAACTTTGTAAAAGTACCCATATTTAGACCACTTTCTTGACAGATCAACCACACACACACACACACACACACACACACACACAAAGAATAGATAAGAGATAAAATAACTTTCTCATTGTCCATTTTAACGTTATCCAGTTCTGCTGCCATTCAATCCGTCCGTCTTTAAATATTATGGTCTAATTTTTATGATTTTATTTGCCTCCTCTTTTTCCCAACCTCTTGGGCTTCTTTAAATAATTTGCCGTATGGACCCTCCTTAGGATCGTGGCATTGAGAAGTTGGGGAAGGATTATCTTTTTCATTTAATAATGGTTTGATGCTCGGTTGGTTTTTGTTGTAAGTTTTTCCGTCGACGCTAAGACTGTACCTTCATCATCTACTACACCTGATTCCACACTGCCAGTATTAGAGCATAAACTATACTGAAAATCCTGTGTTTGTCTTTGCAAATTAGTTACACCAGCTTCAACATTCTGGAGCCGTTCTCCCACGGAGTTTTCCTTCACTTCTGTTTTTTCTACAGGTTAAATCTGCCTCTCCCCCGCCCCTCAGGCAAAAGGAGAGAGAGAGAGAGAGAGAGAGAGAGAGAGAGAGAGAGAGAGAGAGAGAGAGAGGGAGCACTATCCCTCGCCCGCCCCCTTTGGGAGAGCGAGGAACAGAGAGAGAGAGAGCACTATCCCTCGCCCGCCCCCTTTGAGAGAGCGAGGAACAGAGAGAGAGAGAGAGAGAGAGAGAGAGAGAGAGAGGGAGCTGCTCACCCCTCCCCTTGCTGATGGGAGAGAGAACAGCCGCTCGCGCCTCTGTTGCCCCTTTTTTTTTTAATTAAACTTTTACCTTCTCACTTACAGTGTTCCCAATATAACACAAATAGCAATACCTTACCAATATAAACCAAATAGCACTTGCAGCAGTGATTAAATATTATCCGGATCCTTCATTTTTCCCTTTTCATTTTGTCTGTTATTGTAATTTTTTACAGTTGCGCGCGCTATGTCCTATTTTTTCTTCTGTTTATTCGTCTGCCTATCCGGTTTTCTAACACAATTCCCCATTTTTAGATGGCCGGGAACGTTATCAGTCCGCCCACTGTAACACTATTACTGCCCAATTTGGGGCTGGGTTCGTGGTCAGGGATGTTATCAGTACGCCCACTGTAACACTATTACTGCCCAATTTGGGGCGAATTCCTTCACCCTACTTATTTTAAAACCTGACCACCAAACAGTTGTGAATCGCCATCACACTGTCTCCTGCACCCCTTTTTATTTTAAAACCTGGCCAGTCAGTAACTGTGAATCGCCGTCACGTTACTTCCTAAGACCACTGCATTCCTGCAACGGTTTTTAACCACAAGGAAAAGTACAGGGCACCGCCTTATACTACCATTACTCGCTCGTCAGCTGACCTGTGGTTCTTTAAAAATGGGAAATTGTTAGGCTTGGTTATTCTTCGTATATGTCTACTACAGTCAATCTGAAAAGGGAAAAATTTGTAACTTACTTTTTAGGCTCTATCAGTAAGGACAGCCGTCACCAGATAGAGCCGGGAGGGAGAGAGTCTCTGGCAGGGTTCCCTCAAGTCGGGTTTTCAATACTGATGGATGTCATCAGACCGTGCACGGATTAAAACCATTGCAGGACGTCTCCTCCCGCTCCACCTGGATCTCAGCTGTCCCGGGTTTCGGCACCACGTATGTCAGAAGTCTGAAATATAAACCTCACAAATACAGAGTACAAAAAGGTATTAGACTGAATCAAAGATCAGACTTGAGACACGTAGAGCCTTTTAGAAGTTAGAAGTTTTACTTGCAAGGATTGCAAGGAGCAATCACACACACACAGGCAGTGTGAAGGTGAAATGCTGGGGGCAGTCCCGCAGCTGCCTTCTTTATATACAATGATAGTACATGGTGTATGTGACAAACTCAGCAAAAGCAGAACAACGGAATTACCACATAAGCAAAAGTACGCTCTGTACGTCTTCAAGTGTGTATAGGAGATAAATCGCATGAACACTCTTATCGCGGGGAGAACATCTGCTTCTTTACACAGCAAAGACAGAGAGGGGGAAACAACTCCATATATGGGCCTACAACAAACCGGTGCTTCCGGTCAAAAAGAACATAGTTACTCATCTTGATTTGCACACTAAGTGGAGTTACACATCAGTAATTTTTTCACAACACACAGCATAAACCTTTTTAAACCTTCAGTCAAGTATATTATGAAATGATAACATATACATGTACACAACAGTCTTTTGCAGAGAAGATAAAGAAAGTACAGGATATGCAAAAGGTACAAGATATGAAAAGGATGAGTCTTAGCACACAACGCTCCAGCTACACTCACCCACATGTGGGGACATCAGTCTCAGCTTCATGAATCATTAATAAAATGATAACTGTTTATATACATATATACAATTTTTCCAACATCACCCATTGCCGGTTCCCAGCAGACCTTGGTCCCACATAGCCCTGGATTTCGTGACTGGCCTTCCTTCCTCCAACCATTACACCGCTGTCCTCACCATTGTGGATCGTTTTTCCAAGGCCGCCCACTTTGTTCCGCTACAGGGGCTCTCTACGGCGCGGGACATGGCGGACCTGCTGGTGCAGCACGTAGTACACCTCCATGGGATCCACACCGACATCGTCTCCGATTGGGGTCCCCAGTTCGTGTCCCAGGTTTGGAAGGCGTTCTGCAACGCACTAGGGGCAACAGTGAGCTTGTCTTCCGGTTATCATCCACAAAGCAACGGGCAGTGCGAGTAGGCTAATCAGGAAATGGAGGCTGCTCTACGTTGCGTCATCGCCTCCAGTCCCTCTTCCTGGAGCAGCCATCTCCCCTGGATTGAGTATGCCCACAACTCAACCGTGTCCTCGGCGATTGGTATGTCCCCTTTCAGGGCCTCTCTGGGCTACAACCCTCCGCTTTTTCCCGAGGAGGAGAGGAAAGTGGCCGTACCATCCATCCACGCCCACTTGAGGCGCTGTCGCCGGCTCTGGACAGCCACTCGCAGGGCCCTTCTTCGCACGGCTGAACATAACGCCAGGACCGTGAATCGCCGCAGAAGACCAGCTCCTCAGTACCAGGTGGGTCAGCAGGTTTGGCTGTCTACTCAGCATATTGCCCTGAAAGCTGAAAAACGGAAGTTGGCTCAACGCTTCATTGGCCCCTTCCCTATTGTGCGTGTTGTTAACCCTGTGGCTATGCGCCTGGCTCTCCCCCCTCTCTCCGTATCTGTCCTATGTTCCATGTCTCCCAGGTGAAGCCCATCTGTTCCAGCCCCCTCTGTCCCCCTCCCAAGACTCCACCTCCACCAGTGTTGATTCACAGCGACCCGGCTTGGAAAGTCAACGCCATCCTGGACGTCCGCCGCTGGGGTCACGGCCTGCAGTACCCGGTGGACTGGGAGGGGTATGGCCCCGAGTGGAGGTCCTGGGTACGTCCGTCATTCGTGTTAGACAAACACCTCATCAGGGACTTCCACCGGACGCACCCGGGTAGGCTGGGTCAGGTGCCAGGAGGCACCTCTCGGGGGGGGGGAGTGCTGTCATGGCTCCCTCTGGGCCATTATCTGCTACAGCTGCACGCACACCTGCTCCCAATCTCCCACGGGCTTTATAGCCTGCTCTGCCTGAGATCCGGCACGGAGCTGTCTGTCATTCTGCCTACAGAATACGTCTCTCGTCAGCAGCCAAGTTCCTGGCCTCTTCATCCTAGACCAGAATTGTCTTCTCGCCTCAAGTAAGCCTGTTGTTTACTCACCTTGTTAGTCGTCTTCCCCTGTGCACAGGTGGATTCCTCCGGCGGCGGAATCTTCCTCTCTTGGCGGCAGTACTAGCCTCCTACACTCCAATAAGGCCACCAGCCCAATCCCAGCGTGGGTCGAGAACGCTGTCTCCCTGGCTGCAGCCCCTGGGCCATCCTGAGCATCCAACGTCCATCTGCAAAGTAAGCCCCAGTCATTACCACACTCTGTTATCAGTGGACTGTGCTAACTCCTGTGCTCTGTGTCATTATAGGGTTGCCAGGCTGAACGGCATTCTGCTGTCCCCCAGTCACGACATCAGCATTATTCTTCACCTCCTCTTACACTACACATACAACGCATACACGCACTCACACACTCACTGGAAATAAATAAAGGATAATTGTATTCACTTGAGCCTGAGCGCGCATTCCCTGGGTCTGATAATTATGTCACTAAGTAAGGCAACTTCTGTTGAATGTAATTTATGAAAACCCAACTGACATTTGTCAAAAATGTGATGTTTCGCTAAAAAAGAAGTGAGCTGTTGTGCTACAATTTTCTCCAAAATTTTTGACAGAAATGGAAGCTTTGATATTGGCCTATAGTTCTTTGAGACTATTGGATCAAGGTTAGGCTTTTAAAAAATTGGTTCAACAACAGCTGTTTTAAATGAGCTGGGAACCACACCTATCAGAAATGATATGCTAAAGATATCTGTTACACATGGTCAAATAATATCAAACACTTTTTTTAAGCAGTGTTGTGGGAAGAACATCATTAGGACAGGACGAAACTTTCATACTGTCAAGCAGAGCAGTCACTTCATACAATGTCAAAGGTGTGAATGTTGTTCACATGTGAGGAGGAGAAACGTCACAGACAGAGTCACACAAATTTGAAGGAGAAATGTTTCAGGTTCAGGTTACTTTATTTGTACCCGTAGGTACAAATAAAGTAACCTGTTTTGCAGTCAGGTGACATCCATATTTACAAACCACAGTTACATTCAACATGAACACAAACACAGGCACACATGTAGCTGACTATAAACATGATAAAAGTGCTCAAGGCTCCACCAATCAGGACATAAGTCAAAGAGATAAGAGAAAAAACAAAGAGATAACAGAGAAGGGTCATATTAAAAAAGTTAAAGACTAGTCAAAGAGGTTAAAAACTCAAAAGTCTAAAACCCAATAAAAGATTTAGAACCCAAATAAAAAACCTACAAAAACAAGTAAATATAAAATAAAATTAATAAATGGGTAACTAAATTATGTGCAATATATTGTTACAACTTGTTCAATTCTTTAACAGCAGCAGGAACAAAGCTGCTTTTGTAGCGCTGGGTTTTACTTTTTGGGACAGCAAACCTCCATCTGGAGGGAAGAAGCTGAAAGTGGCAGTGCAAAGGGTGCGAGTCATCATTTAAAATGGAGGTAGCAATCCGCTGTACCTGTCTGGTGTACAGGGATGTCAGGCTCAGGTGTGACTCACCAAGCAAACGACTGGACCATCTAACTACCTGATCCAAGGATTTCCTCTGTTTCAGTTTTATCTGACCAAACCATGACACTAAAGAAAAGGATAAAACAGATTCAATAAAAGCCTGATAAAACATTGTCATTATGGTTCGGTCAATTTGGAAGCGTGCAAGTTTCCTTAAACAATGCAAATGTTGCTGACCCTTTTTGCACACCCTTTCACAGTTCTCTTCAAAGTTTAAATTACTATCAATAATCGTCCCAAGATATTTGTAGGATTGTACACATTCAGTGGTCTGGCCTTTTAGTACAGTGACTTCGTGCCTGGGAGTTTTCCCCCTAAAGTCAATAATCATATCTTTAGTTTTTGTCGTATTCAGCTGCAGGTAGGAATCATCACACCAGTGAACAAAATCATCAACTACTGGGCTGTGGCCACTCTCACCATCCTGGAGGAGACTGACAACAACTGAATCATCAGCATACTTTATAATGTGTCTGTTGTCATGTCTGCTCCGACACATGCTTGTGTACAGGATGAAGAGTAGTGGTGACAACACACACCCCTGCGGAGAGCCAGTAGAAGAACACTTTTGGTCAGACAATGTACCATTGACCCTTATTCTCTGTGTCCTCTTGGTTAAAAAAATCCAGAATCCAACTCACCAGATTATTACCCAAATCAAATTGTTGCAGGAGCCTTTCAACTAAAATATGAGGTTGGATTGTATTAAAGGTGGAAGAAAAGTCCACAAATAAAAGCTTGGCGTGTGTCCCATTAAAATCCAGATGTTTAAAAAGCATGTTAAACAGAAAGACAGTGGCATCCTCCACTCCTCTGTGAGACCTGTAGGCAAACTGCAAAGGATCCAATGCATGCTCAGTCTGCTTTAGGACCTCAAATCTGACCAGTTTTTCAAAAATTTTCATTAAAATTGAAGTCAAAGCAACTGGTCTAAAATCATTTACCGTTTTAGGACAGCTGGATTTTGGAACGGGGACAACCACAGCATCTTTCCTGATCTTAGGCACATGTTGTGTCTGTAAGGACTTATTGAAAATGTAGTGAAATACAGGACTCAGCTCATGTGCACAGGACTTTACCAAGCGCCCACATATATTATCAGGGCCCCGACTTTTGTTCACTTTTACAGCACAGAATGCCCTTTTAACATCTTGTACCTCAATATTAAAGTGCTGAATGTCTTTGAGTTTCTGTTTCAAACCTTGGGTTTCTGTGCTAAAATCAAAGGAGTCAAAACAACCATAAAAACAATTAAGAGCATTAGCCAGCTCTGTGTCTGAACTAAAACCATCTAAAAACGCGATTACTGTGCTCTGTGCTCTGAAGGCCTGCAATAGTTTTCATACTGGCCCAGGCTGAACCATGTTTCTTTGTTGCCATCTTGCTTTCCAACTCTGATTTATAATTCTGTTTTGCTCTTAAAATTTCAGACTTCAGCTCTTTTGCGGCAAACTGCAGCTCAGAAACAACCCCCTGTTTAAAGGCAAGTGCTTTCCTCTGTAAGCAGGATTTAACTGATTTTGTAACCTATGGCTTGTTGTTGGGATATATTTCGACACGTTTACATGGAACGATCATGTCTCTACAGAAAGCCATGTATGAGCATGTCACATCCACTAAAGAGTCCAAATCTTCTCTGCAGGCCAGTGTGAACACCTCCCAGTCTGTACAGTTAAAGCATTCCTGAAGACAGTGCACTGAATCCTCTGTCCACACGTTTATGTCTCTGGTCTTCGCCTTGTCTCTTCTGAGAGCAGTTTTATATGTGGGCAGCAAATGTACACAGTTGTGATCTGAGGATCCTAAAGGAGGAAGGGGAATAGATTTATAGGCCCTCTCAATGGATCCATAACACAGATCCAATGTCTTTTTTCGCCTGGTTGGGCAGGAGACATACTGATAAAAGTTTTTAAGTGTCTTCTTTAAAGAAACATGGTTAAAATCCCCTAGGATAAAATTTGGAGCCTCTGGGGAAATCGACTGCAACCGCTGTACCACATCAAAGACCGTGCTGGAGGCGGAGTCAGCATCCGCTCTCGGGTGAATGTACACAGTCGTTATGAAAAGTTGGGGGAACTCACGGGGCAGATAAAAGGGGCGTAGCGATACGGACAGAAGCTCCACATCTGGTGTACAGATGCGATCTCTGACCGTGACAGATGTACAGTACTGTTTATTAATATATAAACATACGCCGCCCCCCTGACGTTTCCCCGTTACCTCTTCCTGCCGATCCGAGTGAAGTGGGGCTCGAAAGCCATCAATACACAGGTCTGCATCCCGGTCATGCGCCGTAAGACACGTCTCCGTGTAAGCCATGACACAGCAGTTCTTGAAATCCTTCTGATATCGTACATTCCCTTGAATTTCATCCACTTTATTTCTCAGGGATTGTACGTTCCCCATAATAATGGAAGGAAGAGGAATGCGGTTAAGCTGACGCCTCCTCAGGTTTAATCTTACGCCTCCACGCTTTCCGCGTTTCCTTCTCTTGTGTTTCTTTTCATCGCTGTGTCCATGAAAATCTCTTAAAATAAAGTCCGGCAGTTGCGGCACGGACTCAAACACAGATGTTGCATTATCCATGTTTAAATGCAGTAATATGTCTCTGGAATACTGTATTCTTCTCGGCATGATCGCGATCGCACTTACCTCCAAGACAAAGAGCCAGTAGGAAAAAAACAAGGAGGAAATCCATACTGATGGAACCAGGGAGCTCTTCGTTATCGTCCACAAACATTCAAGGACAAAAACGACACAGAGAATTACGATGAAACACATTAAAAAGCATAAAAACAAAGACACAGATGTCAAACTTTTTTTCACCCACTGCCGGTCACTGCGTGCGCATGCGCCCAGTCAGTTTGCCCTGACATCTCTGATCTTATCAAAAAAGAAATTAAGAAAGGCATTACTGTCAGCCTTAGAAAACACTGGAATTTGAGGGGCAGCTGGACAAACAATAGAACTGATGGTGTCAAGCAGGACTTTAGGATTTTTCTTGTTTGAAGCTATGAGTTGTGAAAAGCATTCAGTTCTACCATTCCTGAAGACGTCATTTAGGGAAGTTCTCAGTTCCTTTAAATGAAGCCTATGTACTTCCAGTTTTGTTGATTTCCAAAGACATTCCACCTTACGACTGTGATGACCAGGTGAGCACACTCCCCCTCCCTTTCTGTGGGAGGTTCTCCATCAAGCTCCCAGCTCCACAGGTCAGGTCATCAGTGCACCTGCGTGAGTGGATGCATCTGCTGCTTCTTCTTTGTCAGTGCTTAAAAGTACCTGTTCGTGAACACTTTGGCACTGGCTCGTTGGGTATAGCTGCCTTGAGTTAGGGCAAAAACTGAACGTTTTTTGGGAACTCAGCTAACTCTCCTTTTCTCTCTCCCCAGGTTGCTGTCATCTCTACAGTGCGTCTCTGGGGTTGCAGTGTGTTCACCTGCCCCATCATCATCTTCACTCCAGACTGCCTTCTCCACCCGGTCAGACTCATTCCCAGCTCCACTCCTCTTCCACTTCCCACCAGCTCTGCCCTGCTGGTTCCTCCACCTTCTGCTGGGTTCCTCTGCTGGGCTCTCTGTTCCCATACAGTAAGATCCACCTTTGTTTACCCATTATTCCAGCCTCCCTCCTCATTCCTAATCCACTCTCGTCTCCCTCTCTTTCAGGTTGTGTGTTACCTCTGGTGTGCATCGCTTTTCTCTACAGCTGAGTGTTTATTTTCAATAAAATTGTGTTTAACGTTACCCCTCTGTGTTGTGTGCCTTCTCTGGTGTTAGCAGCCTGCACGTGAGCTTTTCTTAGAGCAGTCATGACAGCGATAGTCTCTTCTTACAGTCATGATATGATTGTTAATCCAAGGGAGATACTTTTTTTGAGAGGTGATATTTTTAATAGGTGCAACTTTATCCAGGCTATTTAAACAGTGGCTATTAAACGACTGAGCAAAAGCATCAGCAGCATCACTCCTCACTACTGGTCATGGGTCAAATAAGGCAGAAAACCGATCAATAGCATCTTGACTGACTATTCGTCTTTGTGTCCTAATTTTCAAGGGTGGAGGTTCTGAGGAGAGATTTAGGCTGAACAATATACAGTGGTGATCACTCACAAGTATATCCTCAATGTGCACATTAGAAACATCTAAGTCTAGTGAAAATACCAAGTCCAATGAATGGGTTTAGGTTTACAACTTCTTCCAGCAGGGCACACACCTGGGAAAATGTCACACTCTCCTCCACAAACTACATGGTATGATGGTTGTTTATACTGCTAGCCCTCATTAGCACATCTGTACCAGGAGTACATGGGTGGACAAACTCCCAACACTCCGTTTCAGCTGCAGAACTCCTGGTCCATCTGTCTACAGGTGAGTGGTGTTAGATATTAACAATGAGCAGCATGGATGTGATGGTGCAGGCACGGATGACATCATCATTTTTTTTTTTTTCCGGACCGGCGGCGCCACACGAGTTGGCTGCCTTTTGCAACTGCCTTTTTTTTAATCTTCCTCCTTCTTTCTACACCTTTCACTCTATATATATATCACGGACACACAGATCGCCCCAAAGGTCTCCCGAGTCAGTGGACGGAGCCTCTGTTTACAGCAGGAGACGATACAGCAGGGAAGAGCTAGCTAGCACTCAACCGCCACCCGGTGCTAACGGAGAAACTCGACATACCGAGGAACTGTAGCGGAAACGACGCGGGTGCTGGGCTGGAGTTTAGGCGGCGTGCAAGAAATATAAGACAGAATAATAAAGAGCGATGGCAAGAACCAAGCAGACCGCCCGTAAAATCTACTGGAGGAAAAAGCCCCCCAGGAAGCAGCTAGCCACTAAGGCTGCTCGGAAAAAGCGCTCCGGCCACCGGCGGAGTGAAGAAGCCTCACCGTTACAGGCCCGGTGCCGTGGCTCTGAGAGAGATCCGTCGCTACCAGAAATCCACGGAGCTGCTCATCCGTAAGCTGCCCTTCCAGCGCCTGGTGAGGGAGATCGCTCAGGACTTTGGGACCGACCTGCGCTTCCAGAGCTCCACTGTCATGGCTCTGCAGGAGGCCAGCGAGGCCTACCTGGTGGGTCTCTTCGTAGACACCAACCTGTGCGCCATCCACGCCAAGAGGGTCACCATCATGCCCAAAGACATCCAGCTGGCCCGCCGCATCCGCGGAGAGAGAGCTTAGACTTTCTGCTGCACATTCACCAACCACAATGCTCTGCACTGTGTGTCTATATATATATATATATACAGTATATATATATATATATATATATATATATATTATTTATAGTAATATGTACATATGTATACTAGCTGTTCTTGTTTTTTCTTGCCTTCTGATTGTTGCTCTGAGTGTTGCTATCCCTGTGCTGTTGCAATCCTGCAATTTCCCCATTGTGGGACTAATAAAGGCTTATCTTATCTTATCTTATCTTATCATGCCGTTCCTAAATTAGGGGACTGATGACGGGAGATGGCCTCTTTTGATGCTCCGCCTCTAGCAACACAACAACCTGTATCTCCTGTTAGTTAGCATATAGCTATATCTGTATGTAACACATGCAATGAGCTTTTCTTAATAAAGCCACCGTTCAGCACAGTCAGTGTGTCTGCTGGTCCCTGATTCTCAGACATAACAAGTGGCAATCTCATTTTCAAACTAGTTTGCTCTCCAGTGATACCTTTGCTCAGTGATGGTAGAATCTCAAGAATGATTACAAGCTATCGCTACCAAATCCCTCAGACAGCAAATATGCAAATCTGAGTGTATTTGCATGTCTTCAACCATCTTCAACCTGAGCCTGAAGCTGGGGAGGGTGCCACAGTTGTGGAAAACATCTTGTGTGGTACCTGTACCAAAGACTTCCCACCCCAAAGATCTGAACAGCTACAGACCAGTGGCCCTGATGTCCCACATGATGAAGACCCTGGAGAGACAGCTCCTTGCTCACCTCCGCCCCCCTGGTGGGACCAGCGATGGATCCACTCCAGTTCGCCTACCAGCATGGCATTGGGGTGGAAGATGCAGTGATCTTCCTCCTTCACCGTTCTCTGTCCCACCTGGAGAAGCCCGGGAATGCGTTGAGGATCATGTTCTTTGACTTCTCCAGTGCTTTCAACACCATCCAACCGATGATCCTGAAGGGCAAGCTGCTGCGCGCAGGGGTGGACCAGCACCTGTCATCATGGATCCTGGACTACCTCACAAACCGGCCACAGTTTGTGAGAACTCAGGACTGTGTGTCTGACACGATCATCGGTAGCACGGGGGCCCCCCAGGGAACCGTTTTGGCTCCCTTCCTGTTCACCCTTTATACTGCGGACTTCTCACACAACACAACACACTGCCATCTACAGAAGTTCTCTGACGACTCTGCAATCGTTGGCCTCATCTCCAACGGAGATGAAGCTGAGTACAGAGGGCTTATCCAGGACTTTGTGGACTGGTGCCATCGGAACTGCCTCCAGATCAACGCGAGGAAAACTAAGGAGCTGGTGGTGGACTGCCGCAGGCAAGGACAACCCCTCACAGCACCAGTAAATATACAGGGAACAGACATCGAGATGGTGACATCCTACAAGTACCTGGGTGTTCATCTGAACAATAAACTAGACTGGTCACACAATACTGACGCACTCTACAAGAAGGGACAGCGCAGGCTGTTCCTACTGAGGAGACTCAGGTCTTTTGGTGTACAAGGGGCGCTGCTGAAGTCATTCTACGACACGGTCGTGGCATCAGCCATCACTTTTGGAGTGGTCTGCTGGGGCAGTGGCGTTACAGCAGCCAATAGGAAGAGACTGAACAAACTGATCAAGAAAGCTAGCTCTGTCCTGGGGCAGCGCCTTGACCCAGTGGAGGAGATAGGAGAGAGAAGGATGGTGGCTAAACTGTCATCTCTGCTGGAGTCCGAGTTCCACCCTATGCAGGACATACTGAATGCACTGAGGAGCTCATTTAGCAGCAGACTACATCATCCTAGATGCACAACCGAGAGGTTTCGCAGTTCCTTCCTACCTACGGCTGTCAGACTGTACAACCTAAGCAGGGCTGCTCGCAGAGATAGCATAAAGATGTGACAACCTAATAGTATTGAATGCAAAAGACACAATAGACTTACACAATGGTCCCCTCCGGGATACAACTAGGAAAATACCGGTCGCTACGGAGGGTGACAATATGTATGGGTACATAATCATACCATGTAGGATAACTAAGTAGACGGTTATGCTGTTTCATTCCATCTAGCTACAATGCTCCACACTGTGTGTGTTTTATATATTTATTCCATCTAGTGACAATGCTCCACAATGTGTGTCTATATATTTATATGTACATATGTATACTCGCTGCTCTTGTTTTTTCTTGTCTTCTGAGTGTTGCTATCCCTGTGCTGTTGCAATTCTGGAATTTCCCCATTGTGGGACTAATAAAGGCTTATCTTATCTTATGTTTACATTTAGTAAGCATACAATCACGCCACATGAAAAATTTGCTTTGCATTTAGTGTGAATGCACCCAAATAAAACATTATCAAAGACAAAGATGTGTGGTTTGAGTGGTTAATTATATATGACTGATCCTTAAAACAACTGTGAATGAGTGAATGGATAAATCTGCTCATAGATGGTAATTGAGGAGGTGTCCAGCTCAGATTATAATAACCTATAATAAAATAAGGTAAAATAATGTAAGTGAAATAAATACATGGTCAAGAGTGTGTAGATGATATGGCTGAAACAAAACAGACATAAACAGACACCGAGTTGCAGATAAACTAAGGCTAGCGTACTCTTTTCTCAGTTTGCACCCAACAGGATAACCTCAAAGACAGTCAGAAATCTCAGCTGTGGCCACAGTCAAATCTACCCAGCTATCATGGCCAAAAAATATTTAAAATATAAGCCCCAGTGGCACAATATAGTACATAAACAACAGTGGCTTATAGAATAAGCTAGTCTAGTACATTACTACAGTTTACAAAGACAGACATAAAATCCCTGGTTGTACTAATTCGTGTCACAAAGCTACCCACACTTGCGGTTCCCATGCCATGCTGAAAACAAACAAACAAAAAACTAGGCTAGATTTGCATGAGACAATGAAAGTGCATTAATGAATGAGCTGGGAACAAGGCTGCCTAGTGAGCTTTAGAAACCACAGTTTAGCAGCTAGCTAGCTCATTAGCTAAGCTCACTCCACTTTAGCTATGTGAGCTTTTCAATTTTTTTTTCAGATTGTGACTTTTTTTCTTGTAAATGTGCAACTTTTTCTCTTAAATTTCCAACTTTTTTCATCAAAACATTTGTAACTTATTTAGCGTAAATTTTCAACTTTTCTTTTGTAAAATTATGGCTTTTTTCTGGTAAAGTTGCAACACTTACATGGATGTTGGTTAGTTTTTTTTTAGTCTATGTAATGGTTTAATTATTTTCCTGTTCATCTAGACCAATGGTACTCCAACGTGTGGGTCACGGGCCACTTGGTAGTGGGTTGCAGAGAGCTGCAGAGAAAAAAAATCCTAAAAAAAAAAAAATGTTCCTCTGTACTGACTGTCAAAGCATATTTATTTTGAAAAAATTACTGGATGTTCTCTTCCTGAATGACCTGGACTGACTTCCTGCCTGTCTATCAGCCTGTCTTGACAGATAACTATTTCAGTAGCAGCAGTAAAACACAGTCATCCTTAGAGAGTGTCAGTAGTGATGGCCAAAAGAGGCTTTCTGGAGGACTTGAGGCCTTTTATCAAAATGGTTCATATAGACGAGGCCTCATGTGGGACTTCATTTTCTCTACCAGGTCATCTAATGGACAAACTGTATATAACATGCTGATTTTTACAATGGTATTATTGGTTTAATGTGTATTTTTTTCATTTCAATAAATGCACTGTCTTTTAACAAATATCAATGATCATAAGGCAAACAAATAATGAAACTGAGGTGACATCAGTGAATGTGTCTGTGTTACTTCGTGTGCTTGTACTACTTATCCATTTTTATTAAGAGATAATACATTTTCAACAGTCTTATACTGTCACAGTATATTCAACTCTGGCCTTATTCTCATGCAGGGCACAGTAGCAATAGTGCCTCAGCATAATGATGCATAATCATGATCCAAGCTCTTTGAAACACTACAGACACTTCACCTTGCAAATAAAAATAAAATGACAAGAGTGACACAGTTGGGATTCAAACCCAGGCCTCCTGCTTGTAGTGCAGATGCTTTATCACTAAGCCATCACCTCAGCTATATTAAATATCCACTATTTGTGGAAAATACATTAATGGGAGAAATGCGCTCATGTTCCCAAATGGGAGAAGTCCGTCTTTTTGCTGCTGTCTCCATGTGAAAACTGGCTGTGACAAATCCCTTACACAGTCAAACATGACAACACAAAACATGAGGGATGGGGATTTCCATTGGGTATCGCTGCTCACTTTATTTCTGTGAACGTGTGATGACAGTGGGGAGCGAGGCCAAAAGTTCTTTTTCAGTTATTCCAATTTATTTACTTACAAATAATCTCCAGTTCAGGTAATCTCCAGTCTCTCAGGATAAATCTTCTGACACAGTTTCAAACAAAATGTACTTTCTCAAAAGAAGCATATCAAGTAATAGACATTCCTCAATAAACGTTTTCATCAATTACCTTTCATCAATATCCAACAACCTACTACTGATATCTCACACCTGTTATACAGTGGACAGATCAATTAGAGGTAATTAGCCCCTACCATAATCCTAGGTAAAACACTTCATTCCTTATACTAAACACATACCCACTAATATATAAAAATACATAAATAACTTTCCCCAGACATACACAATATAAATATATAAATAACACACAATAAATAGTCATATAAATAGTTCCATAAATAACCTTAACCCCTATTTACAAATATTAAACCACCCCTATGACTAACCATACATATTTGCTCCCTGCTGGTGTCCTAAGGCCTTCAACTCCTAACGGAGTCTTTTGCCCAGACACGCACAGGAAGCATGTTGGCAAAGGTATGTGCAATAACTCCTTTAACAATTATTTTACCAGATTCTTAATCATACTAATTATCTCCCAGGGCATTCAAATTAACCAAGACAAATCCTAAACCATTATGTGCATCTTAACCAACAATCATACAACATTACAACAATACTGATACAACATAATCACAATATACCCAGACATACGGTGGTGACATCCCATCGTCACAATTTCTTGTTGCGTGCAAAATCATGAACGGCTTCCTGACCCAGTCACGTGGTCCAACGTCAACACATATGTCATGATGTACTCCTCAAAACGCGTTTCGACAAATATTTCCTGGATAAGCTCGGAGCACCCCTCGAAGCTCCGGAGCCTGCCTTCCCATCACTGTCAGCTTTCTGACCACAAAAGACTGCAACCCTTTTACGAGCAAGCCATGTTAAAGATGAGTGTGCGATTTGTTTTTATGCCAGCCTCCATAGCTGGTGTGTCATCACCTATCTTTGCTTTAAAGAGAGTTTGCGCATGCTGCTGATGAGCGGACTGGACACAGTGAACACACCTTGTGCTCATCTTGGGAGCATCCACAGAAAAACATGCACAGACCTCCCACCAAAAGTGAGTTTTTTAATCACACACTTTGTGATTTTCACCCCAACCTCGCCCTCGGTGGGTCACATAAAATTTTTTTTTGCATGTCAGTGAGTCATGAGGCAAAAAAGGTTGGAGACCACTGAGCTACACTGTAATATTTTGTGGGGTTGTTTAATATAAAAATTAGCCACAAACCAGTCATGGGAGCTGCTATAATGCTGCCTTTATTGCGTCATCAGCTGTCAGAGTCCATGTGTTATATATATATATATATATATATATATATACAGTATATATATATATATATACTGTATATATCTGCCACTTTCACCTACCCATAAAAGGAGGTATCTGCACTGGGTTGCCTCGTCCTTGTTGTGTAGAGGCCCAGAAGACATTAGCTTCACATGCTGGATAAACCTTCGCCATGTGTCTGGAAGGTTGGGGAAGTCCCACTCCATGCGGGATGCAGGAATGCCTGAGGAGTCCATTATTGTCTCTTGTTCACTGGCTGTTGGTTCGATTGGCTTCTGACACCATGTAATATTTTGTGGGGTTGTTTAATATAAAAATTATCCACATACCGGTTACAGGAGCTGCTATAATGCTGCCTTTATTTTTATCCTTTGTACAACCTCTTCACTGCCTCATTTACCGTCATGCACATCCCTATACGGCTCAATCCACACCCTGGGGTCAGGAGGTGGTACTACAAGTAAAATCTAGCATGCACTAGATTCATCCACAATACAACATACAGTACACAATAACCCAATGGTTTTTTTTTTTTATGTTTTTGTTGGGGAGGGATTTTTTTCCTGCATTTTATAGGATATGAACTCTTCCCCTTTACAAAAAAAGCGCCCCCCCCCAAAAAAAAAGCATACTTGCAAAGGGCCCCCAAACAGCCCTGAGTTTGACCTTTGACACCCCTCATGGGTGACTGGTTTACACGCATGTTGAGTATGTCTACATGTACACACACTTGGATGGAGTGGGCTGCTGTGTCAGTTTCATTACCTACTGAAAACAAAAAGAGCAGTCGAACACAAGTTGGTAAAGGGGTGTGTGTCTGTGTGTGTGTGTGTGTGTGTGTAGGTGCTTGTGTGTGTGTGTTTGTAACTGGTTTTAAGGATGTAAAATATGGACGACACATGGCACTGGAAGTGATTTATTCCTTTAAAGATGAAGACAAGATATACAGGACATCATGTGGTATTTAGTGCTTTTCCGTGACTGTGCATGTGTTATTCCACTGACAAATATTGAGATGGCTGACTACACTTCCCCGTCCAATTAGGCCCAAGACATGTAAGTGTGTGTGTGTGGTCCTCTTATAATATGTTCAACCACCAGCAGATGTTAGGCTGACCACCACGGGGGCGATGCATGCCATTTTTATTGTGTGCATGTGTGTGTGTGTGTGTGTGTGTGTGTGTGTATGGTTGACCACTACAAGGGTGGTAGAAGTTGCTGTGACTGGATCCAAACAGATAAAACAACACAGATGAGACCACCACAGCCCACACACTGACTTTTCTCTACTCACAGTTACATCTCATTTGGATTTTACACTGGCTTTCATTTTGCAGCACAGTGAACAGGCTGTTAGATATTGTACTCTGTAGTCTTTCTGGTCACTCAAAGCACTTTGAGAACACAAGCAGGGCTATTTCTAGCTGTTTGGGGGCCCTATGCAAGATTGTGTTTGGGGGAGAAAAATATTCTCCTGTTCCAACAAAAACATTTTAGAAAATGTAGCCACAAACTGCGATCATCGGGTTCCAGGCAGATGTAGACTCCAAGGTCTTGTATTTTTAGCAACACCATTTAAAACCTAAAGTGTGCTTCACATTAGTTTTTAAAGCAGCACTATGAAAGTTTCTTGCTCCTGCCGGGAACACTGAAAAGGCGACCATGATCCCAGTCTGAACAGCCAACCATAGCACGCTTTTTTGTTGGTGGCTATAGTTGTGCCTTGTGATTTGCTGCTGGGACCGAGGCCACAGCTGCAACAGCTGCTGTCCACCCAGCAGTGTTGGGCAAGTTACTAAAAAATAGTAACTAATTACAGTTACTAGTTACTTCTTTTCAAAAGTAACTGAGTTACTTTACCAATTACTGCATGATTACAGTAACTAGTTACTTGGAAAAGTAACTTGCTCATTACTTTTAAATGCATACTTAAATCATCTTGAACACATAGCAAGATAATTTAATGGATTACATTAGGGGCTTATTAATGTCAGGCTGAAAAAAGACAGCTCTTTTAGAACATGTTCAGCCTGCTTTATTTTGCTTTGAGAGCTCTTATTGTGGGAAAAATCTGAAGAAAATCAACATGATATTGCCAGTAATTTCCTCATTTTGCAGTGAGAAATAGGGTTTGTGGAGTGAGAGAGAGAGAAAAAGAGAAAAAAGAGAATCACTCCAAAAGTGAGTTGGCAACACTGCATAAAGCTGTCCATGTTTATCTTACCTTTATGATATGGATTAATCTGATGTGCAGTGATCCAAAGAAAATGTCCATATTCACAGTCCAAATGTCTGCTGTGACATAGACATCTGTCAAATTCCTTTTGGAATCTTTATCCAGGTAGCAGGTAAATGTGTTTTAACTTCAGTGGCTCACAGTCTCAGCTGTCTGATGGAAAGTGACTTATCATATCTTCCGTCTGTAACAACGTATCTGGCAATCAGTCGGTTTAATTTTTGCTGGGTCACAAACTGTCCAGATGCATACCTGTGCTTGAAATCCAGCCGTGGCTGTTCAGAATACAGTAGATCCACTTCACGGTGTTGTTAGCATAGCTAGTTGTTACTCCCAACACTGCTTAGGACTAGCTTTGTCGGAGCTTGTTGCTGTTTTAAGGGGCTTAAGTCTCAACTGGCACTTTAGTTTGCAACCCACCAATATGCTTTTGTCCTTAACCGTGACAAAGGAAATATAATCTATTTCCACAAAAAACAAAGTAGCTTCATCTTTTCCCAGCAGGAGCAAGTTCCATTTGTGGCTACTGGCTGCAGTAGTGAACAGGCTATTTGCAACAGATTATGTTGACTGACAGCTGCATTAGCTACGTAGGGTCAGTTGGTATTTATTTGCGCTAAAAATATCTATCCATAAAATGAGTAATAAATAAAGCATCTGATCAAATTTCAATAACTGTAATGCATTACTGAATTTTTAAACAGTAATTTCACTACACAGCACATTACTGCAAAAGTAGTGGCGTTACAGTAACACTACCTCCCAGTGATCCGACCAAAAAGAGAGCTGTTGCAGGCAATGTGGGCCATTTAGGCTATAGGGGAAGTGACAATAACTCAGTCCAACATCGGTGTACCATCAAAATTATTTTATAAACACTACTTTGAGGTGAAAATCTAACAGTGTTGCTTTAGAATGCACAGGAGAGGCATGTTGTACTTCAGTTGTTCAGAAGAATAAAACTTCCCTCACAAGGTTTAAACTGGGACCTTCTGTCACAATCTGAGCACGGGGGTGATACCACCGTACTCTCTTCTTGCCTTTTTTCTATATTTGTATGGTGTTGTATTTTTGAGTTCTGATTCCTGTCATTTTATCCATGGTTGATTTTTGCATATCTTGTATTGTTTCTTATCCCCCGGTTTATGTCATCGTTTTGCTACTTATTTTGGTAATTGTCTTTATCCCTCAGTCCTTATTTATTGGTATTTAGTTCTTTATCTTTGTACTGTTGTATTTTCTCTCTCTCTCTCTCTCGCTCTCTCTCCCCCCCCCCCCCCCAGAGTGACAGCTGTCAGTGGCACTTCCGGGTTTTTGTTCCGTTGTAGGCGGTGTCCGTGTCAGCTGTTAGTCCCGTCTTCTCACCTCTCATTACTCCCAGCTGATCCCTGTTGCTATCATTGTTACCTCTTGCCCGCTCATGTGATCCACACCTGCCGTCACTTGTGTCATTTGTTTCTGGCCCTATTTAAGGGCTGTTATTTCGCTCCCTCTTTGCCGGAGTCTAGAGGTGTGTTCACACCAAACACGAATGGGCGGCGCAAATCCATACAAAGTGAATGGGAAGACGTGAGTATGTGCAAATTTCCACAGTCGCACGTTTGTGTCCACTTGCTATCTGCTAGCTAGCTATCTGCTAGCTTTGAGATTCTGCTGTCACCGGAGTAAAAGCATCACCATTGCAGAGTAAACTAGTTTGAAAATGAAACTCACTCACCGGGATACAGGAGGACCGGGAACTCTTCAGCTGAATTGGGATTTTGGAGTTATTTACAAACGGTTTCTGGCCACGGACGTCCTGGCAAGCTAACAACGTAAACACCAATCATCTGTGAAGTTTTGGAGGCTTGAGACAACATTTTCAGGTGAGCCCCCAGTCGGATAATGTAAACCTAAGCATGACACTATTTTGGGAATTTCCATAGCAGGTTGAACACAGCTGCAGAAGTTTGAAAGACAACTCTGCCTGTCTGCATCTCACTATTCATGCCTGTTGTCATGTTTACATTAATTTATAATGTAATCGTGCTGCGCAAAAAATTTGCCTGTTCGCGTTTGGTGTGAACGCACCTTAACAGTTATTCTGTCAGTTTGACAGAGTTTAGACAGAGATCTCACAGCATGGTTTAGTGTCTGGAAATAAGCAGACTGATTTTGCATGTTACATTTGCACCTCACTGTACTTCAAAAGGAAATAGGAATACTTTATTTGAAAGTATTATTATTGTCCCTCAACTACAGTACTGCACAGAAGTCTTGAGCCACTCCCCCATTTCTCAGTATTTTGCCTCCAAAGAACCAGACTTCATTATAATTAAAAAAAAAGATCATTCCTGAAGATCTTTCACTGTTTTTCTTTTGACTTTAGCTGCTTTTCCCACTCATTTTTGGTCTAGTTTTTTTTTTTTTTTTTAACCTGACCATTGTCCAGTTACTTCAAAAAGATCTGAAGAAACTGGACAAGTGGAGGACCTAGAATTAGTGGGTCTAAAAACACTCTACAACAGAGTGACTGCTGACAACTGACTGGCACCTAGCGGCTGCCCCGGCCTTGGATACGCTCTGCAGAGCGTGCCCAAATGTCAAGTCACGTTTCGTTACCTTGTATTCATACATGTGTAATGACAATAAAGTTGAATCTCATCTCAATCTCATCTCATCTCCACCAGAACCCTTCTCCTATTCTGGTGAACTCTATTTCCTCAACTAGTAAGTTTGCTTTGTTTTCAGTTTGGACTTTGTGTTGTGCACCATTTGGTCTTGTTGTGTTTTTCTGTTAATAAATATCACAAACTACAGTTCAGTGTGTGGGTCTCAATTCCTGCCTCAAGGGGCAATTCATGACAGTAGACTCCAGCCGTAGGAGACCCAGCAGCTGTAGTTTGTGTTTTTTTGTTTCACTCACCTGTTTTTCTGGAGCGGTCATCATGTCGCCAGCTCCCATGGACTCTGCAGATGGCCGCTGGTATCCGATGAGCCTGCGCTGGGAGTGCTGCAAAACCCTCATGGAGATAGATGGATCAATCTCCGCTGCTCGCTCTGATCCTACCCCTAAAGACGCGTTGTGGTACCTGGGGTTCGTGGAGGCAGCTGCTCAATGGTGCCCTCAACTTATGGAGCGTGCTGAGGGGGTGGAGAGAATTTCTCTGGTGGTGGCTCTGCAACGCGAGAACAGTGAGATGGTGAGGAATTCCCCAAAAAGGCCAGGGCCCGTGCCGAAGGGGAGACGTTCCCGAGTCTCTGCATTATCGGCTTCTCACCAATCTCCGGCACCTGTTCCTGCTCCCACTCCATTTACTCCAGGCCACTGCTGTCCAGAGAAATCTCGCTGGAGGAACGCCTCCACCTCCTCATCAGCAGTTCACCCTTCGTCGAGGCAGAAGACTCCCACAGCAGTTCCATCACTTGGTTTTTCTTCTCCGGCTGTCCCGTCAGCCTCCTCCTCCACTGCCGCTGTCTCTCCCTCCTCCATGGCGATTCCTCCCGCTGCTGAGGGACCGGTCGCCTCCTTCCCGGCTCCGCCCATCACCACGTCTGCTGGGGTGGCTCTTGTACTTTCCTCAGAGGGGTCCGTAACAACGGCAGCCACGGAGAGGGCGGACTCTACACCTGCTGCAGCAGGAAACATTATGCCCCAGGAACAAAGGCAAGTGTCTTTTCATTCCTTATTACCAATACATGAATTACCTTGCCTGATTCCCGGTGGTGGGGCTCAGTTACTGTAGTCCACTGAGCCCTCACCACCTGCTGCAGATTCCTCTACCTCACCTGCTCTCTCCGTGTCTCCCCCATTCCCACTGAGTGTCCACTGGTCCCAGAATCGAGCCGCTGGATGATGGAGGAACCTGCGGCCCTGGAGGACTTGATTCCAGCCCCGCAGCCATGGTCTGGACGGAGGGAGAGCGCTGCCAGTGATCCGGAGCCTGCGTCGATGACTGAGCATCCCTGCTTCAGCTAAGCAGGATCCAGCGCCAGCAGGGAACGGACCACCTGTTGTCACATCGGGCGAGCCACCTGTGTGGGTCACTTTGCTGTGGCATCCCGGGACTGCATCGACCACCATGCCTGCTGCTGGGGCCGCCACAGCAGAGTCAGAGCTGGACCTCCAGAGGGCCAGGCCCGAGATGTCACCGCTTGGATCGACGGAGTCCTAGATGGCAGTGGAACTTGAGCTCAGGCAAGTGCTCTCCTTTGTTTTTGTTGTTTCTATGTTGGAGAGATCTTGTCTGGCTCTTGGTGGGGAGAGCCAAGTGCAGTCGTCAGCTGCACCTGAGCTCACCTCGCCGGACTCCACTGCCGCCAGTGACCCTGACCCTGTTTCTCTACCTCTCCTTTCTGAGCCTTCCCCCAGGGTCACCGAGGTTCGTCCAACTGCGCCAGAGGTTTCAGTGGATTCAGCCTCGCATGGGTACAGCTCCCCCTGCCGAGGTTGTCGCAGGTGCTCCGTTCCAGCCCGGGACCTCTTTGGGTGCTGCTTCCCCTCTGGATGAGATCTTTGTGGGTGCTCCGTTCCAGCCCAGGGCCTCAGAGGGTGCTGCTTTCCAGCTAACTGAGGTCTTCGCAGGTGCTCCGTCCCAGCCCGCGGCCTCTGTGGGTGCTGCTTCCCCGTCAGCCGAGGTCATAGCAGGTTCTCCTTCCCAGCCCGGGACCTCAGTGGGTGCAGCTCCTCCTCAGTCTGGGTCTCCATGGGTGCTGTGTCTCAGTCGGGGACCATCATGGGTGCGGCGCCCCAGCCTGAGACCAACATGGGTGTTGCGCTCCAGTGTGGGCCCGCCATGGGCGTTAGACTCCAGCCCAGGGGCCACCGTGGGTGCAGTGCTGGCCCAATCTGGGTCCACTGTGGATGCAGCTCTGGCCCTGTCCGGGTCCACCGTGTGTGTGGCTTTGCTCCAAGCTGGAGCCACCGCAGGTGCTGCCTTGCTCCAGCCCTGAGCCACCGCGGGTGCTGCCTTGCTCCAGCTCGGAGCCACCGCGGGTGCTGCCTTGCTCCAGCTCGGAGCCACCATGGGTGCAGCTTTGCTCCACCTTGGAGCCACCGCGGGTGCTGCGATATCCCAGTCTGCAACCACCGGGGGTGCTGCAGAGCAGTCCGATAGCGTTGTGGTCCCCTCTCCTCTGCCAGGCACCATCATGGTTCCCTCTCCTCTGCCCAAGGCCGTTGTGGTTCCCTCTCCTCTGCCTGATGCCACCTTGATTCCCTCTCCTCTGCCCGAGGCTATCATGGTTGCCTCTCCTCTGCCCGAGGCCGTTGTGGTTCCCTCTCCTCTGCCCGATGCCGCCTTGATTCCCTCTCCTCCGCCCGAGGCCATCATGGTTCCCTCTCCTCCGTCCGAGGCCGTTGTGGTTCCCTCTCCTCCACCCGAGGCCGTTGTGGTTCCCTCTCCTCCACCCGAGGCCGTCGTCGCTCCCTCTCCTCCACCTGATATCGTCATGGTTTCCCCAACTCCTCTGTCCCCTCCTTCATTGGGATTCCCTGTGGGGCTGCCACCTCCTGGGCCATCCCTTCTGTTTAGGTGGCTGAAGAACCCTGGTCGACCACCTGACAGACTGTACCACTGGGTTGGGTGGCCCATGTTCTTTGGCAACCCACACGATTCGTACCACCATGCCATCTGCCAGGTCTGGGACTTTTGTCGGCGACCTGAACTGTCTAGCTCTTTGGTCCAGGGGGCCTAGGCACCTAGTTCTCCATGGGTGTGGGTCTTGAGCGGGGTTTTTGTTTTTTGTTTCCTCCTAGTTTGGGTTTTGCTGGGGGGGGGGGAGTTATGAGAGTTTTTCTTATTTCCTCTGGTTTGTTTTGGTCCCTCTGTGCCTGGGTCCCCCTCCTCCCACCAGGGGTGGGGTTGTTTTCCTGTTTTTGGTGGGGTGGGTTCTTTGTGTGGGTGGGTCCTTTTCTTTCAATGTTGCCTGGGGTATGTGGTGTCCACCATTTGGGGGGGAAGGGGGCTCTGTCACGATCTGAGCATGGGGGAGCGGGAGCTTTTTAAAAAAGTTGTGATAAAAGTTGCAATCTTTTGAGAGTTTTTTTTGTTGTGGGAAGAATTACATATTTTAAAGCAGATGCTTTTTTCCATAGTTTACTGCAATGAAATTCTATAACACCAAAAGAAAAGCACAGGATTGTCAAAAATTTCTGATTAAACAGTGATTTGTGAATTAAGCAGAAACTTCTGCTATACAGAAAAACTCTTTTGTGCAACAGGAAATACATACTAACACAAAATCCATTACAACAGCTAAATTGCATTGAATGCATATTACAGAGTATAGACTTGGAAATTATGGAAGTGTAGAGAATGCATTCAAGGATGAGGCTGAGTGTATTTCTCAGGTTCAGCTTTATTATGAGAACACATTCTCTAGCAATCTCTCAACAAAAAAAGAGACCGAGCAATGAAATACCACACTCTTATACTGCCTAAGTCACATGGTGCTTTAGCAAACATACAATCACATGGCATTTAATTCCCAGTCACAATGCAACTCTTTGATGTCCGTCTCTTATCCCTCGATGTTCCGGGAATCCTTCTAGGGCATCCTCTCTGAGACAAAGGCCAAAACTCGCACCTCCTCGTCATCTCCTGTAGATCTCTGCAGACCCAGACCTTCTTTGTCCCGCGAGACGTGAAGCCCTCAATACACATACAGCTATACATTTGTGGGAGATATGAAGTCAATATATGTGCCACATAACCCCCCCCCCCCCCAAACGTCTATTAAGGGACAAAACATAATCAGAGATGCATGACAAAAAAACATCACTGCATATCGCAAATCAGTCTACCAATTGCTTGGGTTTTAACCTCCTTCCATATCTGCTGTAAGCCGGCTTTGTTCCTTCTGCCCTGACCTGCTGCATCTGTGAATCAGAATTGTTAGCACATCTCTGTGAGGGCTGTGAAGAATGCCTTCTCGGCGGCCTGCCACGGCGGGGGGCCCTAGCCAACTGCACGTGTTCATCAGCCAGAACAAAGGCGGGTTTGAGTCTGTTAATGCAGATCAACTCTTTTCTGCCTCCTAAATCAAGCAAAAAATGTTTCTCTCCTGTTTCCAACACTCTGAAAGGCCCGTTGTAAGGTGGTCGCAAACCTGGGCGTTGGGCATCATGTCTAACAAAAACAAACTCCACATTTTTTAAAGCCTTTGGCACAAAAACGCGTGGAAAACTGTGATGAACTGGGCCAGGAAGGGTATTTGATCCTGTGCCGCTCTGCAACAGCTGAGCGGGGGGGGGGGGGGGGGGGGCAATTTGGCGCAGGGTTGTCGGGAAGAAATTCCCCTGGCAAACGGAGGGGTTGTGCAAAAGCTAATTCAGCCGGAGAAGCCTGCAAATCCTCCTTAGGTGCGGAACGCAACCCCAATAAAACCCATGGAAGTTTATCCATCCAATTTGTATCCGTAAGAGACGCTCTGAGGGCTGTTTTCAATGACCTATGAAAGCGTTCGCACAAACCGTTAGCCTGGGGGTTATACGTGGTAGTGCGGTGAATCTTCACCCCTAGGCTGTGGGCCATCGATGACCAGAGTTCGGAAACAAATTGGGGACCTCTGTCGGACGTTATGTCCGACGGAACTCCAAAACGCGCGACCCAAGCTGTTAAAAACATGCGTGCAATGTCTGCCGCTGCAGTTGACGCCAAAGGGACCACTTCTGGCCAACGCGTGGTGCGATCTACCATCATCAAAAGGTGTGTACACCCCTGCGACAACGGAAGGGGGCCCACCAAGTCAACATGCACATGATCAAAACGCTTAGCCGGGATGTGAAAAGGCTCCAAAGGGGCTCTAGTGTGCTTATGTATCTTGGCTCGCTGACACGCCACGCAGGTTGCTGCCCATTCCTTGACCTGTTTACGCAACCCCGGCCAAACAAATTTCTCCCCCACCATTTTAATCGACGCGCGCACCCCTGGGTGCGCCAGGGAATGGATTTAGTCAAAAACGCGGCGGCGCCATGCAGCTGGAACCACAGGGCGAGGCCGCCCCATGGAGACATTGCAGATTAGAGGGGGCATACCTATTTGCTGCACCCTGTGCTCCAACCTTAACCCTGTTGGTCCAGACTGGAGCGCGCGCACATCCGCGTCGCTAGCCTGCTCCGCGGCCATGGCTGCGTAATCCAAACCTACGCGGACCGGGGCTGCGAGCGCTTCCGCTCCACAAACCTGGCCGCGGCCACGGCTGCCGAGTCTGCCCCCACGGGGCCTGGCACTGCTACCGCACGTGAAAGACAGTCTGCCACTTCATTATGTTTGCCCGCGACATGCTGAATATCGGTGGTGAACTCCGATATCGCGGCCAGCTCTCTTTGCTGCCGGCCTGACCAAGGCTCTGAAATCTTGGCCATCGCGAACGTTAGCGGCTTGTGGTCCACAAATGCGGTGAAACGGCGCCCCTCCAGCCAGAACTGGAAATGGCGGATGGCCAAATGCAGGGCCAACAGCTCCCTGTCGAACGCGCTGTATTTCCGCTCGTTATCGTGCAAGGTTTTACTGAAAAATGCGAGCGGCTGCCAGCTCCCTGCCACAAACTGTTCAACGACCGCCCCCACCGCTAAATCGGAAGCGTCCGTGGTGAGCGCCATGTGGGCCGTTGGCACCGGGTGTGCCAACAAAACGGCGTTCGCCAGGGCTGATTTGACTTGGGAGAATGCGTGCTCCCGCTCCGGGGACCATTATATCTTATTCGCAGGTTTTTGTTTTTTAAGTGCCGCGTACAATGGTTGCATGAGCTGCGCTGCGCTTGGGAGGAAACGGTTATAAAAATTAACCATTCCCAAAAATTCCTGCAACGCTTTGACCGTCTGTGGTTGGGGAAAATCTGTTATTGCGTGTACTTTATCGGACAGAGGGACCGCTCCTTCTGGTGAAACGCGGTGCCCCAAAAAATCGATTTGCGCCACCCCAAACTGGCACTTCGCTGGGTTAATTATTAACCCGTGCTCCGCCAGCCTCCGAAAAACCGCTGTGAGGTGGGTTTCGTGTTCGTCTTCGGACGTGCTGGCTACCAAAATATCATCCAAGTAGACGAACACGAAAGGGAGGCCGCGTAAAACTGCATCCATCATGCGCTGGGAAGTCTGTGCAGCACCCTTGAGTCCGAACGGCATACGCAAAAACTTAAAAAGCCCAAAAGGAGTTATAACCGCTGTTTTGGGTATGTCCTGAGCGTGGACTGGGACTTGATGGTACCCGCGCACCAAATCTATTTTAGAAAAAATGCGTGCCCCCGCTAAATGCACCGAAAAATCT
This sequence comes from Pholidichthys leucotaenia, assembly GCA_020510985.1. Lineage (NCBI taxonomy): Eukaryota > Metazoa > Chordata > Actinopteri > Cichliformes > Pholidichthyidae > Pholidichthys > Pholidichthys leucotaenia. The sequence goes on from CM035842.1 coordinate 293,495,923, forward strand.
TGGATGTGCGGAATTGGGTAGCGGTCGTGTGCTGAAGCGTTATTCAACCTGTGGAAATCACCGCAAGGCCGCCACGAGCCATCAGCCTTGGGGACCATATGCAGCGGTGAAGCCCAGGGGCTGTTAGAGCGTCTAATGATGCCCAGCTTTTCCAGGTTGGCAAATTCCTCACGTGCAATGGCTAGTTTAGCTGAGTCCAAGCGCCGAGCTTTTGCAAAAACGGGGGGCCCGGTGGTAGTTATAAAATGTTCCACCCCATGTTTAGCCACTGACGCCGAAAACGTTGGGACTGTGAGTGTTGGAAACTGAGTGAGTAGTGCTTGGAACTTACCACCCGCAGCTGTGATGTTGGGCTGTGCAGTAGGCGGGACCACCCGGGCTGTACAGGAAATAGAGTGGAAAGACAGTGCATTAACCAGACGTCTATTAGCCAGATCAACCAATAAACCATTCAAGCACAAAAAATCAGCGCCTAACATGTTATGACTGACTGCCGCTATGACGAAAGTCCACTCGAATGTCCGACTGTGAAAAGACAGGGGGAGGGTCTTCTCCCCGAAGGTCTTGATCGTCGAGCCGTTCGCCGCCAACACCAGGGGTCCGCTGGAAGGTGCCAGCCGGTCAGCGTAGGAAGGTGTGATGAAACTCAGCTGGGAGCCTGTGTCCACCAGGAACCGTCTCCCTGATTTCGCGTCCGTAAGGTACAGCAGCCTGTTCTTCACGCCGAGAGCCACAGCTGCTACCGGCTCGGTCCTAGCGTTTCCCGAGCGTCTGAACTGGCACGGTGGAGTGCACTTGCGTGCCCTCTCGGCGAAACGTCGATGATAAAAGCAGAGGACGTCGCCCGCTCCGTGTCTCCTGGCCTCAGCCGCTGCTGACGTCAGCGAATCTGGTGCTGCAGCCTCTGGCCCCCTGCCGTCTCCGGGCGTTGCGCTCAGCTCCGCTGCCGCCGTCGTGGCCGTGTGGCATCTATGGGCGTCGACGAGTCGCTGTGCCTCCTGGCCCAGCTCGTGGTAATCTCGGTTGGTCAGCAGCTGTGAACCGGCCAGGGTAACTCTCACCGCTGGCGGTAGTGTCCTGAAGAAAAGATGGGCGAAGATAAAGCCGTCATCATCATCATCGCCTCTCAGGCTCAGCATCCTCGCCATCAGGTCCGCAGGCCTGTCTGCCTTGCCTTCAGTCAACACCAGGAGCCTCTCTGCTCGCTCTCCCAGCGAGGGGGTGAAAGCACGGATGAGAGCGGCTTTCAATGCGCCGTACTTGTTGTAGTCTGGTGGGTGGTTAGTCAGGCTCTCCACCCGCTGGACTGTGAGGCTGTCCAGCTTTGCGACTACATGGTAGAACTTCGTTGCATCCGCCGAAATTCCCCGAAGATGGAACTGCGCCTTGACAGTGTTGAACCAGGAGCGGGGGCTATGCTGCCAGAAATCGGGCAGCTGGACTGCGGTAGCTGCGTTAGCCTGGCTGGCTCCTGATGAGTCCGGTGCGGGAATGTCGTTCCCGGCCATAATTTGTCGTCGGGTCACCAGTGTAGAGAATGCATTCAAGGATGAGGCTGAGTGTATTTCTCAGGTTCAGCTTTATTACGAGAACACATTCTCTAGCAATCTCTCAACAAAAAAAGACCGAGCAATGAAATACCACACTCTTATACTGCCCAAGTCACATTGTGCTTTAGCAAACATACAATCACATGGCATTTAATTCCCAGTCACAGTGCAACTCTTTGATGTCCGTCTCTTATCCCTCGATGTTCCGGGAATCCTTCTGGGGCATTCTCTCTGAGACAAAGGCCAAAACTCGCACCACCTCGTCATCTCCTGTAGATCTCTGCAGACCCAGACCTTCTTTGTCCTGCGAGACGTGAAGCCCCCAATACACATACAGCCATACATTTGTGGGAGATATGAACTCAATATATGTGCCACAGAAGCACCTTAATTTTAACACTTCCAAACTGCAGTGGTCCCCAACCACAGATAATTTATTCTGTTGCTCTGTATTGTCTGTCAAAGTCTGTGTTTTTCTGAAAAAAAATTACTGAATATTTTCTCACTTTCCATGCCTGGCTTCTACCTGTCTATCTGCTGCACGTCTTGACACACACCTGTCTCATCAGATACTCATCTGCTTTCCTTGGAGGTTTGCCTGAGGCTACGTTGATCCGTGTCCAGACTGGAGATTCACAACTTTAAAGCTCATTGGCAAGATGTAGTAATGATTTTACCTCTAAAGATGAATAAAATATTCAAACACTGGGTGTAGTGTTAGATTTGTTCGTTTGTTTGTGATTTTGCACCTCTTCTCATGAGCGCTCCCACAACGGGGTGCTTTTCAGTCAGGCAGACTTTTTTCAACACAAACCCAGCACTTCGTACACGTGGTCAGGACAGAGATGGGGAGAGACATCCATTGGCAGGCCAGAGATGACAGAGAAAGGGACAGTGTGGGAAAACTTGCGGGTGAGTTTTTTTTTTTTTTAAATCACACACTGTTTTTTGCTAATGTGTTCCATTAAAAGGAACTCTGATTATATTGGCATGTTAGCTCTATATGCTTTATTTTTATGTTACTAACATAACTATAATATAATTTTTTTGAAAATAATTCCCAGTTTTATATATTTTTAAAAAACTTTATTACGATGTAAATCGCCATTATTGTTTACGTCGCAATGCATTCTGGGTAGTGACGTAGAAGGGTTGCAGCCGTTTTTTCTGTCTTATACAAGCCAAGAAGCGAAGCTACGAACTACTGCCATTTGTCAGTGAAAATACCACATTGCGCGGCTTTTGGATGTAATTTCCAATCAAAGGGAAATAAAGAGAGCGGGGTAAGCCTCCATAGCTTTCCTAAAGAGGGAAAGTGGAGGAAAAAGTGGGGCGGCAGCGGCTCAGCAGGTAGAGCAGGTCGTCTAATAACCCGATGGTTGGCGGTTCGCATCACGCTCTCCCCAGATATCCTGCCGTTGTGTTCCTGGGCAAGACACTTCACCCGCATTGCCTCCAGTGCCCATAACACTGGGTATGAATGTGTAAAAATGTTTAAATGCTCGGTGGTGGCCAGAGAGGCTGTTGGCGTGGATTGGCAGCCACATTTCCCTCACTCTGAGTCTGTGATCACGCGCTGTAGCGCATGCCTGATAAAGCTGATATATATATTAATCACGCTGTAATAAAGCACAATATCGCTCAAAGCGCACGAGTGTGTGCTTTGCGCACCAGCGTGGCGGATGAAGTAAGGGAACCCAGTGTGGAGGCACGGAATAACTGCAGGCAGGACACTGCGAACTGAAGTTTAAAAGGGTGTTTATTTCATACTCCAGCGCTGTGGAGCGAGCCCCCTTTTTTTATTACTTATTTTGTACTAACCACAGTGCGCAGTGGTTAGCACTGTGGCAGCACAGTTTACCCTCGGCCGGGGGATCGCGGAGATCGTGGGTTCGATCCCTGCCCCTGGCCAACAGTGATCTGTGTGGAGTTTGCATGTTGTCCCCGTGTTTGCGTGGGTTTACTCCGGGATTTCTCCGGTTTTCTCCCACATGTCAAAAACATGCAGGTTAGGGAGTTGAGGGGCGCTTGCGCACGCAGCGACTGGCAGCTGGTGGCTTTTCACCAGACTGCAAAACAAATCTACCTATGGGTACAAAATAAGTAATACAAAAAAAAAGAAGGGCTCGCTCCACAGCGCTGGAGTGAGCTTCGTGCTGGAGGATGAAATAAACACCCTTTTAAACTTCAGTTCGCAGTGTCCTGCCTGCACTTATTCCGTGCCTCAACACTGGGTTCCCTTATTTCATCCGCCACACTGGTGCGCAAAGCCCCCCCCCCCCCCCCCCCGGTGTGTGTGGCGAACGGTGTGTGATTTGGTGCGGATAAGTAGAAAGAGCGAGTCGACCGGAGCAGGTAGAATTTGTTGCTGACAACAGTGCGGTATATAAATAAAGCCCCAACGCTTCAGCAAAACGGCCTGTGCTTCTGTGTACCACAAGAGTGAGATTTACTCGGGAATTGACCGCGGAGGAAGACCCATCTCCCCTGCGTCCCAAAACCACGGTTAGGAGACGAAAGGCAGGAACGGTCAACACAAGCGTGCGATCACAGACATGTCTCATGCGTGCGCTTTGAGTGATATTGTGCTGTTATCACAGCGTGATTAATACATATGTCAGTTTTATCAGACATGCGCTACAGCGCGCGATCACAGACTCAGAGTGATGGAAACGTGGCTGCCAATCCACGCCAACAGCCTCTCCGGCCACCACCGAGCATTTAAATATTTTTACACATTCATACCCAGTGTTATGGGCACTGGAGGCAATGCGGGTGAAGTGTCTTGCCCAGGGACACAACGGCAGGATATCTGGGGAGAGCGTGATGTGAACCGCCAACCATGGGGTTATTAGATGACCTGCTGAGCCGCTGCCACCCCACTTTTTCCTCAACTTTCTCTCTTTAGGAAAGCTATGGAGGCTTACCCCGCTCTCTTTATTTCCCTTTGATTGGAAATTACATCCAAAAGCTGCGCAATATGGCATTTTCACTGACAGTAGTTAGTTAGTTAGTAGCTTCGCTTCTTGGCTTGTATAAGACAGAAAAAACGGCTGCAACCATTCTACGTCGCTACCCAGAATGCATTGCGACGTAAACAAAAATCGTAATAGTTTTTTAAAAATATATAAAACTGGGAATTATTTTCAAAAAAATTATATTATAGTTATGTTACTAACATAAAAATAAAGCATATAGAGCTAACATGCTAATATAATCAGAGTTCCTTTTAATACTCACTGTAAACATGGAAGTGGGCACAGTGCAGCCACACATTTGATTGGTTAGACCGAGTGTTTGAGTGCTATACTGAGGGAAAAATTTGATTGTGAAGTTGGCAGACGTTGACAAGGACTGGCCAAAATTGCGGGAAAGTTGCAGTGATTGGCCAGAGTTGCAAGGTCATGCAAAAGATGCAATGAATCACTGATTTTGCGTGAATTAGTGCAACCTGTTATGATCTGGACATCTTGTCCACACTTTCTATTGTTTTTTGAACCATTTGCACCATTATTATCTTCATGTTATCATTTGTATTATTTAAGTTCTTTATGTCCAGCACCAGTGGTTACTTTTATATGTTTTCCCTGTGTTTCCCTACCTTAGCCTGGGTTGATCATTGTATTTATCTTTCATTATCATGCCTCTAATCATGTTCTGTAGTTTTGTTCCTGTGTGTATGTTTATTATCATTCTCTAACTCCCTGGTGTCCATTATTTGCACAGACCCACCCATCCTGTTGCCCTCACCTGTAGTTGATCCCCTGTTATCTGTTGGCTTCTGATTGTCACCTGTTTTGTGTTGAGTAATCACCTATTTCCTTTATTAGCCGTACTCTTCTGTTGCCTGGTGCTGGAACATTGTGTGTCATTGTGCTGATTGTTGCACGGGTTGTTTCTCTGGCACCCATTCTTTCTTCTTTATTCAGTTAAAGCCAAGTTATGTGTTTGTTTGACAGTTCAGTCTGTCTTCTGTCCTTGTCGTCCTGGTTTTGGAATAAATACTTTGTGCTCTACATTGTGCTTGCCTAAAGGAGTCATTTACAGTCTGCCGGAGGCAGCTCATGACACGATCACATCACTGAGAAATCCTGGAGGGACTGAACTACTTCAGCTCACACTAACTTTTTCAAATGATAAGTGTTCAATTGAAAGACTTCCCAGCAGCAGTAGACCAACATTTAAAATTTAACTTATGCTACATATTGTTTTCAAATGCACAAAAGTGGTATGTTCCACTTCAATAGAATGACATATTGCCAGGAGAATTTGAGCCCAGGCCTCAAGCATACCAGATAATTGTTTTAACCCCTACATCACATAACTGCTTTGAGTCACACATTGGCTTTCTCACACACTAACAAAACGTTCCATTGAAAAGACACAAAGGCTGATAGACATTACATGAATATGATTATTGGAACAGTAACATCATTCCATGAAATCTAGTGTTTTGCTGAAGACTACTGTTGGGACTGTGAAGTTTCAACTTTGAATCACTACATCAAAAGATACATCATTAAACACATGCCAAAGACAAACTAAAATCAAAATGGATTGACATCTTTGGAAATTTTTGAACAATTTTTCATTATGAATGCCTGTAGATTGATACAGACTTGGACAAAATTGTTGGTAACCCTCTGTTAATGAAAGAAAATCCCACAATGGTCACAGAAATAACTTGAATCTGACAAAAGTGGTAATAAATAAAAAATATATGAAAATTAACCAATGAAAATCAGACAATGCTTTTGAATTGTGGTTCAACAGAATTATTTTAAAAATCAAACTCATGAAACAGGCCTGGACAAAAATGATGGTACCCCTAGAAAAGACTGAAAATAATGTGACCATAGGGACATGTTCAACCAAGATGTGTCCTTTAATTAACATCACAGGTGTCTACAAACTCGTAATCAGTTGGTTGGCCTATTTAAAGGGTGACAAGTAGTCACTGTGCTGTTTGTTGACATGGTGTACCACACTAAACATGGACCAGAGGAAGCAAAGGAGAGAGTTGTCTCAGGAGATTAGAAAGAAAATTATAGACAATCATGTTAAAGGTAAAGGCTATAAGACCATCTCCAAGCAGCTTGATGTTCCTGTGACTACAGTTGCACATATTATTCAGAAATTTAAGATCCACGGGACTGTAGCCAACCTCCCTGGACGTGGCTGCAGGAGGAAACTTGATGAAAAATGGAAGAGACGGATAATACGAATGGTAACAAAAGAGCCCAGAACAACCTCTAAACACATCCATGGTGAACTCCAAGGTCAAGGTACATCAGTGTCAGATCGCACCATCCGTCGTTGTTTGAGCCAAAGTGGACTTCATGGGAGACGACCAAGGAGGACACCACTGTTGAAAACAAATCATAAAAAAGCCAGACTGTAATTTGCCAAACTGCATGTTGACAAGCCACAAAGCTTCTGGGAGAATGTCCTATGGACAGATGAGACAATACTGGAATTTTTCGGCAAGGCACATCAGCTCTATGTTCACAGACGCAAAAATGAAGCATACCAAGAAAAGAACACTGTCCCTACTGTGAAACATGGAGGAGGTTCTATTATGTTCTGGGGCTGCTTTGCTGCATCTGGTACAGGGTGTCTTGAATCTGTGCAAGGTACAATGAAATCTCAAGACCATCAAGGTATTCTAGAGAGAAATGTGCTGCCCAGTATCAGACAGCTTGGTCTCAGTCGTAGGTCATGGGTCTTGCAACAGGATAATGAGCCAAAACACACAGCTAAAAACAGCCAAGAATGGCTAAGAGCGAAACATTGGACTATTTTAAAGTGGCCTTCTGTGAGCCCTGATCTAAATCCTATTGAACATCTGAGGAAGGAGCTGAAACATGCCGTCTGGAGAAGGCACCCTTCAAACCTGAGACAACTGGAGCAGTTTGCTCATGAAGAGTGGGCCAAAATACCTGCTGAGAGGTGCAGAAGCCTCATTGACAGTTACAGAAATCGTTTGATTGCAGTGATTGCCTCAAAAGGTTGTGCAACAAAATATTAAGTTAAGGGTACCATCATTTTTGTCCAGGCCTGTTTCATGAGTTTGTTTTTTAAAATAATTCTGTTGAACCACAATTCAAAAGCATTGTCTGATTTTCATTGGTTAATTTTCATATAATTTTTATGTATTACCACTTTTGTCAGATTCAAGTTATTTCTGTGACCATTGTGGGTTTTTCTTTCATTAACAGATGGGTACCAACAATTTTGTCCACGTCTGTATCTGCTTAATTTCAAGTAGTCTGGATAAATGGTCTTGAAGGAGTTCAATTTGATTTCAGAGAATAGAATGATGAAAGAAGTTTGAGTCTAGGCACAACCGTTCTCCCATATATTTGCAAAAACGTAAAACTGTTTATTATACGCCACCTATGGATGCAGTGCCTTGATTTTTGGTTTCTGAGTAGTGGGGAGAATTTCTGATCAGACTATAAAATTTCATTTTTCTGCTCATTACCAGTTATGCTCCCCATGCACTTTTAGAAGAAAAAAATAAGGAAAAGAAGAAGAGCAAGAATTAGGACAATTACAATAGGTTTCCCACAGCTGCTTGGAACCCTAATAAACTTGGGTCATTTTCTAGATGACCAGAAAAAAATAAACCATTACAGTGGATATAAAACATCTACATACCCCTGTTCAAATGCCAGGTTTTTGTGATATAAAAAAATGAGACCAAGATAAATTATTTCAAAACTTTTTCCACCATTAATGTGACCTATAACCTGTACAACCCAATTGAAAAACAAACTGAAATCTTTTAAGGGGAAAAATAAAAAATAAAAAAACTTACAATAACCTAGTTGCATAAATATGCACACCTTTAAACTAATATTTTTGTTGGAGCACCTATGGTTTTTATTACAGTACTCAAGTCTTTTTGGGTAGAAGTCTGTCAGTGTGGCACATCTTGATGTGGCAATATTTGCCGACACTTCTTTGCAAAAACACTCTAAATCTGTCAGATTGCGAGGGCATCTCCTGTACTCAGTCTTCTTCAAATCACCCCACAAATGTTGGATTGGATTCAGGTCTGGACTCTGGCTGGGCCATTCCAAAACCATAATCTTCTTCTGGTGAAGCCATTCTTTTGTTGATTTGGATGTGTGCTTTGGGTCATTGTTGTGCTGAAAGATGAAGTTCCTCTTCATCTTCGGTTTTCTAGCAGAAGCCTGAAGGTTTTGTGCCAGCACTGACCGGTATTTGGAACTGTTTATAATTCCCTCCACCTTGACTAAGGCCCCAGTTCCAGCTGAAGAAAAACAGCTTCAAAGCACGATGCTGCCACTACCATGCTTCACTGTAGATATGGCGCTCTTTCGGTGATGATCAGTACTGTGTTTGCGCCAAATACTGTATACCTTTTGGAATTATGGCCAAAAAGTTCAACCTTGGTTTCATTGGACCATAACACATTTTCCCACATGCATTTAGGAGATTTCAAATGTATTCTTGCAAAATGTAGCCGGGCTTGAATGTTTTTCTTCATAAGATAAGGCTTCCGTCTTGCCACCCTACCCCATAACCCAGACATATGAAGAAGATGGGAGATTGCTGTCACATGTACTAAACAGCCAGTACTTGCCAGAAATTCCTACAGCTCCTTCAATGTTGCTGTCGGCCTCTTGGCAGCCTCCATGACCAGTTTTCATCTTGTCTTTTCATCAGTTTTGGAGGGACGTCCAGTTCTTGGTAATGTCACTGTTGTGCCATATTTTCTCCACTTGATGGTGACTGTCTTCACTGTGTTCCATGGTATACTGTATCTAATGCCTTGGAAATTCTTTTGTACCCTTGTCCTGACTGATACCTTTGAATAATGAAAACCCTTCTGATGCTTTGGAAGCTCTCTGCAGACCATGACATGTGCTCTAAGATGCAACTACAAAAATGTCAGGAAAAGCCTACTAGAACAGTTGAACTTTATTTGCGATTAATCAGAGGCCCTTTAAATGGTGGCAGGTGTGTGCTGACTCCCATTTAACATGAGTTTGAATGTGATTGGTTAACTCTGAACACAGTAGCATCCCCAGTTATAACAGTGTGTGTATATTTATGCAATATGGAGATTGCAAATTTACAAAAAAATCCATTAATTTATGAGAAAAGAGTTGCAAATTTATGGGACGACATGTTGTGTTGCATATTTATGAGGAAAAAAGTTGCAAATTGACAAGAAAAAAGATCTAATTTATGAGGAAAAAAGTTGCAAATATATGAGAAAAACTGATTTACAAAAAAAGGTCAAATCTATGAGAAAAAAAGTTGAAAATGAAGTAAATATATAAGAAAAAAGTAGCAAATTTATGAGAAAAAAGCTGCAAATTTGTAAGAAAAAAATCTAATTTATGAGGAAAAAAGTTGCAAATGCATGAGAAAAACTTCTAATTTAGAAAAAAAGGTCAAATCTATGAGGAAAAAAGTTAAAAAATTAAGTTATAAATATATAAGAAAAAAAAGCAAATTTATGAGAAAAAGTTGCAAATTTGCAGAAAAAAAATGTTGAATGATTTTAATTCTTCCCCCAAAAAAGATATTGAGGGTGAACTTACAGCTTGGGGCCCATAGCATTTGCACACCGCTTTATAGCCAGAAACGGCTCTGACTAGAAGCAACATTCCCTAATATAAACAAACTGTCACATAGTACTTTATACACTGCCTGGCCAAAAAAAAAGTCACACACTCTATTTCACTGGACCGCCTTTAGCTTCGATTATGGCACGCATTCACTGTGGCATCATTTCAATAAGCTTCTGCCATGTCACAACATTTATTTCCATCCAGAGTTGCATTAATTTTTCCACCAAAATCTTGTATTGATGACGGGAAAGTCGGACCACTGCACAAAGTCATCATCCAGCCCATCCCAAAGATTCTCAGTGGGTTAAGGTCTGGACTCTGTGGTGCTAATCCATGTGTGAAAATGATGTCTTGTGCTCTCTGAACTACTCTTTCACAACTCAAGCCCGATGAATCCTGGCATTGTTGTCTTGGAATATGCCCGTGCCATAAAGGGAGAAAAAATTCATTGATGGAATAACCTGGTCATTCAGTATATTCAGGTACTCAGCTGACCTCATTTTTTGGGCACATAACATTGCTAAACCCAGACCAGTAATTATCCAATGGGAGGCTCTTACCTATTTGCTTAGTTAAATCCAGGTGGTGATTTTTTTTTTCCACCAGGCAGTGTATTATACACCACACTCTGGACTTATTGGAGACAGTTTTGGTTTCATTATCTTGCCAAAGGACTCTTCATCATGGAAACAAGGGGAGGCCTGGGATCAAACTGCAATACTCCACAATACAGGGCCCACAACCACCCAACAAGAGACCCACAAGCAGTGTGTAGACTGCTGGGCACCATGGGTAATTTTACTAGTTTACACAACAGGAGTGACTTGAAAAAAGTTCATTTTCTTTTTCATATTTCGTATGTGCCTCTGCATTTGTTGTGTGTTGGGTGGACCGCTGGACAGAGAGGATGACAACAATTTTCCTCTTCACAGGAACACTTTCTCTCTCTCTGACACACATTGGCAAAAAAGGCCTTCAAAATGGCTAAGGCAGACGATGCTACTAATTTCTGCCACTAAATCTAATGTGACTGAGTATTGACACTCAGTCAGCTTCAGCTGCTAATAAACTTAAAATAACACTTCATTATCCACGGGTAGAGGGGGGTGTAACATTGGGAAGAGTTCAAAACAAACATGGAATGGATGAAAACAACCGGTTTAAAAAGGTCAGAGGAAGACGACTTTATTTCCACTTTAATGCTTGTGTCTTTCGGCTGACTGAGCCGACGCCCTGTGCCACAGAATGAGACCTTTCTTCTCTCCCCACCGCATGTTCAGGTGGAAGTTCTCACTATTCCTGGCATCCTGGATTAAAGGTTTTCCAGAAGAGAGCAGCTATTATGGTGGAGCAGACAGTAACCTTTGGCTGGTAGCAGCAGCAAGTTTTATAGCACAGTGCTATTCTAATGTGTTTATTCATCAAAAGGAGGGAGTTCTAACATAATCCTCAGATTTTTAAAATTTTTTTAATTTATTTTTTAGCACGGTGGTGCAGTGGTTTGCACTGTGGCAGCACAACAACTCACCCTTAGCCTTGGGATCTCGGGTTCGATCCCACCCCCGATCAACTTTGATCTTTCTGTGTGGAGTTTGCATGTTCTTCCCGTGTCTGTGTGGGTTTACTCTGGGATTTCTCCGGTTTCCTCCCACAGGGGCCAAAAACATGCAGGTTAGGTTAACTGGCATCAACTGGGGAGGTAAGAATGTGAGTTGTCCCTTGCCCCTTCCCCCTAGGCCACAGTTGTAAATAAGAATGTGTTCTGAATGTGTTCTGCCTGGTTAAATAAAGGTTAAATTAAAAAAAAAAAAGATTTGCGCACTGAGATGATTTCAGAAAAATCCCTACTCCTCCTAGGCAATTGCCTCGATGCTCGTAAACTCACTCACAAGAATCCTCAGGTAGGTATGCATCTAGGTTGTGGGCATCTATGATTTAATGAAAATCATTACTCCTTCTATGTGACTGCCCCAGTGTTTGGCAAACTCATGCACAATGATCCTCAACTGGATCAGCATCTAGGCTATGCTAGGTCAAGGTCAGCGGTCAGGAGATCTGAGCACTCTCATGGTGATTTCATCAGGAAGGACTGAGCTACCCTGTCATTGATGGTCAGATTACATTTATGGCAATTACACAATGGTTGATCTGGAAGTTCTCTCGACCTTGTCTACATTTGGGCTCCAAAGGTCAAGGATCAAGGCTGCATGGCCTCTGAGTAGAATTTCACATTTATGATATTACATATGTCTTGCTCTTAGCATCAAGATCACAAAACATGGTTTTCACATGATACGAGCTGACCGAACACCAGACAGTGGCAAGGCTAGGGGCGGTGGAGTGATAATGTATGTTAACAACAACTGGTGCAGACCGGGACATATCACTGTTAAACAACGACACTGCAGCAAAGACATTGAGTTGCTAGCTGTTAGCATGAGGCCTACATATCTCCCGAGAGAACACTCACACGTGATCTGCATTGTTGTTTATGCAAATCCGACGGCGAACGCTGGGACAGCACGTGACGTCATCCATTCAGTAACCAGCAGGCTGCAGACAGAACACCCAGATGCTCTTCTCCTCATCTCAGGCGATTTCAACCATGTTTCACTGTCTCCCATTCTACCCACGTTCACCCAGTATGTCACATGCCACACTAGAGACAATAAAACACTGGATTTATTCTACGCAAACACTAAGGAGGCGTACACCTCATCACAACTCCCCCCACTCGGGAGATCGGATCACAACTTGGTTCATCTCCGGCCGGTGTACAAACCCCTAGTGCACAGACAACCTCCGGCCATGCACACTGTGGAGTTATGGTCTGAGGAGACAATGGACACCCTAAAGGGCTGTTTTGAAGCCACCGCCTGGAAGCAGCTCTGCGATCCACATGGTGAGGACATCGATGGCCTCATTCACACCTTCACGGGCTACCTCAGCTTCTGTGTGGACAAATCCGTTCCCACCAAGACCATACGGCGTCACTCAAACAACAAACCCTGGATCAACCCTGAGATAAAAACACTTCTGAGAGAGAAGAAGAGGATCTTCAGGTCAGGGAACAGGGAGATGCTGAAGTCCGTACAGAGGGAGCTGAGGAGAAAGATCAGAGAAGGCAAGGACAGCTTCAGGAAGAAGATGGAGGACAAGCTGCAACAGAGCGACATCAGCGGGGTCTGGAGAAACCTCAAAACCATCTCGGGGCTCCAGAATACCTCCCCCCAGGCCACAGGGGGCAGGGAGTGGGCGAACAACCTGAATCTGTTTTTCAATAGATTTGACCAACCGCCCTCCCCCCTGACTGCACAACAACCACTGCTGCCTCTAAAGAAATCAAGTCCTGCTGCCCACTCCCCACTCCACCAACACCCCCCCACTCCCAACACACAGCCCCCCATCCTGACCCTGACCAGGACCCAGGTGAGGACGGAGCTGAGGAAGATCAAGGCGAGGAAGGCGCCGGGACCGGACGGCATCAGCGCAAAGCTCCTCAAGTCCTGTGCAGACCAGCTGTGTGGGATTGTGACGTATATCTTCAACATGAGCCTGAAACTGGGGAGGGTACCACAGCTGTGGAAAACATCTTGTGTGGTACCTGTACCAAAAACTTCCCACCCCAAAGACCTGAACAGCTACAGACCGGTGGCCTTGACGTCCCACTTGATGAAGACCCTGGAGAGACTGCTCCTTGCTCACCTCCGCCCCCTGGTGGAACCAGCGATGGATCCACTCCAGTTCGCCTACCAGCATGGCATTGGGGTGGAGGATGCGGTGATCTTCCTCCTTCACCGTTCTCTGTCCCACCTGGAGAAGCCCGGGAATATGGTGAGGATCATGTTCTTTGACTTCTCCAGTGCTTTCAACACCATCCAACCGATGATCCTGAAGGACAAGCTGCTGCGCGCAGGGGTGGACCAGCACCTGTCATCATGGATCCTGGACTACCTCACGAACCGGCCTCAGTTTGTGAGAACCCGGGACTGTGTGTCCGACACGATCATCAGTAGCACGGGGGCCCCCCAGGGAACGGTGCTGGCTCCCTTCCTGTTCACTCTTTATACTGCGGACTTCTCACACAACACAACACACTGCCATCTACAGAAGTTCTCTGATGACTCTGCGATCGTTGGCCTCATCTCCAATGGAGATGAAGCTGAGTACAGAGGGCTTATCCAGGACTTCGTGGACTGGTGCCATCGGAACTGCCTCCAGATCAACGCGAGGAAAACTAAGGAGCTGGTGGTGGACTGCCGCAGGCATGGGCAGCCCCTCACAGTACCAGTAAATATACAGGGAACAGACATCGAGATGGTGACATCCTATAAGTACCTGGGTATTCATCTGAACAATAAACTAGACTGGTCACACAATACTGATGCACTCTACAAGAAGGGACAGCGCAGGCTGTTCCTGCTGAGGAGACTCAGGTCTTTTGGTGTACAAGGGGCGCTGCTGAAGTCATTCTATGACACGGTGGTGGCATCAGCCATCACTTTTGGAGTGGTCTGCTGGGGCAGTGGCATTACTGCAGCCGATAGGAAGAGACTGAACAAACTGATTAAGAAAGCTAGCTCTGTCCTGGGGCAGCGCCTTGATCCGATGGAGGAGATAGGAGAGAGAAGGACGGTGGCTAAACTGTCATCTCTGCTGGAGTCCGAGTTCCACCCTATGCAGGACATACTGAATGCACTGAGGAGCTCATTTAGCAGCAGACTACATCATCCCAGGTGCACAACCGAGAGGTTTCGTAGGTCCTTCCTACCAACGGCTGTCAGACTGTACAACCTAAGCAGGGCTGCTCGCAGAGATAGCAAAAAGACGTAACAAACTAATAGTTTTTTGAATGCAAAAGATGCAATAGACTTACACAATGGTCCCCTCCGGCATACAACTAGGAACATACCGGTCGCTATGGAGGGTGAGAATATGTATGGGCACATAATCATACCATGTAGGATAACTAAGTAGATGGTTATGCTGTTTCATTCCATCTAGCAACAATGCTCTGCACTGTGTGTGTTTATATATTTGCATATTTATTCCATCTAGCTACAATGCTCAGCACTGGGTGTGTTTATATATTTATATATCTACATATTATTCCATCTAGCTACATTGCTCCGCACTGTGTGTGTTTATATACTTGCATATTTATTCCACCTAGCTGCAATGCTCCGTACTGTGGGTGTTTATATATTTACATATTTATTCCATCTAGCTACAATGCTCTGCACTGTGTGTTCATATATTCATATATTTATTCCATCCAGCTACAATGCTCTGCACTGTGTGTCTGTGTGTGTGTGTATATATATATATTTTATAGTAATACGTACATATGTTTATTAGCTGCTCTTGCTTGCTTGTTTTTTTTTTTTTCTTGCCTTCTGATTGTTGCTCTGAGTGTTGCTATCCCTGTGCTGTTGCAATCCTGGAATTTCCCCGTTGTGGGACTAATAAAGGCTTATCTTATCTTATCTTATCTTATCTTATCTTAAAACCTGGCATAGGGGTTGAACTTGAGGTCCCTTTACCTGACAGTGTCATCCGCTCTGTGAACTGAGAACAAATCAAGCTAAGGTCAAGAGAACTGGTACACAAGTTGACCTTGGGACCCTCAGTGGTGGCTATAGCTTTGACATCAAAAGGACATACTGTATGTCACTGATGCATATGTTTACACCAGTACTGAGATCACATTTTCAAGGTCTCGGAATTGGAGTAATTTTTAGTTCATCTTGTCTCTGTCTCAGAAAAAAAGGTGTGCTGAAGTCATTCAAAGCAAGGGCCTCTACACTTCCTATTAATTTTTTAATCCTATACACCTTATTCCTAGGCCCCATGATGCCTTGTGTGAATTATGGTAGCAACTGTTATGTCCATAATCTGTATTCCAATAACGAGGCCGGAGGTGCAATAGAACTCGACTTTATTATGTGACTCACAGACACCAGGCACTCCTGTACAGGCAGAGGCAAAGGTCAAAAGAGACCATGCCTCTTCCGCATCAGCCTTTTATACTCAAGGTGGCGGCAGAACCAGAAAGGTGGAGCCACCACCCTCATCACACAATAATAAGTCATTTTAATATATAACACCCCCACCTTTAGAAAAGTCCAAAACACATGCACACTAATTAGGCTCTCCACAGGCAAACCCCACAGTAATACACCCCCCCAAACATGGTGACACACACATTGCATGGGTATTTTTTTTTTTTCACATAGGCACCTGCTATAGCAGTTTAAGATGAGAAACACATGAACTACGTAGCCCGGGGAATTCACATTTAACCCAACCCGTCGCCCCTTGCTACCATACAGCCTCGATGGAGAAGCCACCCCCTGGGGGACTCATCTGGCGGGTCCCTCCCAGAGCTCCTTCATCTCTTTGTCCCTGGAGATGAGCCACATTGGGGCCCCGACACCTCCTTCTCCTCAATAGCGTGTCACAGTTCATTGGGGTGTCTCCATGAGTCATCTGACAGCCGAAGGTATCTGTCCTCCCGAACAGCCCCTGGTCCTCCCGTTGCTTCCTCTTCCCATGGACACCTCTCAGCCGAGCCTCCTCTCTGGATCGAACCACGTCACTGACTCCCAAAGGAGCTCGACTCGACTTCCCATGTCCATGATGTCTCAACCGGGCCTCCACACTGGGTCGCGCCACACTGGCGACCCTCTGCTAAGCCTGACTCGGCCTGCTGTGGTCCTGTTTGGCACGTCTATTTCCTGTGCCAGCTGGTCCTGCCCCGCTCTCTTTCATTTTGAACACTGGGGTAACCATTGCAGCCCCATGCTTCTCTATCTCCAGGTCGAACCCTGGAAACAGAGGGGGTCGTCTTCACGGCTTCACCCGCCATTACAGGCATTTCAGGCCTGTAATGGTGCCCAGTTCCCTCACCTAGGGTAACGTGGGCCCTGGCACCAGAACCCTGCCCTGATGGCCCTGGGCGGTAATTGTCCTGTTCATCTCCCAGAATACTAGGCCATGTATCGTCCCAAACCGCATCATCAACCACCCACGGAACCAGTCGGTCCCACAGACCACAGCCCGACCATTCCTCTCCACTGCTGCTGGCAATTGAGAAGCCCAGTCCATAAAACAGATCGCAGCCCATCACATTCGACCCACTCACGGTCACCACGAACTGTAAGGTGGACATCACCGCTGTCTTGTATGTACCTTGCCGTCAGCTCCAGCGAATCCACGATGGACAGCCTATTACTACCATACCCACATAATGGCGTCGAAAGACCTCCCACACGATGGTAGGGGAAAAAACTCCTCACAGTAAGCCAGTTCAACACGGACCTCACTGCGCCCGTGTCCACCAACAATGGCACGTCCTTGCTGTCCAA
The DNA here is from genome assembly GCA_020510985.1 of Pholidichthys leucotaenia. Classification (NCBI taxonomy): domain Eukaryota; kingdom Metazoa; phylum Chordata; class Actinopteri; order Cichliformes; family Pholidichthyidae; genus Pholidichthys; species Pholidichthys leucotaenia. Next base: position 293,513,449 of record CM035842.1, read on the forward strand.
CGTAACTGTTAAACATGTATGGCCTTCTGTGCTTAGGGAGATGGTGTGAATAACCGTAGGAGCCGTGGCAGGGGAATCCACTTCACATCGCTGTTCCCCTCACTCAAACTTTTTACAGACCCTGGTGAAATGATTTAGAAGTCCGCACTTGCCACAGCATTTGCCTTTTGCCGGACACTCTCTCGCCTTGTACCGGTGCTTGGTAGACCCACAGCCAAAATACTTTGGCAATCCCGAGGCGGACCTAATTTTTATAGCGGTAGCGTATTCTTCTCTGTCTTCCGTGCTGTCATCACTATCCGGGTCTACAGTCTGTGCCGCTGATTGTGAGTCGGGTTGCCCCAACGCTGTTCTCTCACCAAGGTCCCATGAGTGTTTATCCGCTGCTTCAAACTGCTGGGCTATCTCCACCGCTTTGGTCAACATCAGTTCACCAGAATGGGTAAGGAGTCTTGACCGTGCTGCTGCACACAACGTGTGCTCCGCCAACTGATCGCGGACCACTTCTTTTTCTAAAGTCCCAAACTGGCCAGGTCAGCAACATACCGCTGCTCTGACTCTCCAGCCCGCTGGCGGCGCTGTTGGAACTGGATCCTCTAGACTATGATGTTCTCAGGGGCGCAAAAGTAGTGCGCCACTAGCCCAACCACGTCCTCAAAACTATCGCTCACTCCCAATGTGCTAAGAATGCGCTGTCCCTCCATGCCAAGATTATGGACCAATATTGCCCGTGCACACAATTTCTCCAACTCACTGAGGTTCAGTGCCACCAGATAATTCTCAGATGCAGCAAACCACCTCTCCCACGGCACCAACGGCTTGCCAGGAAGCTCAAGAAATGGCTGAATGCCAGAAATACCTTTATCCATACTTTTATCCTCGTCGCCAAATGTCATGTCCATAATCTGTATTCCAATAACGAGATCGGAGGTGCAGTAGAACTCGACTTTATTATGTGACTCACAGACACCAGGCACTTCTGTAGAGGCAGAGGCGAAGGTCAAAAGAGACCGTGCCTCTTCCGCATCAGCCTTTTATACTCAGGGTGGCGGCGGAACCATAAAGTGGAGCCACCACCCTCATCACACAATAATACGTCATTTTAATATATAACAGCAACTTCCGGTACTAGTTTAGAAAGTATGGTTGTCACTGAAACGGGACACTTTTCCTTGTTAAAAAACAATGATTTCGGCATCGAAAATTTGGGAACACGGCCTTTTGCACTTTAAAAACAGTAATATAATCATACCACATTCCACGACTCTCGAGAGATAGGAAGATGACCTTAAAAAGTGGCCTCGCAGACAGTAGCTCTGTTTGTTTGTGCCACTGCTAAGATGCTAACGCTGTAAACAAATAAAAGCTCTGAGATACACTACCGTTCAAAAGTTTAGGGTCACCCAGACAATTATTTTGTGTTTTCCATGAAAAGTCACACTTATTTACCACCATGAGTTGTAAAATGAATAGAAAATATAGTCAAGACATTGACAAGGTTAGAAATAAGGATTTGTATTTGAAATAATAATTTTTTCCTTCAAACTTTGCTTTCGTCAAAGAATCCTCCATTTGCAGCAATTACAGCATTGCAGACCTAACATGATTGCACAAGGGTTTTCTAATCATCCATTAGCCTTCTGACACAGTGAGCAAACACATTGTACCATTAGAACACTGGAGTGATAGTTGCTGGAAATGGGCCTCTATACACCTATGTAGATATTGCATCAAAAACCAGACATTTGCAGCTAGAATAGTCATTTACCACATTAGCAATGTATAGAGTGTATTTCTGATTAGTTTAAAGTTATCTTCATTGAAAAAAAGTGCTTTTCTTTCAAAAATAAGGAAATTTCTAAGTGACCCCAAACTTTTGAACGGTAGTGTATATCAATGTCTCCACCGCAATAAAGTCGGCTGCATTTTGTTAAAATTTGTTGGACATAATCAAATTTACCTTAGAGCAGACATACGCTACAACACCATGCTTGGCTGTCATGGTATATACAGACAGCTGCAGCCATTTGTTTTACCCTGAAATTAAAATGCTCATGCTGCTGTCATGCCATAAATGCTTGTTATTTAACTAACATGGTACAGACATTTTCTGACAATTGTTCAGAATTTTATTGACCTATATTTTGTGATAATTTAAAAATTAATGCATGCTGAAGTCCACATTGTTCCAAGGCAGTGCAATGAATGTAAAAAAACAAAAAAACTGTTTGATATCTTTCTTAAATCGTTAAGACTTAGGAAGCAAATTGCTACTATTTTTTATTTATTATTTTACTTTATGCAGCCTTCATTCTGGTGACATATATAACACATAAACATCAGATCTGTGACATTCATGTAAGTGAAAACAGACCTGGTGCTGTTGTCTGTCCTGCGTCTGTACCACCGATCACACCAACAGTCCTTTTTCATTCAGTGCATGATCTACACATTGCCGGTGAGAAGCCTCCATTTATACAGTCTATGGCACAACCACAGACACCAACAACAAGAACCAGAACTATGTCAAAACATTCAAAAAATACAAAAACTACAAGTGCTGAAATTAGCTGCCACTTGAGTGCAAAACACGTATGTGGACTAAACATTAAAATGAATTTGAAAAACTTTTAAAAATGCTATTTTAAATGCCCCTGCTACTTCACCCTTACTGACTGATTTAACACTATTGCAGCCAAAACCAGAAGCTCCGCCCATAATTGTTCCTACAGCAGCACCCCCAGGAATAAGGTGGATAGCCCTAAAAACACATGGTTTAAACCTTTTCTTCTGACACAGTAGTTAATGTTCTCTAACTCTGCTCTGATTTTTTTTTTGTTTCTTTTTTACAAAATAAATGTGTTGAAGTGCCTTGGTTATTAAAAAAAAAAACAACAAAAAAAAAAACCCAAAACATGCTAGTACAGCAGTGGTATAGCCACAGCTGATATTCTGTCAAATTCTGAACAATGAAGAATAACAATATTTTGTGGGGGACCCATGTTGTAGAGTTCAGTAGTTTTCCTCTCGGACTGAGAGAGCATGGAGATCAAAGGGCTGGGGGGTAAGGGGAATTGTCTTGGGGGAGTGAATGGTGAATGCAGGACCTCAGGGAGCAGGGAGGTGTGAGTTTTGGGATATAAAAGAGACAGTCCCTGCTACAAATGTCTAATGTTCTGATTCTAGAAGATGTGAGAATGAAATAAAGTTTGTCTGCTTGGAAAGTTCGGTCTGGTTATTTCATCTCCACACTGGTGACCCTTGACACAGAATGGAACACGAGGCGAACACCCCGGAGATGACCCCGACGGGAAACCACAGCAATGCATGCGCTGTTTCGGTCAAACTACTGGACTTTTGGCTGCACAACCCAAAGTCTTGGTTCCTCCACACCGAGGCCCAGTTCGCGCTCCGGGGAATAACGGCAGATGACACCAGGCATTACTATGTGGTTGCAGCGCTGGACGCTCGTACGACTCAGCAAGTAGCGAGCCTGCTCCAACAGCCCCCAGCCCACGACAAATACGGGGCTGTCAAAGCTGCGCTGACCCGGCACTACACGCTCTCGGATTGCGAGAGAGCGGAGAGACTCCTGATGCGCTCCGAGTTGGGAGACGGGTCAGCGGTCGAACGGATGGAGAAGATGTTGGCGTTGATGGGCACGGACGACAGGCATTTTCTATTTACCCACCTTTTCCTCCGGAACCTCCCAACGGCGGCCAGAGCGGTCCTTGCCAACTCACTGCTGCTGGCCACGCGTGACTACCGTGCGCTAGCCCAGAGGGCAGATTGGATCATCCTCACCACCAGAGCCCTCACAGTGAACGCAGCGGCATTGGAACCCAGCGAGACGGCCAGCGGAAGCGAGGAGCCAGCAATGGTAGCGGCAGCAGGGGCCAGGAAGCGCCAGAGAGACACGCTCTGCTCCTACCACGGCCGTTTTGGAGAGGACGCACGCTGATGTGTGCCACCGTGCCAATTCAAGCGTTCGGGAAATGCCAGGACCGGCAGTTGATAGCAGCTGTGACCGCTGGTGAAGAAAGCAAGCTGCTGTATGTGACAGAATCACGCTCATGGAGATGATTCCTCGTGGACTCCGGCTCCCAAAAGAGCCTCATCCTGCCATCCTACGCTGACTGGCTAGCGGGAACTAGCAGCCCCGAGCTGACGGCTGCAAATGGCTCAGACATTAAGACTTTTGGTGAGAGGACACTGACTGTATCCCTGCATGGCCGTACGTACCAGTGGTCATTTGTCATAGCGGCATGCAGTTTCCCAATCTTAGGCGCTGATTTTTTGTGTGCACACGGACTACTAGTCGATGTTACTAACAGACACCTGATTAATGCAATGTCTTTTGATTCTCTCCCCTGTACAGCTCGAGGAGCATGGGCCAACAACGCTAGCCAATGTCACAGCTTCAGGTGGTAAGTTCCACACACTGCTCACCCAGTTCCCAGCACTCACGGTCCTGATGTTTTCGGCGGCTAGCACTAAACACGGGATGGAGCACTTTATTACCACCACCGGGCCACCTGTTTTTGCACGACCTCGGCGCCTGGACACAGCTAAACTGGCCATAGTGCGTGAGGAGTTTGCCAACTTGGAAAGGCTGGGCATCATCAGACGATCAAACAGCCCATGGACATCCCCACTACATATGGTCCCTAAGGCCTAGAGATCGTGGTGACCTTGTGGAGATTTCCGCAGATTAAACAATGCCACAACGCACGACCGCTACCCGATCCCCCATATTCAGGATTTTTCCGTTCACCTCACCGGGGTATGTATTTTTTCTAAGATAGACCTGGTCTGTGGTTACCACCAGGTCCCGGTGCGCACAGAGGACATACCTAAAACCGCAGTAACAACCCCGTTTGGCCTGTTTGAGTTTTTACGCATGCCTTTTGGGTTAAAAGGCGCGGCGCAGACATTCCAACGCATGATGGATGCGGTGTTACGCGATCTGCCGTTTGTGTTAGTCTACCTGGATGACATCCTGGTGGCCAGCGCGTCCGAGGACGAACACGTAGCCCACCTCAGGACAGTTTTCTGGAGGTTGGAGGAGCACGGGTTAATAATCAACCCGGCGAAATGTCAGTTTGGCGTGACGAGGATCGATTTTTTGGGACACCGCATCTCACCGGAGGGAGCGATACCCTTGCCGGACAATGTGTGCCCAGTGAGGAATTTTCCCCGGCCTCAGACAGTCAGGGCGCTGCAGGAGTTTTTGGGGATGGTGAACTTCTACATTCGTTTCCTCCCCCGCGCAGCCCAGCTCATGCAACTGTTGTACGCCGCGCTTAAGAAACGGAAGCTGGCGGACAGAGTTGACTGGACTCCTGAGCGGGAGCAAGTGTTTTCTGAGGTTAAAACAGCTCTGGCAAATGCTGCACTGCTGGCGCACCTAGACCCGGCAGCTCAGATTGTGTTCACTACAGATGCATCAGACGTGGCCATAGGGGCCGTCATGGAGCAGTGCGTTGCCGGTTCTTGGCAGCCGCTCGCCTTTTTAACAGGTCTTTGCACGACAATGAGCGTAAATACAGCGTGTTCAACAGGGAGTTACTGGCTCTCCACCTGGCCATACGCCACTTCCAGTTCTGGCTGGAAGGGCGCTCCTTCACTGCGTTTGTGGACCACAAGACGCTAACGTACGCAATGGCCAAGGTTTCGGAACCATGGTCAGGACGGCAGCAGAGACAGCTGGCCGTGATTTTGGAGTTTACGACCAATATTCAGCATGTGGCCGGTAAACTCAACGTGGTGGCGCACTGCCTCTTGCGCGCATTAGTGGCCCCAGTCTACGTAGGGATAGATTACACGGCCATGGCTGCGGAGCAGATGCGGACGTGCGCGCACTCCAGTCTGGACCAACAGGGTTAAGGCTGGAGAGCAGAGTTATGCAAGACGCCCCCCCCCCCAATCTGTGACGTCTCCACAGGCCGCCCGCACCCGGTGGTACCACACGCTTGGCGACGCCGCGTTTTTGAGTCGGTTCACTCCCTGGCGCACCCAGGTGTACACGCGTCAGTCAAAATGGTGGCAGCAAAGTTTGTCTGGCCGAGCCTGCGCAAACAGGTGAAAGAGTGGGCTGCAGCCTGTGTAGCGTGCCAATGAGCCAAAGTGCACAGGCACACAAAGGCCCCCCTTGAGCTGTTCCATATCCCGGCTAAGAGGTTCGACCACATTCACATGGACCTCGTCGGCCCCCTCCCGCCATCGCAGAGGTTCACGCACCTCCTGACAGTGGTGGACCGCACCACGCGATGGCCTGAAGCAGTCCCACTAGCTTCCACCGTGTTCGCGGACGTGGCACTCACCTTTTTAACAACATGGGTGACACGTTTTGGCACCCCTTCGGACATCACGTCCGATCGGAGCTCGCAGTTTGTTTCCGACCTCTGGTCCACGATAGCCCGGAGCCTGGGCATCTCAATTGATTGCACGACCGCGTACAACCCACAGGCCAAAGGGTTATGCAAGTGTTTCCATAGGTCACTGAAGGCAGCGCTCAGGGCTTTGCTTACGGATGCAAATTGGGTGGACCAGTTGCCGTGGGTTCTATTAGGGTTGTGTTCCACACCGAAGGAGAATTTAGCAGCTTCCCCAGCAGTGCTGGTTTTTACGCAGCCCCTGCGGCTCCCCGGGGAGTTTTTACCAGATAACCCCACGCCGAACACCCATCCGTCCCCGCGTTCGCAGCATAGCACAGATGCACGGACGCTCCCTGGCCCGGCCCACCACTGGGCCGAGCCAGGCCGAGCCAGGCCGCCCCCCCGCGCGTTTGTGCCAAAAACCTTGAAGGACGTGGCGTTCGTGTTTGTCAGGCACAATGCCCACCGGACCCCATTGCGCCCACCCTACGATGGCCCTTTCAGAGTGCTAGAAACCGGGGACAAACATTTTGTGTTAGACCTGGGGGGTCGCCGGGAGAGAATCTGTATAGACAGGCTTAAGCCTGCCTTTGTTGTGGCAGATGAGCAGCTGCAGATGGCTCGAGCTCCTCGGCGAGGAAGACCCCCACTGAGAGCTCCCCAGGTAAATGATTCATCACAGCAGTCACACGAGCATGATGAATGTTCCCCCCCCCCCCCATTGTCTCCCTACAGACGGACGCACCCCCAGGAACCCCCCACCGGCACAGCAGAGTCGCGGAGCCGAGGACCCCCTGTTACAGCAGCTATGGGTGGAGACTGAAGCCTCGAGGACAGGAGAGTTAACACTCAGTCTGAGACTCTGGGGGGGCGGTGTGGGGGACCCATGCTGTAGAGTTCAGTAGTTTTCCTCTCAGACTGAGAGAGCATGGAGATCAAAGGGCTGGGGGGTAAGGAGAATTGTCTTGGGGGAGTGAATGGTGAATACAGGACCTCAGGTAGCAGGGAGGTGTGAGTTTTGGGATATAAAAGAGAGAGTCCCTGCTACAAATGTTTAATGTTCTGATTCTGGAAGATGTGAGGGTGAAGTAAAGTTCGTTTCCTCCGAAAGTTCAGTCTGGTTATTTCATCTCCACAATTTCAGAATAAATCAAATATTAATACACTGTTCTCTAATTTTGATCTCCACTGTATATAAGAAACATTAACCAAAAGGGTTACATTATTACATCTAGTAGGAAATCTTTTTCCCAACAAAAAGAGCAGGTTAAAAAAAGCCCAAAATCACCAGGATAGTTAGAAACTATGTTGTGTTTTATTTGTAACTAATTATTGTCTTTTCTGCAAAACATCTGTGACAGTTGGACTGGTCAGTATTAACACATTATGTTGATAATATAAAAACATTAAGAGTAAGAATAATTTGAAAAAAATAAATTCTTTTACTAAAACTACAGTGAAATGTGCCTGCTTCAGTAGTGCAGAATAAAGGATAAAATAACACTTCATAATCAATACAATCACAGTGGTAAAACACTGGAAATTAGAAAAGGTCTGGTTCATGTCTGGGGCCAATAAAAGCTGAACCATGCACAGCCACAGTACATAGCGGAGAAATGAATTGTGGGAACTGGGTGTGTTTGGCAGGCCATTTCTGTATAAAATGAAATTAAATATCAGTGATGGAGCTGGACCTGCTCCCTGCAGGGAAAGTCTGTCCTAATTTGTCTCTGCAGACCACTTTGGTTCTCACAGTGTTACTGCCAACACTTTTGGTGTGGCTAATTGGGGTGACCCTTTTACCTCCTGCTAATTATACCCCTACTCACCAGTATGCTACCAGCTCCCATTCCCCTACACACTACCAAAATAGACCACTAATAATACAATATTCAAACCAGCAAACATTTTGGCCAGCTAATATTTTCATATTAATATTTTTCAAATATGATTCATATGATTTATTGTTGCAAAGCAATGGCACCTCTAATACTGTAAGGGCCATTTTGAGAAATTTTTGGTAACAAAAAAGGGAAGAAAAAAATCTGTATGACGCTACAAAACATGGTGTTGGGCAATGATATAATAGCTGATTTTGAAAAAAGTTAGCTATGTACTATATAGAATAAAACATGCTGTATTTTTCAACATTATTTTTAGAGTTGCTGCAAAAATTTGTATGTATCATAATACAAAACACTTCTTCTTCTTTTTGTTTTAGATTTGATTGGCGGTTGGCAACCAGCTTACAGGTGCATTACCGCCATTGACTTGATTATCATCACTCTATATCATTGTATAAGGAGTTCTGAACAACTCCTTATGTATGAAAAAATTTTCCGTCCTTGGACTGTGTCCTGGACTGGTCCTACTGCCACTCCTCTCGGCGGTTACTAGAGCTGGGAATACTAATGCATTAACGCAATTAGTCCAATTAATCAATAAAAAAAAAAATAATGCTAATTATTGCTCCCATGGCATTTCCTGTTATAGCGGAACTTGCAGCCTAGACTTAGCGCCCGAACAGACAGTGGCGTGACACACAATAGAAATGCACAAACCCTTCATTTTATTTAATTCTGGGTGTTCAAATCAGTTTGCTGGCACATTGCTCTCATACTATGTGGACATTTGGACTGTATATTACATTTAATTAGACATTAAAATGAGCAATCATGGGGAATGGTGGATCATGGAGTGCAGAATAGTTCTCGGAAGTTAGCAACAAGTGCTAACTAGTTTTAAAGACACAGTCCGGCGGTTTTAAAACCACCAAAACTACCTCAAAAACAAATATGTATTGCCCCAAATAGTATATTGTGGCTTTTCATACACATAAAAAATTTTCATTGCCTTAGAATTGCTTGGAAAGAGCTTTTTACATCTTCCACCTGCTTAAGTATGCACAGATCTATGAATATTCTAATTAGCTCCACCCGTACTCCCGCCCTTCAATAGCTGGAGGAACCGGACTTTGAGCCAGGGCTTCAAGGAGGCAATCCAACTTGAGGAAGGATCATTCTCAGTGCAGTGGAAAGTCGCTGCAGGGCCCTGCTTGGAGGCTGGAATATGAGCAGCCCAGTGGGCCACTTTTGGTAATGAGCAGAACTGGCACTGGCAGCTGCGGTGAGCCAGCGCCAGTTCTGCTAGCCAAAAGTATCTCCATCCACCGGCGAAGTGAGCTGAGAGCAGTTCCTCGCTGAGCGACATTCAAGCTGGGTCTCCCTCTCTCCCCTCCCTCCTCTCTGCCTCTCTCCGCTCTCTCTCTGTAGCTTCTTGCCTCCTCCCTCTTCCCCTGAGGCAGTAATATTATATACGTAGTAGTAATGTTAAACAACAATTTTTTTTTTTTTTGGAGGGGGTGTAGAAAACACATGACACTATTGTAACTGGAATATGTTCATTTTTTACTATTTTTTTTTAAAATTTTGCACAGTAACTTTGCATTTGGAACTTACCATTTGAAGTATTGTACAACCGAGGCTTGAATGTTGGAATATTGGGCCAGTTGGCCAGTCCTGTGTTCGGACTTTTTGCTGGTGTTATCCTTTTCTCCTTCCTCTGCTCTCACCTCTCCTGGACCCTCTACCTGAATACTTTCCTCTCCTTGGCTCCTCTCTTCTGTCTCATCTTGCCCTCTCTGAGCTCTGTCTAATTCTTTCTAATTCTGTCTATGGTGGTATACAAACAGGCTAGAAAATATCAAGTGTCATGTTTTGTCCTGCAGGATCTTTTTTTTTGTCATGGTTTACATAAATTACAAAAATATGTGTATTTTTTGTATTTTTATTCTAGTGTTTCTTTTTTTCCATTGAGATAGTACGGAAGGAAAAAAAAAACATCCATAATAGTAATTTACTCATGCATACTTAAATTATATGATCAGGTGGGTATAGTAACCAGAAATTCTACTCATGTAAAAGCAGTGCTTTGAAATTAATAATTAAAAGTAGACAACCAAAAATTTCTAGTTAAGGGTACAAAGAGCACTCACTTAAAAACTTGAGTAATGAATGAATGAATGAATGAATTTATTTCGCATAGTAGAGTACAGGTTAAAAGAAACTGTATAATATAACAACAAGGTCAAATTAGACAAAGACTCCTCCTACTATACAATTCCACGTGAGTTATCCGAAATGGGTGATGGCTGAAGCCGCAGCTTATATTGCCCACCCATATTCCATCCAAGAATTCAAAAGAGAAAAAAGAGAAAACAAGACAAGAGCGATTACAATTTAAAACAAAGCTAAGACAAAATGTGACTGAGAGAAAAAAGAAAACTAAGCTAGGCTAAGTTAAGCGGTTACTATTCAAAAACAAATCTAAGACAAAATGTCACAGAAAAAAAAAAACAAACAAAAAACAAAAAACTAAGCTACAACACAACACAGGCTGGATATGTCAATCCTTATGTGAGTTTACATGTCGTCTTGTAAATATGTTTGGAGTATTTCTTCCTTTAGTTTTTGTTTAAATTGTCCAAGCGTTGTACATGATTTTAATTCAGGTCCAAAATCGTTCCATAATCTGACTCCTTGCACTGAAATACAGTGTTGCTTGGTGGTTGTTCTCACTGTAGGCTTTTGAAATATACATGTTCCTCTGAAGTGATATCGTTTCTCCCTTGTTTGGAACAACTTTTGGATATTTGCGGGCAGTGATAAATTCTTCACTTTGAACATTATTATTGCAGTTTTAAAGTCAACCAGATCTTTCAACTTGAGAGTTTTTTGTTTAAGAAAAAGTGGGTTTGTTGGTTCCCTGTAAGCTGCTTTGTTTATTATTCTAATAGCTCTCTTTTGAAGCATAAAGAGTGGATATATGTTTGTTTTATATGTATTTCCCCATACTTCATTACAATATGTCATGTATGGGAGTATTAATGAATGATACAAGGTGTATAGTGTGGGTTGATTCAGCAAATATTTCACTCTGTGTAATATTGCAATTGATTTGGATACTTTACCTTTAATATAATTAATATGTGACTTTCAACACAGTTTGTTATCAATTATTACTCCAAGGAATTTAGTTTCAGATACCCTTTCAATCTCTACACCATTTACACTGAGTTTGGGTACTGGGTTGTTGTGATGGTTGTTAAAGACTATAAATTTTGTCTTACTTAAATTGAGCGTTAATTTGTTTGAATCAAACCACAGTTTAAGCTTTCCTAATTCCTTTCCGAGTGTATCCAGAAGTTGTTCCAAATTGTTTCCACTGCATAGCAGATTAGTGTCATCGGCAAACAATATTAAGTCCATTTTTTCTGAAACTTTACATATATCGTTTATATACATATTGAATAATAATGGTCCCAAAACTGAACCCTGTGGGACTCCACAGGTGACCTTCAGTAACTCTGAGTTTTTGTTGCTTACACATACATACTGATATCTATTCTTTAAGTAACTACTTAACCAGGACAGTGCTACCCCTCTAATACCACAATTTTGTAGTTTCTTTATTAATAAATTGTGATCTACTGTATCAAATGCTTTTTTAAGATCTAGGAATACTCCAACTGAATACTCTTTATTTTCAATGGTTGTTGATATTTTTTCTGTAAATTCCATTAGGGCATATGCAGTTGTCCTCTTGTGTCTGAACCCATATTGCTGCTCACACAATAAATCATTCTTCAGTATGAAGTTGTCAATTCTCTCATAGAATATTTTTTCAAGTATCTTGGAAAATTGCGGTAATAGTGAAATTGGTCTATAGTTTGAGAGTTCCCCTCTGTCGCCCGTCTTGTATATCGGAATTACTTTAGCTATTTTCATTGCATTGGGAAATATACCTGATTGGAGAGACAGGTTACAGATATACGTCAGTGGTTTTACTATGCATTCGATAACAGTTTTGACTAGTAGCATGTCAATACCATCACAGTCCGTAGATGTTTTACTTTTGAACGATTTAACAATTTCAATGACCTCTCTTTCGTCTGTGTTCTTTATGAAGATGGAGTCTTTTACAGCAGTGTTATTGCATATTGTATCACCTGTAGGCACCGTAGTGGGTATTTCTCAGGCCAGTTTAGGTCCAATGTTAACAAAAAAATTATTAAATTCATCTGCAGGTGAAGCTATATTCACACTCTGAGTCGTTTTATTATTTTTTGGAATATTAGTTGGGTAGCTTGTATTTCTGCTTTTATTTCCAAGGATACTGTTGAGTATTGTCCATGTATTTTTAATATTGTCTTTGTTTTTCTCCAGTTCTTTACTGTAATAGTCTCTTTTACTACATCTTATTATATATGTTAACTTATTTTTGTATGTTTTATACCGCTGCTCTGCTTCTTTTGTCCTTTTCTTTAGGAAAGCTTTATATAATAAATTTTTCTTTTTACACGCCTTTTGTAGTCCTTTGGTTAACCATGGCTTATCAGCAAATTTGTGTTTAAGCTTTTTTTTTACTAATGGGCAGTTTTTTTCATAAAGAATGGTTACAATGTTTATAAATGTGTCATAGGCTTCATTTACATGTGATACATAGACTTCTGTCCAGTCTTGCTTCAGCAAGTCCTCTTTAAGAGAATTGATTGCATTTGGTGATTTGTGTCTGAACGATTTTGAAATTTTTTCTGCGTTGGGCCCCGTGTGGCCATGGATAAGTGCAAAGGTTGGCAAGTGGTCACTTATATCATTTATCAATAATCCACTTTCTATTTTCTTATCGATAACATTGACAAACAGGTTGTCAATAAGTGTAGCAGAGTGAACTGTGATTCTACTGGGATGTGTTATTGTGGGATATAGACTCATGCTGTACATAGAGTTCATGAACTCTGTAACTACATTTTGTTGATGTGGATTCAGTAAATCAATATTGAAATCTCCACAAATTGCTACCATTTTCTTACTAGTAATATTATTGTACAGCTAGACTAATTTATCTCTGAATGTCTCAATGCAAGTTCCCGGCGTTCTATATATGCAGCTTATGATTAGATTTTTTGTTTTGTCTAGGTCAATCTCAACAGTAACACATTCCAAAATCCCTGGTAGTGCAGAGGACATTTCATTTACAAGCTTACACCTATACAGGTCATCAATATACAGCGCAACACCTCCACCCTTTTTTTGAGTTCTGTTAATATAAAACATCTGATATCCCTCTATTGCCATCAGGGGAGCCTGTTCTTCATTAAGCCAGGTTTCAGAGACTGCAATAGCTGTGAATTTTCTGTCTAGCTGTTTTAAATAGTCCTGAATCTGTGGAAAGTTTTTGTTAAGACTTCTGCTATTGAAGTGTATTATTGACAGTTTACCATCTAATTGCACTTGACTTTTGAATTGCTTTTCAGTGTAATATTCACAGTGGTTATGAATATTATTGAAAAAGTGGTTATCAGGATAAATATCATTCTCCATCTCTTGTGGTTTATGTTCAACATAGTGGCATATTTTCAGAGTTTGAGTTTCCTCACTCTGTGTCAGATGACTTCTTCCAGCTGGGGATAATTGATGTCTACTCGAGTCGATCATAGGTTTTTGTTTATTTTGCTTATTTTTTTTTAAAGTACTTTGGCATGGTGTATCAAAAGAACTATTCTTATCGTGTGTATGAATATGGATTATCATTGACTCATAATTTTTTTAATCGGTGTTCATCTGTATTTATTTAAGTCAGTAGCATCTCTGATCATTATACTCCTTGCTTGCTCAGGTGTTCCATTTAGTTTAATCCAAATTCTACAATTTCTTGTCCAGGTTGCCTGTATCTTATTTTGTTTTTTCAGCATCCGTGCCTGCCGTGCTAATTCAGCGTTTTTTTTTTTGTCAGGTGTTCATTTAGGTAAACTTGAGTTTCCTTTAGCTTTTTGGCCTGCCTCAGTATGTTATTCTTTACCCTTCTGTTCACAAAGCGCATCACAATTGATTTCTTTGTTTTGTTATCTTTCTTCAGTAGAGCATAACAGGCTGAAATTGCATTGGCTTCTACCTTAATGTCTCTGTTATTAAGGAACTGAAGCACTTGATTTTCTAAGGACACTGATTCACTCATGGGAGCATCTTCACCACTCAGTCCTGTTGCGGCATGGGCGTATGACTGATATCTGATGTCTAGTCCACTTATAACTAGGTCATCAATACGAGAACCTTGTTCAAGATCCTCGACGCGTTGCTCCAAAAAACGCCCGTGTTGCTCCAGGTCCATAATTTTTTTGTCTTTTTCTTGAATTATTAAATGTAGGGCTTGTACCTCTTCTATTAGGCCTATTATTTTGGCCTGCTGGCTAGTCAATTTGGCCAATTCTTCTGACATAAAGTTCAGAGATTTTTTAATTTCTTCCATTTCCTCTTTTTTTGGTGGCATTTTACTGACCTGTGGATAGAAATAAACAGAGAATCTGGCTAGGCCTCAACTAGCCCGGCCACTGCTGGACCCGCCGCAACCGAGCTCCTGCACAGCTCCTCAGCCAAGTAACACTGCACAGCTCCGCAGATCACCGCCGTCGATCGCCGCCGCCTGCTGCCGTCTGCCTGGCTGGTTATGCCGCACACCGCCGGCGCAGCCGAACTCCACCGATCACCGCTGCCGTCTGCCTGGGTGGCACCTCCGCTAGGCCCCGTCACCAACCGCCGTCAGTCTGGTAGTTCCTCAGCTGGGCCTCGCAACTGGGCTCCGACTCAGGCCACTGTCCTGCTGGGTCCAGGTGGCCCCCGTCTCTCACCAACGCCGCGCCCGAGCTCCCAACCGCCGCCTCGGTTGGTTCCTCCGGTAAGCCCTCACCAGGGACTGAGCTGCTTCGTGTCGGAGTTAGGTGGCGCACTGGGGCCAGCGTTAAGCTAACTAGCGTTAGCTTGGCAATCGCTTTGGGTAGAGCGCAGCAGTTCTACCCGATTAAAGGGGCATTCCAACGGGATTCTGACGGAGGTGGAAATTCAGCCCGTGGGTGTCCGTCACGAGCGCCGATCGCTGTTGGTTAGGTACTTTTAATGGGAAAATCAGCGACTTTGTCTCGGCGCTGAAAAAGTGTGACCATCCCGGTCGCCATCTTGTTTTCTTGCTTTCTTGTAATGACTTCAGTCTTAAAGGTTTAAGTTTTTTTTCCCCAACATTTATAACAATTTTCTTATAATCTTCTAATTTTCTCTGCAAATTTATCTAAATTTGAAACCATTTTCCTCAAATTTGTAATTTCCTCTTGTAAAATTGACTTTTCTTGTACATTTGAGACTTTATTATAAATTTGTGGATTATTTTATGGCTAATTTTTGTCTATTTTTTAAAATAAAATTACTGTTTTTTTTAAATAAATTTGAAACAGACTGTAGCAATTGTTTTACTTTTTCCTTATAACAATTCACATTTTTGACCACAATTTTGCAGAGCCAGAACAGAACAATAATTTAACTCTGATTTCAAAGAAAAAAAATTAATAAAATTGCATTTAATGAAATCAATTAACTTAAATGACCAAAGATGCAGTTATTTCTGTTATAATATTACTATATATTTATAGTTTTTTTTTTTTTTTTTAAATCTCCTCACCACCCAGACACCAGGAAAAACTTCCCTTATTTTGCAATCCAAATGTTGGCACGTTTAGTTTGTCTGAAGGCTGCTGATGGATTAAAGTCACTGACTTCGTGAATTTCGGTCATTTTAACTTGCCAGGTACATAATAATGAACATAAATTAGTTTATTAATATTAACTAAGGTAAAGGTAAAAACATATTTTTATTCTTGTCTGAAATAAGACAAACAAAAAACTAATAATTAAAAACAAAATGAACCTACTCGAGCTCCTAACCACACCTGTTAGCTAAGCGACTCTTCATTATTGCTCCCGTTACCAGCGGGCTAAAACCATGAGAAATGTCTCCACTGCTTACATACCTCTTCTGATTTTTTTTCCCACATTTAAAGTACTTTAATAAGCTCATGTTTCTCTCAGACAGTGACGCTAGTGAGACACTCTACCTGCCGACTGGAATGGTCATGTGGGCGGGACGCTTCTGAACTCCACATGGATGACGGTCATGCGTGCTGTTTGTGTGCGCGCTTGCGGACCGTCATTCCTTCATAATTTTTTCTTTAATTTATATTTCCTCTTAGAGTGGCGGCATAATTTCAAGTGGAAATGTTGCCAGAGGAAACCCTGTAAGTAAAATTCTAAATTCAAAGAGGGACTGGGAAGCATAAACTGAAAGGGAGTAAATCATTTTTGTAAAAATATTTCATGTTTTTTAAAAAAAAATCCAGTTGCAGTAAATAAATCAACTGTTGAAGGTAAAAGTACTCAATTACTATACTGAACCTACTATTCAGCCTTTAAAAATAGAAGGAAAAAAAGAATATGAAACAGATACTTTGATCCACTCTTGAAATACCACTCTTGAAATTTTTTTTTTCTCTTGCCTTCTGATTATTGCTTTGAGTGTTGCTATCCCTGTGCTGTTGCAATCCTGGAATTTCCCCATTGTGGGACTAATAAAGGCTTATCTTATCTTATCTTATCTTAAATCCTGTAAGTGAAGGGTAGTGAACTTATTCAGGAAAAATAACTGAAAACACTATGCGTGTGGGTTATTTAACGTCGTATTAGCTGTGAAACACTTCTTCTAGGAAGCCGGAGATTGGCCCACCTAGGTCTGTGCCTTTGACTGCCACCTGATCCACATAGCACCAGCTTCCCGTGATCCCTCCTGCAAGTAGTGAGCCCACTGGAGGAAGCAGATACAAGTGGCTGAAAATAGCCTACTCCATAGGGTGGCTGGACTCCTCTCTTGTAGACAGGTTGAGGAGCTCAGTTTTCTGGGAGAAGCTCAGAGTAGAGCTGCTGGTCCGCCACCTTGGAAGGAGCTGGCCAGTGTGGATGGTTTGGGCATCTGATCAGGATGCCTCCTGGATGTCTTTCGCATAAGGGATTTTGGGCATGTCTAACTGGGAAGAAGATCCTGGGGCAGACCTAGGAGAAGTCTGGGCTTCTCTGCTTAGAATGCTGCCCCCCCATGCATGACCCCAACCCCTGGTACAAGCAGTCAAAGATGGATGGATGGATGGATGGATGGATGGATGTGTCATGGGGTGGAAGTATTTTATTGTGTTTTTTGTGTTTTATGTGGTTTTTAAGTTTGTGTTGCATGTTTATTTATAGTTTGCATGTTTTGTAGTTTTTATATTTAATCAGTGTGTTTTTAAATTGGAAATGTCTACTTCCACCTTGTGCTTCCCCTAATTACTGATCAGCAGCACCTGTCTTGATTGGGGATGTGCAGCACCTGTGGCTGCTCATGACATAAAAGGTGCTCTTGCAGGCCAGAGGAGAGAGCCCGGCTGGTTGAGGGTCTGCTAGGAGGAGAGGCCTGCTGGATGAGGGGCCTGCTTGGAGGAGAGCCCTGCCAGGAGGAGAGCCCTGCTAGGACATCTGGCTAGATGAGCGCTCTGCTGGATGAGAAGAGGCTACTGGTCCCAGGGAAAATGGCTGAAGGAGGGCATGACTGAGGAGGAGGAGTAATGGCCCAGGACCGCCATAATGCCGACATTTGGGGAGGACACTTCTGTGTGGAGCAGTTGGGGTGCTGCCAGCGAAGGACAGCAAGAGGCAGAGTGAGGAGCTCTGCCTGGGGTGTAAGTATTTGGTTTCCAGATAATAGCCCCCCATGATGATGATATTGATGATAATGAGAAATATTGATGTACCGCAGGCAAATGTCTTCCCCTGTACAGGTTTCCTGAGGGCGTCAGTGTCATGCTGGCAGATGGAGCCTGACCTGGAAGAATGGATCCTCCTTCACATTTTAGTTTGGATTTTTTAGCCCACTTTTAGTTTTTTAGCTTAGGTTCTTTTAGTTAGTGTTGTACTTTAATTTTAGCTTATTTTAACTTAATTTTAATTCTTAGGTTTTAGTTTAGGCTTTTTATTTTAGTGGGCACTTGTACATATTTTATGTAAATAAATTCCTTCCTTTGACCAAGCATTTTAAGTTTTCCTTTTGATTGCTATCTGTGGCTCGTCACCTGGTTTTTAAAAAACCTTGTAAGTTATGTTTTTAACTACCCTTGGCCTATATTTTACAGATGGATGGATCTTATTAAAAATCCAAAGTTTCTATAGTTGCATAGCAAATCTTTACTATTTTTGTAGGTTTTCTTTCAACTATGATACAATCTTTTTTTTTGGTAATATTTGTCGTATTACATCGAAAAGTTCCCACATAAACAAATGACTCTGGAGACAGCCACCAGCAAACTACTGTAACTAAGCAAATTGCAGACACCAGTTTATCCCTGACCACAACAACCAGACCTCCACATTCCCGTTTTACTACACATTTTCCAACAGCATCAGAACAAAGAGCAGACAGATTAATTTATTGGGCTTGGTAAAGCCTTGTCTTGTTTTTGGATGGAAGTATAAAAATCAGACCTGTGTACGAGTTTACTTGTTTCCTCGAATGCCCGCTGCTGTTAAATTTACAGGAAGAGCCCTGGCTCCACCTAGTGTTGAAATGGCACAAAAGTAACCGTGACCAAAACCCTGATCAAGTTTCATCAATTTATCTTTTAACGATTCGCATTAATATATACAGCCTAATCCGTTTTCTGCCGAGTTTAAATGCACATACAGTTGAGGTAAAAGTTTGCATGCAGTATAAAGGTGCATTTAAACACCTTTATACTGCATGTAAACTTTTGACCTCAACTATAAATTTTGATCACTTCAAATCACTCTCTTTAATTCATTTGCAGTTTCACACAATTAGAATTTACTGGAATAAAATAAGTACTACCATAGCTGCCCTTCCAGTAAATGATTAGTGTTTGGGCACAGGCTAAGCTGAGTCACTCACCAGATGGACGCTCAGAGAGGACAGATATGTGAATCTAAATTAGAGGAATCTTTGTGCAGAGCCATACAATGACTTTAGTATAATTCAAGCAAATCATTTAAAAGGTTAATTTTCCTATCAGAGGGTGGGAGTGGTGCAATTTGAAGGATTTTCTTAGGCTCTGTGTACAGGTTTTATTTTAAAGGGGTCAGTGACTAAAAAATTGTTTTTGTAGGTTTTAACTTAATTAACAAAAAAACAAACAAACATTGAAACGCTCTCTTCTCTTGAAAAACACACAACCATTATGTTGTTTTTCACTCCAAAAAGCAAAACTGACTGTTTCATATTTACCACTGGATGCCACTTTCATAGACAATGTTGCCAACTTGGCGACTTTCCTCTCTAAATCTGGGAACTTTTCAAGTCCTCTTGGCGACTTTTTTTTTTTGGGGGGGGGGGGGGCGGTCAAAAGTGACTAGCAACAAATCCAGTGACTTTTTCTGGTGTTATTGGAGACTTTTGTGGTGTTTTGGAGACTGACATGAAAGCATTATTGCTCTGCACTTACTGTCCTCAACAAGCAGCTCGTGCTACTGTGAGCCTCTCCCCATCTCAAAGCACTCACAAGCAGTCTCACAGTAGTCTCGTGCAACAGTTAGCTGTAGTCAGAGAGGAGACCCACATCACTTGCGTCCAGACTGCAAATGAATTACGTGTGCACCCCCCCCCCCCCCCCAGTTCCGCTCAGTTTTACAGAATGGGATGTACAGCTGGGAAAATAAGTATTGAACATGTTGTGGTATATATGACTCTTATATCCCATATCTACATATGTTAGAACAAGTGGAAATGTTTTGTGACAGCATATGTAAGGAACTTCACACCTGGAAAGGACAAAGGATCTCCCCCGCCGGGTTAAAGTCAATGGACCTCCCAAGACGCGGCGGCGGAGATGGACTTGACACCTTTACCCCCTAAGGCGAGAGGAGGAGTTCCCATCACCTCCCAAGACAAGGAGAGGAGATAGCAGAACAATGGGGGGGGTTAAGATAACGTGGGGATGTCAGCTTTTTCAATGTGTGGCTTTGATGTCAGCTTTTTCAATGTGTGGCTCTATGTGTGCTTGTATTTAACCAGCGAGCGGAGCAGAGTTCAGTCTCTTGCCTTCTGCCAAGCTCTACACCTGATGAGACTCGATAGAAGAGCTATTCATTAAAAACCCTGTTTTTAATACAAAAATCGCCTCGTTATTTCAGCTCCTCTACACTGGTGACCCTGACGCGAGAATATGGACCGGAGGCGTTCTTCAAGCTGCTCATCCATGGTGACTCGGGCATACGCCAGCGACGACGCAGACGAGGGAACAAGCAGACAGCTGTTCCCCATGGCAGAGGGCACTGAGAGAGCTCAACCGAGCTCCAGCACCGCCGTGAGTGCCGAGGCAAGGCACTCTCACCCGGCGGGCACAACAGTGATGGTGTGCACGAATGCCGTTGCTGTCAACCTGCCAGACTTCTGGCGAGAAGACCCCGCCTCTTGGTTTCAACAAGCTGAAGCCCAGTTTATACTGGCGGGCATCACAGCAGACGATATTAAGTTTTACCATATCGTCTCCAAACTCGACTCCGCCACTTCGAAGTGTGTGCGGAGCTTGGTCCGGCGACCACCAGCCCGGGACAAATATGAGACACTCAAGGCGACCATCGTGGCAAATTATGTCCCGTCAGCGGAGGAAAGAGCCGAGAGGATCCTGGCGGTCTACGGCCACAGAGGGAGCAATCCGAGGACCCTCATGGAGGATTTGCTACAACTCAAGGAGGAGGATAATGATAATTTCCTTTTCCAATTCATTTTCCTCAGCACGCTACCACCGCAGTTGAGAGGGACACTCGCCAGTATGAAGTGCAATAATCATCAGGATTTCCGCACACTGGCCAACGAGGCTTACCGGCTCGTCAACGCCTGCAGAGAACGGACACCCACAGCGGCATCTGCAGATCTGAAAACTGACACCCCGAGCCTTGGAGAGACTCAACCCACGGTGACAGCGGCGCGGCCCAAGCGCAACGAGCAGAACGACGTCTGCTATTATCACCACCGCTTCGCAGAGAAAGCCCGCAAATGCGTTCCCCCCTGCAAGTTTACGATGTCGTGGAAACGCCAAAGCCGAGGGCCATTAACAGCAGCGGTTCTCGGCGAGAAGAATAAGCTGTTATACGTGACGGATGGATACACAGGCAAGCAGTTCCTCATCGACACGGGAGCTCAGCTGAGTTTCGTCATGCCCTCCCACGCAGATCGAACCATGGGCACCCGGGGCAATGGAGCAGTGGCAGCCAACGGCTCTGACATCGACACGTTCGGGGAAAAGAGCCTGCACCTCCTCATCCACGGCCGCAGCTACAGATGGACATTTGTTGTAGCAGCGGTGAGCTTTAACTTGTTAGGCACAGATTTTCTGTGTGCACACAGGTTATTAGTGGATCTTGCAAATAGGCGCCTGGTTAATGCACTATCTTTTGCTTCTATTCCATGTTCAGCTCGAGTTTCCCCACCACCTGTGCAGGCCAACGTCACCACAGCGGGAGGTAAGTTTGAACAACTCCTCACCCAATTTCCAGCACTCACAACCCCCAAATTCTCAGCCACTGTAGCCAAACACGGGGTTAAACACTTCATTCCGACAACAGAACCTCCTGTTTTTGCCAAAGCTCGCCGCTTAGACGCGGCCAAGCTCAACATAGCAAAAGATGAATTTGCAGCTCTCGAAAAATTGGGCATTGTTAGACGCTCGAAGAGCCCCTGGGCTTCACCACTTCACATGGTTCCGAAATCTGACGGTTCTTGGAGACCGTGTGGAGATTACCGCAGGCTAAACAACGCTACAGCGCATGACCGCTACCCCATTCCTCACATTCAGGACTTTTCACAGCATTTAGCGGGTGCGCGCATTTTTTCAAAAATAGACTTAGTCCGCGGTTATCACCAAGTCCCAGTCCGAGCTGAAGATATTCCTAAAACAGCGGTAATAACCCCTTTCGGCCTTTTTGAATTCCTACGAATGCCATTCGGCCTCAAAGGCGCTGCTCAAACTTTTCAACGGATGATGGACGCTGTCCTACGCGACCTTCCTTTTGTTTTCGTCTACCTCGATGACATGCTGGTAGCCAGCTCATCCGAGGAAGAACATGAGCAGCACCTCACTACTGTTTTTCAGAAGCTGGAAGAGCATGGACTAATAATCAATCCAGCCAAATGCAAATTCGGCGTATCACAAATTGATTTTTTGGGACATAGAGTCTCCCCAAAAGGTGCATTTCCGCTTCCAGACAAAGTTCATGCGATAGAAGGTTTTCCACGGCCCCAAACGGTTAAATCGCTACAGGAATTTTTGGGGATGGTTAATTTTTACAACCGTTTCCTCCCCCACGCAGCTCAGCTCATGCAACCCCTATATGACGCGCTCAGAAAAAAGAAGGCTTCCAACGCGGTCGAATGGACCCCGGAGCGCGAACGCGCTTTCGCGGAAGTAAAAAACGCCTTAGCTAACGCCACAATGTTAGTCCACCCAGATCCCTCAGCCCGCATTGCTCTGACCACAGATGCTTCTGACCTGGCTATAGGGGCAGTTGTAGAACAACTTGTCAGCGGAGTCTGGCAACCTTTGGCATTCTTTAGCAAATCGCTAAACCCAACGGAACGCAAATACAGCACTTTTGACAGAGAGCTGCTAGCGCTTCATTTGTCCATCCGCCACTTCCAGTTTTGGTTAGAAGGGCGGAGTTTCACGGCTTTTGTGGACCATAAGCCGCTCACTTTTGCTATGGCTAAAATTTCAGAACCATGGTCAGGCAGACAACAAAGACAGCTAGCTGCGATTTCAGAGTTCACCACAGACATTCGACACGTAGCAGGCAAACTTAACGTAGTAGCTGACTGTCTCTCTCGCGCTGTGACACCGCCAGAGCACAAGGAGACAATTACACCGCCTCAGCAGCGGAACTCTTCACTAACGCACACACATACGCAGCACCTATCCAGGATGGGATAGATTATGCAGCCATGGCGGAAGAACAAAGCAGTGATGCAGACGTGCGCATGCTCCTGTCTGGACCAACAGGGTAAAGGCTGGAGAAAAAAGGGTTGCGCGACGGCGTGCCCCCCCCTAATATGCGACGTTTCAACCGGCCGACCTCGCCGCATTTTCGACGCAATTCACTCCCTCGCACACCGAGGTGTGCGCGCCTCAGTCAAAATGGTTGCCGAAAAGTTTGTGTGGCCAGGCCTGTGCAAAAACGTAAAAGAATGGGCAAAAAACTTGCATTCCTTGTCAACGCGCCAAAATACACAGACACACAAAAGCCCCTCTGGAGCCTTTTCCAATCCCTGCTAGAAGATTCGACCACATTCATGTCGACCTCGTGGGGCTGCTACCTTCCTCCCAAGGTTTCACACACCTGTTAACAATGATAGACCGCACCACGCGCTGGCCAGAGGCAGTCCCTCTAGCGTCAACCACAGCGGAGGAAGTCGCTCGCGTTTTTCTAGCAAACTGGGTGGCACGTTTCGGCGTTCCATCAGACATCACGTCAGACAGAGGGCCTCAATTTATCTCAGAGCTCTGGTCAGCCATGTCTAACAGTTTAGGGGCAACAATTCATCGCACCACCGCTTATCACCCTCAGGCTAATGGGTTATGCGAGCGTTTTCACAGGTCCTTAAAGGCTGCCCTCAGGGCCTCACTAACGGACACAAATTGGGTAAATAAACTTCCCTGGGTTTTATTGGGGTTGCGTGCAGCACCTAAAGAGGATTTAGACGCTTCTCCTGCAGAATTAGTTTTTGCCCAGCCTATCAGACTCCCAGGAGAATTTTTACCAGAGAACCCAGAACCAGGACACCTTCCAGTCCCAAGGTTTTTAGGCAGCAGTGGACCGGACTCCCTCCACGGTCCAGCTCATCACTCTTTTCCACGAGTTTTTGTTCCTCAAACTTTAAAAAACGCTGAGTTCGTTTTTGTTAAGCATGAAGCCATTAAACCAATGTTACGCCCAGTTTACGATGGCCCGTTCAGAGTGCTGGAAAATGGTGACACTTTGTGCTTGATTATGGGGACAGAAAGGAAGTGGTCAGTGTTGACAGACTCAAACCTGCTTTCTTGCTGAGAGACGAACCTGCACAGTTGGCACGAGCACCTCGGCGTGGTAGACCCCCCAGAGAAAAAGTCTCAGCCCCCAGGCAGGGAACAAATAATCTCTTTCCTTCCCACAATGCAGATTCACCACGAGAAGGTCCCAGCGGGACACCTAAGCCAACCTACAGCAGTTTTGGGAGAAGAATAAAGCCCAGACAGCACAGGGACTGATACCAACCACCCCGCAATTGTTCACTAATTGTGCTACAACAGTTTAAGGCTACTTATGATTTCACTATGCTGTTATGTTTACCACTGAACTTTCTTAGGAGCATGGCTGCTAGAAAACTTCTCCTGTGGCAACAGTTGTAACAAGTAGTATTTCATAGTTATTATCTTAGACTGTGATTCTTTCTGTGTCCTTTCCTAGTGTTTGGGGGGCCTGTGGTATATATGACTCTTATATCCCATATCTACATATGTTAGAACAAGTGGAAATGTTTTGTGACAGCATATGTAAGGAACTTCACACCTGGAAAGGACAAAGGATCTCCCCCGCCGGGTTAAAGTCAATGGACCTCCCAAGACGCGGCGGCGGAGATGGACTTGACACCTTTACCCCCTAAGGCGAGAGGAGGAGTTCCCATCACCTCCCAAGACAAGGAGAGGAGATAGCAGAACAATGGGGGGGTTAAGATAACGTGGGGATGTCAGCTTTTTCAATGTGTGGCTCTGATGTCAGCTTTTTCAATGTGTGGCTCTATGTGTGCTTGTATTTAACCAGCGAGCGGAGCAGAGTTCAGTCTCTTGCCTTCTGCCAAGCTCTACACCTTTTCATCCATTATTACATTGCACATAACTCTCACACTGCTTTTTACTTCATTCACATTATATCACTGAATCTGAGTTCACATTGAAATACTGTGTGACTGTATATTTTTTCATATATTTCTGCAAAGTGTGGTTAGTCTGAGTAAATAACTGCATATATTCCTGTATATATTTGCATCCTTTTATAGAAACGTGGACAGACTGTAATTTACTGTACATACTCTGTTGTCATTGAATCCTTATTTAAATCCTCCACCTGAACAATGAGAGCAAGTTTTTAGCCAAAGTCAAATTCCTTGTATGTGTTGTGCATACTTGGCCAATAAAGCTGATTCTGATTCTGATTCTGATTCTGATGAGACTCGATAGAAGAGCTATTCATTAAAAACCCTGTTTTTAATACAAAAATCGCCTCGTTATTTCAGCTCCTCTACAATGTCAATATTTTTCTCATTAAACATAGTTCTGTAATAGTTCTTTCCCAGTTTGGGATCAATAAAGTGCATCTATCTATCTATCTATCTATCTATCTATCTATCTATCTATCTATCTATCTATCTATCTATCTATTTGGTGGAGTCATTGACCTGAGATTTTCACCAGATATCAGTAACAACCCAAGTAATCCATACATACAAAGAAATCAAGGCAACTGTGTTCACAAAACTATAGTGATGGACAAATGAAGCTTTCTCAAGCACTGAAGCTTATATCTGAAAAGGATTCATTACTTGAAGCTTTTCAACACAGTCCTGTGGTACTTTGTACATGTTTTTTTTTTCTTTAGAAATAATGGTAAACAATTTTGATGAATAAACTGTCCTTGGTTAAACATGTGCAATGGTGTGGGCTCCATTTGATGTTTGTAAACATAATAAAAACATATTAATGTGCAACACAATCTTAGAATAGCTTGGGAGTATGCTTGTACTGTAAGGTCTCTGTCTTGCACATGCTTATGTAATTAACCAAAGGACAGGTACATTTTTATACACAGTAACTTATAGGTAGAGTGTTATTTTGACCTGGGGGTAGAAGTGCTTGTGAACTGGGAAAGTGCTTAGGAACTGGGCAGTGTAAATGCTTATGAACTGATAGCATAAACACATAATGCAGATATGGTTATTCTATCTGGTTTTTATTCAAGAAAAGGATTTGTTCCATGGTGTGTGGGCTGAGTCTGTTTCTCTTCTTGGAGATGATTTCCCCTGCCTTAGAAAAAAATCCTCTCACATGGAACTGATGATGCAGGAGTGCATAGAAACTGCAGTGCAAGTTTATACAGATGTACTGTATCATACAGTCTTCCTTGTTGTCTAGAAGTGGAGTGGATCCTCCATCCAGTGCTAAGTCAGTTCATTTATTCATTTATACAGCCCTGTTATTAAGTTATTTAAAGATTATTTTTTTCACACCAATGTGGCCTTGTGATGTGCTCACTTATATATATATATATATATATATATATATATATATATATATATGAGAGAGAGAGAGTGTGAGCAAGGGAGAGAGAGATAATATTTTTCAGATAACATAAAAACATACAAAACAAAAAACAAACAAACAACAACAGAAAGCTACCAAACCTACCTGATTGACTGAAATCAATTCAAATTAAAGCTGCAAGCAGTTGTAAGCAGGCCCTCGCCCCCCGCGCAACCACGGATCCCAGCGCCTGTTGTACCTAGCTGGCTCTGAAAATTTCCCGACGTCATGACAAGCGCTGTGTGAATAATAAAGTAAACCGTTTAGTGCAGTACTTCCTTTGAGCAGTAGGTGGCACTATAACTTTTGTAAATCATTTTTATGTAGGAGCGTGTGGGGCGGGACTAATATCCTTTGTAGAAAATTTGGTGAAAATCAGAGAAAGTCTGTCCAGGTTACAACTTTCTGATGTTCCATGGCGAGGAGTCAACCTCTGCAATGTCGCCCTGGCAACATTTTCCTGTCAGTTATGTGTTGCCCACCCATATAGGACTACATATGACAGTCACCTCAACTTATGTTCCAGATTTCATGACTCCAGGTTGTTCCCAACAAACCACAAGATCATGGATTGAATGGTGAGGAGAGCATGTTCATAGCAACAGCACTGACGCCATGCTAAAGGTGATGAGCATTTATGACGAACAAGGCAGTCTGATAAACCTCAGAAAATTGCACGTCATTCTGGCAAGTGGTACATGAGTATGGCATGTGACTTATGGCAACTTCCTACCCAATGGCGGTAAGGGGCGCTGTTGCTATGTGTCATTCTTTATTATAGAAATTATCAGTATTGGCTACCTATTCACCACACAAAATTTGGTTGAAATCAGTCAATGTATGCCAGAGTAAAAGCCATTGGAAGGGTGATGGTGATATTCAATTCAATTCAATTCAATTCAACTTTATTTATATAGCGCCATTTCACAACAACAGTCATCTCATAGCACTATCAACTGTAGGGAGGACCCCCACAGTTGCAGAAAGACCCCAGCAATCAGGCGATCCCCTGTGAGCAAGCACTTGGCGACGGTGGAGAGGAAAAACTCCCTTTTAACAGGAAGAAACCTCCAGCAGAACCAGGCTCAGGGAGGGGCAGTCATCTGCTGCGACTGGCTGGGGGGTGAGGGGATAGAGAAGAAGAAAAGAACAGACATGTAGAGAGCAAACAGCACGATGGGGACTCAATCTATGGGAGAGAACAAACAAATGTTAATGACCAGCAAAAAAAAAAATATTTCATAGAGAGTGAGGAAAGGAGTGAGGCCCAGTGCATTACTGGAGGTCCCCCGGCTGACTAAACCTATTAGCAGCATAACTAAGGGAGGGTTCAGAAAACACATGATCCTTCCCTAATTGTAGGCTATATCAAAAAGGTAGGTTTTAGCCCTATTCTTAAAAACAGAGATCGAGTCTGACTCCCGAATCCAGATTGGCAGCTGATTCCACAGGAGAGGAGCTTGATAACTGAAGGCTCTGCCTCCCATTGTACTTTTGGAGATTCTAGGTATTACAAGTAAACCTGCATTTTGGGAGCGTAGTGCTCTGTTAGGATGATACGGTAGTATCAGATCTTTTAAATAAAAAGGAGCCTGATTGTTTAGAGCTTTGTAAGTAAGAAGAAGGATTTTAAACTTAATTCTAAACTCTATGGGAAGCCAATGAAGGGAGGCCAGAACCGGAGAGATATGATCTCTCTTTCTAGTACCTGTTAAAACTCTTGCTGCAGCATTTTGGATCAGCTGAAGACTTTTTAAAGATGTTTTAGGACAACCTGATAATAAAGAATTACAATAATCTAATCTCGAGCTAACAAAAGCGTGGATCAGCTTCTCAGCATCACTCTGAGACAAGATGCTCCTAATCTTGGCAATATTACGCAAATGATAGAAGGCAGTCTTAGAAACAAATTTAATATGTGAATTGAAGGACAAATCCTGATCAAAAATAACTCCAAGGTTCCTCACAGAGCTATTAAGAGAAAGAGTAACTGCATCCAAACTGAAAGTTTGATTTGGAAAGGAATTTCTAAGGTTTTTTGGACCAACAAGAATGACTTCAGTCTTATCTGAATTTAATAGCAGGAAATTACAAGTCATCCAAACTTTGATTTCCTTAAGACAGGCTTCTAACTTGGCTAATTGATTAGTATCATCTGGCTTCATTGACAGGTATAATTGTGTGTCATCTGCATAACAGTGAAAATGTATACAGTGCTTTCTAATAATGTTGCCTAACGGAAGCATATATAAACTAAAAAGAGTAGGGCCAAGCACAGATCCCTGTGGAACTCCATGACTAAGCTATAGATATTGCAAATTTGGCCACGCCCCTTCCGCCAAACTGTTGGACATTTTGAAAAAAATTCAACAGCTTTTGATAGCACATGGGAATAAATGATTGGTACCATTTATGGTACCAATCAGACTATTTATTTCAGAGATATTGAAGAAAACCTTTGGTGTAACTTTCATGTCTCCAAGCAAGGGCGCTATTGCTACTCATGAATATTCATAGCTGTAATTGTTCGGAGGCATACCCATATAAATCATACTTATGTTGGTGCCAATCTGACTTCCATTCCCGAGGTATTAAAAAAAAACGACATGATGCAAACTTTCTGATGCAATACTTTCAGCCTCCTATAGGTGGTGCTGTAGATTTCTATGACTATTGTTCTATACAACAGTTTGGAATTGGACTGATATCCATAATATTGAATTTGGTTGAAATCTGAAAATGCAAACGGGAGTTGCTGCCGTCATAATGGTCATAGAATGATCATAGCGAGGCATCAAACTTTGCCACACCCCTACGGCCAAACCGCCCAACTTTAAAAAAGTTTTCAATAACTTTTAATGGCACATGGGTATAGATGATTGTCACCACAAATGAGCTCAATTGGACTAAAATCCTAGGACGAGTTCAATCAAATACATGAGGTGGAAATTTGGTCACCTCCATTTCCTGTCAAAATGGCTGCCTTCCTGTTGGGTGTAGACCATCACTTCAATGGAGTTTTTTGCATGTCTTGACATGATAAACATGTCACCTGATTTTCATCTTTCTTTGTGAAAGTAAGTGTGTGCCCCTCCCCATGGACATCACATGTTAGGTGGTGCTGTAGAGCCATTTTTGTTGGGTCATTCATATTTCCTCCAAAATATTCAATTTTGTGCCAGGCTTGAGGTCCCTGCAAAAAAATGGTGAGTTTTCATGCACGTTCACTACCACAAAAATGAGATCTTAGATGGAGAGGAAGGAAAAAAAAATTCTAACAATTACAATAGGGCGCTCGCCTACAGACTTTGTCAGTGGCTCGGGCCCTAATTATAATAGATTCCTCACCCATTGACGGTGGCAGTTCCTCAAGCCCTAATTAAAGCTGCAAGCAGTTGTAAGCAGGCCCTCGCCCAAGCACAATCGCTGACCCCGATGCCCGTTGTACCTAGCTGGCTTAGAAAATTTCCAGTCGTTGTGGAAAGCGCTGCTTGAATAATAAAGTAAACCATTTGGCACCATACTTTCTATGAACAGTAGGTGGCTCTATACCTTTTGGCAATCATTTTTATGTTGGAGCGTGTTGGGCGGGACTTATATCCATTGTAGAAAATTTGGTGAAAATCAGACAAAGTTTGTCCAAGTTACAACTTTCCGATGTTCCATGGCAATGAGTCAACCTTTGCCATGTCGCCATGGCAACACTTCCCTGTCATTTATGTGGTGCCCACCCATATAGGACTACATGTGACAGTCACCTCAACCTATGTTCCAGATTTTATGACTCCAGGCTGTTCAAAACAATCTTAACAAGATCATGGATTGAATGGCGAGGAGGGTGTGTCCATGTGACGCCATACTAAAGCTCATGTGCAGTTATGACCAACCACATTGTCTGATAAACCTCAGAAAATTTCACGTGATTCTGGCAAGTGGCACGTGACTAATAAAGCAGTTTTCAGCAATCCTTCCTTTAACCACCAGGTGGCGCTATATCTTTTGGCAGATATTTTTATGTAGACGCGTACGGGGCAGGACTATTTTCCATCATGGAAACTTTGGTGGACACTGGACAAGTTTTGCTTGAGTTACAACTATTTGATGTTGTAAGGGGAGAAGTCAAACTTTGCTATGGTGTCGTGGCCATACCTTTTGAGACTGCGACTCACGTTTGATAACTTTGAATGGCCAATTCCTATAGATGCTGCCATGTGAAAATGAGTTCAATGGGAGAAGGCCCCCATGAGGAGTTCGTTCAAAGGAGAGTGGTGCAGCACTTCCCATGAGCAGTAGGTGGCGCTATTTATTTTGGCAACCATTTTTAAGTAGGAGTGTGTGTGATTGGACTAATATCCATCATAGAAAATTTGATGAAAATTGGATGAAGTTTGTCCAAGTTGCAACTTTTTGATGTTCCATGGTGAGGAGTCAACCTTCGCCATGTCGCCATGGTAACACTTCCCTATCAGGTAAGTGTTGCTGACCCATGTAGGACTACAGATGATTCATGTTCACAACCCTGAAAATGAGATCTTAGATGGAGAATTCAATTCAATTCAATTCAATTCAACTTTATTTATATCGCGCCATTTCACAACAACAGTCATCTCATAGCACTATCAACTGTAGGGGGGACCCCCACAGTTGCAGAAAGACCCCAGCAATCAGGCGATCCCCTGTGAGCAAGCACTTGGCGACGGTGGAGAGGAAAAACTCCCTTTTAACAGGAAGAAACCTCCAGCAGAACCAGGCTCAGGGAGGGGCAGTCATCTGATGCGACTGGCTGGGGGGTGAGGGGATAGAGAAGAAGAAAAGAACAGACATTATATATTTCTATAAGAAGAAAAAAAAATTGTAACAATTACAATAGGGCTCTCGCCCACTGACTTTGTCAGTGGCTTGGGCCCTAATTAAAGCTGCAAGCAGTTGTAAGTGGGACCTCGCCCCCTATGCACCGGTGAAATGTGGTGCCCGTTGGACCCTGCCGACATGTAAAATTTCCCATCATCATGGCATGTGTTGTGTGAATAATAAAGAAAACCGCTTGGCACAGTACTTCCTGTGAGCAGCAGGTGGTGATATAAGTTATGTCAAACATTTTTACATAGTAGCATGTGGGGTTGGATTACTATCTATCGCAGAAAATATGATGAAAATCGGAGGGAGTTTGTCCAAGTTACAACTTTCCAATGTTCCATGGCGAGGAGTTAGCCTTTGCCATGTCACCATGGTAACACTTATCTATCAGTTATGTGTTGCTGACCCATATAGGACTAGAGATGACTGGAACCTCTACCTATGATCCAAATTTCTTGACTCCAGGACCTTCCCAACCCTCCCCACAAGATCATGGACTAAATGGTGAGGAGGGCGTGTCCATGGTAACAAGTGTGATGTCATGCTCAAGTTGATGTGCAGTTATGATCAAGCAGGTACTCTGATTAATCTCAGAAAATTTCACGTAATTCTGGCAAGTGACACGTGACTGATAAATGAAACAGTTTACAGCAATTCTTCCTTTAACCACTAGGTGGTGCTGTATCTGTTGTCAGGTATTTTTATGTAGACACTTTTGGGGTGGGACAATTTTCCATCATGGAAACTTTGGTGAACATCGGACAAGTTTTGCTCGAGTTACAGCTGTTTGGTGTTGTAAGGGGAGGAGTCAAACTTCAACATGGGGTCGTGGCCACACCTTTTGAGATTGTGACTCACATTTGTGTAGCGATATGTGATTTATAATTATGATCAGGTATAAACCGTGTTAACAGTAGATGTGCTAAGGCTAACAAGAGGCACTAACGATGAGGCTGTTATTGAGAATCCACCTGAGGACTGTTGACTTTTTGTCTTGACTTGGCCCAGTTCTGACTGGGTAACAGTAGGTGTGATTGCTAGGCAGATGTCTAAACTGAAAAACAGGTGGGCCATCATCCTGGCAAACAGGAAAAAGTGAGTGATTTTGGATCCTAATCTTCTTGTTGATTTTTCTTTAGATACCTTATTGGCAACTGAAAATTATTTTCAGAGGTGGA
Organism: Pholidichthys leucotaenia; assembly: GCA_020510985.1. NCBI lineage: Eukaryota > Metazoa > Chordata > Actinopteri > Cichliformes > Pholidichthyidae > Pholidichthys > Pholidichthys leucotaenia. Next base: position 293,546,109 of record CM035842.1, read on the forward strand.
ACAATTTCTTTTGGAGATTGAATTCTAAACCTTAGCTTGTATTTCACCTTTAGTGAAAATTTTGATGTTAGCTCAAACTAGTGGTGTTGAATGTTTTGTGTGTACTATTTGCTACTAGTAAGTTGATTGAAATTTATTAGATTTTACAGAGGGCTTTCAAGATTAGTTTAAGGGGGAATTTGGTTTTGATTTATCCTTTTCTTTTTGGAAGTTTTGATGCAGTTAACTGATTGTTCGGAGAAATTTGACTCAGTGTACCTGAGGCTAGTAGTTAGCTAACAGTTATTTCTCGGATGCTGCTTGATTTTAATCTTATTTATGGACTTACTTTGACAGTGTTGTACCTGACAAGTCCCATGGGGTTTTGATAAAGTTTACTCTGATTTTGATGAGCACATTTGAAAGTGGGGTTCTGGGTTTGGCACTTGAGTGGCCAAAGTTTGTTGTTGACAATGTGTGGATTCATCAATTCAGACAGGAATTTAGGAGTGATTTTCCTTTCCTGTAAATTGATTTCTGATGTTTGTGGTACAAATGTGGGGTGGAAGATCTTGTCCCCCCTTTGCAGTTTGTCATGCGAGAGTTTTTGGTTGTTGTATGCTTTGTGTCGTTTGGTGAATCGGTCCAAATGTTTTTGAAATACAGCCTTGGGAGCATTATACGTCGTTTTGACACTTTTGTGTTCTGCAGCTGGAATGTTATGGGCATTGGCACTCATCACCCCCCTTTGGTTTTGAGGAACTTTGAGCGGTGGCGATGATGGCTCATCAGAAGCAGGAACATGATTGCCATTATGTAGCTACAGAGAAAGTTGTGTTGCAGGAAGTGGTTTCAATTTTGGTATGTCAAAGGTTTTAGACACGGGGAGCACATGTACAGTTTTATCTGACTGGTGTTTGACGGTTTTATGGATCATTTGGTCGCGAGCTTGAGTAAATGTGCGCCTAGCGTTTGCAAAAGTTGGGTCCATCGTCACAAAAACTTGAGGTTTCGGAGGGTCTAGAGAGCCAGTTGGTGCGGCTTTTGTGACCACGCAGGCCTCAGGGGCGGGTGGGTGGGTTTCAAAATGTGACACCAACGTTGAATCAAGGGTATAAAGGGGGCCGTTTGGAGTTTTCTGCTCGGCCATTGAGTTTCCAAGGTCATTTGCTTCTTTGGCTTGACCTTGTATTTGAAGGTGACTTTTGACTTCTTGAGGACAGTACTCACCTTGGTTTTTGCAGTCGCTTTCAATTGGTTTCAATTGTTCCAACAGTGGTAGTTGTGTGAGACTTGGGGTGTCCAAAGTGTTCAGAACAAAGCACTGTGATTCAATTGTTCTTGTTGGGTCAAATGGGTGAGGGTGTTGCATTTGAGCCCATAGTTTGAGGTTCTTGAAATCAATCAGTGGCTCAAAACGGTTCAGTAGGTCTTTGGCAATGAGCAATGGAATGGAGTCAAGTTTGGACACAGACCGGATGTGTCAACATCATGGGTCCAATGGAGATGTTTAGTAGTGATACACCCAACAGGGTTGTTTAAGTGAGCGCGTGTGGTCGCACGGCTAATGAACAGGGCTAAAGTTTTAAATCTTTGTGAGCGCGGTTAGCGGCTACATGTAGTTTGTCAAAAAGGTTGTGTGACATGAGAGTGATGTCAGCAGCGGTGTCTAAAACAGCATCCTGACACATCACGTCTTCAAAGGTCAGTGGAAGGTAGAATTTCTGTGTCACCCCCCTCTCATTTAAATTGCATAGAAATTGTGGAACCGGTGGTTCGACACAGACTTGTGAAATGTTGTTAGAGGAGTGGTCTGTGATCTGCGGTTGGGCTGCAATAACAGCACTGGACTGTGTTGAGTCCTTTGGTTCTTCCTCATTTGTAAAAGGGATTTTCTTCTTGCGTTTTCTTCATTTGGAACGTTTGTCCTGAATTGGCATAGCTGATGCTAGGATGCTAGCAGTTGTATTTTCTTTGTTGCTTTGAATCTCCGCTAGGAGGTGTTTGACAATTTTGACATCTTCTCTACTGAGAGTAGGAGTTTTGTCTTTCTTCCAAGGTTTGTGATAGGTCTCTACTTTTGAGCGTCTGTGATGAGATGGAGACCATGTGTCGCGATTACGCATGTCTTCGCATCGGTATCTGTCATCATGGTAGTCCGTACCGTGTTCTTGTGACCTATCCGGTGGATATCCGGTGGATATGGTCTACGACGGTAGTCGGGTTTTCGCAAAGTTGGTCCAAAGTGAGATCCAGAGGACCTGGTTTGGTTTTGACTTCGATGAGGTCAGTTGGAAAAATGTTTCGGCTGTTTATGTACTCGCACTGTAGGAGGTAGAGTAGAGCGAGGGGCTCCTTCCAACTCCAAGGTGTTAGATGCATCGCTGATAGCTAGCACTGTGGCAGGCTCAGCGTGTTTGTTGCGGCTTTGTTGCTGTTTTTGGAACCCATAGTGTGCGAATTCTCTCAGCTGACTTATTGAGCTTGACCTTGGGTTAGCTGCAACTCCAAGGTGATGACTCACAGTGGGATGGAGGTTTTGGATGAAGAGGGTCTTGAAATTGTGATCTTCTTCCATCCCTGGTGTATTTTGAGATCTGAAATATGCAAGGAGGAGTCTCTGGTAGTAGGCCTGTGTCAGCTCTGAGCGTCCTTGCTTCACGGCTAGGGCTGTGGTTAGCCCTGCCTGTAGGCAGTTGTCGGAGAACTCCTTTTTGATGGCTTTGAAGAGCAGCGTGTAGTCTGCTTTGACGTTTGCCGGCTGTCTGTCTATGAATTTTTATACTGACCTGTTAGATGTTAGTTTAATCAAATAGATGTGATTGTCAACCGTAGCATCAGGATACTTATGCAGGTAGTAATCAATGTCCTGTAAATAGACTTTGGTATCAGGAGAACCCGTAGGACCTGGATCAAATTTTGTGACGTTTTACGTGATCTTGTCAAGGTCGCAGTCTGAAGGGGCACACGCACGCTGTCCATGCGGTTGTCCATACTCGAAACTGGAATTGGGCGAGGGAGCGCGGCGGACATCTCAGTCTTGATGTACTTCCTTTAGGAGCATTTTGTCACGCCGCGCCGCTCATCAACGGCGCCACCTGCTCACACACCTGTCAGTCATCAGCGGCGAGGGATATAAGTCGCCTCGCCCTGAGCTTCGGTCTGAAGCCGTAGACTTCATTCCCCTTCCATGGGCTTCTACCACATTCTCTTCAGCATCCTCGTTACCGGTAAGAAGATCACTTACCTCATCTTTTCAGTCTGCTCCCCTGTGCACAGGTGGATTCCTCGGCGGCGGACTATCCCGTCCCTCGTCTCTCCTCGCTGCTGCACCGAGCCCTGAAGGTGGCTGTCTCCCGGGCTTCCATCCTTGAAGCGCCAGTCATCTGCCCTTAACAAGTAAGCTTCTCTCCCTCGCCTATTTCTCCTCCCGTGTTGGTGTGTGCTCATCACCCTGTGTCTAATTTCTCCCATAGGGTTGCCGGCTGAACGATCTCCTGCCTCTGGGTCCGAAGCAGACGCCACCACCAACACATTAACATTCCGCAGACACGCACCCAAACATCCCTGTTGTTAATAAACAGTTTAAACTACTCTGAGCCTGTGTGTGTGCGTCTCCTGAGCCGAACGTTATGTCAGTACGGCTTCAGCAGAGCGGCTCGGCAGATGGCGGGCTCGCACACCGGTTTACCATCCTCGAGGCTCGGGTGGATCAGATTGTTTATCAGCAACAGGTGGTACTTAATCAATTATTAGAATTAACTAACCGATTGAACCGCTTGGACCCCCAACAGCCGTTCCCCCCGACTCGCCAGGGTGGCGCGGCTCCTGCTGTTCGAGCAGCCGTCCAGCCGGCTCCAGTGGCACCGGTTCGGCTCACACCGATTCCGAGCCCCGCCCGCTTTAGCGGTAAGCTCGACGGAGCGCGGGGGTTCATTATGCAGTGTGAGTCCGTGTTCCACCGTGTGCCCGGAGATTTTCCCTCGGATCACAGCCGAATTGGTTACATAGGGAATCTTCTGGAGGGGCGTGCGTTAACTTGGACCTACGCCGTAATGGCGAGGCACAGTTATGCCACCCTCACCTATGACCAATTCGTGAGGCGCTTTCTGGAGGTCTTTGACCATTCTCAAACCGAGACGGTCCAGGTCGATCGGCTTCTCGCTCTCCAGCAGGGAAGCCGGTCGGCAGCGGACCACTCGGTGGACTTCCGGGTAGCGGCGGAGGAATTGGGCTGGGAGGAACGCTCCCTCTGTGGCCTGTTCCTCCGCAGCCTCAATAGTGATCTGAGGGATGAACTGGCTGGTCGGGATATCCCTGGGACGCTAGCGGAGCTGACGTCCTTAGCGGTAAGTTTGGATAACAGGCTGCGCGAGCGCTCCTTGGGGCGGAAGTCTTCTTCTTCTCGCCCTCGTGGAGCCTCGCCGCACCTGTTCCAAGCTCGCCCCCTGGCGGCACCGCCAGCATCGTGCCCCGAGGAGTCGGAGCCGATGGTGACGGGCTGGACCAAACTTTCCCCTGTGGAGAAACAACGCCGCCGTGAGTTGGGCCTCTGCATGTATTGCGGAGGCGACAAACACACCGTGGAGCGTTGTCCACGGAAAGCCAGTCGGTGGGGTCCGCGAGTCACTGTTGGGGGCCTCGCGGACGTCAATCGGTTAGGATCACTCACCCAATTGAAGCTGCCCATCCGTTTCTGCCATAACCCCACTGGGCACCTCACCCACGCATTGGTGGATTCGGGCGCAGAAGGCAGCTTCATTTCACAAAGCCTGGCAACCCGATTGGGCATCCGCTGCCAGGCACTCAACACTCCCATCTCCCTAGTCCACCTCTCCCGTGCCTCCCTTGGGAGAGTGACACATCAAACTGTCCCCGTACCGGTCATCATCTCGGGAAACCACCGGGAGGAGATGACCTTCTACGTCCTCCCCAACTCTGTGTCGCCCGTCATCCTGGGGTATCCCTGGCTCCGTCTTCACAACCCGGTCCTGGATTGGAGATCAGCTGGGGTATCGGCATGGAGTACATTCTGCCTGGGCACCTGCCTCCAGTCCGCTGCCTGCTCGCCGTCCGCTCTTCCCCCCGCGACGGACGCTGCACCCCCGGACCTGTCCCTGGTGCCTCCGGAGTTTCACGACCTGGGTATGGTGTTCAGTAAAGCGAAAGCTATGTCTCTTCCCCCTCATCGGCCCTACGACTGTGCCATCAACCTCCGCCAGGGGGCTCCGTTACCTTCTGGTCGGCTCTACAGCCTGTCAGCGCCGGAGAAGGAGACGATGAACACATATCTGAAGGAGTCATTAAATGCTGGGATAATCTGCCCATCATCGTCACCCGTGGGGGCAGGGTTCTTCTTCGTGGGAAAAAAGGATGGGTCCCTCCGCCCTTGCATCGACTACCGGGCCCTCAATGATATCACGGAGAAGGACCGTTACACCCTGCCCCTCATGGACACTGCCTTCCACTCCCTCCAGGGGGCGACCTGGTTCACCAAGCTGGATCTACGCAGCGCTTACCACCTCGTCCGGATCCGGGAGGGAGATGAGTGGAAGACAGCCTTCCGTACCCCGAACGGCCACTTTGAGTACCTGGTCATGCCGTTCGGGTTGACCAACGCTCCAGCCGTCTTTCAGCACCTTATAAATGACGTCCTCCGGGACTTTATTGGCCTTTTCGTGTTCATCTACCTGGATGATATTCTCATCTTCTCCAAGTCCAGGGACGAGCACCAGGTCCACGTGAAGCGGGTCCTCCAAAGACTGCTGGAGAATCGTCTGTACGTGAAGGCAGAAAAATGTGAATTTTACGCCAGAACTACGTCCTTCCTGGGGTTTATCATCGCCCACAACAAGGTGCTCCCAGACCCAGAGAAGGTGAAAGCGGTGGTGGAGTGGCCTACACCTGCATCTCGGAAGCAGGTGCAACAGTTCGTTGGCTTCGCCAATTTCTACCGCCGCTTTGTCCCCAACTTCAGCTCCATCGTTGGGCCACTGACCCGCCTCACGTCCCCGAAGGTCCCGTTCCGGTGGACCGAAGAGGTCGCTGCCGCCTTTAAGGCGCTGAAGGCGGAGTTCTCCTCCTCCCGGGTCCTTCGCCAGGTCGACCCCGCGCTGCAGTGCATTGTTGAGGTGGACGCCTCGGACACGGGAGTGGGAGCAGTGCTGTCCCAGCGGTCGCCGGACGATGGCGCCAAACGACCGTGCGCCTTCTTCTCCCGGCGCTTGTCCCCGGCGGAGAGGAATTACGATGTGGGGGACAGAGAGCTCTTGGCCATCAAGCTCGCCCTGCAGGAATGGCGCCACTGGCTAGAGGGGGCGAACCTGCCGTTTGTGGTCCTCACGGACCACAAGAACTTGGAATATTTACGATCTGCCAAGCGCCTGAACGCCCGCCAGGCGCGCTGGTCTCTGTTCTTCGCTAGGTTCCAATTTTCTATCACCTTCAGGCCTGGCTCTAAGAACGGCCTGCCTGACGCCCTCTCTAGGCAGTTCACTTCCGTGGAATCGGAGGAGACGCCCCACTCCATCCTGCCCAGGTCGTGCGTCGTGGGAGCCATCTCGTGGGATATCGAGGCCAAGATCCGGAAGGCACAGGAGGTGGAGCCTGATCCTGGCGGCGGACCGGAGGGAAGACTGTTCGTCCCATCTGCGGTCTGAGGAGAGGTCATCCACTGGCTCCACACCTCCCGGCTCACCTGTCATCCCGGCACCTCCCGGATGATCAGCCTCCTCCAACGGTCTTTTTGGTGGCCAGGCCTGCGGAGGGATGCAGCCCGCTACGCCCGGGCTTGCCCAGTCTGTGCCACCAGCAAATCAGGAAATGCCCCTCCAGCGGGTCTGCTCCAGCCTCTGCCCGTCCCCGGCAGGCCCTGGTCGCACATCGCACTGGATTTCGTCACCGGACTCCCCGTTTCCAACTCCTTTAACACCATCCTAACCATCGTGGACCGTTTCTCCAAGGCGGTACACTTCGTCCCCCTGCGAGGTCTTCCTACCGCCCTGGAGACGGCGGGCCTCCTCGTCCAACACGTGGTCAGGCTGCACAGGATTCCGGTGGACTTGGTCTCGGACCGGGGTCCCCAATTTTCATCCGAGGTTTGGAGGTCCTTTTGCAACGCCATCGGAGCCAAGGTGAGCCTCTCCTCCGGCCATCACCCCCAGTCTAACGGGCAGTGTGAGAGGACCAATCAGGAGCTGGAGGCTGCGCTCCGCTGTGTTGCAAGATCCAAGCCGACGTCATGGAGCAACCATCTCGCCTGGGTGGAGTACGCCCACAACACCGCCCGCTCTTCTGCAACGGGGATGTCCCCCTTCAAGGCGTCCCTGGGTTACGACCCCCTGCTGCTTCCAGCGCAGGAGAGCGAGGTAACTGTCCCATCAGTTAGGGCGCACCTGAGGCAGTTCCGCTCCATCTGGGCCGCCGCGCGTCATGCGCTTTTACGCACAGCGGAGCGCAACAGGACCGTGGCGGACCGGCGTAGACGACCTGCCCCGGCGTACAGAGTTGGGCAACTTGTCTACGTTTCCACCCAGGACGTCACCCTAAAAGGCGAGAGGAGAAAGCTGGCACAGCGCTTCATGGGTCCCTTTCCCATCTCTCGGATCATCAACCCGGTGGCTGTGCGCATGGCTATTTCCCCCTCCCTCCGCATCCATCCCACTTTCCACGTGTCGAAGGTGAAGCTGGCAGTTACCGACCCCCTTTGCCCTCCTCCTGCAGTGCAACCCGCTCCCCGGATGGTTGGTGGCCATCCGGCCTGGTCCGTCTCCTCCATCCTGGACTCCCGGCGCCGGGGTCGTGGGTTGCAATACTTGGTGGACTGGGAGGGCTATGGGCCCGAGCATCGACAGTGGGTGCCCCCGTCGTTTGTGTTGGACCCATCGCTCATCGCGGACTTCCACCGAGCGCACCCGGATAAGCCATCGCCAGGAGGCGCTGCTAGAGGGGGGAGTACTGTCACGCCGCGCCGCTCATCAACGGCGCCACCTGCTCACACACCTGTCAGTCATCAGCGGCGAGGGATATAAGTCACCTCGCCCTGAGCTTTGGTCTGAAGCCGTAGACTTCATTCCCCTTCCATGGGCTTCTACCACATTCTCTTCAGCATCCTCGTTACCAGTAAGAAGATCACTTACCTCATCTTTTCAGTCTGCTCCCCTGTGCACAGGTGGATTCCTCGGCGGCGGACTATCCCGTCCCTCGTCTCTCCTCGCTGCTGCACCGAGCCCTGCAGGTGGCTGTCTCCCGGGCTTCCATCCTTGAAGCGCCAGTCATCTGCCCTTAACAAGTAAGCTTCTCTCCCTCGCCTATTTCTCCTCCCGTGTTGGTGTGTGCTCATCACCCTGTGTCTAATTTCTCCCATAGGGTTGCCGGCTGAACGGTCTCCTGCCTCTGGGTCCGAAGCAGACGCCACCACCAACACATTAACATTCCGCAGACACGTACCCAAACATCCCTGTTGTTAATAAACAGTTTGAACTACTCTGAGCCTGTGTGTGTGCGTCTCCTGAGCCGAACGTTATGTCACATTTGACATTCCTTGTAGTCATTCTTCACATTTTCAAGTTGACCTTCAACTCTTCTGAGTTCCTTCTTTGTGTCTTGAAGGGCATCTTCAAGTTCACTATTTCCTTGGTGAAGCAAGTCATTGTCATGCATCAACTATTTATTTCCTGACTCTGCATGGTCCAAATCTTGTAAGGCTTCATCAAGTTGATCTTGAGTCTTGTCGTTCTTCTCTTGAAATTGTTCCAAATTTTCTTTCAGTGTTTCGTTCTCTTCCTGGAGAGTTAGGATTGTTGATTGTTGATTCACTAGCTCGTTCTCGGCTACCTTTAATCTTGCCACTAATGCTAGCGCGAACTTACCTAACACACTGGTGAGGTCTTTTCCCTCTGGTGGCTTTTCAGTGTGGTAATCCAAAAGGTCTTCAGTGAGTTGCTTCAGATCTTCGGGTTGTGTTTTCTTGACCCGTGTTGTGAAGCTAGAAATAAAATTGGAAGTCCGTCCTTCCAATGTTGCTTGAAGGTCATCCAGTTTGGTAAATTGGTCAGTTGTCTGTTGACCCGTCATGTTTTACCGTTACTTATACTTAATACTTATTTTACAGAGGAATTTACCAATTAATTCATTAAAAATCCCTCAATGTGATTTTCTGGATTTTTTTTTCTCATTTTGTCTCTCATAATTGAGGTATACCTATGATGAAAATTGGAGACCTCTCTCATCTTTTAAATGGGAGAACTTGCACAACTGGTGGCTGACTAAATACTTTTTTGCCCCACTGTACATGCAGTGAATGGAGTTCCACCACTGGGAATATTTTCAACAACCAGTAAGTTTCTTTTTCATTTCTTTTTGTATAGAAACTTTAAATTGGTGTTAAATTTAGGTTATTCCAAATAATATGGATTGCTTTGAAGTTACTTTGAAGACTTAATTTGGTTATAAATCAACTTTATACATTAAAAGTTTAAATAAAAGATGCAGTCCCTATGTTTGACCACAAGATGGAGGCAGTTTTCATCTGCACTCCCGGAAGAGGAAACCCAGTGACGTCCCGAAGGGTCCAGGGTCTCTGCTCTAAGATAGCGGCTAAAGGGCACTTGCTTTAAGTGGACTTAAGATGGCGTTGCTCAGCTGATCCTACACATGCGCAGTGTAAAACCATTTGGTGATGCACGGATGTGGGCGTGTTCATCCTCGCGACAATGAAGCACGTGTAGCCGCACATGGGGAAAACATAATGTGTAGCATCTTAGATAAGAACAAAGAGCAGAGTTTCCTTGGAGATAACTGGAAGTTGTGAAAGTGTGATCTTTTGTGTGTCAAGAGACTGCTAGGAGGATCCTTTGTGTGTCAGAGACTGCGAGGGGGATGTTAAAGGATTAAGGAAGTGAATGCAGAAACTGTGAGGGGGATGTTAAGGGATTAAGGAAGTGCATGCAATGTGACCTTTGATATGAATGCAATGTGACCTTTGATGTGTAGAAGCGGCTGTAGGAAGACCTGAGTATTTAAGAGAAGAGTTCTGTCTGAGATGCCCTCTTTCTTTCTACTATGCTCATGTGTGAGATGTGTAATAAACTGCCTGAGACAAACCTGCCTCGTCATTTACACACTCCACACTGGTGACCCAAGACGAAGCATGCAACACGAAGAGAGTTCCCTGGAGCCAGCCTTGTTGGGAGCCCCCAGCCAAGCGTATGCCGTTACAATCCAGCTACCGGATTTTTGGCAGCACAACCGGCGCTCCTGGTTCCACCTGGTTGAGGCGCAGTTCGTCCTCTGGGGGATATCGGTGGATGACACGAAATTCTACCATGTGGTTGCAAAGCTCGACACCCACACGGCTCAGCATGCGGAGAGCCTGCTGGATCAGCCACCAACCAGCGACAAATACGACGCGTTGAAGGCCGCACTTATCCAGCACTATACACTCTCGGTTGAGGAGAGAGCAGAGAGACTCCTGACGCGGACCGGGTTAGGAGATTGCATGGCTATTGACCTGATGGAGAGGATGCTGAGATTGAAAGGCTCGGACGACGACCACTTCATTTTTACCCACCTCTTCCTCCAGAACCTTCCGTCAGCGATGAGAGCAGCCCTGGCCAATTCGCCGTTGCTAGCCAAGTGGGACTACCGTGCGCTGGCCCGGGAAGCACACCGGATCATCATGGCCAGCAGAGAGCTCGCGACCACGGCGGCAGCGACGGAGCTCGGCGCGACGGCCGGAGAGGGTGCGGAGCCATTGACGGCGGTAGCAGAACCACCGACGACAGCGGCGGCGGGAGCCAAGGAACGCGGAGGAGACATCCTTTGTTTCTACCATCGCTGCTTTGCAGAGAAGGCATGCAAATGTGTACCACCGTGCCAGTTCAAGCGCTCGGGAAACGCCAAGACCGGGGGTCGGTAGCAGCTGTGACCCTCGGGGAGGAGAACAAGCTCCTCTACTTGACGGACGCACACTCGGGGAGGCATTTCCTCGTGGACACCGGCGCCACACCGGTGCCCAGTTGAGTTTCATTGTGCCGTCCTACGCCAACCGGCTGGCAGGTTCCAGCAGCCCCGAGATGGCAGCAGCAAACGGCTCGGAGATTACGACCTTTGGTGAGAGGACTCTACTTCTGTCGCTACACGGCCGTGCATTTTGAGTGGACTTTTGTCATAGCAGCATTGAATTTCAATATATTGCGGGCTGATTTTTTGTGCTCACATGGTTTATTGGTTGATGTTGCTAACAGGCGCCTGGTTAATGTACTGTCCTTTGATTCTATTCCCTGTACAGCTCAAGCTTCCCGCCCAACAGCACAAGCCAACGTCACAGCTGCAAGTGGTAAGTTCCACACACTGCTCACTTAGGTCCCAGCACTCATGGTCCCGACATTTTCGGCAGCCGTCGCTAAACACGGGGTGGAACATTTTATTACCACCTCCGGGCCGCCCGTTTTTGCAAAACCTCGGTGCTTGGACGCAGCTAAACTGGCCATAGCGCGCGAGGAGTTCGCCAACCTGGAGAGGTTGGGCATCATCAGGCATTCAAACAGCCCATGGGCTTCCCCGCTACACATGGTCCCTAAAGCTGACGGTTCGTGGCGGCCTTGCGGGGATTTCCGCAGGTTGAACAACGCCACAGCGCACGACCGCTACCCAATTCCTCACATCCAGGATTTTTCCGTTCACTTGGCAGGAGCGCGCGTTTTTTCTAAAATAGACTTGGTCCGCGGTTACCACCAAGTCCCAGTGCACGCTGAGGACATACCCAAAACAGCGGTGATAACTCCGTTTGGTCTATTCGAGTTTTTGCGCATGCCATTCGGGCTTAAAGGGGCCGCACAGACGTTCCAGCGCATGATGGATGCTGTGCTGCGCGATCTCCCTTTCGTATTCGTCTACCTGGACGATATCTTGGTAGCCAGCGCGTCTGAAGACGAACACGAAACCCACCTCACGGCGGTTTTTCAGAGGTTGGGAGAGCACGGTTTAATAATCAACCCAGCGAAGTGTCAGTTCAGGGTGAGGCAGATTGATTTTTTGGGGTACCGCGTCTCTCCCGAAGGAGCGGTTCCGCTGCCTGACAAAGAGCGCGCGGTAGCAGATTTTCCCCGACCGCAAACGGTCAGGGCGTTACAGGAGTTTTTGGGAATGGTGAATTTTTATAACCGTTTCCTCCCCCGCGCAGCGCAGCTCATGCAACCACTGTACGCCGCGCTCAAAAAACAGAAACCCGCGAATAAGATCGAATGGCCCCCAGAGTGAGAGCGGGCGTTCTCGGAAGTCAAGGCAGCCCTGGCAAACGCTGCATTGTTGGCACATCCAGACCCAACGGCCCACATAGCGCTCACTACTGACGTGTCAGATGTGGCCATAGGGGCGGTCGTGGAGCAGTGTGTAGCCGGGGCTTGGCAGCCGCTCGCCTTTTTCAGCAGGACTTTGAGCGATAGTGAACGTAAATACAGCGCATTCGACAGGGAGTTGCTGGCTCTCCACTTGGCCATTTGCCACTTCCAGTTCTGGCTGGAAGGACGCCGTTTCACCGCGTTCGTTGACCACAAGCCACTAACATTCGCGATGGCCAAGGTTTCAGAACCGTGGTCGGGCCGGCAGCAGAGACAGCTGGCTGCGATCTCAGAGTTTACTACTGATATTCAGCATGTGTCGGGTAAACTGAATGTAGTGCCAGACTGCCTCTCACGTGCCATGGTGGCCCCGGTCCGCGTGGGGATAGATTACACAGCCATGGCCGCGGAGCAGGTTAGTGACGCGGATGTGCGTGCGCTCCAGTCTGGACCAACAGGGTTAAGGCTGGAGAGCAGGGTGCTGCAAGACGGTATGCCCCCCCTAATCTGCGATGTCTCCACTGGGTGACCGCGTCCCGTGGTGCCGGCTGCGTGGCGCCGCCACGTTTTTGACTCGATTCATTCTTTAGCGCACCCGGGAGTGCGCGTGTTGGTCAAGATGGTAGGAGAGAAATTTGTGTGGCCGAGCCTTCGCAAACAAGTGAAAGAGTGGGCAGCAGCCTGCATGGCGTGCCAACGAGCCAAAGTACACAGACACACGAGAGCTCCTTTGGAGCCGTTTCACATCCCGGCTAAGAGGTTCGACCATGTTCACATGGACCTCGTGGGCCCCCTCCCACCATCACAGGGGTGCACGCACCTTCTGACAACGGTGGACCTCACCACATGCTGGCCTGAGGTGGTTCCACTGGTATCAACCACAGCCGAGGAGGTGGCGCGCGCATTTTTAACAGCATGAGTGGCACGTTTTGGAGTCCCGTCGGACATTACGTCTGACAGAGGCCCTCAATTTGTTTCCGAACTTTGGTCAACAATGGCCCGCAGCCTGGGTGTCACAATTCACCGCACAACCGTGTACAATCCACAGGCTAATGGGTTATGCGAACATTTTCATAGGTCATTGAAAGCGGCTCTCAGGGCGTCACTGACGGATGCAAATTGGGTAGATAAGCTACCGTGGGTTTTATTGGGGTTACGTTTTGCGCCTAAAGAGGACTTGGAAGCTTCCCCGGCTGAACTCATTTTTGCACAACCACTTCGGCTGCCCGGGGAGTTTCTCCCAGATAATCCTGCGCCGGGCAGCTCCCCGTCTCAGGTGTTGCAGCGTAGCATTGACACAGGCACGCTGCCGGGTCCTGTTCACCACAGTTTTCCGCCCGTTTTTTTTGCCTAAGACTTTGAAAAATGTGGAGTTTGTTTTTGTCAGACACGATGCACATCGCCCCCCATTGCGCCCACCTTATGATGGACTGTTCAGAGTGCTGGAAACAGGGGACAAGCATTTTTTACTAGATTTGGGGGGTAGGAGGGAAAAGGTTGGCATTAACAGACTCAAACCCGCTTTTGTGGTGGCGGATGAGCAAGTGCTGTTGGCGAGGGCCCCTCGGCGTGGAAGGCCCCCACGGGGAACTTCCCAGAGTAAAATTTTCCCAGAACACCCGCAGGGACAGACAAAAGGTTTTCACCCCCAAACAGCAGCTCCCCAGCATGACAGCGCCGCGGAGGCGGTGAATCCTGGTTACAGCAGATACGGGAGAAGACGGAAGCCCAGGCAGCATGTGGATTGATGTTTAATGATTCTGTAACAGCATACGGACTGTTATTCTTTTGTTCGATCCAATATGCTCGGGGGGTGGTGTAGCCGCACATGGGGAAAACATAATGTGTAGCATCTTAGATAAGAACAAAGAGCAGAGTTTCCTTGGAGATAACTGGAAGTTGTGAAAGTGTGATCTTTTGTGTGTCAGAGACTGCTAGGAGGATCCTTTGTGTGTCAGAGACTGCGAGGGGGATGTTAAAGGATTAAGGAAGTGAATGCAGAGACTGTGAGGGGGATGTTAAGGGATTAAGGAAGTGCATGCAATGTGACCTTTGATATGAATGCAATGTGACCTTTGATGTGTAGAAGCGGCTGTAGGAAGACCAGAGTATTTAAGAGAAGAGTTCTGTCTGAGATGCCCTCTTTCTTTCTACTATGCTCATGTGTGAGATGTGTAATAAACTGCCTGAGACAAACCTGCCTTGTCATTTACACACTCCACACATGCCTTGTTTTTCAAAAGCATGAGAGCTTAAATCTCCTTAAAACTTTATTTATTGAATTTCACAATGGTTAGTTTAATTGATTTCCACCAGGGATTCCTTCGCCTGTGGATTTGAACCAATGGGAGACAAATAGGATTGTTTCACTATTTGTTCCCAGGCCTATTTTAATTATTCAGCGTGTAATCACACTTCTTAACCATGCATTAAACAACAAACAAGTGACTGAGCAAAGTTGGGTGGAGGCTTTACCTCCTCCCTCTCATGATCAGCACACACACACACACACACACACACACACACACACACACACACACACACACACACACACACACACAACAGAGTGATTAGGGAGAGTGGGCAGAATTCCCCCCTCCCCCTCGTGATACACAAACACACAGAGACAATGGCTGCAGCTCACAGCCCTGCACCGAGAAATGCACCACCATTGTTTTAAAAATTATGTTTGACCAAACTACACACAGGTTATGCCTTAATATTCCATTTTGAGTATGTTCAAAGTAGAAACCCAGCCTCACATGGGGCACAATAAATTGTAGTGATGTGTGATTTATAATTATGATCAGGTATAAAGATTATTTAATTTGTATTAAAGGTGACTAACTGACTAACTAACTAACTAACTAACCTGCACTTATATAGCGCTTTTCTAGCCACAAAGACCACTCAAAGCGCTTTCATTAATACTAACCCTCTATTCTAAGGGCCTATAGGAAACAGATATCTAGGGACAATTTAGAACAGCCAATTAACCTAACATGCATGTCTTTGGCATGTGGGAGGAAACCGGAGAAATCCCGGAGTAAACCCACGCAACACGGGGAGAACATGCAAACTCCACACAGATCACTGTTGGTCGGGGGCTGGGATCGAACCCACGATCCCCACAATCCCCCGGCCAAGGGTAAACTGTGCTGCCGCAGTGCTAACCACTGTGCCACCGTGCAGCCCGTGACGGACAGTGCCTTTTTTTATTGAACCAATCAACTGATTGTATGAAAATATTCCATTCTTCCCATTCCCCTGATTTAATATGTGTCACCATCCTCCATAAATGAAATTATTTGGTCATAGCCCATCTGTCACTCAGTGAGGCTGCAGTACCGCCATCTCCCGATAGGTGCGTGCAGCCTTCACGTCAATTCGGTACGAAAAAAAATTGCAGAACGAGAGCAAAGTGATTCGGACACGATTATTTTCTAGAGTTTGACGACCTCAATATAAATGATGAAATTGACAATGAAGATGTTTTGGGTGGTGTGTGGCCTGTCAGCCTTATTTGTTCGAGGCAGAGGGAGAGGAGAAAGACGCAACACAGACGGAGAACAGAACACTTTTACGATCGGCTGGAACATTTTTCTTGGTAAAAGATTCTTAGAAATATTTTTCTTTGGCGACATGCATGGTCACACACTTAATTTTCAAACTAAAACTACCCATTGGTCACTCGCTGCCTGATGACATGTTGTTAATCATCTTGTCAATACTTTTAACAGCCGCTGATTAGCACCTGCTGGTCTGTGCGCAGCTGGAGCTGATGAGACAGATGGCGGCCGTCATCGTCCACACGAGTGAGTTTATAAACAATATTTATTCATTTGATTTAATTTCCCAGATGAATTATGAAGAAATCATTCAATACATTCAATAATCAATGCAAACGGAATAATCAATGCCAACCCCATATTTTTCAGGCGATACAGATTCATAGTGTTGGGGATTTTTTTGGAGAAGAAGTGAGGGTTATGTTGCCTGCCTGTGCGGTGAGCCTCATCAGAGAAACATTCCCATCTCATCACCACAAGGGATTTTGCCTACCAAGATTAGATTTGTGAACAATGTTATTTAAATAAAGTTTTGTAAAATCATATATTGAGTTTCTTAATGTTCATGTCAATGTTATAATTCAGACAGTTGATCGCCACTAGCACTGACCCCGTTCTCAGAGTCACACTTGGAAATCGAGGCATATATAGTTGCAATAGCCGTTTTCTTTATCAGAAATCTTTTTGCAAATTTCATTTCAAATTGACATAATGTCTGGCCCAGGAAACACGCACGCAGGCTCAGGATAGATTTAACAGCTTTATTCAACAAGCAGGTGTGTGTGAATGGATTTATGGGGATGTGCTGATGAGGGACAGGTGTGCGTGCAGCTGAATCCGCTGAGGAGCGGCGAGTCGTGACACAAATTGCATCTTATTCTCGAAATCGCTGTCAACGAAATCTCTACTGCACATTTTTGGTGTTTTACCGACATAAGTCCATTTTTCTTTTGCGTTTTCTGAACGAATTTCACCCATGCCGTTCTGATTTTCACAGGGACGGGACATTCAAAAACACTCACAGCATGCTCCTCTGGTATAACGTCGCACCCGTACACAACACAACGACAAACCATAATTAATTCGATTCCTGAAATCCTAATGTTAATAAATAATCTATTTCTAATCCACAAGTATTCCGAGAAATATCCATAATCGCCGATTTTAAAACGTAAACTTCAAATAAAACAAAGCAATGTCCGCCGACTGTGTGCCAAACCGAGATGACGTCACACAGTCAGTGGCCATCTTAGCCGCTGTTCTTGGCTGGGTCAGACAGCTCTCCACAACAGCTTACTTCAAGGGCGCATTGTCACCTTATGCGACATACGTTGACACCAAAACATGTGGGGTTCCAATTAGCTCGTCTCAGACAACAATTTGAGATATGATTTAGCAATTTTGAATTTTCGTCTGTCCGTCGCCTTTAAAGTATCGGGACCTGAGATTTATTCCGGGTCCACATGCAGAAAAAGTTTATAGTAAACACTCATCGGGGCATCAGCTCATCTCTCTAGTGAACACTTCAATCATTAATTTCACTTTATACCTGTTTAATCACTCAATAAATTAATAATCCGTCTCAAAATATTAGTGAATTCGATACTGGGGCTTTGAAACCAGACTCAGAATGAAATAAATTCCCAACAATTTCTCTCATCTTCACATATTTATTAAATGAAATGATGATTAAAGGACACTGAAATGATTTACATTAACCATTAAATTAAACTTGTAAATGATAGAGTAACAATGTGAACATTTACAGAACCAGGGTGAAAATGTAAGCTGAATTTAGATCAGTTTGAAGTTGATGGATTATGGAAAACTGAACGCAAATTTATGGGGAAAATTAAACTAATTATATGGAAAATTCTGGATTACTCTTAAGAAAATGAAAAGGGAATTTTAATGAAAAGAGGAGTTGTATTAATTGCTCTTTAATTTTGTATCTGATCAGATGCAGAATTATTCTCACATCTCAGAAGCTTTATTCAGCAGATGAATAAAGAATGCAGCTCACGTGACCCATGTTGGTGGAGATCCTTCGTCGTAATCTTCTTGAAGTTTTACTTGGTAGATGGCACCAAAACCAGAATATCTTGCCAGCAGATATTCCGACAAGGTATGGCAGCTTTCCGGTCTATTGTCACAAGATGAGATTTTGGATGTGTTGATCACAGTTGGGCTAAGGTACAGCCAAGACGATGGTGGTGTATCCTCTTCTCCGTGGCGATGTTTATTTCTTCAGTGGCGCGTGGTGGCCTTCATGGGTCAGCTGCTTCCCCCAATGGAAATTTGAGAATAATTGCAAAATCTGATCCCAATACAACATTAAACAACAACTTTCTGACTTAGTGGAGTGAAAATAGCATCTAGTGTGGAGGTGGTCAATATAAAAATAAAGTCAAAATTAAAAAATGGTGAGTTTAAAGAAAATTTAACAGGAGGAAGTTATAAAAATAGATGCCTAGGTGCGGGAGTTTGACTCCGAATTAGGATTTGAGCTCAGGAAAGAAAAGAATTAATTCCGTTTAAAGAAAAACATTAAAATATACAGAAGTTTACACAAATGAAATATTTCATGTTCTCTGCTCTGAGGTGATTGTAGAAAAAGCAGAAGAGAAGTGAATGAGAAGTCTCCTTTGTTCTGTGGCAGTGAAGTGATCTGAAGTCTTTGTTCTCCCGTAGTCATCTGCCGTGAAGTGAAGAGAAGGAGAAGAAGAAGAAAAGAGGGCTGGAAAGAAGGTGTCTCTTCTCTTTATCTGCGGACAACTTTCACGGGCTTCCAGGGACTGGCAGGAGCCCCAGCCGATAGTCTTCCTTCGTGGGCGGGTTTTATGAACTTTAGTCCAATGAACAGGCTTTTATCTGTAAGGAACCAATGGAATGAAAGAGCTGGAGCCCAGCATAGGCTGGGTGGTGATTGGCTGATACTGGTCCTCACAGGATGACACACAATTTTAATACACTGGGGATTCCTTAACCTACTTATGTATAAAGTCTAAGCTAGCTTTAGTGATTCATGCAACTTTATAACTAGTGCTTTTAAATTAACATGCAAGAATAAACATTCATTGAAACATTTCAACATGCACATATTTAAAATCGAGGATTAATGTATATTTCAAACCCATTGATTGTCCACAGAATATCAAAGTCCCACCGAGGCAGTGGTCTTCAACAAATGGTGTCCTTGGAATTGTCCTGAGAAATGAAACTTGAAGAGTTAATTTCAGTTCAAAACTTGCACAGTCAAAGTGAGCGTCTACTCCATAGACGTCCACCAGGGGTAGTGTCAAGCTGTGGCCAATCCAAGGCCTCAGTGAATGCCTTTAGGGTTTTATGGTATGCCTGTTGAATATAAACCTGTCTTAGCTGAGGAAGTCCCCAAGTTATTTATGATGTGAGTTAACAGATTGAGAGCATTCCTTAGCTTTGCTCAACAAAGGAATGTTGGTTCAGCTGTGGTCCTGAGATGAAAAACCAGTTCTTGACTGGCCTTTTCCTGGGTGAAACAATTTCTTTAAGATGAAGAATAATTTTATTGATGAGCCAAAGCAAGATGATGCTACAGCTGATAACTTTTAATGGCCAATGCCTATAGATGCCACCATGTGAAAATGAGTTCAATGGGAGCAGGCCCCCAGGAGGAGTTTGTTCAAATGCGAGTGGCACAGTACTTCCTGTGAGCAGTAGGTGGTGCTAAAAGATTTGTCAACCATTTTTATGTAGGAGTGTGTCAACCGTTTTTATGTAGGAGTGTGCGAGGTCGGACTAATATCCATTGTTGAAAATTTGGTGAAAATTGGTAGTTTGTCTAAGTTGTAACTTTTCGATGTTCCATGGTGAGGAGTCAACCTTTGCCATGTCACCGTGGTAACACTTCCCTATCAGGTAAGTGCTGCTGACCCATATAGGACTACAAATGATACACGTTCACAACCCCAAAAATGAGATCATAGATGGAGAAGAAAAAAAAATGTAGCAATTACAATAGGGCTCTCGCCCACTGACTTTGTCAGTGGCTCAGGCCGTAATTACAATAGGGCTCTCACCCACTGACTTTGTCAGTGGCTCGGGCCCTAATTAAAGCTGCAAGCAGCTGTAAGCAGGCCCTCACACCTGACTCACCCGTGGAATGTGGCGCCCATTGGACCCAGCCAGCCTGTAAAATTTCCCATCATCACGGCATGTGCTGTGTGAATAATAAAGAACACTGTTTGGCGCAGTACTTCCTGTGAGCAGCAGGTTGTGCTATAAGTTGTGTCAACCATTTTTACGTAGGAGTATGCAGGGTTGGACTACAATCCATTGTAGAAAATTTGGTGAAAATTGAATCAAGTTAAGATAAGATAAGCCTTTATTAGTCCCACAACGGGGAAATTCCAGGATTGCAACAGCACAGGGATAGCAACATTCAGAGCAACAATCAGAAGGCAAGAAAAAACAAGAGCAGCTAGTATACATATGTACATATTAATATATATATATATATATATATATATATATATATATATATATATATATATATATAGACACACAGTGCGGAGCATTGTGGTTGGTGGATGTGCAGCAGAAAGTCTAAACTCTCTCTCCACGGATGCGGCGGGCCAGCTGGATGTCTTTGGGCATGATGGTGACCCTCTTGGCATGGATGGCGCACAGGTTGGTGTCCTCGAAGAGACCCACCAGGTAGGCCTCGCTGGCCTCCTGCAGAGCCATGATGGCGGAGCTCTGGAAGCGCAGGTCGGTCTTGAAGTCCTGAGCGATCTCCCTCACCAGGCGCTGGAAGGGCAGCTTATGGATGAGCAGCTCCGTGGATTTCTGGTAGCGACGGATCTCTCTCAGAGCCACGGTACCGGGCCTGTAACGGTGAGGCTTCTTCACTCCGCCGGTGGCCAGAGCGCTTTTTCGAGCAGCCTTGGTGGCCAGCTGCTTCCTGGGGGGCTTTTCTTCCAGTAGATTTACGGGCTGTCTGCTTGGTTCTTGCCATCGCTCTTTATTATTCTGTCTTATATTTCTTGCACGCCGCTTAAACTCCAGTCCGGCACCCGCGTTGTTTTTGCTTCAGTTCCCCGGTATGTCGAGTTTCTCCGTTAGCACCGGGTGGCGGTTGAGTGCTAGCTAGCTCTTCCCTGCTGTATCGTCTCCTGCTGTAAACAGAGGCTCCGTCCGCCAACTCGGGAGACCTTTGGGGCGATCTTTGATGTTCCATGGCAAGGAGTCAGCCTTTGCCATGTCGCCATGGTAACACTTACCTATAAGTTATGTGTTGCTGACCCATACAGGACGTCAGAGGACAGTTACCTCTACCTATGCTCCAAATTTCATAACTCCAGGACCTTCCAAACCCTCGCCACAAGATCACAGATTGAATGGCGAGGAGGGCGTGTCCATGGTAACACATGTGACATCGTGCTAAAGTTCATGTGCAGTTATGATCATTCCTGTGGTCTGATGAATCACAGAAAATTTCACAACATTCTGGCAAGTGGCACGTGAGTAATAAATAAGAGTTTTCAGCAATTCTTCCTTTAACCACTAGGTGGTGCTGTAGATTTCTGTGAATATTGTTGTATAGAACTGTTTGGAATTAGACTGATATCCATAATATTGAATTTGGTTGAAATCTGACAATGCATACCAGAGTGATTGCTGTCAGAATGGTCACTGAATGATCATGGCAAGGCATCAAATTTTGCCATGCCCCTATGGCCAAACCATCGAGCTTTTGGAGAAGCTTTCAATAAATTTTTATGGCACATGGGTATAGATGACTGTCACCACAAATGAGCTCAATCGGACTAAAACCCTAGGACGAGTTCGATCAAATGCACGAGGTGGAAATCAGGTCACTGCCATTTCCTGCCAAAATGGCCGACTTCCAGTTGTGTGTAGGCCATCACTTCTATGGAGTTTTATCCATGTCTTGACATGATACGCAAAAATAAACGTGTACCACTCCCCTTTGACTTCACATGTTAGGTGGCACTGTATATCCATTTTTGTGGGGTCATTCATATTTCCTCCAAAATATTAAATTTTTTGCCAGGCTTGAGGTCCCTGCAAAATATGATGAATTTTCATGCTCGTTAACTACCCCAAAAATGAGATCTTTGATGGAGAAGAAGAAGAAGAAAAAAAAAATAAAGCTGCAAGAAGCTGTAAGCGGACCCTCACCCCCCGTGCAACCACAGACCCTGGCGCCCATTGTACCTAGCTGGCTCAGAAAATTTCCCATCATTGCAGCAAGCGCTGCGTGAATCATAAAGTAAACAGTTGGGTGCAGTACTTCCTTTGAGCAGTAGGTGGCGCTATAACTTTTGCCAATCATTTTTTGTAGGACCGTGTGGGGTGGGACTAATATCCATCATAGACAATTTGGTGAAAATCAGATAAAGTTTGTCCAAATTACAACATTCTGATGTTCCATGACGAGGAGTCAATCTTCACCATGTTGCCATGGCAACACTTCCCTGTCAGTTATGTGTTTCCCACAAATATAGGACTACATATGACAGTCACCTCAACCTATGTTCCAAATTTTATGACTCCAGGTCATTCCTAACCATCCCAACAAGATCATGGATTGAATGGCGAGGAGGGTGTATCCATAGTAACAGCAGTGACACCATGCTAAAGCTGATGTGCAGTTCTGATCAACCACGTTGTCTGATTATTCTCAGAAAATTTCATATGATTCTGGCAAGTAGTACGTGACTAATAAATAAAGCAGTTTTCAGCAATTCTTCCTTGAACCACTAGGTGGTGCTATATCTTTTGTCATGAATTTTGATGTAGACACTTTTGTGGTGGGACTATTTTCCATCATGAAAACTTTGGTGGACATCTGACAAGTTTTGCTCGAGTTACAGCTATTTGATGTTGTAAGGGGATGAGTCAAAATTTGCCATGGTGTCATGGCCACACCTTTTGAGATTGCAACTCACCTTTGATAACTTTTAATGGCCAATGCCTGTAGATGCCGTCATGTGAAAATGAGTTCAAAGGGAGCAGGCCCCCAGAAAGAGTTTGTTCAAATGCGATTGGCGCAGTGCTTCTCATGAGCAGTAGATGGTGCTATAAGTTTAATCAACCATTTTTATGTTGGAGTGTGTGCAGTTGGACTAATATCTGCCATAGAAAGTTTGGCGAAAATCGGATGAAGTTTGTCCAAGTTGCAACTTTTTGATGTTCCATGGTGAGGAGTCAACCTTCGCCATGTTGCCATGGTAACACTTACCTATCAGTTACACTGATAGGTAAGTGATACACTGATACACTGATACAGGACATCAGATTACAGTTGCCTCTAGCTATGCTCCAAATTTCATGACTCCAGGACGTTCCTAACCCTCCCCAAAAGATCACGGATTCAATGGCGAGGAGGGCGTGTCCATGGTAGCAAGTGTGACATCATATTAAAGTTTATGTGCAGTTATTATCATTCCTGTGGTCTGATGAATCTCAGAAAATTTCACATCATTCTGGCAAGTGGCGCGTGAGTAATAAATAAGTTTTCAGTAATTCTTCCTTTAACCACTAGGTGGCACTGTAGATTTCTATGAATATTGTTATATAGAAATTTTTGGAATTGGACTGATATCCATAAAATTGAATTTGGTTGAAATCCGACAATGCATGCCAAAGTTATTGTCGTCAGAATGGTCATAGAATGATCATGGCGAGGCATCAAACTTTGCCACGCCCCTACGGCCAGACCGTTGAGCTTTTAGAAAAGTTTTCAATATCTTTTAATTGCAAATGAGTATAGATGAATGTCAACACAAATCAGCTCAATCGAACTAAAACCCTAGGACGAGTTTGGTCAAATGCGTTTCAGTTGTGCGAGGTGGAAATCACGTCACTGCCACTTCCTGCCAAAATGGCTGACTTCCTGTTGGGTGTAGACTATCACTTCTATGGAGTTTTTTGCATGTCTTGACATGATTAAGATCTCACCCGATTTTCATCTTTCTACGAGAAAGTAAGCGTGTGTCCCTCCCCTTTGACTTCACATGTTAGGTGGCGCTATAGATCCATTTTTGTGGGGTCATTCACATTTCCTCCAAAATATTCAAGTTTTCACCAGCCTTGAGGTCCCTGCAAAAAATGGTGAGTTTTCATGCACGTTCACTACCCCAAAAATGAGATCTTAGATGGAGAAAAGAAAAATTAAAGCTGCAAGCAACTGTAAGCGGGCCCTCTCCCCCCTGGCACCCGCGGAACCTGGCACCCGTCGGACTCTGCCGGCACGGAAAATTTCCTGTCGTCACAGCATGCGCTGTGTGAGTAATAAAGAAACCATTTGGCCCAGTACTTCCTGTGAGCAGTAGGTAGCGCTATAAGTTGTGTCAACCATTTTTATGTAGGAGCGTGTGGGGTCAGACTAATATCCATCATAGAAAATTTGGTGAAAATCGGATAAAGTTTGTCCAAGTTGCAACTTTTCGATGTTCGATGGCGAGGAGTCAACCTTCGCCATGCCACCATGGTAACACTTCTCTATCAGTTATGTGTTGCTGACCCATATTGGACTAGAAATGACAGTCAGCTCTACCTATGCTCCAAATTTCATGACTCCAGGACCTTCCCAACCCTCCCCACAAGATCACGGACTGAATGGTAAGGAGGGCATGTCCATGGTAACAAGTGTGACGTCATGCTCAAGCTGATGTGCAGTTATGATCATTCATGTGGTCCGATGAATTTCAGAAAATGTTACGTCATTCTGGCAAGTGGCACATGACTAATAAATAAAACAGTTTTCAGCAATTCTTCCATTAACCACTAGGTAGCGCTATACCTGTTGTCACATATTTTTTTTGTTGACACGTTTGGGGCTTGACTATTTTCCATCATGGAGACTTTGGTGGACATCTGACAAGTTTTGCTCGAGTTACAGCTGTTTGATGTTGTAAGGGAGGAGTCAAACTTTGCCATGGAGTCGTGGCCACGCCTTTTGAGATTGCAACTCACATTTGATAACTTTTAATGGCCAATGCCAATAGATGCCACCGTGTGAAAATGAGTTCAATGGGAGCAGGCCCCCAGGAGGAGTTTGCTCAAATGGGAGTGGCACTGTACTTCCCATGAGCAGTAGGTGGTGCTATAAGTTTTGTCAACCATTTTTACGTAAGAGCATGTGGGTTTGGACTACTATCCATCGTAGAAAATTTGGTGAAAAACGGATGAAGTTTATCCAAGTTGCAACTTTTTGATGTTCCATGGCAAGGAGTCAACCTTCGTCATGTCGCCATGGTAACACTTCTCTATCAGTTATGTGTTGCTGACCCATATAGGACTACATATGACAGTCATCTCTACCTATGCTCCAAATTTCATGACTCCAGGGCCTTCCCAACCCTCCCTACAAGATCACGGATTGAATGGTGAGGAGGGCGTGTCTATGGTAACAGGTGTGACATCATGGTAAAGTTTATGTGCAGTTATGATCATCCCTATGGTCTGATGAATCTCAGAAAATTTCATGTCATTCTGGCAAGTGGTGCGTGAGTAATAAATAAAAGTTTTCAACAGTTCTTCCTTTAACCACTAGATGGCACTGTAGATTAATATCAATATTGTTCTTGTAGAACTGTTTGGAATTGGATTGATAGCCATAGAATTGAATTTGTTTGAAATCCGACAAGGCATACCAGAGTTATTGCCGTCAGAATGGTCATAGAATGATCATGGCGAGGCATCAAATTTTGCCACACCCCTACAGTCAAACCGTTGAGCTTTCAGAAAAGTTTTCAATTAACTTTTATAGGCACATGGGTATAGATGATTGTCACAACAAATGAGCTCAATCGGACAAAAACCCTAGGACGAGTTTGTTCAAATGCATGTCAATTGCGCGAGGTGGAAATCAGCTCACTGCCACTTCCTGCCAAAATGGTCGACTTCTTGTTGGGTATAGACCATCACTTCTATGGAGTTTTTTTTGCACGTGTTGACATGATAAATATCTCACCCGTAATCGCTCGAGTAGGTTCATTTTGTCTTCTTTTAATTATTTACCTTTTGTTCTGATTAAAGACAAAAAGAGAAAGATGTTTTTACCTTCTTTACATGTTTCGACTGTTCATTGCAGCCTTCGTTGACGAAGGCTGCAATGCTGTGCAGCAAACTTTAAATAAGCTTCAACATGCTTTTCCTTCAGCAACGGAGTCTTGCGAGGTGAGTGGGAATCGAGCCCATGTCAGTTGAGCGCATTACTTGTTTTCTTTGAAACAGCAGTACCTGCTAACTCCAGGTCTTTCTGGAGCTCTCCACAAGTGTTCTTTGGTTCTTGTATAACTCTTTTGATAATTCTTTTGACTCCTCTGTCAGAAATCTTGCGAGGAGCTCCTGGTCATGGCCGGTTTATGGTAAAATGATGTTCTTTCCACCTCCGAATGATGGTTCCAACAGTGCTCACTGAAGCATTCAGCAGTTTAGAAATGCACCTATAACCAATGCCATCATTATGTTTTGCAACAATAAGGTTGCGAAGGTCTAGAGAGCTTTTTGCTTCTATCCATCATGAGTTCTTTGTGGTGTGACAATCTGATATTCACATACCCTTTTAAAGGCTATTAGTCAGGACTTAACCAGCTGAAATTAATTTGCACTGATGGGGAATGTGATGGCTTCCTAAATTCCAATGGATTTCAGCTGGTTTCTTGGCTTTCTATGCCTTTTTGCACCTCTTGTTCTTCATGTGTTCAATACTTACTCCCTGTGTCATTCCACTTTATTATGTATAGCTTGTTTTGTGAACACAGTTGCCATGATTTCTTTGTATCTATGGATTACTTGGGTTGTAACTGATATCTGGTGAAAATCTCAGGTCAGTGGCTCCATCAGAAATGTTTAATAAGAAAAATGTTGACGTGCTCAATACTTATTTTCCTCACTGTAAATGTTTCTTCACTGTCAGTGTCACACTAATAAATCACTGCATTTGACTGACAGCCTCAGTGATGTATTCACCTCGTTCACTGTGTCTCTGTCCGTCTGTGACATAATCTAAATATCTAGCTAGCTAGCTCATTATGTCACAGTCTAAACTGTACGCTCAAAAATACACAAAGGAATGCGAATAAAGCCCTGAATTCAAAGGCAGGTTGAAGCCATTTATTGGAGATGATACACAGGCGTACTGCCTATACTGTCCCAAGCCCAAATAAAGGAGGTGGGTTGGACGTAGAGCTAGTAATTCCACCCCACATAACAGTCTTTTGATTAAATTTGATATTTTAACATTTAACAATGCAGGACAAAATTGATTTATGTAATGGGTCTAGACAAAGCATTAAAGTCATTAAGTTATTTTGAGAAGTGATGGCCTATTTAAGAGGCAAAATTTAAAAAAGCAAACCAAGAATCAACAGATGAAAGTTAATTTGTGGTTCTAAACATATTTAGGGTGTTTTTTTACTCACTTTTTGTCTCTCCCATGACATTATTCTTCTCTCCTACAGTGTCCATTACAATTACACGCAATTATGCAAATTAGGTGATGATGCCATTGAGTGAATTCTAGCAACTTTTACGACAGCCAATAGCTACTTTCTTTACCGAGGAGCTGGCAACACTGCATAGAGAGCCTAAGTCATGTTCCCTCTACTTCCACATACGGGACCTCAAATCGAAAAAAAATTAAAAAAAATTAAAAAAAATTCTCCATTGAAATGAATGGCGAGAGCAAAATTACCTTTTGATCCCAATCAAATTTTGCCACGAGTTACACATATGTTTGCCAATTTAAAAGATCATTTTCCACGTAATTAAAGTTGTCGGCTGTCATATAATAACAGAGTATTATTTAGTTTTTATTTCAATGATTCGTGGACAGCAACTCCCATCATCCCACACCACTAAACACCAGCATGATGGGAGATTACTATAACCTCACCTGTTTCCCGACCGATGAAAAAAGGATCCAAAGAGGAGAAAAACAACACAAAGGTATTGTTTTGTATTGTGAGAGCTGCAGCTGATCCAGAGGACTATTAGTTATTCATCAGTCTGTAAAACTTTGGTTCTGAAAAGTGTGTTCATAAATTGGACAGTTAGTACAAAACCATTTAAAATACACCAGAGGATTATAAATCCCAAGAGAAGTACTATTTCTCAACTTATCTGTTTATTGAAGCATGCAGAGAATATCACAGCTGTGAGGTCTTCATCCCAGCACAACCTGATAGAGAATACCCCCCAAAACAAAAGCAAAAGGTATATAAAGTCTTCTGGTCCGGGGCCGTGCCCCTGCCACCCTCACAACGGCTGTCTTCTCGTTGAGCTAGTAAGGACTGCTGACTCCATCAGATGCCCCCTCCTCTGGAACGGTCTCTGGCAGATGTTTCCTGTTGATGCTCCACTGTTTCCTCTCAGTTCCTTATATCGCAACCCTTAACCTAGGTTCATCTTTCTATTTTTCTATATGTAAGCAGAAGAAAGTACTTCATTGCTAGGCAATAGAGGGTGTTTGTGTGCAGAGCTAAAAATCCACATCCTGTTATGTTATGCATGTAGCAGTGCAAGAAACTTCATGCAGCAAAAAGCACATTGTGTTCCTCTTTTATCTAATTAACACATTTTAAAGTAAAACATTTTTATCTAACTGAAATATTCTATCACAGAATCCCTCTTTTGGCTTCCTTCAATGGAGCCAACACCTAAAGCAGACACATTAACACACAGACCCTGGATTTGCTTTATTCATTGATAATGGCATGAGTGAAAATCCTGTTGGCAGAATATATGTTATTAAGCAATCATATTTATGCATTTCTTGTATTCATTGATGCATATTTACAGGCAAAAATTCTCATGCCAGCCCCTCTGCCTGGCGGCCTTTAACAAAACTTTTAGCAATGAAATAAAACAGCAAAATGGATAAATGAGAAATAAGAAAAGCAAAATATTTCAATCCAGAAAATATTTCTGTCCATGTATGCTGTACCCGGGCCTCAAGACCTGCCGTACAACAGAGCTTTAAACCTTCACATCTATTCTGACTGCATGACCACAAATAGCACAATGTTTTGTTGGTACCTGCGAAAAAAGCACAAGAAATAAGAAGGGACCAGAAGGTACTAGCACATGGTCCATCGCAGAACGATTCCTTCAGTGCACCCCCTTTTCATGTAGGTTCATATGCATGAGTGTGATGTTGAATGTGTGTACAATGGACAGAACAGTGGCTAGCAGAAAGGCACAATGTATACATTTCAAACAATAGCCTCTCCTTTATCACTGTCATTCCCAGGTTCACAATGGTCATTGTCGTGGAGGAGAGACTTAGACTCCACTTGGGAGTGGACTTGTGCCATCATCTTTTGGGCTGACTCTTTGGACAGTGCAGTGGTTATGCATCTTTCCAACAATGTTCTTAGACAGGGGATGCAGCAACAACCCACTACCAGAATCACTGTGATGGAGATGACAATTATCAGTACTACTGATCGAATAACTCCTGGCCAACGTCCAAAGATAGACTGCAACCATGCAGTAAATGCATCTTCCTCATAACCAGTATTTTGACCAAAGATTTGACACACTCCCCCTGACTCTGCCAAGAGCATGTCAAGGGCAATGCGATTCCGGTAACTCATTAGGGAGGATGCTTTAAATTGTTCATGCACACCTTTTAACCTTTTGAGTGTGAGATTTTGTGTGCCCCTAGTAGCAGAGCGCGGTGCTGCGCCTGTCATCTCACTCTGACATGATCGGCTCCATTGAGGATTTGTACTGATTTGTACTAATCTGCCAGTTTCAGAAGGTGGCAGACATCCTTTGGAGGACTCAATGGATGACACATAGTACACCAAAGAAAAAGAACTCCTCATTTCCTTTTCCTGTTTTTGTCATAAACCCCCGTGTGCCATAACACAGTGCACGAGGGAGAGAATGGGAAACCCAATAGCAGGAGCAGAGAGTGTCATATTTATTAAAGTTCACAAAACCACAAGTTCAGTTCCACCACAAAAATACAGAGGGATGCAATGATTAGGTTAGGCCACCAAACATACAGGGCGTCAGCCGGACGCTCAACAGCTCGGTCAATAGTGCTGCAGGGCTGTGTTATGCACAAAAACAAGAAAGGCATTCAGCCTAGTGCTGCAGGGCTGCTTAGCACAAGAGAGAAGGCGAACAAGACACTTACAAGGCTGGAGCAAATCCGGGGCGGAACGTGAAGTCTGGAGGAAGAGGCAGAGAAGCGGGACTAGCCAAAACACCAAGGTATGGATCGTCTTAAATGTCCGGCTGAGTTGAGCGCAGGGAGTAATACTCAAACTAAACTAGAACTAGCTGCTGCGTATGGAGGTGAATGCCCCGACAATTTCTTTCCTCTGGAGTGGCCAAAAAATACTCCTGAAACTAATGAGGAACGAGATTGCTGGTGTGAGAATGCGTGGGCAGAACTGATTGGCACCCGGTGTGTGAGAGAGCATGTGAATGAGAGTGAATCGAGCGTGTGCATGTGTGTGTTTGTGTATGTGTGTGAGCACCCATGACAGTGCAGCTGATGGTGCTTGACAGGAGGAGGGGATGTGCCAGAGCTGTCAGGAGGAAAACTTGGCCAAAGCATAACAATAAGTCAGAATCGGGTTTGGTCTCCAAACCCGGATTCATGACAGTTTTTAGCATTTTAGCCCAGAAAGCTAATATGGCTGCTGTCCATCATTGTGCACCGTCACTTAGTCAACTTTGTATGTGGAAAATAGCCGCAGGATACAAGCAAAATTTATGTGGGATAGTCATAAGACTTTGTAGATATAGTAGAGAGCGTAAATGACCAACAGAATGCAAAATAACGACCACGATGGGTGAAAACACAGCGACCACTGGCAGCAAGCAAGTCCCCTTAGCCACTGGTAAGTGAGGAATTTCTGTTTTTTTTTTAATATTGTACTGATTTCTTGTTCATATACTTTGAAGATAAGATGATGAGATACCTCTGTACAAAAAATGGTGTCAAAAGACTGAACCATTCTTTGTGTAAAATATGTCCAAAGTCCAGTTTTGACTGAGTTATGGAATTTAAAGAGGTGCCATGACATTATGCAAATTAGATGCATAAATTTATTCCTATCTGAAATTTTGGATCATATTTTACATCTTTCTAATTGACAGTAAGCCACTATCTCTTTCCACTTTGAAGTTATTGCCTTGGAAATCTGAACTATTTTACTGACAAAAAATATTTACTACTCTTGACCACTAGCGGTTATGTCGCAATTTGGCGACAGACACACTCAAAGAGTTAAGGCATCAATGGTGTAGTTTAACATAGGGTCTCCGCTATCAATCACGTGACACAAATCAATAGTCACTACAGTACGTTTCCCAATTTGAGTCTGAATTTCTAGTTTTAACCTCTTTTGTCACCTATTGCTGTGTATACCCTGCGCTTAGCTGCATAAACTTCATCGTGGTGGAGAATTTTCCACCAGATAACTGGGAAGGATGTGATCAATGCTAGGAGCAATAAGAGACAAAAAGTTGCCCTAGTAGAGCAGTTAGGCAATGTGGGAAACACCATTTTAACTTACATTTGCTGTGTCTTTGGCAGTTTGCAATAAAGGTCGGCTTGGCTCAGCTGTTCTAGCACAATGAGTCATGTGAATCCAATTACTGAGCTTTCCTCTTTTTCCAGGTCTGTACTGCATGTGATGTGGCTTTAATCACTTTAAAAGGTCCCTGCCACTTAGGAGAATTCCAATGGGGCCTTACCCCTTTTTGCCACACCCAGTCACCAGGTTCCAATGGAGCAGTGTCTCCTTGTCTGTCCTTGTTGAGAATATCTTGAACCTGTTGAGAGAGAGCTTCAGATATTTTTCCGAGACTCTTAATGTACTGTGACAACTCTACAACTTGACTATTTCTAGGAGTCAAATGTGAATCAACAAATGATCCTGGCATCTTTCTCCCTGTTAGCAGCTCATGAGGAGTCAGGCAGAATGTCATGTTGGGGTAGATTGCAGTGCCATCAGCGCTAATGGCAGTGCATCAACTCATGTCATGCCTGTACCATTTGCTCTCTCAACTAGCCCTTGGGAGGATGGATGCACTACAGAACCAAACTTATGCCTTAAGCCTAAGGCACATTCAACTTCCTTCAAATGTTTATTTGCAAAATGTCTGCCGTTGTCTGATCTGATTATGCTTGGAAACCCATCCCTAGGAATCACTTCCTCTTTCAGCCATTTAATCACTTCCTTTGCACTTTCTATTTTACATGCTTTAGCCTCAATCCATCTTGAAAATGTGTCTATACACACCAATAGATATTTGTAGCCTCTGCACCTGTATTCTGGGTCCATGTCTGTAAAATCAATCACAATATTTTTCCATGGCCCTTCAGGGGCTGGAAAAGCTCCCATGGAAGCCTTTAACATGCGTTTAGGATTGAATTTCTGGCATGCTTCACATTCAGAAACAACTAGTTCTGCAACCTCAGCCAAATGTGGATGCCACCAATGTGCTTCAGTCAAAGCAGAGATTTTTGTTTTTAAGACATGGCCCTTCAAGTGTGCTTCTCTACACAGCAACAACAACAACACCTTAGCTGGGACTACTAGCCTTCCATCAACTGATCTCCACAAACCTTCTTCATCCTTCTTTGCTCCTTTCTCTATCCACCTACTCTTTTCTTCAGGACTTGCTTTCTCTTGTAGCTGCTTGATTTCCTCCTCACCCAATTCCATGTACTTCTGATCTTCCTTCTGTACCATCATATTTACCTGGGTAGCATAAACACCTGCTTGCTTAGCAGCCAAATCAGCAGATTCATTTCCTTTGGCTACAATAGCATTTCCTTTTTGATGTCCTTTGCACTTCAAAATTGCCACCCTCTTTGGTTGAACCATGGCCTCCAACAGCTCAACCATTTCAGTTAGGTGCCTAATCGGTGTGTTAATTGAAGTGAGGAATCCTTTTCTTTTCTAATGTGGCAAATCAACATGCGCAGTCTGGTGAGCATAAGCTGAATCAGTGTATATGTTTGCCTCTTGTTGTTTTGCGTATTGACATGCTTTAGTGAGGGCTACAATTTCAGCTTTTTGAGCAGAGGCAGGCTGGTCTACCATTCCTGCCTCTACAGTTTGAAAAGCACCTGTCCCTTCATCATATTTTACAGCTGCATATGAAGCACTCAGAGATCCATCTCTTTTCCTGTAACAGCATCCATCACATAAAAGATTCAAATTTGGATGTTCAATTTAATTTGCTTGGAGACTTGCAACAGATTTCATGTCTGTTTCCACAATTGCACAGCAGTCATGGGGATCACCCATGAGCATGTCCTCTGCCATGTTTATGCCATCACTTGTGTAAATGACATTTGGTGCTTGTAGTACTCTTTTCAACCTTTGTGTTCTTCAGGCTGATGTTGCTCCCCTGGGTAGCGGCCCAGGAGGAGGAAACGTGCATGTGGAAGTTAACTCTCCAACCTGTGATAGAGAATCAGCAAAACACGTTCGTTATTTCACACAAGGAGTTTTATTCTTTGTTCAAGTCATTCACATGACCAACATCAACTGACTAGTATTTACTATCAAAGTCCATTTATCACAATTTCCGATTTGACATTAACTGTATACTTAACATTCTTAACAAATTACTCTAACATGAAATGAATTATTGGTTTTATCTCCTTCCCATGTATATAGCTTTTAACTTGTTCAAATATTTATATTTTAACAATCACCCATGGACTTACATTTACATTAATCATTTTAAGCACTGTCATAAATGTACAGCATGTGGTGTTATTCTTAACAATTCACTGACCTGGCCACTGTGTACCTAACACACTTACAATAGTATTCCTGGTATTCGGTAATACACCCGAAATATGCACATTTGGTGACAAATCAAACCAGTAAATGTCGTACTGTATGAAAACCGTTTCATAACTGTCTTTAAATAAAGTAAGCAAATGGTTCTTAACGTGGGCGGATTTCACTGTTGTGATTTCACACTCGATCATTAACATTAGCAGGTTAGCTTATACAACAACACATCAGCTTTAACAGAAATACCCTTACAACCCCGCTTTTCGCCTCACACGTATCACAATATAATCTCGGACATCCTAGGACTCTTACAGTTTATATTGCACTCTTGAATTATTAGTATTTACCAACCTGTGATAGAGAATCAGCAAAACACGTTCGTTATTTCACACAAGGAGTTTTATTCTTCGTCCTCCAGTGCATGAGTCTACTCTCTATGACTGTGCGACATGCGCCATCTATTGGTCGGCGTATGGAACTGCACTCAACTCACATGAGTTATAATGGAACCACGTGGATTACAAATGCATTGTAGAAAAATAAACAATTAAGGAATAACATAAAATTGTAGGGGTGCCTGTTTTTCTTAAATTTTCTTATCCAAATGTCTTTTTCACCTCTTACATAACTATTAACTATTTCCAACCCTCTACACTCTCCCCCACTTCAAATAAATGTCTCCCGACATTTCATGTTCTAGGGTGACTTAATGCATGAGAGTGTACCAATTATAACCATGGGACTGAGGTTGGATGAGGTAGTGGAATGGCATATAGTTTTGAGTTAGCGGCACAGGGGTAGGGAGTAGGACAGGTCTTACGTCTGCAGTCCAAAGCTGGTACGATGGCTGTCCCAGGACGTCGTAGGTCAGTCTCTCTACTGGCCTTGCTCTCCGCTGTGACCTTCTCAGTTCCTCCTGTTCTCTATCCATCACCTCCACTTGTCCTTGACGTTCTTCCTGCAGCAAAGCTGGTCCATCCATTTGCTCCTCAGCATCCCGCTGAACGGGGACCGGTTCCTGCCTTACTGGTGGGCAGAACTCTCTAGCTGTCGCTCGAAGCCTTTGCTGATTTTGAGGATTTTGCTCTGGCATGACAGGTACTGGTTGCTGAGTGTTTTGGTCTGGGAGATTTGAGGCATTTTGCTGACGATTTACGGGTCTGTAACATGGAATTTGGCTACGGAGGTTGTAGCGGTAAGTATTTTCCTCTTCTTCCTCCGAGCTGTCATTGTCTGTGTTGTCACTGTTAGGATTTGTCTCTGTCCTCTTCTTCCGTTTCTGTTTTGTCTTTTCTTTTGCAGGCAGTTCTTCTTCTAAAGGCAAGTCATTTACAGGCAACAGCAGGTTTCTGTGTAACACTCGCATCACTTGGCTGCCTCTCTCTGCTTGTACTTTATAGACTGGTCCATCTCCCACTCTCTCAACTACGCGATGTACTGCTGACTCCCAGTAAGCGCGCAGTTTCCCGGGGCCTCCTCTTTCAGAGAGGTTTCTGACCAACACCCTGTCGCCTGGTTGGAGTGTGACACCTTTTAAGCGTTTGTCGTACTGCTTTTTGCCTTTATCTGAAGACTTTTGACTGTTTTCTGCAGCGATTTTGTAAGCAACACGCATCCTATCAGCCCATTTTTTAGCGTAGGTTTGATGGCTGTGTGTGTCAGTGTCTTTTGTCTGGTTCAATAGTAGATCTACAGGCAACCTTGGGACTCTGCCATATAAGAGGAAAAATGGAGAATAGCCTGTTGACTCGTGTCTTGTACAATTGTAAGCATGTACAATTTGGGGTAGGTGATCCTTCCATTCACTTTTTTTCTCCTCCTGTAGGGTACGAAGCATTTGGAGTAGTGTACGATTCAGGCGCTCCACGGGGTTGCCCTGCGGATGGTATGGAGTGGTTCGTGAGTGAGAAATTCCAGACAGTTGTTGTAATCTGTGGAAGAGACTGTTTTCAAACTCACGTCCCTGATCGTGATGCAACTTCTCAGGGTACCCAAAACGAGGAATAAAATCCTGAAATATCTTTTCTGCAGCTGTTTTGCCTGATTTATTCCTTGTAGGGTATGCCTGTGCGAAACGAGTGAAATGGTCCACTAGTACGAGGATGTACTCATACCCTCCTTTACTTGGCTCAAGGTGTAAGTAGTCGATGGAGATTAACTCAAAGGGAGCACTGGTTGTGATAGAGCCCATTGGAGCTCTCTGGGGAACATTTGGGCGTTTTTGTTTGATGCACGGACATTTTTTTGTTACATAATCTTCAACATCTTGTTGCATACATGGCCAATAGAAACGCTCACGGGCCAGATGTATCACCTTATCACACCCTATATGACCCATGTCATTGTGTAAACTCTTTAACACCATCGGCTTTAGCTGTTCAGGTAGGACAAGTTGTTTGCTGTGCTCTGTCTTTCTGTACAATAATCCATTGTCAACTTCCAACTTGTTCCACTCATACAGTAGTCTCCGTGTCCGTTTACTCATTGTCCGTCTATCTTTATCGTTTGGTGTCCATCCTTTGAGTTTGAGTGAGATTACTTCTCTAATTGACTCATCGTCTTGTTGAGCAGCATTGATGTCTTTAGGCGTCATGCTCAAAACACTGTCAGTTGGCACATTGTTGTCATTAGAACTCAGTTGTAACGCAGCTATCCATGGCACATCACTGTTTTGTGCTGCCTTGCTCCCTTGCCACACTGCGGACACTACTTCCGGTAAAACTGTCTCTGTGAACTCATTCATTTGCTCTTGCAGATCTAATGGGTGCCTGGATAACATATCTGCATCTGCATTCCTTTTCCCTGGCCTATACTTGATATCAAAATGGAAGTCAGCCAACTCCCCGACCCACCTATGACCCACTGCATTCAACCTGGCTGAACTGAGGACATAGGTTAAAGGATTGTTATCTGTATAGACAGTAAAAGTCGGTGCATAATACAGATAGTCACGGAATTTGTCGCAGATGGCCCACTTGAGAGCTAGAAACTCTAGTTTACCGGAATGTAAGTGATAATTCTTCTCGGCCGGTGTGAGAGTTCTGGATCCATAGCCAATCACCTTAAGTTTGTTTTCTTGTTTTTGATACAAGACGGCTCCCAGGCCTTTGTTTGACGCATCTGTATGCAATACAAATGGAAGGTCCAAATTGGGATAGGCTAGAATGGGAGGATTGGTCAGAATGTCCACAAATCTTGACACAACTTCCTGATGTTCACTGGTCCATATTATTGGTGTGCGAGAAGGAAGCTGGTTTCTGTCCCCTTTCTTTGTTTGTCCTTTACTCCTTTTTGGTGCTGGTTTATTGTCATTGCTTGTTTCATTAGTGCTCTGGAGGAGTTCGAACAAGGGTCTCGCCAGACGTGAAAAATCTTGAATAAATGATCGGTAATAACTGAGAAAACCCAGTAACGTTCTGAGTTCTCCGACTGTGCGAGGGTTCTTGTCTTTCAGAGCGAACACAGCATCCAAGTCTTTTGGGTCAATCTGGACTCCTTCTCCCGACACTAGCCTACCCAGGTAGCGTACTTGGTTTTTGAACAGTTCACATTTGGCTGGCCGAAGTTTTATGCCGTGTTGTCGCATTTTGCACAAAACCTGTTTAAGGTGTTCTACGTGCTCATCAAAGGTTTTGGAGTAACACAGTACATCGTCCAAGTAAGGCACGCAACACTCGTCTCTGATCCCTTCTAACACCCCCTCCATACACCTTTGGAATGCGGCCGGAGCGTTTGACAACCCGAATGGAACCCGCACCCACTCGTATAGTCCCCAGGGTGTGCTAAAAGCAGTTAAATGCCTTGACTCCTCACTTACAAAACCCTGATGGTAGGCACTTCCCTGATCCAATATGGAAAACCAGGAATTACCCCCAAGACTGTCCAGTAGATCTTGTATCCGTGGTAACGGATGCCTGTCAGGTATGGTTTTTCGGTTCAGCTCATGAAAATCAACACACAAGCGCAAAGTATTGTCCTTTTTACGCACACACACTACTGGCGACGAGTTGTTTGACACTGATTTCCTGATCCAGCCCCTGCTTAAAAGGTTTTGAACATACTCCTTCACCTCTTTATACAGTGGTCTTGGAATGGAGTTGTAACTTTTCTGCACGGGTGTGTTGTCAGTGGTGTTGATTTTTAGCTGTAGTCCAGGAATACATCCAATGTCTCCTTCATCATGAGCAAACACATCAGACTGTTCATAGAGCATCTGCCGAACCACCTCCCGATCACCCTCTGAGATATGGTCTAAATTGACATTAGGGTGCCATCTCAGGTGTGAGGGGGCAGTGCTTAATGTTTCTTCACCCTCACCTTGACTGTCACATGTCACTTGAGCAGAGTGACAAAATGGCTTGTCTGTAGTTTTGGCTGCATTTTCAGCACTGGAACAAACATTTACAGGTTTGTATTCAGTGATCTCTGAAATAAGTCCTAAAACAGTCTTTGGATTTAGAAAAATGTTGTGCTTTGTTGAGTTTTGGATTGGGATTTTGACAGTTTTTGAAGCACCACCGGGTACATCAATAAGAGCTGGGAATAACTCCAACCCATCAGGTAAGTTACATTTCACAGCTGGCTCGAACAACATTCCTCCTCCTCCGGGAAATGCTCTGATGTGACATTTTACCATACAGATTTGGCTACTGTGAACAGTGAGTCCTTTTTTTCCAACTCTCACCACTGGACTTTCTGGTTCATTTTCTGTTGACTTGGTGTGGACAACAGAGATGAGTGACTCAACATTACCTTTCTGGACCTTTAAAGTCTCCGACAGTAAGCCCACTAAGCTAATATCGTCACTTTGTTCACTGTTTGCCATTATTATCTCTTGGATCACGTTAAAGCCCAGCAGCGGAGTGCTTAAATGCTGCTGACTGACAAGCATTGGAACATACAAGGATACAGAACCATACTGTGAACTTGTGATCTCGAGCAGGACATCTATCCACCCCTCGAACGGAACATCCGTCCCATTGGCTGCGGTGATTTCGAGTGGATGGCCTGGGAGTAGGCTCTCGAGTGGCTGTATTTTCACATTTGGTAAGGCTGCTTGTACCCATGACTTTTCAACAATGCTTACTTGTGCCCCACTGTCCAATAACATCTGTAGGTTTACTCCATTTAACTGGCAACTGATCATACACCTACCGCCAATGAGCTGTGCCACACGCTTTGTGTTGGGTGACTTTTGGGACTTGGCAGTAGTCTGTTCGGAGTTCAGTCTTTTAGTGTTGTGGGACTCTGCCGGTGGTTCAGTCACTGGTGGTCCCTCCCCAGCGACCTCCTCCAGTTTCCCGACACATTGCTTTTCCTGCAGGCACCCTATAGCTCTGTGCCCCTCCTCTCCACATCGAAAACAGTGTGTGCAGCGCTCAGTGTCTTGGGCGATACACTTTTGGCATTTTCCTTTCACTGCGGGTTTCAGTGCTGGCTGTTTAGGGACAGGTGCTGTGGGACTGGTGTTTACTGTATTTACCATTGGGGTTAGGGCCTTTTCTAAACTCTTGGTTAGGGAGGAGACCTGTGCCGTCAGCTCCTGGATAGCTACACGATTAGCTTGGACTTCAGTGTGCATTTTAATCGAGCTCTGATCTGTCTCTACCTGTGCTGCATTAACACTGGTGACTTTGTGTTTGTGGCTTTGTCCCAACCTACTCAATCTCTCTGTCTCTTCACTAACAAAATTTGCTATGAGCTCCAGGATGGAGTCATCTGTGACACTGGTGTTGGAGATGTGAGGTTTAAGGTCTCTCCTAACATAAGAGTATTTTTCATTCAAACCCTGATACAGTGAATGGATAAACACACCTTGTACCAACTTGTCGTCATAATGAAACCCACTACTGTTTTTAGATGCAACCAACACACGCTGTTTTAGCCCCATTAGTCTATACATAAACTGTTGTGGTGTTTCTTTGTCATTTTGCTTAGCATTACTCAGCTCCTGAAATAATTCAGTGCTGCTTTTCTCGCGTAGATGTGTCCTTAAGAGACGTTTTAACTCAGCTACAGTAAGGCTATCCTTGGTTACAAGCATATCTTTAAAGGTACCAGGCTTAATTATCTTAAACACCGTTCTGATAATCTCAGCCTCTGTGAACCCTTCATTTAGCCCTTCATCAAGCTGTTTGCACAAGTTATTGTAACTCAAATCAGAATCAAAATCAGAGATTTGACCACCATAAATCTTGTACTCTCTACGTGGCAACAGTGACGTAAGTTCAGTCAGTCTGACTAACCCTGGGTCAGGAACTACAGATGGTGATGTTGGATGGTTCTTCCCTGATGGTGCTGCAGCTCCAGTGGTCACAGGAACCACTATGACCGGATCATCGTCGGGTGACACCTCTGCATCCACTTCTCCAGCTGTTGTGGGCCGTTGTAGTTCAATGATGAGGTCACGGAAAGCAAGCAGGCGAGACATCCCCTGGTCCTCAAGGCTCTTCAGTTGTGGACTTCTCAGCGAGTCAACAATGAAGTCGAAGAGTTCCACTTCGGTCGATTCTGCGCCTGGCAAATCTTCTCCCACCTCATCCTTGAACGACTCAGCCAGCTTGTAAAGGACGTTTCTGCAGCGGGCAATGGTCAGCTGGCGAAGCTCTTGCTGGATTTCCCATCTCAGGTCATGTAGAGCAGACATGGCTGTGGTCTCCTATAGTCAGTCGCTTAGGTCAATGGCTCAGGAACAGGTGGTCAGCATCCCTTGGTTCTTCAATGATTAGTGCCAGACCAGTAGGTGGCGCTAATCCCGGACGAGCCCCCAAAATTGTTGCTCCCCTGGGTAGCGGCCCAGGAGGAGGAAACGTGCATGTGGAAGTTAACTCTCCAACCTGTGATAGAGAATCAGCAAAACACGTTCGTTATTTCACAC
The DNA here is from genome assembly GCA_020510985.1 of Pholidichthys leucotaenia. Classification (NCBI taxonomy): domain Eukaryota; kingdom Metazoa; phylum Chordata; class Actinopteri; order Cichliformes; family Pholidichthyidae; genus Pholidichthys; species Pholidichthys leucotaenia. The sequence continues at coordinate 293,586,670 of CM035842.1, forward strand.
AAGGAGTTTTATTCTTTGTTCAAGTCATTCACATGACCAACATCAACTGACTAGTATTTACTATCAAAGTCCATTTATCACAATTTCCGATTTGACATTAACTGTATACTTAACATTCTTAACAAATTACTCTAACATGAAATGAATTATTGGTTTTATCTCCTTCCCATGTATATAGCTTTTAACTTGTTCAAATATTTATATTTTAACAATCACCCATGGACTTACATTTACATTAATCATTTTAAGCACTGTCATAAATGTACAGCATGTGGTGTTATTCTTAACAATTCACTGACCTGGCCACTGTGTACCTAACACACTTACAATAGTATTCCTGGTATTCGGTAATACACCCGAAATATGCACATTTGGTGACAAATCAAACCAGTAAATGTCGTACTGTATGAAAACCGTTTCATAACTGTCTTTAAATAAAGTAAGCAAATGGTTCTTAACGTGGGCGGATTTCACTGTTGTGATTTCACACTCGATCATTAACATTAGCAGGTTAGCTTATACAACAACACATCAACTTTAACAGAAATACCCTTACAACCCCGCTTTTCGCCTCACACGTATCACAATATAATCTCGGACATCCTAGGACTCTTACAGTTTATATTGCACTCTTGAATTATTAGTATTTACCAACCTGTGATAGAGAATCAGCAAAACACGTTCGTTATTTCACACAAGGAGTTTTATTCTTCGTCCTCCAGTGCATGAGTCTACTCTCTATCACTGTGCGACATGCGCCATCTATTGGTCAGCGTATGGAACTGCACTCAACTCACATGAGTTATAATGGAACCACGTGGATTACAAATGCATTGTAGAAAAATAAACAATTAAGGAATAACATAAAATTGTAGGGGTGCCTGTTTTTCTTAAATTTTCTTATCCAAATGTCTTTTTCACCTCTTACATAACTATTAACTATTTCCAACCCTCTACACTGAGAGTGTGAACAACACACTTTGTAGATATGAAGCTACTCCGTGCATTATGTGCACAATCACAGTGTGTTACATGGTAATGTGAGAAGTTTTCTCCAAAGCTTTGGCTATTGTGGCAACATGATGCTTCTATGTTATCTAATGTTGAACTGTAGTACATTAGAACTGACCTTGACCCCGTACCTTCCCCCTTCTGATACAGCACAGCATTTACAATTCTGTGCTGTTCAGAAATATCCAAGTGAAATGGGGAAGTGTAATCAGGTGGTTTGAGTGAACATGCATGTGACAACAGTTGTTTTAGTTCAATGAACGCACCCTCAGCTGAAGTAGTCCATTGCAATGGTGATGTGAGATTTTTGTGTCCTGCTTCTTTAAGAAGATCGTGCAGGGGTTGAATGAGCACAGTGTAATTTGGGACAAAATTTCTGCTGTATCCAGTAAGACCCAAAAATGACATCATTTCCCTCACAGTGCATGGTTTAGGGTGTGAGAGAATTGATGACCTTTGTGATGGAGACACCACAGAATCACCAGATGTGATTAGTCTGCCCAACAAATGAACTCTGGGGTGACAACACTGTTGCCATTTTGTGGCTTAGTTTGTATCCTTTCTGGTAAAGATGTTTCAAGATGATCTCCGTGGATGAAAGCACAGAGGCAGCAGTAGGGCCTGCTAATAGTAGATCATCAACATACTGCAACAACAATGTGCCGGGGGGCAGGAATAAATCCTGCAAATGTTGACACAGTATGTGATTAAAAATGGCTGTCAACAAAACCTTGTGGTAGTCTAGTGTATGTGTATTGCTGACCCTGATAGGTGAATGCAAAAAGAGGCCTGCTGTCTGCATGCAGTGGAATGCTGAAAAAAGCATTAGAAATGTCCACCACAGTAAAAAAATTGTGCTGTAGTGTAATGCTATTCAGAAGCAAATAAGGATTTGGAACAGTGTAACTGGTAGGAATGACCACAGAATTGACAGGTCTCAGGTTGTGTACCACCCTGTAGTCCATTTTGCCAGGCTTTTACAGAAGTTCTCTGATGACTCTGCGATCGTTGGCCTCATCTCCAATGGAGATGAAGCTGAATACAGAGGGCTTATCCAGGACTTCGTAGACTGGTGCCATCGGAACTGCCTCCAGATCAACGCAAGGAAAACTAAGGAGCTGGTGGTGGACTGCCGCAGGCATGGGCAGCCCCTCACAGCACCAGTAAATATACAGGGAACAGACATCGAGATGGTGACATCCTATAAGTACCTGGGTGTTCATCTGAACAATAAACTAGACTGGTCACACAATACTGACGCACTCTACAAGAAGGGACAGCGCAGGCTGTTCCTGCTGAGGAGACTCAGGTCTTTTGGTGTACAAGGGGCGCTGCTGAAGACATTCTATGACACGGTGGTGGCATCAGCCATCACTTTTGGAGTGGTCTGCTGGGGCAGTGGCATTACAGCAGCCGATAGGAAGAGACTGAACAAACTGATTAAGAAAGCTAGCTCTGTCCTGGGGCAGCGCCTTGATCCAGTGGAGGAGATAGGAGAGAGAAGGACGGTGGCTAAACTGTCATCTCTGCTGGAGTCCGAGTTCCACCCTATGCAGGATGTACTGAATGCACTGAGGAGCTCTTTTAGCAGCAGACTACATCATCCCAGGTGCACAACCGAGAGGTTTCGTAGGTCCTTCCTACCAACGGCTGTCAGACTGTACAACCTAAGTAGGGCTGCTCGCAGAGATAGCAAAAAGACGTAACAAACTAATAGTTTTTAAATGCAAAAGATGCAATAGACTTACACAATGGTCCCCTCCGGCATACAACTAGGAAAATACCGGTCGCTATGGAGGGTGAGAATATGTATGGGCACATAATCATACCATGTAGGATAACTAAGTAGAGGGTTATGCTGTTTCATCCCATCTAGCAACAATGCTCTGCACTGTGTGTGTTTATATATTTACATATTTATTCCATCTAGCTACAATGCTCAGCACTGGGTGTGTTCATATTTATATATCTATATATTTATTCCATCTAGCTACAATGCTCCGCACTGTGTTTTTATATATCTATATATTTATTCCATCTAGCTACAATGCTCCGCACTGTGTGTGTTTATATACTTACATATTTATTCCACCTAGCTGCAATGCTCCGTACTGTGGGTGTTTATATATTTACATATTTATTCCATCTAGCTACAATGCTCTGCACTGTGTGTTTATATATTCATATATTTATTCCATCCAGCTACAATGCTCTGCACTGTGTGTCTGTGTGTGTGTATATACTGTATATATTTTATAGTAATATGTACATATGTATATTAGCTGCTCTTGCTTGCTTGTTTTTTTTTTTCTTGCCTTCTGATTGTTGCTCTGAGTGTTGCTATCCCTGTGCTGTTGCAATCCTGGAATTTCCCCGTTGTGGGACTAATAAAGGCTTATCTTATCTTATCTTATCTTATCTTATCTTATCTTTTCTACATGAAGAATTGGTGTGTTCCACAGGGACTGTGTTGGCTCTAGAACCCCTGCCTGAAGAAGACCCTGTATTGTTCCTGCTATGCCTGTCTCCTATTTTGTGAGAAGATACTGTGCTCGCCATATTGGTTGAGTATTTGTTTTCAGTGAGATTTTGACCGGTGAACTGGTAATCAAACCAATATCTGCAGAGCCGTCTGACCATAGAGAGGGGGGCAGAGTGTCCAAATGTGCACCAGAATCTGGGTGGTCAGTGTTTTCTCTGCTATGTGTTCTGTCTAGGTGCAATGTTTGTGGAGTAGCCTAAATTGTGACATTGCATGAGATGTGATAGCAATCAGCAGATGGTGAGTAATGCAGGTCACTACACTGTATGAGAACCCAGTCAGTCAACTTAAGACAGTTTTTCACCACTGGTCTCAGTGCCCTTGCCTCCTCCCCTGCGGACACCCCCAGTGTGACATGGGGTGCAGCAGTGTCCGAGAGAGCATACAGAGACAACAAGTCATTGTCCAAATAAACTGCAGCAGCGACTCCTTGTGGACCCACATAAATGTCCTTGCACACCAAGTCCTGTACCCCCACCAAAGTCTCCCACTGATCATCATACAGTTCCTGATCATCATGTGAATAATTCATTGTACAGTTGAGTGGATCATGTGGGGGGTCATATGGTCGAACAGAGTCTATCCATGGGGCCCATGCAATATATTTGTCTACCAGATGATTTTTTTTTTTGTCAGTATTCACATCATTCAGCTGTAGCCACCACACAGTTGCAAAAGAGGTTTGATCTTCTTTTGTGTCTGCTTCCTGTATTGGCAGCTGTGGAGCATTTAGGGAAGTAGACAAATCTGATGTGCACTGGAGCATAGTCCCATCTGGCAGACATACAACAGTTCCAGTAGAAGCAAAATAGATGTGTGCCCTCACTTTCAGCAACACTTCTCTTCCCAAGAGATTTACAGGACAGTCTGGTGAATAGAGAAAAGAGTGGACAAAATCCAGTCCAGCCAAAGTACAGTTCAATGGTACTGAGACAGGGAGATGTTTCGGGGTCCCAGAGATGCCAACAATTGATGTATAGTTAGTGGACAGGGGTAGAGAAGTTGATATTGATGACAACTGAGCCCCTGTGTCCACCATTACTTCATAAGTCTTGTCTCCCACTGTGAGGGACAGCATTGGATCCAAAAGTGCTCCCTCTTCAGTGTGGCTCTCTAGGGTCCATCATTGTTGGCTGGGCATCATGCTCTGGTTGGGAGCCGTGTGTGACTGCTGAGGCAGCTGTGTCTGGTGTGGCTGATCTGGCCACACCCCAAATGCTGGAGGTGAGGTGGGTGCATAATTTGTCCAGACACTTCCTCTGCCAGTAGGTGGAGCTCTACAACCACAAGCCCAATGGCCTCTTTTGCCACACCGGAGGAGTCACTGGGTGGGCCTGATGGTCTCATGCCTCCTCTGTATGCACCTCTACCACGCCCTCTTTGTGGTGGGCGGGAATACTATTGTTGTTGGGGTGCCAACAAAAAGGGCTCAACAGGGATGGGGCCAATAATGGCTTGAGGGGTTGCCACTGTAACGGCTGGAGCCTGTACAGTATTCTTTTGTTTTGTTGTCTTTATTCACCACATCCCTAGCTGCTTTCAGCTGGGCTTTTACCAGCTGATTAGATAGATGTGCTGTTCCCGTCTCTTTTTCATCTTGTTTTTTGTTATATTTTCTCATATAGTGATGCACATGACAGCCATTCTGCCCAGGGCGGGTGTTTAAGCCCACTACCCCCTCTAGTGCGGCTCTAACAGGTGGTGGTACTGAGGTCTGTACAGCATTGCGGAATACCGCCTGTGTAGTTGCATTATTGCATGGGTTTTCCCCAGTCATGTCAATCCAAAGTGCCAAACACCTATCCACAAAGGCTCTTGCTTCCTCTCCTTTTTTCATGGGAATACCTGTTAGTTCAGCACTGGTGAGATCTATAGGGGACATCCCTCTCATTACTACAAAAAATATTATCACTGTGTTGTCTGAATGGAGCCTCATCAGGCTCATTGGTGGTGCCAACCTCTTCCTCTATGTTTTTGAACATAGAGGCTGAGGTGTGAATAGCAACTATTCTCCTGATATCTGCCAAACACAAACTGCAACCAAATGTGGCCTTCTGCATGGCTCTTATCCACAGAGATGCTCCAGAGGTCAGTGGAGGCAATGTGTCACAAATGCCTTTAAGGTACTTAAAGGGATAAGGGGAGAAGGACCTGTACTTATATAGTGCTTTTTCTAGTCTCAAAGACCACTCAAAGTGCTTCACTAGTACTAACCCTCTATTCTAAGGGCCTATAGGAGACAGTTATCTAAGGACAATTTAGAACAACCAATTAACCTAACATGTGGGCTGCACGGTGGCGCAGTGGTTTAGCACTGTGGCAGCACAGTTTTACCCTCGGCCGGGGGATCGCGGGGATCACGAGATCGTGGGTTCGATCCCAGCCCCCGACCAACAGTGAGCTGTGTGGAGTTTGCATGTTCTCCCCGTGTTGTGTGGGTTTACTCCGGGATTTCTCCGGTTTCCTCCCGCATACCAAAAACATGTAGGTTTAGGGCGCTTGCGCACGCAGCGACCGGCAGCCGGTGGCTTGTCACCAGACTGCAAACCAAATCTACCTACGGGTACAAATAAGTAACAAAAAAAAAAATGTATCACTTACAACTACCTGTCCTTCTTTCAATGCTGCCACAAGTTTAGGAATGCAACACATAGCCCTGGTCTTTTTCTTCTCTTTTTCCTGCAGTTTGTTCTTAATTTTTCCAAATTTAGGATTTCCTGCCTTAACATAATTTTCCTCTGCAGTGAAATAACTTTGCACAATTATCTGCAGAATTTCTAACAGTTTGGTTGACTGAGGCGTGGTTTTTTTTCTGACCCTGGTAAAAATCCTTGACTCTACATGTCACACACCCACTGCTGAAACTTTCTGACTTCCTTTTTTCTGTCTGCCACATCTGTCTGCCTTTCAATCGCCTTTTCTGTCCTCTCACATATTGCCTTCACAGTTAAAATGGTTTTGACAATGACATAGTTATCAGGTTCTCTATACAAACTATGGGAAAAAGTTAGTAAATATTTACAATCCCTAGGGTCCAAACTGCAGATCCCTGAATTCCTTTCTACAATTTTGGCCACATCAGGCTTCTACTTGGATCCTGTTGATGCCAAGCGGGTGTGGCCAACTCAGAATTATAGTAGAAAACAGGATCTTTTGTTTCTGGTGGAACAAAAAATATTCACATTTCCCAGGGTTTTCACTTTTATTTCCAGACCCACAAAAATGCATCTCCCCTTATTCCAGACAACCACAAATGGGAATTTGGGATCAGAACTAGTCTCTTTCACCCTACACCACTCTTCGTGTCTTAAATTGGGATATAAGAGGTTAACCACCCACACATTTATCCCCACAAGATTTGAAAAGGCAACACAATGTCAACATACATAGTATACACAATATCTGCAGAAACAATTGTGTGATTGTGTGCCTTTCCCTTTGCCACTCGATACTATGTATCATGAGTCTGAGCACAGTGTCTTCACAGAGCTCAGACACTTAATTTATTTCTGAATATTTTGTCTGTTATTATTATTTTGTCAGTTTCTGTTGTAGCATCATCTCACTTTGGCTCAGCAATAATTATTCTTCTACTTTAAGACATTTTGTTTCACCCAGGAGAAGGACAGTCAAGAACTGATCTTTTACCCCAGGTCACAACTGAACTCGCCATTCCTTTGTTAAGACCAGTCTAAGGAATTCACCCTATTTCCTGCTGTGACTTTTATGGCCCCATAAACATACAGACCTGGAAAGCCCTCATGGCCCACAGATCCACCATTAATTTTCCTTAAACTCTGGGACATGCTGGATTTAACCAGTAAACTTTAAAGTACATTATTACAAACTCAATTCTACACCTTCTCTTCTTTTCCAGGACCAGGAAAAGCAAATGGACTCTGATGTTTTTAATGTGGAAAATCAATAATATGTTTGAAATGTATCAATCCATAATTTTATATATTGCATGTTAAAAATGTTTAAATGGATATTTATTCCTCCATATTAATTTAGAAGCACTGCTTATAAGTTACATTAATCACTAAGGTTACCTTAGTTTATACATAAGGGTATAAAAGCATATTCCAGTGTATTAAAATTGTGTGCATCTCCATGGGGACCAGTATCAAATGTCCCCCAGCATTCACTGGGCACCAGCTCCTCCATTCCATTGGTTCCTCGCAGACAAAGCCTGTCATTGGACTAAAGTTTATGGAGGCCGCCCACGAAGGAAGCTTATTGGCTGGAGTTCCTGTCAATCCGGAAACCCGTGAAAGCTCGACTGAAGTTGTAAAAGGAAGCAACGCGGTCGCTTCTGCCTCTTCCCCTCTCTCTTTGCCTTTTTGTCTACACAGCAGAGAACTCTTCAGGAGAACAAAAGACTGCCTGAACAAAGGGACTTCTCCCACGTGTTTCTTTCCGACGATCACAGATCAGATAACTTGTAACTTTCTGTAACTATGTATTTTAATGTTTTTCTTTTCTCTTAAATGCCTAGGAATTCTTCCCTTTTGAGCTCAAAATTCTAATCCAGAGTTAAACGTCAGTCCTAGGTTTATTTATCATTTTTTTCCTTGTTAAACTTTCTGCAAAACCACCATTTTTAATTTTAATGTAAGCTTCAATCTTGACTTTATTTTTATAATATTTTTTTAATTGACCAATCCCACACCAGAAGCTCTTTTATCTAAAGTCCGAAACTCTTTTAATTTGAGATCAGATTAGAAGTATTTAATTATTCTCAAAGATCTCTGGGAGCCGCTTGTCAACGAAGGAGAAAGAATGCGCAGCCCTCTTCACCACACGCTGAAGAAACATCGGCACCATCTTGCTTCAACCTAAGTCATAACTGTGGGTCATACAGTCAAAATCCAGCCTCTTCGACCGCTTGACTTTGAAGGTCGAACTGTGGACCCTGAAATATCTGCGGGCAGATATTTCCCCTAACATCCACGAAATCTTTGGCTGAGGATGACGCCGACTAAGAATCACCGAGGAATCACCGAAGAATCACGTGAGCGGCAATTTTAATTCATCTGCTGAATTAAACTTCTGAGGTTCGATAATAATTTGATATCTAATCAGATGCAAATTAAGAAACCATTAACATAACTTCTCTTTTCATTAAAATTCCGTTTTTATTTTCTTAAGATTAATTCAGAACTTTTGATATAATTAGCAAAACTTTCTCCATAAATTTACGTTATTTCCATAATCTGTCAACTCAAACTGATCGAAATTCATTTCTCAGTTTAACCCTGGTTCTGAAAATATTGACGTTGTTAATCTATCATTTACACGAGTCATTTTATGACTAATGAAATTACTGCAATGTCTGTTAATCATTTCGTTTAATAAATATGTCAGAATGAGAGAAGTTGTTGAGAATTTATTTCATTCTGAGTCTGGTTCAAGCCCCAGTATCAAATTCACTGAAAATTTTGAGACTGATTATTGATTAAATTATTGAGTGATTAAACAGGTATAAAGTGAAATTAAAATTGCTTCTTAAAGATAAAAGCTAGTGCCCCATGAGTGTTATTGACTTTTATGGTGTATATGAAACGAGATTTTATCTCAGATTCCAATACGTCAATATAAATTACATAATTTTTATACCTGATCATAATTAATAATTCATATACTCCTATACTGTATATATTTGTGGCATTGGCATTACTGCAGCCGATAGAAAGAGACTGAACAAACTGATTAAGAAAGCTAGCTCTGTCCTGGGGCAGCGCCTTGATCCGATGGAGGAGATAGGAGAGAGAAGGACGGTGGCTAAACTGTCATCTCTGCTGGAGTCCGAGTTCCACCCTATGCAGGACATACTGGATGCACTGAGGAGCTCATTTAGCAGCAGACTACATCATTCCAGGTGCACAACAGAGAGGTTTCGTAGGTCCTTCCTACCAACGGCTGTCAGACTGTACAACCTAAGCAGGGCTGCTCGCAGAGATAGCAAAAAGACGTAACAAACTAATAGTTTTTTGAATGCAAAAGATGCAATAAACTTACACAATGGTCCCCTCCGGCATACAACTAGGAACATACCGGTCGCTATGGAGGGTGAGAATATGTATGGGCACATAATCATACCATGTAGGATAACTAAGTAGACGGTTATGCTGTTTCATCCCATCTAGCAACAATGCTCTGCACTGTGTGTGTTTATATATTTACATATTTATTCCATCTAGCTACAATGCTCAGCACTGGGTGTGTTTATATTTATATATCTATATATTTATTCCATCTAGCTACAATGCTCCGCACTGTGTTTTTATATATCTACATATTATTCCATCTAGCTACATTGCTCCGCACTGTGTGTGTTTATATACTTGCATATTTATTCCACCTAGCTGCAATGCTCCGTACTGTGGGTGTTTATATATTTACATATTTATTCCATCTAGCTACAATGCTCTGCACTGTGTGTTCATATATTCATATATTTATTCCATCCAGCTACAATGTGTCAATTGTCAATTGACACAATGTGTCAACTGTGTGTCTGTGTGTGTGTGTGTGTATATATATATTTTATAGTAATATGTACATATGTATATTAGCTGCTCTTGCTTGCTTGTTTTTTTTCTTGCCTTCTGATTGTTGCTCTGAGTGTTGCTATCCCTGTGCTGTTGCAATCCTGGAATTTCCCCGTTGTGGGACTAATAAAGGCTTATCTTATCTTATATTTTAGTTTTGTGACATGAGCACCCTTCCTCCTTTTCCAGACACTCCCACCAGCTGTTCACTGTCTGTACCCCAGCCATCTCAGCTGTGAGCAGTTGTGTAATTAGGTCACCTGCCTGCTCATCCTCCCCCACCTGCTGCTCATTTGTTTGTCTGTTATTTAAGTACTGTCAGCTTATTGTCTCACTGCGGCAGTCTTGATTTGAATTGATTCTACTGTGTTGTCTCCTCATTTCCTCCAGAGCGATTCTGGCTCTGGAGTATCTTTCCTATAAGTTCCCCTAGCTTGTATTTTTTGTTCTCTGCACAGTTTTGGATTTTCTGTTTAATAAATGTCACTACTGCAGTCCAGCTCGTGGGTCTGTCTTTCTGCCCCAGAGGGGCCATTCATGACACTATGGGCTTTTTAACCAGTTTAACTCTATAACAGAGGCTATTTACCTTGGCTTACGTCCGACAACCAAAACCATTGATAGCATGTTATAAAGATTAGTCCAACTAATTTTATCAAACTGGCCAAATACAATTACTCACTATTTGCTGGTACTTAAGTTTCTTGTATTGTGCCGTATATTATATTTCTTATGATGACACAATTCACTCACTATTTGCTTTTACTTCAGATTCTCGTGTTGTGTCATGTATTCCTTAAATGCCCATTATTTCCATTCATATATTACTCAGTTGTTGTTTGTAATTGATATTCTTGTAATATATCATACTTTATTTACATATTACTCAATTGGTGTTTGTAATTGATATTCTTGTAAAATATAGTACGTCTTTTCAGTATTGATACTTATTCTCTATATATGGTGGCTTATTAATCTGATTATCCTAAAATACAAATGACTAAAATATTCTCTGCATGTTCTTAACTCTTCAAAAAATGACATTAACTTCTCAAATTTCTGTAAAAAATTATAATTATCAAATTCTTAATTTCTGGTAAAATTATTATTGACAAAAACACTTCTACTGCATATTGCAGACAATCCTACAAAGATTTGTTTAAAAAGGTTCCCTGCTCACCTTGTTAATATGGGCCTGGAATTGTCTGCAATAGACAGATGAAAGCTTTTCGTCCGGTCACCTCCGATGACTGTCAATGAAGTGGGCCAACTGGCCAATCACGTCAGTGGTCACCAGGTTGTAAAACTTTTGTTCTGGAACGTGTGTTCAAAAATTGGACAGTTAGCACAAAACTATTTAAAATACACCAGAGGATTTTAAATCACATGAGAAGTACTATTTCTAAACTTATCTGTTTATTGATGCATGCAGAGAATATCACAGCTGTGAGGTCTTCATCCCAGCACAACCTGATAGAGAATACCCCCCAAAACAAAAGCAAAAGGTATATAAAGTCTTCTGGTATGGGGGCGTACCCCTGCCACCCCCACAATGGTTATCTTCTCGTTGAGCTAGTAAGGACTGCTGACTCCATCAGATGCCCCCTCCTCTGGAACAGTCTCTGGCAGATGTTTCCTGTTGATACTCCACTGTTTCCTCTCAGTTCCTTACATCACAACCCTTAATCCAGGTTCATCTTTCTATTTTTCTGTATGTAAGCAGAAGCAAGTACTTCGTTGCTAGGCAGTAGAGGGTGTTTGTGTGCAGAGCTAAAAATCCACATCCTGTTATGTTATGTGTGTAGCAGTGCAAGAAACTTCATGCTGCAAAAAGCACATTGTGTTCCTCTTTTATCTAATTAACACATTCTAAAATAAAACATTCTTATCTAATTGAACTACTCTATCACATGTCCATCTGTGTTTGTAATTTTTTAAATTTACATATTTTCATAACCTTTGTGGTCTATATTAATCATATATCCCATAACCTACATATGTTTAAGCATGTGAGAGTGTTTAGTGATTACATGTGTAAAGCGACTTCACACCTCAGAACAGGACAAAGGGTCTCAACCGCCAGTGAAGATCAAAGAGCATCCGAGGCACTGCGGTGGAGACCGGATGGGTTGCCCTGACCCCCCAGGGCCAGGTGGAGGAGTACGAAGACAAAAGAGGGGATTAAGATAGTGAGGGATGTCAGCTTTTGATATGCATGTCTTTTGTTATGTGCGAGTATAAGTTCGTAGAGCCGAAGGTGTTCGCTCTCTTACTTCTTCTGCTGCTGCACCTAGATGAGACTTGTTAGAGGAGCTGATAATAAACTTTGGTTTATGAATCACATCGCCTCATTATTTCAAGCCCCTCTACACTGGTGACCCTGATGCGAGAAGGGACCAGAGGTGTTCCCCCGCGATCGACTCATCTGTGGCGACCCAGGCAGACGCCGGCGCCCATGCAGACAGGGGAACAGATGGACGACGTTCCCCCACGGCAGAAGTGATCGAGAGGGCTCAACCGAGCACCAGCACCGCGGAGAGAGCCGAAGCAAGGCACTCTCACCCTGCGGACACATCAGTGACGGTCCACACAAACGCCGTCACCGTCAAGCTGCCGGACTTCTGGCAGGAAGACCCCGCCTCGTGGTTTCAGCAAGCTGAAGCCCAGTTTGCACTTGCGGGTATCACGGCTGACGATACAAAATTCTATCACACCGTCGCCAAACTCGACGCCGCCACTTCGAGATGTGCGCAGAGCATAATCCAGCGGCCACCGGCCCAGGACAAATATAAAGAACTGAAAGCGACCATCGTGGCAAATTACGTCCCCTCAGCCGAGGAGAGAGCCGAGAAGATCCTGGCGGTCTACGGCCACAGAGGAGGCAGACCCAAGGCCCTCATGGAGGACTTGCTGCAACTTAAAGAAGAGGACAATGACAACTTCCTCTTCCATTTCATATTCCTCAGTACGCTGCCGCCACACATGAGAGGGATGCTTGCCAACATGCGATGCAGCACCCAGCAAGACTTCCGCACGCTGGCTCACGAAGCTCAATGGCTCGTCAACGCCTGCAAGGAGCAGACACCCACAGCAGCATCCGCAGACCTCAACACTGATGTCCGGAGCCACGAGGAGCCACAAATCACCGAGCAGAATCAGCCCGCGGTGACAGCGACACGGCCAGGACACAACAGACGGAGCAACGTTTGTTATTACCACCACTGCTTCGCCGAGAAGGCTTACAAATGCGTTCCCCCCTGCAAATTCACGATTTCGGGAAAACGCCGAAGCCGAGAGCTGTTAACAGCGGCGGTTCTCAGCGAAAAAAGCAAGCTTTTATATGTGACGGACGGACACACCAGCAAGCAGTTCCTTATCGACACGGGAGCTCAACTAAGTTTTGTCATGCCCTCCCAAGCAGACCGGGCCATGGGCCCCCGGGGCAATGGAGCGGTGGCAGCCAACGGCTCCATCATCGACACTTTTGGTGAAAAGAGCCTGCCCCTCTGCATCCACGGCCGCAACTACAGATGGACATTTGTTGTAGCGGCGGTGAGTTTTAACTTGTTGGGCGCAGATTTTTTGTGTGCACATGGGTTATTAGTTGATCTAGCGAACAGACCCTTGGTTAATGCACTGTCCTTTGCTTCTATTCCCTGCTCAGCTCGACTTTCTCCACCACCCGTGCAGGCTAGCGTCACCACAGCAGGAGGTAAGTTTGATCAACTCCTCACCCAATTTCCAGCACTCACAATTCCCAAATTCTCAGCCACAGTGGCTAAACACGGGGTCGAACACTTTATTCCCACAACGGGCCCACCCATATTCGCCAAAGCTCGGCGCTTAGACGCGACCAAGCTCGCCATAGCTCGGGACGAGTTTACCACCCTTGAAAAATTAGGCATTATCAGACGCTCGAAAAGCCCCTGGGTGTCACCACTTCACATGGTCCCGAAATCCGACGGTTCTTGGAGGCCGTGCGGCGATTACCACAGATTAAACAATGCGACAGCGCATGACCGCTACCCAATTCCTCACATTCAAGACTTTTCACTACATCTGGCGGGTGCGCGCATTTTTTCAAAAATAGACCTAGTCCGCGGTTATCATCAAGTCCCAGTTAGAGCAGAGGACATTCCTAAAACAGCTGTAATAACCCCCTTCGGTCTTTTTGAATTTTTGCGGATGCCTTTCGGCCTCAAAGGTGCTGCTCAAACCTTTCAGCGGACGATGGACGCAGTATTACGTGACCTCCCTTTCGTGTTCGTCTACCTCGACGATATGCTGGTAGCCAGCTCGTCTGAGGAAGAACACGAGCAGCATCTCACTATGGTTTTTCAGAGACTAGAAGAGCATGGGTTAATAATCAATCCAGCCAAATGCAAATTCGGCGTGTCACAAATGGATTTTTTAGGACACAGAGTTTCTCCGAAGGGGGCAGTCCCACTTCCAGACAAAGTTCACGCAGTAAAAAGTTTCCCACGGCCACAAATGGTCAAATCGCTGCAAGAATTTTGGGGAATGGTTAATTTTTACAACCGTTTCCTCCCCCACGCAGCTCAGCTCATGCAGCCGCTATATGATGCGCTCAGAAAACAAAAACCTTCCAACACGGTCGAATGGACCCCGGAGCGTGAACGCACCTTCGCGGAAGTAAAAAGTGCCCAAGCTAATGCCACATTGTTGGTTCACCCCGATCCCTCGGCCCGCATTGCGCTAACCACAGACGCTTCAGACCTGGCCATAGGGGCAGTTGTAGAACAACACGTCAGCGGAATCTGGCAACCTTTGGCATTCTTCAGCAAATCGCTAAACCAAACTGAGCGTAAATACAGCACTTTTGACAGAGAGCTGCTAGCGCTTCATTTATCCATCCGCCACTTCCAGTTCTGGTCGGAAGGGCGGTGTTTCACGGCTTTTGTAGACCATAAACCGCTCACCTTTGCGATGGCTAAAATTTCTGAACCGTGGTCAGGCAGGCAACAAAGACAGCTGGCTGCGATTTCAGAGTTCACCACAGACATTCGACATGTGGCAGGCAAACTTAACGTGGTAGCAGACTGCCTCTCTCGCGCTGTGACATCGCCAGAGCGCGAGGAGACAGATTATACTACCTCAGCCGCTGAACTCTTCGCCAACGCGGACACATACGCAGCACCCATCCATGCAGGGATAGATTATGCAGCCATGGCAGAGGAGCAAAGTAGTGACGCGGACGTGCGCGCACTCCTGTCTGGACCAACAGGGTTAAGGCTGGAGGAAAGGGGTTTACGCGACGGTGTGCCACCCCTAATATGTAACATCTCAACCGGCCGACCTCGCCCGGTAGTCCCAGCTGCATGGCGCCGCCGTATTTTCGACTCGATTCACTCCCTCGCACACCCAGGTGTGCGCGCTTCGGTTAAAATGGTCGCCGAAAAGTTTGTGTGGCCTGGCCTGCGCAAAAACGTAAAAGAATGGGCAAAGACTTGCATTTCTTGTCAGCGCACCAAAGTACACAAACACACAAAAGCCCCTCTGGAGCCTTTTCCAATCCCTGCTAGAAGGTTCGACCACGTTCATGTCGACCTCGTGGGGCCACTACCTTCCTCCCAAGGTTTCACACACCTGTTAACAATGATAGACCGCACCACGCGCTGGCCAGAGGCAGTCCCTCTGGCGTCAACCACAGCGGAGGAAGTCGCTCGCGTTTTTTTGACAAACTGGGTGGCACGTTTCGGCGTCCCATCGGACATCACGTCCGATAGGGGGCCTCAATTTGTCTCGGAGCTTTGGTCAGCCATGGCCAGCAGCTTAGGGGCGACAATTCACCGCACCACCGCTTATCACCCTCAGGCTAATGGGTTATGCGAGCGTTTTCACAGATCTTTAAAGGCCGCCCTCAGAGCCTCACTAACGGATACAAATTGGGTAAATAAACTTCCCTGGGTTTTATTGGGGTTGCGTGCTGCGCCCAAAGAGGATCTAGACGCCTCTCCAGCAGAATTAGTTTTTGCACAGCCTCTCAGGCTCCCAGGTGAATTTTTACCAGAGAACCCAGAGCCAGGGCATCTTCCAGCCCCGAGGTTTTTAGGCAGCAACGGACCGGACTCTCTCCCCGGACCGGCACATCACTCTTTTCCACGGGTTTTTGTCCCCCAAGCTTTAAAAAACGCTGAATTCGTTTTTGTTAGGCATGAAGCTTTAAAACAAACTTTCTGCCCACCATACGATGGGCCATTCAGAGTGCCGGAACCTGCTGATAAACATTTTGTGCTTGATTTTGGGGATAGAAAAGAAACAGTCAGCATTGACAGACTTAAACCTGCCTTCTTGTTGAGAGACGAGCCTGCACGGTTGGCGAGAGCACCTCGGCGGGGTAGACCCCCCAAGAGAAAAGACTCAGCCCCCCTGCAGGGAACAATTAATCACTCTCCTCCCCAAGCTGCAGATTCCTTACAGGAAGGTCCCACCAGGACGCCCAAGCGGACCCACAGCAGATTCGGGAGGAGATTAAAACCCAGACGGCACAGAGACTGATGCAAACTACTCAACAGTTGTTCACTAATTGTGCTGTAACAGTTTAGGACTGACTTGTGATATTACTATGCTGTTATGATTACCACTGAACTCTCTTAGGAGCATGGCTGCTGGAAAGTTTCTTCTGTGTCAAGAGGTGTAGCAGTTAGTATGTCATAATAATTATCTTAAACTGTGAATTTTTCTATTGTCCTTTTCTTAGTCGTTTGGGGGGGGGCTGTGGTCTATATTAATCATATATCCCATAACCTACATATGTTTAAGCATGTGAGAGTGTTTAGTGATTACATATGTAAAGCGACTTCACACCTCAGAACAGGAGAAAGGGTCTCAACTGCCATTGAAGATCAAAGAGCATCTGAGGCACTGCGGTGGAGACCGGATGGGTTGCCCTGAGCCCCCAGGGCCAGATGGAGGAGTACGAAGACAAAAGAGGGGATTAAGATAGTGAGGGATGCCAGCTTTTGACATGCATGTCTTTTGTTATGTGCGAGTATAAGTTCATAGAGCCGAAGGTGTTCGCTCTCTTACTTCTTCTGCTGCTGCACCTAGATGAGACTTGTTAGAGGAGCTGATAATAAACTTTGGTTTATGAATCACATCGCCTCGTTATTTCAAGCCCCTCTACAACCTTATACATTAATAGACAACAACCTACACCGTTATTTACGTGGAAAATTATCTTTTAAACTAACTAACTAACTAACTAACCTGCACTTATATAGCGCTTTTCTAGTCACAAAGACCACTCAAAGCGCTTTCATTAATACTAACCCTCTATTCTAAGGGCCTATAGGATATCTAGGGACAATTTAGAACAGCCAATTAACCTAACATGCATGTCTTTGGCATGTGGGAGGAAACCGGAGAAATCCCGGAGTAAACCCACGCAACACGGGGAGAACATGCAAACTCCACACAGATCACTGTTGGTCGGGGGCTGGGATCGAACCCACGATCCCCACAATCCTCCGGCCAAGGGTAAACTGTGCTGCCGCAGTGCTAACCACTGCGCCACCGTGCAGCCAAACTGACAAACGTGTAACTTGTGGCAAAACTTGATTGAGGTGAAAAGATATTTTTGCTCTTGACATTCATTTCAGTGGAGAATTTTTCTTATTAAAGGTCCTATATGCAGAAAAAGAGGGGACGTGACTTAGGCTCTCTATAGTGGGGTTGCACATGAGGTCAGTGGTCACGTGCCACATTGTTTTTCTGCCATTTTGGACAGGAAATAGCATGGACCCTGTGTTGAGGATAATAATAATTCCACCAGCACATACTCAGTCCGACTCCCCACAGTGTTATTCGTTTTCCATTACGAGTGAGTACCACCTTAAGTGAGTGAGATCTTTACAGCAAGGCGGCCCGACACTCCCATGATATCATTTGTATGTGACAAGAAAAACACAAAATGGATATTGAGGCGAGCCTGCTGCTTGCTGGCTTTTTGTCAGAGTAAAGGCAAAAAAGGAGAGCCAGAAAAGGCTACAGGCAGTGAGAAAAAAACATTGAAAAAGTACTGGAGAGTTCAGGAAGCCATGGAGCAGCAGAAGACGTAAGGATACGAACTAGAGCACATGTCACAAGCTAATGATTGCTAATACTAGTTAGCACCAATAAGTCCCCCGTACTACATTGTAATCATGGCAAGTTATCGCTATTAGGTACTAAAAGGTTGACAAAGAGTCAGGACTCTGTCAATCCTAGCATTCCCTTAGAGCTTACTAGTCAGGACTTTATGAACTTTTTCAATAATAAAATTTCATCCATCAGAGATAAAATCAATCAGATTCTTCCCACAGTTAACTTAAATACTGTAACTACTACAACTCCTTCTATTGATGTCTGTCTTGATGAGTTTACTCCAATCGACCTTTGTGAGTTAGACAAAATAGTTTCCTCATCCAAACCTTCAACTTGTCTTTTAGACCCTATTCCTACCAGGTTATTTAAAGACGTCTTCCCACTTATTGGTAGCTTTATTCTTCATATAATCAATTCTTCATTAACTTTAGGCCATATACCGCAGGCTTTTAAAACGGCTGTAATTAAACCCTTACTCAAAAAGCCAACGCTAGATCCAGGAGCTTTAGCTAACTATAGACCAATCTCTAATCTCCCTTTCATTTCAAAAATCTTAGAAAGAGTTGTTGCTACGCAATTATTTGACCACCTGCAGGGAAATGGTTTACTTGAAGAGTTTCAATCTGGGTTTAGAATCCATCATAGTACTGAAACAGCCTTAGCGAAGGTCACTAACGACCTCCTCATTGCATCTGATAATGGACTAGTTTCTGTACTTGTCCTTTTGGACCTTAGTGCAGCTTTTGATACTATCGATCATAATATTCTACTTGATAGATTAGAACACTATGTTGGACTTAATGGAACTTCGTTGCAGTGGTTTAGATCTTATTTATCTGATAGGTTCCAGTTTGTTCATGTAAATAATGAGTTTTCTTTCAACTCAAAGCTTAGTCATGGAGTTCCACAGGGATCTGTGCTAGGCCCTACTCTTTTTAGTTTATATATGCTTCCGTTAGGCAACATTATTAGAAAGCACTGTATACATTTTCATTGTTATGCAGATGACACACAATTATACCTGTCAATGAAGCCAGATGATAGTAATCAATTAGCCAAGTTAGAAGCCTGTCTTAAGGAAATCAAAGCTTGGATGACTTGTAATTTCCTGCTATTAAATTCAGATAAGACTGAAGTCATTCTTGTTGGTCCAAAAAACCTTAGAAATTCCTTTCCAAATCAAACTTTCAGTTTGGATGCGGTTACTCTTTCTCTTAATAGCTCTGTGAGGAACCTTGGAGTTATTTTTGATCAGGATTTGTCCTTCAATTCACATATTAAATTTGTTTCTAAGACTGCCTTCTATCATTTGCGTAATATTTCCAAGATTAGGAGCATCTTGTCTCAGAGTGATGCTGAGAAACTGATCCACGCTTTTGTTAGCTCGAGATTAGATTATTGTAATTCTTTATTATCAGGCTGTCCTAAAACATCTTTAAAAAGTCTTCAGCTGATCCAAAATGCTGCAGCAAGAGTTTTAACAGGTACTAGAAAGAGAGATCATATCTCTCCGGTTCTGGCCTCCCTTCATTGGCTTCCCATAGAGTTTAGAATTAAGTTTAAAATCCTTCTTCTTACTTACAAAGCTCTAAACAATCAGGCTTCTTTTCATTTAAAAGATCTGATACTACCGTATTATCCTAACAGAGCACTACGCTCCCAAAAATGCAGGATCACTTGTAATACCTAGAATCTCCAAAAGTACAATGGGAGGCAGAGCCTTCAGTTATCAAGCTCCTCTCCTGTGGAATCAGCTGCCAATCTGGATTCGGGAGTCAGACTCGATCTCTGTTTTTAAGAATAGGGCTAAAACCTACCTTTTTGATATAGCCTACAATTAGGGAGGGATCATGTGTTTCTGAACCCTCCCTTAGTTATGCTGCTAATAGGTTTAGTCAGCCGGGGGACCTCCAGTAATGCACTGGGCCTCACTCCTTTCCTCACTCTCAATGAAATATTTTTTTTTGCTGGTCATTAACATCTGTTTGTTCTCTCCCATAGATTGAGTCCCCATCGTGCTGTTTGCTCTCTACATGTCTGTTCTTTTCTTCTTCTCTATCCCCTCACCCCCCAGCCAGTTGCAGCAGATGACTGCCCCTCCCTGAGCCTGGTTCTGCTGGAGGTTTCTTCCCGTTAAAAGGGAGTTTTTCCTCTCCACCGTCGCCAAGTGCTTGCTCACAGGGGATCGCCTGATTGCTGGGGTCTTTCTGCAACTGTGGGGGTTCCCCCTACAGTTGATAGTGCTATGAGATGACTGTTGTTGTGAAATGGCACTATATAAATAAAGTTGAATAGAATTGAATTGAAAATTAAAATATGTATGCTGTGTGTGTTAGTTAGCTCATTGTCTGTATACAGGAAACAACGGTGTTATTTGTTCAAAGTGAGCTTTCCACCACTGGGATAAACAATGGCAAAGATGCATAATATCACATCACTCACCATCCTCAATCACTGTTTTTAACAATGATGATGCCATCAAATCAAATCAAATCAAATCAAATCAAATCAAACTTTATTGTCATATTGCTGTACATACAACTGTAGTGCAGGCAAGATGAAATTGCGTTTCTCTCGGCATCCATATAAGAAGCAGCATGATTAAGACACACTCCCACATAGCTCCACCCCCCACCCCCCACCCCCCCCCATCCATTCACACATCCCTGAGACATACTTGGGGAAAAAGAATAACTAACTATAATATACAAAATATCCATAGGTGCAGTAGTGTGTATGTGAGATTCCGGGTCAGCTGTTCAGCATCTTGACAGCTTGTGGGAGGAAGCTGTTGATCAGTCTGGTGGTTCTGCCTCTGATGCTCCGGAATCGTTTACCAGATGGAAGAAGTTCAAAGTGTTTATGCAGAGGGTGAGAACGGTCCTTGACAATGTTCAGTGCCCTGCTCCTACAACGGTTCTGAAAAAGTTCTTGGACAGAGGGGAGGGAGACTCCAATTACCCTCTCCGCCCCCTTGACTATCCTCTGCAGGGCTTTTTTGTCTGACATACTGCAGCTGGAGTACCATGTAGCAATGCAGTACGTCAGAACACTCTCCACCACACCTCTGTAGAAGGTCCTGAGGATGCAGATGGGGAGAGAGGCCTGTTTGAGTTTCCTCAAGAAGTGTAGTCTCTGCTGAGCCCGCTTCCTGATCTCCAAGGAATTCTTGCTCCAGGTCAGGTCCTGCGAGATCTGCACTCCGAGGAGCTTGATGTTCTCTACTCTCTCCACTAAACGGCCGCCGATGCTGAGGGGGACGTGCTCAGGCTGTGACCGCCGGAAGTCGATAATCATCTCCTTCGTTTTGTCCACGTTGAGCACCAGATTGTTCTCCCTGCACCAGCCCTCCAGGTCTCTCACTTCTTCCCTGTACATTGATTCCTCATCCCTCTGAATAAGTCCCACCACCGTGGTGTCATCTGCAAACTTAATAATCTGGTTCCCCTCGTGTTTGGATACACAGTCATGTGTTAGAAGTGTAAACAACAGTGGACTGAGTACACAGCCTTGAGGGGTTCCGGTACTCAGCGTGACATAGTTGGAGATGTTGTTTCCAACCCGGACAGACTGAGGTCTCTCAGTCAGGAAATCCAGGATCCAGAGACATGTGGCGGTGTTCAGACCGAGAAGGAGTAATTTCTCCATCAGTCCCTGGGGAATAATGGTGTTGAATGCTGAACTGAAATCAATGTACAGGAGTCTGGCGTAGGTGTCTTTCTAGTCCAGGTGGGTGATGACAGAGTGTAGGGTGGTGACTATAGCATCCTCCGTGGAGCGGTTTGAACGATATGCAAACTGGAGCGGGTCGTGTGATGCAGGGAGGCAGGCTGTGATGTGTGGTTTGACAAGCCGTTCAAAACACTTCATCACAATTGGTGTAAGTGCAACAGGACGATAGTCATTCAAACAGGACACCACTGGTTTCTTTGCCACCGGTACAATGATAGAGGTCTTGAAGCATCTGGGAACGATGGCCTGACTCAGGGAGATGTTATAAATGTCAGTCAGGACATCCGCCAACTCGCTCGCGCAGTCTCGGAGCACACGTCCCGGAATGTTGTCTGGACCTGCAGCTTTGTGTGGGTTGATTCTGGATAGGGTCCTCCGTGTGTCCGCTGTGTTAATGGTAAAAGCTGGTCCGACCGATGGTGGGAGTGGGCTGGCCCTCCCTCTGATTGTCGAGTTTGATGCTTCAAAACGTGCAAAGAAGTCGTTAAGCCTGTCTGGAAGCGAAGCGTCGTCATCATCGACCCCCTGCCTAGACTTAAAGCCTGTCAGTGTCCGAACTCCCTGCCACATCTGCTTGGTGTTCCTAGTGTCACAGAGGTGTCCCTGGATTTTCTCCGCATAGGCGCGCTTTGCCGCCTTAATTCCCTTTGAAAGCGCAGACCTGGCTGAGCGGAGGGCAATCCTGTCCTTCGCTCTGAACGCTGCATCTCTGGCTGTAAGCAGCGAGCGCACCTCTGCAGTCATCCAGGGCTTATGATTACCCCGCATAGTGATGGTCTTCACTGTAGTGAAATCCTCTGTGCACTTCGCGATGTAGCTGGTGACCGAATCAGCATACTCCTCCACATCTGTCCTGTCTTCCTGGGAGGCTGCTATTTTCTAGATCTTCCAGTCTGTGTGCTGAAAACAGTCTTGCAGTGCAGAGGTTGCACTCTCTGGCAAAATCCTGATTTGTTTCACTGCTGGCCTGCTGCGCTTCAATAAAGGTTTGTAGGCAGGAACCAGCATCACGGATATGTGATCAGAACGGCCGAGATGGGGGCGGGGTATCGCTTTATATGCATCTGTGTTTGTGTACACTAAGTCCAACATATTCTCTCCTCTGGTCTTAAAGTCTACACATTGTTTAAACTTGGGGAGCACAGTCTTTAAGCTGGTGTGGTTAAAATCCCCCGCAACCACCACAAAACTGTCCGGGTGTGACGTTTGGATTTCACTGATCGCATTGTGCAGTACCCCGAATGCCTTCTTAGCATTAGCTTTAGCGTTAGCACTCGGCGCTATGTAAACACCAACTACAAACACGTTGCTGAATTCCCTCGGCAGATAAAATGGCCGACAATTAACAATAAGGAACTCCGCCAATGGAGAGCAGTGTTTAGACACTAACGTGGCATTAACGCACCAGTTCTTGTTAACATAGATGCATAGCCCACCCCCCCGGCTCTTACCGGAGCTCGCCGTTTCCCTGTCGGCACGGAACATCGCCATATCTTCCAGCTGAATGGCCTTGTCAGGAATGTTGTCGTGGAGCCATGTCTTGGTGAAAACAAACACACAGCAGTCCCTCCATTCTCTCCGGGTTTCTCTCAGCAAACGCAACTCGTCTACCTTGTTTTCGAGGGCACGGACGTTTGACAGAAGAAGCGACGGTACCGCTGGTCTGGAGGGGTTAGCCTTTAGCCTAGCATGGATCCCGGCCCTTTTTCCTCACTTTTGCTTGCATTCGCTCGCTTCCGCTTCCTCCTCTCCCGGGTAGCTTCCAGCGGGGACTCCGCCAAAATTCCATGCTGGCGTAGAATGTCCAAATCACAACCGATCGCCGCGATTCTTGCAGCGTGCAGTACCTTGATGTTTAATAAGGTCTCACGGTTGTAAGTTTTACAGAATGTACGTCTGGGATGATTAAAACTCTCACACTCGCTGATGCCAAGAGGGGCCACTGCGTCTAGGCGCGCCGCCATTTTTTTTTAAATTTTTTTTTTGTAGACCATGGTCTGGTCTACGCCACTCTGCCTCCCGTCTGCCTCCGCCGTGGCCGTGAATTCATTTCAGGTTGCTGTCCTGCTCCCTCTGGATTTCTTTAATCAGCTACCAAGCACAGAAAAGTCTGCACCTTGTCGGTGGACCATGGTGTTGATTTGTGTGTAGTCATTTATCTCGTTGATTACACTCAGTCATGCTTGCTGTTGGTGATTTGACTGTTCGTTGCTGTCCAAAATGGTGCAGTAAACAAAAGACACATGACTCGTGTGATGTCAGTGCAACCCCTTTATAGTTAACCTAGCCTAGCACATCTTTGATACCCGTCTGCTGCTCTGTTATTGACCAGCCTAGCTGTCAATCGTGGACAACAGTAAGCTAGCAAGTTAGCTAACCAAGCGTGATTTATATTATTATTTTCTTTAGATTTCAGTCACCCTGTTTGACGTCCCTGTTTTCACCTGGGTCACGAATCCACAGTCATTAACATCTGCAATGGCTTATTTTGTTATATTTTCACTATGACATACCTGCCAACTTTTCAAACCTGAAAAGCCTAGTAGCTAGCCGGGGTCCAGGGGGCGATGCTAATGCTAATAATGCTAATGCTAATAATAATAATGCTAATATTTGCCAAACAAATATTAGCATTAAATCTAGTTAAATGTAGCCAACAACCTCATATTTCTTCAACTTTCAAACCTGAAAAGCCTAGTAGCTAGCCGGGGTCCAGGGGCTGCAGGCCCCGGTAGGTCCAGGACAAAGTCCTGGTGGGGGGTTCAGGGGGGGCGAAGCCCCCCGACGCCAAACAAATATTAGCATTAAATCAAGTTAGAATGTAGCTAACAACCTCATATTTCTTCAACTTTCAAACATGAAAAGCCTAGTAGCTAGCCGGGGTCCAGGGGCCACAGTGACAAACAAATATAAGCATTTGACATAGAAGTCACATATTAAATATATTAAAGGTAAAATATATAAATCAATTGCAATACTACAGAGAGCGAAATACTTGCTGAATCAACAACCCACATAATATACTTTGTATCATTCATTAATACTCCCATACATGACATATTGTACTGAAGTATGGGGAAATACATATAAAACAAACATATATCCAGTCTTTATGCTTCAGAAGAGAGCTATTAGAATAATAAACAAAGCAGCTTACAGTGAACCAACAAACCCAATTTTTCTTAAATTAAAAGCTCTCAAGGTGAAAGATCTGGTTGACTTTAAAACTGCAGTAATAATGTTTAAAGTGAAGAATCTATCACTGCCCGCAAATATCCAAAAGTTGTTCCAAATAAGGGAGAAACAATATCATTTCAGAGGAACATGTATATTTCAAAAACCTTCAGTGAGAACTACCACCAACTAACACTGTGTTTCAGTGCAAGGAGTCAGATGATGGAACGATTTTGGATCTGAATTAAAATCATGTACAACGCTTGGACAATTTAAACAAAAACTAAAGGAAGAAATACTCCAAACATATATACAAGATGACATGTAAAATCACATAAGGATTGTCATATCCAGTCTGTGTTGTGTTGTTACTTAGTTTTTTTTGTCACATTTTGTCTTAGCTTTGTTCTGAATTGTTATTGCTCTTGTTTTGTTTTTCTTTTGAATTCTTGGATGGAATATGGGTGGGCAATATAAGCTGCGGCTTCAGCCATCACCCATTTCAGATAACTTATGTTGAACTGTATAATCAGAGGAGTTCTTGTTTAATTTGACCTTGTTGGATTTTTGTTTTTAATCTTTACTTTTAATCTATCCGAAATAAAGATTCATTCATTCATTAAATTTGCATTCAAAAGACTATCTTAACACTGCATAGAACTTCAAATAGGCCAGATGTATTATGAATACTAGAAAAGCACTCGGAGAGCACAGACCTCCGCCAAGCGCCACAGTTCCCCCCATACAGTGTTTAACATCATAAATAAAATATTGAAAATGGCCCTATCTCGCAATGTTAAATTAAAAAAAAGAAAAGAATTCTTTAAAAAATTCCTGGATCCAGATGGTGATCCGGATCACCACCAAAATCTAATCATCAGTAGGATACCCCATTTCTGACAATCTGTGAAAACTTCATGAAAATCCGTCCATAACTTTTTGAGTTATCTTGCTAACAAAGAAACAGACAGACAAACCAACGCTGATGATCACATAACCTCCTTGGCGGAGGTAACAAGAAGACTAAAAATATCAGCACTGTTTAACAGACACGTGCGTAAAAGACGGCAAAATCGCTCTGATATTTTATGTGTTTACATGATACACCAAGC
This sequence comes from Pholidichthys leucotaenia, assembly GCA_020510985.1. Taxonomy (NCBI): domain Eukaryota; kingdom Metazoa; phylum Chordata; class Actinopteri; order Cichliformes; family Pholidichthyidae; genus Pholidichthys; species Pholidichthys leucotaenia. The sequence continues at coordinate 293,612,901 of CM035842.1, forward strand.
ATGACAAGGCTTGCAGTTACACAGCACATGTTCTTCAGAATCTTAGGCATTATATAAAATGTATTCTCCCTTTAGATTTCGAATCCATGGTCCATTTGCCAGGGCTGAAGTGCAGTCGTGTGAACGTCTGCAGCAGATAACATCGTGTTTACATCTCGCCATGTACGCACGCCTCTCCGGGATTTCTCGCAAAAATAGAAACCACAATACCCTCAATAGCGATAGCGTTAGTTTAGCAAACGCTTCAGGTAAAGCGTAGCAGCGAACCACAAAAAGAAACGCTACTGACGCTACTATGTTCTAAATTTAGATACGATTCCTAGCGATCTCGTGTTTGGAATTGCTTTCGTGTTTTTTTTACGATTTAAAATTTTTGACTGAATTTTTAGTGAAAAACCATAATTTTGATTAATAAAGCCGTAACCTGGAATGGGGTCTTGAAAACCGGAACCATTACGGCAAAACCGGAGTAGTTGGCAGGTATGCTATGATGCTACATTGAGGTCTGTCAGCATTAACTTGGCTAATTGGTCAGTCGGTTGGCATTGGTCATGTGACCAAAAGGTCACCTAGCATTAGCTTAACTGTTGATCCAGTCAGTTTGAATCACTGTTTTCTATAAATTCTATTCATCCCCACAGGAATCCTTGTTCATGTACCAACACTTCGACCTACGACCATATACATCATTCTTACATAGTATTTTGAGTGGCTAGCTTATGCCAGCTAGCCGCTAATGTCAGCTGGCCACTTTCATCAACTAGCCGCCTTGCAGCTTGCAGTTTAGCCAATCATTTGCAAATGTTTCTGTACTTTTTGTACTCCAAGGACCAGTCATATCCTATGGACCACTGAAACTACACACTCCTGTCAACCAGTGATGCATTAGTTAGTTAGTAGGCTCAGTGTAACAGTCGGCTCTCAAGTCAGTCCGGGGATTCTTAACGGTGCAAATAGACAACCCCAGCAAAATTGTTAAAAAGACTTTTCTCGGTCACCACTAAATGTAAGGAGTGGAAGAAATTCTCCACCCGTGCCACAAAAGATCCTAGGGCCATCCCAACCCCTATTTGGATCAGGATACCTCCCATAGATATGAACAACCGAGCTAAAGGCTAGAAGCTAGCCCGTCAATGTTGTCAATGTGATGTAAGAGCAGTGTTGGGCAAGTTACTAAAAAATAGTAACTAATTACAGTTACTAGTTATTTCTTTTCAAAAATAATTGAGCTACCTTACCAATTACTAAATGATTGAAGTAACTAGTTACTTAGAAAAGTAACTTTCACATTACTTTTAAATGTATACGTAAATCATCTTCAGGTTCAGGTTCAGGTTCAGGTTACTTTATTTGTACCCGTAGGTACATTTGTTTTGCAGTCTGGTGACGTCCATATTTACAAGCCACTAATTACATTCAACATAGACACAAACACAGGCACACATCTTACAAAATAGGTAAATATAAAATATGTACAATATAATTTTTATAGCTTGTTCAACTCTTTGACAGCAGCAGGGACAAAGCTGTTTTTGTAGCGCTGGGTTCTACTTTTTGGGACAGCAAACCTCCGTCTGGAGGGAAGAAGCTGAAAGTTGCAGTGCAAAGGGTGGGAGTCATCATTTAAAATCGAGTCGGCCATCCTCTGTACTTGTCTGGTGTACAGGGATGTCAGGCTCAGCTGTGACTCACCAAGCAAACGACTGGACCATCTAACTACCTGATCCAAGGATTTCCTCTGTTTCAGTTTTATCTGACCAAACCATGACATTAAAGAAAAGGATAAAACAGATTCAATAAAAGCCTGATAAAACATAGTCATTATGGTTCGGTCAATTTGGAAGCGTGCAAGTTTCCTCAAACAATGCAAATTTTGCTGACCCTTTTTGCACACCCTTTCACAGTTCACTTCAAAGTTTAATTTACTATCAATAATCGTCCCAAGATATTTGTACGATTGTACACATTTGGTGGTCTGGCCTTTTAGTATGGTGACTTTGTGCCTGGGAGTTTTCCTCCTAAAGTCAATAATCATATCCTTTGTTTTTGTTGTATTCAGCTGCAGGTAGGAATCCTCACACCAGTGAACAAAGTCATCAACTACTGGGCCGTGGCCACTCTCACCATCCTGGAGGAGACTGACAATGACTGAGTTATCAGCATACTTTATAATGTGTCTGTTGTCATGTCTGCTCCGACACATGTTTGTGTACAGGATGAAGAGTAGTGGTGACAACACACACCCCTGAGGAGAGCCAGTAGAAGAGCACTTTAGGTCAGACAATGTGCCATTGACCCTTACTTTCTGCGTCCTGTTGGTTAAGAAATCCAGAATCCAACCCACCAGATTATTGCTCAAATCAAATTGTTGCAGGAGCCTTTCAACTAAAATATGGGGTTGGATTGTATTAAAGGTAGAAGAAAAGTCCACAAATAAAAGCCTGGCGTGTGTCCCATTAAAATCCAGATGTTTGAAAAGCATGTTAAACAGAGTGACAGTGGCATCCTCCACTCCTCTGTGAGGCCTATAGGCAAACTGCAGAGGATCCAATGCATGTTCAGTCTGCCTTAGGACCTCACATCTGACCAGTTTTTCAAAAATTTTCATTAAAATTGAAGTCAGAGCAACTGGTCTAAAGTCATTTACCGTTTTAGGACAGCTGGATTTTGGAACGGGAACAACCACGGCATCTTTCCAGATCTTAGGCACATGTTGTGTCTGTAAGGACTTATTGAAAATGTAATGAAATACAGGACTCAGTTCATGTGCACATGACTTTACCAGGCGCCCACATATATTATCAGGGCCCTGACTTTTGTTCACTTTTACAGCGCAGAACTCCCTTTTAACATCCTGCATCTCAATATTAAAGTGCTGGTTGTCTTTAAGTTTCTGTTTCAAATCTTGGATTTCTGTGCTAAAATCAAAGGAGTCAAAACGACCATAAAAACAATTAAGAGCATTAGCCAGCTCTGTGTCTGAACTAAAACCATCTAAAAACACACGATTACTGCGCTCTGTGCTCTGAAGGCCTGCAATAGTTTTCATACTGGCCCAGGCTGAACCAAGTTTATTTGCTGCCATCTTACTTTCCAACTCTGATTTATAATTCTGTTTTGCTCTTAAAATTTCGGCCTTCAGCTCCTTAGTGGCAACCTGTAGCTCAGAAACAGACCCCTGTTTAAAGGCAAGTGCTTTCCTCTGTAAGCAGGATTTAACTGATTTAGTAACCCATGGTTTGTTGTTGGGATATACTGTATTTTGACACGTTTACGTGGAACAATCTTATTTTGACAGTAAGCCATGTATGAGCATGTGAGCTCAGCCAGAGAGTCCAAATCATCCCCGCGGGCCATTATGAACATCTTCCAGTCTGTACAGTCAAAGCATTCCTGGAGGCTGTGCTCTGAATCTTCTGTCCACCCATCAATGTCTCTCGTCTCCACCTTGCCACTTCTGAGAGCAGTTTTATATGTGGGCAGCAAATGAACACAGCTGTGATCTGAAGATCCTAAAGGAGGAAGGCGGAGTGATTTATAGGCCCTCTCTATGGATCCATAGCACAGGTCCAATGTCTTTTTTCGCCTGGTTGGGCGGGAGACATACTGATGAAAGTTTTTAAGTGTCTTCTTTAAAGAAACATGGTTAAAATCCCCAAGAATGAAGTTTGGCGCCTCTGGAGAAATTGACTGCAGCCGCTGCATCACATCAGAGATGGTGCTGGAGGCGGAGTCAGCGTCTGCCCTCGGATGAATATACACAACTGTGATGAAAAGTTGGGGAAACTCACGAGGCAAATAAAAGGGGCGTAGTGACACAGACAACAGCTCCACATCGGGTGTACAGATGCGCTTTCTGACCGTGACAGATGTGCAGTACTGCTTATTAATGTATAAACATACTCCGCCCCCCTGACGCTTCCCCGTTACCTCTTCCTGCCGATCCGAGCGCAGCGGGGCTCCAAAGCCGTCAATCCACAGGTCTGCATCTCGATCATGCGCAGTAAGCCAAGATTCAGTGAAAGCCATGACGCAGCAGTTCTTAAAATCCTTCTGGTAACGTACATTGCCTTGAATTTCCTCCACCTTGTTTCTCACAGACTGTGCATTCCCAAAAATTATCGAAGGAAGAGGAATGTTACCAAACTGACGTCTCCTAAGGCGCAATTTCACACCTCCACGTCTTCCACGCTTCCTTCTGCCGTCTCTCTTTTCACCGCTGTGTCCGTCTCTCAAAATAAAGTCTGGCAGTTGCAGTTTGGGCTCAATCACAGACGCTGCATCAGCTGTGTTAAAGCGTAGCAACACGTCCCTGGAATATTGTATTCTGCCCGCTATTCTGCTCGCCATGGAGCCGAACGCGTTTACCTCAGAGACAAAGAGCCACAGTACAGATAGCAGCAGGGCGAGAGAGGAGAGGAAATCCATGATGTAGATACCAGGGAGCTCTTCGCCATATATTCCTCAAACGCTCCAGGGCAGAAACGACACAGAGGATTTTCTAAAAACGTAAAAAAGTACAAAAAACACACACACGCACACACGCACTATATCACCAGCTGCCGGTCACTGCGTGCGCATGCGCCCAGCCTAGTTATCTTGCACACATAGCAAGATAATTTAATTAATGGATTACATTACGGACTTATTAATGTCAGGGTGAAAACAGATTGTTTCAGACAGAGCTTTTAAAACATGTTCAGTCTGCTTTATCCTGTCTTGAGAGCTCTTATTGTGAGAAAAATCTAATTAAGATCAACACGATATTGCCAGTAATTTCCTCATTTTGGAGTGAAAGTTGGCAACACTGCATGAAGCTGTCCATGTTTATTTTACCTTTATGATATGGATTTAATCTGATGTGCAGTGATCCAAAGAAAATGTCCATTATCCACAGTCAAAATGTCTGTTGTGACAGAGACATGACCTAGTCCCTCAAATTCCTTCTGAAGATCAAAATCCATTTTTGAATAATCTTTATCCAGGTAGCAAGTAAATGTGTTTTAATTTCAGTGGACCACAGTCCAGCTGTCTGATGGAAAGTGACTGTTATCATGTCTTCATTCTGTAACAGTATATCTGGCAGTCAGTTGTATAATTCTTGCGGGATCACAAACTGTCCAGATGCATACCTGTGCTTGAAATCCAGCTGTGGCTGTTGAGACAAAAGTATTTCCACTTTTCATCCAGCCGTGGCTGTTCAGATAGTGTAGATCCACTACCATGGTGTTCTTAGCATAGCTATTCGTTACTTAGCAACAGTGTTGGGAGTATCATGTTACAAAGTAACCCATTACTGTAATGCCACTACTTTTGCAGTAACATGGTGTGTCATAAAATTACTGTTTAAAAATTCCGTAATGGGTTACAGTTACTGAAATTTGATCAGATGCGTGACTTGCGTTACTCGTTTTATCAATATGGATAGATATTTTTAGTGCAAAAAAAGAACAAACTGACCCTACCATAGCTGGCACAGCCATCAGTCTCCTCTGTGGGTCGGTTTCCTATCCTGCCCCATTTCACACTGCAACCCGGTGGCGGTTTCTCATATCGAGCCATGATCGCCTGGTGTCCGAGTGGTGAGTAGCTCCCAACAGCTCCTACCCCTGTGGTTAAACATGAGTATTTTTTGAGCAAGAAGCTCACATTTAATGTCCAGAATTGTGTAAATGTGCAAGCTGTGTCTTGCATTTAATGTCCGCAGTTGTGCAAATGTGTAAGTTGTGTAATAAGTAATTGTCTAAGTTTTCTTATGCACAGAGAAAAAGTGACTGTGATTTGCTGCAGTAAAGAACAGCTTCTTCTAAGCGGTGAACTTTCATTTATCTGTGCTTTCTGTTTTATTTTATCTTATTCATTTACATGCTGTTGTGATATGCAACTATTTCATGGAAGTAAATCCTCTAAATATGCATTTTTAATGGGCTTGTCCAGGGGTGTCAAACATATAACTCGTGGGCCAAAAATGGCCCACCAGGGCGTCCACAGTTTTTTCTGTGAATTTGCAGCTTTATGTCTAGTAAATTTCTGACTTTCTACTGATTACAATAGTTTATGTAAATCTGAGACATTTTTTTCTCTGTAAAATGAGACTTTTTTCTTATCATTTTTCTTTTTTCTGATGAGAACAAGGGGTCCTTGATCTTGCTATGTGTGCAAGATGATTTAAGTATGCATTTAAATGTAATGTGAAAGCTACTTTTCCAAGTAACTAGTTACTTTAATCATGCAGTAACTCAAAAGTAACTCAGTTACTTTTGAAAAGAAGTAACTAGTAATTGTAACTTGTTACTACTTTTTAGTAACTTGCCCAACACAGCTTAGCACTGGCTTTGTTAGAGCTTTGTTGCCCTTTCAAGCGCTTCTGAAGATTGCAGTAGGTCTCAACTGGCACTTAGCTTCCAACCCACCTATATGCTTTTGTCCTTAACTGCGACAAAGGAAAAATAATCCATTTCCACAAAAACAAAGTAGCTTCAGCTCTTCCTTGGCTCAGTAGTGAAGACTTAGCTCTCTGCAACAAGTCACATTGACTGTCGGCTCGTCTCAGTTACGGTAGGGTCAGTTTGTATATTAATTTATTTGTGCTAAAAATATCTGTCCATATTAATAAAATGAACATTTATGTATGTAAACATGGCTTTATGAATGAAAGTGAACCTGTAACCATGTGACTATGATCCTCGGGTCAGGAGCATTATACCAAATTAATCACACCTGTGGATGCACACACACACACACACACACACACACACACACACACACACACACACACACACACACACACACACATATGTATATATATATATACAGTATATATATATATCCCCTGCATCCACCCACTCTTCCACTTTCTAATGACTGGGAGGAGCCAGCCTCCACTGACGAGGGACAATGAATGGTTACAGGTTCACTTTCATTCATAAAACCGTGTTTACATACTTTTGCACAACATTGGTTTTATTTCATTTCAATGAACCTGTAACCATGTGACAACAGTATACCAAATCAGTCCTGAGGAGAATGGAGGTGGCATCACTCACATGCCGAAGGAGCACAATGCTCCAATCACATCATTAAGCACAGAACACAACCAGATGAGTTCAACTCCTTTATTGTACTTAACTGAGTGCGTACAAATTGAGCTGGTTCTTCCAGGTAACTGGAGATGAAACAACAAAAAGCATTTTTGAGCACAGGGCACCCATGCCGGCTTGAGTGAGAAAAACCCAAAAGATGCCACTTAAGAATTTGCTGTGACCCCCAGAACAGAAGAAGGGACAACTGATGAGGCCAGGTTAAGCCTATAGAAGTGGGTGAACGTTGAGGAAGAAGCCCAGCCAGCGGCTGTGCATACATCTTCCAGGGGTGCACCACTAAACAGTGCCCATATAGTGGCCACTCCCAATGTTGAGTGAGCCACCAGCCTTGCCGGCAGCTCCACTCCAGCCTGTACATATGCAAGGGCAATCAGGTCGACTATCCAATGGGACAGCCACTTCTTAGAGATAGGCCTGCCCAGTGTGGACTCCCCATAAGACACAAAAAGCTTATCTGAAGGGTGGACAGACCTTGTACAGTCAACATAAACCTTAAGGGCCCTTACAGGGCACAAATTATGGAGCCTCTCAGCCTCTGAAGAAGTGTGCGGAGGAAGACAAAAGGCTTCAAGCACAAGAGGGTGGAAAACAAAAAACCTTGGGTTGAAAAGCTGAGTCAGAATCAGAATCAGAATCAGAATCAGGTTTATTGCCATTGTTCATGTAGTACACAAACTAGGAATTTGTCTCGGTACAATGCTGCAACATTAAACATGATAAGATAAGAGAAATAAACTATACATGTAATAAAGTGTAGGATAAGATTAAGTGATACTGGTCAACAGTTAAAATATATATTAGCCAGCAGCAGATACTGTGGAGAACTATATAGTGCAGTCGGTAATGCAGGAAGAAAACAGTGATGATTGACATGAGTCTGGTTGAGCTGCTGTACATGGTGCACGAGAGTCACTTAGTGTTCAGCAGTCTAATGGCAGAGGGGAAGAAGCTGTTCATGTGACGGGAGGTTTTAGTCTGGATGGACCGAAGTCTTCTACCAGAGGGGAGGGGGGCAAACAGTACGTGACCAGGGTGTGAGGGATCGGCTATGATCCGGCCAGCACGCCTCCGGGTCCTGGAGATGTACAGATCCTGGAGAGATGGGAGCTTGCAGCCGATCACCTTCTCAGCAGTGCGCACGACGCGCTGCAGCCTTAGTCTGTCCCTGGCAGTGGCTCCTGCGTACCACACGGTTATGGAGGTGGTGAGGATGGACTCGATGATGGCTGTGTAGAACTGCACTAACATCTTGGTGGGTAGCTTGAGCTTCCTCAGCTGCCGCAGGAAGAACATCCTCTGCTGGGCTTTTTTGATGAGTGAGCTGATGGTCAGCTCCCATTTGAGGTCCCTGGTGATGGTAGTGCCTAGGAAGCGGAAGGAATCAGCAGTGGTGATGGGAGAGCCTGAGAGGGTGAGGGGGGGCAGAGGAGTAGTGACTTTCCTGAAGTCTACAATCATCTCCACTGTCTTCAGAGCGTTCAGCTGCAGGTTGTTATTGCTGCACCAGGACGCCAGCTGGGCCACCTCTCTCCTGTAGGCGGACTCGTCGCCGTTGGAGATGAGCCCGATGAGGGTGGTGTCGTCCGCAAACTTGATCAACTTGACAGACTGGTGGCTGGAGGTGCAGGAGTTGGTGTAAAGGGAGAAGAGTAGGGGGGAAAGTACACAGCCCTGGGGTGATCCGGTGCTGATGCTAGTATAGTCTGAGACAGTCTTTCCCAGCCGCACATGCTGCCTCCGGTCCGTCAGGAAGTCGATGATCCACCTGCAGAGGGAGTCAGGCACGTTGAGCAGGGACAGCTTGTCCCGGAGCAGAGCGGGGCGGATGGTGTTGAATGCGGAGCTGAAGTCCACAAACAGGATCCTGGCGTAGGTTCCCGGGGAGTCCAGGTGCTGCAGGATGGAGTGGAGGGCCAGGTTGACTGCATCGTCTACAGACCTGTTGGCTCAGTAGGCAAACTGCAGCGGGTCCAGGAGAGGGGTGGTGATGGACTTGAGGTGGGACAGGACCAGGCGCTCAAAGGACTTCATGACTACAGAGGTGAGCGCTACAGGTCTGTAGTCATTAAGTCCAGTGATCCGTGGCTTCTTGGGGACAGGGATGATGGTGGAGGATTTGAGGCAGGACGGCACGTGGCATAACTTAAGGGAGGTGTTAAAAATGTCTGTGAATACAGGAGCCAGCTGTTTCGCACAGAGTCTCAGGGTGGGGGGAGACACGCCGTCTGGGCCAGGGGCCTTGCGCGGGTTCAGTCTGGAGAACTGTTTGAGCACATCCTGCTCACTGATGATAAGGGGAGGGGGGGAGGAGGGGGGGGTGCCTTAAATGAAGTAGGGAATGTGGAGGCTGTGGAGCTGGAGGGAGGGGGGGAGTTGGACACAGATGATGAGGTGTCAAAACGGGCATAGTGTTGAGTAGGACAGCAGGTGGGCCATCCGACCACCATCAAAGCTAATACATGCTACGTCCACAAAGAGTGCATTCAGCTCACTGACCCGCTTGGCTGAGACAATTGCCAAGAGAAAGGCAGTTTTCCAAGAGACCAAATGAAGGTCAGCAATGGTCAGTGGCTCAAATGGGGACAAGCACAGAACCCTGAGAACTGTCTGGAGATCCCAGGTGGGCACAAAGGATGCTGAGATGGATGGCTCCATTTCACCCCTCTTAAAAATGCTTTGCCAAGGGATGTGTCCCAGGAGACAAACCAACACCTTTTTCATGGACATTTGACACTGCTGCCAGGTAGCCCCTGATCGTTGACTCCGCCAAACCTTGGGCGAAAAGGTATTGAAGGAAGGACAAGATGAGGGAGATGTGACATACTAATCGGTTCTCACCCTTGGTCAGACACCAGTTCGAAAACACTCTCCACTTCACACTGTACTGCAGCTGTATATATGGGGCCCATGAAGCCTGCACAGTGCTGATAACCTCCCTCTGTAAGCCAAGTTTACACAATTGCTTCCTATCAAGGGCCATACATGAAGCTTCAGGAGCCGGGGATTTGGATGCCAAATCCTGCCTTCTGCCTGAGAGAACATGTCCCAACTGACTTGGAGGGGCCATGGATGGGCTTGCAGCACCTCGTGGATCTCCACCATCCATGGGCTTTGTGGCCCATGGGCTTTGTGGCCAATTCGGGGCTACCAAAATTACTTGAACAGACAGCAGCCTCATGCTTGTGAGGAAGCTGGCAGAAGAAGCAGTGGTGGGAAAGCAGTGTCACTGGAGGCCAGGCAACGCTCATAGCATCTGTACCTAATGGGCCTGGTGGGCCGTGCATTGGGGCTCAAGAGAAGAGTGAGTGTTCTCCACTGCTGCAAATAGGTTGCTTCTACCTGGCCAACCAAGCCAGATCTGTTCGACTATTTCTGGGTGCAGTTGCCAGTTGCCAGGTCATGACAGCAGATCTGTTGCTATATTCTGGGTATATATTCTGCTATATTCACCAGCAGGTGAAAGGCCCTCAGGGACATGCCTTTGGTTTGAGCCCACAAGAGCAGACAGCGTGCCCTCACATGAGGGGAAGGAGACTGCAGTTCGCCCTGACGGTTGATGTATGACACCATGGCTGTGCTGTCTGTCCGTACCAAAATTTGTCTGCCTTAAATGATAGGAAGAATATGTTCCTGAGCCAAATGCACTACCTTCATCTCGAGATGGTTTATATGCCAAGACTGCTGTGCCTGGTCCCAGTGTCCCTGAAAAAACCTGTCCTTCCAGACTGCGCCCCAGCCTGCGAGGTGGGCATCAATTGTAATGGACACCATGCAGCCCCCTTGGCCTAGGGAAACACCATTTCAGACTGCCCATGAGTGTCTCCACCACCTGAGGACCATGAGGCTCCTATTGCAAAGAACAAGCCTCCTGAAAACCTTCTGAAGTGCAAATCACCGTTGAATAGGACGAGTATGTAAAAGGCCCAGTGGCACCACCTGGGCAGCTGCAGCAAAGAGACCCAAAATCCTCTGGCATTGCTGCACTGATACTGTCCTTTGTGAGATGCAGCCCCTGATTCTCTTTGGGGTTAAGGATGCCATCATGGCAAGTGAATCCAGGGTGAGCCCCAAGTACTCGACAACCCTGACTGGAATTAGACAGCTTCTCTCTGCATTTAAATGCAACTCGAGTGCAGCCAAGTGAGCCAAGATGGTCTTCATGTGGCTCCTCATCACAGATTTTGATGGGGCACAACCCAGCCAATTGTCCAGGTAACTGAAAACTTGGATGCCCTTCTGCTGCAATGGAGCGAGTACAGCATCCATGCACTGAATCAGGATTGGATCAAATCAAATTGGAAATGAATTGATTCAGAACCTCAGGAATAGGAATCAAATCGATTCTGGAAATTAATGATGATTCCCAGCCCTACTTTTGATTTCAGTAAATATGACCTCCTGCAGCGTCAACTGCTGGATTCCAATTTATAAAATTATTCTTTGGTGAGGAGAAATTGTTTCATCCAAAAGTCTGGTCATAAACAACTCTTCTTCACCCAAGACCGGAGCTGTGAAACCCTATGCCATCAGCTATAACGTGGGTAAGTTAATCCCTACTCAAGACCTGGAGTCATTCCCCCTCAAATCCATTTGGCAAGAGAATGCCAAAGAGATAGGTTTATGACCTGATGTTCCACAGACTCGACCACTAAGATTTCTCTCATTAAAACTCAAAAGGTCCAACATTGCCCTCCGATGGATACCATATGAATATTTCTCTTGAGGACTGAATGTTTTCTCTCTGAAGTAAAACGATTAATTGGGAACAATGAAATAACTTATCCTTCTCCATAGACAACATCCACTATGGAAGATATGGTGGGACCCTGTGATGGACAATTATGGTTTGAAATGCTTTTATTGATATGATTTTACGTGTTTCTTTATTTTCCAAGAATTCATTTTGCATGCCTAGTATAAAAGAAATTATTAAATTTACAATGTAGACACATTGGTTGTTTCTTTACTGAATAGAGTATATTAGTCACTAAAGTTTTAAAGAATTTATGCTTTATTAGGCAGCAAATATGTTTTAGGATGATCTCACTTCTCAAATCAAATCCCCTCTTCTGGGTGAGGCTACATTCCAAAAAACTGTGAACTGACCAATCAGCTTCCATATCTCGATATCTCTCCCTTTTTAGTCAGTTTTACGACCTCTGCTGAAACAAAGAAACAGTGCAATTGGCCAAATGTTTATGCTAATGGGCAGATCCAATTCTGATCTTTGGATGTAGTTGGTTAAGCTCAGTTGTCATAAAACTTCTTGGGCATCCTGCCCCATGGAACCAGTCGAAAACTTCCCTTGGTCCCCAGTTGCAGGTTGGGAGTTAACTCTTGAAGAAGCAGTTTCTGCTTTTCCTTTTTTATTTAAGCAGGCCCAGAGCGTATGCTCTGTGTAACTTTTTTCCTTTTTCTTTAAAATTCACCTTCTCCTATTTTACTCCCTTTTTCCTTAAATTACTGTGCAAAGAAGATCTTGTTTGATTTTTATCAAGCTTAAATCAACTTTCTTCTGACCACAACACACTGGAAAAAACGGATTTCTGGTTGTTGTTTTTTTTATTTATCAAATTTGATTTTCTGATCGGACTTTGAATGATAAACAAATATTATCTGGAATTTGACAACTTGGCCAAATTCCTTTTTCTGTGCATAAATAGACATCAGCCAGTGTGATGAGCATCCAGCTTCTACGTCTGTGATCCTCAGGAGTAGGCCCAAGCTGTGTTGGAGCAGAACCTGCCTGCCATTTTCTCTCAGCAGAATCCATGCACATCCATCCGGATCAAGATTGGTACCAGAAGGCCTGCTACCGCCAGGGGGCACAATCTGATTCTGCTGTGCTGAAGGCCTGTTGTCCAAATTAAACTTTATTCTTCAGAATATTCTCGGTATAAGTTCTATAAATCTAACATCTTTGAACACCTTTCAGAACTTCAAATGCATTTATCTTTTCATTAATCTCTGTTCCTTTTCAGAGTAACACAAATTTTCCTTTTTACCTCCGCCAAGGAGGTTATGTTTTCATCAGCGTTGGTTTGTCTGTCTGTCTGTCTGTCTGTCTGTTTGTTTGTTAGCAAGATAACTCAAAAAGTTATGGATGGATTTTCATGACATTTTCAGAGATTGTCAGAAATGGGGTATCCTACAGATGATTAGATTTTGGTGGTGATCTGGATCACCGGGGGAACTGTGGTGCTTGGCGGAGGTCTGCGCTCTCCGAGTGCTTTTCTAGTTACCTCCGCCAAGGAGGTTATGTTTTCATCGGCGGTGGTTTGTCTGTCTGTCTGTTTGTCTGTCTGTTTGTTAGCAAGATAACTCAAAAAGTTATGGACAGATTTTCATGAAATTTTCACAGATTGTCAGAAATGGGGTATCCTACAAATGATTAGATTTTGGTGGTGATCCGGATCACCGTCCAGAAGAAAACCGCCATTACGGAAAATGCGATTTTCTTGAATAACTACTCAACCACTAATCCTATCATTGTGAATCCAATTGCTAGTCATATGTTTTCATGGTCAAGGAATCTGAAAACGTACACACAAACACTGTATGGGGGGAACTGTGGCGTTTGGCGGAGGTCTGCGCTCTCCGAGTGTTTTTCTAGTTTATAAAATAGTTTATCATTTTCCTAATAAAATTGCCTCCATTTTTCTTAACCATTGCTATTTTATGATTTCTCATTTTCCATTACAGTACCAATTTCAGCGATGGTTTTCTTTGGTTTCACAAATGTTTTGTCATATGTCTGAGCATCTATCTTCAGTGCTCAGACTTCCTTTATTGTTTCGAGTGTTTTTCTGTTTATTATTATTTCCCTGTTAGATCTGTTATGTTGTGGTGGTGATACGAGCCCCTTTTCCGCTATTCCAGACAGCCATTTCCACTCGCAGTCTGTGTCTGTTCCTCAGCTGCGAGTGATTGTGTTTTTTTGTTTTTTTTTGCCTCCTGCTATTTTTTCTCCTCTTTCTGCTCTCAGGCCACTCTCCCATCAGCTGAGAGCAGTTAGACAATTAGTGTTCCCCAGCCCGGCTCTCACACCTGCTGCCTATCACTGCTTATGTATTTAAACTGTGCCTTTCCACCCTGTATTTGCAGCAGCCTCATTAATGTTCAGACTAGACTTCATTCCTACGGTCAGTCTCCCCCTCATTTCCTCCAGAGTCCTCTGCTTTGGAGATTCAACTCAGTGTAAGTTTTTCTTGTTGGCTTTTTGGATTTGTTGGCACTGTAATTTTGTACTGTCATGTTTGTCTGCCAATAAATTGTCTCACTGCAGTCAAGCTCTTGTTTTTTGTTTTTTTTTGCCCTGGAGGGGCCTTCATGACAGTAGGCTGCTGCTGAATTAAGAACCCAGCTTCTGCAGTGGGACACTTTTTTCACTTTTTTGTGTTTTTTCACGCACCTGCTACTGGAGCTCATCATGTCCCCAGTGCGCCGGCCTCGCACATTAATAGAAGAGGACTGATAGCAGGGTCACCCACGGTGGAGGAGGAATGGGCGACGGAGTTCATTCGTGATTTTGTGGACAAAGCCCTTGAAGCCCCAGGACCCAAGGAAACATGGGATTATCTCTATGGAATGGTGGGTATTCTAGAAGCGCATCCTAGCCCTTGGAGCTATCCACAGTATGCAGACCTCCTGTCCATGGTCTGCGCACTCCAACAGTCATTTCCCGGGTTGTCAATGGGAGCGCATCCAGCCGAGTGGAAGCAGAGACACACATAGCGACCAACGTCCTCTCCTCATTCCACTTTGCCGACCTCCCCACCTGCTCCAGCAAGAACGTCGGCGGCTTCTCGGCGAAAGCGTCATCCTTTCATGGCATGCCAGAGGAATTTCCCTGCCTCTTCACTAGCCTCCCTTCCAACATCAAGCCCGACTCCTCCCGCAGCAGATCTCTTCTCTCCATCTTTTTCTCCGGTTGTTTCGTCAGCCCAACCTCCCTCCATTTCTGCTGTATTCTCTGGTTCTTTGGTGTCTCCTCCCACTGTCAAGAGGTCCTCCATTTCTCTTCCGGCCATGCCTTCCTCCGTGGGTATGGGAGAGGCTCCTCCACAATCCTCGGGGGGGGGGGGCAGAATCATCCTAGCCATGAAGAGGGACAACACATCACCAACTGCAGCAGGGAACATTGTGTACCAGGAGAACAGGCAAGTTTCCTCTGTTTTTATTTCTAATATTGATAATATATATTGCCTGTTCCTTGGTAGAGAGACTCTGGGTATGCAGTCCCAGAGACCTCGCCACCTATTGCAGCCTTTATTCACCAGCCCTCTCCGTGTCTCCTCCTGTTCCCTGTAAATATCCGCCGGCCCCGGAACAAGACCGCCGGATGATGGAGGAGGCCGTGGCCCTGGGAAGTCCAACTCCAGCAACAGTGGTGAGCCATATCCCAGCTGCCACGCCGGAGGAGTCACCAGCATGGTCCCCTGTGCCTGGGGGTACAAGGACTGCAATAACCATCACGCCTGCTGCGGAGGCTGCTGCAGCAGTGTCGACTCCTAAGCTGAACCTCCAGAGGGCTGAGCCCGAGATGACATCGCCTGGATCGTCGGAGTCCTGGACAGCGGTGGAGCTTGAGCTCAGCCAAATGCTCTCTTTTGTTTTTCTCCTTTCCATATTAGAGCAATCTTGCCTGGCTCTTGGTAAGGAGAGCCAGGTGCAGCAGTCAGCTGCAGCTGAGCTCGCCTCACCAGGCTCCACTGCTGCCGGTGACCCTGACCCTTCCTCTCCATGTGTTCTTTCTGAGCTCCCTCCCAGGGTCATCGGCAATGTTCCAGTTCCACCTGAGGTCTCTGTGGGTCCAGGCTCGCCGCTGGAGGTCACCGTGGGTGCAGCTTCCTCTGCTAAGGTCAGTGTGGACCATCCTCCTTCGCTCTTACCTAGGGTCCCACTGATTGACCGCCTCCTTGGTCTGGTGCTCTCGCGGGTCAGCTGGTCCACTGTGGGTGTAGCGTTGGCCCAGCCTGGGCCCACCGTGGGTGCAGCGTTGACCCAGCCTGGAGCCACTGTGGGTGCAGCAGAGCTCCAGCCCACAGCCACCACGGGTGCTGAAGAGCTCCAGCCCGGAGCCACCACGGGTGCAGCTGTGCTCCAGCCCGGAGCCACTGTGGGTACAGCTGTGCTCCAGCCCGGAGCCACCGAGGGTGCTGCTGGCCAGCCTGAGGACACCGAGGCCTTCTCTCCTCTTCCAGAAGCCTTCGGGGTGCCTCTTCCTCCTCTGCTGGGTGCTGTCGTGGTACACTTTCCTCCGCCACCAGACTCTGCTGGGGTTCCCCTCCTCCGGTCTGGCCACCCACCATTGAGCCTCCCAGTGGGAAAGCCTCCTCCTCGTTCACCCCTCTGGTCCTGGTGGCTCAACAACGCTGGCCAGCTGCATGATGGACTAAGTCTCTGGGTCGGATGGGCCATTTTCTCCAGCAGGCTGCCTGACTCTCTTCATCGGGCCATCTGCTTGGCCTGGGACTTTGGCTGGCCACCCGAACCCTGGGGCTCTGGGACTGTGGGGGCTTAGGGGTCTGTTGGGGTGCAGGTATGAATTTTGAGCTGGTTTGTTTTTTCCCTTCTAGCTGTTTCCCCCCACCTCCCTCCCCAGGTGTTTTTTTTTGGGGGGGGGGTCTTTTTTGATGTTACTTTGGGGTGTCTGAAATCCACCCTTTTTTTGGGGGGGGGGCTCTGTCATATGTCTGAGCATCTGTCCTCAGCGCTCAGACCTCCTTTATTGTTTTGAGTGTTTTTCTGTTCATTATTATTTCCCTGTTAGTTATGTTATGTTGTGTTGGTGATATGAGGCCCTTTTCCTCTATTCCAGACAGCCATTTCCACTCGCAGTCTTTGTCTGTTCCTCAGCTGCGAGTGATTGTGTTTTTTTTTTTTTTTTTGCCTCCTGCTATTTTTTCTCCTCTTTCTGCTCTCAGGCCACTCTCCCATCAGCTGAGAGCAGTTAGACAATTAGTGTTCCCCAGCCCGGCTCTCACACCTGCTGCCTATCACTACTTACTGTATGTATTTAAACTGTGCCTTTCCACCCTGTATTTGCAGCAGCCGCATTAATGTTCAGACTAGACTTCATTCCTACAGTCAGTCTCCCCCTCATTTCCTCCAGAGTCCTCTGCTTTGGAGATTCAACTCAGTGTAAGTTTTTCTTGTTGGCTTTTTGGATTTGTTGGCACTGTTATTTTGTACTGTCATGTTTGTCTGCCAATAAATTGTCTCACTGCAGTCAAGCTCTGGGGTTTGTTTTTTTGCCCCGGAGGGGCGTTCATGACATGTTTGATAATACACTTCATGCTCAGTCATCCAGCAAGTCTAATGTGCTCATGACACATGTTGAATTCACTGTCTTAAAGTCATCTGAATGTGTTCATCTATCCTGAGATTTCTTATTACACTATTAAAAAGACATCCCTTCATCCATCCATCTTCTACCGCTTTTCTGGAGGTCTGGGTCGCAGAGGTAGCTGTTCAAGCAGAGAAGCCCAGACTTCCCTCTTCCCAACCACCTGCTCCAGCTCTTCAGAGGGGATACCAAGGTGTTCCCAGACCAACTGGGAGACGTAGTCTCTCCAGCGAGTCCTGGGTCTGCCCCAGGGTCTCCTCCAAGAGGGACATGCCCAAAACACCTCAAGTAGGAGGCGTCCAGGAGGCATCCTGATCAGATGCCCAAACCACCTCAACTGGCTACTTACAATGTGGAAGAGCAACGGTTCTACTCTGAGCCTCTCCTGGATGACTGAGCTCCTCATCCTATCTTTAAGGGTGAGTCCGGCAATCCTACAAAGAAAGCTCATTTCAGTTCCTGGTACCCGCGATCTCATTCTTTCGGTCATTACCCAAAGCTCGTGACCATAGATGAGGGTAGGAACGTAGACTGACTGGTAAATCAACAGCTTTGACTGAGAGCTTTGCTCCCTGTTCACCACAACGGACTGGTACAATGTCCGCATCACTGCAGATGCTGCTCCAATCCGTCTGTCAATCTCTCCCTCCATTCTCCCCTCACTCATGAATAAGACCCCAAGATACTTAAACTCCTCCACTTGAGGCAGGAGCTTATGTCCAACCCGAATAGGACAATTCACCTTTTTCCGGCTGAGGACCATGGACTCGGACTAGGAGGTGCTGATTCTCATCCCAGCCACTTCACACTCAGCAGCAAACCATCCCAGTAAGACCTGTAGGTCATTGCTTGATGAAGCCAACGGGACATCATCATCTGCAAACAACAGAGACGAGCTCCTGTGGTTACCAAGCATGACACCCTCCGTTCCCTGGCTGTGCCTATAAATCCTGTTCATATAAATTATGAACAAGATCGGTGACAAAGGGCAGCCCTGGCAGAGTCCAACTCTCACTGGGAATGAGTCTGACTGAGTGTTGGCAATATGAACCAAACTCTCACAACGGTCATATAGAGACCGGATAGCTCACAACAACAAGCCCAATACCCAATACTCCTGAAGCACCCCCCACGAGGGAAGCAGTCAAATGCTTTCTCCAAGTCCACAAAACACAGGTAAACTAGTTGGGCAAACTCCCACCAACCCTCGAGGATTCTCAAGAGGGTAAAGAGCTAGTCCGATGTGCTATGGCCAGACGAAGACCACATTTCTCCTCCTGAACCGGAGGTTCGACCAACGGCTGGACTCTCCTCTTCAGTGCCTTGGCATAGACCTTCCCAGGGAGGCTGAGGAGTGAGATCCCTCTAAAGTTGGAGCACACCCTCCGGTCCCCTTTCTTGAAGAAAGGAACCACCACCCCGGTTTGTCATGCCCAAGGCACTGTCCCCGACCTCCACGCAATGTTGCAGAGGCATGTCAACCATGACAGCTCTACAACATCCAGGGTCTTGAGGTACTCGGGGTGAATCTCGTCCACCCCCAGGGCCCGGCCACCAAGGAGCTTTTTAATCACCTTGGCGACCTCAGCCCCTGTGATAGGCGAGTTGTCCCGCTTGTCCACAAGCCCTGCTTCCTCTGTGGAAGGCATGTCAGTGGGATTGAGGAGATCCTCGAAGTATTCCTTCCAACGCCCAGTGATATCTCCAGTTGAAGTCAGCAGCGCCCCATCCACATCATACACAGTGTGGACAGGGAGCTGCTTCCCCCTCCTGAGCCGCCAGACAGTTTGCCAGAATCTCTTTGAGGCCAACCGAAAGTCTTGCTCCATGGCCTCACCAAACTCCTCCCACACCCAAGTTTTTGCTTCAGCAGCCACCCAAGCTGCACGTCACTTGGCCTGCCGGTACACCTCAGCTTCTTCGGGAGTCATGGAAGCCAACCAAGCTCGATAGGACTCCTTCAGCTTGATGGCCCCCCTCACCACTGGTGTCCACCACTTGGTTTGGGGGTTGCCACCATGAGATGCACTGACAACCTTGCGGCCACAGCTCTGGGCAGCCGCTTCAACAGTGGAGGTGGAGAACATGGACCATTCAGAATCCATGTCTCCAGACTCCCTCAGAATGTGGTCAAAGTTCTTTTGGAGGTGGGAGTTGAAGACCTCCCGGACAGAGGCCTCAGCCAGACGTTCCCAGCACACCCTTACTATATGCTTGGGTCTACCAGGGCTGAATGGCATCCTCCCCTGCCATCAGATCCAACTCACCACCAGGTAGTGATCAGTTGACAGCTCTGCACCTCTCTTTACACGAATGTCCAAGACATATGGTTAAAAAGACATATGGGAGTTATTGTTTGATTTCACGTCCATCTTCTTGATTAAAAGCTGACAAGAACTCACAGGTTTTTGAGACTGATTCATTATTGGTACAAATACAGAATTATTAATAAAACTGTCCACTCTTTTAGACTGTTATCCCACGAGCTTATGTGTGTTAGTAGTGAAAAGAAATCTTCATTTCTACTCACATGCATATTTACATTAATACTTGTACCAACAATAAACTACACATATAAAACCCTACATATATAATGATGCCCTGGTGCAAGGTTACGTAAGATCTTGAAAATGGACATGAAATTTTGAGGTCACAAGTTGTGTGTGTGTAGTCAAATCTGATCTTTTTGCACTGTAAAACTTGAGTTCTCTAATAGTCACTGTACCTCACTGACTGGCCACTCAGCCAGGCATGTCTGTGATCCCTTATATGCTGGAACCCAGTGGTGTGTGTGTGTGTGTCTGAGGAGCAAAGGGGGGAGGTCACCCACTCCAAGACTCAGTCACCCATCCTGATCACAAGCCGGAGAGCCTTTGTTCTTTTCAAAGCATGCTAAACGTTGAATAAAGTGTTACAATGCACTAAATTGAATAAAATAATAGGCCTAAAGAGAAGGAATCATGAAGAATCTGACCCGTGTCTTGTTAATTCAGCCTAGTGGTGAGGTTCCTGCTGTGAAAAAACTAAATTAACCATTTTAAATCTCATCTGTAAGCTGTGAACCTAGCTAATTCACACTGAACAGCAGTAATACCAGTTACTGAGAGGAAATTGTGAGGCAACAGCATTGAATTGTCTGCGAAGTTAAAATTGTAAGATTATTCTTGCATGAATAATATGCAGAATTGCTAGAGTTGTCAATGGAGTTTGACTCATGACAAACCGTAATAAAGTGAGTCCATGCTCCATTCTTTTAAAAAGTTGCTCGCAGAAACAAGCCAGTTGAAGTGTGAAACAAAGCAAAAGTGTGGTTTACTGTTGAACGGGCCGTGTCACGCATTCGCAGGTGACCAAAAGTGCTTTGTTGTATACTAAACTATTGGTTTTTTTGGAGCTGCACTTGCTGTCCAAACCAGAGTGCAACTGCCATTTTGGGACCACTATTTTGGGTTGAGCCTTCATCTGAGCTGCCATTTTGGAGTAGACCTCCTGGACAGCCTCCAAGCGACATCACTGTGTCTCCTCCTTCTTGAGTGCAGAAGGAACTGCCTCCATCTGGTGGTCAACTATAATAACTGCATCCTTTCAAAGAATTACATCTAAAAACTTTCAATCTGTTAAGCTGACTTCTAACCAAATCAAGCTTCCAAATTAACTTCAAAGGAATCCATATTATCCAGAATAACCCAAATTTAAAACCATTGTAAAGTTTTTATGCCAAAAGCAGTGAAAAAAGAAACTTGTTGGTTCATGAAGGTTATTCTCATTGGTGGATCAGATAAGCCATTGTAAATGAACATCAGAAGTGTATAAAACATACACTTTGTATTTAATCACTTATTTTAACCACAATTTTTCATCTTTAAAGTTAAAAGAAGATATATTTACACATTTTAAGCAACAATTGCAAACTTTTGGAGTGATACATATGTGTGTTTTAAGTGCTGCATTGTCTGATTTCTCCCACAGGAAATCCACTTCAACTTAAGGATTCAAATAAATGCCAGTATTTGTTCAAAAGTGACCTTAAAGTAGTGTTAACCCTGCGCATGCTGGTAAACGATTTAGTGATTCACTGAATATTTACCAAAATTTTTCAAAATAAGAAACCACATTAATCAATTAACAGTTAAAGCAGTAAGTGTTATTTAAAGTCATTGTCCTATTCTTGGTTCATGTTTTTCTCCACAGGAAAAGGAAAACATTAACCAACTCCCTACTTCTCACCAGGATTTAAAAGAGAAAATCCCATTGATTATTCTGTAAATAAAACTTTATAGTTAACAATCAAATAAATCACCATGTCATGTGCGGGTGAGCACTCGCCCCCTTCTTCCTGTTCACTGACTCTCTCATCAGATGCACCTGCTGATTCCTGCCTGGTCAGTGTTTATAAGGAAGTATCTTCAGTGATTCAATGTTGGATTTCTTATGTCAGATTCGGTTTTATTTTGGGCAGATGCAGGGGGAGTTGCCAGATGACATTTCTAAGATTCATTAGTTTACTCTTCTGCTATTATTGATAGTCAGAGAGCTTCACCACCTACGTTTGACCAATTTGTGGTCTAGTTTACCCGCACCTTCGACCGTTCCGAGAGTGAAGGGAACATTATGAGTCGCCTGATGTCACTCCACCAGGGCAGTTGGTCAGTGGCCGACTTCTTAGTGGAGTTCCGGGCTGAGGCAGCAGATTCGGGGAGGAACGAGGTTGCATTACGTAATGTGTTCCTCCACGGACTGAATCCTCATCTCCGGGATGACTTGGCGGTTCATGCCGTTCCTGCCACCTTGGACGGCCTGATAGATAAGGCGGTTGGGTTAGATAATTGATACCGGGAGTGCGCTCGGGAGCGCGGTGCCTCCTCTCACCCGGCCGTTACTCACTCTCTCTGCGTCTACTGACCAAGGCAAGTCCGACTCCACCCCCGAGCCAATGGAGCTCAGCTCTGCTCATCTTCCGCGAGCAGAGGTTGAGCGGCAGTGGTGGATCGGAGCGTGTGCCTACTGTGGTTCTTTGAATCATAAGTTGGACACATGCAACCTACGGCCAAAAGGAATCGGCCCATCAGTCACCGCGCGGGGTCTGGCGGGCAGGACTCAATCCAATCCCCGTGGTAATTTCTCCATTTTGGCCCTCATCCAGCTACCGGGAGTCAAGAGGAGGGTCTCCACCCTAATTGATTCAGGGGCAGAGGGTAGTTTTGTCTCATCTAAACTGGTGCATGAGATGTGGATCCCAACAGTTAAACTGTTGGCTCCCCATTCCATGTGTACTCTTTCTGGCCAGACGGTGGCATCCGTTACCCATTGCAGGGCCAGTTATCTGTCCTTTTGTCTGGTAACTGTCACACCGCACCGCTCATCAGCGGCGCCACCTGCACGCACACCTGCTCGTCATCAGCGGTGAGGGATATAAGCCGCCTCGCCCTGAGCTTCGGCCTGAAGCCGTTAGACTTCTCATGCATCGCTGTGAGTTCCTTCACCTTCAGCTATTCTCCCGGGTAAGAAGCTCTTACCTCTTTTTTCTCTCTCGAGTCTGCTCCCCTGTGCACAGGTGGATTCCCCGGCGGCGGACATCGTCTCTCCATCGCTCATTCCTCGCTGCTGCACCGAGCACTCCAGGTGGCTGTCTTCCGGACCTCGTCCTTTGCTGTGCCAGTCATCTGTGCCCTCCAAGTAAGCTCCTCTCTCGCTTGCAAATCTCCTGTGTTGGTGTGTGCCCGTCACCCTTCTCCTTTGCTTTTCCCATAGGGTTGTCCGGCTGTACGGCCTCCTGCCTCTGTGCCCGAAGCAGACGCCGCCATCAACACATTTACATCCCGCAGACACACATTCATTCACTCCTGTTGCTAATAAACTATTTGAACTTCTCTGAGCCTGTGTGTGTGCGTCTCCTGAGCCGTGCGTTATGTCAGTATGGCTTCAGCAGAGCGGCTCGGCGGACGGCGGGCTCGCACACTGGTTTTCCACTCTCGAGGCTTGAGTGGATCAGATAGCCTATCAGCAACAGGTGATTTTTAATCAATTGTTAAATTTAACTAACCGGTTGGGCCGCTTGGACCCCCAACAGCCGTTCCCCCCGGCTCGTCAGGGTGGCGCGGTTCCTGCTGCTCCAGTGGCCGTCCAGCAGGCTCCGAGTGCACCGGTTCGGCTCACACCCATTCCAACCCCCGCCCGCTTTAGCGGTAAGCTCGGCGGAGCGCGGGGGTTTATTATGCAGTGTGAGTCCGTTTTCCACCGTGTGCCCGGAGACTTTCCCTCAGATCATAGCCGAATTGGTTATATCGGGAATCTCCTGGAGGGGCAAGCATTAACATGGACCTACGCCGTAATGGCGAGGCCCAGTTATGCCGCCCTCACATATGACCAATTCGTGAGGCGCTTCCTGGAGGTCTTTGACCATTCTCTTACCGAGACGGTCCAGGTCGATCGGCTTCTCGCCCTCCAGCAGGGAAGCCGGTTGGCAGCGGACCACTCGGTGGACTTCCGGGTAGCGGCGGAGGAATTGGGCTGGGAGGAACGCTCCCTCTGTGGCCTGTTCCTCCGCAGCCTCAATAGTGATCTGAGGGATGAACTGGCTGGGCGGGATATTCCTGAGACACTAGCGGAGCTGATGTCCTTAGCGATTAGTTTGGACAACAGGCTGCGTGAGCGCTCCTCGGGGCGGAAGTCGTCTTCTTCTCGCCCTCGTGGAGTCTCGCCACGCCTGTTCCAAGCTCGCCCCCTGGCGGCGCAGCCACCATCGTGCCCCGAGGAGTCGGAGCCGATGGTGACGGGCTGGACCAAGCTTTCCCCTGCGGAGAAACAACGCCGCCGTGAATTGGATCTCTGCATGTATTGCGGAGATGACCAACACACGGTGAAGCTTTGCCCACGGAAAGCCAGTCGGCGGGGTCCGCGAGTCACTGTAGGGGGCCTCGCGGATGCCAATCGGTTAAACCCTCACACTCAATTGAAGCTGCCCATCCGTTTCTGCCACAATCCCACTGGGCATCTCACCCACGCACTGGTGGATTCGGGCGCAGAAAGCAGCTTTATTTCACAAAGCCTGGCAACCCAATTGGGCATCCGCTGCCAGGCACTGAGAAACCCAATCTCCCTGGTCAACCTCTCTCGTGCCTCCCTTGGGAGAGTGACACACCAGACTGTTCCTGTCCCGGTAATCATCTCAGGAAACCACCGGGAGGAAATGCCCTTTTACGTCCTGCCCAACTCTGTGTCGCCCGTCATCCTGGGGTATCCCTGGCTACACCTCCACAACCCCGTTCTGGATTGGAAGTCCGCCGGGGTGTCGGCATGGAGCACGTTCTGCATGGGCACCTGCCTACAGTCCGCTGCCTGCTCACCGTCCGCTTCTCCCCCACCTATGGACGCAGCGCCCCTGGACCTGTCCCTGGTGCCGCTGGAATTTCACGACCTGGGTATGGTATTCAGCAAATCTAAGGCGATGTCTCTTCCTCCTCATCGGCCCTATGACTGCGCGATCAATCTCCGCCAGGGGGCACCTTTACCTTCTGGAAGGCTCTACAGTCTATCGGCGCCGGAGAAGGAGACGATGAACACATACCTTAAGGAGTCGCTGAGTGCTGGGATAATCCGCCCATCGTCATCACCCATGGGGGCGGGATTCTTCTTCGTTGGCAAGAAGGACGGGTCCCTCCGTCCTTGCATAGACTACCGAGCTCTAAATGACATCACGGAGAAGGATCGTTACACCCTGCCCCTCATGGACACCGCTTTCCACTCCCTCCAGGGGGCGACCTGGTTCACCAAGCTGGATCTACGCAGCGCATACCACCTTGTCCGGATCCGGGAGGGAGATGAGTGAAAGACAGCCTTCCGTACCCCGAACGGCCACCGTTCGGGGTACGGAAGGCTGTACCCCGAACGTATGGTATGGTAAGGCCGAAGGCATTACCATACCTGGTAATGCCGTTCGGGTTGACCAATGCTCCTGCCGTCTTTCAGCGCCTCATCAACGACGTCCTCCGGGACTTCATCGGCCTCTTTGTGTTCGTCTACCTGGACGACATACTTATCTTCTCCAAGTCCAGGGACGAGCACCAGGTCCATGTGAGGCGGGTCCTCCAACGACTGCTGGAGAACCGGCTATACGTGAAGGCTGAAAAGTGTGAATTTTATGCTAGGACTACATCCTTCCTGGGATTCATCATCTCTCACGACCAGGTGCGTCCTGACCCAGAGAAGGTGAAGGCGGTGGTAGAATGGCCTACACCTGCATCGAGGAAACAGGTGCAACAGTTCGTGGGGTTCGCGAACTTCTACCGCCGCTTTGTCTGAAACTTCAGTACCATCGTCGGACCGCTGACCCGCCTCACGTCCCCTAAGGTCCCGTTCCGGTGAACCGAAGAGGCCGCAGCTGCTTTTCAGGCGCTGAAGGCGGAGTTCTCCTCCTCCCGGGTCCTTCGCCAGGTCGACCCCGCGCTGCAGTGCATCGTGGAGGTGGACGCTTCGGACACAGGAGTGGGGGCGGTGCTATCTCAGCGGTCGCCTGACGACGGCGCCAAACGGCCCTGCGCCTTCTTCTCCCGGTGCTTGTCCCCGGCGGAGAGGAATTACGACGTGGGGGACAGAGAGCTCCTGGCCATCAAGCTCGCGCTGCAAGAGTGGCGTCACTGGCTAGAGGGGGCGGACCTGCCGTTCGTGGTCCTGACGGACCACAAGAACTTGGAGTACATTCGATCTGCCAAGCGCCTGAACGCCCGCCAGGCGCGCTGGTCCTTGTTCTTCGCCAGGTTCCAGTTTTCCATCACCTTCAGGCCTGGCTCCAAGAACGGCCTGCCCGACGCCCTCTCTAGGCAATTTGCCCCTGAGGAGTCGGAGGACACGCTCCACACCATCCTACCCAGGTCGTGCGTCGTGGGAGCCATCTCCTGGGACATTGAGAGCAAGATCCGGAAGGCGCAGGAAGTGGAACCTGACCCTGGCGGCGGACTGGAGGGGAGGCTGTTCGTGCCATCTGCGGTTCGAGGAGAGGTCATCTACTGGCTACACACCTCCAAGCTCACCTGTCACCCTGGCTCCTCCCGGATGATAAACCTCCTCCAGCGGTCTTTTTGGTGGCCGGGCCTGCGGAGGGATGCTGCCCGCTACGCCCGGGCCTGTCCAATTTGTGCCACCAACAAGTCGGGAAATGCCCCTCCAGCGGGTCTGCTCCAGCCCCTGCCCGTCCCTGGCAGGCCCTGGTCGCACATCGCCTTGGATTTCGTCACCGGACTCCCAGTCTCCAACTCCTACGACACCATCCTGACCATCATGGACCGCTTCTCCAAGGCGGCACACTTCGTCCCCCTGCGAGGTCTCCCCACTGCCCTGGAGACGGCGGACCTCCTCATCCAACACGTGGTCAGGCTGCATGGGATTCCGGTGGACGTGGTCTCGGATTGGGGGCCCCAATTTTCCTCTAAGGTTTGGAGGTCATTTTGCAACGCTTTAGGAGCCAAGGTGAGCCTCTCCTCCGACCATCACCCCCAATCCAACGGGCAGTGTGAGCGGACCAACCAGGAGCTGGAGGCTGCGCTCCACTGTGTAACGGCGTCCAAACCCACGTCCTGGAGTAACCACCTTGCCTGGGTTGAATACGCCCATAATACCGCTCGCTCTTCTGCCACAGGGATGTCCCCCTTCAAGGCGTCCCTGGGTTACGACCCCCCGCTGTTCCCGGCGCAGGAGAGTGAGGTAACTGTCCCCTCAGTACGGGCGCATCTCAGGCAGTTCCGCTCCATCTGGGCGTCAGCGCGCAATGCGCTTTTACGCACGGCGGAGCGCAACAGAGCCATGGCGGACTGGCACAGAAGACCTGCCCCGGCGTACAGGGTTGGGCAGCGAGTCTACGTGTCGACCCGGGACGTTACCCTAAAAGGCGAGAGGAGGAAGCTGGCACAGCGCTTCGTGGGTCCCTATCCCATCACCAGGATTGTCAACCCGGTGGCTGTGCGTGTAGCTATTCCCCCCTCCCTCCGCATCCACCCCACCTTCCACGTGTCCAAGGTGAAGCTGGCAGTCTCCGATCCCCTTTGCCCTCCTCCTGCTGCGCAACCCGCGCCCCGGATGATTGGTGGCCATCCGGCCTGGCCCGTCTCCTCCATCCTGGACTCCCGGCGCCGGGGTCATGGGTTGCAGTACCTGGTGGACTGGGAGGGCTATGGGCCTGATCATCGACAGTGGGTACCCCCGTCGTCTGTGTTGGACCCATCGCTCATCGCTGATTTCCACCGAGCGCACCCAGAAAGGCCATCGCCAGGAGGCGCTGCTAGAGGGGGGAGTACTGTCACGCCGCGCCGCTCATCAGCGGCGCCACCTGTATGCACACCTGCTCATCATCAGCGGCGAGGGATATAAGCCACCTCGCCCTGAGCTTCGGCCCGAAGCCGTTAGACTTCTCATGCATCGCTGTGAGTTCCTTCACCTTCAGCTATTCTCCCGGGTAAGAAGCTCTTACCTCTTTTTTCTCTCTCGAGTCTGCTCCCCTGTGCACAGGTGGATTCCCCGGCGGCGGACATCGTCTCTCCATCGCTCATTCCTCGCTGCTGCACCGAGCACTCCAGGTGGCTGTCTTCCGGACCTCGTCCTTTGCTGTGCCAGTCATCTGTGCCCTCCAAGTAAGCTCCTCTCTCGCTTGCAAATCTCCTGTGTTGGTGTGTGCCCGTCACCCTTCTCCTTTGCTTTTCCCATAGGGTTGTCCGACTGTACGGCCTCCTGCCTCTGTGCCCGAAGCAGACGCCGCCATCAACACATTTACATCCCGCAGACACACATTCATTCACTCCTGTTGCTAATAAACTATTTGAACTTCTCTGAGCCTGTGTGTGTGCGTCTCCTGAGCCGTGCGTTATGTCAGTAACCACCGTGAGAAGCAGACTTTTTACGTGTTTCCACAAGCTTCTCATGCAGTGGTACTTTGTTATCCCTGGCTCCGGAGGCACAATCCTATTATTAATTGGGCATAAAATTCCATCACCTCCTGGAGCCTTAACTGTTTGGCAACGTGTCTAAATTCGGCCGAGTGTTCCCCGTCCCTTCCCGTCTCCTTGCCTCAGGTTGAGCCGCCGGACCTCAGCCTCATACCAAAGGTCTATCATGACCCCGGGGAGGTGTTTAGCAAGTCGCGAGCATTAGCGCTTCCCCCGCATCACTCATACGACTGTGCCATTGACCTCCTTCCGGGTGCGAGGTTGCCGTCCAGTAAAACTCTATAGCATTTCTGGGCCTGAGAGAGAGGCGATGGAAAGGTACATTCAGGATTCGCTGAACACCGGCCTCATTCGACCATCCTCGGCTCCCCTAGGGGCGGGGTTTTTCTTTGAAGGCAAAAAGGACAGGTCTATTCCTTCCGTGCATTGACTATCGGGAACTTTATGCCATCACTGTCAAAGACAAATACCCTCTGCCCCTGATGAACTCCGCTTTTGAGCTCCTGCAGTGTTCACGTGTATTCGCTAAGCTCGACCTGCATAACGCACACCAACTAAGCTGACCTCTGTTAAGGTGCCATTTGTATGGACCGAGGCAGCAGAGCAGGCCTTTAACAAATTAAAGGGCCTGTTCACTGGCGATCAAGTCTTGTCTCAGGTCGACCCTCAGCTCCAATTCACCCTGGAGGTGGATGCTTCAGAGACAGGGGTGAGCACTGTTTTATCTTAACGTTCTCCCCCGGACTTGAAGCTCTGCCCATGTTTGTATTTCTCTTGGCGGCTCACACCACCCAAGAAGAATTATGACGTCGGGGCTAGTGAGCTGCTGGCCATTAAATTGGCAGTTGAGGAATGGAGACACTGGCTTGAGAGAGCTGCTCACCTGGTAGTCATGTGGACCGACCACAAGAGCTTAGAGTATCTGCGGTCGGCCCCCCGGCTTAACCCTAGGCAGGCTCGCTGGGCCTCATTTTTCCAGCGCTTTAACTTTACTGTCACTTATAGGCCCGGCTCCCGTAACGGGAAGCCTGATGCTCTCTCCAGACAGTTCAGTCAGGACGTGGCTGACCCCCCTTCCGGCCCCCAGTCCATTCTCCTGCCTTCGTGCGTCCTGGGAGCCCTCACCTGTGAGATCAAGAATAGAGTCCGCCAGGCCCAGTCCTCTGACCCCGAACCAGCGGGCTGCCCCCCCAACCGCCTGTATGTCCTGGCTGCCTTCCGCAGCGAAGTCATCCAGTGGGGGCACACTGGACGTTTCACCTGTCACCCGGGGGTGGTGCAGACTATTGACATTATCAGGCGAGTGTTTTGGTGGCCCATGTTATGGGGGATGTGCAGGAGTATGTTAAAGCCTGTCAGACGTGTGCCCAAAATAAGTCCCCCCCCCGCCGCCCCGCTGGTCTTCTTTACCTCCTCCCCATCCTCAGTCAGCCTTGGTCTCATATCGCCATGGATTTTGTCACTGGTCTTCCCCCTTCCCACAGCAACTCAGTGATTTTAACCATCGTGGACAGGTTCTCCAAGGCCTTACACCTGGTTCCCCTCCCCAAGCTGCCGCCCGCCCCCAGGACAGCGGAGCTTCTTTCCTACCATGTCGTCAGGCTATATTGTATTCCTACGGACATCATGTCTGACCGGGGTCCACAGTTCACATCACGAGTCTGGAAGGCCTTCTGTCACTGTCTGGGTACCACCGTCAGCCTCACCTACGGCTACCATCCCCAGAGCAATGGGCAGGCTGAGCGTGGCAACCAGTCCCTGGAGGCCACCCTTCGTTGTATGGCAGCTGACGACCCCGCTTCATGGAGCTCCCATCTTACTTGGGTAGAATATTCATTGAATTCCACGGTCTCCTCAGCTACGGGCTGATCACTGTTCGAGGCGTCCGTGGGCTACAACCCACCCACCCCCCCGCTCTCTATGGCTGAGAGAGAGGTTGCGGTGCTGTCCGTCACTTTCATCACTACAGCTGGGCCTGGAGATCCATCAGAGTGGCACTTCAGCCTGCCACCGAGCACAACCAGTGCTACGCTGACCGCAAGAGGGTTCCGGTGCCGAGCTACAAGAAAAGACAGCAGGTTTGGGTGGCCATGGACCAGGTCCCGCTGAAGTCGGAGTGTCGCAAACTCATTCCCCGGTTCGTGGGCCCCTTCCCCATCACAGGCAACATCGGCGACTCTGCTGTCCGGCTTCAACTTCCACGGACGCTCTGCACGCACCCTACCTTCCGTGTTTCCAAAGTGAAGCCTCTCTCTTCCAGCCCTCTCTGCCCTCCCCCGAAGCCGCCCCTCCTCCCAAGGTCTTTGACGGACATGTCACGCACACCATGAAGGAGATCTTGGATGTACGTCGTTGGGGCCGGGGCTTCCAGTATCTGGTTGACTGGGAGGGCTATGGCCCGGAGCATCGGTCATGGGTCCCCTTGTCCAAGTTCCATGACAAAGGGGTGGTCCAGGACTACCATCGTGCTCACCTGGATAAGACTGGGCGACCGCCAGGAGGCTTTCCTTGAGAGGGGGGCACTGTCATGTGCGGTCGAGCGCTCGCCTCCTCCTTCCTGTTCACCGGCTCTCTCATCAGATGCACCTGGTGATTCCTGCCTGGCCAGCATTTATAAGGAAGCATCTTCAGTGATTCAACGCTAACTCGTTTGGGTGTACTGCTCAACAGATGGCTCCATAGTAAGCGGTTGTGTCTTCCATGACATTATCTAGCAATCTCTTCTCCTCCACCTTTTCCAGGTTGCTGCCAACAAAGCGGTGCGTCTGTGGGGATTTGGTGCACTCGCCAGCCTGTTGCTTCACCTCTAAGCAGCCTTCCTTCTCTGCCCGGTCAGACCCATTCATCCTATCCGTCCAGCGGTTCCGCCTGCTAGTTTATCTCCTTCGCTGGGTTCTATGCTGGTCTCCTCCTTTCTCCCACGTGAGTGGTACTATTTGCTTTCCCATTCAATCTCCATTCCTCTCTAATCAGCCTCGTCTATCCTCTGCAGGGATCCTGCTTATCTGGTGAGTGACTGGCATTTTTCTTCAAGACTGCTGTTTTGAATATTCTAATAAAAGGTCATATGTTTTTTGTGTATTTGCTTGGTGATTGCATGTTGCACTCAGGTGGCTTGCCCAGCCAATATGACACACCATTAGCTTTAATCCTAAGAAATCCTTGGTGACAGTACACAAAAACAATTCAATTGCTTTTTTTTTAAAAATTTGTAAATATTAAAACATCCATCCATCCATCCATCTTCTACCGCTTTTCCAGAGGTCCGGGTCACAGAGGCAGCAGTTCAAGCAAAGAAGCCCAGACTTCTCTCTCCCCAGCAACCTGCTCCAGGTCTTCAGAGAGGATCCCAAGGCGTTCCCAAACCAAATGGGAGACGTAGTTTCTCCAGCGAGTCCTGGGTCTGCCCCGAGGTCTCTTCCCAGTGGGACGTGCCCAAAACACCTCAAGTGGGAGGCATCCTGATCAGATGCCCAAACCACCTCAACTGGCTCCTTTCAATGTGGAGGAGCAGCGGTTCTACTTTGAGCCTCCCCTGGATGACTAAGCTCCTCACCCTATCTCTAAGGGTGAATCCAGCAATCCTACAAAGAAAGCTCATTTCAGCCGCTTGTATTTTATTCTTTTGGTAAAACATTTAAAGCTTTAAATGAAAATATGCTTTAACAATAAAGACAAAAATTATCCTTAACTTTAAAAGAAAGTGAAAACCTATAACTTTAAATCTCTAAAGCATTTAACCTTTTCTGTTTTTGTTGTTTCCTCTTTGTAAATAAAATTCTCACTTTAAAGTGATATTCAACAAAATTTCAAAGCTTGGTATTGATGGCAATTCCAATACTAGGCTTTGAAAATTTTAAGAAGTCAATCCACACAAATTTTTGAACTACAAATCAAAATATAATTTCAACAAATCAGTTAACACATCCCCAAATTTTTACAATAATTTCAAATTCTACCTCCCTGCTTACAAGCCGGTAAGTTGGAACAAGTTCTAAAAGAGCTTATAACTACCACCACTATAAAATAACAATTAATGTCAATCCTTGACTAACAAATTTAGCTATAATCAACGAGTTGATTTTTAAGCTAACTGTTAAACAAACGGTAAAACATGGCAGATCAAGAAACAACTGGTCGATTTACCAAACTGAAAGGCCTTCAAACAACGTTGGAAGAATTGACTTCTGACTTTATATCTAGCTTCACAACACGGATTAAGAGAACACAGCCTGAAGATTTGAAGCAACTCACTAAAGAAGTTTTTTTTTTTTTTATTTAAGTTTTTGTAAAGGGTATACAGCATTGCATTGTTAACATTTTCATCGTACATTCCCTTATATTTTGCTATTTGACAACATTGGTAGAATAGTTATTACAACACCCCCTTTTTTTTAAAGTGAAAGAAAAAGTGAAATTAAAGAGAATTAAATTTAAAAAACAAACAAACAAACAAAAAACGAATAAACAAACAAACAGAACAGCAAAAAACAAACAAACAGAAAATTAAGTAATTAAAAGTAAAAGAGCATCTGAGTAGCGTTGGAACAAAGAGTGGGACCATCATTGAAATGGTATTTGTCAAAGATCAGATCTAATGGAAGACACATATGCGATCCAGGGTTGCCAAAAGTTCATGAACCCATCCATGTCCTGTCTCAGTGCGAATGTCAACTTTTCCATCAAGTAAATGTCTTGAATCACGTTAATCCAATCTTCAGGTGTAGGACAGTCATTCAGCATTTTTTAGTTAGGGCTTTTTTACTTGCCAATATTAAAACATTGAATAAGTATTTATCTCCTCGTCTTTCCAGTGAGTCCGGTAGTAAACCCAAATACAAAGTTATAAAAGAAAAGGGAACTGTTATTTTGAATATTTTCCCCAATATTGTCTGTACATTGGTCCAATATTGGTGGATAACTGGGCATGACCAAAACACATGAAAATGATTTGCAGTCTTTTCACCACACAAGCGCCAACAGTTCAACCCCTTATGGGTAAATTTGTTTTGTGCAGGTGTTCTGAAAAATCTTACCAAATTTTTCCATCCAAATTCTCTCCACTGCAGGGATGAGGTACTTTTCCATTGCTGTCTATTTAGCTTTTCCCATATTTCCAATTGTAAAGTGAAATTCCCCTCTTTTTCCCATCTCTCTTTTATATATGATGTGTTGTCTCCTTTTAAGTCTTGAAGACCTTGGTATATTTTAGAAATGCATCTGATCCCTGGGATCCCTTTATATGCCATTAAGAAGACCTTCAGAACACCTGACTGGGCCCTTTCCAAATCCTCCTTTTTAAGTATATTGTTTATGTGGTGTCTAAGCTGAAAGAACCTGTAAAGGTCTTGATTTATTAGACCTTGTTTTTTCAAATCTTCAAAACTTCTTAAAGTTTGCCCCTTAAAGAAATCGTAATATTTTACCAGCCCTTTCTCTTTCCACTCTTTAAATCTAGTGTCTGTTTTATTGGGGGTAAAGTCTTGATCATAGGCAATCCATTGCAGAAGTCGATAGGGCTCTTTAGCTTGATTCTCTCTGACTATCTTAAACCAAATTTTTAGCGGGGTCTCTATCCATGGGTTAGTGTTTAGTAAACAATGCTTTACCTAAAGAGTGTTTAGGTAAAGCATTGTTCCCTATTATCGCCTGTAGGGGGATGTCACTTGTTATTTGGCATTCCATCTCCTTCCATTGTGCAGTGTAGACTGGGTTACATATCTCTACTAAAGTTTTAATTTGTGCAGCTATAAAATAGTCCCTGATATTTGGCAGCGCGAGCCCACCTTTGTCTTTGTTTAGCTGTAGGGTTCTATATCTGATTCTAGGTCTCTTGCCCTGCCATATGAATCTTGAGATCCTTCTGTCTAGCTCCTGCCATGTTTTTTTGGGGGGTTCTACCGGTATTGTTTGGAAAAGGTATAGAAGACGTGGGAGTATATTCATTTTGACTGCTTCAATTCTTTGTGCAGTACCTAAGAATGGTATCATATTCCATCTTGCTAGGTCAGATTTTATTTTTGTCACCAGTGGATCATAGTTTAGTGTTATAATTTTGTTGAGTTGTTTCGGGATATTGATCCCCAGATATTTCATAGATTCCAGCTCCCAGTTAGTTTTGAGTTCACTTAGTGAATAATGATTTGGGTCATAGTTGAATGTTAAAACTTGGGTTTTATGCATGTTTAATTTGTACCCCGATAAATCTCCATAGTCTGAAAAAACTGAGATTAGTTCTGGTAAAGAAGTGTCTGGTTGCCCTAGGTATATTAAAATGTCATCAGCAAAGAGTGCTATTTTATGTTCCTTCTGACCAAGTGTAATACCTTGAATTTTTTGATTTTGTCTTATCCATTGGCTCAGAGGTTCTATGAAGATTGCAAAGAGCAGTGGAGACAGGGGGCAGCCTTGACGACATCCTCTTTCCAGCTCAAAAGATTATGATAAATTACCGTTAATCCTTATTTTAGCTGTTGGTTTTTTATATAATGCCTGTATAGTTCTAATGAAGTTGTTATGAAAATTGAAACTGGATAAGATTCTATATAGGAAAGACCAGTCAACCGAATCAAATGCTTTTTCAGCATCTAATCCCAATATGACTGCATTTAAGTTATATTTTTTTATATGATGAATTATGTGTAAAGTGCGTCGAATGTTGTCTTGTGTCTGTCTTTGTCTTATAAAACCTCTTTGGTCTAAGTGAATTAAGTCTGTCAGTATGTTTTCTAACCTTTTGGCAAATATAATGGTACAAAGCTTATAGTCCTGATTTAATACACTGATTGGTCTGTAGTTGGAGCATTCTAGTTTATCCTTTTCAGGTTTAGGTATAACTGCAATGACCCCTTCTCTCCAGGTGGGGGGATTTCCCCTGTGTGGAGGACATAGTTAAATGTTTTCAAGAGGAGAGGAGATAGTTGCTGTTTAAAGGTTTTGTACCATTCTGCTGTATAGCCATCTGCTCCTGGGGATTTGTTGGCTTTAAGTTTCATAATTGCTTTTTCCAATTCTTTAGGTTGTATTTCTGACAGTAGTGTTTTATTTTGTGATTCCGTAAGTTGGGGAAGGTGTAATGTGTTTAGGAATGTCTCGGATGCGTTTTTATGTTTTTTGTGGGAGTGTAAGTTCTTGTAGTAATTCTCGAAGCTTTTAATAATATCCTGAATTCTGAATTTTATTTCCTTTGATACTGGGTCTCTGATTTTGTAGATTGCTCTTTCTGTTTGTTGTTTCCTCAATTTATAGGCTAGTAATTTTGCCAATTTACTGCCTGCTTCATAGTATTTTTGTTTCAGAAATGTAAGTTTCTTCTGGATTTCTATTGTGTAGATCTCATTTATTTGATTTTTAATTTCTTTAATCTTGAGCGAGCCATTAGAATGAGTGTTGTCTTTGTGTTCTTTTTCTGGGTTCTTGAGTTCTGACTTTAGTGTGATTAGTTTTTCTTGTCTCAGTTTCTTTTGGGTTGCCAGTTTTGCAATAATTTTTCCCCTTATTACAGCTTTGCACGCATCCCACAGTATTAAAGGGGATACTTCTCCATTATCGTTTTCTTCCAAATATTTGAAAATATCTGATTCCAATTCATCTTTCAGTGGTCCTTTCAGGACATTTGAATTCAACCTCCAGGAAAATGTATTATTTGTGTATTTTTGGATGTTTAAGTCCATATAGATCGGACTGTGGTCAGAGAGATCCATCAGTCCTATTTTACATGTTTTTACTCTTCCAATGTCTCTATTAAACATAAAAAAGTAATCAATCCTTGAGTAAGATGAATGTGGCGTTGAATAAAAAGTATAATCTTTTACATTGGGGTTGAATTCCCTCCATACATCACAGATTCCCATTTCTTTTAGTAGCATCAGAGTTTTCCTATTTTGAGTGTTATTTTGATGTGAAGAATTACCTGTTGCATCCCAGTATGGATTCAGTCTTAGATTGAAGTCTCCACCACATATCACTAAACCTTGGGCTTTAGTTATCATTAGGTCGAATACATTTTTATAAAATTTCCATTTAGCCCCTGGTGGTGCATATACATTCAACAGGGTGATATCTTCTCCCTCTAGCCGCCCAATTACCAAACTGTACCTCCCTTCTTTATCTTTGTGTTCTGATTTTTTTTCAAATGTAATTTTGTTTGATATCAATGTCGCTACTCCCCTCCTCCTTCCTGATTTATATGAAGATGAAGAGATCATTTTAAACCCTTGTCTATTGAGTTTAGTGTGTTCCACGTCTGTTAGGTTGTCTTTTTTCATTTTGCGTAGAATCTTGGATCTTTTAACTGGATTCAGGATCCCTTTTACATTATATGAGGCTATTTTGGTTACACCCTGTTTCTCCATTGTATTTTCTTATTTAGTATAACAGTGTAGTGGCCCTCTTTTTTGCTACTCAGAAACTGAAAGAACATTAAGAACATAAAAAAACATTAAGAACATAGTGTACAAGACTTTAAAACAAAAAACTGTCAAAAAAACCTTCCTGAGCTGGGGTCTCTTTAAAGACCCTGTAAGAGCCCTGATGGAGTGTAGGCTCTGAGGGAAATTCCTCAAACTCTGTTACGTGTTGAGGGCCCTTTCTTACCCCTGTAAGTTGTCCCATGTTTTTAACGTGAATTTCAGATCCCAATCCGAATTTGTAATGATTTTTTTTTTTTTTTATGCCTATACCCTATGAGATTGTGTGCACCCTCCCACCCCCATCACAACAAACCTTCACTCTAATACAGTATTTGTTAGTGTGGGGAGAACATGTGGGTCATTGTTACATTTCTATTTTAACAAGATTTTTTTTTCCCTTTAAATTAAGAAGACATTTGTTTCTAATGCTATAACTGCTCCATGAAAGGTTTTACCACATGCTGATTCTGCATCTCCTTTAATGTTTGTTACCTTGTAGGAGGGAGGATGGAAGTGCAGAATGACTGAAAAGAGAGAAAAAAACAAAAAGGTCGCTATTCCTTCCTGGAACTGGAAAGCTTATCTTTGTAGCTCTGGGGCTGGGTTTCCCGCTGCTGGCCCGTGGATTTAGAAGGTCTTTGAGTGGACCACGTTTGAGCTCTGATTTTCTCGCTCAGATTCGCTGCGGGTTTAAACACCGTTACCGGGAGTCCTCTTCTTGCCATGTCAATTGTTGCTTCTTCCACTGAATTGTAGAGACATGGCTCTTCACTGTAAAAGACCCTTAACTTCGCCGGAAATGGCGTCTGAAAGCGTAGATTCTTTTCCCGTAGAACCTTTTTGGCGTTGTTATATTCCCGTCGCTTTTTAAGAACCTCAGGGGCGTAATCGTGCTCCACGAAGACTTTCCTTTCTTGATGCATAAATCCTTTTTTCTGCCAAGCCCGTCTTACAACCTCTTGTTTTATTTTGAAATCAGAGAATCTTACCAACACTGAACGCGGGTGTGCTTCTACCGCTGGCTTTGCGGCTAATGTACGATGGGCCTTTTCTATTTTCAAATCGGTGGTTTGTGGAATATCCAACTTCTCTCTCAATAAGGATTCCACGCATTCCGCCACTGTGTTGAAACCATCTTCAGCTCCTTCTTTCAGACCGTGAATTCTGATGTTATCTCGTCTCTGTCTTCCTTCTTGGTCGGCTAGCTTAGCCTCCAGCCTTGACTGTTTTTTGTGTAAATCCAGCATAGAATCTTCAAGCACTTTTACTCTTTCTTCAGCTTCCAAGATTCGGTTTTCGGCCTGGTCCATTCTGCTGTTCGTCCTTTTTAGTTCCTCTCTGAATTCATGAAATTCGGCCCGAAATCATCGTAATTCATCATATAGCGATTTCAGGCTAACCTTTTTGTTAGCTAGGCCCAGCTCTTCGTCTCCTGAATGGAGGTCCTCGGGATCAGATTCTGCGGCCCCCGCGCGTCCTGACCTGGGGAATGCCAGTTTCTTCTGTTTGTGGTTAGGCATGGTGTTTTTGTCTTTTGATTTTTATTCTTCCAAAAATCCGTTAAGTCTGATTTTGACGATGTTTTCCTTGGATTGGATCTGGGAGGTTCAGCGTTAAGTTGCTATCACCATGGCGTCCAGACCGGAAGTCACTAAAGAAGTTTTGGATGATTACGGAGAAAATCCATCAAAAGGAAAGGATCTCCCCAGCATTTTGGGAAAGTTTGCGCTAGCATTAGTCGCGAGATTAAAAGTAGCCAAAAATGAGCTAGGGAATCAACAATCAACAATCCTCTCTCTCCAGGAAGAGAATAAAATGCTAAGGAAGAAACTGGAACAATCTCAAACAGAAAACAACGATACTCAAGCTCAACTTGATAACACATTACAATATTTGAACCAGGCAAAGCCAGACAAGTGACAATTGACTCGCGAGAATGATTTGCGTCGCCAAGAGAACATTGAACTTGAAGACGCCCTTCAGGACACGAAGAAGGAATTCAGAAGAGTTGAAGGTCAACTAGACAATGCGAAGTCTGACTACAAGAAATGCCAACTGCTCCTACAGGAAGCACATCAAGGTTTAAAAGATTTAAAAGAAGAAGTGGAGGAATACCAACAACAAAAGGAAGCAAGACCACATTCGCTTCCATGACCTCCAGAAACTCCAGCTACTCACCAGTGAAGACCACAAACTGTGAACAGGTTGGTTAGGCCAAGAGAATGTATCTCATCAGACTGGGACTTCCACTGAGCGCTGTCGCCCAATTTCCGTTTTGAGTATGAACGATCGCATGAAAAGCGTGTGTATACCCCTTCAGACCATGACCTTGACAAAATCCTACTGGTTCACCTGATACCAGAGCCTATTTATAAGACACTGACTACTACCTGCATAAGTACCCTGATGCAACGGTCGACGATCACATCTATTTGATTAAACTAACATCTAATAGATCAGTGTCAAAATGTATAGACAGACAGCCATTGGATATCAGGACAGACTACATGCGACTCTGCAAAGCCATCGAAAAGGAATTCTCCGATGACTTCTGTTAGAACAAAAATGAATTGACTGAGGCTGAAACAATAATCAATAGGCGGTTTTCCAAGTTCTGAGTCATTTATTCTCCTTCTGATCAGAAAGGAGGAAATCAGTAACAGCATACACTCGCCTCAGAGCTTCACAGCACCGACCCCCTAACATGTGTCCAAAGATGTTGCTCTTTTATACCTCTGTCTCTTATCTGAGCTAGACTGGCAGGAGACAACTCTCCAAATGACTCCTTCTTTATCTGTGGTCAGCAATGAACATTCTAACATGATCTGGTCATCCTGACAATACAGTACAGTTTGGTATGATAAAACAATGAAACTTTCGTCATTATTCACAATCTTGCTCATCCTAATCTTGCTCTGAAAACAGACAGTCTTTTCAAGCTCTGAGACAATGAAAAAATATCACAGTGACCCAGACATTGGATTTTATATGCACCAGAAACAATTATAATATAAAACAGAATAATATAGCATTAAAATCATATAGAATAATTAATGAAACTTGAAAATATCCTATCATTCCCCCCTATGATGCTCAAAAAGCATCAGAGATGAAACATTATGGCTTCTAAAACCTCACTGGGCCGCTCGCCAAGTTCCGGTGCATTTCATGCTAAAGCATTGTATTGCAAAAGATCCTAACTCGCTTTTTAATGAGGAAAGTCCGCCATCGGCCTCGCTGCCACTCCCGAGCGCCGCTGGAATGTTTCATTTCCTGGGGAGTATGTGAGGATATTACCTTTTATTTCAAAAAAGAAATCAATCATCTAATTAAGTCATAAAAGAGAAAAATTGAATCAGTGATGGTGATTAGCCATAAATTAAGATGAAATAGTGTATGTATTTGTCGTTCTATATGTC
Organism: Pholidichthys leucotaenia; assembly: GCA_020510985.1. Taxonomy (NCBI): domain Eukaryota; kingdom Metazoa; phylum Chordata; class Actinopteri; order Cichliformes; family Pholidichthyidae; genus Pholidichthys; species Pholidichthys leucotaenia. Next base: position 293,653,116 of record CM035842.1, read on the forward strand.
AGTAAATTAGCAGTGATTAGCAGTGATTTAATAAAAAGTTAATACTTGTATGTAAATGTAAAGAACAATAAAAACAATAAAAATAACTAAAAACCTATTATGTGTAAAAGACATACAGTATGTGTATGTTTGTATCAGAGATCTATGTGTGCTAGCATCCTAACCTATGTGTATTAGTACCTCAACGTGAAACTGCAACAAGGTATCAACAATGAAACAACAATCAATATAGTAAAACTGTAAATAGTAATTAGTAACATAATGGTTTCAAATACGACATAAATTAAGACAGAACATAAACAGGATAAAGTGAAAAAATCTCAAATAAGGATAACAACTTCTCTGAACTTCAAGGCATATTTGATTACTCTTGCAATTCAGTACATTTCAAATTCACATCATGAACATACATCTCCTTTCGGTTTTCTGCATGTCAATCATACTTTTACTCTGTACTCATAAGACATTAAGCTGGTGTTGTTTCCCCATCATCTCCTGTGGTGGCCTCATGATATAACACTAAATTCGCCTGAACAAGTTTCAACATCATATCACGGATACAAGGAATGAAACATGAAAAGATCAAAAGTATCACTACAATAATCACCACTAAGTTTATGACAAGACTCCTCCATGAAGAAAACAACCAGTTTATCCAGTGTGATGAATCATCAACATTATCCTTGGCCCCAGCAGTCTGCAAAGCAGTCAGATTACGTATGGCTGAAGCAATGACGCCTCCATCTGCATCATGTGCAGGTATAAAGGTGCAACAGTACTGACCTACAATTGCGCACACACCCCCACGGGCGGCCGTCAACTGATCAAGTACCATTCTATTCTGTGTTGCTACAAGTCTTATAGCAGTCATTTCCTCCCTTTCACCTTTCCAGGCAGCTAAGGAAAAATTCACAAAAGACTGTAGTCTATAATTAAGAGTCTCAATCCACAAGGTATTTTTTGCCATTCCCACCCAAGGGAATAGCGACTGAACTACCTTTTGACCTGTAGTAAGTATCTTGAACTGCTCTGGCACGTCCCTACCCCAGATGGAATCATGTGGTATGAAAAGGGCATCCTGTGACAGGTCTCTCTTCCCTCTGCTCGTCTGACCCGCTGACATAATCAGGGTGTTGTCAGTCACAAAGACGGGGGCACAGGTTCCTGCCCAGTTCATAGGCAGATGGGAATACGCCTTACGACCACACAGCCACCAGCCACCCGTCACCATATATGCGCCATACATATGGAAGTTGCAGATAGCAGCACTGCAGAGCTCCAGCATGGTGATAGGTCCATAATGACAACGGTTAACCCGTGGACACCACCTGCCCACCCGACTGGTCAGGGTACTAGCATCACAGGTGCGGTGTACACTGTACACCTCCTCACACCGAGAAAGGGGTAGGTCGCCCAGAGGGTTGTTACCACTTCCCTTCAGACAAAAAGAAAAAGTTCCTGATGAAACTAACCTTGCCCTTACAGAGTAAGGGGTACCATAAGTTCTCTGATTGGTAGAATGATGAAAGATTTCACAAGAGTGATTCAAAATAATCTTTTTTGTGTAGTCCCTTTTCATAGCCTTCTGTAAAAAACAGAGAGCCTTTGCTGATTCCATCATTTTGGCTACAACAGCAGTCTGTCCAGCTGACGTTGGCACTAAGGAGCAAACATAACAATTAGAACGATTAGCTGCCCTAGCCGTATAATTAGCATACCTCCACCACGTATTGGCAGCATATTCATGATCGTGATGCTCATGTAGCTCTAGCCAATTATGCTGAATATGTGCAAGGTCCCTAGCCCTATGATGTATGGTTTGTGGTGCAGCTAAAGGAAACCGAAATAATAATGTCACCCCTAGGATGATGATGTAAAGGAAACAACAACTACACCCTTTAATGATCAAACGTCTTTCTTGCGCTTCTTGTCTCTCCATGATGGTCAACCACTTGCTTCCCTATCCCAAGCTGGTACTGGACACCACGTAGGGCGTCGTCAGTCGACACGTATAGGAAAACAATTAAGAAAAGTCTCTTGCTGAGAGTCTTTAATGGAATGGAGTTGAAAATATTTATTCAGTAGTCCCTTACTGTGAGTTCAGAGCAGGGTAAAGTTTACAGTGTGTTAAATGCACCCAAGAGTCCCGTCCTTCAACTTTCACCGCTGTTGGCGTTGACAAAACAACTTTATGTGGTCCTTGCCAGGGTGAATCAGTCCAATTCTTCTTTTTGATGGCTTTGATGAGGACGAGGTCTCCTGGCTTGGCCAAGATTGGTGCAGTTTCCTCGTGAACCCTCCTAGGGAGAGTAGCAGCGATAATATCTCTGTTAGTCAACATCCTTCTCATGTAATCTGCTAAACACACTTCTTCATCACCAGGATTGAATGGTCTCAAAGGTGGCAACAAGTATGGTTTGCCATACATGATTTCAAATGGGGACAACCCCCCTTTGGTTGGGATTATCCTCATGTAAAACAAAACTAATGGAAGGCAGTAAATCCAATTTTGTCTTGTTTCTGCCATTGTTTTTCTGAGTCTTTCTTTAATAGTTCTGTTTGTGCGTTCTACCAGTCCTGCAGATTGTGGGTGATAAGCTGAATGATTCTTCAAAATGATGTTCAGTGCTGTGCCTAAATGTGATATAACTTGATTTACAAAATGTGTACCATTATCTGAGTAAATTTTCTCAGGTATTCCAAACCTAGGTACAATTTCTGCAAGCAATTTCTTTGCAACTGTGATTGCATTTGGATGTGTGCAAGGAAAAGCTTCTGTCCATTTAGAAAACATATCACAAATGACCAAACAATATTTCTTGCCTTCACATTTATTCAGTTCAATAAAATCCATGCAAATGTTCTGAAATGGATAAGCAGAAGCTGGGAACGTGCCTCTCTCAGGTTTGAAGTTTCCCTGTGCATTGTTTTTTGCACAGATCAGACATTTCTTACAAAACTGTGTGGCAAACTGGCTAAACCCATAAGCAGTAAAGGTTTTATTCAATGTAGATACCATCCCCCCTCTTGCTACATGCGAAACGCCATGGAGCAAGGTAGAGACTTGGTGAAACAGTTTGCGTGGTAGAATAGGCTTGTTTGCCTTACATTTATAGAGCTTTAAGATGTCATCAAGGATAGCTCCCTTCTTTATCCATTTGTAAATTTCAGCCTGTGGTGCTGCTTTTTGAGCATCAACAAGAACATCATGTGATAGCTCTTCAGTCAATGTCAAAACAGAATCAAATGTGCTTTGTTTAGGTTGTGCTACCGCCTTTGCAGTTTGATCTGCAAAATGATTACCTTTAGAAACCGGATCATTACCATTCGTATGAGCAGCACATTTGCATATGGCCAGTTGTAATGGCAGTTTGACACTTTCAAGCAGTTCCAAAATGAGGTGTTTATGCTGAATAGGCTTCCCTGTTGATGTAATCATGCCTCTATTTTTCCACTGTTGTGCAAAATGGTGAATAGTGGAAAATGCATACTGGCTATCGGTGTAAACTGTAAGTTTTTTATTTTGTCCCATTTTGCATGCTTCAGTTAAAGCAATCAATTCTGCAGCTTGGGCTGAAAGATGGGATGGAAGTTTTTGAGCCTTCAAAACAGTGTCATGAGTGACAACTGCATAGCCCGACAAATTTGATCCATCACAGTCACGTTTTGATGATCCATCTACAAACAATGTGAGATCTGAATCATCCAGAGGAATGTCTTGTAAATCAGGACGTGGCAGTACTTCATGCTCAATTTCTGCCAAGCAGTCATGAGGTTCTCCTTCAGTGGCGATTGGCAAAAAGCTCGCTGGATTTAACACCGTGCAACGCTCAATCGTCAAATGAGGCTGGGACATTAATACTGTCATGCATTCAAGGTGTCTGGATGGTGAAAGAACTGATATCTTGCTCTGGGATAAAATGACTGACACTGCATGTGTGACCTTTAGGGTTAAAGGATGAAAAAGGACAATCCCTGCAGACGCTTGGACTGCCATGGATGCAGCTATTACAGCCTGCACGCATGGAGGAAGGGCCCTGGCAACTGCGTCCAGTCTTGTGGAATAATATGCCACTGGACGCATTTTTGTCCCAAATGGTTGAAGCAGCACTGATGTCATGTGTCCCTGTCTACAATCAGCCATCTGAATAAATGGCTTTCTATAGTCAGGGAGTGCCAAAACTGCAGTGCTGACCAAAAGCTTTTTCATCCTGACAAACGCTTCCTCTGCTTCGGGTGTCCACTCAATCTTGTCTACCTGTCCCATTGGTTTTTTGTGAATGAGGTCAGACAATGGCTGCACTTCAAATGAATAATTTGCAATCCAGGAGCGGCAATAGTTTAATGTCCCCAAGAATGACATCATGTCTCTTTTTGTGATTGGTTTAGGCGCTGCCAAAATAGCCTCTTTGTGAACAGGATCAACATGTCTCCCTTCTGCTGACAGAATGTGGCCTAAGTATTTCACTTCTGGCTTCCACAACTGCAGCTTTGCTTTGTTAACCTTGTGACCCTGCTCAGCTAAAAATTTCAACAAGGCAATGGTGTCTTTTTTGCAAGTGATTTCATCAGGGGATGCCAGCAAAATGTCATCTACATACATGAGTAATTGACTCCCATGAGGTGGAACAAACTGGGCCAAATTTGCTGACATTGCCTGTGAAAAAATGGTTGGCAACTCACAATAGCCCTGTGGTAGCCTCGTGAATGTGTACCTCTTGCCTTCAAATGTGAACGCAAACCAAAACTGATGATCTGGGTGAATGGGAATGCTGAAAAATGCATTACTGATGTCAATCACTGTGAAATATTTCATTTGTGATTGTAGATCATTTAACCAAGTGTGAGGGTCCGGGACTGTCACAGCCCTCGGAATGACAGCTCTGTTCACTGCCTGAAGGTCTTGAACCATTCTCCAACTGGAGGATGGTGCAGCCTTCTTCACCGGAAACAAAGGTGTATTGCACGGTGATTTTGGACATGGTACTATAACCCCTGCATCTATCAATTCCTGTATAACAGGTCTAATGCCTTCTTGTGCTTCGGGGCATAGAGGATATTGTCTCTGATAAGGCCTAAAATGAGATTTTGCATTTATTGTTACCAACTCTTCATTTTTCATTAAGCCTACATCTGCCTTTCCTGTTGACCACAAGGAATTTGGAATTTCTGAGAGTTCATTTTCCTCTCCCTCTGTCAAAGGAAATAATCATGCTTGTGATTCAGGGACGTCAATGCTGACATCTTTTTGGACTTGTGCCACCCAGTTCAAAGGCAGACAGTAGGTGTCAAGCTTTGGGCAGTACTGAACCTTTGCTTCAGGTGTGTTTTTCCAGGTCTGATCACACTCCTCTGCTGTGTTCACAAACCTGCCCACATCTTTCCACTGCATGTGTTTAGGCTTGATCAGTGCAATGTGTGGTGTTTCCCAGTGTTTAAAATGGCTTTTATCTTCATCTGATAACCTTACAGATGCTCCTGCATAGCCCTTTGGTGACCAGTACAAATTTGCAATGACTATTCTGGAGGATGAGTTTGCAAAAAATGTTTTCTCAAATTTGTCATCTGGGCCACTCAGACATGTGTCATACATGCTGCAGTGATATTGATTTGTGGCCTGCACAGTTGTAGGAACCTGTGTTTTGAAATATTGCATTATCTTGGCTTCCAAGCTCTCACTCACTCCAGTTGGTCCGGCCGGTAACAAATGAAGCGAATATGAGTATCTTGGTACTGCAAAATGTTGCAAAACATGAGTTTCTGATGCATGTGGGAAATGTGATGCCCTCATACCACCTTCTGTCGGGATTATGGCAATACTGAGGGTTGTGAGTAAATCCCTTCCCAATAAGTTAACTGGACACACTTGTGACAAAATGAATGAACCTTCTGCACTGTCCCCTGTAACAGGATCTTTTACTGCTACAATTTCAGAAAGACATTCCTTTTTTAGCTTCCCATTTGCTGATTTAATGAAAACTGTGTGCTCTGATTTTGTGAGCCCCACGGCATCTAGGCCTGAAATAACAGATCTACAGGCCCCAGTATCACAAAGAAATTTCAAAGGAGTTCCCTGAACTTCTAGAGTAACCTCTGGTAAGCACCCTAGTGTCATGATTAGGTCAAAGTCAGGTAAATGAAATATGTCAATTGTGCCATTGTCATTTTCAGTAGCTGTACTTAGCTTTGTTTCGGTCAGTCACATGTCGGGACGTGATGAGTCCAGTTGTTGTTGTTGTTGCTGTTGTTGTTGTTGAGCAGGGCGTAGTCCCCTCCCCTCTCTCCAGCCCGCTGAATGCGTAGGGCAATGTTTTTTCCAGTGGCCCCGCTGCCCACAGGCATGGCAACAGTCACGGCCCCACCACCGGGGGTTTGCAGACCCAGCACCACGGCCCCTCCCCCCTCCTCCACGCCGGGGACCCTGAAAAAATGCAGAAGTGGGGGAAGCAAATGCCTCCCCCCGAGGGTCAGCAATTACATAAACAGGAGTGGGCTTTGTTTTAGCCTTCTTTTCTTCTCTGTCCACACGCTCCCCCTCCAACCGTTCTGCATGTTTTGCATATGTCAACACATCAGCAAATGAGCATGTACGATATGTTACCAGGTGTTCGCGTACATACTGTGATAAATTTGGATGCATGTTCTGTAGAAATACACTTTTCAAATGTTGCCAATAGGGTCCTGAACCCGTATCTGCAGTAGGATTTTCCAAGCCAGAATGATTGTCAAAAACATCCTGCAACCTACACCTATAGGCTTCAACACTTTCTGTTTTATGTTGGGTGACATTTTGAATAGCGGTCCAATCATGCTTTAACCTCCACTTGTTCCCTATGCCTTCATTTAATTCTCTCACCCGCTGAGCTAATACTGCATCAGTTGGTGATAAGGGTTGACCTACATTATCTTTGGGGTTCCAGTTGCCCGAAACTGTACACCAATCAGTTTTTAGGACCTTTCTGTATGCTCTCTCTGTTTCCTGGCCATTTAATTTGAAACTCTGAAGGAGGTTTGCCATCCCTTCAAAAAATTGAGTCGGCTTCTCTCGGGGGTGAGGGATTTCCTTCACTGCCTCACTGAAATCTCCATCGGTCCATGGCCTGTAGACTAGCACAGTGGGAATATTTTGAATAGTAGGTTGTCTGTCCTCAGCTGCTGGGCCTACATAAGCTGGGTTAGATAGTTCAATCATAGGAAACTGTCCTAATTCTGCTGCATATTCTTCTTCCTTAATGTGTTTATTCAAGGATGTGTGTGCTTTTGAAGTGGCATAACGTGAAGGTGCATAAACACTTATCTCTTTTGCTTGACGAGGAGGCTGGATTTTAGGCTTGATATCTGTCATGTGTTGAAGGGAAGGATGAGGAGGAGGACGAGGAGGAGGACGAGGAGCCAGGCTCGCCGCCGGTGCCATGTGGGCCATCACCATCCCAAGGTCCAGATACAGGGGAGGAGGGGTAGGGTCTCCACGCCACTTGCTCTGACCGTTATCTTCCTCCTCACCTCGGAATTTTGAGAAAGAATGTGCATTAGTCAAACCCTTCTTATTACAAACATCCAAGTCTTTTAAGGTCTGGTCCTGTCTATTCAAATCAGCTTGTCGTTGCCTAGCAACCTGAAGCCACTGTTCAGCCTCAAAAAGTCCATATTTTAACTCTTTTCATCTGCTGCCATCTGCTGCTAATTTGATGGCAGAAATGAAACTCTCACAATCTTTATCCCTGAGTCTTCCACTGAAATTCAATTTTTTTCTCCATTTTGCCAGAAACCTTGTGCTATTTCTGTCTTCTTTGTTCATAAATTTACCGTCTCCTGCCAAAACATAAATTTCATTCTCATCTTGCTGTGTTCTGCAACCCTTACAGCAAAATGAGGCATTATTTCTTCCTATCTGGACACTTTGTGGCTGTTTTACACTTTTGCTATAACAGCAACCCATATTTGAAAGTTGTTTTTTTTTTAACCAAGTTTTCTACACACGAATCAGTGGCTACACAGCTTTTCTATTTTTTTTTCCCCCAAACTCTCTGTTTCTTTTTCTCCTTCTCTCAAGGACACACACAGAATCTCAAACAGATACACATTGAGACAGACATTACACACAGACAGGTACAGACAGACAGGGCCCAAACATGTTTTCTTTTGCGTTATCTCTACAAGGTCATACAATGAAGACTTTTAGGTTCATGCCAAAGGCCAAAACAGCATGAGAATTACTTCAATTAATTTCCAGATCTGGCAACCTCAGCGGAAAAAATCAAATATGGCAACCCTCACACCACCACTGGCAGCGTGAAGCTTCCCCTTTCATTTTTTTTTCTCTTACACTGCCATAAAGCACAACATCAGTCCACTGTTTCTGCTCAAGGCTACTATTTTCAAATACCTATAATTTTAAACACTTCCCAAAAGATAATTAACTAACCAACCCTTTTATGCTCCACAAATATTAGGGAGAAAAAAGCCACAGACATCAATTTCACACCTTATTCACTCCGCCTCCGTGGGAACTCAGCCTCTCTATGTTTCACACCGGAGCGGATTTCATGTAACACAGACAAAACAAACTCAGAACACAGTAACTCCTTTTTTTTTTTTTTTTTTTTTTTTAGCGTTTCAACAAACTCACAAAATAAACTTTCAACGGTCACGTCAGCCCCCCTGCTGTGTGCCTAAAGCCCAGAGTTAAACCTCCCTCGGCATCTTGCAATAGCTCACCGTAGCGGAGCCAATGGGCAATAAGCAGACCCGATAAGGGCACGAATCTTCCGTGAAAACAACTTTTTCCCTTTTTCCGGGGTTCACGTTGCCTCCCCACTAATGCTGACAAGTCCAAAACTGAAACATAAGCAGAAGCAGTCCCAAAAGGCAAGCCAAAAGGCACGAATCTTACCCCGAAAAATTAACTTCTCTGGGATCACGTGATTCTTCCGGACAGGAATGAGAACACGTATCTTTCCCGTTTAAACCCAGTACTGGCTTCTAGACCTCCATCTAGAACTTACTCGAGAGTGGAATCCAGCGAATTTCTAAGAATTACCCCGGATCTAGAAATATCAATCACCGCTTGGAAAGGAAAGCTCCATCTTCCCAAGGGATTATTGCGATACCCGCACCGTGAGTAAAATAACATCAATTAGGCTGTAGGTCTCTTTCTTTCAGTCTTTCACCTAGTGTACAATTGGTCTAGGCAATCACTCTCTGGCCATAACAACAATAACAAAAACTGGAATAAATTACTCACACCTGGAATCCGCCTCTGAGTTCCGGTAGACCCGTCAGAGCTCCACGCCGCTCCCCGATGTCACCAGGGCCTTTGAAGAGGGAAATTCAGCGTTTTTTTTCAGCGCTTCCCAGAAGTATGGGTCTCTCCTCTCCTTTGACTGTGCACTTGTCTAAAGTCCAGGCTCGTCGGAAAACGCTGTGGACCACTCTATATGGGTCCCACGTCGGGCGACAATTATGTTAGCACAAAAATGAATTGACTGAGGCTGAAACAATAATCAATAGGCGGTTTTCCAAGTTCTGAGTCATTTATTCTCCTTCTGATCAGAAAGGAGGAAATCAGTAACAGCATACACTCACCTCAGAGCTTCACAGCACCGACTCCCTAATATGTGTCCAAAGATGTTGCTCTTTTATACCTCTGTTTCTTATCTGAGCTAGACTGGCAGGAGACAACTCTCCAAATGACTCCTTCTTTATCTGTGGTCAGCAATGAACATTCTAACATGATCTGGTCATCCTGACAATACAGTACAGTTTGGTATGATAAAACAATGAAACTTTCGTCATTATTCACAATCTTGCTCATCCTAATCTTGCTCTGAAAACAAACAGTCTTTTCAAGCTCTGAGACAATGAAAAAATATCACAGTGACCCAGACATTGGATTTTATATGCACCAGAAACAATTATAATATAAAACAGAATAATATAGCATTAAAATCATATAGAATAATTAATGAAACTTGAAAATGTCCTATCAACTTCCTTCAGTCAGGGCTATTGGGAGCCTTGGCCGTGAAACAGGGTTGCTTAGAGCCTCCACAGGCCTACTACCAGTCCTTTCATATTTTGGATCTCAAAATACACCAGGGATGGAAGAAGAACACAATTTTAAGACCCTCTTCATCCAGAACCTCCATCCTACTATGAGTCACTACCTTGGAGTCACAGCTAACTCAAGGTCATGCTCAATAGGCCAGCTGAGAGAGTTTGCACATTCTGCTTTCCAAAAACAGTGACAAAGCCACAACAAGCACGCTGAGCCTCCCACCATACTAGCTATCAGCGCTGCTGCTGACACCCTGAAGTTGTAAGGAGCCCCTCGCCCTACTTCATCTCCTACATCGCGATCACATGAAAGTCCGAGATGTTTTTCCAACTGACCTCATTAAGATCAAAGCCAAACTAGGTCCTTTGGATCCCACTCAGGACCAACTTTGCAAAAGCCCAACTACCGTCGCAGGCAAAGTCCACCAGATAGGTTGCAAGAATACGGTATGGACTCTCAAGATGACAGATACTGATCCCAAGACACACGTAACCGCGGTAAATGGTCTCCTCCATCAAATTCCTTTTCGATGGCTTTGCAGAGTTGCATGTAGTCTGTCCTGATATCCGATGGCTGTCGGTCTATACAGTCCATGGCATCTCCATCGACATCATGTCTGACCGGGGTCCACAATTTATGTCTGGAGGGCCTTTTGTTGGACACTGGTGTAGCATCATCTCACTTTGGCTCATCAATAAAATTATTCTTCAGTTTAAAGACATTGTTTCACCCAGGAAAAGGACAATCAAGAACTGCTCTTTTATCCCAGGACCACAGCTGAACTAACATTCCTTTGTTAAAGCAGTCTCTGGAATCCCTCCTAATGTATTTCCTCTTGAACATTTTATGGCCCGATAAGACTTAGGCAAAGAACAGACCTTTGTGGAATGCCATATGGCCTACAAAATATCCACAGCTCAACATTGCCCTCTACTGGCAACTCTGGGACATGCTGGATTTAACCAGTGAACTTTTTAACCACATTATTGCTACAAGACTCAATTTTCAACGTTCTCTTTTTCAGGACACCATGGAAAAGCAAATGGACTCTTGATGTTTGATGTGGACAATCAGTAATGGGTTTGAAATATATTAATCCACAATTTTAAATATGTGCATGTTAAAATGTTTACATGAATGTTTATTTTTGCATGTTAATTTAGAAGCACTAGTTATAAAGTTGCATGAGCCACTGAGGTAGGTTAGATTTTAGATAGATAGATAGATAGATAGATAGATAGATAGATAGATGTACTTTATTGATCCCAAACTGCAAAATTACAGTGTAACAGCAGCATGACAGTTGACAACCAAACAACAGAAACCCACACATGACAAAAGGATTACCCATGGAAAGTAGAAACTAACACGACTATAAAACCTATATACATCATAGCTTAATATATGATGACCCGCATAAACACATGAATCATCCCATTGCACAAAGAAGGACTATCAGGAGCAGAGTGAAAAGTGATGTACTAGTTAGTCTGTAAGATGCAGTGTGGCAGCATAGCTATGACCAGAATACAACATCATAGTGAGTTATTGTATAGTGAAATTGCATGTGGCAGGAAAGATTTCCTGTACCTGGCTGTTCAACAACGAAGCTGTAGTAGTCTACTGGAGAAAGTGCTTTGCTGTCTATCTAGTGTGTGGTGGAGGGGGTGATCAGGATTGTCCATGATGGATCTCAGTTTATTTAGTGTTCTCCTCTCCATCACTGTCTCAAAGGTCTCCGGTCTGAGACCAATTACAGAGCCAGCCCTCTTGATAATCTTGTCAAGTCTGTTGGTATCTCTGGCCCTGATACTGCTACCCCAACAGACCACAGCAAAGAAGATGGCGCTGGCGACAACAGTCTGGTAGAAAAGCTCCAGCATCCTGCTGCACACGTTGAAGGATCTCAGCTTTCTCAGGAAGTAGAGTCTGCTCATCCCCTTCTTGTGCGCAGCATCGGTGTTGGATCTCCAGTCCAACCCGCTGCTGATCCTGACACCCAGATATTTGTAGTCCTCGACCACTCCCACATCCTCCCCCCTAATCTGCAGTGGCTGAGAAGGCGTCTTCCTCTTCCTGAAGTCAATCACCATCTCTCTGGTCTTGGTGACATTCAACCTCAGGTGATTCTGCTCCGTCCACTCCACAAATCTGTCTACCAGTGCCCTGTACTCCCCTTCCTCTCCTCCTCTTATACACCCCACAACAGCTGAGTCATCAGAGAATTTTTGCAGGTGGCATGACTCAGTGTTGTACTGAAAGTCAGTGGTGTATAAGGTAAAAAGAAAAGGAGAGAGCACAGTCCCCTGTGGCACTCCCGTATCACTAGCCACCACTCCAGACAAGACACTGCCCAGCCTGACAAACTGTGGTCTGCCTGTCAGGTAGTCAGTAATCCAGGAGATCACAGAGCTGTCAACCCCCATCACCCGCAGTTTCTCACCCAGCAGCAGTGGTTGGATGGTGTTAAAGGCACTGGAGAAATCAAAAAAAGTGATTCTCACAGTATCTCTTCCACCATCCAGGTGCAGATGGACTTGTTGCAGCAGGTAGATGACAGCATCTTCAACTCCTAAATGGGGCTGATATGCAAACTGCAGAGGGTCCAGCCACGTCTTCACCTGCGGCCTCAGGTGGGCTAAGACCAGTCTCTCCAGGACCTTCATCACATGAGATGTGAGGGCAACTGGTCGGTAGTCATTCAAATCTGATGGAGATGACTTCTTGGGGACAGGAACCAGGCAGGATGTCTTCCACAGCACCGGTACTTTCTCCAGACTCAGGCTCAGGTTGTACAGGTGTTTCAGTACCGGAGCTAGTTGGTTGGCACAGGTCCTCAGGGTCCTTGCGGAGATGCTGTCAGGGCCCGAAGCCTTCTGCTGATGGAGTCTCTCCAGCTGTTTCTCCACGATCTGTAGTCACCGTGAAGTGAGGGAGGGTCCTGGTGCCCCCTGAGGAGGAGGAGGGGGGAGATGGGGAGAGGTTCTGCACGGGAGCGTGGGTCGGGAGGGGTGCGTGGGGGTCTGGTTGTGTTGCTCGGGTGACAGACTGTGAGTTGAACCTATTAAAAAACAGATTCAGTTCCTCAGCTCTCTCCTGGCTCCCAGATGGCTGCCTGACTCTCCCCTTGCACCCAGTTATTTGTTTCATTTCCTCCGACACATCTTTAGTGTTGTTGTGCCTGAGTTTCTCTTCCAACTTCCTCCTATAATTGTCCTTGCACCTCCTCAGCATCTCTCTCAGCTCATGCTGCACTCCCCTCAGCTTCTCCTTGTCTCCAGCCCTAAAAGCTCTCTTCTTTTTTTTCAGAAGTGCTTTCAGGTCACTGGTGACCCATGGTCTGTTGTTGGAGAAGCAGCGTACAGTCTGAGCTGGCATGGTCATGTCTTCACAAAATCTAATGTATTCTGTAATGCAGTCGGTCATATTGTCTATGTCGACCCCATGTGGTTCACAGAGTACGCTCCAGTCTGTCGTCTCGAAGCAGTCCTGTAGTGCATCAGCAGCCTCCTGTGTCCACCTCCTCACAGTCCGTGTATAAGCAGGCTGCCTTTGCACAAGGGGGACATACTTGGGTGTTAACATGACCATGCAGTGATCTGATTTGCCAATGGGGGGTAGAGCTGTTGTACTATATGCATCCCTGACATTGGCATACAGTAAATGTTTTGTTCTCTGTTGTGTTTTGTTCTCTCTGGTGGGACAGTCAATAAACTGGTCAAAGTTTGGTAGTGTTTTTCCCACTGAGACATGGTTAAAATCACCTGTGATGGCCATGAATGCATCCGGGTGCTTCTCCAGTAATGTGGCCGCAGTGGGGCTGATGATGTCACAGGCCACCGCTGCGTCAGCTGACGGAGGGACGTAGACGATAACAATTAAAGCGCACTTCATTTCTCGCGGCATATAATAAGGACTCATACTGATAGCCAGCAGTTCAATGTCCGGGTTGCAGCACTTTTCCTTCACATAAATGTGTCTGGGATGAAACCATCATTCATTAACAAGAAGTGCCACTCCTCCTCCCCTCTTTTTCCTGCTGTTTTTCACGTCTCTGTCCCCCCGTATAGTCCTGAAGCCAGGTATCACTACGTTTACATCTGGGATCTGTGAGTGTAACCACGTCTCTGTAAAACACATGAAACTACACTCACGATACTCCTTTTGCATCCTGACCAACGCTGTAAGCTCGTCTGTTTTATTTCCCAGCGATCACACGTTCCCGGTGATGACCATCGGTACAGCCGGCTTATGCTTCCTCCTCCTCCTTCTAACCTTCGCTCCAGCCCTTCGTCCGCGGTATCTCCTCTTCAGCTCATCCGGGATGAGGGGCTTCACTGCTGGCCGCAGCGCTCCAGGCTCCTGCCTCCTCAGCGCAATCAGCTGTTCGCGTGTGTAAACAATGTGTCAGCCCCCACCTCTGTTGATCTCCATTGCCCGAGGAAGAGAAAAAGCTACGAAAACTAGAAAAAGACCGGCTAAAATAGAGAATAAAAGTTGGCCAGTCTTAGTCCGAGTATTCCTACAGAGCCCTGGTTAATAAGAGACACACTATATACAGGTATAAACAGATGGAAACACAAAGACACGAGAGAGTTGTTGCTGGTACGGCTGCCCTGCCTCCGGCGCCATTAAAACCCCCCCCCAAAAAACTAGGCTCTCTTTCTCTTTTCCCTTTGTCTTGACTTCACACCAGATGACTGCACAGTACTTCACGGCAGATCACTACGGGAGAACAAAGAACTCTTCATTTGCCACAGAACAAAGGAGATTTCTCCCATGTGTTTTTGTTTTTCTTTAAACGTCTAGGAATTAATTTTTTTCTTTCCTAAGCTCAAATCTTAAATTTAGAGTCAAACTCCATTTCTAGACATTTATTTTTATAACTTTTTCCTGTTAAACTTTCTTTAAACTCACCATTTGTAATTTTGACTTTATGTTTAAGTTTCTTATCGACCACTTACACCCTAGAAGCTAATTTCATCTCCACGAAGTCATAGAAATCTTTTAGTTTTGCTACTGGATCAGATTTTGTAATTATTCTCGAATTCCCTCGTGAGAAGTGATCCATGACCACGCGACCCTGAAGAAATCAACATGCCACGAAAAAGGAGATGTTTTGGGCCGGATCTCAGCCATTGGGATAAAACATCCAAAATCTCATCTTGTGACAACAGAATATTTGCTGGCCAAACATTCCGGCTTTTGGCACTTCTCTACATCGAAAGCTTCCTGATGACGATGACAGAACCTTTCAGCTTCAACCTGGGTCACGTGAGCTGCATTCTTTATTCATCTACTGAACAAAACGTCTGAGATTTGAGAATAATTCAGTATCTGATCAAATGCAAAATTAAAGAGCAATTAACATAACTTCTTTTCCTTAAAATTCCGTTTTCATTTTCTTAAGAGTAATCCAGAATTTTCCATATAATTAGTTTAATTTTCCCCATAAATTTGCGTTGTTTTCCATAATCTATTAACTTCAAACTGATCTAAATTCAGCGTACATTTTCACCGTGGTTCTGCAAATGTTCTCATTGTTACTCTATCATTTACAAGTTTAATTTAATGGTCAATGAAATCATTGCAATGCCCTTTAATTATCATTCCCTTTAATAAATACATGAAAATGAGAGAAGTTGTTGGGAATTTATTTCATTCTGAGTCTGGTTTCAAATCCCCCAGTATCGGATTCACTAAAATTTTGAGACTGATTATTAATTAATTTATTGAGTGATTAAACAGGTATAAAGTGAAATTAAGGATTAAAGTGCTCCCTGAAGAGGAGCTGGTGCCCCACGAGTGTTTATTAACTTTTTCTGTGTGGGGGGACCCGAAGTAAATCTCAGGTCCCGATACATTAATACAAATTAAATAATTTTTATACCTGATCATAATTATTAATCACATATTGCTATACTAGGCACCACTGTGAGTCTCTAATCCAGGAATCATCCTCAGAGTAATGGGCAGGCAGAACACGCCAGTCAGTCCCTGGAGGCCACCCTACGGTGCATAGCAGCCGAGAACCCAGCTTCATGGAGCTCGCACCTGACCTGGGTGGAGTATTCTCTCAACTCGGCCGTTTCAGCGGCCACAGGACTCACTCCATTCGGGGCATCCCTGGGCTACACCCCACCCCTTCTTCCCATGATCGAGACGGAGGTGGTGGTTCCATCCATGGAGGCCCATGCTCGTCGCTGCCGACGCGTCTGGAGGTCTACCCGGGCTGCTCTGACACGCTCCGTGGAACACACCCGGGCCGCCATAGACAGGAAATGGGTCCCAGCTCCCAAATACACTGTGGGACAGCAAGTCTGGTTGGCGGTGAGTCAAGTCCTACTGAAGGAGAAATTGAAGAAGCTGTCTCCCCACTTTCTGGGCCCGTTTCCTGTCACCTGGATTATTAATGACGCGTCGGTTCAGCTGAAGCTCCCTCCTTCGCTACGGGTGAACCCCACCTTCCACATGTCCCACATTAAGCCCCTCTTGGTCAGTCCTGTCCGTTTGTAGTTTATCGGAACTAGAGGGGGGTGATGACTGCCAATGTCCATGATCTTCCAGCTGCAGAGCACAGAGACATCAAAACGACGTACCACGCTCCTAAAACCACATTTCAAAAACACTTGGACCGATCCACCAAACGACACAAAGCGTACCACAACCAAAAGCCTCCCATGGCAAACCTCAAGTGGGGGACAAGGGCTTCCACTATGCATTTGTACCGCAAACACAATGAATCAATCTACAGGCAGGGAAAATCACTCTTAAATTCCTGCCAGGGTGGACATGTCCATACATTGTCAATGACAAACTTTGGCCATTTATGTACCAAATCCAGGACCCCATTTTCAAATGGGCCGATCACAATCAAACTAAAGTTTACAACACCTCCATGGGATTTGTTGGGAACAACACTGTCACAGTAAGTCTATAAACAAGATTAAAATCAGGCTTGCAGCGGATAAATAACTCTTAGCCAGCTATTAGCCTCAGGTACACTCGGTCGCATATCTACAAACCAATCAGTTAACGGCATCAAAACTTCCAAAAAAAACGGGGTAAACTGAAACCAAATTATCTTCTGAAAAGCTAATCTCAAAAGACTCTGTAAAATCCCAATTAGTTTCAATCAACTTACTATTTTTAAATAGTTCAAACAAAACATCCAATACCATTAGCTTAAGCTAATAACATCAAAATCCCCACTAAAGGTAATAAAATACCTAAGGTTTAGAGTTCAATCTCGAAAAGAAATTGTTCCACTTCTGAGAATAATTTTCATCTGCCACTCAGGTGTCTAAAGATAAAAAAAAAACAAAAACAAAAAAAAAACAGGAAGGTTGAGACTAAAATCTCTCACGTCTATCTGTTTTGCTAGGATGATGATCCTCCTCTTTTTCAGTTTAGCCCTCTACCTAGCAATCACACTTACCATTCAGAACTGGGCAGAGCCAGGACAAGAAGTCAACAATCATTAGGTGGATTCTCGGTAACAGCTTCAGCATTAGGGCCTTTTGTTAGCCTTGGCACATCCACTGTTAACTCGGTCAACACCACTACACTGAAATGCCAGGTAGTTGAACCACAAACTGTTACCAAAACTTTGCAAGATACTATGTTGGTTTTGAATGCTTGCTCCAAAGCATCGATCAAACTCAACAAGGTCTTGAACTTTTTGCTCTTTGTGTTAAAGGTTGACTATGCCCATACACAGCTGGTGTCTATGTCATTCTCAGATGTAGCTAGAAACATTAGTTTCTCAATTAACACTTTAGTGATGAGCCTGATTTCACCTCACCTTGTCCCTTTCTCAGTGATAATTGTAATGATGGTCTGTGCGCCGATGTCATCTGCGCTCAGGCCATACACCTCCTCAGCCCGGCTTTTATTATGACAGCGTCTCAGCGGGCTTCCAGCTGTCAAGCTCCACGGGACGGCTGGAGGCCAATTACCTCTCATCAGCTGAGGCGCTGTTAACCACTATAAAAGGGAGCGGTCCTGATTGTTCAGGGCTGTGACCTCACACACGGTCCACACCACCTCTCGTTGTGGATCAGGCTGGAGTCCCTACATCCGGCTCCAGCCCTCCTCTCTTCCCTCATCGCATCCGTAAGTTTACTCCTTTTATTATTTGTGTTTTGCCCCACAAGGCTCTTTTCCTTTGTCATCATTAATAATCTCAGGCGATTTCAACCATGTTTCACTATCTCCCATTCTACCCACGTTTACCCAGTATGTCACATGCCACACTAGAGACAATAAAACACTGGACTTATTCTATGCAAACACTAAGGAGGCGTACACCTCATCACAACTCCCCCTACTCGGGAGATCGGATCACAACTTGGTTCATCTCCGGCCGGTGTACAAACCCCTAGTGCACAGACAACCTCCGGCCATGCGCACAATGATGTTATGGTCTGAGGAGGCAATGGACACTCTAAAGGGCTGTTTTGAAGCCACCGTCTGGAAGCAGCTCTGCGATCCACATGGTGAGGACATCGATGGCCTCACTCACACCTTCACGGGCTACCTCAGCTTCTGTGTGGACAAATCCGTTCCCACCAAGACCATATGGTGTTGCTCAAACAACAAACCCTGGATCAACCCTGAGATAAAAACACTTCTGAGAGAGAAGAAGAGGATCTTCAGGTCGGGGAACAGGGAGATGCTGAAGTCCGTACAGTGGGAGCTGAGGAGAAAGATCAGAGAAGGCAAGGACAGCTTCAGGAGGAAGATGGAGGACAAGCTGCAACAGAGCGACATCAGCGGGGTCTGGAGAAACCTCAAAACCATCTCTGGGCTCCAGAATACCTCCCCCCAGGCCACGGGGGGCAGGGAGTGGGCGAACAATCTGAATCTGTTTTTCAATACGTTTGAGCAACCGCCCTCCCCCCTGACTGCACAACAACCACTGCTGCCTCTAAAGACATCAAGTCCTGCTGCCCACTCCCCACTCCACCAACACCCCCCCCACTCCCAACACACAGCCCCCCATCCTGACCCTGACCAGGACCCAGGTGAGGACGGAGCTGAGGAAGATCAAGGCGAGGAAGGCGTCGGGACCGGACGGCATCAGCGCAAAGCTCCTCAAGTCCTGTGCAGACCAGCTGTGTGGGATTGTGACGTACATCTTCAACCTGAGCCTGAAGCTGGGGAGGGTACCACAGCTGTGGAAAACATCTTGTGTGGTACCTGTACCAAAAACTTCCCACCCCAAAGACCTGAACAGCTACAGACCGGTGGCCTTGACGTCCCACTTGAAGAAGACCCTGGAGAGACTGCTCCTTGCTCACCTCCGCCCCCTGGTGGAACCAGCGATGGATCCACTCCAGTTTGCCTACCAGCATGGCATTGGGGTGGAGGATGCGGTGATCTTCCTCCTTCACCGTGCTCTGTCCCACCTGGAGAAGCCCGGGAATGTGGTGAGGATCATGTTCTTTGACTTCTCCAGTGCTTCCAACACCATCCAACCGATGATCCTGAAGGACAAGCTGCTGCGCGCAGGGGTGGACCAGCACCTGTCATCATGGATCCTGGACTACCTCACGAACCGGCCTCAGTTTGTGAGAACCCGGGACTGTGTGTCCGACACCATCATCGGTAGCACGGGGGCCCCCCAGGGAACGGTGTTGGCTCCCTTCCTGTTCACTCTTTATACTGCGGACTTCTCACACAACACAACACACTGCCATCTACAGAAGTTCTCTGATAACTCTGCGATCGTTGGCCTCATCTCCAATGGAGATGAAGCTGAGTACAGAGGGCTTATCCAGGACTTCGTGGACTGGTGCCATCGGAACTACCTCCAGATCAACGCGAGGAAAACTAAGGAGCTGGTGGTGGACTGCCGCAGGCAAGGACAACCCCTCACAGCACCAGTAAATATACAGGGAACAGACATTGAGATGGTGACATCCTACAAGTACCTGGGTGTTCATCTGAACAATAAACTAGACTGGTCACACAATACTGACGCACTCTACAAGAAGGGACAGCGTAGGCTGTTCCTACTGAGGAGACTCAGGTCTTTTGGTGTACAAGGGGCGCTGCTGAAGACATTCTATGACACGGTGGTGGCATCAGCCATCACTTTTGGAGTGGTCTGCTGGAGCAGTGGCATTACTGCAGCCGATAGGAAGAGACTGAACAAACTGATCAAGAAAGCTAGCTCCGTCCTGGGGCAGCGCCTTGATCCGGTGGAGGAGATAGGAGAGAGAAGGACGGTGGCTAAACTGTCATCTCTGCTGGAGTCCGAATTCCACCCTATGCAGGACATACTGAATGCACTGAGGAGCTCATTTAGCAGCAGACTACATCATCCCAGGTGCACAACCGAGAGGTTTCGCAGGTCCTTCCTACCAACGGCTGTCAGACTGTACAACCTAAGCAGGGCTGCTCGCAGAGATAGCAAAAAGACGTAACAACCTAATAGTTTTTTGAATGCAAAAGATGCAATAGACTTACACAATGGTCCCCTCCGGCATACAACTAGGAAAATACCGGTCGCTATGGAGGGTGAGAATATGTATGGGCACATAATCATACAATGTAGGATAACCAAGTAGACGGTTGTGCTGTTTCATCCCATCTAGCAACAATGCTCTGCACTGTGTGTGTTTATACATTTACATATTTATTCCATCTAGCTACAATGCTCCGCACTGGGTGTGTTTATGTTTATATTTATATATCTATATATTCATTCCATCTAGCTACAATGTTCCGCACTGTGTGTTTATATATCTACATATTATTCCATCTAGCTACATTGCTCCGCACTGTGTGTGTTTATATATTTACATATTTATTCCACCTAGCTGCAATGCTCCGTACTGTGGGTGTTTATATATCTACATATTTATTCCATCTAGCTACAATGCTCCGCACTGTGTGTTTATATACTCATATATTTATCCCATCCAGCTACAATGCTCTCCACTGTGTGTCTGTGTGCATATATATATATTTATAGTAATATGTACATATGTATATTAGCTGCTCTTGCTTGCTTGCTTTTTTTTTTTTTTCTTGCCTTCTGATTGTTGCTCTGAGTGTTGCTATCCCTGTGCTGTTGCAATCCTGGAATTTCCCCGTTGTGGGACTAACAAAGGCTTATCTTATCTTATCTTATCTGTAAGTCAACCTTTTGTATTACTTGTGTTTTGCCCCACAAGGCTCTGTTCCTTTTCCCTTATTAATAAACGACGCAAACTCACCGGTCAGCCCTTGGCTCTTATTTATGGCTCGCAAGAGCCATACGTAACAGTAGGTCACAGCCAGTGAGTTGCCTGCTGCCGTGAGTTTGCTTAAATTGGACTTTGTTCTTCCCTATCTGGGTGTCAACTCTGGGAGAATGCCGTCTCCCGGGAGCTGCGTTCGGCGCCTGGGTAATGAGCTAGCGAGCATCCTGGAGTATGTTGATGGGACGCTCCTCGCCGCTACCTTTGACGACAACCCCAACGACATGCGCTGGCACCTAGACTACGCTGAGGTTCTCCTGGACAATCTTCCTCACTACGCCGACCACCCTGAAGTCAGTGCGAGGAGAAATGAAATCGCCGCACAGCATGAGATACTCCGTGGGCTGTAGGGAAATCCCCGTAGGAAGCCGAAGAGGAGGAATCGTCACCCCTCGCTTCGGGATCCCGCTCCTGCCTCGGTTCCAGCCCGGGAGTTCGCACCGAGCAGAGGTCTTTCCCCATCAAGCATGTCGTCACTTGGGATTCCCCCAGAGGAGCTGCAGCTGACAGCAATCAGGATCTGGGACTGAGTGGCTGCTGCTCGCTCCGCTGTGCATCCATCGTCAATTATGAAGCATGCGGTGGCGGCAGTTAGACTGGTGGAGAGGAATCCAGAGTTGCGTGAGTTCCCTGAGTTTGCCAACCTGCTCGCCTCTGTTTCTGCACAGGAACGGCGATTCCCGGATCTCACCTTCGCCTCGCCCCCTGCAAGAAACTGTCGTCACACCGGCTGTCAACCTAAGCGTGAATCCTGTCCGGATGCAGTTCCAGGTCGCCGCAAGGGCTCAATTCCTTGCACAGATGCCACTCCTGCGCCTCATCAGAGGGGAATCCTCGCAGCCTCTCACCCCGGGCCATTTTCTCCTGCTGTCCCATCAGCGCTCCGTGCCCGGCTCATCTCGGCTGACGCCCCCTCCTCCTCGTCGCCTGTCCCGGCTGCTGTGTGTCTCTGGAGTCCTGTCCTGGCGAGCCCCGTCCCGGAACCATCTCCAGCGGCTCCCCCTCGTCCTTCCAGGGGGCCCGCTGTCGCCGTCGGTGGGGAAAGGGAGGAGCAACGTTCGCCGCAGCAGGCACCATCCAGCCTCCAGGAGACAGGCAAGTCCAAACTCATCCATATACTTATTATTGTGATTTGCCTTGTCAGACCCCTGGGGGTGGAGTTCGGGGTTCGCAGCCCCCCCGAGCTCCCACCACCTGCTGTGGCTTTACTTGTTAATCCCACATCCTCTGTGTCTCCCTCTGCTGAGCGGTCCTCGACGCTAGGCCAACGTCACCGGATGAGGAGGGGGCCTGTGGTTCTGGAGAGCCTGGTTCCGGTCCCACAGCCACATCGTGGGCGGAGGAGGAGGGCGGACTGCAGCGTGGAACCTGCGCCAACGAGGAAGCATCCCCGGGTCTCCACGGACGAGCGGTCCGGTCCAGCGGGTCGAGGGTCTCCTGCCACCATGCCCTGCGGGCCATCGGCGTGGGCATCAGTGTCGGAGGATCCTGAGGCTGCAGATACCATCATGCCAGCTGCGGAGCCCGACATAGCTGAGTGGGAGCCTGACGACGACCTCCTGCCGTCTGAGCCCGGATCTTCGCAGTCCTGGACGGCGTCAGAACCCAAGATCAGGCAAGTGCTCTGTTTTGTCTTTCTCCTTTCCATCTTAGAGCATTTTAGCCTGTCTCTTGGGGAGACGAGCTCGGTGCAGCCGCCCGCTGCGTCCGAGCTTATCTCGCTGGGTTCTGGCGCTGCCGGTGATCCTGATCCCGGTTCTTCTCTCTCTCCCGAGCCTTCTCCCAGGGTCGCCGGCGAGGAGCTGCTTGCGCCCGCTGTTCCAGAGGTTCCAGGTTTGGGGTTGGAGGTCGGTTGTGGTGTGGCGCCGACCCAGTCGGGGTCCGACGTGGGTGCAACCGAGACCCAATCGGGGTCCGCCGCGGGAGCAACCGTGACCCAATCGGGGTCCGACGAGGGTGCAGCACCAGCGGTATCCAAATTCGTTGAGGGAGCTGCAGATCCCCTGGCACCGGACATTGGACCGGCTCATCTTCTCCCCCATCTTCACCATCGTCCTGATCTTCACCATCATCATCCCCCCAAGCCTTCTCCACCAGGGGCCGTATGGACCTCTCACCCTCGGCCCGGCTCGCCCTCGCTATTCCCCTCTGCCGGGAAGCCATTGCCTTTCTCTCCCCTGCGGTCCTGGTGGCTGAGCGATGCGGATCGGCCACCAGAAGGACTGCCGCACCCATTCGGCTCTCTGGGCCGGCCACCCGACCTATTGGACTCTCTTTTCGGCGGCCTGGTCCGGCCGCCTGAAGCACTTTTTTCTGGCCTGGGATTCGGGTAAGCTGCCTGAATTCTTCTCATTACCCCTGTTGGCGGTTTGGACGCTGGGTGCGGGGAGACCCCCCGAACTGTTTAATTGTGCCTGTCATCCCTGTGTTTTCCCCCTCTGTTCCTTTGCAATTTTGTGGATATACGGGTATGTCATCATGATATCTTGTTATCTCATCGCTGTTAGCGTATGTTTGTGTTTCGTGCACCTCATCTCTGTTAATATGCCCTTGTGCTCTTTCTAGGCCCCCTCCTGGTGTTGCACTCCTTTTTCTTTAGGGTTTGGGCCATATATTGTCTGCATTTATGGAGTATTGTGTTTTGTTTTGTTTTTTCCTCCTGTACTCTGTAATTGCTTCGTTTGCTCCGTGCCAATGTTGTGTTTTTTTTCTCTCTCCCCTTTTTTCGATTCACGCCCACCTGGCCTGCGCCCCATCCGCCCACCCTAGGTGGGGGGCTTGGGTGTTACTAGCCGTTCAGAGCCCGGCCTTGCGGGGGAGTTCCTGTCATGGTCTTTGCGCCAATGGCATCCGTGCTCAGGCCATGCACCTCCTCAGCCCGGCTTTTATTATGACAGCGTCTCAGCAGGCTTCCAGCTGTCAAGCTCCACAGGACGGCTGGAGGCCAATTACCTCTCATCAGCTGAGGCACTGTCAACCACTATAAAAGGGAGCGGTCCTGATTACTCAGCGTGGCGACCTCGCATATGATCCACGCTCATCTCTCGGTGTGGATTAGGCTGGAACCCCTACGTCCGGCTCCAGTCCTCCTCTCATCCCTCATCATTTGTAAGTGTACCTTTTATATTGTTTGTGTTTTGCCCCACAAGGCTCTTTCCTTTGTTCCTTCCTTTACCACCAATAAACGACACAAACTCACCGGCTAGCCCTTGGCTCTTATTTATGGCTCGCCAGAGCCATACGTAACAATAATATATTTACTCTTCATTACCATTCAAAGAACAATGATGATATTCCATGTTCGCTCAGTTTTTCAGAACAAAGGTCTCGAACACCCTATGACCCAGACATCTGTGGAACCATGGTTTAGTTCAGATAAACCAATCCAATTTGAACCTCCTTGAGATTCCATACTTTTTATTTTTGTACTTTTGCACCCAGAATTTTCTTTTTGTACTTTTGTACCCAGAATTTTTGAGTTTTTGCATGCATATACTGTATATTCTTTTTAGACAATTTTGCAATTTTTATATTTGTTCATAGTCAAACTAATTTT
The DNA here is from genome assembly GCA_020510985.1 of Pholidichthys leucotaenia. Lineage (NCBI taxonomy): Eukaryota > Metazoa > Chordata > Actinopteri > Cichliformes > Pholidichthyidae > Pholidichthys > Pholidichthys leucotaenia. The sequence goes on from CM035842.1 coordinate 293,677,978, forward strand.
GGAAGATTCCTAGAACTTTTGTTTTACTACTGCAAACCAAACCCAAAGATCTATAGACAGGAATAGCCACTGTTTACAAGCTAAGCGCTTATGGACATCAGAACTGTTAGCTCAGCAGTTGAGTCAGTGGTCTTCCATTGGAACAAGGTGCCAATTATGTGTACCAAAGACGACCGAAGCTCACCATTGATACAGAGGGGGGAGTATGTAACACCAACCGCTGGATTCCAATTTATAAAATTATTCATTGGTGAGGAAAAATTGTTTCACACAAAAGTCTGGTCATAAACAGCTCTTCTTCACTCAAGACTGGAGCTGTGAAACCCTATGCCATCGGCCATAACATGGATAAGTTAATCCCTACTCAAGACCTGGAGTCATTCTCCCTCACATCCATTTGCCAAGAGAATGCCAAAGTGATAGGTTTATGCCCTGATGTTCCACAGACTCGACCACTAAGATTCCTCTCATTAAAACTCAAAAGCCCAACATTGCCCTCTGATGGACAACACAGGAATATTTCTCTTGAGGACTGAATTTTTTCTCTCTTAAATAAAACTATTAATTATGAACAATGAAATAACTTATCCTTCTCCACAGACAACATCCGCTATGGAAGATATGGTGGGACCCTGTGATGGACAGTTATGGTTTGAAATACTTTTATTGATTTGATTTGATATGTTTCTTTATTTTCCAAGATTTCATTTTGCATGCCTACTATAAAAGAAATTATTACATTTACAATGTAGACAGATGGTTTGTTCTTTTATTAAATAGAATATCTTAGTCATTAAAGTTTTAAAGAATGTATGCTTTAAAAGGCAGCATATGTTTTAGGATGATCTCACTTCTCATATCAAATCCTCTCTTTTTCTGGGTGAGGCTACATTCCAAAATCTGTGAACTGACCAATCAGCTTCCAAGTCTTGATATCTCTCCCTTTTTAGTCAGTTTTACGACCTCTGCTGAAACAAAGAAACTCAGTGCAATTGGTCAAAAGTTTACGCTAATGGGCAGATGCAACCCTGCTCTTTGAATATAATTGGTTAAGCTCACACAATCACAAGATTGGTACCGGAAGGCCTGCTACCGCCAGGGGGCACAATCTGACTGCTGTGCTGAAGGTCTGTTGTCCAAATTAAACTTAGTTCTTCAGAATATTCCTGGTATAAGTTGTATAAACAAACATCTTCAAACTCCTTTCAGAATTTCAAATGCATTTATCTTTTCATTAATCTCTGTTCCTTTTCAGAGTAACACAAATTTTCCTTTTTATAAAATAGTTTAATCCTCATTTTCCTCATAGATTTGCCTCCATTTTTCTTAATCAATGGTATTTTATGGTTTCTCATTTTCCATTACAGTACCAATTTAAGCTATGGTTTTCTTTGGTTCCACAAATATTTGATAATACACTTCATGCTCAGTCATCCATCAAGTCTAATGTGCTCCTGATACATGTTGAATTCACTGTCTTAAAGTCATCTGAATATGTTCTTCTATCCTGAAATTTATTATTAAACTATTAAAAAGACATGGGAGGTATTGTTTGATTTCATATCCATCTTCTTGGTTAAAAGCAAACAAGAACTCACAGGTTTTTGAGACCGATTCATTATTGGTACATCCATCCAGCTTCTTCCGCTTAATCCTTTTTTTTCGACAACCATCAATGGTTGTCTGTCTCTCTGTGTTGGCCCTGCGATGGACTGGTGATCTGTCCAAGGTGTACCCTGCCTCTTGCCCAAAGATGCTGGGATAGGCTCCAGCCCCCCCACCCCCCCACCCCCAGTGACCCCAAAAAAAAGGATTAAGCGGAAGAAGATGGATGGATGTACCAATAATGAATCAGTACAAATACAGAATTATTTATAAAATTGTCCATTCTTTTGGACTGGTGCCCCATAAGCTTATGTGTGTTTGTAATGAAAAGAAATCTTCATTCCTACTCGCATGCATATTGACATTAATACTTGTACCAACGATAAACTACACATATAAAACCCTACACCTCCCAACACTGCAAATTCAACAAATGACCATTTTCAGTTCTTTACAACAAATGAAATGTTTTGAAACCCTGTTGTGCATAATAATTTAGAACAGTGCATTTTGAGTTTTCTTTTATTTTTCCCAAAAAATAGTTATCATCGGGAGGTTTGTTCAATAAAGTTTGAACTATGCTTTAACGGTTGATGACTTCATTTGTATCAACTATTTAGGAAAATCAGAGACAAATATTATTTGCATAATAATTTGGAACGTGGTTTATAAATACAGATCCTTTCCCCTTATCCCTGTAGAGGGTGCCCATTTGCCACAAATGAGCACTGACCACAAATAAAAACAATTTTTTTTTTCCTCATTCTCATGATGCCCCCGAGAGAATGTCACCCTGGGCAACTGCCCATGTGGCCCATATCAAAAACACCAATGATTCTGCATTTGATATAGAAATCATACCCGTCAAGTGATAACGGTTTTGCCGTATTTTAATACGGGCAAAATGCAATTTTAGCAAATACGGGCGTATTGCCATTTCTGTACGGCAAAAAGAAAAATATACAGTGAAAAAAAAAATTATTGAGAGAACCTAAAATCAACTGAACAGTAATTCGATGCCTGGCGAAATTGAGTGCACCTAAGCAGTCTTTTTGTGATTTTCAAAATGGCTTCATGCAGCACGCCGCCGGCGAAGAAAACAAAGCTTGAAGAAAAGGGAAATCGAGGGACTGGACGTCACCGAAATGAATGGGAGAGTCCAAGCTTCCAGAAGGGAAAATACGCTCATCTGCATCAGATCGTACCTGACAGCCAGACCCACACTGCAGGTCGGTGCCTTTTTAGTCCTTCATGCTTCCTAGACACACTGGATATAAAGTATCAAACTTCAGCTTTCAGTAGATCAAACCCAATGAAGGTGATGATTTACAGTAGATGAGAATAGGGAAACACCATCTTTGACTGACAGCCTGTTCAGATTCAGCAGGGCATATGCTGCTCCATGATAGCTATGGCACTAAAAAAACAGGCTTTTCAATTTTATATAATTTAGCTAAAATATAGAAATGTTACACATTTATGAGGGTTGTTCATAAGAGATTTCCCCTGAGTCATCTTCCATGGACTGAGAAGACTCAGCCTTGGCACATTTATTAGTCTTTCTCTGCATAGTTACCACCAAGGGTTACACATTTCTCCTATCGCTTTATGCAGCTGCGGAGACCTCACCTGTAGAAGTCTGCAGGCTGTGCCAGAAGCCACAACTTGACCATGGAAATCAGCATTTCATTGTCTTGGAAGGGCTTGCTCTTCAAAAATGACTTCATTGTTGGAAAAAGGTGGAAGTCAATGGTGTAAGGTAGGGAGGGGAAGTGGGGTGAGGAAGGATTAAATAGCTGCATGACTGTGCTTCCCTCTGGGCAATGTGTAAGTTGTGAACCCGGCATTATCTCGCAGGAAGTGGACACCTTTGGTCAGCATGATGATTGCTTTTTATGACCTTCTGCAATTTCTGCAGCAGTGAAGTGTAGTAAGTCCCGGTAATTGTGGTACCCTTTACCAGGCAATCCATCATCACTACTCCATGCTGGTCCCAAAAGACCGTGAGCATGACCTTGCCTGCCAAGGGTTGGACATGTGCCTTCTTCAGAGGTGGCGAGTCATAACGCTTCCATTGCTTCAACTGGGCTTTAGTTTCTGTACCATAGTGATGAACATATGTTTCATTCTATGTGATTAGTCTGTCAAAGAAGTCATGTTGGGTTTTTTTTTTTTTTTGGTACATGGCCAAAAGAGCCTGACAGTATGTGACTTGTTCCTGCTTCTCAAGTTCATCCTGCCTATCATCAACAACTTCAACACCATCTTTCAAGCAGACAAGAGCAAGATAGGCAGTCTCCTCCCTGAAATGGATCGTCTCTTGAGAAAACTATTGGTCAAATTTGTTCAAATGAAGTATGTAAAGGCGACCAATGACCTAAGAAGGCTGGATTTCCTGGACATTGACCTGCAGCACTCTGATGAGTTTATCGCCATTGGAGTGGAAACCAGAGAAGCCCTACAAACCCATGGACTTGACCCAGGCACAGAGCAGAAGTTCTTTGAAGCAGTAAGAGGCTTCTATGAAGCTGTAGTGAGAAAGATGCTCAACAAGTTCCCCTTTGACGACAAAATTCTGCCACACCTCTCTGTCCTCAACCCCTGGAAAATAGAGTCCCTGACCTATGGCCCCATTGTAGAGCTTGCTGCTGCATTTTGCCCCACTGTTGATACAGAAGAGCTGAAAGAAGAATGGGAGGACCTGCAACTGCTGCCAGAAAACACAGTGCCTCTACAAGACAAGGATGGCAAGCCTGTCTGTGTTGATGTCTACTGGGGTCAGGTGATGGTCTTGAAGACAGCCCTTGATGTGCCCCGCTTCCCCCAGCTCCTCAAAGTGTACTCAGCACTGCTTTGCCTTCCTCACAGCAATGCTGACAGTGAGAGGGCTTTCAGCATGGTCAGGAAAATTCACACCGACTTCAGAAAAAGTATGGTCCCAGAAACTCTGACTTCTTTCATGCAAGTGAAAATGAATTGTGACACTCCATGCTTCAAGGTCAAGCCTTCAAAAGAAATGCTAGAGTCAGCAAAGGCTGCTACTTGGAACTATAACAAGCAGCATCAGTGAACATTTTCTTGTTTCAAGTTCATCCAAGTGCATTAGTGTAACAAAGCTGACAATTAAAAACTCTTTAATTCCAAGTGTATATATCTAGCTGACAATTAAGAACTATATTCAGAATTATTCTTATTGTGTACTTTCAAATTAAGCAATCTACCTTGTGCTAATGTAAATTTGAAAAATATTGTTTTTTTATTTATTATTTATTTATTATTAATATTATCATTTATTTTTTAAATTTATTTATTTTTTATTTTTTAATTTATTTTTTTTTGTGCTACTTGGCTTATTATTTTCACATTACCAAAAAGTTATGGCTCAAGATTGTGTCCATTTAAGTGTACATTTGAATAAATATGTTTGAAATAGTTTATGTTGCAATTGTTGTTGTTTGTTTGTTTTTTGTTTTTTTTGCTTCAGTTTTCTTTCATCTGCAGATAAATGCAGTTTTTAAGTACTCAGTACAGGTGTGAAAGCCCCGCCCCAAAAAGGGAGGCATGAGGTATGCTTTGACAGGTATGTAGAAATCAATTTACCCAATGCTACAAAATGCCAACAAAACACACAGGAGATGTACAATACAAAGAAAAACCTGCAAGATCATTGGAGTTTTTGGTAAATGATGCACATATATAATCATAAAATCTTTTATTTTAGCATTTAGTCACACTTTTCATATTAATTTTACTTCATAACTGTAGTTGCTAGGATTGTGTCATTCACTGTAGCAGAAACAGTCTGACAAAGCTGATGGCCGGAATCATTCTTCTTGAGTGTTTCGTAAAAGATGTTCAGCCTACAAAAGCGAAACACAACATACAAAATCAGTTTCTGATTCTCAAGAAAGGCTGTTCCTTTAATTGTTTAATAAGTATTCTTAAAAATCTTTTTTGCTGTGCAAATACCAAAAAGTCAACAGGGTCGTCTGGTTTGATCCTACAGCACTCTAACATGGCCTCGGTCAGCGAGGGCGTCACGTACTTCATCAGGTAGTTTCTCAGAGGAAGAGATTGAGCCTCCAGAAGCACTTTTTCCTGTCGCTCCACCTCCGACAAATTCTTCTGCTAATTAACAAAGTGTGTTCACAAGATGTTTTACAACAGTTTGTGCTGACCTGAAAAATTGATTGGACAATAGGGATTCTAGGAGTGTGGATATTTTATGATGTCCATACTCAAACACTTAATAGGATGTACTGTATGTTGTTCTGCTTCACCTGTGTTCTTACAGTCTTTAATTTCAGTAACTGGCATTCCCTTTTTATAGTGTGAGAATTACAAATCTAACATAACTAAGCAATTTTACATGACAGGGAGTATGTTATCAATGAATACTTGATTTATTCTAAAATACGTTATTTTTCATTGTTCAGAATTTGACAGAATATCAACTGTGGCTATACCACTGCTGTACTAGCATGTTGTTTTTTTTTTAATAACCAAGGCACTTCAACACAAACATTTAATTTGAAAACAAAAAACAAAAAACAAAAACAAAACAGTGTGCATAATTAGAGAACAGTAACCATTGTGTCAGAAGAGAAGATTTAAACAATGTTTTTTTTAGGGTTATGGGATTCAAAAATTCATAGGAAGTGTAGAGGCCCTTGCTTTGAATGACTTCAGCACATCTGCGCCCATAGGACATCACTAGTTTCTCACACTGCTCTGGTTTGGGGGACAGGATTATATGAAGACTCTCAATGGGGCACTGGTTCAACACTGCAGCTGGAATTGTTCACCAGTTCACTGCTGGACAGGGCGAGGATCTGTCTCGGCACACAGTGTCTCTACATTTAAGACAATTTGGACTCAAAGCTCACTCTGCAGTGACCAAAACTCTCATCAGCAGAAAGAATAAAAAGGCTAGACTTGCCTTTGCTGAGGAACATGTTGTGTGGACAGAGGAGAACTGGTCCAGTGTGCACTTCAGTGATAAAAGTAAGTTCAATTTATTTGGATTTGATAGGAAACAATATGTTCAGATTCAAACTGTGGAAAGGCAAATGCTACAAAGAGCAATACTTGTTTATTATTTTTTTAACTTTAATTCTTGTCTTATAAACATCATTGACTGTGTGTTGTTTTAAATCTGTGACTGAATGTGAACACAGCATCATGTAGGGTTGTCCTCCAAGACAAATGTCCCATGAGGGGCAATAAAGTTTATTCTGATTCTGACTGAACCCTAAATTTGAAGGAGAAAGGTGTCATCATTTGGAGGATGGTTTCTGCAGCAGGAGCTGGCCTCTTGTACAGCTACATGTCATGTTCGGGGTTGAAAACAATCTGTGGCCGTAGGTCTTTGATTATTACCTTCGCCAAGGAGGTTATGTTTTTACTGGGGTTTGTTTGTCTGTTTGTCTGTTTGTTTGTCTGTCTGTCTGTTACCAACATAACTCCAAAAGTTATGAACTGATTTTGACGAAATTTTCAGGAAAAGTCCGAAATGGGACAAGGAAGAAATCATTAGATTTTGGGAGTGATTCGGGTTACCGTCTGGATCCAGGAATTTTTTAAAGGACTCTTTATTATTGCGAGATAGGGCCATTTTGACCATATGTGTATATAACTCCACAATAAATGGTCAGGACGCTTGCCAAAAAAAATACAGGATAAGATCTCAATAGGTTCTAGGAAATATCAAAGACTGATCCGGATCCTGCAAAAAATCCGGATACTGTGATCCAGAACAGGAAATAATAGGGGATCTTTGGAATTTTCATCACTGTAAGGTAACAAATTAAGATATAAACATAAAACAAACACCAAAATATAGCCAAGACACGGAGGAATCAGTAGTGTGCCAATGGATTTGTTGTATCTTCAAAAGCTTTGGAGCTATAGCCAGAAGAAAACCGCCATTACCGAAAAAGTGATTTTTGTCAATAACTACTGAACTAATAAAGATATCAATGTGAGTCCAATTGCTAAAGGTATGTTTTCATGGTCAAGGAATCTGAAAATATAGATAAAATAAATGTAGGGCTATTATATTTGGGAAAAATCCCAATATTAGGGGGAACTGAGGTGAGGAACTGAGGAGGAGGTCTGCGCTCTCCGAGTGCTTTTCTAGTTGCTTATTAATTCCAGCTGGCAGATTAATTGAGCGTTGCTCTCTGCCAGTCCTACGGCCACGCCTCCTCCTCTTGCCAGACATTCACTGGCTGTATTTTATCACCACATGCACACACATGCACACTTACACACGCACGCACACATGCACTCTCACACATGCACACACACACATAGTCCAATCAGTCACGCACCTGTTTGCCACACTGCTGTGACCACTTGCCTTCATTAGTGATTTGGGTACTTATGGGAGGCGGTGTGATCAGTCAGTGTGGCAGCTTAAGTCAACACTGGACATCCAGGCTCGCTTGCGGTTGTCTCCTTTCCCTTTGGATTTTATAGTGTTGTTTTTCCAGAGCGTTTCCGCTCCGACATTCATGTGAGTCTTTATCTCGATTAATTATTGCCCTTCCTCTCCACTCCTGTTCTGTTTGGAGCACATGGGGCATCTCCTCCCTGCCAACGAAGTTTGTAGCCGGTTGTCTCATCGTCTACCTGTGACTGCTATTTTGACACTTTGTATATTTTTCTCTCTGTTAATAAACATATTACATTACTGCACTTTGGGCTTGTATCCATTCATATGTTCGCTGCACGATTACGCAGCGGACATGACACTACAGTGGATATAAAAAGTCTACACACCCCAGTTCAAATGCCAGGTTTTTGTGATGTAAAAAAATGAGACCAAGATTAATTATTTCAAAACTTTTTCTACCATTAATGTGACCTATAACCTGTACAACCCAACTGAAAAACAAACTGGAATCTTTTAAGAGGAAAAATAAAAAAAATTACAATAACCTGTTTGCATAAATATGCAGGCCCTGTTATAACTGGGGATGTGGCTGTGTTCAGAAGTAACCAATCACATTCAAACTCATGTTAAATGGGAGTCAGCATACACCTGCCACCATTTAAAGTGCCTCTGATTAACCCCAAATAAAGTTCAGCTGTTCTAGTAGCCTTTTCCTGACACTTTTGTAGTTAAAACTTATAGCACAAGCCATGGTCCGCAGAGAGCTTCCAAAGCATCAGAGGGATCTCCTTGTTCAAAGGTATCAGTCAGGGGAAGGGTACAAAAGAATTTCCAAGGCATTAAATATACCATGGAACACAGTGAAGACAGTCATCATCAAGTGTAGAAAATATGGCACAACAGTGACATTATCAAGAACTGGACATCCCTCCAAAACTGATGAAAAGACGAGAAGAAAACTGGTCAGGGAGGCTGCCAAGAAGCCGACCACAACATTGAAGGAGCTGGAGGAATTTCTGGCAAGTACTGGCTGTTTAGTACAGGTGACAACAATCTCTTGTCTAGGGTGGCAAGATGGAAGCCTTATCTTACAAAGAAAAAAAAATCAAGCCTTGCTACATTTTGCAAAAATACATTTGAAATCTCCCAAACGCATGTGGGAAAATGTGTTTTGGTGCGATGAAACCAAGGTTGAATTTTTTGGCCATAATTCCAAAAGGTATATTTGGCACAAACACAACACTGCTCATCGCCAAAAGAACTTCATACCTACAGTGAAGCATGGTGGTGGTACCATTGTGCTTTGGGGCTGTTTTTCTTCAGCTGGAACTGGGGGCCTAGTCAAGGTGGAGGGAATTATGAACAGTTCCAAATACCAGTCAGTGTTGGTACAAAACCTTCAGGCTTCTGCTAGAAAGCTGAAGATGAAGAGGAATTTCATCTTTCAGCACGACAATGACCCAAAGCACACATTCAAATCAACAAAAGAATGGCTTCATCAGAAGAAGATTAAGATTTCTGAATGGCCCAGCCAGAGGCCAGACCTGAATCTGATCAAACATCTGTGGGGTGATCTGAAGAGGGCTGTGCACAAGAGATGCCCTCGCAATCTGACAGATTTGGAGCGTTTCTGCAAATAAGAGTGGGCAAAGATTGCCAAATCAAGATGTGCCATGCTGATAGACTCCAACGACTGTAAAACGACTGTAGTAAAATGCAGTAAAGCCGTAATAAAAGCCAAAGGTGCTGCAACAAAGTATTAGTTTAAGGGTGTGCATATTTATGCAAACAGGTTATTGTAAGTTTTTTATTTTTCGCCTTAAACAATTTCAGTTTGCTTTTCAATTGGGTTGTACAGGATATAGGTCACATTAATGGTGGAAAAAGTTTTGAAGTGATTTATCTTGGTCTCATTTTTTTACATCCCAAAAACCTGGCATTTGAACAGGGGTGTGTAGACTTTTTATATCCACTGTACTTAGCAGGGTGAATACAAATATATATGTGAGCCTCCTTCGGCAACATGCAATTCCTTCACTGCAACTGTTTCCCAATCAGCCGGCAATTTTCATAAAAGACAATGTCCCCTGTCACACTGCAGAATGAGTTAAAAAAAGTTCCTTGAATCTATGTTGAAACAATGAAGTGGCCAACCCAGAGTTCCAGATCTAAACCCCATAGAGAATCTCTGGCAAATCCTTCGTAACAAAGTCATGGCTAAGAAACCCACTATAGTTACAGAACTGTGGAAGAGACTGCAAGAAGAATGGACCAAGATCAATCCGGAGCAGTGTGAGAAACTAGTGATGTCCTGTGGGTGCAGATGTGCTGAAGTCATTCAAAGCAAGGGCCTTTACATGTCATGGTGGCCTCTGGGCCGTCATTGGCATCATTATCTCCAGCTGCGCACAGATCCACAGGTGTTAATCAGCAGCTGTTAAAAGCCAGCGTTGCTGACAGCTCAGTACGGAGTTGTCTGTCCTCGTCAGAGAAAGAACCAGAACTCCGCTCTCTGGCCTCGTCAAGGTATTCTCTTGTCTCGTCAGAAACTGTCTCGTCAAGAACTGTCTTGTCTAACTCTGACTCGTCAAAGTCTGCCTCGTCAAGAATTGTCTTGTCTAACACTGACTCGTCAGAGTCTACCTCGTCAAGAACTGTCTTGTCAAAAACTGTCTCGTCAGAGTCTGTCTCGTCAGAAGCTGTCTCGTCAGGATCTGTCTTGTCAGGAACCTCTCTGGCCTCGTCAAGAACCTCTCTTGCCTCGCCTAGGACTTCTGTTCAAAGTCAAGCACGTAGGAGAGCTGTTTGTTACTCTACACCTAACCTCTACCCCTGTGCACAGGTGGACCCCCCTGGCGGCGGACCTGCGTCCCCAGCTGATGGGGTAACGCCAACACGCACACGTAGCGGTTCGCTACCGCCACGACTACCGGTACGTCTTGCTCCACAAATTCCTGAATTGTTACTGTATCAGTTACAGGAGTACTTGCCACCGTTACCGGTGGAGTTTGTGTCATCGTCATCTGTCATGTCATCGTCTCCACGTTCTGTGGAATCACTCACCTCGTCATCATCTGGATTGTCATGGTCACCACGCTCAGTGGAGTCACTCGTCTTGTCATCAGCTGGATTATCATCGTCACCACATTCTGTGGAATCACTGGTCTTGTCATCAGCTGGTTTGTCATCGTCCCGGTCTGTGGTGTCACAGCCGGAGTCTCTGGAAGACCTGTCCTCGCCACAGTCACAGGTGGAAGCCTCAGCACGTTCACGGACGCCTTCACCTCCACGTTGCACGGCCGCTGGTTCTCAGCAGGAAGTAACCTGTGCTTCTCCCAAGTAAGCCTCACTACTGATAGCTTGTCATTAGCGTGGGACAAAAGTAATTGTCTGTGCTCATATGTTCCAGGGTTGCCGGGTCTCTGTCCAGAGTGCTCAGTTCCAGTGACCAGGATACTATCCACGCTCTCACATTTGCACTACACACTCTTTCACTATAATAAAGATTATTGTTCACTAATTTACCCGTGTCAGTGTCTGTCTCCTGGGTCCCGAAACATGTCACTACACTTCCTAATAATTTTTGAATCATATAGCCCTGAAGAAACATTGTTTAAATCTTCTCTTCACTGTTCTCTAATTCTGCTCAGGTTTTTTTTTTTCCCAAAATAAATGTTTGTGTTGAAGTGCCTTTTTTATTAAAAAAAAAAACAAAAACAGCAGTGGTATAGCCACAGCTGACATTCTGTCAAATTCTGAACAATAAAGAATAACAATATTTTGGAATAAATTGAGTATTAATACATTGTTCTCTAATTTTGATCTTCACGAATTGTGGTGATGTCTTCAGCTTTCGCTTTGTGTCTGGCATACAATCGAATCACTGCAGTGATATACTCACGATCCTAAAACCTCAAGTGTAATATTGCTTTTATTCAACAGCTCCACAAGCAGTTAATTAAATTACAGCAATACAGGACAAAATACTGTGATTTTTGTTTGTTTAACCAGTTATTTTGCTCTGCCGCGAAAAATAGACCCTTCTCAATGGACCTAGTTATTTGTTGCATAGCACCTCAATGAGCATAATAAAGAAAAGATTAGACATCATGCCATTTCGCACACCATCCATCCATCCATCCATCCATCCTCTACTGCTTTTCCAGAGGTCCAGGTCATGGAGGCAGATCAAGCAGAGAAGCCCAGACTTCCCGCTCCCCAGCCACCTGCTCCAGCTCTTCAGAGAGAATACCAAGATGTTCCCAGGCCAACTGCCCTGGGGTCTCAAGTGGGAGGCATCCAGGAAGCATCCTGATCAGATGCCCAAACCACCTCAGCTGGCTCCTTTCAGTGTGGAAGAGCAGCAGTTCTACTCTGAGCCTGTTCTGGATGACTGAGCTCTTCACCCTATCTCTGAGGGTGAGTCCAACAATCCTACAGCGAAAGCTCATTCAGACATACTTCTGATCCATAGGTCTGAAAAGTTCCAATTTTGTTTCATTGCTCTAGAGAACAGAAGCCCAAAACCCCTTTGGCTCATTTCTTTAGGTATGAGCAAATTAGAGCCAACTTTTTGGTCCTATGAATCAGCAGTATGTCTGGAGGATGAAGAATGATGCATACACTAAAAAAACCCACCATGCCTAAAATGCAGCATGGTGGTGGCTCAGTGATGCTCTGGGGCTGCTTCACTTCCTATGGCACTGGAGACCTGCAGCATGTGGTAGGTAAGATGGATTCAATCAAGTACTGTATCAGGAAATCCTGGGAGAAAATGTCATGCCATCTGTGAGGAAGTTGAAGCTTGGGTGTCATTGGCCCTTCCATCAGGACAATAATCATCAAAATCAAGCATACATCAAAGTCCAGCAATGTTTGGTTTCAGAAGAAGTCCTTGAAGATACTAGAGTGGCCTTCATAGTCACCTGACTTGAACCTCATTGAAAATCTCGGGTGGGATTTGAAAAAAGTGGTTGGATGGTAAATGGTGTTCACTTACATAGAGCTTTTTACTTACCTCTAGATGACCAAAGTGCTTTACAGATCCTGCTATCCACCCATTCACACACTGATGGGGGCAGAGCTGCCATGCACAGACACTGGCCTGAACCACAAGGAGCAACTGGGGGTTCAGTGTCTTGCTCAAGGACATTTTGAAATGCAGACTGCAGAGAGAATGGGAATCAAAGCACTGACCTTCCGATTAGTAGTCCGTTACACTACACCTGGACCACAGCCACCCCCACAAACCCAATAATATTGGTGAACTACAGGTCTTATCCCATGAAGAATGGACTATGATTCCTCAGGAATGCTGCCAGAAGCTGGTGTTTGGGTATGCAACACATTTATAGCAGGTCATAACAGCAAAAAGATGCTCGACTAAGCACTAAAGATGCTTGTCATGAAGCTGCAGTAGTCATTGAAACTGGCCTTTTGTGCTTAATTGGGAGAAGCCACTTGTAATATTAGTTGTGTTGAGCTATTTAAATTGCTGCTGTTTGATTTGTTTATTGCAAACAGCTGCGAGTTGTACATTTTGCTAATAAACCTAATTTACAGTAGGGATTGAATAATTTTGGCTGTATAGTAAGAAGCCATTAATATTAGCTATAATTTAAAGATTATTAAAACATAGCTGAACAGGAGTGATACATAATCACTGAAACATCCAAGTGATTATCTGGAAATATAGTAATACAAAGACTCTCAATTGGAACTGCTCACCACTTCACTGCTGAACAGGTCAAGGATCTGTCTCGGCATGCAGTGCCTCACTGTTTAAGACAATTTGGACTCAAAGCTCACTCTGCAGTGACCAGACCTCTTATCAGCAGAAAGAATAAAAAGGCTAGACTTTCGTTTGCTGAGGAGCATGTTGTGTGGACAGGGGAGAACTGGTCCAGAGTACACTTCAGTGATGAGAGTAAGTTCAATTTATTTGGGTCTGATGGGAAAAAATATGTTTGGTGTCAAACTGGTGAAAGACTGAACCCAAAGTGTGTAAAGAAGTCAAAGTTAAATTTAGAGGAGGAAGTGTCATCGTTTGGGGGATGTTTTCTGCAGCAGGAGTTGGCCTCTTGTACAGTGACATGGCAGGGTGAATGCAAATGTGAACATATTTCGGCAACATGCAGTTCCTTCACTGCAGTTGCCCACCAATCAGCCCGCAATTTTCATGCATGACAATGTCCCCTGTCACACTGCACAACGGATTAAACAGTTCCTTGAATCTAACAATATTGAAACAATGAAATGGCCAGCCCAGAGTCCAGATCTAAACCTCATAGAGAATCTCTGGAAAATTCTTTGTGACAAAGTCATGGCTAAGAAACCCACTACAGTTACAGAACTGTGGAAGAGACCGCAAGAAGAATGGACCAAGATCAAACCAGAGCAGTGTGAGAAACTAGTGATGTGCTGTGGGTGCAGATGTGCTGAAGTTGTTCAAAGCAAGGGACTCTACACTTCCTAGGAATTTTTTAGTCCTATAGCCCTAAAAAAAAATAAAATTTATATCTTCACTTTGGACACAGTGGTTACTGTTCTCTAATTTTGCTCACTTTTGCCTAATTGTATAAACAGTGTTGCTGTGGGAACCCACTCAGTATGTCAGTATGTTTCCACTCAGATGGAAGGACAAGGGGAATCGTCATGGGGGGTTTGTGTGTTGATGCAGGGGGTTGGTGTGTTGATGCGAACAGTGACAAAGAGAATGGGAATTGCAAAGGCTTTCATGTTAATGCAGCTCCACAGAAGGCTGATCGAGTTGTATGATATAAAAGGAGAGGTGCCTGTGACCTGTGATTCTTCTGATGCTTGTGATTCTGGAGAATGTGAGAGAGAGAGAGATGAATAAAGCCTGTTCTACTCTGGACCTATCTGCCTGATTATTTCTCTCTCCACACTGGTGACCCTTGACGCACAATGGAACTCGAGGCAAACACCCCGGAGACGACCCGGACGGGAAGTGCCAGCAACGCGTGTGCGTTTTGGTCCAACTCCCAGACTTTCGGCTACACGACCTGAAGTCTTGGTTCCTCCACACCGAGCCCCAGTTCGCACTCCGGAGAATAACGGCAGATGACACCAGATCCTACTACATGGTTGCAGCACTGGACGCACGCACAACTCAGCAGGCGGCGAGCCTGTTCCAATGGCCCCCAGCCCACGACAAATACGAGGCTCTCAAAACCGCGCTGACCCGGCACTATACGCTCTCAAACTGCGAGAGAGCGGAAAGGCTCCTGATGCGCTCCGAGTTGGGAGACGTGCCGTTGATGGGCACAGATGATGGGCATTTCCTCTTTGCCCACCTTTTCCTCCGGAACCTCCTGATGGCGGCCAGGGTAGTCCTTGCCAATTTGCCGCTGCTGGCCACTAGCGCAAGAGGCAGATCAGGTTATCCTCACCACCAGAGCCCTCACAGTGAATGCAGCGGCATCAGAACCCAACAAGACGGCCAGCGGGGGCGAGGAGCCAACGACGGTGGCTGCAGTGGAGGCCAAGAAGCACTGGAGAGACACACTCTGCTTCTACCACCGCCGTTTTGGAGAGGACGCATGCTGATGCATGCCACCGTGCCAATTCAAGCGCTCGGGAAATGCCAAGGCAGGCAGTCAGTAGCAGCTGCGACCGCCGGTGAAGTGAGCAAGCTGCTGTATGTGACAGACTCACACTCGGGGAGACGGTTCCTCGTGGACTCCGGCTCCCAAAAGAGTCTCATCCTGCCATCCTACGCAGACCGGCTGGCGGGAACTAGCGGCCCCGAGCTGACGACCGCAAACAGCTCAGACATTAAGACTTTTGGTGAGAGGACACTGACTGTATCCTTGCACGGCCGTACATACCAATGGACATTCGTCATAACGGCATGCAACTTCCCCATTTTGGGTGCTGATTTTTTGTGTGCACATGGTCTACTAGTTGATGTGGCTAACAGACGCCTGATTAACGCAATGTCTATTGATTCTATCCCCTGTACAGCAAGAGGAACCGGGCCCACAATGCTAGCCAACGTCACAGCTCCAGGGGGTAAGTTCCACACACTACTCACCCAGTTCCCTGCACTCATGGTCCCGACTTTTTCGGCGACTGTCACTAAACACGGGGTGGAGCACTTCATTACCACCACGGGGCCGCCCGTTTTCGCACAACCTCAGCACCTGGACGCAGCTAAACTGGCCATAACGCGCGAGGAGTTTGCCAACTTGGAAAAGCTGGGCACCATCAGATGGTCAAACAGCCCATGGGCATCCCCACTACATATGGTTCCTAAAGCCAAGGGATTGTGGCGACCGTGCGGAGATTTCCGCAGATTAAACAACGCCACAGCGCATGACCGCTACCCGATCCCCCATATTCAGGATTTTTCTGTTCATCTCATCGGGGCACGCATTTTTTCCAAGATAGACCTGGTCCGCGGTTACCACCAGGTCCCGGTGCGCGCTGAGGACATACCTAAGACGGCAGAAATAACTCTGTTTGGTCTGTTTGAGATTTTACGCATGCCTTTTGGGTTAAAAGGCACAGCGCAGACATTCCAACGCATGATGGATGCGGTGTTGCACGATCTGTCGTTTGTGTTCGTCTACCTGGACGACAACGACATCCTGGTGGCCAGCATGTCCGAGGATGAACACGTAGCCCACCTCAGCACAGTTTTCCAGAGGTTTGAGGAGCACGGATTAATAATCAACCCGGCGAAGTGCCAGTTCGGAGTGACGGGAATTGATTTTTTGGGCCACAGCATCTCACCGGAGGACGCGATAACCTTACCGGACAAAGTGCGCGCAGTGGCAAATTTTACCCGACCTCAGACAGTCAGGGCACTGCAGGAGTTTTTGGGGATGGTTAACTTTTACAACCGTTTCCTCCCCTGCACAGCCCAGCTCATGCAACCGTTGTACGCCGCGCTTAAGAAACGGAAACCGGCGGACAGAGTCGACTGGACTCCTGAGCAAGAGCAGGCGTTTTCTGAGGTTAAAACAGCCCTGGCGAACGCCGCACTGCTGGCGCACCCGGACCCGGCGGCTCGGATAGCGCTCACTATGACACGTCGGATGTGGCCATAGGGGCCGTCATGGAGCAGCGCGTTGCAGGTTCTTGGCAGCCGCTTGCTTTTTTTAGCAGGTCTTTGCGCGACAGTGAACGTGAATACAGCACATTCAACAGGGAGTTACTGGCTTTCCACCTGGCCATACGCCACTTCCAGTTCTGGCTGGAAGAGCGCACCTTCACTGCGTTCGTGGACCACAAGCCACTAACGTACACTATGTCCAAGGTTTCGGAACCATGGTCGGGCCGACAGCAGAGACAGCTGGCCGCGATCTCGGAGTTTACGACCGGCATTCAGCATGTGGCTGGTAAACTGAATATGGTGGCGGACTGCCTCTCGCGCATTAGTGGCCCCAGTCTACGTGGGGATAGATTACACGGCCATGACTGCTGAGCAGATCGGTGATGCGAATATTTGCAACGCTCCAGTCTGGACCAACAGGGTTAAGGCTGGAGAGCAGAGTACTGCAAGATGCCCCCCCTCCAATCTGTGACATCTCCATGGGCCACCTGCGCCTGGTGGTCCCACGCGCTTGGTGCTGCCGCGTTTTTGAGTCAGTTCACTCCCTGGTGCACCCAGGAGTGTGCGTGTCAGTCAAAATGGTGGGAGCAAAGTTCGTCTGGCCGAGCCTACGCAAACAGGTGAAAGAGTGGGCTGCAGCCTGTGTAGCGTGCCAGCGAGCCAAAGTGCACAGGCACACAAAGGCCCCTTTGGAGCTGTTCCATATCCCGGGTAAGAGGTTCGACCACGTTCACGTGGACCTTGTGGGCCCCCTTCCGCCATCGCAGATGTTCATGCACCTCCTGACAGTGGTGGACCGCACCATGCACTGGCCCAAAGCAGTCCGGCTAGCTTCCACCTCGTCCGTAGACATTGCACGCACTTTTTTGATGACATGGGTGGCCCGTTTTGGCGCCCCTTCTGATATCACGTCCGATCGGGGCCCGCAATTTGTTTCTGACCTCTGGTCCACCATGGCTCAGAGCCTGGGCATCACACTTCATCGCACGACCACATACAACCCCCAGGCCAATGGGTTATGCAAGCCTTTCCATAGGTCGCTTAAAGCAGCGCTCAGGGCTTCTCTTACGAATGCAAATTGGGTGGACCGGTTGCCGTGGGTTCTATTAGGGTTGCGTTCAGCACCGAAGGAGGATTTGGCAGCCTCCCCAGCAGAGCTGTTTTTTTCCCAGCAGCTGCGGCTCCCAGGGGAATTTTTGCCGGACAGCCCCGCGCCGAACACCAATCTATCCCCACTTTCACTGCATAGCGCAGTGGTAGGGATGGTACCCGGTCCGGTCCACCACTGTTTTCCACGCGTTTTTGTGCCAAAGGCCTTGAAGGACGCTGTGTTTGTATTTGTCAGGCACGATGCCCACCGGACCCCCTTGCGCCCGTCCTACGATGGCCCGTTCAGCGTGCTGGAACCCAGGGAGAAACATTTTGTGTTAGACTTGGGGGGACGCAGGGAAACAGTCTGTACAGACAGGCTTAAGCCCGCTTTCGTTTTAGCAGACAAGCAGGTGGTGTTGGCCCCAGCTCCTCGGCGCGGACGTCCCCCACTGAGAACTTCCCAAGTAAGTGACTCGTCAGGTCAGTCACAATGGCATGCTAAAGATGTTTCCCCCCTCCCAATGTTCCCCCACAAACGGACGCACCCCCAAGAACCCCTCACCGGCACAGCAGCGCCTCAGAGCCTCAGACCCCTCGTTACAGCTGCTATGGACGTAGGCTGAAGCCCAAAGGACATGAGGGTTAAGGCTCAGTCTGAGTTTCTGGTGGGGGGGGGGGGGACCCACTCAGTATGTCAGTATGTTTCCACTCAGACGGAAGGACAAGGGGAATCGTCATGGGGGGTTTGTGTGTTGATGCGGGGATTGGTGTGCTGATGCGAACAGTGACAAAGAGAATGGGAATTTGAAAGGCTTTCATGTTAATGCAGCTCCACAGAAGGATGATCGAATTGTATGTTATAAAAGGAGAGGTGCTTGTGATCTGTGATTCTTGTGATGCTTGGAATTCTGGAGAGTGTGTGAGAGAGAGATGAATAAAGCCTGTTCGACTCTGGACCTATCTGCCTGATTATTTCTCTCTCCACAATGCTTAGATTTTTTTTTATTTTATCACTGTTTTCATCTTCCCTTAATGCTAGCCTAAGGATAGTGAACAAATGTTTAACATGTCTTCTCTGAACTTACCCACTTCTCGTACTGAGCTGCCATCTCAGCCAGTGCAGCCTCATTCCTGTGTTTCCTCTCAGCAGCCTCAGCAGCCAACATCTGCCTCCGTTCTTCTTCCTTCTTGCGGTTCTGCTGTTCCTGCTCTTCTGGACTCAGCCCATAATTCTTGGGGACCCCAACCGACTCTGTGATCTTTTTCATCACATCTTTGTACTCCGGATCGTCCGTGTTAACCTCTGGTAAAAAAAAACAAAAAAACAAGTCCAATCAACCTGAAGATCTTGTCATGAACGGCCCTCTCTGAGGGCAAACAGGACGCCAAACGCAGACTGGGAGTTTGCAAATTTATTAACTAAAAAGAAACACAAAATACCAAACGCACACCAATGAAAAACACAGCTCTTAGGCTGGAGCGATGAACGCCAGGAAAGACAAGAACGTGAGCAAAGACAGATAAATAATAACTTAACTGATAAGATGCCCAGGGATTTCCCAACTTGAGAGAATTACGTATACCGCTGCGCCAGGGAAGTGGCGCCAGCGGCTTAAATACGAACCCCTGGATTAACAACACCTGAGGGATCATGAGTGGCAATCATTGCTGGCAGCCGTGACAGCCCGCGGAACAGAATCTGACAGCTGGAAGTGACGCACGAGCTGTCACAGTGCCCGCAATGATCAAAACAATAAACCAAAAAAGGAAATACAGAAACAAATAATGAACTAACCAAAAACAGGAACCAAATACAGCAAACAAGGTGAACGGAAAAATAAACAAACAGAAAAAGACAAAACTAATCTGACAACCTGGCACGGCCCCCACCTGTGCACCGGATCATGACAGATCTGCCAGGTGTGTTCTTCTTAATTGTTTCACAAACTCCGTTGTCAGCACAAGAAAAATTGAAGGGTTTCCAAATATATACAAGTGTTTTGAAAGATACTGTATAGAGAAATCTCAAACAATACAAACACACAGAACACTCGTGCAATTTATTTTCAATTTTTTTCCACAATTAATTGACACTGTTTTCCTCTGGTTAAATGTGAATTTTCTTCTTACAAGTTTCTGATGTTTTAATAATAATTTGTGTTGTTTTCTTCATAAGTTTGCTTCTTTTTTTTCTTGTAAATTTGTCACATTTTATAGAATATTTTAAATCCAGAAAGGCTCTCGATACAGCTTTTGCTCCTGAATAGTTTTTCTCTTCAAACTTTACTTTTGTGACATGGATAATGACATATACTGTACATAAATTAAACTATTGCCCATGTAACAACATATGAATCAAAACTGACATGCATTAATACTTAAAGATGCACCACAGTGGATATGAATCCCCTTAAAAACAAATCTGCATTGTATAAAATAGTATCTTATGCACTTTTTTAATGCTAAAAAAATCTTTCATTAAAGTTACCTGTGCAAAATTTTGCCCTTTTCCTCCTCCTTCAAATACCAGGATCTAATTACGGCCACTCACATCTCACCCACGAGGACGCTGACACACAACTCTCTTCCAAGAAGTTTGCAAACTTACAACAGCTAGTGCTTATTCCTGATTGGTTATAAATTTGAACAGCCAGTGCTTATTCCTGATTGGTTCACCTGTTATAGTGACATCACAAAAACGTTCTGTCTAAACTTGCCTTTTTCCAAGGGGAGGAGCTTAACTGAACTTTCACAGCAGAAAAACACAGACATGACACATAACAGTGATTTCACCCTTGATATGGCTTGTAAATCATTAAAAACATGTTATAGACAAGCTAACAAGAAAAAAAAGTTGATTTTCACTAGTGTTTCACTTTAAATTTACAAAAATTAACCAAAAGGTTTTGAAGTGAGGCACAATGGAAAGAAAGTCCTACATTTATAAGAAAAAAAAGAAGTGCATTAATTAGAACAATATCAATCATTTAAACTCACAAATCTATGAGAAAAAAGTTGGAAAGTTGTCCATAAAAAATTTTTAAATCTGCAAAAAAATAAAGTCACAGTTGGCAAAAGTAAAATCATTACTTCTCAAGAAACATTTTCAGCAGCTACTTACAGTACTTACTCCTGAGTAATTAATACCATAAGGTAAAACTGGAGAGGACACTCCAGCTTCGCCTTTGGTGTAGACAAAACACGGGGAATGACAGTTACTGGTTATAAGCCACCACTCAATTGGCGTAGAGCGCGGCGCCAGGGGTTATTACCGACGGTGTGAGGGATCATCGGATCTCACTGGACAGCTACCGCCCGCCTCAAGCTGGGCAGCCCCCAGCCAATAAGGTGTTGTCCCGCCACAGCTTGCTTTCCTCATTGGGTGCATGGGGATGAGGAGAAGTCCGAACAGCAGGCTGAGAACCTTCGCACCAGGCAAGACAATAAAACAAAAGAGACCAACTCTAAAACTGGGAACTTGGAACGTCCGCGCTATGATGACAGGACTCGCTGCTAACCTCAAGGACATCAACGACACCAGGAAGACTGCCATCATCAATAATGAGCTGAAGAGACTGGGAGTGGATATCGCCACTCTCCAGGAAACACGGTTGGCTGATGCAGGCACACTGAGAGAGAAGGACTACACGTTCTACTGGCAGGGAAAGGGCAGTGACGAACACAGGGAACACGGAGTGGGCTTCGCAGTGAAGAACACCTTGCTGAAGATGGTGGAACCGAGCAGCACTGGCTCTGCATGACTCCTCACCCTCCGCCTGAACACCACTCAAGGCCCAGTCACCCTCGTCAGTGTGTATGCCCCAACACTGACAGCCACACCAGAGGCAAAAAACGAGTTCTACGAGAATCTCGCAACAACTGTCAGGATCATCCCCAACTCTGAACAACTCATTCTGCTTGGAGACTTCAATGCCAGAGTGGGTGCTGACCACGACTCCTGGCCCTCCTGTCTTGGACCTTTTGGCGTGGGCAGAATGAATGACAACGGACAGCGGCTGCTCGAGTTCTGCACATATCACGATCTGTGCATCACAAACTCGTTCTTCAAGACCAAGCCCCAACACAAGGTTTCCTGGCAACATCCGCGCTCAAAGCATTGGCACCAGCTGGACTTAATCCTGATCAGGCGCACCTCACTGAAGAACGTGCTAATCACCCGTTTGTTCTAGAGTGCAGATTGCGACACAGACCATTCATTGGTGTGTTGCAAGGTCAAGCTGCAGCTGAAGAAATTCCATCGTGCTAGACAACCTGGAAAAGCACGGATTGACACCAGCAAGATGGCTCAACCAGAACTTGTTGAGCAGTTTGCCTCCACCTTTGAGAAGGAACTTGGTGTACCACGAGAAGGAGAATCTGCAAAGCAGAAGTGGGAAGAGCTGCAAAACACCATCCACTGCACAGCCTTGGCTACCTTTGGGAGGAAGACCTCGAAGTCACAGGACTGGTTTGATGCCAAGTTGACCGAGATGACCCCCGTCATTGAAGCCAAGCGCTCAGCACTTGCTGAGTACAAGAAGTACCCAAACGAGAAGAATCTCCAGATTCTCAGGGCTGCGAGAAGCAAAGTTCAGCAGACTGCTCGGCGCTGTGCCAACGAGTACTGGACTCAGCTCAGCCAAGACATTCAAACCGCTGCCATAACAGGGAACATCCGTGGTATGTACGATGGCATCAAGAAAGCACTTGGTCCGGCTCAGAGCAAGACGGCCCCCCTCAAATCCTCCACTGGGGAGATGATCACAGAAAAGAACAAGCAGATGGTGAGATGGGTGGAACACTACTCCGACCTCTACTCCAGACAGAACACTGTGACACCGTCAGCCCTTGATGCCATCGACTGCCTGCCATCCATGGATGAACTTGACGCCGAGCCAACCATCGATGAACTCAGCAAGGCCATTGATAGCTTGGCTGCTGGCAAGGCACCCGGCAACGACGGCATACCCCCTGACCTGATCAAGGACTGCAAGACCGCCCTACTGCTGCCATTACATGACGTCCTCTGCCAGTGATGGAAGGAAGGTGCCGTACCACAGGACATGAGGGACGCCAAGATCATCACCCTCTACAAAAACAAAGGGGAGAGAAGCGACTGCAACAACTACAGGGGCATCTCCCTCCTCAGCATTGTTGGCAAAGTCTACGCACGAGTTGTTCTCGTTCGTCTACAGAAGCTTGCCGAACGTGTCTACCCCGAGTCTCAGTGTGGCTTCCGCGCTGAGCGATCGACGGTAGACATGATATTCTCCATCCGCCAACTCCAGGAGAAATGCAGAGAACAGAACATGCCCCTGTACGTCGCCTTCATCAACCTCACCAAAGCGTTCGATCTGGTCAGCAGAGAGGGCCTTTTCAAGATCCTGCCAAAGATAGGATGCCCACCAAAGTTGTAAAGCCTCATTGCATCGTTTCACACCAACATGCAGGGGATACTGCAGCACGATGGCAACGTCTCAGAGCCATTCAACATACGCAGCAGAGTGAAACAGGGCTGTGTACTTGCGCCAACCCTCTTTGGGATTTTCTTTGCTATGCTCCTGAGGCATGCCTTCAGCACAGCAACAGAGGGAATCTACCTGCACACAAGATCTGACGGCAGGCTTTTCAACCTCGCCCGCCTGAAAGCCAGAACCAAAGTACGCGAAGCTCTAATCAGAGACATGCTGTTCGCAGACGATGCTGCAGTCATAACCCATACACAGCAGGAGCTTCAGACCCTTATGGACCGCTTCTCCCAGGCATGCAAGGACTTCGGGCTTACCATCAGCCTGAAGAAGACTAACGTCTTGGCGCAAGGCACGGAAGCACCACCAACCATCACCATCGACGACTACAAGCTGGAGGTCATGAATCAGTTCACGTACCTGGGGTCCACGATCAGCAACAACCTCTCCCTTGATACAGAGATCAACAAGAGGATTGGAAAATCAGCCTTCACACTCGCTCGCCTCACCACACGAGTGTGGGAGAATCCCAAACTCTCTGTCAAGACGAAGATGGCAGTGTACAATGCCTGCGCCATCAGCACACTGCTCTATGGGAGTGAGACGTGGACAACATACGCCCGGCAGGAAAAGAGACTGAACTCCTTCCACTTGCGCTGCATTCGCCACATCCTGGACATATCCTGGCAGGACAAAGTGCCCAACACAGAAGTTCTGTCCCACGCCGGCCTTCCCTCCATGTTCACTCTACTCAGGCAGTGCAGGCTCCACTGGCTAGGCCACGTTCACCGTATGGAGGATGGCAGAATCCCCAAAGACGTCCTCTACGGAGAACTGGCAACTGGCAGGAGAGACGTTGGCCGTCCACAGCTGGGCTTTAGAGACGTCTGCAAGAGAGACATGAAGGCCCTGGAGATCAACACAGAGCGCTGGGAGGACCTTGCAACGGACCGCTCCAAATGGAGAGGCACCCTGACCAGACAGCTCAAGGCGGGTGAAGAGAGACTGACTGCTGCAGCAGATGAAAAAAGGACCCGCAGGAAGAACCGCCACAGATCCAGCAGCACGGAGATCACCCACAAGTACGACCTGTGTGACAGGGACTGCCATTCGCGCATCGGCCTGTTCAGCCACAGGCGGTGCTGTTCCAGCAGAGTAGACATTTAGGATTCTCTTCCATGGTCATCATAGACCGACGGAGGCCGCCGAAGGTAAAACTACTTTTACTTGAGTATAATTTCTGAATACTCTGCCAACAGGTGGTATCAGAGTGGCTACTTTTGTCACGCCGCGCCACTCATCAGCGGCGCCAGCTGCACGCACACCTGCACATCATCAGCGGCGAGGGATTTAAGCCGCCTCGCCCTGGGCTTCGGCCTGAAGCCGTCAGACTTCACTCATCAGGATTGCTGTGAGTTCCCTCTCATACTTCAGCAAGCATTGCGGTAAGAAGCCCTTACCTTCTCTTCTCCAAGTCTGCTCCCCTGTGCACAGGTGGATTTCCCGGCGGCGGACCATTCCTCTCCGTCGCCTGTCCCTCGCTGCTGCATCGGGCTCTCCAGGTTGCTGTCTACCGGACCTCGTTCCTTGCTGTGCCAGCCACCTGTCCATTCCCAAGTAAGCTCCTCTCCAACTTGTACATCTCCTGTGTTGGTGTGTGCCCGTCACCCTTCTCCCTGTGCTTTTCCCATAGGGTTGTCCGGCTGTACGGTCTCCTGCCTCTGTGCCCGAAGCAGACGCCATCACCAACACATTTACATCCCGCAGACACACATTCATACACCCTTGTTGTTAATAAAGCTATTTGAGCTACTCTGAGCCTGCGTGTGTGTCTCCTGAGCCGTGCATTATGTCAACTTTAGTATTTTATATATTTTGTAACGTCCTGGCCTCAATGCAAATTTATGGTGCTGCACAAACATGGCTTTTTGGACAGTACCAATGTGCTCTGCGTGAATCTCAAGCTGATCGAAGTAGTCCAGCAGTGTTTCCTCAGCATTGCTGCGTTCTCTGTATCTCCTCAGGCGAAGCTCAAACTCATCCTGGGTGTAGCGCATTTTCTCCACCACACTTTCAGAAAGTCCTTGTACTCTCTTTGTTAGGAACTCATCAGATGCATTTAAGGCAAAAATGTACTCTGTAAATCATAACAAACAGAAATTTGTAGTGGTAAATTTAGCATAAAATATGCTTTTTAATGGTTAATTGTGACAGAAAAATGGCAACAACCTGGAGTGATATTAATCTTGTATGCGGGTGATTTGGACTCCAAATCCAAACCTTGACTCTCCATGTCCTCCTCTAAGCAAGAAAAACACGCCAAACACTAACAACACTGAGACTATAACAGGTATTATACAACAAGTAAATGAATAGATCACACTCACCTGAGAAAATCATCTTTGCTTCCTCAAAAGTCTTAGGGAAGTCATCGAGAACAAAGCCCTGGTTATTACACGGCTTAGAGCTCAGTTTTTCTTGCAAAATGTCAAAAACTAGATGGTCGGGGAGGTGACCTGATGGCGCAAAACAAAAGTCTGAGCAGTTAGAAAGAAAATAAAACATCGCAAATCTACCACAAATACATCAAATCTAACAGTTCAGATAAAATAATACCTCCCAATTGAGCCCAATACAAAAAATATTAATAATAATAATAATAATAATAATAATATGAACAATCAATCTTCTCCACCATTAAAAAAAAACAGCAAAAGCATGGATTTAAATACAACCAATCCCTTTATTTTATTTTAGCATCACACTAGGCTGGACAATTAACTGGAAAATAACCAATACCATGATTCAGACCCTCAAACTGCTACAAGATGATATTTAATGTATTTATCAGTCTCTTCATGCAAAGTGCAGCAACAGCCAGCAGCAGCTCGCCTCGCTTTTCCTTCAGATTTATCCTGCTAAAAACAAATGTAAATGCTGGACTAACAGAAGATCGGTTGAAGCATATATCTCCCTAAATAAATAAAAATCATAACAAGTGAAATGTCCAGCCCTACATCACATTGAGCCGATTTTCGTCTTCATTCACTAATAATATAAAAATCAAACTGATGTCGCATTATCTAGGCCATTACAGTCTATAGTTTCAGATAACGTCCAAGTAAAGATGTGTAAAAGACCTTTTAACTACCTAAAAACATAATTCCTGTGCTTGTAGTCTAGCATAGTGACAGTTTCTTCTCATGGCCGGATTGTACTTTATGACCAACCTTCATTCATCTCAGTGCTTTTGTTAATATTCTCCAGTTGTTGCTGTGCAGCAGCCACTGAGGCTGCGCTGATATCTTCAGCATCAGCACCATCAACTACCTGCTTCTACAACATATAGAAAAAATAACAGCTGAAGATTAAATGTTTTTATATCAGTGCTGATGCATGTTTATAATCGCTCTTGTTTATAGAAACCACATAAGGGCAGTATATACTGTGTATGTAGCCACAAGACAAGAGTGGAAACACTTTATTTGGTAGGTTAAAAAAAAACATTTCTCTCTCCACTGACCAGTTGTGCAATCTTCTCTTCAATGATCTCTTTGATTTTGATGTGGTGTATTTGGTAATGACGGCACAGCTTCTCTGCAACTATGGTTTTCCCCACAGCTGGAGGTCCAACCAGGAAGATTCTAATAGGCTAAATGATAAATAATAATTAATAAATTATTCATTGTAGATGTCAGGCTCTTTAAATCATTTCTGTTACATGAAAAGTCATGTTTCTAATCCAAATCCAGTCCTAGAAGAAACCACTCAAGTACAAACAGTGAGAGGCCAGTTTGGTCCTTATCACATTCCCGTGCCTGTATTTGTTCTGACATACAGTATTCTAATGATCATTTAATTGAAGGACCCACAAGCAGCTGCCTGGTTTGTTTGTAATCTTCAACAATGCTGCCGATGTTTTCAATCATCCCGGCTTCACATGTCCAGTTTAGGTTAAAGGAGTCCTTTATGATGTTGGTGTCCAGTAGAAGGTTGATGCTTAGGCACTCCAGCTCTCCTGGCTCAAAATAAAGGTGCAAAATTATTAGCAACAGCTAAATATGCAGACAAAGTATATTAGAACTGCAAAAACCAAAAACAGGTGGGTTAAGTAACTAGCAACAGCTAAAAGCAAATGGATCAGATATATTTTCTTTCCTCTGTCCAGTATTAAATTTGAAACACTCAAAAACAGAATTTGAAAATTAACTTAGAGTGGACCTATCATGATAATTATTATATTGATTTTATCCTATAAAAAATATTTTATAATGTTCATTTTTATACTTATTTGATACCACTGGTTATACCAAAATTGGCTGCCTTCATGTTTTTCCTCCCTCCTTTTTTTGGATTCTAAGTGTTCAAATGTGTTTATTTCTAGGGGCTTATTTTGTTTTTGTTCAATTTATGAAATAAAAAAAAATCACTTTGCATTAATGTTGACTGGTAATATTGTCATTTTTTTCCATATCCTACCAAGACTGAGTTTACATCTTTTTAAAAATATGCAGCGTAGTCAAATGTTTGCATACCACTGTATGCAAACATACAGTGGTATGATTGGTATTCAAGACTCAGTTGAATAAACAATTATTTACAGAAAATTACTAAACAATAAATTTGATGTAATACAAAGAAAAATTCTCTCTTACGCCAAATATCACATATGATACCTTGAATGCCTTCATGGCGATGGCGTCCTGTTCTGATAGTTTGTGAATTTTTTCAGGTCCAAGCTCAGTACTTATCACCTAAAGAGGAAGATGTCAGAAAGTGCTGTTTTCTCTACTAGTTTTATTAATTATAATCAATACTGTATTTGTCCTTCTCAGTATAAATTTGGCTCTGTACTATCACACCACCATATTTACAGCAAATGCTTTGACCATTCTATTTAATGTGCTGCATGATTATTAAGGTTTCTGCCCTTTCATGCCACGTTATATGTTAAAATCAATTTAATTACACTGATTACCTTTACAATATCCTCTAAAGTATTCCTGGAATCATCAACTGCAAGAATGTACTTTGACTTTGGCTTAAGCGCAATGACGTTTTGGATCACGCTAGAAGACAAACACATTCAGTGTGACTCATTTCAACTCTGAACAAATCATCTCCACAACATACTGTATATATAGAGCCATAAAAAGTATACTTAATTAAAATCACCCTGCAAGGTCATATACGTGAATTGTGGGGATGAAATTTGCTCCCTGTCCAAATATGGGAACTTTGGGAAATGTCATCAACCAAGAAACCTGGAAGAAAAAGCATAACACAAAATGTATGCACGCAGCACAGATTAAGTCTTGTACAGTAACACAAAGATTTATTTTTTTGCTAATATTTACCTTGAAAAAGTAATGAAAAAGGTTTTCTCCCCTTCCATACTGAAGACCAGCAGCTACAACATAACCGACAAGTTTGGATTTTTTCTGTAGGATTTGAAGACATTATACGTAGAAGCAAATTCTGTTTAGTGTTATTCTATAGAAATTATCAGCTAAAATTTAAAGTTTGATATAGCTAAATGTTGTTCTGTATTAATTTATTTTGTGTATGCTTGAGAGTTTAACGAACTTACTCCTCTAGGCAACTTGAGCACAAGTTTTTCTAGATTGTGGAGGTTTCTGAAACTGGGGTGAGGCCTTCTTCTTCTGTACTCTTCTTCTGTTACCAGAGCATCTTTTTCATCCTGAACAGCAGATTTATTTCATTTGTATTTAGATACCTACAGTAAGAAGTAGAAACTTTGCTCATATTTTCCTCAGACCTACTGGATTTTGAGGTTTGGTCATGGCCCAAGTCATTACAGTAGAGATTAAGATAAACCATTTCCTAGACTCGAAGGTCTCCATCTCAGTTTGGAGTGCTATTTGCAAAAGAACAAACAATATACACAAAGAATCCACCTTAATGGTTTATTTGAGATACTGCAATCTACACAATCAAGGAAAATTACAATCCTACCTCACCCCCTCACCTGTAAGTGCCCATGTTGCTTCTTCAACTTGATGTTGTGTTCCGCTTTCTGAGACATTGTATACCACCACGTCACACTCCAGCAGATGCTGAAGAAGCTCTTCTTTGGTTGGTGACTGTCAAACAAGATTGCTTACCTTATTAGACATTCATCCAGAGTCGGCTACAGACCAAGTGTAAAGGAAGTGGGGGCATTAGAATATTTATGGGGGACAAACTGCCATTCAGAGCTTAATATGCAAAAGCTTGCTGTGTTTGCCATCAAAAGAGCCAATCCAGTTCCAAAACATGCTTCAGTAGAACATCATTTCAAATAGAAAACATCCTCTCATACATGCCAACATGTTTCTCCAGTGAAACCCCGGTAATTCAAAAGTACCGTAGTCAGATGCCCCTTGAAACACAACCTACACACACAGCCAACAGACCACATACAATATCCACCCATATTTCTATGACCTGGCAACCCACAAACTGAGGTGCTCAGTTGATTTCTGTGGACGTAAGTTAACTCTTGTAGAAATGTGAGTACAGGATGGTGTTACACTGAGAAAAAGAAAACCACACATGAAGAGCCAAACTCATTTGACTCTTTACACACACAAAGCAAAGCTATGAGGAAAATATTACAAAGCTATGAGGAAAACATCACTAAGTTATGAGGAAAAACAGACACACAGAAAGACAGACATAGAGTGTGTGGCGTATATACTGTATAGAGTGATGATATGCTACGGCCAAGACGGACAATTTTTTCACACGAGTGAGAATTCGTTATACAGTGGATTTAAAAGAAGACAACGGCGGATGTCTGAAGATAGAGTTGAGGTTTGATTGGACACAGCAATGATAATAGAAGGACTACAGCTCCTGACCAAATAAGAGTGATGATATAGAGTGAAGTACGAGGAGATGAAGAAGAGTGATGTCTGAAGATAGAGTTGAGATTTGATTGGACACAGCAATGATGATAGAAGGACTACAGCTCCTGACCAAATAGAGTGATGATATAGAGTGATGTACGTGGTGGTAATGCACCTGCAAGCTGGTTGCCAACCGCCAATCAAATCTAAAAGAAGAAGATACGAAGAGTGATGTCTGAAGATAGAGCTGAGGTTTGATTGGACACAGCAATGATGATAGAAGGACTACAGCTCCTGACCAGATAGAGTGATGATATAGAGTGATGTACATGGTGGTAATGCACCTGTAAGCTGGTTGTCATCTGCCAATCAAATCTAAAAGAAGAAGAAGAAGACACACACACACACACACACACACACACACTGATTATACAGTGAGTTAGTTATAGTAGTCAAAAAATAAACTAAAGTAAAAGTAGTCTTACCTTATCATCACTCTTACGTATAATTCAAGAAATCTCTGTGTGTGCATCTGTCAGTGTGTCTCTGTGTCACGATCATAGGACTCGCTAAAAAGATCATAGGATCGCCTCTGATGTTCCTATGATCTCTATATGATCTCTTATGATGTTCCTTTGATGTCTACATGATGTCATATAGACCACAGGACTCGCTAAAAGATCATAGGATCACCTATGATGGCTTTACAGATCCTCCAATCCACCCATTCACACACACATTCACACGCTGATGGCGGCATGTATAGAATAGTATAGAGTGTAGAGTATACTATAGTATAGTAGAGTGATTCAAGAAAATCTGTGTGCGTGTCTGTGTGTGATCAAAGGCAGCCATCACTCACAATCATAGGACTCGCTATGACATCATCAAGGATCAAAGGCAGGCATTGCTCACTCTCACTCACGATCATAGGACATCAAAGATCAAAGGCAGGCATCACTCACAATCATAGGGACTCCCTATGACATCTTCAAAGATCAAAGACAGGCATTACTGAATGAGTGATATGACATCAAAGATCATATGACTCACTATGCCATCATCAAAGATCAAAGGACTCACTATGACAGCATCAAAGATCATAGGACTCGCTATGACTTCATCAAGGCAGGCATCACTGAACGAGTTGTGATGCGTTTGCTTACACCTGCTTTCTACGGGCATGCAGAAATACTTGCTTATACTTGGTTTCTACTGGCATGCATGGTATGCACGGGCATGCACAGGTAGGCACTAGTGATAATAATGTCACGGTGGCCCTCACGAGCCACCATAAGACGCCAGCAGTCACCAGTGAGTTGCAGTGATGTTTTATTAGGAAGTGCAGGAACAGAGAATAATACACACAACAGTGCGGGTAGGACAACCAGGCTCTCCAGAACCGCAGGCCCCCTCCTCATCCAGCGACGTTGGCCTGGCGTCAAGGACCGCTCAGTGGAGGGAGACACAGAGGATGCGGGGTTAATATTTTCAGCCACAGCAGGTGGTGGGAGCTCGGGGAGCTGCGAACCCTGAACTCCACCTCCAGGAGTCTGACAGAGCAAATCACAATAACGAGAGTGTGAATGAACTTGGACTTGCCTGTCTCCTGAAGGTTGAGTGGTGCCTGCTGTAGCGGACGTTGCTCCTCCCTTTCCCCGCTGGACGGTGACAGCGGGCCTCCTGGAAGGATGAGGTGGATCCGCTGGAGATGGTTCCGGGACGGGACTCGCCAGGGCTGGACTCGGAGTACACACAGCGGCCGGGGAATGGGTTGAGGAGGAGGGGGCGACAGCCGAAATGAGCCGGGCACGGGACACTGAGGAGAGAGTGGGAGATGGCCCGGGGGGAGATGAGGCTGTGGGAAATCCCCTCTGACGAGGCGCAGGAGAGGCAGCTGTGTGAGGAATTGAGCCCTTGCGGCGACCCGGAGCTGGATCCGGACGGGGTTCATGCTGAGGAGGGTTATGGAGGTTACGACGGTCTCTGGTGGAAGGCGAAGCGAAGGTGAGGTCCGGGAACCGCCGCTCCTGTGTGGAGACAGAGGCGAGGAGGGCGTCGAACTCGGGGAAATCACGCAGCTCTGGATTCCTCTCCACCAGTCGAACTGCCGCGTCACATGCTTAATGATTATAGACGGATGCGCAGCGGAGCGAGCAGCAGCCACTCAGTCCCGGACCTTGATTACTGTCAGCTGCAGCTTCTCTGGGGGAATCCCGAGTGATGTCATGCTGAATGGAGAAAGACCTCTGGATGGTGTGAATTCCCGGGCCGGAACGGAGGCAGGAGCGGGATCCCGAAGCAAGGGACGGCTTTTCCTCCTCTTCGGCTTCCTGTCGGGATTTCCTTCCAGCCCGCGGAGTATCTCGCGCTGTGCAGCAATGTCCAACCTCCTCGCGCTCACCTCAGGATGGTCGGCGAAGCGGGGGAGATAGTCGAGGACCTCCTCAGCTTGGTCCAGGTACTGGTGCACGTCGCTGCTGAAGTCGAGGAAGGAGGCGGTGTTAAGGATTTCGTCCACGCACTCGAGGGCGTCTGCGAGGACATCGCTCGGACTCTGAGTGCGGGACCTCCGCGACGGCATGCTTCAGCAACGGTACCCAGACAGGTAAGAGCAACAGTCCAATACTGCTAAACTCACGGTGAATGGCGTCTCGGTGCGACGCCTCTCTCCGGACGTACTGGCAGCAGTCTACTGTCACGGTGGCCCTCACGAGCCACCATAAGACGCCAGCAGTCACCAGTGAGTTGCAGTGATGTTTTAATAGGAAGTGCAGGAACAGAGAATAATACACACAACAGTGCGGGTAGGACAATCACAGGATAACTTGCAATATATGATGAATGAACAGCGTCTGAGCTGGGGAACGCCCGATGCGTCAGACGATGTGATAGTAGAATCACAGATGAAGAATAACAGACGGTATCATAACAGACCGTATTATAACAGGAGATATCATAACAGAACGTACCTTAACAGAGACTGCTGCATCGGGATGCATTCAGTGCCCGCTTTTAACCCCGGTCACTAATGACCCTGAATGCAGCACAGCTGTTGACTCTGACAGCAGGGAGCGCCACCGGGCGCTGTCACAATAAGAGCCCGGGGAGCTAGAAGGAACCCTCTGCTGTCAAAGCCTGGAAATGATGATATAAGATCCAAGTGCGGACGGAACCGGCACTCGGGTTGTAACAAATAATTATTCACACATTTTGCGTACTATTTCTAAAAGCCAAGGCTGGCATCATAAAGGCATAGGTTACCTGTAGGAGAGCTGCAAGTGTCTGTCCCCACACTCTCCTGTTGTCCAAGAAGGGAGAGGAAATGTAATCTCATGTTGTATTGACTTACATTCCGAAATTTGACTTTCTCAGAACTGTTCTTAAATATAAATCAATTAAACATGAAGTTTAAAGCCAAAGGCTTAGCCTGGGGCTTGGGGGAGAGGCGCACAATAACTCATTTTTGGGGGGCGGGGCGGCCCCCAAATGCCCCACCCCCCACCCCACCCCTTGGAGCCTAAAATTCTCAAATCAAAAGTACTGTCTTTAAAAATTATTAAAAAGCTGTAGATGTGAACCTTGATTTTCAGAATTTAAGAGACTAGTGCATACCTGTGCACACCCGTGCATGCCCATAGAAACAAGTATAAGCATGTATTTCTGCATGCCCGTAGAAAGCAGGTGTAAGCAAGGGTGTAAGCAAGCACATCAGCACTCGTTCAGTGATGCCTGCCTTTTATCTTTGATGTCATAGAGAGTCCTATGATTGTGAGTGATGCCTGCCTTTGATCTTTGATGATGTCATAACGAATCCTATGATCTTTTAGCAAGTCCTATGATCGTGACATTGTGAGAGATTTCTTGAATTATATGAGTGAAGTGATGAGTGATGACTGCCTTTGATCTTTGATGTCATAGTGAGTTCTATGATCTTTGATGATGTCATAGCGAGACCTATGATCGTGAGTGATGACTGCCTTTGATCTTTGATGACGGCATAGCGAGCCCTATGATACCAGCATTTGATCTTTTGATGATCTCATAGCGAGTCCTATGATCTTTGATGATGACATAACAAGACCTATGATCGTGAGTGACACCTATATAGACATCATGTTGAGATCATAGGAACATCATAGGCAATCATGTAGAGACATAGGCACATCATAGGTGGTCCTATGTTCTTTTAGCGAGTCCTATGATCGTGCCAGACAGCAGACACACAGACATAGTATATAGTGTGGCAGTATGTGACGGAAGAAGAAGACACATTTGGGAGACAGAGTGATGATATAGAGTGAAGTATGGAAGGGTGCCACAGCCAAGATATATAGTGATGATATAGAGCGGTAGAGAATAGATAAGAGTGTTAAAGACATCATGTAGACATGGAAATCTCACTGTTTGAAGAAGAAGATTGTTCAGAACTCCTTAAAAGAACTCCTTATAGAGTAATGACCACATAGAGTGTTGAAGAAGAAGAAGAAGAATGTTCAGAACTCACATACATACATACAGAGTGATGTTTACTGAGTGAAGTACGTAAGGACTACAGCTCCTGACCAGATAGAGTGATGATATAGAGTGAAGTACATGGCGGTAATGCACCTGTAGGCTGGTTGCCAACTGCCAGTCAAATCTAAAAGAAGAAGAAGTATGTGACGGTATGGAGTGATAGTTTAGCGTGTAGAGTGTAGAGATATTGGTGGCAGTTCTTCTTTTAGATTTGATTGGCGGTTGGCAACCAGCTTGCTGGTGCTTTCTTCTTCTTCTTTTAGATTTGATTGGTGGTTGGCAACCAGCCTACAGGTGCATTACCACCACTGATTTGATTATCCACACTCTATATCTTTGTATAAGGAGTTCTGAACAACTCCTTATGTGAGGAAAAAAATTATCCATCCTTGGACTGTGTCCTAGGTGCGGCTGTGGCTGTCTGGCCCGCTCTCCGAACACCACTGCCACACACTCTTACAGGTGCATTCTTCTTCTTCTTCTTTTAGATTTGATTGGCGATTGGCAACCAGCTTACAGGTGCATTACCACCACGTACTTCACTCTATATCATCACTCTATCTGGTCAGGAGCTGTAGTCCTTACTGCCATGTACTTCACTCAGTAAACATCACTATGTATCAAAAATCAAAATTCTTCTTGGTTGGCAACCTCTTCTTTGTCTTCTTCACTCTATATCTTTGTATAAGGAGTTCTTCTAAGGAGTTTTGAACAATCTTCTTCTTCTTCAGTGAGATTTTCATGTCTACATGATGTCTATAACACTCTTATCTGGTCATTCTTCTTCTCTTCTTCTTCTTCTTCTCTTCTTCTTCTTCTTCTTCTTCTTCTTCTTCTAACAGTAAGATTTCCATGTCTACATGACGTCTATAGGGGATTTTCATGTGACGTCACGGATCTAGGTCACAGGCCGGCGCCGCCATGCTGCCGGTCAAGCGCTGGCGGGCATAGTACACAAGCTTGTGTCAACAAACCACTTTCACACGTTTTCTAAGCCCTGTCGTCGCCGTTTTTGTCGTTGTTGTCATGCCGGAGACGTGTTGTGCTGTTCACTGCCATAATAGGCGTGGACAGAAGGAGAATTTTTTTTTTTTTTTTTTTTTTACTTATTTGTACCCGTAGGTAGATTTGGTTTGCAGTCTGGTGACAAGCCACCGGCTGCCGGTCGCTGCGTGCGTGAGCGCCCTAAACCTACATGTTTTTGGTATGCGGGAGGAAACCGGAGAAATCCCGGAGTAAACCCACGCAGCACGGGGAAACATGCAAACTCCACACAGCTCACTGTTGGTCGGGGTCGGGATCGAACCCACGATCTCATGATCCCCGCGATCCCCCGGCCGAGGGTAAACTGTGCTGCCGCAGTGCTAAACCACTGTGCCACCGTGCAGCCCAGAGAATGTGAACTTCTACAGGATTCCTGCACTGAGTCAAGAGCCTGACCGTAGAAACATGTGGATTGCTGCAATAGACAGGAAAGGCTGGACTCCCACAGAGTACACTCGCTTGTGAGTCTCGTTTGGTCTTGTGAGCCTCAAAATTCTCCAGACTGTATGGTGAAGGGTGCACGATCAGGTAAATCATCAAGTCACTGAACTCAAAGTCTGGCAGTGTGACATCCTCAGCTGTGATGGGGGAGAACAACACGCCAGGTGCAGTGTAAGGATCACAGCCTCCTAGAATGGCTATTTTATCCTGATACCGCTTCAATTCAATGCCAGAGAGGTGTTTGGTCTGTTCACTCAGACCTCCTTCACGTTCAGACATGATAAATAGTGATAAACTACCAGCTAACCTGTCCCACACTTCCAGAAGACTCAGAAGTTTGCAACACTCACGATCTTTGTTATGTAAACAAGCCTGGCGGGTGTCGCGCTTGACCGGCAGTATGGCCGCCGGCTGCATCGCTGGGCGCGCGGGGTCACGTGACTGAAAAACCTCTACACACTTTATCTGGTCCCACTCTATATTCTTCAGGTCATCACTCGTATCGTCAGGAGCTCTTCTCTCCATCTTCTTCTTCTTTTAGATTTGAATGGCAACTGGCAACCAGCTTAGAGGTACATTACCGCCACTGACTTGATTATCATCACTCTATATCTCTGAATAAGGCATTCTTATAAGGAGTTCTGAACAACTCCCTATGTGTGAAAAATTTTCCATGCTTCAGAGGAACTGGCCATGCCCTTTTATGCTCTTCTTCTTCTTCTTCTTCTTCTTCTTCTTCTTCTTCTTCTTCTTCTTCTTCTTCTTCTTCTTCTTCTTCTTCTTCTTCTATTAGATTTGATTGGCGGCTGGCAACCAGCTTAAAGGTGCATTACCACCACTGACTCTTATGTTTTCCTCATAGCTTTGTGACGTTTTCCTCTTATCGCTTCATGATGTTTTCCTCATAGCTTTGTGACGATTTCCTCATAGCATCTTCTTCTTTTAGACCTGATTGGCGGTTGGCAACCAGCCCACAGGTGCACCACCGTCACTGACCTGATCATTATCGCTCTACATCCCTGTACAAGGAGTTCTGAACAACTTCTTATTCTTCTAGACCTGATTGGCGGTTGGCAACCAGCCCACAGGTGCCACACACCCATATATGTCTGTCTTTCTGTGTCTGTTTTTCCTCATAACTTTGTGACACTTTCCTCATAGCTTTGTGACGTTTTCCTCATAGTTTTATGATGTTTTCCTCATAGCTTTGTGACATTTTCCTCATAGCTTTGTGATGTTATCCTCATAGCTTTGTGACATTCTTCTTTTTTAATCTCATACCTGCGTCTCATCTCATTCTTCTTCTTCTAGCTGTAGTCTGTATCTGTGATGATTCGCTCTGCCTGCTTAATTATCCACAGCTGTGCGCACACCTGCTCTCTCTCATCACCGGAGCTATTTAGACTGTGCTGTCCACAGATCAGCGCAGTTGTCTTTCTCCATGGTCTGATGAGACCAGCACACGCCTTTGTCTTCCTCGTAGTCTTCCTTGTTGCAGCCTACATTCTTCAAAGAACCTTGCTTCTCTTCATCGGTCGTCAGGAAGGCTGGCCGGAGCCTTCGGGTCGAACCTGAGCAGTCCACCATCTCATCGAACAGTAAGCACTAGACATCCCTGCACATTCCCTCCAGGGTCAGATACTAATCCTCCCTGTCTTTGCTCATCCATAGGGTTGCCAGGCTGCACGGTGCTCTGCTCGCCCCCGGCTGCTACATCTACACACACACGCACGCACGCACACACTCTGCACATAATAAAGATAACTGAATCTGCTTTTGAGTCTGTGTCTGCTCACTGGGTCCTAAAACCATGTCAGTATCTGCGTCTCATCTCATTATTTTTCTTCTTCTAGACTTGATTGGCGGTTAAGCCACCAGCCCAAGATGTCTTTGAACTTAAAGATCCCCTGCTTAACAAGTCTTCAGCTGCTTCCCACTGTAGCCCCTTAATGACAAGATATTTTTTTGCTGCTTTCACAATGATTTTGATTTTTTCTGTTTTCTGGGAGGTCTTCGCAGTGCAGTTTATCACATCTACCACAAATAAGGCAAAATTATTTTCCTTCAAAACCAGAGTATCTTCCTTAATTCTACTGCATGCACTGCAAGTCTGCACACTTTCCCTGTTCGAGTCCACTCCCACTTTTTTAGCTGGCACCTTTTTCGCAGCTTCTGCATATATTAGTCCCTGGGAGACTTATCTGCTGAATTTCTGCTGCTCTTTTGCTGGCTTCACAACCTTGATATGCAGAGCTACAGTATGTTAACCACTGCAGTTACAGCATTTTAACTTGGTTCCTCTTTCACACTTTCCATATTCACCACCACACACTCTATACAGTATATGTCTGTCTTTCTGTGTGTCTGCTTTTCCTCATAACTTTGTGCTGTTTTCCTCATAGCTTTATGTTTTCCTCATAGCTTTGTGACATTTCCCTCATAGCTTTGTGACGTTTTGCTCATCGCTTTGTGACATTTCCTCAGAGCTTTGTGACGCTTTCCTCACAGCCCTGTGACGTTCCCCTCACAGCCCCGCGACAGTGCGACATCCCCCCAACAGCTCTGCGACGCCCCCACCATAGTCCTGCAATGTTCCTCCTCCTCTCCAATCCCGCATCTGCATCCCATCCCACCACTCCTCCTCCAGCCGCAATCCGCATCTGCGTCCCATCCCATTACCCCTCCTCCTCTTCCAGACCCAGATCAAATTTTAACATTACGAACAGACTATCACATTTTTCGCCATTTCTATTAGCTTTCAATCTCTGCACCTCTGTCACTTTTGCTCCAGTTAAGTTCCTCATTATTTCATCAGTTGAGGCAGCCATTGAAATGCCCGATATCACTCCTCTCATTGCCTTATTTCCTTCCAATACTGAACACTGCACATTTTTCCCTCCATCTTATTGACTCCGATTGCTTTTCCTTGTTGAACACTATCTTTACATGTAATTAGAAACAAACCACTACGAAGAACCCTTGCATTTAAAACTTATCCAAGTAACCCATTAACTGCATTTGTGAGCTTAATTGGGTTCCACTCATGAAATAATGCCCCTTCCTGAGTAAGTTTAATGATTACGTTACACTCCTTCTGTTCATTCCAGGATTGTTCATCCTCTGATTCATCAGCACTTGATAACGGTCTTGATTGAGTTTCTTTACGTCTAAGTTTGTTTCTTTTAGACTCCACCGAGCTCCAAACTTCCTCTTCCCCACTTCCCACCGCCATTTCTCCTTGTTGAATTATTCTTCATTATTCTAGATTTTCAGGAGCTGTCCTCTTCCGCATCAGCCTTGTCTCTTTGTTCTCTCTGGAATCTCCTCTTTGAGAGAGAGCTCTCTGCTCTCTGCTGTATCTTGGTGGCAGTTGCCACAGCCAAGGTATATAGAGTGAATACTTTGCAAGCAGTTTCATGAAAGCAACTCATACTGGCTCAGACATTGCCCAGGTTAAGAAGGTCAGGAGTTCCTGGCAGCGGAAGGTGAAGGACTGAGATGTATGGAGGAATCTGATCAGACCTAAATGAAACAGTAATTGTTGCCCCCGACAGACTGCTATGATGATGATGATGATGATATAGAGTGAGACCAGATAGATTGCACAGGGTTACAAAAATAATTTTTTTGTAAGTTGTCTGTGTTTTTTCAACTGATTTAAGACAATT
Source organism: Pholidichthys leucotaenia (assembly GCA_020510985.1). Lineage (NCBI taxonomy): Eukaryota > Metazoa > Chordata > Actinopteri > Cichliformes > Pholidichthyidae > Pholidichthys > Pholidichthys leucotaenia. The sequence continues at coordinate 293,718,141 of CM035842.1, forward strand.
TTGCACCGCTGAATCCAAAAAATTGATTACATTTTTGTGACATTATCGGTTCATTTTTATTAATATTTCTCATCCGAAATAGATTTTTAAGAGAAAAAATCATTTTCTAACACAATTTGATTGTTAAAAACTTCAATTACTGTAAACTGAATAGACATTAATAAAGGTAAGTATACATGTAAATTGAATGTTACGTCACTGCAACAGATACTGGAGTCAGTTTGTCTTGGCCTGTCCTTGCCACTGATAAATACCTCTATCTGCCAAGAATGTGTCGCTAGTCCAGCAAAAGCTAGCGGTACTCAAATGCTTTGCAAGCAGTTTCATGAAATGGTCAGTCAGAGAGCAACTCATACCGGCTCGGACGTTGCCCGGGTTAACAAGGTCAGGAGTTCCTGGCAGCGGAAGGCGAATTACAGAACTGTGTGGAGGAATCTGAGTCACTTTGTCTTGGCCTGTCCTTGCCACTGATAATACCTCTATCTGCCAAGAATGTGTCGCTCGTCCAGCAAAAGCTAGCGGTACTCAAATGCTTTGCAAGCAGTTTCATAAGATGGTCAGCCAGAGAGCAACTCATACCGGCTCGGACGTTGCCCGGGTTAACAAGGTCAGGAGTTCCTGGCAGCGGAAGGCGAATTACAGAGCTGTGTGGAGGAATCTGATCAGACCTAAATGAAAGTCATTGTTGCCCCCAACAGACTGCTATGATGATGATGATGATGATGATGATGATGATGATGATGAATGTTACGTCATCATTGTTCAAAATTCAGAGCGTCAACTTCGGTTTATTCGAACCTCTAGAATGCTCAGCGGCAGGGATGTCTCTCTTCAGAGTCCCAATAGTAATCAGCCATCATGACAATGTCATAAATTGTCATGACATGATGACATCATGACATGATGTCAACCAAGTTACGTGACACATGATGATGTGCCCCTATGCACATCCACCCTGGTACCTTCACCACTGTTGAGACAAATCAACGGTCTTTCATCTAACATCTCTTCCACAACATTTCCATTGTTATCTGTATGCGTGCTTCCCCACAAGCTGTTATGAGCATTAAAGTCTCCACACCATACCTCTTTCATATGGCCTTCCCCTGCCATAACAATGAAAGCAAAATCTAGCGCATCTTAACTTTCCCTTACAGGTACATCTCAACAAATTAGAATATCATGAAAAAGCTCAATTTTTTTTGTCACTCATTTCAGAAAGTGAAACCCATATATAGATTCATTGCACAGAGACTGATATATTTCAAGTGTTTATTTATTTTAATTTTGATGATTACGGCTTACTGCCCATGAAAATCCCAAATTCAGTTTCTCAAAAAATTAGAATATTACATAAAATTCATTAAAAAATATTTTTTAAATAGAAATGTTTGCTGACTGAAAAGTATGTCCATGTACACACTCAGTACTTGGTTGGGGGTCCTTTTGGATTAATTACTGCATCAATGTGGCGTGGAATGGAGGTGATCAGCCTGTGGCACTGCTGAGCTGTTTTGAAGGTCCAGGTATCTTTGATAGTGACCTTCAGCTCGTCTGCATTATTGGATCTGGTGTCTCTCATCTTCCTCTTGACAGTACTCCATAGATTCTCTATAGGGTTTAGGTCAGGAGAGTTTGCTGGCCAATCAATCACAGTGATGCCATGGTCATTAAACCGGATTTTGATACTTTTGGCAGTATGGGGGGGTGCCAAGTCCTGCTGGAAAATGAAATCAGCTTCTCCATAAAGCTTGTCAGCAAAGGGAAGCACGAAGTGCTCTAAAATTTCCTGGTACACGACTGCGCTGACTTTGGTCTTGATAAAACACAATGGACCAACACCAGCAGATGACATGGTTCCTCAAATTATCACTGACTGTGGAAACTTCACACTAAACCTCAAGCAACTTAGATTCTGTGCCTTTCCACTCTTTCTCCAGACTCTGGGACTTTGATTACCTCCGCCAGGCCGAAAAGGCCAGGAGGAGGTTATGTTTTTGCCGGGGTTTGTCTGTGTGTTTGTTTGTCTGTCTGTCTGTTGGTTAGCAAGATAACTCAAAAAATCTTGGACGGATTTCCATGAAACTTTCAGGCGTTGTTGGAAATGGTACAAGGAAGAACTGATTAAATTTTGGGGGTGATCCGGTTCACCGTCTGGATACAGGAATTTTTTAAAGCATTTTTCATTCAACACTGTGACATACAGCCATTTTCAACATGTGCGCAAGCACAATGGAGGGCGCTGGTCGTCATGTCTGCAACACAAACTCTGCGTTCTTCAACGTTTTAGGCACAAAAGGACGCGGAAAACACTGCTGGCCTGGGCCCGCCAGCGTGCCTGTGTTTGCGCGCAACTGCAAAACCTCACACGGGCAGCTGTCCGCCGACGGATTCTTTGGCAGAAATTCCCCGGCCAGCCATAGGAGCTGCGCATTTGGCAGAAATTCACCGGCCAGCCATAGGCGCTGCGCAAAAACGAGCTCTCTGCCGGCGAAGCTTCTAAATTCTCGTTTGCCGCGGAGCACAACCCCCCAAAAAATAATATTGTAGCGAACTCAATATGAGCACCCTACTTGGCTTGACAAGTGGGTTGACCCTATTGGCGACACAGGTACAGTGCGGGACTCCGGAGCGGGAGGCGTGAGCTCGAACCTCCCGGTGGGACGTTGCCATGTCAAGCAGCACGTTACAATATAATATAAAACCCACGGCAACCTGTCTACCCAATTTGCATCCGTCAGTGGAGGAGATGGACACAACAGCAACACTTTACTTTATTACCTCCGCCAAGGAGGCAATGCTTTTACTACTGAACCACTAATCCTATCACTATCAGATTGATTGTCATTGATTGTGTGTTTATTGCACTGTCCCTGTCAAATAAACAAATAATCATTGTGAATCCAATTGCTAGTCATATGTTTACATGCTCAAGGAATCTGAAAACGTACACACAAACACTGTATGGGGGGAATTGTGGCGCTTGGCGGAGGTCTGCGCTCTCCGAGTGCTTTTCTAGTTTACAAATGAAATGCAAAATTTATTTTTATCTGAACGGAGGTCATCTGCAGAAGTCATCTGCCCTCAATCTCTGCACCTCCGTCACCCCCGCTCCAGCCAAGCTCCTCATCATTTTTGAGTTGTTCACCTGATAACGGTCTTGATAGAGTTTCTTGAAGTCTATGTTTGCTTCCTTCTTCTTCTTCTTCTTCTTCTTCTTCTTTTAGATTTGATTGGTGGTTGACAACCAGCATACAGGTCCATTACCACCACGCACTTCACTCTATATCATCACTCTATCTGGTCAGGAGCTGTAGTCCTTACCGCCATGTGCTTCACTCAATAAACATCACTCTAAGTATCGAAAGTCAGAATTCTTCTTGGTTGGCAACCTCTTCTTTGTCCTCTTCACTTTATATCTTTGTATAAGGAGTTCTAAGGAGTTCTGAACAATCTTCTTCTTCTTCTTCTTCTTCAGACAGTGAGATTTCCATGTCTACATGATGTCTATAACACTATTTGGTCGTTACTCTATAAGAAGTTCTTGTAAGGAGTTCTGAACAATCTTCTTCTTCTTCTTCTTCTTCTTCAAACAGTGATATTTCCATGTCTACACTCTACTCACAGTTATGCAAGGGCAAACGCAATCAGAGTAGCCCAAAGCTCAGATTTAAAGACACTGTAAAAAGAAACTTGAAGTTGGATGTAGACAGGAGTTCCTGGCAGTGGAAGGCTAAAGACAGAGCTGTGTGGAGGAATCTGATCAGACCTAAATGAGACAGTCATTGTCGCCCACGACAGACTGCTATGATGATGATGATGATGATGATAACATAATGTCTATAACACTGTATCGCCCTACTTCTTCTTCTTCTTTTAGATTTGATTGGCGGTTGGCAACAAGCCTACAGGTGCATTACTGCCACACACTTTATGCTGTATATGTCTGTCTACCTGTGTGTCTGTTTTTCCTCATAGCTTTGTGATGCTTTCCTCATAGCTTTGTGATATTTTCCTCATCGCTTTGTGACATTTCCTCAGAGCTTTGTAACATTATCCTCATAGCTTTGTGATGTTTTCCTCATAGCTTTGTGACATTTTTCTCATTGCTTTGTGATGTTTTCCTCCTAGCTTTGTGACGGTCTGCTTCTTCTTTACTCTCGTATCTGGGTGTCTATAGTCCGTATCTGCGGCTCGACTTGTAAGAGTTGGTTGGTGGCAGTAGATGCACCTATAAAAGCTGTAGCTGGGATCTCGAGTTTTAGAACAGTTGGTGGCAGTAGGACACTTTTAGAGACCATCACTCACCAAAGAAGACATAAGACAGACATTCCTCGCACAAACGAGTTGGACCATTGGGGTGGCGGACGGACTTCGGTTGGTGGTAGGAGTGATTTGTTTGTGCTGTACTCTGACTGTAACATTATTGCATCTAGCTCTGATGGGCTCGATAAAGATGAGATGGATTGGACTAGTGATGGGACGAACAACACTGGTGCGTCAGCACTGTGCCGAGCGCACAAGAGTGAAACCCCGTATTGGTGCATGTATCGCTTTAAGAAAAAATCATGTGACCGATACAGGAAGTGTGTCGTTTGGATGTGCCGCACCAAATTGTGTTTATAAGGAAACAAACTGTATTGGCATGTATTGTTGTGGATTTGTTGAATGGAGATGAAACTGTGTTTGCTGTTGCTGTGTCTGTTGGATTTTTGCTTGCCCTCACCATGTTTAACTTCTGACTTCATGGATCGTTCCAATAAGAAGTAGTTTTCCCCAGTCTGGAATCATTTTGATCTTTTGACGGCAAATGAGGTAAATCTTTTTCTCCTTTGGGCATTGTTTACTGTTAGTTTTTGAATTAAATATGTTTCTACTCTTTTCTGTAAGAGGTTTGAATTGTTTTCAGATAAATTAACTTTTTATTTTATTGTAGGTGAAGTGTCGGCTCTGCTCCACAGAGCTATCTTACATCAATAAGAGCACTTCATCAATGCTAAGGCATTGTAGAGCTCGGTATGGCAATGAAGAATTGGCAGATACTCGTGTGAGTACCCCAGGTATGTTGAAATTCTCACAAAAAATTTGAATTTTCAAAAATAGTTTATTACACACAAAAGGCTTTGTGTGACTCTATAATATTGTTTGTAAAAATTACAGTCCTTTAACAAGCTTTAAACAAAGTATTTCCTTTTGGCTTGCAGTTCCTAACAAGCAAGCAGTGGATGAGGCTGTGGTCAACATGATCATCAAAGACTGTCAGCCACTCACCATTGTTGAAAATGAGGGATTCAGGGAGCTCCTGACGCTTATTGCACCCTCATACTGTATGTTCTACCAAGCAGGAAGGTATGTGTAAGAAATGTATGGTTGAATTAATTAATGAGTACTGTCATGTCATATATACAGTATATATATTCATAATGTATTACAGTATTTGTATGGTTATTTTTAGGCCATCAAGGACTTGGTGAGCCAGAAATATCAGGAGGAAAAGGAGAAAACAAAAAATGACCTCCAGACCGTTGTTGCTGTTAGTTTAACAGCTGATATGTGGACGTCCATTAATATGGAGGCATATCTTGCTGTTACTTGCCACTATGTGGACAAAGAAAGCCATGAACTCCGTTCATCAGTCTTGGGAGTGCAGCATTTTCCTCAGAAACACACTGCAGAAAACATGGCCACACCTTTATCAACTCGCACTTAAATTTTTATGCACACCATCTTCCATCTGTACCCTGTGAAAGAGTTTTTTCTAAGGCAGGGGAACTGGTGTCTAAGAAGAGAAATCGCCGTGAAGCAAAGACACTACAAAAACTTTTGTTCCTCAATAAAAATGCATGAATGAATCCATTTTTAGTCTGTTATTTCATATGATTGAACACTTAAGTTAAAAAAAATTCCTTACAGAAGTTAAAAATTTTAACTCTGAATTTTATTATAGACAAATTTGATATATTTTACATACCAACTCATTTTAGCATTTACACAAACAAGGTTTTAGCAAATTTTAAACTCTTCTCATAAACAACTCAGCAAACAAATTGAGCAAATGAAATTATACAGCGATGAGATCATATTTTAAGTAAAAGACTAGCAATTAAATAAAGATTAAATATTATTTCACAGGCTGATGTTGGGTTTGCAGCATGTAAGCTTTTCATCTTATTTTCATTTTATTTACCTGCAATAATTTTAGAACTACTGCAGAGGTCACTATTGAGTGACCAACACAGTGTCAAGACAGTGCCAACACAGTTTGGGTAATGTGTCAGAACACTCCTTGAGGTATCATCATCCCATCACTAGATTGGACACTACCCAGGTCTGGGAGGTAGAAAAGAGCAGTTAGGGACATCAAGAGATAAAAATGGGTCAGAAGAGAGTAACGTGGGAGGAAGTAACAATGCGAAGAAAACATGAACTAGCCAACATGGATAGCAGTTTGACAATGTCGGGAATGAGTGGAAGGTTGTCATTGAATTCAATCAGGGTGGGGGGCACTATCACCCTGTTAAACTAACAAAAGCAATTGAGAAAGAAATTGGGAGAGTTAAGTTTGCAAAGTTCTTGTATAATAACCGGCTGTTAATTCATGCAAGTAAACAACAGCAAGAGAGAATACTGGCAATGACATGTCTAAACGGAGAACAAGTGAAGGAGCATGTTCCTGGACCAACGGGAAACTTGAGAGGAGTTACTGTATATCAGGTGTCCCTTTGAGCATGTCTATGGAAGAAGTGAAAAACAAGATCCAAGGAGGAAAGGTGAAGGATGTGAAAAGGCTAAAGAGTAAAAGAGAAGGTTCACTGAAGGATACACTGTCTGTAATGATTCAGTTTGAGGAAACACTTCCTAAATCAGTCCAAATAGGATACCTGTATTACAATGTCAGAGAATATGGCCCAAAGCCACTCAGGTGCTACAAATGTCAAAGGATGTGCCACATTGCTCAGCAATGTAAGGAAAAGTTAAGATGCGCTAGAAGTGGAGGGGAGCATGAATATGATAAATGTGAAAAGGACGCCAAAGTGTTGCAACTGCGGGGGTGACCACAGTGCTGCATATGAAGGATGTGTTGTGCAGAGGGAAGCTAGGCAAGCCCAGGAAATCAGAATAAGTAAGAAAATCTCGTATGCAGAAGCTCTAAAGACAGAGAGGAAGGAATGGTCAGAAACACAACAGGCCTTTCTCAAAGAAGTTAAGCTCAAAGGGAAGAACAGCCATCAACAAATCCCACACAAGCACAAGATCATGCCGCTGCAAGAAATTTTTGTATCCACAAATGCAAAATTGATGTTGACACATTGATAGTTAAGAGGACAAACTTTGTAGCTGTTATCTGCCACATCATTAATGTTGCAAAAAAAGTGACAGAATCAAAACCATTGTGGAAGCAGCAGGAAGATTCCTAGAGGTGAAAGATTATCAAAGCCGACCAGATTCATGTTTTATTGAAAGCTGAAATTGATGTTGAAACTTAATATCCGAAATATGGTATTACACATACTACAGTGGAATGCGAGGAGTCTTATAGCAAATGGACAAGAACTCAATAAGTATCTTTACGAACTACTAGTTGTTCCAGAGGTAGTGTGTGTACAGGAGACATGGCTTTAACCTCACTTAGATTTTGTTATTCCAGGATATAGTTCAATCAGACAGGATAGAAGTAACGGTGTAAATGGAGGAGGATGTGCCACTTTCATTAATAAAGATGGTCTGGCATATAGGGCAATTCCCTCCCCTGAGGATATAGAGTGTAATATTATTGAAATATGTAGGCCAAATGGACAAGGAAATATTAAGTCGATTAATTATTACAACCCATGTAGGACGTTAACAGTAGATACCTTCAGTGTTATGGCAGGGGAAGGCCATATGAAAGAAGTATGGTGTGGAGACTTTAATGCTCGTAACAGCTTGTGAGGAAGCACACATACAGATAACAATGGAAATGTTGTGGAAGAGATGTTAGATGAAAGATCATTAATTTGTCTCGGCAGTGGTGAAGGTACCAGGGTGGATGTGCACAGGGGCGCATCATCATGTATTGACCTGACTCTGGTATCTGATTCTTTAGTGAGCACCTGTGAATGGATGGTTATGGACAGTACAACTATAGGAAGTGATCACTTCCCAATACTAACGGTCATTAAAACTGAAGTATGTATACAAGAGGGAAGATGTTTTACAAGATGGTGTTTTGACAAGGCAGATTGGGAAAAATTTAGGCAATACTGTGTACAATCATGTCATTTGGTAACATTAGAAGGTGGCATAGAAGAGTGTTCAAGTCAGGTAACCAATCATATTCTGAATGAATATACGTATATGAATAGCAAGTATACCTAAGAAAACAACACAGAGAGTAGGAAGAAGATTGTACCCTGGTGGAATGAAGAATGTAGTATTGCAGTAAAAGAGCAAAACAAGGCATTCAGAGAGCCGAGGAAGAATATGAATAGTGAAAATTTAATAGATGATAAAAAGAAAAGGACAGTAGCTCGAAAGATTATTAAAAACAGGAAAAGGTCAACATGGAGAGAATTTTGTTCCACTCTTGGTAGGAAAACAGAACTAGGTGATGTGTGGGCTATGTATAAAAAAATGAGTGGGAAAGTGGGAAGAGGGTGTCAGTTAAAGTCCCAGCTCTAGTGGATGGGGGACAAGATGGCTGTATCAGATAAAGAAAAGGCAGAAGTCCTATGTAAGATAAGATAAGATGAGCCTTTATTAGTCCCACAACGGGGAAATTCCAGGATTGCAACAGCACAGGGATAGCAACACTCAGAGCAACAATCAGAAGGCAAGAAAAAAAAAAAAAACAAACAAACAAGCAAGAGCAGCTAATATACATATGTACATATTACTATAAAATATATATATATACACACACACACACAGACACACAGTGCAGAGCATTGTAGCTGGATGGAATAAATATATGAATATATGAACACACAGTGCAGAGCATTGTAGCTAGATGGAATAAATATGTAAATATATAAACACCCACAGTACGGAGCATTGCAGCTAGGTGGAATAAATATGCAAGTATATAAACACACACAGTGCGGAGCAATGTAGCTAGATGGAATAATATGTAGATATATAAAAACACAGTGCGGAGCATTGTAGCTAGATGGAATAAATATATAGATATATAAATATAAACACACCCAGTGCTGAGCATTGTAGCTAGATGGAATAAATATGTAAATATATAAACACACACAGTGCAGAGCATTGTTGCTAGGTGGGATGAAACAGCATAACCGTCTATTTAGTTATCCTACATGGTATGATTATGTGCCCATACATATTCTCACCCTCCATAGCGACCGGTATGTTCCTAGTTGTATGCCGGAGAGGACCATTGTATGTATGTAGAGTACATACATACAATGTTACATACATACAAGGTTTTCAGGGTGCTGTACGGACCCCGCTGCTGGCGGAACATCTTGGGGGCGCAGGGCCCTTCATCTGCGGGCTGCGTCGCTCCGTCCATCCCGGCCGGGCGCACACTTCTGCTGCGGGGCTCGGTGTGGATGGCGCGCCGGTGTGACGGGCGGCTGGTGAGTTGGAGACCGTCACTGTCTGGCTCGGTTCCCCCGTGAAGGGTGCGCTGCGTTTACTGACGCGCAGCCGCGCCAATCCCAATGTATGTATTGTATGTAGAGCATTTGCTGCAGTGCACAGAGGAGAACATCTTGGTGAAAGTCATAGACAGCAAAGGGAGCATAAACTCAGAGAAAATGCAAGCTTAACAAAGGAAGTGAAAGAAAATATGATGCATTAGACCTCGAACTCACAATGTCGAAGCTTAAGAGAGCTTTGCAAGACAGTGGATACACAGCTCTAGGATATGATCAGTTAAGCTATGCTATGCTCCTGCAGGTGCCTATGCAATCAATGGAACGGATGTTGAAATAACAGAATATGGAAGAAGGGGGTTATCCCAAGTGGGTGGAAAAAGGCTGTAATTTTACCATTTAATAAGCCAGGGAAAGATCCAGCTCATCCAGGCAACTACAGGCCAATAGCATTAACATCACACTTAGGGAAATGGATGGAGAACGTATTAGTTTACAGACTCTTATATGTACTCGAGCAAAGACTATTAACAATTATCAGAATGGTTTTAGAAGAGAAAGAGCCACAGTGGATGCTCTAGTTAGGGTTAGTAATAATATTGAAAAAACTCTCTAAATGAAAGAAGTAATGGTTATAGTTTATCTGGATACTGAAAAGGCTTATGACTCACTGTGGAGGGATGGACTTCTTATCAAACTGAATAAAATGGGCATTGGTGGTAGGATGTATAATTGGATTATGGATTTTTTAACACACACAACAATTAGGGTTAAAGTAGGATCAGAAGTTTGTAATGACTTTGAAATAGAAAATGGTGTTCCTCAGGGGAGTGTGATATGACTGGCGCCTAGCGGCTGCCCCGGCCTTGGATGCGCTCTGCAGAGCGTGCCCAAATGCCAAGTCACGTTTTGTTACCTTGTATTACCCATACATGTGTAATGACAATAAAGTTGAATCTCATCTCATCTCATCTCATAAGCCCAGTTTTATTCAACATAATGATTAATGACATGTTTGAGGATCAAGAGGGATACATCAAAACAGCACTATATGCAGATAATGGAGCCATATGGCCGAGGGGAAGAAATGAAAAATTTGTGTTCAAAAACATCAGGAAAGTAATGGAGAAAGTGAAAAAGTGGTCATTTGAGTGGGGATTTAAAGTAGAACTGAACTGAACAGCATTGAACGGCACTGGGTGATAGTACATACAATTATAAAGATAATTTATCATTGGCACCCCCTCCACAAATCCCGGAATCTTGGAGAAAATCACGATTTTGAATCTCCCGCCCTGAAAAATCAGACAAATCCGCCGATTAACCGGAAGTGCAGCCGGAGTTCCACGTGACGTCACGAGTGTGACACAGTCCTCCATGTTTACCATTGTGAGCACGTCGACACTGGTTGTTTTTGGTGCATTTTGTCGTGATAGTCGACTACAAAACACTTCCAACACCTGGGAAGATCTGTTCAGTGGCTAAGGAAAGCTGTCATGGCGACGAAAGAAAAGAAAGGGGGAGGAAAAGCGACCGGGAAGCGATGCGTTTCTAGATATAGATATTACTGTATTCGCTACTTCGCGTTTCACCTTTTGCGCCCTCAGTGCATCGCGGATTTTTCAAAAATATTCATCAAAAATTCAAAATTGAGAAAAAATGGCACGAAAGTTGCCCGGGCGCTAGCAGAAGGCAGGGAGACTACATTAATCAGGTATCAACACGGAGAGCGCGCACAACTCAAAATCCACCTCTCTGACCACCGCTCCACTCCTCTCCGCCCACCTCTTCACCGCTCGGGAATCTCGCAAGCTGATTGGCCGAGACGTTTTACCTCGCAAGCTGATTGGCCGAGACGTTTTACCCAGCTTCTCTCCCTGCAGAGCGCCCATACCCAGCGAAGGAAGACCGCATTCATTGTTCTTTATCGCTCGTGTTGCTTAGTGGCACTTTTCGCTGTTCTCTTGTGCCTTTTTGTGCAAAATAGTGCTTGTGACGCCCTTGGGGGGGTGGGGGAGTGACGCTACTTCGCGGTTTTTCACTTTTCAAGGTCGGTTCTGGTCCCCATTAAACGCGATAAGTGAGGGATCACTGTATTTATAAATAGCACAGTCAAATGCAGAGGTCAGCTCTGTTCATGTGTATTGCCACTATAGTCTGTAGAAGTATTGTAATACATAGCCCAATTTTTTGAATGAATTAATGAATTTATTTATTTCGGATAGTACAGTACAGGTTGAAAGAAACTGAATGATATAACAACAAGATCAAATTGAACAATGACTCATCTGATTATACAATTCAACGTAAGTTATCCGAAATGGGTGTTGGCTGAAGCCGCAGCTTATATTGCCCACCCATATTCCATCCAAGAATTCAAAAGAGAAAACAGGCAAGAGCGATTACAATTCAAAACAAAACTAAGACAAAATGTGACAGAGAAAAAAGAAAACTAAGCTACAACACAACACAGGCTGGATATGTTACAACTCGCTGCTCATTAGCGGCGCCAGCTGTGCAACTTGCGCCTCGTCAGCAGCGTGGGATATAAGCCACTCTGCCCTGGGCTTCGGCATGAAGCCGTCTGATTCCTTCAGCCCTCTTGCTGCAGAGGAACCCCCTCATCTCCCAGCAAGATCTACAGCGTAAGCATACCTACCTTTGCCTTTCCAGTCTCTCCCCTGTGCACAGGTGTATTCCCCGGCGGCGGACCTCATCTCTGCATCGCCGTCTGCCAGCTGCTGTCACAGGTGCATCAGGTCTCTGTCTCCGGGGCTCGCCCTTGTGCACGCCTGCCACCTGCCACACTCCTGCATCCTCCTCTGTCTCGTCACCGATCCTGAATGCCTCTTCACTCTGAAAACTCTGGTTTTCTTGACTGCTGGAACTGCTGGAACTGCTATCATCTGCCATTGTTGTTTTGTTTAGGGATCACACTCGTGACGTCACGCAGCGTCGTCTGCACTACTTCCGGTTTGTTTGGCACTGCCAGCCAGAGGCAAAAGTTTATTGGCTTATAGCTTGGCCATCGCACGGCCTAAAAATTTCTTTTATGTGTTGAAAAATACAATAGGTAATAAGGAGTTAATCTGCTATTCTACTTTTTGCGCCAAAAGGTGGGTTCAGTTCTACTTTAAATTTTCACACAGTAAAACCTGCTATTTGATTTTCACAAAAAAAAAACAAACAACAACAACACAGAATTGGTACAGAACCATTAACATTATATAATCAACCAACAGAGAAAGTGAGTGAGTTCAAATATCTAGGACTGCAGTTTGATAATACATACACATGGAGAGTTCATGTTGAAAATCTGGAGACAAAGTGCAAAAAAGTAATCTCATAAAAGCTGTAGGTGGACACGAATGGGGTGCAGATAAACAGGCAGTAATTGACATTTACAGAGCACTAATGAGATCGACAATAGGCTACGGACGCATGATTTAAGGAGCAGCAGCAAAGACGACTCTGAAAAAAACAGAATTCAGCATAGAGCGCTTCGCCTGTGCATTGGAGCCATCAAAACAACACCAAACAATGCCGTTTTAATAGAAGCAGGAGAAATGCCAATGGATTTGAGAAGAGATAAACTTGCATTATCACACTGGGTCAAGCTGAAAGGAAGTGAGGAAGCGAATATTTCAAAAACAACACTACAGGACTGCTGTGAATATTCTAACTTCCAGGGACACTGGTTTGGGTGGACAATTGAAAGAAAAGCTAAAATGTATGGACTAGACACTATTGATATAGCTAACACCACTCCAGTGAGTAATGTTCCCCCTTGGCTGTTTCCGGGAAAAGAAGTAGACATTAGTCTGCTAATGAGGAAAAAAGATTGGCATATGAGTGAAGCTGGTTTTAAAACAAGCATTTACCTCAGGAACAATTATTATAACTACTTACACCTCTATACTGATGGTTCAAAGAACAAAGAGGGCTCTTTTGGAGTTGGAGTATACATTCCAGAGTTTAAAGTGACCATCTCAAAAAGACTTTCCAACAATACATCCTTGTTTACAGCAGAGATGGTGGCAGTAATTATTGGTTTGCAGTGGGTGGAATAGGTCAGACCGGACTGGGTGGTGGTGTGCACAGATTCACTTGCAGCTTTAAAAACCATCTGGCATCCTCGTCTTGGAAGAGGCGATGGTTAGTGTGTCAAGGGTTGGAGCAGCACTTGGAATTACTATACAGCCCAATCCTTGAGTGGCAGTCTTTGGAGCAGTTGGCGCAGATTTAGATTGATGGTGCATGTGCTGATGCTGCGAGTTCTTTCCTCGCCACACGCTTCGTCGCCATCTGGACTCTTGTGTTCGCTTCCATCTTGAGAACACTGTCTTTGACACTGTGGCTTCAGGTGGCTCGATCTTTGGCAACGCATACTGCATGTCGTGTTTGCAGACATCTTTAAAATGCAACAGCGGTTGGCCCACATGGCGGACGCCCACCCGCAATTCTCTATAAAGGATTTCTCTTGGCAGATGGTCAGGCTCCATGCGGTGCACATGGCCGAGCCACTGGAGTTGTCTCTGGCTGAGAAATGCAGGGATGCTTGGCAAGTCAGCGTGCTCAAGGACCTTGGTGTTGGGGACTCTGTCCTGCCACTTGATGTGCATAAGGTGCCGAAGACAGCGGAGGTGGAACCCATTTAACCGCTTCTGCTGCCTGGCATAAGCTGTCCAGGACTTGCTGCCATACAGGAGAGTGGACAGGACGCAAGCTTGGTATACGAGTAACTTGGTCTTCAAACTCAGCAGATTGTTGTTCCGCACACACTTGTTGATTTTGGCCATGACAGCGGCTGCTTTGGCGATTCTGGAGCTGATCTTGGTGTCCAGCGAGAGCATGTTTGAAACAGTGGACTCTAGGTAGGTGAAGGTGTCCACAACCTCCATCTGTGTGTTGTCAATGGTAATGACAGGAGAGAGACAGCATCTTGTGCCACGATGCTGTTTTTTTTAAGGCTGCTCATGATCCCAAACTCCTTGCAGGCGTGGGACAGTTTGTCGACCAGATGCTGCAGGCCCTTTTTGCTGTGCGATGCTAGAGCAGCGTCGTCTGCAAACAGCAGCTCACGTATGAGGACCTCTTAGACTTTGGTTTTAGCACGAAGTCTTGCGATGTTGAGGAGTTTTCCATCTGATCTCAAGCGGACATAGACACCTTCAGGACAGTCGGCAAAGGCGTAGTGGAGGAGCATTGAGAAAAAAATCCCAAAGAGAGTTGGTGCTAGAACCCAACCCTGCTTCACTCCACTGCTGACTGGGAAGGCATCTGAGGTGGCTCCATCAAAGCAAGCAGTACTATGCATGTCCATGTGGAAGGAGGAGATGATTGCAAGGAGCTTTGGGGGACAACCGATCTTTCGCAGGATCTGGAAGAGCCCGCTTCGACTAATTAAGTCAAAGGCTTTGGTCAGGTCCACAAACGCAAGGAACAATGGCTGCTGCTGCTCTCAACACTTCTCCTGCAGCTGACGGAGGGAGAAGATCATATCCGCTGTGGACCTTCCGACTCTGAAGCCACACTGGGACTCAGGATAGACTCACGAAGCGAGGCTCTGCAGGCGGAACAAGGTGACCTGAGCGAAGACTTTGCCAACTATGCTCAGAAGAAAGATGCCGCGGTAATTGTTGCAGTCACTGCGGTCGCCTTTGTTCTTATACAGCGTGATTATGTTGGCATCGCTCATATCTTGGGGAATGTGACCTTGCTCCCAGCAAAGGCAGAGATCATATAGTGGTTGTAAGATGGCTGTTTTCCCATGTTTCAGAACTTCTGGGGGGATACCGTCTTTCCCTGGAGCCTTGCCACAGGCGAGGCAGTCTATGGCTTTGCTGAGCTCTTCCAGCGTGGGCATTTCGTCAAGCTCTTCCATGACTGGTTGGCCAGTCAAGGCGTCGAGGGCAACGCCTGTCAAGATGTTCTGGGTCGAGTACAATTCAAGATAATGCTCGACCCAGCGCTGGAGTTGCTTGCTCTTGTCGGTGATGGCTTCGCCTGTCTTAGCTTTGAGCAGTGCTGTTTTGATGCTTGTGGGCCTGATAGCTGTTTTGATGCCCTCATACAGTCCTTTGGCATATCCGCAATCGGCAGCTACCTGGATGTTGGTGCACAGGTTTTGCCATTACTCACTGGCGCAACGGCAGGCAATCTGCTGTGCCTTGCTCCTTGCTGCTCGAAGGGTGTCGCGTGTGCCAGGGCAAGGGTTCTGCTTGTGAGCCAGCAGGGCTTCTCTTTTGGCCTCTGTGACTGGCTGCATTTCATCCCAGTGAGCCTCAAACCAGTCAGCATTCTTGTGTTCTTTCTTTCCGAATGCGGTCATGGCTGAGTCGTAGATGGCGTCGCGAAGGTGGTTCCATTTGGCGTCAATGTCACCTGGGATATCGGACTAGAGATGAGCTTCAAGTTTCCTCTGAAAGCTGTCAGTGAAGGTCTGAGCCTCGATCGGATCTCAAATTCCGCAGGTGTTGATGTGGGAGCGACCCTTAGTCTTGGCATGGTGGATCTTCCTTGGCTTCAGTCTGACCTTACTGGCAACAAGGGAATGATCTGTATCACAATCAGCACTGTGATAGCTTCTCGTGTGAAGAACACTGCTGAGGTCCGCTCTTCTGGTGATGACAAGAGTTAGCTGGTGCCAATGACAGGACCGGGCGTGTCTCCAAGACACTTTCTGCAGCTCTTTAAACTTGAAGTAGGAGTTTGTAATTCAGAGGCCATGATGTACACTTGAAGTAGGAGTTTGTAATGCAGAGGCCATGATGACAACAGAATTCCAACAGCCTCTGTCCGCTCTCGTTCATCCCGCCTATGCCAAAGTGGCCAAGACAGGATGACAACACTTGCCAGTCTGCTCCGACACAAGCGTTGAAGTCGCCTAGCAAAAATAAGCCTTCAGAGCGGGGGATTCTAGACAGCACTTCCTCTAGAACCTCGTAGAACTGATCTTTGGCTTCTGGAGCAGACGTGAGGGTCGGGGCATATACAGAAAGGATGTTGACAAAGCCCGACGATATCTTCATGCGGAGGGCGAAGATTCTTTTGGACCCTCCTGTAGGCGGGTTTCTGTGGTGGCGATCAGCGAGTTCCTCACTGCAAAACCTACACCATGCTGCCTGGACTCGTCCTGGGACAGGCCCTGCCAATAAAAGGTGTAGTCTGATTCTCTAAGAGAGCCACTGTTGGCCAGGTGGGCTTCCTGAAGGCAGGCAAAATCGATGTTAAGTCATGCTAGTTCCTTATTGATGATGGTGGTCTTGCGAGAGTCATCCATTTGTTGGAGATCAGCAGTAAGTCCGGGGCACATGGTGCGAACGTTCCAGCTTGCAAATCGAAGAGCTGGAGTCTTTGTATGTTTCTCCTTTTGACTGCCTGGTGCAGATTGACGCTAGCTTGTCGGGAGAGACCCCTAATCTCTACACACCCAGTAGAGCAGGCAAGCCATGGCTGGGCAGCACCTTACTGGTTGGGGGCTGCCCAGCTTGAGGCGGGCGGTAGCTGCCCAATGAAGCTGTGAAGGCTTCTCCCACCGTCAGACGAGACCCCTGGCGCTCCTCCCTACGCCAGTCGGTTGGAGCTTATAACCGGTAACTGCCTCGTCCCATGTTGTGCCGGAATCTTGCGATGCTGCTGGAGTGGCCTCTCCAGTTTGTGCTAAAAAGCCTGGGCGGGGTAGTATGGAGACACTGGGCTGCCCATACATTAGTGTCCCCCTCTCAGTGTCACTGGCTGAGTCCAAAGGAAATGATGATCCAATACAGTTTGGGACAGTTCCACTGCAGGAGTTGCCAGAAGTAGTGCTGAGCATCTGCCAACCGCCTTAGGGCTCCACACCGGATTTATCCTCGAGGTTTACTCCCGAAGCTTTTCCTGTAATCAGGTATAGCCGCAAGGCAACAGAGGTTTCGAATCAGAGTTTACCTTCTCCTAGGTAGCTTACCGGCCAAGGCTAACGGGCACCACCTGCCCGGATTTGAAATCAGAGTGGTCCTTCTCCTAGGTGGACTAACACCCAAGTCTGACGAGCCCCACCTACCCGGAGCAACCTGGTTTTAAAGCCAGAGACTTGCTGACACCCTCTGTCATTTAGTGAAAACAGGGTCGGCACAAGAAGCCAGACAGTAGGATTTGGTTAGGAGAGGCTATTGGAGAGACACTGTGCTATGAGTGGGGTATTTCAGTGGAAATGTAGGTGCTCATTTCTGCATTCCACCCCAGCATGTCCTAACCCATTTAGGCACCCTTTAAAAACCAGACAGACACTAAAATCTACAAGGCTGCACGGTGGCGCAGTGGTTTAGCACTGTGGCAGCACAGTTTTACCCTCGGCCGGGGGATCGCGGGGATCATGAGATCTTGGGTTCGATCCCAGCCCCCGACCAACAGTGAGCTGTGTGGAGTTTGCATGTTCTCCCCGTGTTGCGCGGGTTTACTCCGGGATTTCTCCGGTTTCCTCCCGCACACCAAAAACATGTAGGTTTAGGGCGCTCGCGCACGCAGCGACCAGCAGCCGGTGGCTTGTCACCAGACTGCAAACCAAATCTACCTACGGGTACAAATAAGTAACAAAAAAAAAAAAAAAAAAAAAAAAAAAAAGGGAAGACTTGGTGATTGTGCTATATCACAGTTTATTTAGGGTACACCAGGGAAAGAAATGACTCTACCATTGTCTCTTGGAAAAAGTGAAGGGAAAGCAGTAATCAAGAAAAAAGGAATTGAGCTATGGCAAAAAAAGATGGGATGAAGATCATAAAGGTAGATTGTATTACAAAATGCAAAAGACTATTGCAATAAAGAATTATAAAACAAAAAACAGGAGGGAGGACATCATTATGGCAAGACTCAGACTGGATCATACAAGTTTAAATGGCACTTTATTCACCATGGGGAAAAGTGAAAGTGACAACTGTAGAGAATGTGAAGTAAAAGAAAATGTTGAGCACATCTTATTACACTGTCACAAGTATGGAAATGAAAGAGAGAGAATGAAAAATGAAGTTTGAGAGGCCTGTAAGGAATGAATGAATGAATGAATGAATGAATGAATGAATTTATTTATTTCGGATAGTACATTACAGGTTAAAAGAAACTGTATAATATAACAACAAGGTCAAATTAGACAAAGACTCCTTCTACTATACAATTCCACGTGAGTTATCCGAAATGGGTGATGGCTGAAGCCGCAGCTTATATTGCCCACCCATATTCCATCCAAGAATTCAAAGGAGAAAAAAGAGAAAACAAGACAAGAGCGATTACAATTTAAAACAAGGCTAAGACAAAATATGACTGAGAGAAAAAGAAAACTGAGCTAGTCTAAGTTAAGCGGTTACTATTCAAAAACAAATCTAAGACATAGTGTCACAGAGAAAAAAGAAAAACTAAGCTATAACACAACACAGGCTGGAAATGTCAATCCTTATGTGAGTTTACATGTCGTCTTGTAAATATGTTTGGAGTATTTCTTCCTTTAGTTTTTGTTTAAATTGATGGAAGGAATGGGATTTAACTGGGATTCTGGGAACAGATGGAGATGGAGAGCACTAAGAATCACGAGACGGGCTCTTTTCTCTTTTTTAAATAACAGGATTAAGTCATAGACTTTAGGGGTCGGGCTCAGATGACATAATGTTACACACTCTTGTACAGTAGGTGGCAGCATGCACCTTTCAGTTGTTTGCTATCCGCCAGTAACTGAGAGAAGAAGATGACAATGTCCTATGATGCTCGGATTCTGGGAACAGATGGAGATGGAGAGGCACGAAGAATCACAAGAAGGGCTCTTTTCTCTTTTTTTAAATAACACAGGATTAAGTCATAGACTTTAGGGGTCAGGGTCAGATGACATATGTTACACACTCTTGTACAGTAGGTGGTGGTATGCACCTTTCAGTTGTTTGCTATCCGCCAGTAACCGAGAGAAGAAGAAGCATCTGCACTCATCTCATTCTTCTTCTTCCTTTACACTTGATTGGCAGTTGATCCACCAGCCCATGATGTCTTTGAACTTAAAGATCCCCCACTTAACAAGTCCTCAACTGCTTCCCAATGTAGCCCCTTAATGCCAAGATATTTTTCTGCTGTTTTCATAATGATTTTGATTTTTTCTGTTTTCTTGGAAGTCTGTGCAGTGCTGTTTATCACATCTACCACAAATAAGACAAAATTATTTTCTTTCAAAACCAGAGTATCTTCCTTAATTTTACTGCATGCACTGCAAGTCTGCACACTTTCCCTGTTCGAGTCCACTCCCACTTTTTTAGCTGGCACCTTTTTCGCAGCTTCTGCATATGTTAATCCCTGGAAGACTTTTATCTGCTGAATTTCTGCTGCTCTTTTGCTGGCTTCACAACGTCGATATGCAGAACTATATTCACCACCGCAGTTACAGCACTTTAACTTGGCTCCGCTGTCACACTTGCCATATTCACCACCACACACTCAATATACTGTATGTCTGTCTTTCTGTGTCTGTTTTTCCTCATATCTTCGTGATGTTTTCCTCACAGCTTTATGATGTTTTCCTCACAGCTTTGTGATGTTTCCCTCATAGCTTTGTGACGTTTTGTTCATCGCTTTGTGACATTTCCTCAGAACTTTGTGACGCTTTCCTCACAGCCCTGTGACTTTCCCCTCACAGCCCCGCGATGTCCCCCCCCCACAGCCCTACGACGTTCCTCCTCCTCTCCAATCCCGGATCTGCATCCCATCCTACCACTCCTCCTCCAGCCACAATCCGCATCCGCGTCCCATCCCATTACCCCTCCTCCTCTTCTAGACCCAATCGGCGGCTGATCCACCAGCCCACGTTGTCCCCGAACCCAAAGATCCCCCACTCAACAAACCCCCAACTGCTTCCCAATGTAGCCCCACAATGCCAAGACATCCCTCCGCCACCTTCACAATGATCTTGATCCCCTTTGCCCTCCCAGAGGTCCGCGCAGCACACATCCACCACATCATTCACCACAAACAAGGCAAAACCACCTTCCCTCAAAACCAGAGCATCCTCCTCAACTCCACTGCATGCACCGCAAGTCTGCACACCCCTTCCCCCCTTGCTCGAGTCCACCCCACCTCCCCAGCTGGCACCTTTTTTGCAGCCCCTGCACATATTAATCCCCGGAAGACTTCCATCTGCTGAATCTCCGCTGCTCCCCGCTGGCCCCACAACCCTGACATGCAGAGCCATGCTCACCACCACAGCCACGGCACTTTAATTTGGCTCCTCTTTCACACTTGCCATATTCATGTTCACCGGAGCATCTGGCACATCGTTGTCTACCTTTGCATATCGCTGCTACATGACCAAACTTTTGAGCATGCCCAAATGCCAAGTCAATCTCATCTCATCTCATCTCATCTGAGTGGAGGAGGAACGTAAAGTCTGACTTCACAGCTCATGTAGCCAATATACACCTTACTTGGCAGTCTTGTTTCATCAAATTTTAACATTACGAACAGACTATCACATTTTTCGCCATTTCTATTAGCTTTCAATCTGCACCTCTGTCACTTTTGCTCCAGTTAAGTTCCTCATTATTTCATCAGTTGAGACAGCTGTTGAAATGCCCAATATCACTTCTCTCATTGCCTTATTTCCTTCCAATACTGAACACTTTTGTTACCTTGTATTACCCATACATGTGTAATGACAATAAAGTTGAATCTCATCTCATCTCATCTCTCATCTCACTGCACATTTTTCCCTCCATCTTATTGACTCTGATTGCTTTTCCTTGTTGAACACTATCTTTACATGTAACTAGAAACGAACCACTACGAAGAACCCTTGCATTTAAAACTTATCCAAGTAACCCATTAACTGCATTTGTGAGCTTAATTGGGTTCCACTCATGAAATAATGTCCCTTCCTGAGTAAGTTTAATGATTACGTTACACTCCTTCTGTTCATTCCGAGATTGTTCATCCTCTGATTCATCAGCGCTTGATGACAACTCCGCCAAAACGACCCAGCAGACAACGCACTAGCGTGCAAAATTAACAACCTGGAGGCTCGAGTTGACCAATTAGCTTATCAGCAACAGATTATCCTTACCCAGTTAACTCGCATAACCAATCGGTTGGACCGCCTGACTAGTCCACAGGCCTTCCCTTCGGCTCCAAGTAGCTCCTCTGCTCCCGCTAGCATTCCGACTAGTCAGTCTGTACAGGGCTCCACTTCCCGGCTTACTCCCATCCCTACTCCCACCCCCTTTATTGGTAAATTAGAGGAGGCTAGGGGGTTTATTCTCCAGTGTGACATAGTGTTTCAGCGGGTACCTGGAAACTTTCCCACAGACCATAGCCGGATAGGCTACGTAGTTAATCTGTTAGAAGAGCGGGCACTAGCTTGGGCTTACGCTGTTATGGCTAGGGCTAATTATGCTGCCTTGATGTATACCCAGTTTGTCAGTGAGTTTAATGAGGTGTTCGACCACTCCGACCGTGACAGTGTACTTACCTCCCTGCTGCTAAACCTGAGGCAGGGGGCCAAGTCCGTGGCCGATTATGCTGTTGATTTCCGGGTGGTGGCCACGGAGGTGGGGTGGGAGGACGCCTCGCTCTGTAGCATTTTCATTAGAAGCCTTTGTCCTAGCCTGTGGGACGAGCTAGCCCGCTTAGAGAAACCTACTAGGCTCACTGAGTTGATTTTGCTAGCCATTAGCCTGGATAACAGGCTGAGGGAGCGGGTGGCCGAGTGTAAAACTTATGGTCGCTCGGAGACCCAGTATCGCCGCTCCCTACAGCCCCCTCTGTTGGCCCTACCCTCCCCACAGTCCCCGGATGCTCTAGAACCTATGGTGGGGGGACGGGGACAGTCTAAGCTGCTGTTAGCTGAGAAGCAGCGCCGCCGTGAGCTGGGGTTGTGCCTCTACTGTGGGAACGAGGAGCACGAGGTAACATCATGTCCCATTCGACCAAAAGGGGGAGTCCGTGCGTCGCAGTAGGGGGACTCACGGACTCACGTCAGTCAAATCCTCTCTCGGTGTCTCCTTCCCATTCGCTTCATTCACAATCACAGAGAAATAGTCACACATGCACTGATTGATTCAGGGGCTGAGAAGAGCTTCATTTTGGGGGAACTGGCAACCCAGCTGGGGCTCCCCTGTCAATCGCTCAAGACCCCTCTCAAACTCATTGCCCTGTCCAAAGCCCCCCTTGCCGTTGTTTCCCATCAGACCGCCCCGGTGTCAGTCATAGTGTCAGGTAACCATCGGGAAGAGCTGTGGTTGTCTGTGCTGTCGGTTTCTTCCTCCCCGGTCATCCTTGGTTATCCCTGGCTCCGTCTTCATAATCCTTCCATTGACTGGCATTCCGGAAGTGTGTTATCTTGGAGTTCTTTTTGTCTTAGTGCCTGTTTGCAGTCCGATGCGTGCTCGCCATCCGTGCCCCTGGGTGCTCCCGTCACCCCTGCTCCCGATTTGTCTAAGGTTCCCCCTGAATATCACAACTTGGGGGCCGCCTTCAGTAAGACCCGGGCCCTTTCCCTCCCCCCTCACTGCCCATACGACTGTGCTATCAATCTCCATACCGGAGCCCCGCTGCAGTCTAGCTGGCTTTACAATCTGTCAGCTCCGGAGTGGGAGGCCATGTAAACTTATATAAAGGAGTCGTTGAGCTCGGGCATAATCCGGCCATCATCCTCAGCGGTGGGGGCGGGGTTTTTCTTTGTTGGCAAGAAGGACACTTGCTAAGGCTGTGTATTGACTTTCGGGAGTTGAAAAAGATCACTATTAAAGACAAATACACCCTCCCATTGATTAATTCAGTGTTCGATTCCCTCCAGGGGGCCTCTTGGTTCACCAAGTGGGACCTCCGCAACGCTTACCATCTGGTGCGGATCCGGGAGGGTGACGAATGGAAGACGGGTTTCCAGACCCCTAGTGGGCATTTTGAATACCTGGTCATGCCGTTCGGGCTGACCAATGCCCTCGCTGTGTTCCAGCGGCTGATTAATGATGTGCTGAGGGACTTTTTGGGCACATTTGTATTTGTCTATTTGGATGACATCCTGATCTTTTCTCAGTCCCTGGATGAGTATCGGGTGCATGTGAGGCGGGTACTGCAGCGGCTCTTAGAGAATAAGCTCTTTGTGATGGCCGAGAAATGTGACTTCCATCCCTCCAAGACATCCTTCCTCGGTTTCATCATTTCCCACAACGAGATCATCCCCCACCCCGATAAGGTAAAAACAGTGGTAGATTGGCCCACTCCGTCTTTCAGAAAGCAGCTCCAGCAGTTTTTGGGGCTTGCTAATTTCTACCACCGCTTCATCCAGAATTATAGTATTATTGCTCTTCCCCTGACCTGTCTGACATCTCCTAAGGTCCCCTTCCGGTGGACAGAGGAGGTGGCTGCGGCCTTTGCTGACCTTAAGGATAAATTTTCATCTTCTCCCATTTTGGCACAGGTGGACCCCGCTCTCCAATGCCTGGTGGAGGTGGACGCCTCGGACTCGGGGGTTGGAGCTGTGTTATCTTAGTGCTCCCCGGCTGATGGCAAGATCCGGCCCTGTGCATTCTTCTCTCGTCGCCTATCACCAGCTGAGTGACATTATGACATCGGTGATAGAGAGCTCCGGGCAGTCAAGCTCGCACTGGAGGAGTGGCGCCACTGGCTGGAGGGGGCCTCCCAGCCGTTCATCGTCTGGACTGATCATAAGAACCTGAATCTTCACTTCCGCCCTCCCAAGAGAGTAGACGCTTTTTTTTTCTCTCCTGCTCTGACTTTTCCTCCCCTCCTAACTACTGGATCCCAGCTTGCTGTTGTCTGTCTGCGTCTATCTGCGACCGCCGAAAAGAAATTATGGAGTTAATAAGCTGGGCTTTGAACACAATTGACACTATTTTTTCAACAAGGAAAAGTGCTCCGGGGGAAGCTGTCTGCCCCGCTGGAACGGCTCCAGCGGGTTATTTACGTGACACAGGTAATTGGAGAATGCTGTGTCTCTCTAATCTCTCTCGTAATATTGGTGATCGGGATCTTTCTGATTGGGACTGGAATTGTCCTGGTTTACTGCAAATTGCTGAAGATGGATTCAACCTATCAAAATGCTGGCCAGGCGAGGTGCATCTATCAAATTGAAAAACTGGAGAAGACCCTGATAGCTACTACTGGAGAACTGTCTCGTAAGGTGGATTACATCATGGTTTCGCTCAGGTCTTTCCACGACGGATTTAAAGCCCCGCAATGACTGAAGGGATGTACTGAATCTCCAGAAGAAATATAAGCCTTCTCTGTGATCAGTCCTATTTGGCTCATTCCCCATGAAAATTCCTCCTGGCTGTCTGCAGACTGTGTTTTTTTCAAATCATGAGCACAAGGCCTTGGACAGCCAGCTGCACAGCGCCAGATAAGGACTGGGCGCCAGCCAGACAAAACATCTTCTGCCAAGGGTCCTTGGGTCTCTCTTATTATCATCAACACTGCTCAACACCGCACACACATTGATCCATGAACTGAATAAAGATATACACTGCTCTCTTGTGTCTCGTGAAATCCTGTGTAGCGAATGTATGTGCATTGAGAGCTTTTTTTTTCCCTTGAACTCTTAATATTGATTAATTATGTAACCAGTATTTTGAATCAATGATTTTTTTGCTCCTTCCCATTGTATTATCCTTATGCTACCTGTACCCTCCTGCTGACAGGCGCGTTTCAGATGCGCCGCAGCATGGAAATGCAGGTCATTACTGTGTCAAGTCAAATTCTCTCGTATGTTATCAGTGTTCTGTTAATGTACTTGGCAATAAATCTTTTTCTGATTCTGATTCTGATTCTGGAGTACCTCCGAACGGCCAAGCGCCTGAATGGGCCCCAGGCCCGCTGGTCCCTGTTCTTCGGCCGCTTCGACTTCACCATCACCTACCGCCCCGGGTCCCAAGAATACGAAGCCGGACGCCTTGTCCAGACAGTTTTCTCCAGATGCGATGGAGGTGACCGAGCACCCTATTCTCCCTTCATCCTGTGTCATGGGCACCCTCTCCTGGGGCATTAAGGAAAGGGTCCTGAGGGTGCAGGAGGATGAGCCGAACCTGGGCGAGGGGCCAGCGGAAAGACTGTTTGTCCCTTCTGCCGTTCGGGGCGGGGTAATCCATTGGGGCCACTCTTCCAGGTTTGCGTGTCACCCTGGGAGGGCTCGTACAGTGGACCTCCTTCAGAGGATGTTTTGGTGGCCTTTGCTCCAGAAGGACGTCGGGGAGTACATCCGTGCCTGTCCCCAGTGCGCAGCAAGACGTCCTCTTCTCCACCAGCTGGGCTGCTCCACCCTCTCCCCACTCCCGGCAGGCCCTGGTCCCATGTGGCATTAGACTTCATCACCAGCCTCCCACCTTCTAACCATCATACAGTAATCCTCACCATCGTCGACAGGTTCTCCAAGGCCGCCCATTTTGTCCCTCTGCAGGGGCTGGCTACGGCAAAGGAGACGGCAGACCTTCTCGTCCCAACATGTGGTGAGGTTACATGGGATTCCCCTGGACATTGTCTCCGACCGGGGTCCTCAGTTTGTCTCCCAGGTTTGGAGGTCATTCTATATCACCCTGGGGGCTACAATGAGTCTGTTGTCGGGCTGTCATCCTCAGAGCAATGGTCAATGTGTGAGGGCGAACCAGGAGATGGAGGCTGCGCTGCGGTGTGTCACCACTGCCAACCCGGCGTCGTGGAGCACCCACCTTCCTTGGATCGAGTACGCCCATAACACCACCATCTCCTTGGCAATCGGCATGTCCCCATTTGAGGCCTCACTGGGCTACAACCCCCTGCTGTTCCCGGAGGAGGAGGGGGACATCGCCGTTCCTTCTGTCCGAGCTCATCTGAGGTGCTGCCGTCGGATCTGGAGACTGACCCAGGCAGCACTGCGACGCACGGCAGAGCGCAACTCCTTGGCTGCTAATCATCACAGGACTCCAGCCCCCACCTACCAGGTGGGTCAGCAGGTATGACTCTCTACAAAACATATCAACTTGAAGGCTGAGAGGAGAAAGATGTCACAGCGGTTCATTGGGCCTTTCACTATAAGCCGCATCATTAACCCGGTATCTGTGCGCCTAGCTCCCCCCCCCTTTAGCATCTGTCCAACTTTCCATGTCTCGCAGGTCAAGCCCTTCTGCTCCAGCCCTTTGTGTCCCCCTCCCAGGTCTCCACCTCTGCCGATGGTGATCGACGGCGACCCGGCGTGGAAGGTCAACGACATCATAGACGTCCAATGCTGGGGTCGCGGCCTGCAGTACCTGGTAGACTGGGAGGGTTACGGCCCGGAGTGGAGATCCTGGGTGCGTCCCTCCTTCGTGTTGGACAAACAACTCATCAGGGGCTTCCACCAGACGCACCCAAGTAGGCTGGATTGACCGCCGAGAGGCGTCTCGTATGGGGGGAGTACTGTCATGGCTGCCTATCTTCCTCAGCTGCACGCACACCTGCTCTCCATCACAGCCAGGGTTATTTAAACCGTGCGGTCCTGGGATCAGCGCGGAGTCATCTGTCTCCATTCCCCGAGACCTTCACTCGCCTTCCTTCATCCTGAGCTTCCAAGCCTCACCCTGCCTTCATCTTCATTTCCAGTCCTGCCAGTTGACATCAGGAAGTATCCTCTCTTCCAAACCAAGTAAGCCTTCACTCATCTCTTTAACCTCTCTCAGTCCCCTGTGCACAGGTGGAGTTCCGTGGCGACGGACCTCTTTCCCTCCTGGCAGTGGACCGAGCTGCACTTAAATCATCCACCATCTCCAACCACAATTGGGACTGCGGGCACTGTCCTCCTGGCCATAGCCGCCGAGCTCAACCTGAGCTCCACAATAACATCTCTACCAGTAAGTACAGAACAATCCTGTACACCCCCTCCGGGGTCTGCCACTAACTCATCCTCTGTGTGTCCATAGGGTTGCCAGGTTAAATGGTTCTCTGCTCGCCCCAGCTGATACATACCCCCCCCCACACACACACACATACATTTCCTTCAATAAAAGATAATTGTGTTTATTCTCGAGTCGTGTCTGCTCATTGGGTCTGAAACCATGTCAAAGAGATGCAGACAGGAATAAACCCACATTACAGCATTGAAATCATATGTAGGAGTCTCAAATGTGTGCAGTAATTCCTCACCTCATACCGTTCCTGGAGGAAGTCTAACTCTTCACCTGTGCAGGTAGAAGTCCCAACGACGTGGAAAGCACGTTCACCTGGAGGAGTGGAAGAAACCCCCTCTTCTGTTTCACTATCATCAGACACTTCTTCGGCCACATATGTTGATAAAAACTGCCGAACAGGTCAAAAAATTACCACAGACCAATGAAATGCGATCCATTCCTCAAGGACAACAAACTTTGTTACCTTGGCAATGTGTTTGGAGGAATATCCATTGACGTCATTGATAAAAACTCGTTTGAGCTGACTTTTATCCATTTTACAATAAGTGGCACATTGAATGACAAGCCAAAAACATAAACAGATTTCATTTACTTCCTCTTTTAGATTTGATTGGCTGTTGGCAACTTCTTCTTCTTCTTTTAAATTTGATTGGCAGTTGGCAACCAGCTTACAGGTGCATTACCACCACATACTTCACTCTATATCATCACTCTATCTGGTCAGGAGCTGTAGTCCTTCTATTATCATTGCTGTGTCCAATCAAACCTAAACTCTAACTTCAGACATCACTCTTCTTCGTCTGCTACCAGCTATCCTCACTCTATATATAATGCAAGAAATCTGTCTGTCTGTCCGTGTGTCTGTCACGACCATAGGACTCGCTAAAAGATCATTGGATCACCTATGATGTGCCTATGATGTCTACATGATGTCAGTATGACATCATATAGACACCATGTGTCTGTCTGTCATGATCATAGGACTCGCTAAAAAAATCATAGAACTCGCTATGACATCATCAAGGATCAATGGCAGGCATCATGGTGTCTATGACTATGGTATCTATATGTCATTGCTATATACAGAATATGGTGTCTATGACTATGGTGTCTATATGATGTCATATAGACATCATAGACACATCATAGGCTCAGTGATGCCTGAAAAGATGCAGTGAAGATGAAACAAATAACATAATGTATGTACAGTATGTATGGATGGATGGATGGATGGATGATACACACTCTTGCACAGTGGGTGGCGGTATGCATGTTTCAGTTGTTTGCTGTCCGCCAGTAACCGAGAGAAGAAGAAGAACACCTGAGGTATAAGAACTCCTTATACAAAGGTTTGCTATCCACCAGTAACTGAGAGAAGAAGAAGAAGAAGTGGACAGCTGGATGGGTGCACCTGTAGACATTGAGACTGGCCTGGGTGGTCGAGATCTTGGCCGTGGCAACTCAAGATGTGTAGAGTGATGATATTGAGTGAAGTGATGATATAGAGTAAAGTACGAGGAGACGAAGAAGAGTGATGTCTGAAGAAAAAAGTTGAGGTTCGATTGGACACAACAATGATGATAGAAGGACTATAGCTCCTGATGATATAGAGTGAAGTACGAGGAGATGAAGAAGAGTGATGTCTGAAGATAGAGTTTAGGTTCGACTGGACACAGCAATGATGATAGAAGGATTACAGCTCCTGGCCAGATAAGAGTGATGATATAGAGTGAAATACGTGGTGGTAATGCACCTGTAAGCTAGTTGCAAACTGCCAATCTAAAAAAAAGAAGCAGTGGACAGGTGGACAATTGATGACTACGAGGGTAGATGAGGAGACAAAGAAGATTCCTGCTGGGGAAGCTCCTGGAATTTTAAGACTATTAACACTTTTAAGAAGACCAGTTGAACCATTGGGGCAGTGGACGGACTTCAACAGGTGGAGGTTGAGACGGCATTTAACGTCTGTGTTCGGTTGGCGGTAGGAATGATTTGTTTGTGCAGTACTCTGACTGTAACATTATGGCATCTAGCTCTGACGGGCTCGATAAAGATGAGATGGATTGGACACTACCCAGGTCTGGGAGGCAGAAAAGAGCATCAGATGAGAGCGACGCGGGAGGAAGTAATAATGTGAAGAAAACACAAACTAGCCAACATGGATGACAGTTTGATGATGTCGGGAATGAGTGGAAGGCTGTCATTGAGTTCAATCAGGGTGGAGGGCACTATCACCCTGTTAAGCAAACAAAAGCAACTGAGAAAGAAATTGGGAGAGTTAAGTTTGCAAAGTTCTTGTATAATAACTGGTTGTTAATAAGAGAGATGAGATAAGATAAGCCTTTATTCGTCCCACAATGGGGAAATTCCAGGATTGCAACAGCACAGGGATAGCAACACTCAAAGCAACAATCAGAAGGCAAGAAAAAAACAAAAAAAAGCAAGAGCAGCTAATATACATATGTACATATACTGTATATATATATATATATATATATATATATATATATATATATATATATATATATATATATATATATATATATATATATATATATATATACACACACACATACACACACACATATACTGTATACTGTATATACTGTATATATGAGATGAGATGAATATATATATACGTATATATATATATGTATATATATATACACAATAATATATAATTCATGCAAGTAAACAACAGCAAGAGAAAATACTGGCAATGACATGTTTAAATGGAGAACAAATGAAGGCGCATGTTCCTGGAGCAACGGGAAACTTGAGAGGAGTTATATCAGGTGTCCCTTTGAGCATGTCTATGGAAGAAGTGAAAAACGAGATCCAAGGAGGAAAGGTGAAGGATGTGAAAAGGCTAAAGAGTAAAAGAGAAGGTTCACTGAAGGATACACTGTCTGTAATGATTCAGTTTGAGGAAACACTTCCTAAATCAGTCCAAATAGGATATCTGTATTACAATGTCAGAGAATATGGCCCAAAGCCACTCAGGTGCTACAAATGTCAAAGGATGGCCCACACTGCTCAGCAATGTAAGGAAAAGTTAAGATGCGCTAGAAGTGGAGGGGAGCATGAATATGGTAAATGTGAAAAGGACGCCAAAGTGTTGCAACTGCGGGGGTGACCACAGTGCTGCATATGGAGGATGTGTTGTGCAGAGGGAAGCTAGACAAGCCCAGGAAATCAGAATAAGTAAGAAAATCTCGTATGCGGAAGCTCTAAAGACAGTTAGAGAGGAAGGAATGGTCAGAAACACAACAGGCCTTTCTCAAAGAAGTTAAACTCAAAGGGAAGAACAGCCATCAACAAATCCCACACAAGCACAAGATCATGCCGCTGCAAGGAAATTTTGTGTCCACAAATGCAAAATTGATGATGACACATTGATAGTTAAGAGGACAAACTTTGTAGCTTTTATCTGCCACACCATTAATGTTGCAGCACAGCTAAAGAAGAAAAGTGACAGAATCAAAACCATTGTGGAAGAAGCAGGAAGATTCCTAGAGGTGAAAGATATCAAAGCCGACCAGATTCATGTTTTATTGAAAGCTTAAACTGATGTTGAAATTTAATATCTGGATTATGGTACTACACATACTACAGTGGAATGCGAGGAGTCTTTTAGCAAATGGACAAGAACTCAAGAAGTATCTTTACAAACTACTGATCGCTCCAGAGGTAGTGTGTGTACAGGAGACATGGCTTCAACCTCATTTAGATTTTCTTATTCCAGGATATAGTTCAATCAGACAGGATAGAAGTAACAGTATAAATGGAGGAGGATGCGCCACTTTCATTAAAGATGGCCTGGCATATAGGGTGATTCCCTCCCCTGATGATATAGAGTGTAATATTTTTGAAATATAAATGGACAAGGAAATATTAAGCTGATTAATTATTACAGCCCATGTAGGAAGTTAACAGCAGATACTTTAAGTGTTGTGGCAGGGGAAGGCCATATGAAAGAGGTATGGTGTGGAGACTTAAATCCTCATAAAAGCTTGTGGGGAAGCACACATACAAATAACAATGGAAATGTTGTGGAAGAGATGTTAGATGAAAGAGCATTAATTTGTTTCAACAGTGGTGAAGGTACCAGGGTGGATGTGCATAGGGGCACATTCTCATGTATTGTCCTGACTCTGGTATCTGATTCTTTAGTGAGCGCCTGTGAATGGACGGTTATGAACATTAAAACTATGGGAAGTGATCACTTCCCACTACTTACAGTCATTAAAACTGAAGTATGTATACAAGAAGGAAGATGTTTTACAAGATGGTGTTTTGACAAGGCAGATTGGGAAAAATTTAGGCAATACTGTGTACAATCATGTCATTTGGCAACATTTGAAGGTGGCATAAAAGAGTGTTCAAGTCAGGTAGCCAATCATATTCTAAATGCTGCAATAGCAAGTATACCTAAGAAAACAACACAGAGTAGGAAGAAGGTTGTACCCTGGTGGAATGAGGGAATGTAGTATTGCAGTAAAAGAGTGAAACAAGGCATCCAGAGATCTGAGGAAGAATATGAATAGTGAAAATTTAATAGATTATAAAAAGAATAGGGCAGTAGCTTGAAGAATTATTAAAAACAGGAAAAGGTCAACATGGAGAGAATTTTGTTCCACCCTTGGTCGGACAAAAGAACTAGGTGATGTCTGGGGCATGTTTAAAAAAAACAAGTGGCAAGAGGGTGTCAGTTAAAATCCCAGCTCTAGTGGACAGGGTTCCAAGGTTCCAAGGTTGGGGCGGGGTTCCAAGATTGTCATAGCCAGGAGCGGCACTGGGGTTAAGCTCCCAGTGCTCATAAAATGCTCCTTATGGCGTGCGTCTCGAAAAGCCTCTGACAACTAAGTCCAACTCCTAGCCTGCCCGTGTGGTTTAGTCTCTAAGCCCGGCGGAACTGCTTTTACTATTAGGAGAAGGGGCGAGGGCGGATCTCTGGCGCCTTAAAACCAGATGCTTTGGGTAGATGATGGCTCGTCAACCTGGGAAGGTAGCCCATCTAGGGGAAGGTAAACCTTGATTTCAAACCTCCGCTGCCTTGCGGAACATCCGGTCATGGGAAAGGCTTTGGGAGTCAACCCTGAGGAAAAATCCGGAGTCGGAGCCCCTAAGGCAGTTCTCTGTTGTGCTCAACATCGTTCTGGCAGCTCCTGCAACGGCGCTGGTGCCAAACTGTAGCAGCCCTGCTGTTCCTTTGGATTCATCAGTGACGTGGAGAGGGGGGACATGCTGTATGGGCAACATCTTGTCCTCCATATCTTCCTGCCCAGGCTTGAATCCTACCAACGCCCAACGCTGGAAGATAGGACACCGGATCACTGGAGAGGACACTCCAGCTTCACCTTTGGCGTAGACAAAACACAGGGAATGACAGTTACCGGTCATAAGCCACCGCTCAATTGGCGTAGAGCGCGGCGCCAGGGGTTGTTCCCGACGGTGGGAGGGATCATCGGATCTCACTGGACAGCTACCGCCCACCTCAAGCTGGGCAGCCCCCAGCCAATAAGGTGTTGTCCCGCCACAGCTTGCTTTCTTCATTGGGTGCATGGGGATGAGGAGAAGTCCAAACAGCAGGCTGAGAACCTTTGCACCAGGCAAGACAAAAAAACAAAAGAGACCAACTCTAATACTGGGAACTTGGAACGGCCGCACTATGATGACAGGACTCGCTGCTAACCTCAAGGACATCAATGACACCAGGAAGACTGCCATCATCAATAATGAGCTGAAGAGACTGGGAGTGAATATTGCCACTCTCCAGGAAACACGGTTGGCTGACGCAGGCACACTGAGAGAGAAGGACTACACGTTCTACTGGCAGGGAAAGGGCAGTGACGAACACAGGGAACACGGAGTGGGCTTCGCAGTGAAGAACACCTTGCTGAAGATGGTGGAACCGAGCAGCACTGGCTCTGCACGACTCCTCACCCTCCGCCTCAACACCACTCAAGGCCCAGTCACCCTCGTCAGTGTGTATGCCCCAACACTGACAGCCACACCAGAGGCAAAAGACGAGTTCTATGAGAATCTCGCAACAACTGTCAGGATCATCCCCAAGTCTGAACAACTCATTCTCCTTGGAGACTTCAATGCCAGAGTGGGTGCTGACCATGACTCCTGGCCCTCCTGTCTTGGACCATTTGGCGTGGGCAGAATGAACGACAACGGACAGCGGCTGCTCGAGTTCTGCACATATCACGATCTGCGCATCACAAACTCGTTCTTCAAGACCAAGCCCCAACACAAGGTTTCCTGGCGACATCCGCGCTCAAAGCACTGGCACCAGCTGGACTTGATCCTGACCAGGCGCACCTCACTGAAGAACGTGCTAATCACCCGTTCGTTCCAGAGTGCAGATTGCGACACAGACCATTCATTGGTGTGTTGCAAGGTCAAGCTGCAGCTGAAGAAATTCCATCATGCTAGACAGCCTGGAAAGGCACGGATTGACACCAGCAAGATGGCCCAACCAGAACTTGTTGAGCAGTTTGCCTCCACCTTTGAGAAGGAACTTGGTGCACCACAAGAAGGAGAATCTGCAAAGCAGAAGTGGGAAGAGCTGCGAAACACCATCCACCACACAGCCTTGGCTACCTTTGGGAGGAAGACCTCAAAGTCACAGGACTGGTTTGATGCCAAGTTGACCAAAATGACCCCCGTCATTGAAGCCAAGCGCTCAGCACTTGCTGAGTACAAGAAGTACCCAAATGAGAAGAATCTCCAGATTCTCAGGGCTGCGAGAAGCAAAGTTCAGCAGACTGCTCGGCGCTGTGCCAACGAGTACTGGACTCAGCTCAGCCAAGACATTCAAACCGCTGCCATAACAGGGAACATCTGTGGTATGTACGATGGCATCAAGAAAGCACTTGGTCCGGCTCAGAGCAAGACGGCCCCCCTCAAATCCTCCACTGGGGAGATGATCACAGAAAAGAACAAGCAGATGGTGAGATGGGTGGAACACTACTCCGACCTCTACTCCAGACAGAACACTGTGACACCGTCAGCCCTTGATGCCATCGACTGCCTGCCATCCATGGATGAACTTGACGCCGAGCCAACCATCGACAAACTCAGCAAGGCCATCGATAGCTTGGCCGCTGGCAAGGCACCCGGCAACAACGGCATACCCCCTGACCTGATGAAGCACTGCAAGACCGCCCTACTGCTGCCATTGCATGACGTCCTCTGCCATTGCTGGAAAGAAGGTGCCGTACCACAGGACATGAGGGACGCCAAGATCATCACCCTCTACAAAAACAAAGGGGAGAGAAGTGACTGCAACAACTACAGGGGCATCTCCCTCCTCAGCGTTGTTGGCAAAGTCTACGCACGAGTTGTTCTCGTTCGACTACAGAAGCTTGCTGAACGTGTCTACCCCGAGTCTCAGTGTGGCTTCCGCGCTGAGCGATCGACGGTAGACATGATATTCTCCATCCGCCAACTCCAGGAGAAATGCAGAGACAGAACATGTCCCTGTACGTCACCTTCATCAACCTCACCAAAGCGTTCGATCTGGTAGCAGAGAGGGCCTTTTCAAGATCCTGCCAAAGATAGGATGCCCACCAAAGTTGCAAAGCCCCATCGAATCGTTTCACACCAACATGCAGGGGATAGTGCAGCACAACAGCAACGTTTCAGAGCCATTCAACATACGCAGCGGAGTGAAACAGGGCTGTGTACTTGCGCCAACCCTCTTTGGGATTTTCTTTGCTATGCTCCTGAAGCATGCCTTCAGCACAGCAACAGAGGGAATCTACCTACACACAAGATCTGACGGCAGGCTTTCCAACCTCACCCGCCTGAAAGCCAGAACCAAAGTACACGAGGCTCTAATCAGAGACATGCTGTTCGCAGACGACGCTGCAGTCGCAACCCACACACAGCAGGAGCTTCAGACCCTGATGGACCGCTTCTCCCAGGCATGCAAGGACTTCAGGCTTACCATCAGCCTGAAGAAGACTAACGTCTTGGCGCAAGGCACGGAAGCACCACCAACCATCACCATCAATGACTATGAGCTGGAGGTTGTGAATCAGTTCACGTACCTGGGGTCCACGATCAGCAACAACCTCTCCCTTGATACGGAGATCGACAAGAGGATTGGAAAATCAGCCTTCACACTCGCTCGCCTCACCACACGAGTGTGGGAGAATCCCAAACTCTCTGTCAAGACGAAGATGGCAGTGTACAATGCCTGCGTCATCAGCACACTGCTCTATGGGAGTGAGACGTAGACAACATACGCCCGGCAGGAAAAGAGACTGAACTCCTTCCACTTGTGCTGCATTCGCCACATCCTGGACATATCCTGGCAGGACAAAGTGTCCAACACAGAAGCTCTGTCCCGCGCCGGCCTTCCCTCCATGTTCACTCTACTCAGGCAGCGCAGGCTCCGCTGGCTAGGCCACGTTCACCGTATGGAGGATGGCAGAATCCCCAAAGACGTCCTCTACGGAGAACTGGCGACTGGCAGGAGAGACGTTGGCCGCCCACAGCTGCGCTTTAGAGACGTCTGCAAGACATGAAGGCCCTGGAGATCAACACAGAGCGCTGGGAGGACCTTGCAACTGACCGCTCCAAATGGAGAGGCACCCTGACCAGACAGCTCAAGGCAGGTGAAGAGAGACTGACTGCTGCAGCAGATGAAAAAAGGACCCGCAGGAAGAACCGCCACAGACCCAGCAGCACGGAGACCACCCACAAGTGCGACTTGTGTGACAGGGACTGCCATTCATGCATCGGCCTGTTCAGCCACAGGCGGTGCTGTCCCAGCAGAGTAGACATGTAGGATTCTCTTCCATGGTCATCATAGACTGACGGAGGCTGACGAGTGGACGGGGACAAGATGGCTGTATCTGTCAGGGGGGAGCAGTTCAGGGTTGAGTGTGTGTTTTCTTTTTTTGGTCTGTTGCAGCTCTGGGGCTGTTTGGTGTGAATTTTATTATTACACATTGTATGTTGGATTTGTGATGTTTCTTTGCATGTTTTGATGTTTGTTGAGTTTATTTTTGTTGTGTTTTGGGTTGATTATGGTTTGAACCAGAGCTGACTGATTTAATCAGCAGGAGCCAATCGGTGAGCTCCTGCTGTAAACTCTTGCCCGGTAGCACCTATTAACGAATGGTGCATGACTGTGGCACGCAGAAGGATATGAGGACAAGGGATATGCGGACAGCAGGACACGAGGATAGAGGACCTGAGGATATGCGGAGGTAAATTAAAGAGGAGCCTGGAGGAAATGAGGGCAGGAGCGGAGAAGTGGAGAAAGGATGGAAGGAAAAGCAGGTGCTGGGATTGGCAGCCGCAGCTTGGGTCCGAAGACGCTGTGAAGGTCCAGACAGAGGAGACACAGTTGTGTTGGTGGAAAGGTTTGTGCACAGCTAAATGGAAGGAATGTGCTTATTGTCTGTATGTATGTGAATGACTATTAGCCCCTGGTGTGTTTGCGGGAGGTTGAGTTTGTGCTGCGTTGTGTGCTGCAGGTCTTACCAGATGACGGATCCGTAGTTGCCGCTACTCTTCTCTCCTCCTGCCTGCTTCCCCTCCCTGGGTCCAGGATTCTCCATCGTTGATGTGTAAAAGGGCCTTTGGATGAGCCCGGACAAACAGCACGTTCTTCTGGGCAAGGGAGGACGACCGCGTTTGATCCTGTTTTGACAGGCAGCGGGTACGTCTCCACTCCATTGTAGGACACATTGAAGGTTTTTTCTATTTAGCATAAGGAGTAATTTCTACCTTTATGTTAGAAATTATTATTTTTTCTCCCTCTCTTTCCCCTTGAATGAATTTCTGGGTATTTTTAGCATTTAATGTGGTGTTATTTTTTTAAGCTGTGCACATTGTTAGCTTATGGTTCTTATTAGTGATTGTTGTAGTCTATAGTTATTTTAAGATTTGTTCATTAAAGTGTATAATTGATTTTCTGCCTTTTTGAGTGTTTGTGTTGTTGTGGCCTGGGAATCGTATATTTTAAATTGCGTGTCCACAGTAATTTCCACTTTCAAACTGTGACACTTTTTTGGCGTTGTCGGCAGGATTCTCTTTCCACACAACACAAACATGGAAGGGCATGATGAACCTTCGACTTCAGCTGTAAATAATCAGGCTGTAATTAATACGGTTATTATGCCATGGTTTATGGGGGTACCTTGGTTCCCAAAGTTCTCTGGGGAGATTAGCCAGATTAAGTTTGGGGAATGATTGTGGCAGATTGAAGCTATGTTTGTCACGCCGCGCCATTCATCAGCGGCGCCACCTGCTCACGCACCTGCTACTCGTCGGCGGCGAAGGATAAAAGCCGCCTCGCCCTGAGCGTCGGCCTGAAGCCGTAGACTTCGTTTCCTTTGCATGGACTTCTACCACATTCTCTTCAGCATCCTCTTCACCGGTAAGAAGTTCACTTACCTCATCTCTCCAGTCTGCTCCCCTGTGCACAGGTGGATTCCTCGGCGGCGGACAATCCCGTCCCTCGTCTCTCCTCGCTGCTGCACCGAGCCCTGCAGGTGGCTGTCTCCCGGGCTTCCATCCTTGAAGCGCCAGTCATCTGTCCTAACAAGTAAGCTTCTCTCCCTCGCCTATTCTCCTCCCGTGTTGGTGTGTGCTCATCACCCTGTGTCTGATTTCTCCCATAGGGTTGCCGGCTGAACGGTCTCCTGCCTCTGGGTCCGAAGCAGACGCCCCCACCAACACATTAACATTCTGCAGACACGCACCCAAACATCCCTGTTGTTAATAAACAGTTTGAACTACTCTGAGCCTGTGTGTGTGCGTCTCCTGAGCCGAACGTTATGTCAATGTTGAGAGCTCAGGGCCTCAGTGATGATCAGAAGGCTGGTTTTGTTATTGGGGCTTTGTAAGGTGATGCTAGGAGGGAAATTCTGCTGTTAGATCCCAACTTAAGAAGAAATGTTAGAGAAATTTTGTTCCACTTAAAAATGGTCTATGGTAAACAAACCCCCTTAGTTGAATTATGGGTCCAATTTTTTAAGTGTAGGCAGGGGGATGGAGAAAGTGTGGGGTCATTTATCCTGCGCCTTCGAGAACTGTTTGGCAGGTGGCGTGAGCAGGAACCTGATGGCTCAGCACAGGATGAAAATACAGCTCGTGATCAGTTAATATTGGATCTGAGGGCTGGTGCTGTTCAACAGGAGTTGTAGCGGCTGGTGAGACGTGAGCCACGAATGACTTTCTCCGAGGGCTGTAATGAAGCTCGAGAGTTGGAAGGAGAACATCTGGGCCAAGAGAAAGTATGGGCATCGAGGGTAAATGCACCTGCACAGATGACACACAGGCCAGAAACGGATGATTGGAGACAGAAGTTTAAGGTGGAAATATGTCATGAAGTGTAGGAACAAATGTCCATGCTTAGCCGTACTGTGGTGGAGGAGATAAAATAGTTACTACGTAGTTTGTGCCACAGTAGTCCACCGGGGGCACTTCCTCCAGAGGGAAATCTATTTCTACTTCCCACAGTAGGCCAGCTGTCCAGTGGGATGAACAAGGTCGTCCCATTTATAGAGGCTGCAATAAGCCAGGCCACATTCAGAGGTTTTGTCCTGATAGAAATCAACAGGCCCAGGTCTTTAAAGTAGCTGCCCCACCCGCCATTGGGCAGGTAACGGAGGAAACTGCAATTGGGACTTTGAAGGAGAAAATGGTTGGCTCGTGCCCAGTAGTGGAAGTGAGGGTGGCTGGCATAAAAGTTCCCTGCGTTATAGACACAGGGTCTCAAGTGACATTGTTTTCTGAATCCTTTTTCCAGAAGTGGTTAAATCATGTACCTTTAGCAGATGTTGGAGAGCTGAAGTGGCTGACTCTTAAAGCAGCACATAGTCAGAATATTCCCTATGTGGGCTATGTGCTGCTTGACTTTGAAGTTGCAGGAGTCAAGGTACTAGCTAGTAAAGGAGCAGTTATTGTAAAGGATGCCTGTTTAGCTTTTGATGGGGGAATTTTGGGAATGAATGTTATGTCGAGCTGCTGGAAGTCATCTCAGGGATCCCACTCCAGTGTTGCGGTTTCTAAAGTTATAGTGTCTTCTCTAGCCCTGGGACAACGGGAATGAGCCTTTGCTGTTTGTAGCATTGTGGCTCAGGAAGAATCTGTGGATGGGAAAATAGAGGTGGTACAACTGTCCAAATGGAGATTTCAGCCTGCAATGAGATGGTGGTGGAGGAATACCAGTTTCCATGTGGACCTGGCCTGGTGGAAGGGGCGTCTGGTAGCATGAAGTGGCAGGTTGCCAGGGTTGTGACTAACCTGGAGAGGGGAGGGCATGCAGGGCTATCAGTGGAGATTGCCCTGGGAGTCTGCCCACAGCCTGAGCGGTATACCATGGATGAGGGGGTCCATCACCTCCGCAGAATTTTGAGTGGAGCCTATAAACAAGTCTTGGCCCAAACGCAGCAGCAACAACGCAAAGATAAGCGAAGGTATGGTCGTCGTGCCAAGAACATTCCGCTGATGCCAGGAGAGAGGGTGATGCTTAGGAATTTTCGGTGCCGTGACCAGAATAAGCTTGCTCCCCGATGGCAACCATCTCCTTTTGTAGTAGTTTCTCAGTTGAGTCTACACACACCAGTGTATTAGATTAGATTAGATTCAACTTTATTGTCATTACACATGTATGAATACAAGGTAACGAAACACAGTTTAGCATCCAATCAGAAGTGCAAAGGACAGCAGTGCAGTATATACAGTAATTGACAGTATGTGCAATTTAAGCAAATGTATGCAAATGTATGCAGCAGTGCAGAAAGTTAAGAGTACTGTTATGTGCAAATAATGTACAATAAGTTAGATGGGCAGTTATGTACAGGTGAGGATGATGATGATAAGAGAGTCAGCGGGGAACTAAGTTCAATAACGTGACAGTTGTTGGAAAGAAACTGTTCCTAAACCTGCTGGTTCTAGTCCGAAGGCTTCTGAAACGCCTTCCGGAGGGGAGAAGCTGGAACACAAGCTGGTATAAGATCCGACCAGAGGGTCAGAGTGGGCTGGAAAGGACAATCCATCGGAACAACCTCAGAACATGTCCCGTCAGACCCAATGACTCACAGAACGATGTGCTAGTTCCACCAGCTGAGCCTGAAAGCATTGGAGCACACCTATTTTTGCCTGTTTCTTTGCCCCTTGCAGGGTCAAGTTTAGTTCCAAGTCCAGCTGTGGAAGAGGAACGGGTACAAGACGTGGTGCAGACATGTGATCAGTCTGCTTCGGTGTCATCACAGAAACAGGTACCCCTGAGACGTTCCCATCGTAGTAATCTGGGTAAAAAACCGGCTAGATATGGTGACTGAAATTAATAGTCAGGAACGACTATTCAAAAGGCGGGAGGGGGGAGAAATGTCAGGGGGGAGCAGTTCAGGGTTGAGTGTGTGTTTTCTTTTTTTGGTCTGTTGCAGCTCTGGGGCTGTTTAGTGTGAATTTTACTATTACACATTGTATGTTGGATTTGTGGTGTTTCTTTGCATGTTTTGATGTTTGTTGAGTTCATTTTTGTTGTGTTTTGGGTTGATTATGGTTTGAACCAGAGCTGACTGATTTAATCAGCAGGAGCCAATCGGTGAGCTCCTGCTGTAAACTCTTGCCCGGCAGCACCTATTAAAGGATGGTGCATGACTGTGGCACACAGAAGGATATGAGGACAAGGGATATGTGGACAGCAGGACACGAGGATAGGGGACCTGAGGATACGCGGAGGTAAATTAAAGAGGAGCGTGGAGGAAACGAGGGCAGGAGCAGAGAAGCGGAGAAAGGATGGAAGGAAAAGCAGGTGCTGGGATTGGCAGCCGCAGCTTGGGTCCAAAGACGCCGTGAGGGTCCAGATGGAGGAGACACAGTTGTGTTGGTGGAAAGGCTTGTGCACAGCTAAATGGAAAGAAAGTGCTTATTGTCTGGATGTATGTGAATGACTATTAGCCCCCGGTGTGTTTGCGGGAGGTTGAGTTTGTGCTGCGTTGTGTGCTGCAGGTCTTACCAGATGACGGATCCGTAGTTGCCGCTACTCTTCTCTCCTCCTGCCTGCTTCCCCTCCCTGGATCCAGGATTCCCCATCGTTGATGTGTAAAAGGGCCTTTGGATGAGCCCGGACAAACAGCACGTTCTTCTGGGCAAGGGAGGATGACCGCATTTGATCCTGTTTTGACAGGCAGCGGGTACGTCTCCACTCCATTGTAGGACACATTGAAGGTTTTTTTTCTATTTAGTGTAAGGAGTAATTTCTACCTTTATGTTAGAAATTATTTTTTTTTCTCCCTCTCTTCTTTCCCCTTGAATGAATTTCTGGGTATTTTTAGCATTTAATATGGTGTTATTTTTTTAAGTTGTGCACATTGTTAACTTATGGTTCTTATTAGTGATTGTTGTAGTCTATAGTTATTTTAAGATTGTTCATTAAAGTGTATAATTGATTTTCTGCCTTTTTGAGTGTTTGTGTTGTTGTGGCCTGGGAATCGTATATTTTAAATTGCGTGTCCACAGTAATTTCCACTTTCAAACTGACATATCAGACAACGAAAAGGCAGAAGTCCTAGGTAGAGCATTTGCTGCAGTGCATAGAAGAGAGCATCTTGGTGAGAGTCATAGACAGCAAAGGGAGCATAAACTCAAAGAAAATGCAAACTTAAAAAAAGGAAGTGAAAGAAAATGTGACTGCGTTAGACCTCGGGCTCACAATGTCGGACCTTAACAGAACTTTGCAAGACAGTGGATACACAGCTCTAGGATATGATCAGTTAAGCTATGCCATATTCCGGCAGTTGCCTATGCAATCAATGGAACTGGTGCTGAAATTGTTTTAACAGAATATGGAAGGAGGGGGTTATCCCAAGTGGGTGGAAAAAGGCTGTAGTTTTACCATTTAATAAGCCAGGGAAAGATCCAGCTCATCCAGGCAACTACAGGCCAATGGCATTAACGTCACATTTAGGGAAATGGATGGAGAAGGTGTTAGTTTACAGACTCTCATATGTACTAGAGCAAAGATGATTAATAAACAACTATCAGAATGGTTTTAGAAGAGGAAGAGCCACAGTGGATGCTCTAGTTAGGGTAAGTAATGATATTGAAAAGACTCTCTAAATGAAAGAGGTAATGGTTAAAGTTTATCTGGATATTGAAAAGGCTTATGGCTCACTGTGGAGGGATGGCCTTCTTATCAAATTGGATAAAATGGGCATTGGTGGTAGGATGTATAATTGGATAATAGATTTTTTTTTAACACACAGAACAATTAGGGTTAAAGTAGGATCAGAAGTTTCTAATGACTTTGAAATAGAAAATGGTGTTCCTCAGGGGAGTGTGATAAGCCCAGTTTTATTCAGTATAATGATTGAGGATCAAGAGGGATCCATCAAAACAGCACTACATGCAGATGATGAAGCCATATGGACGAGGGGAATAAATGAGAAATCTGTGTTCAGAAACATCAGGAAAGCAATGGAGAAAGTGGAAAAGTGGTCATATGAGGGAATTTAAATCTTCAAACAGTAAAACCTGCTATTTGATTTTCACAAAAAAAAAAAACACAGAATTGGTACAGAACCATTAACATTATATAATCAAACAAAAGAGAACGAGGATTGCAGTTTTACAGTGCATACACATGGAGAGTTCATGTTGAAAATCTGGAGACAAAGTGCAAAAAAGTCATTAATCTCATAAAAGCTGTAGCTGGACACAAATAGGGTGCAGATAAACAGGCATTAATTGACATTTATAGAGCACTAATGAGATCAACAATAGACTATGGATGCATGATTTATGGAGCAGCAGCAAAGATGACTCTAGAAAAAATAGAATGCAGCATAGAGCGCTTCGCCTATGCATTGGAGCCGTCAAAACAACACCAAACAATGCAGTTTTCAGAGAAGCAGGATTTGAGAAGAGACAAACTCGCATTATCATACTGGGTCAAGCTGAAAGGAAGTCAGGAAGCGAATATTGCAAAAACAACACTACAAGACTGCTGGTAATAGTCTTTAACTTCCAGGGACATGGGTTTGGGTGGACAACTGAACGAAAATTAAACATTGGAAAACAGCGGGGGCGTTAGTTAATCCAAAAGGCATAACCAGGTACTCAAATTACCTCGTGTCTTTTAAACGCTGTTTTCCACTCGTCCCCTTCACGTATTCTGACTAGATGGTACGAGCTTGGAGAATCGCAGACTGATAACGTCTCTCTACCCTGCTGGTTTGCAAGCATTTGCAAATGTCTGTTTCACCCGGAGCTAACTGCTAACTAGCCTCAGAGCTAACGCTACAGCTAGTCATAGCTAACACTGACACAAAGGAACGACTCTGCCCCCGGTTTGTCTCACCGACTCGGCATTGGCCCGGTAGATGACGGCTGAGCCTCCTGCACAGATTCTTAGAATCTTGTGATTGGGGCTCGGCAGAGGAGCTAACCGAGGCCCCAGCTGGATAGGAGCCGGATCAGAGCTCAACTACAGCAGCGGTAGGCGACGTAACTCAGCGGAGGATCTAACTGAGGCCCCAGCCAGATCGGAGCTCAACTGCAGCGGCGGTAAGCAGCGGGGCTCGGCGGCGGAGCTAACCGAGGCCCCAGCTGGACAGGAGCCGGATCGGAGCTCCACTACAGCGGCGGTAGGCGGTTGAGCTCAGCGGAGGAGTGGAGGAGCTAACCGAGGCCCCAGCTGGATCAGAGCTCAACTACAGCGGTGGTAAGCGGTGGGGCAAGCAACAGAGGGGCTAGCTGAGGCCCCAGCCGGATCTGAGGTCAGCTGGACCAGATACCGGTAAAACCAGCAGAAATTATCCTGCTATCGGAATGGTGGCTCAGTTGGTAGAGCATCCGCCCCACACCCGGGAGGCAGGGGTTCAAATCCTGGCCGGGTCATGCCAAAGACCATATAAAAGTGGAACTTCCTGCCGTCCAGCTTGGTGCTCAGCAATAATGGAATGGAGGAGGGAAATTTGTAGCGGCGCCTTGCATGGCAGCGGCCCTCTGATTCTACACTTGGGGTGTGTGTGATTAACACTGTAGATAGGTAAAACACAATCTCGTTCTACTGTACATGATTGGTTGTACAGTTGAATGTCAGTAAAGGGTGATTTTTTTATCAGGTCAGTAAAAATGCCACCAAAGAAAGAGGAAATGGAAGAGATAAAAAAAATCTCTAAACTTCATGTCAGAAGAACTTACCAAAGTGGCCAATCAGCAGTCCAAATTATTAGGGCTAATGGAGGAAGTCCGAGAGCTGAAATTAACAATTAAGGAAAGAGATAAAAAAAAATT
Source organism: Pholidichthys leucotaenia (assembly GCA_020510985.1). NCBI lineage: Eukaryota > Metazoa > Chordata > Actinopteri > Cichliformes > Pholidichthyidae > Pholidichthys > Pholidichthys leucotaenia. The sequence goes on from CM035842.1 coordinate 293,762,899, forward strand.
GCAGACTCGGAGTGACACATCGAGGATCTTGAACAATATACTCGTATGGATGATTTAATCATTAGTGGACTAGACATTAAATATCAATCATATGCTCATGCTACAGCAGGAATGAGAGGTGAGGAGGCTCCCCCAAGTGAATCAGTCTCCTTGGAAAACCAGGTGCTTCAGTTTCTTGAAAGCAGAAACATAAAGGCTGATGCAAATGCAATTTCAGCCTGCCATACTCTACCCAGAAAAGATAATAAAACAAAGAAATCAATTGTGATGTGCTTTGTGGACAGAAGGGTAAAAAAAAATAACATACTAAGGCAGGCCAGAAAGCTGTGGGGAACAGAAGTTTACCTAAATGAACATTTAACAAAGACTGATGCTGAAACAGCACGGCAAACACGGATGCTGAAAAGACAAAACAAGATACAGGCAACATGGACAAGAAACTGTAGAGTCTGGATTAAATAAAATGGAACACCTGAAGAAGCAAAGGCCATAATAATAAGAGATCTCACTGACTTAAATAAATATAGATGAACACTAAGAAAATTAAGAAACTATGATAATCCATATCCACACACATGGCAAGAACAGTGCTTTTGTGACATAACATGATAATGTACTTTAAAAAAAACAAAAAAAACCCCAAAAACAACTCATGACTGAATTTAGTAGACATCAATCATCCCCAGTTGGAGGAAGTCATTTGACACAGAGAGAGGAAATTCAGACTCTGAAAATATGTCATTATGCTGAACATAAGCTACAAGAGACGGACAATGATATTGATCCTGACAACCACTTCTTCAATAATATTCATAATCACTGAATATTACACTGAAAAGCAATTCAAAAGTCAAGTGCAAGTAGATGATAAACTATCAATAATACACTTTAACAGCAGAAGTCTTAAAAACTTTTTATATAAAACGTTTCTAAAGAAAAGGACAAAAGAAGCAGAGCAGCAGTATAATACATACAAAAATAAGTTAATATACAGTATATCATGAGATGTAGTAAAACAGACTTACAGTAAAGAACTGGAGAAAAACAGAGATAACACTAAAAATATATGGACAATACTTAACAATATTCTTGGAAATAAAAACAGAAATGCAAGCTACCCAACCAATCTTTCAAAAACAACTACTCAAAAGTGTGAATGCAGTCTCACCTGCAGACAAATTTAATAATTTTTTTGTTAACATTGGTCCTAATTTGGCATGACAAATACCCATTACGGTACCTACAGGTGATACAGTAAGCAAAAAGATTGCTATAAAAGACTCTATCTTCATAAAGAACACAGATGAGAGCGAGGTCATTGAAACTGTTAAATCGTTTAAAAGTAAAACATCTACGGATTGTGATGGTATTGACATGCTTTTAGTCAAAACTATCACTGAATGCTTAGTGAAGCCACTGATGTATATCTGTAACCTGTCTCTCCAAACAGGTATATTTCCCAATGCAATGAAAATAGCCAAAGTAATTTCGATATACAAGACAGGTGACAGAGGGGAATTTTCAGACTATAGGCCTATTTCACTATTGCCGCAATTCTCTAAGATACTTGAAAAAAATATTCTTTGAGAGAATTGACAACTTTATAATGAAGAATAATCTATTGTGTGAGCAACAATTGTCATGGCGGCCGCTGGGCCGTCATCAGCCCCGGCTGCGCACACACCTGCTTCCAATCCCCAGCAGGCCATAAAAGCCAGATCCACTGACAGCGCAGCAGGGAGTCGTCTGTCATCACCACTGCGCAACGCTCCATGCCCTCGACCTCGAGTGAGAGCTCCAGCGCATCAAGCCTCGTCACGTAAGCCACATTCATCCTTACCTTGCCAAAGTATTCTCCCCTGTGCACAGGTGGACCTCCCTGGCGGCGGACCTATCCCCCGAAGCAGCGGGGCTTCGCCTCCTCCTCCTCGGATCCTCTCCACCTCATCACGACGCCAAGTCTCCCGCTCACCTTCCAACACCCGCTCCCGGAGCCAGCAAGAGTCTCCTGGCGACACCTGCAAGTAAGCAGCAGTCATTGTTACACCTCTCAGCTGCGAAGAGTAGTCCTAGGGTTGCCAGGTCGCAGCAGGACTCGCTCAGCTCCAGCACTCCTTCAGCATCACACTCACCCTCACATGCACACACCAACACAACACTTTGAGTTAATAAATAATTGCTAACTGTCCTATTCGTGTCTGTTGTCTGTCTCCTGGGTCAAGCATCATGTCAACAATATGGGTTCAGACACAAGAAGACAACTGCACTTGCTCTAATGGAATTTATAGAAAAGATATCAACCGCTGTAGAAAATAAAGTATATTCAATTGGGGTATTCCTGGATCTTAAAAAAAAGCATTTGATACAGTGGATCATAAATTATTGTTAAAGAAACTACAAAATTGTGGTATTAGGTAGCACTGTCCTGGTTATGTAGTTACTTAAAGAATAGATATCAGCATGTATGTGTTGGTAGCAAAAACTCACAGTTACTGAAGGTTACTTGTGGAGTCCCACAGGGTTCAGTTTTGGGGCCATTGTTATTCAATATGTATATAAATGATATATGTAAAATTTCGGAAAAATGGATTTAATATTGTTTGCAGATGACAATAATTTATTATGCAGTGGAAGCAATTTGGAACAACTTTTGGATACACTCGGAAAGCAATTAGGAAAGCTCAAACTGTGGTTTGATTCAAACAAATTAACGCTCAATTTAAGTAAGACAAAATTTATAATTTTTAACAACCATCACAACAACTCAGTATCTAAACTCAATGTAAATGGTGTAGAGATTGAAAGGGTATCTGAAATTAAACTTCTTGGAGTAATAATTGATAATAAACTGTGTTGGAAGTCACATATTAATTATATTAAAGGTAAAATATCCAAATCAATTGCAATACTACACAGAGTGAAATATTTGCTGAATCAACCCACACTATATACTTTGTATCATTCATTAATACTACCATACATGACATATTGTACTGAAGTATGGGGAAATACATATAAAACAAACATATATCCAGACTTTATGCTTCAGAAGAGAGCTGTTAGAATAATAAACAAAGCTGCTTACAGGAAACCAACAAACCCACTTTTTCTTAAATTAAAAGCTCTCACGTTGAAAGATCTGGTTGATTTTAAAACTGCAGTAATAATGTTTAAAGTGAAGAATTTATCATTGCCCGCAAATATCCAAAAGTTGTTCCAATAAGGGAGAAACAATATCATTTCAGAGGAACATGTATATTTCAAAAACCTTCAGTGAGAACTACCACCAAGCAGCACTGTGTCTCAGTGCAAGGAGTCAGACTGTGGAATGCTTTTGGACCTGAATTAAAATCATGTACAATGCTTGGACAATTTAAACAAAAACTAAAGGAAGAAATACTCCAAACATACAGTATATACAAAACAACACATAAAATCACATAAGGATTATCATATCCAGTCTGTGTTGTACTGTTGCTTAGTTTTTTGTCATGTTTTGTCTTAACTTTGTTCTGATTTGTAATCACTTTTATTTTATTTTTGAATTCTTAGATGGCACATGGGTGGGCAATATAAGTTGCGGCTTCAGCCATCACCCATTTCGGATAACTTATGCTGAATTGTATAATCCGAGGGGTTATTGTTTAATTTGACTTTGTTGGATTTTTTTCCCTTTGTTATATTATTCTGTTCCTTTCTTTTAAAATTTTTATCTAATCTGAAATAAAGATTCATTCATACAAAAAAAAAAAAAAGGCCAGAATGTATGGACTACACACTATTGACATAGCTAACACCAGTCCAGTGAGTTATGTTCCCCCTTGGCTGTTTCCGGGAAAAGAAATAGACTTTAGTCTGCAAAAGCGGAAAAAAAGGATTGGCATATGAGTGAAGTTGGTGTTAAAACAAGCATTTACCTCAGGAACAATTATTATAACTTCTTACGGCTCTATAATGATGGTTCAAAGAACAAAGAGGGCTCTGCTGGAGTTGCAGCATACATTCCAAAGTTTAAAGTGACCATCTCAAAAAAACTTTCCAACAATACATCCTTGTTTACAGCAGAGATGGTGGCAATAATTTTTGGTTTGCAGTGGGTGGAGGAGGTCAGACCGGACTGAGTGGTGGTGTGCACGGATTCACTTGCAGCGTTAAAAACCATACAAACACTAAAATCTACAAGGGAAGACTTGGTGATTGAGCTATATCACAATTTATTTAGGGTACACGGGTGGTGGAGAAGTTCAGTTTTTTTGGGTTCCTGCACACAAAGGGTTGAAACGGAATGACTGTGCAGACAAATTAGAAAAAAGTGCACTTGGGAAAGAAATAACTATTCCATTGTCTCTTGGAAAAGGTGAAGGGAAAGCAGTAATCAAGAAAAAAGGAATTGAGCTATGGTAAAAAAGATGGGATGAAGATCATAAAGGTACAGAATACAAAAATTTATTGCAATAAAGAATTATAAAACAAACAGGAGGGAGGACATCATTATGGCAAGACTCAGACTGGATCATACACGTTTAAACGGCACTTTTTTCATCATGGGGAAAGCAAAAGTGACAATTTTGTAGAGCATGTGGAGTAAAAGAAAATGTCAAGCACATCTTATTACACTGTCACAAGTATGGAAATGAAAGAGATAATGAAAAATGAAGTTTGTGAGGCAGGTAGGGAACGGGATCAGGCACAACTAGAGATGTTAAAACTGAGGTCTCATAAAACAATGAGCAATTTTGAGACAATTGCTTCATGAGCGACACAGTGTTTTGAAACATCTAATGAAGACTGCCATCTGGTGACTGAGTGTCAGAACTGCATTTGAGGTCTATTCAAAATTGGATGGCAGGAACAAACAATACAAAGGAAAAAAACAACAAAATAATTCCCTGTAAAACGCCAGCCCTCAAGTCACGTGATACGACTGACACAACGATGCGTTGCTTGCTACGGGAACAAGACTTTGGGCGTGTTGACACAATGGCTGTGTCTGAATTCAGGTATTGCAGCCTCATAGACCGCGGTCCTGGAGGCCAGAACACTCAAAAGTTCGGGTATAGGCTGCATCTAAAGGCTGATTTATGGCTGTTAAATGACACGGTCTAGTCTTTGGAGGATGTATGTTTGCCTGACCATGCACTACCCTGTTGCCTAGCAATCATGACAGCTTCACTTGAGGGTTTTTTTTTCTGACATTTTTGACAGAGAGACAACTTTATTTTTATCGTCATTACTGTAATTTCTTTACCTTTTACTTGAGAATCTTCATCAGACAGACAAAGGACCATGACAGATAAAATAACACTTTTCATGTTAAAGTCAGCAGATAAAATTAAGATAAAACCACAAAATAGATAAAATAATTTTTATTACTTTAGAAATGTATACCACTTAGATTGAACTCTAAAAATATTTTCTTAATTACGTGACCAGTGGAAAATATAACAGTTTACTGTTATCATTTCGGACCATTATGTAGCCAAATAATTAGATGTTCTGCCTTGTATCAGCTGTGACATTTAGTTTTACTGTTCTACATCAGACCACAGTGCTGTACTGTAGGATGATGAGCCTCAATGTTGTTCAGCAGCAGCAGAACAGATTCCATCTTCAGCTTCATCTCAATTGTAGCTTCTCAGTAAATTAGAAAACCAGAATTTGTCATTTAACCCCTTGCACTCTGGTCAATTTCCCTAAAAACGCCTAAAAATAACGTACCCAAAGTAAATCAAAAGCTGTTCGTCAACCCTTTGCAGCATCTTCATGGGGTTGGTCTCATTTAAAAGAAAACACTTTGAATTTTTTTGGCAAAACAGTCATAATCTCTCAAGTGCTCCTGCCACTGAGTAACAGTCATCTAAATATACTGAACTTGAAGAAAATAAATTTCGCCTGGGTGTTTTTTTTGGATACAAATGCTTGCAAATAACACACAGCTGTCAGATCCGGGCTGGAAAATGCAACAGAAATGTAGAACCAAGTGTTATCCAGCTGAGGTCAAAATTTTGTAACAATACCACAAAAAATGAATATATTACACAGCTTTCTTCTCAGGTTGTTCCCAGGCGTTTTTGAACTGTGCCAAATTGTGCCAAATGGCACAGTTGGGAAAAAACGTCTAACTTTTGAATGATTCAATATAGAAGCTTGATCTTGGGCTCTAATGAAAGGTGACACTCAGGGCTCTGTGTGTGTGTGTTGGGGGGGGGGGTTGTTTATTCATTCATGAATGAATGAATGAACAAACAAGCCCCCACACACAAAGAAGCATGCCATGTAAAAAATGTGTGGCTTTTTTTTTTACAAGAAAAAATAACCTACAGTGCACTAAAAATTATACTAAAATATCTGTAATGTAGAACAACTCCCCCCCCACCCCCCACCCCCCCGCTACAGAGGACGGACATCGCCCATCGCTACATGACGGACCGCGGTGACGGTGCGCCGCGGTCTACTACGCACAGTTGTACTAAAATATCTGCAATATCTGCAATCCGCTACAGAAGAGTAGTGGGGGGGGGGGCGTTCACGGTCCGGACGTGGCGCACAGACCAGTCCGTCATGTTGCGGTGACGCACAGTTGTAATTTACCAGTCGATCAAAAGTCATTTTGATTACAATTTTCAGGGATAAAGAATAATTTAGCTTATAACACTTACCTGTCCACAACAGCAGTGTCGCTGGCGAACTTCTCTTCCTCATTGTCAGACGAATATGACGCTGGTCCGTTTGTTACGACTTGTGGTTCTGGTCACGCGACCCGGTCAAACCATGATTCCATTATTGCGGTTTTGCGCTTCCATGATTGCGGTTTTGGCGAACGATTTTAGATAAGATAAGATAAGATAAGATAAGATAAGATAAGCCTTTATTAGTCCCACAATGGGGAAATTCCAGGATTGCAACAGCATAGGGATAGCAACACTCAGAGCAACAGTCAGAAGGCAAGAAAAAACAACATCTAGTAAACATATGTCCATATTACTATAAATGTATATATATAGACACACAGTGCAGAGCATTATGGCTGGTGAATGTGCAGCAGAAAGTCTAAGCTCTCTCTCCGCGGATGCAGCGGGCCAGCTGGAAGTCTTTGGGCATGATGGTGACCCCCTTAGCGAAGAAGAGACCCACCAGGTGGGCCTCGCTGGTCTCCTGCAGAGCCATGACGGCGAAGCTCAGGAAACTTTTCAAAACAAATAAGAACAGTAGTAAGAAAAAAAGACTGGCGAACGCGTGTGTGTCACCCAGCGGCTTACACAAAACAGATTTTACACAGGGGACGCACGCTTTTGAACTTCTCTGCTTCAATTGGCTCGCTGTATTCGCAGCCATTGGTAGGCGGGTCCTTCTTGCTAGGTTTTCAGTCATTGGCTCTTCAAGGTTTCAAGAAACCCAATTCAAGGCTCTCATTAGTCGAATGAGAGGTCAATCAAATCTAAACCAATCAAAGCACTCCTTTGGCTTTCTGTTCGCGGCTGTGTCTGTAGTGGAAGAATGGAAATGCAGCTTTTTTTTTTTCAGTGCGCCCTAGGACGCAGAGACATGACCGCCCGTGGTATCCTGGAGTGCAAGAGGTTAATTTTCAAAACTATAATCATTATCATCAATATTAAATCAGGCTTAAAATATTTCACTCTGTGTGTAATAGATATATGAAAGTGTCTTTTAGAATTAGCTTGCAGAAAATCATCTTCTTCAAAAAACTTATTTAACTGAAATGCATTTTTTTTTTCTGACTATTGACAGTAAACATGTAATATTTAGCTAGTTTCAGTTTGCAAAGTAAACTGCGAAAAAATCACAATCAATAAAACAATTCATGAAATCTCTTCGATTGTGGTTATTTCAGTCGAATATCAGTTTTATAAATCTGGAGTCCAGTCCATTCTCTCCATAGCTGACATTTGGTTCCTGTAGGTTCTCCACTGTGGACCTCAGAAATAAACCAGAAAAAAATATCAGAAAAATCTGAATATTACTTCAGATGTCATGGACATTTTAAAGATAATAATAGTAATAATGCATCAGATTTATATATTGCTTTATCATAGACACTGAAAGACACTTTACAAATAGATACATTATTCATAAACTCCAGACAGACAATGGTAGTGGCAAGCTGCTACTGTAGCCGCAGCTGTCCTAGGGCAGGCTGACAGAAGTGTAGCTGCCAATCTGTGCCAACAGCCTCTCCGGCCACCACAAAACATCAGCATAATAAATTATTACAGATGTCCTGTCCCTCCTCAGTTTCATTAACTGCTCAGTTTTCTCTAAAAATAACCTTAGGTGTTTTTATACAGCACCACATAAATAAATATCAACTTCCCGATGTCTCTACAGACTTTTATCTTAAAGCAAGTTATTTCACCCACGTCATACTGTATTTGTCATGATCTCCCCATGTGCTTTTCCACAGCGCATGGAGGAGGGGTGAAAGGACGAGGATTTACTCGCTGGGTGTACACCAAACACGCATTTATTAATCACCACAACTGGCAAACAGTTTCAGTGCAAATATTTCATAAGAGCTTAAGGAGTCCTCCAGGAGACTCGACAGTCACAAGTGAGGATACCGGGGAACACACACACACACAGAATTACTCACAAGACTGGAGCGGTCCGAGTAGTCCAAAAAAGCATCAAGAGAAACAGTCTGTTAATGACTTTGACTATCATGCAGTAATTGACGACCGCATGTCTAGTGCAATGACCCAGCAATGCGTGACTGGAAAAAGGCTCCTAAAGTACACGCACTGCTGGGGATGGTGAATTGGAGGCACCTGGATGAGGCCCGGGAAAGATGATCAACGGGGCTGGGAACAGCTGATGGTGATCAGTGAGGGGGGCGTGGTCAGACCGGCAAACTGTCAGCAGACACACAACTGCCGACCCCGACCAGGCTGGCTCTGCTGCACCCGCGGTGACCTCCGGCTGAGGCTCCGTTGCGCTGGCAGTGACCTCCGGCTGATTCTCCATTGCACCCGTGGTGAACTCCGGCTGGAGCTGGGCTGCACCCGTGGTGAACTCCCCAACAGGGGAGGTCATGCTCCCCTTGACCCCTGGGGCTGACTCCCGATCCTTGGAGGCCTCAGGATCAGCTGCTCTCCGGCAACCCTGTCAGGGAGCTCCGAACCTGGAGAGGGGGAAAGAGAGACCGGGTCAGGGTCGCCGGCAGTGGCAGAGCCCTGTGAGGCGGTCCCGAGGGCTACTGGGAGCTGCCCCGGGTCCTTCTCACCATGAGTCGGGCAGTGTGACATTGACATAGAAACTATTGACATAATGGAGCACACTTGCCTGAACTTGGGCTCCACCGCCATCCAGGATTCCAGCAATTTAGGGTGCGCAGGTTCCTCCGGTCCGTCGGATGCTACACCCCCCGTCGACCTCCTCCAGGACCACTTGGCCCACGTTGTCATGAGCTTGACCCTCCCGGGCCTCCGGTTCCTCTCCCCTCGAGCGACCTGGTTCCGGTGCCGGCGAGCTTATGGGGGTACATAGAAAGGGTTGGGTGAGGTCGGGTATGGGGGCGCAATATGCCACTGGGGCAGAACACTGAGGGGGTTGGTCACCCTGAGTCTCCTCGCCAGGAGGCAGGCAAACTTGTTCACCAAGCTTAAAAGTTAAATGAGAAGTAACTTGCCTGTCCTCCTGACATGAGATGTCTTCCATGGTCTCCGGGACATCTTCCCCCTCCGGGCATTCCTCCTTGCACTGTGGTGGTGAGACTGGAGACCTTTTCCGGCATGAGCTCCTCCTCCTCTTCCTCCCGGATGGCTTAGGGACCAGATAGTCCGGGATGCAAAGCACCGCGCTGGGCAGCGAGTCTGTTGTGCCGAGGAGCTCCATCCTCTCCGGAGATTGAGCAGGCACGGGGGGTGGAACCCTCGCAACCGGGGAAGCATGGCCTTGGGCCTCCCTCTTGCGGCACTCCTCCCTCTCCCGGTGCTCCTCCTCGACCCGGCTGTTGAGCATGGCGAGCAGGTTCGACCACTCCTCGCCCGATGGTAAGTCCGGGGATTGATCCGGCGTGGGGGGTGGAGCCTTTGCATCAGCGTGTCCTCGGACCTCCCTCTCGCGCTATTCCTCCTTCTTGCGATGCTTCTCTTCAACTCGGCGGTTGAGCGGGGCGAGCAGGGTTGACCACTCCTCATCCGTCGGCACTCCCAGGCACTGAGCAGGCTCCGGCCCGGGAGAAGAAGCAGGGAACTCCTCTGGCGTGGCTGTGGGGGGGCCTCTCCATGCTGGCTCAGGGGCGGAATCCTCCGAAGCCACCAGCTCCTCCATTATCTGAAGGTGCAGACCTTGGGCCAATGGGCACTCAGGAAGGGTTGGAGGAGACACGGAGAGAATAGGAAATAAATTAATTTCTGCAGCTGCAGGAGAGGACCCAGTGGACTGCTGTAACTGGGCCCCTCCCTCAGGAGACAGACAAGGTTCATCATGATTGATTTGAATGGAATGAAAAAACACTTGCCTGTTATCCCGGTCTTGGATGTTTTCACCTGCAGAAGACAGTCTGTCATCCCCCTCCGTGTCAGTCACCGTTTTGGCCCCTTCAAAGGATTGTGGAGGAGCCGGCTCCGATGACGCAGAAGTGGGCGCAGCCGGGACAACCCTGGAGGACCTCTCGGTGGCTGGAGAGACAGTGGCTTCCGAAGACGAGGAGAGCTTCTCCCGGCGTTCCAATGCAGAATGACACCACTGTGGTGGAGCTAGGGTAACTGGAGCAGGAACAGAGGGAATGGCACCATTCCTCCGTGGAGCGCACCTCCATGCACGCTGCGGTCCAATCGGAGATGACTCCATCTTCAGCCCGGGAGACAAGCGCTGGATCGCGGTGACGGAAGCCAGCAGTTCCACATACTGAGGGTACCTCCAGAGGCCAGGATGTGCCTCCAGAATCTCCACCGCTCCATACATACTCCACCAATCCCTCTCAGGTCCACTGGCAGAGAGAAATTCATCCACATAGCTCTGGATGAAGTCTGCTGCCCACTCCTCCTCCAGGCTTGGAGACCCCGTGGCCATTCCTCCTTTTCTTGGACGAGGTCGATGAGCCGGGGACATAACGCACTCCAAACACAGATGGATGAAAACAAAGCAGTCCAAAAAATGAAAAAAAGGTTTGTGTGGGTGCAACCCGCTAAATCCTTTTTATAGGGGCTGGGTCATTCTGTCATGATCTCCCCGTGCACTTTTCCACAGCGCATGGAGGAGGGGTGAAAGGACGAGGATTTACTTGCTGGGTGTACACCAAACACACATTTATTAATCACCACAACTGGCAAACAGTTTCAGTGCAAATATTTCACAAGAGCTTAAGGAGTCCTCCAGGAGGCTCGACAGTCACAAGTGAGGATACCGGGGAACACACACACACACAGAATTACTCACAAGACTGGAGCGGTCCAAGTAGTCCAAAAAAGCATCAAGAGAAACAGTCTGTTAATGACTTTGACTATCATGCGGTGATTGATGACCGCATGTCTAGTGCAATGACCCAGTAATGCGTGACTGGAAAAAGGCTCCTAAAGTACATGCATTGCTGGGGATGGTAAATTGGAGGCACCTGGGTGAGAAAGATGGTCAACGAGGCTGGGAACAGCTGATGGTGATCAGTGAGGGGGGCGTGGTCAGACCGGCAGGCTGTCAGCAGACACACAACTGCCGGCCCCGGAGCAGTGGCTATGGGCACGGTACACACTGGAAATACATACTAAAAATGCATGCACAATGGCCCCATGACCCACAGAGAGATCAGGACCAAGCCGGGGAAAACCAAGCCGGCTCGGTTCCTGACAGTAATTTTAAATTACAACATTAGTTAATAAACTGACATTAATGGGGAAAAAAGGTTTGACTTCAGAAAAAACTGTTTAATGTGTTTAATTGATACATTCATCGAAGCATACAGTACATCAGAATAAAAGAATGTCATATAACATGAGCTTAATCAGATGTTGCTGTTTTCTGGATTACTGGTGTTTTCATGTTCAAACCGCTGCAGAATTCAAGCAAAAAAACATACTTTGAAATGTTTCTGATTTGATCTGCTTCTACCTGAGCTGAGAGTAAAAAGACAAAAAAAAATGGTAACCTGAGCCAGGCGCTGAATGCTGGGATATGTCAGGGCCACAAAGATACTCTTCATGTATCCTTGGTTTTTGGGGTTTTCAAGGCTGCATTTGTTGGGCGTATGTGAAGTAGCCCACGGATTGGGACAGGCTTGGACACAGTACAGTGGTGTATCTGGCCTAGAAATGCACACTTAAAGGATGCAGAACCTGAATTGAGACACAACCAGTGCTTGACACTCTGCTCACAACAGTTCTGCATTATATTGGGGTGGCAGTGGCTCAGGAGGTAGAGCGGGTCGTCCAATAACCGCATGGTTGGCGGTTCGAATCCCGCTCTCCCCGGATATCCTGCCGTTGTGTCCCTGGGCAAGACACTTCACCCCCAACTGGGCGGTGCGGTGGCGAAGTGGTTAGCACTGTGGCAGCACAGCAACTCACCCTTGGCCATGGGATCCCTGGTTCGATCCCAGCCCCTGACCAACAGTGATCTGTGTGGAGTTTGCATGTTCTCCCCGTATCTGCATGGGTTTACTCCGGGATTTCTCCGGTTTCCTCCCACAGGCCAAAAACATGCAAGTTAGGTTAATTGGAGACTCTAAAGTGGCCCTAGGTGTGAATGTGTCTGTGAATGGTAAAGGGATAGCGCTGTACCGTGGCTGCTTCATCCATCCAGGTGGATGCCCTCAATTTCCCCTCTGGGGATCAATAAAGTATACAAAATCAAATCAAATCAAAAATCAAATAAATTGCTCCTGGTGGGTCTGGAAGCACCATGTTAGGTAGCATGCCGCCATCAGTGTATGAATGTGTGTGTGAATGGGTGGATAGCAGGATCTGTAAAGCACTTTGGTCATCAAGAGGTGAGAATAAAAGTGTTATATAAGTGAATGCCATTTACCATTTACCATATTGCTCGAGTCAATGTCGAGTGGGCGGTATCAAGCATCACTAGTTACAATCTAGGAATATGGATCAGTGTGGACCAGTGCCATGAGTGTCCCGGGGGCGGTCCAAGTACTATGTCTTGAATGATCATCCTCAGTGTTCTGAGAAAATTTGTAAGTCATTGATGTAAATAGTTTCATGATGCAGTTTAGAAGTAAAACCTTTTTCTTGCTCTAGGCAGTGGCGACAGTGGAGGTGATACCTGGAACAGCACCTACCAGTGTGGAGAAGTACAGTATGTGACAGAGGACATGGTGATGGAAGAGATAGGGTTTGATGCCTGATAAGGTTCAGTACAGTACATTTATTGTCATTGGTATAGATGCAAATTCAATACAAGCAGAGTTTTGGCTGAACTCCAGCCTTTAAGAATGTGTTGGCTACTTTGAACTTTTAATGTGATTTGTACAGATTTATACAAACTCATTAAAATATTGCTGACCTGAAATATTACAACTGAATAAAGCCAAATGGGGAAAAGTCCTGGGTTTTCTAAGGTAAATATACCTATATTCCCCAGTGGTGTGCAGTAAATGTAATAGGTGTCAGTTCTTGGTTAACAGATGCAGCAAGAAAAGTTATAGTTTTATAGTGGAGCTAAAATCTTGCTACTTTTAGTTCTTATTTTTAGCTTCCAGCTATGTTGTGATTTGGGTTGGGGTTAGGGAGTGGTGGCCTAGTTGATAGAGCATCCGCCAGTCCCTGGCTGGGTAATACCGAAGACCATATTAAAAATGTTACTTCCCATCTTCTACCTTGGTGTTCAGCGTAATATAATGGGGGAAGAAGTTGTTCGTGGCGGCAACTTGCATGGCAGCGAACCCTCTGATTCTACATATGATTAACATTGTAGATAGAAGAAACATAATTTCATTCTACTGTACATCATTGGCTGTATGGACTGAATGACAATAGAGTTGGCTTCTTCTTCTTCTACTTCTTTCTGTGTTTGTGTTGGTTGGTTTTATCTAGGTTTTTTTTCCATCCAATTTGGTTTCTGTATTAAGATAAGCCTTTATTACTCCCACAATGAGGAAATTCCAACAGAGATGGAAATTCAGAATAAATATGCATTAAAACCAATATACTAAAAGTGCACACAATGTACAGTATAACTGAGCTTGAAATGTTGCCAATGTCTTGTTTATTGGAAATCAAGGAGGTGGGTTTGTAAATGTTTTTCTTTTATTGTAGGTAAGTTCACAACACCCACACAGAGGTAAGCTTGCCGGGGTCAAAGGTAAGTGTAGAACTAAATCTAGCAATAAATCTTCAACTTGGATTTGTTATGAGGAGTCACCTGACCTTGCTGGATTAGAGGATAAATATCAAATATCTTCAAGTGCATTAAGTGACCAGGATACAGATAGTTTGGAGGACCCTCTCACAGGATCATTTCACCAGGGAAACAGTCGATTTAAATACCATGGTGTACAGTGCATGGCAATAGCTTTGACTGTATTAGCAAAACATAGTATTTCAAGTGTTTTTTCATGGACCACATGCAATTTAGATAAGAGTTCTGGAATTAGGAGATCAGTTGTACATTACATTGCACGATGGGAACAAAATTAGCTGTGGGGAGTCTTACTTGGGCATTTTTGATTTGCCCAAGGAAAACTGCATTGATGACAGTGTGACAGTGTGTGAGAATACATGTGCCATCATTGCTGAGAATGGGCACTATGCTGTCATGAACCTGGGTTTGATGGTTTCAAACCCGGTTCTGACTTATGGTTATTTTGCCCTAAATTCCACCAGACGCTTCAAGGAGCTTTGGGCCTTCGCTCCCTGACAGCTCGGGCACGCCCCCTCCTCCTGTCAAGAGCCATCAGCTGTGCATCATTAGGAGTGTTTCCACACACATACACACACACTCCATTCATTTCCATTCATGCACTCATACACGCACTCATACACACCGGGGTTAATTAGGTTCAGCCCACATTTCCTCACACCGGCAATCTCTTTCCTCGTTTGCATCATGATTATAAATTTTCTGCATTTGTGGAGAGAGGTTGTTGGAGCATTCGCCCTCATTCGTGGCAGCGTGTACCTCCATGAGTGTTGGATTACTTCCTTCGTGTTTTCAGCCTGACATTTTAAGCGGAGGATTCCTTGATGTTAGTGTCTGACTCTGCCTTTCTTCCCCATTCACCAGAGGACACGGACAGCCTTGGATCTTCACAGCCGTAAGTACGCTTGCCTCTCTCTGTGTGCCCAGCGTAGGTCTGCACTTAGCATCTCTCCAGGCTGTAGAACATCCAGGTGGCTTCCCTGTTTGTCTGGTGGCCATTATTCCATCTTCACAACTCTCTATTTTTTGTGGGCAACTGGACTAGTTATTTCATTGTGGTTTAAGTTAATAAAAATGGCACGTTCTACTCCTGCTCTTGGGTTTTTCATTCCCTCCCTTGTGCACCGCAGAATGGAGGATTCATGACACTATGCTATCATCGATTCACATTTGATTCAAATTCTAGAAATGGTACCGGCCAAGTAGATGGAAATGGTAGTAGTGTCATTGTGTTTTTAAATTCTCTTGATGATATCTTCTGTCACATTTGTACTTTGGCAAAACAACTTCATTTTACTCCAAAGCCTTTTGAAATAACTGGTGTTCATATTAGTTGCAGTGGTCCTAGGAATACGTTCTGAACTGCTAATGTCTTCAGTGATTCATTAGAAGATGTTACCTATCCCGTCAGATGGTTAAAGCATGTTAGAAAATCAGAGTAAACAGGAATCGAACTTAAAAATACATACAGTATTTCCAAAGTAACTCCATGTGTACAATCTGTTTGTGATTTGCCACAGTTTAAGCAGTACTTTACTCCTGTTTCTAAAGATTATTGTCAAGCTTTATGTAAACTTTTAAATATAGCGTTTGACACTCATCAGTCTAGAGTGTCTTCTCGTTTTGGGTTGTTGGGCATTCCATGCACAACGGACAGCATTGTAGGTGATGGGAACTGCTCTTTTTTAGAGCCATCTGTTAAGCTGTGAGTGGTTCTCAGAAATCTCATAGGAGAATTCGGCATTTAGTTGTTAAAAGAGTTAGAGGAAAATCCTACAAAATATGCAAATATTTTAAGAAGTGAATATTCTTCAGTTCCGGGGTACATCACAAAGTCTAGAATGCGCTATGTAATACCTGGGCTACAGAAATGGAAATTCTAGGGACGGCTAATTTATTGGGTGTGAATATATTTACATTTTGCAATGGGCATTGGCTTATTTTTGCCAGTGAGGGAAGGGTCTCTTCCAAAATTATACTTGGACAATTCCAGCGGAAATCATTATGAGTCGGTAGTTTGCGTTTTTGAGTCTGGCCTCCAGAGTTGTTTTGGATATTGAAAACTGGACACGATCTTAAAAGGATATAATACTCGCATGCAGTGTAAAGATGACAAAGGTCTTATTGCTTTAACATTACTACCTTTATCCAAAATTTTGTCAACTGAATGCAGAAGTAATGTAGGTAATGCAAGTATTTCAAAGTATATAAAAAATAAAAAGAAGTTCAAAGAAAGAATGATGTACAAGCAAAGTATTTTACGTGGAGAGAAAAAAAGGGAAATTCTTAAAAGGAAGTATTGAGAAGTCAACTCATATAGTGACAAAAAAAGGCAATGAGTATTAATAAATACTTAAAATATGTCTTGCATAGGGAAAAAGTCAAAATAATGAGTATTCACAAAAATAAGTTTAGGCAACACTGGGAAAAAGCCAAATTAATGAGTAGGGACAAGTAAAGATATAATGTGAAACACCAACAGAGAGTTAAGTTAATGAGTAGGGACAAATATAGACTTGATCCAAAACACCAGCAAAGAGCTAAGTTTATGAGTAGGAACAAATATAGATGTAATGTGAAACACCAGCAGAGTGTTAAGTTAATGAGTAGGAACAAATATAGACATAATGCAAAACACTGGGAGAAAGAAAAAGACTTGAGTAAAAAGAAATATAACGGAAATTCAGATTTAAAAAAAAAAAAAAGGTTAAAGAACAGATCAAATCAAAGAGACAAGAAACTAAGGAAAAGGCTAAACATTTAGATATTGTTCTGGAGAAGTTTTTGGCAAAAGTGAAAGATGGCCCTGAATTTGTTTGTTGTGTGTGCCATAGACTGTTTTTCAGACAGCAAGTTGTATTTTGCAATACTGATTCTTTCAAGAAAACCAATGAAACAATTTCAATAGCAAATAAATGTGTAAGCAAAGAATATTTGCACGAATGTAATAAAGACTGTGTCATGTCGTTATTGGTTAGCAACAGCAAGAGAGTGTTTATGGATTTGTTACACATGTAAAAGGAAGATTAATAAACGTAAAACACCAGCTTAATATTTTAACAATAATTTAAAACCTGATCCCATTCCCCAAGAGTTATTAAATTTGAACAGCTTAGAGCAACATTTGATAGCTTTACATATACCATTCATGAAAATGTTAGCATTGCCAAAAGGTGGTCAAAATGTCGTTCATGGACCAGTAACCTATGTTCCAGCTAATATTGTGCAGATGACCACTGTGCTGCCTCGAAGTAGTATGGAGGGCTCGTTGTTGCATGTCAAAATTAAGCATAAACTAACTTATAAATGTCACAATGAATATCAGTACGTTGATACTGTAAAGATAAGGCAAGCGTTGCAGTGGTTAAAACAAAATGATGAATGCTATAAAGGTATAGATTACTATGAGGCGTGGCTTAATGAATTTTGTAGAGAAGAGGAGGAAGTTTTGGATAAAGACAGTAATGTTTAAGACAGAAATTTTGAAGGATGTAATGGTTCTGAAGATCTATCAGATAAATGTGATAATAAAGAAAAAAACACTGCTGATGATGATGGGAAGACGAACAGCTACATGATAGACAAACTCATTGCATGTTTCAAGATACGGGTCTCATGCCTATTGACATAGGCCAGGAGGTATTAGATCAATATTTCGATGATATATTGAATCGAGCACCAGCTGAGGGTAGTAATCCAGTGAGACTACTTGGTGATCATGAAAATGAAGCCACATGCTTCCTTGTCCTATTCCCCCAGGGAAGAAATATATATTTTGAAAGTAGGTCAAATAATTTAACATTATTGCGCTATTTCAATAATAGAATTTTGCATGCGGATGGTAGATTTGCACATAATGTGGAATATATTTTTTTTTGCTCAATACATGTCTGAGGTTGAGCAAGTTATATCAAATATACCAATAGCATTGTGAAAAGGCAAAGGTGGTCCAGTCCCACAAAAGATATCTGAAGAAGTAAAAAATAATGGAAGAGTCATTAAAGAAGTTACTAGAATATGATGAAGGGTATCGTTTCCTGAAACCAATTCTCAGCACGCCCTCGTATTGGCAAAAAACACAGAAAGATCTGCTAGTTTGCATTCGTCAGCTTGGTATTCCAGTGTGGTTTTGTTCATTTTCATCGGCTGATATGCAGTGGAAAAATCTATTAATAGCATTTTAAAACAGGAAGGCCGAGCACAAACATTTGATGATTTAGACTGGGCAGCCAGGTGTGAACTGTTGCAACATAACCCTGTCACTGCAGCCAAGATGTCTGATTTCCACTGGCATTGTTTTTTGAGGGAGGTCCTTATGTCACCAGCGCAACCAATTGGCAAAATAATTGAATATTTTTATCATGTGGAGTTCCAGCAGTGTGGCAGTCCCCACGTACACTGCCTGTTTTGGATTGAAAATGCACCTATAATACATAGGGAGACAAACGAGGGAGTTGTTCATCCATCCATCTTCTACCGCTTTTCCGGAGGTCCGGGTCGCCGAGGCAGCAGTTCAAGCAGAGAAGCCCAGACTTCCCTCTCCCCAGCCACCTGCTCCAGCTCTTCAGAGGGGATACCAAGGCGTTCCCAGACCAGCTGGGAGACATAGTCTCTCCACCGAGTCCTGGGTCTGCCCCGGGGTCTCCTCCCAGTGGGACGTGCCTGAAACACCTCAAGTGGGAGGTGTCCAGGAGGCATCTTAATCAGATGCCCATACCACCTCAACTGACTCCTTTCAATGTGGAGGAGCAGCAGTTCTACTCTGAGCCTCTCCCGGATGACTGAGCCCCTCACCCTATCTCTGAGGGTGAGTCCAGCAATCCTACGGAGAAAGCTCATTTCAGCCGCTTGTATCCGCGATCTCGTTCTTTCGGTCATTACCCAAAGCTCGTGACCATAGGTGAGAGTAGGAACGTAGATTGACTGGTAAATCGGCAGCTTTGCCTTAGAACTAAGCTCCCTCTTCACCACAACAGACCGGTTACAACGTCCGCATCACTGCAGATGCTGCTCCAATCAGTCTGTCGATCTCTCGCTCCATTCTCCCCTCACTCGTGAACAAGACCCCAAGATACTTAAACTCCTCCACTTGGGGCAGGAGCCTGTCCCCAACCCGGAGAGGACAATCCACCTTTTTCCGGCTGAGGACCATGGACTCGGACTTGGAGGTGCTGATTCTCATCCCAGCCGCTTCACACTCAGCGGCAAACCGAGAATTCTCGAGGGTTCGTGGGAGTTTGCCCAACCAGTTTACATGTGTTTTGTGGACTTGGAGAAGACATTTGACCGCGTCCCTCGTGGATTTTTGTGGGGGGTGCTTCGGGAGTATGGGGTATCGGGCTTGTTGTTACGAGCTATTCGGTCTCTGTACGACCGTTGTGAGAGTTTGGTTCGTATTGCCAACACTCGGTCGGAGTCATTCCCAGTGAGAGTTGGACTCCGCCAGGGCTGCCCTTTGTCACCGATCCTGTTCATAATTTTTATGAACAGGATTTCTAGGCGCAGCCAGGGAATGGAGGGTGTCATGCTTGGTGACCACAGGATCTCATCTCTGTTGTTTGCAGATGATGTTGTCCTGTTGGCTTCATCCAGCAATGACCTACAGCTCTTGCTGGGAGTTGTTCAGTTTATTGATAAATATATTACATGTGACCTACCTTTCCAGGATGAATTATTATTGGAGAAAGTAACATCTGTGCAGCAGCATTCAAGGAATCATTCAAAAAGCTGTAAAAAGAAAAAAACTGTGTGTCGTTTTAATTTCCCTAGGCCAGCTTCAGCTAGAATGTTTAGGCTGTGTGTCCACCAGACATGTTTTTTTCAACTCTGGGCACTATTTTCCATTCATTCTCCTTGTAGTCCAGTGTTTACAGCGCTGAGCACCCACAGTGCTGAAATGCTCTCGGCGGTGGTCGTTTTTTGTTGTGGTGCTCAGGGCGCTCGGAGTTGAAAAAATTCAACTTTTCAGAGACTGCAGCTGAGCTTGTCAGTGTCAGACCTTAAACAGCCAATCAGAACTGCTGCATGGGCGGGACATAGGACTCCATTACTAGTCTGTACTGAGACTCCTGCTTTGTGTCATCATATTTTCTTCTTCTTCTTTTTACATCCAGAGCTGCTAGAAAACGTTTCCTGTCCATTGTCATTTAGAGACTGCTATTAAAAAAATCTGCATTTATTTATTTTTATTTAGCGAATGCAAAGTCCTTAAGCCAAGCAGTTGCCTCCTGGTTTGCTGTATGGAGGGTGTGTAATCCTCCTTCCAGTCTTTGGAGCGGGCAAGCCTCTATGATGTGTTCCATTGTTTGCTCCTCTCTACATGCGCACAGTGGGCTAGGGCTACTGCCCCATCTGTGAAGGCTGGCCAAGCAGGGGCCATGTCCAGTCCTGAAGCGATTGAGTGTAGACCACTGTCTCCTTGGGAGGTTGGTGCCCGGGACCTGTTGGTTGGGGTTTATCACCAGCTGTTTGTTTGGGACCTCCTTGGTCTCCCATTCCTCTTGCCAAGCTGTCTGGATGGTAAAGTCAGCTGGGGGAGGGTTTTTCCAAATCGGCCGTCTGGATGAAAGTCGTGCAGTGGGTGGGGTGTAGATATCTGCATGGATTGGTAAGTGAGGAAAATCTTTAACTTTTTGGAGCATCCTTTGAGTTAATGCTGCTCGCCGGATGTGTGGAGGGGCTATGTTTGACAGTACAGAGAGCCAGGGAAGTGGTGTTGAGCGGATTGTTCCAGTTATAGTTCTCATGGTTGAGTTGAGCTGGGTGTCTACATGGTGTGTGTAAGATGACCTGGACCAGACAGGGGCACAATATTCTGCTACAGAGTATGAAAGGGCCAGTGCTGAGGTGCGCAGGGTGGAGACTGCCGCCCCCCATTTTGCACCAGCGAGCTTGCAGAGCAGGTTGTTTCGTACTTTCACCTTAGCAGCCGTCCCCTTTAGATGTTCCTTGAAGGATAAGGTCCTATCAAGGGTCACTCCAAGATAAGTTGGATTTGGGGCATGCTTAAGCTTGAGTCCGCTCAGGTGGATGTTTAGTTCTCTGGCAGCTTTTGCATTGTGGAGATGAAATACACTGGAGACGGTTTTTGCTGGGCTTGGTTTTAGGTGCCAGATTTTGCAGAACTGGTCCAGTTTAGCAAGATCTTCCGTGAGCACCCGTTCCAGTGGTTCAAAGTCTGGTGCTTGGAATGCCAAACAGATGTCGTCTGCATAGATGAATTTGCGGGATTTTGTAGTAGGCAGGTCGTTTATGTAGAGGTTGAACAGAGTTGGAGCTAGAACTGAGCCTTGTGGGAGTCCGTTTTTCTGCATTCTCCATGCACTTGTGTTCTGACTGAGGTGGACTCTGAACCTTCGGTTGGTCAGCAGGGTTTTTATAATTGCTGTTGCCCAAGCAGGGATCGCCTTTTTAAGTTTCAGGAGGAGGCCTTTTTGCCAGACCGTATCATAGGCGGCTGTAAGATCGAGAAACACAGCCCCTGTCTTCAGTCTGCTCTCGAAGCCATTTTCAATGAAGGTGGTTAGGGCCAGTACTTGTTCTCCTGTACTGCGGTCCTTGCGGAAACCTGCTTGATCCACACTTAGAATATCCTCTATTTCTGGGGAAATGCGTTGCAGTATTAGGCGCTCCATGATTTTGTAAGGAACGCTGAGTAGGGAGATTGGGCGGTAGCTTGCTGGTAGTTTGTGGTCTTTGCCAGGTTTTGGGATGGCAATGACCTTTGCTGTCCGCCATTTCTTTGGGATCGAGTTTGTTTGTGTGATCCTTGTGTAGAATTGTGTCAACCAGGTTAGGGCTCGGGGGCCAAGATTTTTCATGAATTCTGGGAAGATGTTATCGTATCCTGCTGCCTTTCCACATTTCAGGCCCTGTAGGACTTTCTCCAGTTCAGCAGCCTCGAAGGGTTCAGGGTTCGTTTCCTCTACAGGCATTTTTTGGTGTTTTTTTAGCTCAGTTGTAACTGCTCTTCTGGTGTCTTTGTCTTGGGGTGCTTTGGCGATAGTCAGTAGGTGGGATGCAACTTGGTTGGGTGTGACGGATGCTCGGCTTTGGCTAGGGGGCTTCTGTGCAGCTCCTAGGCGACGGATGAGGCTCCAACATTTCCTGCTAGAGTGGGTAAAGCTCCGGTCAGCAACTGTCTCCTCCCATTTCTTTCGCCAGGCTGTATTTAGCGATTCAATGAGATGGTCTGCTATCTCTGGGTCCCCTGATGTTTGATAGGATTGTAGGAGGGCAGCACTTTCTCCGTCCAAACATGGGACATAGAGGGGTCGGTAGCCTCGTGGGATTGCAGTATGGGCAGCCTTGAAGATTGCGCTGCAGAAGCGGTTGTATGCTTCATCTACAGTGATGGTGTGGAATGGGATGGTAACAACGCTCCGGTCCAGAGTTTCACTGAATTTCTTCCAGTTGGCTTTGCGGAAGTTCCAGCGCATCTTCCTTGGGCTGTATATGACTGGAAGTTGTAGGCCAATGTGTACAAGCAGGGGCCGGTGTTGGCTGTGTGGAAAATCATCAAGAATGAGGATCTGTGTAGGATATGGCTCCCCATTCAAAGAGCTGACCCAACACAGGTCAGGAGAATAGTCCTTCTTCCACCTAGCAGAGTGGAAGGTTCCTCTTTGTTTGGGGTCGTATATCAAAGCGAGGTCATTTCTGGATGCCCAGTCTGAAAGTCCCTCCCCATCACTGTCCACTGCTGGGTACCCCCAGTCAGGGTGATGGCTGTTAAAGTCCCCCACATAGATGGCAGGGTGGGGTAGGGTGGGTAAGACCTGCAGATCCCAGTTGGCATTAGGGGGCTTGTACACATTGACAATATGGAAGCCACCAATGATTATGGTGTCTGAGAAATGTGTTGTTATCAGGTGATTTGCTTCAACTATGTCAGAACGCACATAGGTGGCACGCCCATGTTTAGCATGTAGAACATAGCACAGGAGGTCAAAGCCTTTGATGGTGAAGCGGCCAGCTTCCTCTGTGCCAATATGAGTCTCTTGGAGGCAGATTACATCAATCGAATGTTGGAAGGCGAGGACTTCGATAAGGCTTCGCTTGGCTGCAGATAGGCCTTCAACGTTTAGTTGTAATATGCGAAGGGCAGATCCTACCACAAAGTGCTCTTGGGGCTGTTTGCTTTCAGCTTTAGGACTGTGACTAGGATTCTTCTTTGACTTGGCACAGAGGCGTTGTCTCTTCGAATTTAGTCTGCTGGTAGGATCATTAGCTTCCCCAGGCGAGCCCGGGTACTGGCGGAGGGCGCGACGAGAACGCTGATCCAAAACGTTTCCTGTCCATTGTCATTTAGAGACTGCTATTAAAAAATCTGCAGAAAGTCTGACAATAGGAAAAGTGGGAGTGATGAGCTGAGAGTGACAAGCTGTTGCTGGGATACAGGGCACAGGCTTTTTTTTTTTTTTTTTTCCCAGAGCATCACGCACAAATGCTGAAAAAAAAAAAAAAAAACATGCTGAGGGTGGTCGGGTGACAAAAAACGCATTTGGTGGACAAACAGCCTTATATTTAAAACAGAAATACAAAAGCTTTGCCCAAAGTGCGATGATCCTAATAACCAAAATAATGGGAAGAACAATGATAACAGCAGCAAAAACAGTAACAGTACAAACAATAATCAAACTATCTGTACATGTAAAATAGAAAAGGAGAAGAAAAACATGGAAATACAGTTTGCGTAGGCCATTTTGGCTACAGTCAAAAAGGCTTTATCAGATAAAGATAACACGATAGTATTGAAAGTCTCTACCAAGCAATCAGCATAAATCAGGTTATTTTTGAGATGGTATATAAAGCTTGGATTACAAAAACTCAGGTTTGTCATGGTTTAATAAGCTGATAGCTCATGTGCATGATGCAACAGCACAGGAGAACAACCACAGGAAGATGCACGTTTGAAAGTTTATTAATTTTCAAAATAAAAGCACGGCTATGGAAACAGTCACTCGCCAGAGGAATCCACCTGCGGAGAGAAGACGAGAGTTGTGAGAGGAGGAACGGAGTAAGGGGAAGTGGGCGAGACAAATCGCCACTTACTTGGGTACTTAGGACCCCAGTGGGAAATAGATGAACCAGTAGGGTGAGGGGAATGAGCTGATGGTGCCTGACCGGGTGGAGGTTGGAAGCCGAGGAATGGTGGAGATGTGGCAGGAGAGCACACGCAGTCCTGGAGACACACCTGCATGGTGGCAGCAACCTGAGAAGGGGAGAAAAACAAGGTGAGATGACATGTCAACACTTGTCAAAAAATACTTGCTTGTCCTTTCACAGGCAGTATACCCAGACGAGCAAGCGTTGAGTGCGTGGAGAGAGCCTCCTTAAGTACACTTGCTGATGAGCGGGAGCAGGTGTGTCTTCTGCCTTAGGTGTCATGATGAGTTGGTGAAAGTGAGACGGGACGGGAGGAGTGCGCTCTTGCTGCCCATGACAGGGCCCCCCCTTCTAGGAGTGCCTCCTGGCAGTCCAGAGAGCTTCTCCAGGTGGGCTTGGTGGAATGTCCGGAGCATTTCTTTTTCCAGGACCAGACCCAGCAGCGTTCCTCCGGACTGTAGCCCTCCCAGTCTACCAGGTACTGACAGCCCCGGCCACAACAGCGAACATCCAAGATCTGGCAGACCGTGTGGGTGGGGTGAGCATCGATGATCCGGAGAGCAGGAGGCGGCTTCGGGGGGGGGGGGCAGAGAGGACTGGCTGAGAGGGGCTTGATATGTGAAACGTGGAAAGTCGGGTTCACCCGCAGGGTCAGCGGCAATTTAAGCTGAACCGACGTGTCGTTAACCACACGGGAGATGGAGAAAGGGCCCAGGAAGTGGGGGGACAGTTTCTTGGACCTCTCCTTGAGAGGGATCTGGCTCGCTGCTAGCCAGACCTGCTGCCCCACGATGTACTTGGGGGCGGGCACCCGCCTCCTGTCTGCTGCAGCCCAGGTGCGTTCAGTGGAGTGGGCGAGGGTGGACCGGGTGGCTCTCCAGATGCGCCTGCAGTGACAGGCATGGACCCCCATGGATGGAACCGCAACCTCCCTCTCGGCCATGGGTAGGAGTGGCGGTGTGTACCCCAGGTGTGCCTCAAACGGGCTGAATCTGGTGGTGGTGGAGACGGCTGAGTTCATCGAGTATTCCACCCAGGTCAGGTGTGAGCTCCAGGAAGATGGGTTGTCGGCTGCTACGCACCACAGGGTGGCCCCCAAGGACTGGTTGGTACGCTCCGCCTGCCCGTTGCTCTGGGGATGGTTACCCGAAGAGAGACTCACTGTCGTGCCCAGAGCCCAGCAGAAGGCCCTCCAGACTTGGGACATAAATTGCAGACCCCGGTCAGACACAATGTCCATGGGGATGCTGTGGATCCTGATGATGTGGTCGGTGAGGAGGACCGCTGTCTCCAAGGCTGAGGGGAGCTTTGGGAGAGCAACCAGATGCACAGCCTTAGAGAAGCGATCCACTTTGATAAGGATTACCGTCTTGCCACGGGAGGGGGGAAGTCTGGTAACGAAGTCCACAGCAATGTGGGACCATGGATGGCCAGGGGTGGGGAGGGGATGGAGGAGACCCGATGGGGGGGAGGAGTCCGACTTTCCCCGGACGCAGGTCTGGCAGGCCTTCATGTATTCCCGTACGTCCCGCCGCAGCGTGGGCCACCAGAACGCTCGCCAGATGAGGTTCATAGTCCGAATGATCCCAGGATGGCACGCAAAGCGACTGGTGTGGCCCCATTGGACATCACTGCGGATGGCGGCCGGGATGTACAGATGGTTCCGGGGGCACCCTACTGGCACAGGCTTCTGGGACTGGGCCTGGCGGACACTCCGCTCAATATCCCAAGTAAGGGCTTCGAGGACGCAAAAAGGCGGTATGATGGTTTTGGGGGGAAGGGGGCGCTACCTCCTCGGAATCAAACTGGCTTGATAGCACATCCGGTTTGGTGCTCCGAGCGCCAGGCCGGTACGTGATGGCATGTGTAATGACAATAAAGTTGAATCTCATCTCATCTCATCTCAAAAGTTGAGCTTCTGAAAAAACAGGGCCCAACGAGCCTGCCTGGCGTTAAGTCGGCTGGCCGATCACAAAACTCAAGTTTTTTGTGATCGGTCCACACGATGATGGGGTGAATAGCCCCCTCTAACCAATGCCTCCATTTCTCCAATGCCAACTTAATGGCCAGCAGCTCTCTGTCCCCTACGTCGTAATTCCTCTCGGCCGGCGTAAGCCGACAAGAGAAATACGCGCACGGGCAGAGCTTCTGTTTGGGGGGGTGCACTGCGACAACACAGCGCCTACCCCCGAATCAGATGTGTCTACCTCAAGGACAAACTGGAGCTGCGTGTCGACCTGGGCCAAGATTGGTGTTTCCATGAACAGGCGCTCTAATTTAGCAAACGCCTGTTCAGCTGCCTTGGTCCAGTGAAAGGAACCTTAATGGAGGTCAGCTGCATCAAGGACAGTGCCACCCCACTGTAGTTCCTGATTAACCGGCGATAAAAGTTCGCGAACCTGAGGAAGCATTGAAGCTCCTTATGGGAGTGGGGGGTAGGCCAATCGAGCACTGCCCTCACCTTGGCCGGGTCGGCAATCAGTCTCCCTTCAGCCACTATGAAGCCCAAGAAGGTGGTTGTGCTTGTGGAGAACTCACACTTCTTGGCCTTAACGTAGAGCTGGTTCTCCAGGAGCCGTTGTAGGACGGCCCTGGCGTGGGCTTCGTGTTCCTCTGGCGAGTGGGAGAAAATCAAAATATCATCCAAGTAGACAAAGACAAATTGATAGAGCATATCGCAGAGGACATCATTGATTAGCCACTGGAAGATGGCGGGGATGTTGGTGAGCCCAAATGGCATCACCAAATACTCAAATAGCCCTGGTGGGTCTTGAAAGGTGTCTTCCATTTGTCCCCTTTGCAAATGCAGTTATCCAGGACTTCATGGACTGGTGCCATCAGAACTGCCTCCAGATCAACGCGAGAAAAACTAAGGAGCTGGTGGTGGACTGCTGCAGGCAAGGACAGCCCCTCACAGCACCAGTAAACATACAGGGAACAGACATTGAGATGGTGACATCCTACAAGTACCTGGGTGTTCATCTGAGCAATAAACTAGACTGGTCACACAATAACGACGCACTTTACAAGAAGGGACAGCGCAAGCTGTTCCTACTGAGGAGGCTCAGGTCTTTTGGTGTACAAGGGGTGCTCCTGAAGACTTCTACGATTCAGTGGTGGCATCAGCCATCACTTTTGGAGTGGTCTGCTGGGGCAGTGGCATCACAGCAGCTGATAGAAAGAGACTGAACAAACTGATCAAGAAAGCTACCTCTGTGCTGGGGCAACACCTTGACCCAGTGGAGGAGATGGGAGAGAGAAGGATGGTGGCTAAACTGGAGTCCGAGTCCCACCCTATACAGGACATACTGAATGCACTGAGGAGCTCATTTAGCAGTAGGCTACATCATCCTAGGTGCGCGACCGAGAGGTTTCGCAGGTCCTTCCTACCTACGGCTGTCAGACTTTATAACCTAAGCAGGGCTGCTTGCAGAGATAGCAAAAAAATGTGACGACCTAAAAGTATTGAATGCAACAGATGCAACAGACTTACACAAAATGGTCCCCTCCAGTATACAACTAGGACAATATAAATCGCTACGGAGGGTGACAATATGTATGGGTACATATTCATACTATGTGGGGTAACTAAATAGACAGTTATGCTGTTTATTCCATCTAGCTACAATGCTCCACACTGTGTATATATATTTATACACTACTGTTCAAAAGTTTGGGGTCACCCAGACAATTATTTTGTGTTTTCCTTGAAAAGTCACACTTATTTACCACCATGAGTTGTAAAATGAATAGAAGATATAGTCAAGACATTGACAAGGTTAGAAATAATGATTTGTATTTGAAATAATAATTTTTTCCTTCAAACTTTGCTTTCGGCAAAGAATCCTCCATTTGCAGCAATTACAGCATTGCAGACCTAACATGATTGCACAAGGGTTTTCTAATCATCCATTAGCCTTCTGACGCAATGAGCAAACACATTGTACCATTAGAACACTGGAGTGATAGTTGCTGAAAATGGGCCTCTATACACCTATGTAGATATTGCACCAAAAACCAGACATTTGCAGCTAGAAGAGTCATTTACCACATTAGCAATGTATAGAGTGTATTTCTGATTAGTTTAAAGTTATCTTCATTGAAAAAAGTGCTTTTCTTTCAAAAATAACTAACTAACTAACTACTAACTAACCTGCACTTATATAGCGCTTTTCTAGTCACAAAGACCACTCAAAGCGCTTTCATTAATACTAACCCTCTATTCTAAGGGCCTATAGGAAACAGATATCTAGGGACAATTTAGAACAGCCAATTAACCTAACATGCATGTTTTTGGCATGTGGGAGGAAACCGGAGAAATCCCGGAGTAAACCCACGCAACACGGGGAGAACATGCAAACTCCACACAGATCACTGTTGGTCGGGGGCTGGGATCGATCCCACGATCCCCACAATCCCCCGGCCAAGGGTAAACTGTGCTGCCGCAGTGCTAACCACTGCGCCACCGTGCAGCCGACCACTGCGCATAAGGAAATTTCTAAGTGACCCCAAACTTTTGAACAGTAGTGTATATTTATGTATACATATTCATGCATTCACTGCTCTTATTTTTCTTATCTTCTAAATTATTGCTCTGAGTGTTGCTATCCTGTGCTGTTGCAATCCTGGAATTTCCCCATTGTGGGACAAATAAAGGCTTATCTTATCTTATCTTATAAACAAAGTTGAATTGAAAAACTGAACTGTTGGACTGAATTATTGGTCGACCCTCCTTCGTTAGCAATAACACCAAGCTCTTCCAGTAGCTGCAGATCAGACCTGCACAATGGTTAGGAGGAATTTTGGACCATTCTACCTGACAGAACTGCCTCAGCTCAGCCATATTTTTTGTATGTCTGGTATGAATGGTTCTCCTGATGCAATTCTGCAGCATCTGTATTGGATTCAGATATGACTGTGCCACACAAAAAGGCAGATTTTCTTTCCTTTTAAGACAGTTCAGTATTGGATTTGTTTCAATATTTAGGCTCAGTGTTCTGCGGTATCACCCAACTTTTACTGACCTTCACCTAGCAGACAACTACCCTGACATTTTGTAGGGTGTGGAGATGTGTTGAAAGGACGAAACTGAGTTTATTCCTCAGGTTCAGCTTTATTCACAATCACATACTCCAACATTCCAAAGCAGAAAAAGAGGATGAATCTTCTCACATCTGTCCTTTTATACCCAGGACATCAAACCTACAGTCACATGGTGTTTAATCAAACATACAGTCACACGGTACTTAATCCCAGTCACAATGTAACTTCCCCCGATCTTAACACCATCCACCCCCTAGTCTCCGGTGGTCAGGAAATCTCTCAAGGCCATCTCCTTGAAACAAAAGGCCAAATCTCACACCCTCCTGTTACCCTAGGAGGCTCAGTCCCTTTGTTCCCTTGAGACGTGAAGCACACAATAAACATACAGTAATATATCTGTGGAGCATATGAAACCAACAAATGTGCCCCACAAGGGAACTTAATTTGCCAACTCCTGACTTTGGTTTGGAAGTCAGTAGCATAAAGAGTCCCTTACTTTTTACACCAGAACTGTGACTGTTTAATGGATGTGTCCAATAAAGACATGAAATATTCTAATAGCGTGAGATTTGCTTAAGCTACTTAGGATTTGGAAGTACATCAGATCACATGTATGACCAGTTAGTGCAGGAAACCAAGTAATCCCAAAGGCTTCACATACTTTTTCTTGACTTTGTATATAATGATGTCAAACTCTACATCATTCAACCATTTTATTATGTGTACCGTTCAGAACATTACTAATGACAGATGAACATCATGGCCAAATGCAGGATCCTGCCAACATTTGCAAAGACTAATTGTTTAAATCCATATTTACTTTGATAATGTCATGAACCTGGATTTGGTGATCCCAAACCTAGTTCTGACACTGTGGCTATTTTTTCCCATTTCACTGGTTATTTTCCAATCAGGTGCTTCAGGGAGCCCTTTGGGTCCTCCGCTCCCTGACAGCTCGGCCACGGCCCCTCCTCCTGTCAGACAGGAGTAGGGGATAACAGGATGGCGGCACGCATGGACGCTGCGGTCCAACTAGGCATCAGTGAGTGTGAGAGTTTTGAGTGTTTTAATCATCCCAGATGTACAACTTACAACCGAGAGACCTTATTAAGCATCAAGGTAATGTACGCTGCAAGAATTGCAGCGTTCGGGTGTGATTTGGACATTCTACGCCAGTATGGAATACTATCGGTGGTTAGGCTGGCAGCTACCGGGGAGAGGAGGAAGCTTCGTAAGCGGCGCGAACGCAAAGAAAGGAGAGGAAAGAGGGCCGGAATTTATGCTAGGCTAAAGGCTAACCCCTCCAGACCAGCAGTACCATCACTCCTACTTTCCAATGTCCACTTCTTTGACAACAAGCTGGATGAGTTGCATCTGCTGAGAGAAACCCGCAGAGAGTGGAGGGACTGCAGTGTTTGTGTTCACGGAGACATGGCTCCACGACAACATCCCTGATGCGGCCATTCAGCTGGAAGGGATGACATCGTTCCGGGTGGACAGGGAGGCCGCTAGCTCCGATAAGAGCCGGGGGGGCGGGGTGCCTATGTATCTGTATTAATAAGAACTGGTGTGTTAATGCCACGTTAGCAACTAAACACTGCTCTCCGTTGGCGGAGTTCCTTATCGTAAACTGCCAGCCATTTTATCTGCCGAGGGAATTCACCAGCGTGTTTGTAGCTGTTGTTTACATAGCTCCTAGCACTAATGCTAAAGCTAATGCTAACGAGGCACTCGGAGAGCTGCATGATGCTATCAGTGGATTTCAAACTTCACACCCGGATAGTTTTGTGGTGGTTGCAGGGGATTTTAATCACACAAGTTTAAAGACTGTGCTCCCCAAGTTCAAACAATGTGTGGACTTTAAGAACAGAGGAGAGAATATGTTGGACTTGGTGTATACAGATTTCCCAAATGCATACAAGGCAACACCTTGCCCCCACCTCGGCCATTCTGACCATCTATCCGTGATGCTGGTGCCTGCCTACAAACCCTTACTGAAGTGCAGCAGGCCAGTAGAGAAACAATTCAGGACTTGGCCAGAGGGTGCAGCCTCGGCACTTCAGGACTGTTTTCTGCATACAGACTGGGAGGTTTTCAAAATAGCAGCCTCTCAGGGAGACAGGATTGATGTGGAGGAGTATGCTGAAATGGTCACCAGCTACATTGCGAAGTGCACAGAGGATGTCACTATATTGAAGACCTTCACTGCACCGGGCAACTATAAGCCCTGGATGACTGTAGAGGTGCGCTTGCTGCTCACAGCCAGAGATGCAGCCTTTAGAGCGAAGGACAGGATTGTCCTACGCTCAGCCAGGTCTGTGCTCGCAAAGGGAATTAAGACGGCAAAACGCGCCTACGCAGAGAAAATCCAGGGACATTTCTGTGACACAGGGAACACCAAATGGATGAGGCAGGGAGTACGGGCATTGACGGATTATAAGTCTAGGCAGGGGGTCAATGATGATGACGCTTTGCTTCCAGACAGGCTCAATAACTTCTTTGCACGTTTTGAAGCATCAAACTCAACAATCAGAAGGAGGGCTGGCCCATCTTCACCATCTGTGGGGCCAGCTATCACCATCAACATAGCAGACACACGGAGGACCCTAATCAGGGTCAACCCATGTAAAGCTGCAGGTCCGGACAACATCCCAGGACGTGTGCTCCCAGTCTGCGCTAGTGAGTTGGCAGATGTCCTGACTGACATATATAACATTTCCCTAAGTCAGGCCATCATCCCTAGATGCTTTAAGACCTCTATCATAGTACCAGTGGCAAAGAAAGCGGTTGTGTCCTGTCTGAATGACTATTGTCCTGTCACACTGACACCAATTGTGATGAAGTGTTTTGAACGGCTTGTTAAACCATACATCACAGCCTGCCTCCCTGCATCACATGACCCGCACCAGTTCACGTATCATTCAAATCGCTCCACAGAGGACACTATAGTCACCACCCCTGCACTCTGTCATTACCCACCTGGATCAGAAAGACACTATGCCAGACTCCTGTACATTGATTTCAGTTCAGCAATTAATACCATTATTCCCCAGAGACTGATGGAGAAATTACTCCTTCTCGGTCTGAACACTGCCACATGTCTCTGGATCCTGGATTTCCTGACGGAGAGACCTCAGTCTGTCCGGGTTGGAAACAACATCTCCAACTCCATCACACTGAGCACTGGATCCCCTCAAGGCTGTGTACTCAGTCCACTGTTGTTTACACTTTTAACACATGACTGTGTGTCCAGACACGAGGGGAACCAGATTATTAAGTTTGTGGATGACACCACAGTGGTGGGACTTATTCAGAGGGATGAGGAATCAATGTACAGGCAAGAAGTTAGAGACCTGGAGGGCTGGTGCAGGGAGAACAATCTGGTGCTCAACATGGACAAAACAAAAGAGATGATTATCGACTTCCGGTGGTCACGGCCTGAACACGTCCCTCTCTGCATCAGTGGCCGTTCAGTGGAGAGAGTGGAGAACATCAAGTTCCTCGGAGTGTAGATCTTGCAGGACCTGACCTGGAGCAAGAATTCCTTGGGGATCAGGAAACGGGCCCAGCAGAGACTGCACTTCTTGAGGAAACTCAAACAGGCCTCTCTCCCCAGCTGCATCCTCAGGACCTTCTACAGAGGTGTGGTGGAGAGTGTTCTGACATACTGCATTGCAACATGGTATTCCAGTTGCAGCAGTATGTCAAAAAAAAAAAAAAAGCTCTGCAGAGGATAGTTAAGGTAGCTGAGAAGGTAATTGGAGTTTCCCTCCCCTCTGTTCAAGAACTTTTTCAGAGCCGTTGTAGGAGCAGGGCACTGAACATTGTTAAGGACCACTCTCACCCTCTGCACAAACACTTTGAACTGCTGCCATCTGGCAAACGATTCCGATGCATCAGAGGCAGAACCACCAGACGGATCAACAGCTTCCTTCCACAGGCTGTTAGGATGCTGAACAGTTGATTCGGAATCCTTTACACATATTATTGCACTTTATAGACATTATGTATTTTATATGTACAGTATATTTAGTATTAGTCATTTTTAAGTATTTATTTCTCTTAGCTACTTAGATTCAATTAGCCATTTTAATTGTTTTATATAAACATAGGCAGTTATTATCATTTTAACTGCAACTGTAATAAGTTAACATTACTGTAATATCCAAATGTGTCTCAGGGATATGTGAATGGCTGTCGGGGTGGGGGGTGGGGGGGGGGGGTGAATGTGTTTTTAAATTATGTTCTTTTTACAATACAGATGCCTAGAGAAACGCAATTTCATCTTGCTTGCACTACAGTTGTATGCATAGCATCATGACAATAAAGGTTGATTGACTGATTGATTGATTGATTGATTGATTGATT
This sequence comes from Pholidichthys leucotaenia, assembly GCA_020510985.1. Lineage (NCBI taxonomy): Eukaryota > Metazoa > Chordata > Actinopteri > Cichliformes > Pholidichthyidae > Pholidichthys > Pholidichthys leucotaenia. The sequence continues at coordinate 293,796,742 of CM035842.1, forward strand.
GAACTTTGGACTCCTGGGGAGGGGGGTTAGTGTCCTAGGTTGGGGCTGTTATGAGGTTGACCTTACTATATTTGCATATTATTTTTTATATTATTCACTTTTTGCTTCCCTCCTAACCTCTCTTCCCCCACCTCCCACCCTGGGTAGTTGTTTTTCCCTGGGGGGAGGGAGTTTCCTTGTTGTGTTTTTTTTGTGTTTTTTCTTTTCCTCTGGTGGCACTTGGGTGTCTTGAATCCACCCCGGGGGGGGGGGGGGGGGGCTCTGGGTTTGGTGATCCCAAACCCAGTTCTGACACCGTGGCTATTTTGTCCCGTTTCACTGGTTATATTCCATCAGGCACTTCAGGGAGCCCTTTGGGTCCTCCGCTCCCTGACAGCTTGGCCACGCCCCCTCCTCCTGTCAGTATCACCAGCTGTTCCTTATTATCAGTGTCTCACACACATACAGACAAGCCTCATTCACTTCTATTCACATGCTCAGGCACTCACTTATGCACACATGGTTTCAGTTTGTCCAGCCCATGCTCTTCCACACCAGCGGTCTCTTCCCTCATTAGTATTGTCATTACTTAAGCTCTGTTTGAGTGGGGAGAGATCGCCGGAGCATTGTGCATTATACACAGCAACGTGTTCCTCTGTGTATGCAAGTCTTCATCCCCTACGTTTACTTTCAGCCTGACTAACTCATCTTCTCTAACGCTACTAGACTGTTGTGGTTTTGGTGTTAGCAGCTGTTCCTGCCTCGCCCTCATCCACCAGACAGCACAGACTGCCTTGGATCGCTCCAGCTTGTAAGTCATGTTTGCATTTCTCCTTGTGCTGACAGCTGCTCTGCGGCACTAAGCATTCCCCTTCCTCGGGCTGCTGAGAGTCTGGGTGACGTCTCTGTTTTCCTGGTCACCTCAGTTGCAATCATATCAACTTTCTGCTCATTAGTGTGACTGTTTGCTGGACAAAGTTTGGGTTTTTGTTTAATAAAGTGCACAAAACTACTTCTCCTCGTGGGTTTTCATTCCTCCCTCTGTGCGCTGCATAATGGCGCACAAGAGGTCATAACAGATAATTTCTGCCAGCAATGATACAAAAACGCAATGGCCATAAGGTGAACCCTAGCAAAACTGTATTTACTTCTGGTACATTAATGTGAACATTAGATGTAGTATTTTCTCAACTTATTGGTTACTAAATATTAGGTTCAGTTTAATGTTGTGGTTGTTCAAAGTTCTAGGCATTTGTGGTAATTATTGGTTATAATTTTCACCAGATGACAAACAATCAACTGTGTATGCTTAACTGTATAAGTAAAGTACTGCCACTTTTGGTTGTTCATTAAGGAACATGGCGGCCAGGATGGTCACACTTTTTCATTGCTGAGACAAAGTTGCTGATTTTGCCACTAAAATAACTAACCAACAGCGAATATCTGATCGGCATTTGTGACGCACATGCATGGGCTGAATTTCCACATTGGTTGAAATACCCCTTTATTCGCCTTTCACCGGGCTCTGTGAGTAAACTGATTAGCGTTTCTTTTCGTGGTTCACTGCTACGCTTTAGCCGAAGCATTTGCTAAGCTAACGCTATAGCTAACGCCATAGCTAGTCATAGCACCTAACACCGACACCAAGCGACTGTGTCCCTGCTGATTGGGGCTCGCCGGAGGAACTAACTGAGGCAACAGTTGGACGGGAGCCGGATCAGAGTTCGGGTGCAGCAGTGGTGGGAGACGGGGACCAGTGGAGGACCACCGGGGCCCCAGCCAACAAGAGCCTGAGTCAGAGCCTAGTTACAGCGGCAGGGCTCAGCGGAGGATCTACTGAGGAAGACGGCGATAGGTGGCAGGGCTCAGCGGAGGAACTACCGGGACCCCAGCTGGACAGGAGCAGGATCGGAGCTCAACTACAGCGGCGGCGGGCGGCGGGACTCGGTGGAGGAGCGGCCGGTACCCCGGCTGGACAGGAGCTCGATTGCAGCGGGACTAGCAGCGGAGGGGGCTAGCTGAGGCCCAGCTGGATTCGAGGTCAGTTGGATCAGATACCGGCGACACCAGCAGAGATTGTTTTACTATCAGCAGGTCAGTAAAAATGCCACCAAAGAAGGAGGAAATGGAAGAGATCCAAAAAAACTCTGAACTTCTTGTCAGAAGAACTGACCAAAGTGGTGAGTCAGCAGGCTAAAATAATAGGGCTAATGGAAGAAGTCCGAGAATTAAACTTAACAAGGAAAAAGACAAAAAAATTGCGGACTTGGAGCGACGCGTCGAGGATCTTGAGCAATGTTCTCATATGGATGATCTAATTATAAGTGGACTAGACATTAAATACCAATCATATGCTCATGCTACAGCAGGATTGAGAGGTGAGGAGGCTCCCGCAAGTGAATCAGTCTCCCTGGAAAACCAGGTGCTTCCGTTCCTTGATAGTAGAAATATAAAGGTCGAAGCAAATGCAATTTCAGCCTGTCACGCTTTACCCAGAAAGGATAATAAAACAAAGAAATCAGTTGTGATGCACTTTGTGAACAGAAGGGGTAAAGAATGACATACTGAGGCAGGCCAGAAAGCTACGGGGAACAGAAGTTTACCTCAATGAACATTTAACAAAGACTGATGCTGAAACAGCACGGCAAACACGGATGCTGAAAAGACAAAACAAGATACAGGCAACATGGACAAGAAACTGTAGAGTCTGGATTAAATAAAATGGAACACCTGAGGAAGCAAAGAGTATAATAATCAGAGAGATTACTGACTTAAATATAGATGAACACTGATTAGGAAAATTAAGAGACTATGAAAATCCATATCCACACACACGGCAAGAATAGTTCTTCTGTGACACCATGTCAATGTACTTTAAAAAAACAAACAAACAAAAAACTAAAAACAAACAAAACTTATGACTGACTTGAGTAGACATCAATTATCCCCAGTTGGACGAAATCATTTGACACAGAGTGAGGAAATTCAAACTCTGAAAATATGCCTTTATGCTGAACATAAACTACAAGAGATGGAGAATGATATTGATCCTGATAACAACTTTTTCAATAATATTCATAATCATTGTGAATATTACACTGAAAAGCAATTCAAAAGTCAAGTGCAACTAGATGGTAAACTATCAATAATACACTTCAACAGCAGAAGTCTTAACAAAAACTTTCCACAGATTCAGGACTATTTAAAACAGCTGGACAGAAAATTTACAGCTATCGCAGTCTCTGAAACTTGGCTTAATGAAGAGGAGGCTCCTCTGATGGCAATAGAGGGATATCAGATGTTTCATATTAACAGATCTCAAAAAAAGGGTGGTGGTGTTGCACTGTATATTGATGACCTGTATAGGTGTAAGCTTGTAAATGGAATGTCCTTTGCACTACCAGGGATTTTGGAATGTGTTACTGTTGAGATTGACGGTCAAAGTTGTATATATAGAACGCCGGGAACTTGCATTGAGACATTCAGAGATAAATTAGTCGAGCTGTACAATAATATCACTAGTAAGAAAATGGTAGTAATTTGTGGAGATTTCAATATTGATCTACTAAATCCATATCAACAAAATGTAATTACAGAGTTCATGAATTCTATGTACAGCATAAGTCTATATCCCACAATAACACATCCCAGTAGAATCACAGTTCACACTGCTACACTTATTGACAACCTGTGTGTTAATATTATTGATAAGAAAATAGAAAGTGGATTATTGATAAATGATATAAGATAAGATAAGATAAGATAAGATAAGCCTTTATTAGTCCCACAATGGGGAAATTCCAGGATTGCAACAGCATAGGGATAGCAACACCCAGAGCAACAATCAGAAGGCAAGAAAAAACAACATCTAGTAAACATATGTCCATATTACTATAAATGTATATATATAGACACACAGTGCAGAGCATTATGGCTGGTGAATGTGCAGCAGAAAGTCTAAGTTCTCTCTCTGCGGATGCAGCGGGCCAGCTGGAAGTCTTTGGGCATGATGGTGACCCCCTTAGTGAAGAAGAGACCACCAGGTGGGCCTCGCTGGTCTCCTGCAGAGCCATGACGGCGAAGCTCAGGAAACGCAGGATGGTCTTGAAGTCCTGGGCGATCTCCCTCACCAGGCGCTGGACGGGCAGCTTACGGATGAGCAGCTCCGTGGATTTCTGGCAGCGACGGATCTCTCTCAGAGCCACGGGCCTGTGACGGCGAGGCTTCTTCACTCTGCCGGTGGCCGGAGCGCCTCTCCGAGCAGCCCTGGTGGCTAGCTGTCTCCTGGGGGGGGGGGGTTCTTCCTCCAGTAGATTTTACGGGCGGTCTGCTTGGTTCTTGCCATCGCTCTTTATAATTCTGTCTTATATTTCTTTCACGCCGCCTAAACTCCAGCCCGGCACCCGCGTCATTTTCGCTACAGCTCCCGGTATGTCGAGTTTCCCATTAGCACCGGGCGGCGGCCAAGTGCTAGCTAGCACTAGCTCCTCCCCGCTGTAACATCTCCCGCTGCAAACCGTGGCTCCGTCCGCCGACCCGGAAGACCCCCGGGGCGATCCGTACGTCCGTGATATATATACAGAGTGAAAGGTGTAGAAAGAAGAAGGAAGATAAAAAAAAAAAGGCTGTTGCAACAGGCAGCCCACTCGTGTGGCGCCGCCGGTCCGGCGGAACCGGAACCGAAGTGACCATTTGCCAACCTTTGCACTTATCCATGGCCACACGGGGGCCAATACAGAAAAATTTTTAAAATCGTACAGATACAAATCACAAAATGCAATCAGTTCTTTTAAAGAGGACTTGATGAAGCAAGACTGGACAAAAGTCTATGTATCAGATGTAAATGAAGCCTATGACACATTTATAAACATTGTAACCACTCTTTATGAAAAAAAATTGTCCATTAGTAAAGAAAAAGCCTAAACATAAATTTGCCGATAAGCCATGGTTAACCAAAGGATTACAAAAGGTGTGTAAAAAGAAAAATTTATTATATAAAGCTTTCCTAAAGAAAAGGACAAAAGAAGCAGAGCAGCGGTATAAAACATACAAAAATAAGTTAACATACGTATATAATAAGATGTAGTAAAAGAGACTATTACAGTAAAGAACTGGAGAAAAACAGAGACAATATTAAAAATACATGGACAATACTTAACAATATTCTTGGAAATAAAAACAAATACAAGCTACCCAACCGATTTTTCAAAAAATAATAAAACGACTCATAGTGTGAATGCAGTTTCACCTGCAGATGAATTTAATAACTTTTTTGTTAACATTGGTCCTAATTTGGCTCGAGAAATACCCATTACGGCGCCTACAGGCGATACAATAAGCAAAAACACTGCTATAAAAGACTCCATTTTCATAAAGAACACGGACAAGAGAGAGGTCATTGAAATTGTTAAATCGTTTAAAAGTAAAACATCTACGGACTGTGATGGTATTGACATGCTCATAGTCAAAACTATTATTGAATGCTTAATGAAACCACTGATGTATATCTGTAACCTGTCTCTCCAAACAGGTATATTTCCCAATGCAATGAAAATAGCTAAAGTAATTCCAATATACAAGACGGGTCACAAAGGGGGATTCTCAAACTATAGACCAATTTCACTATTGCCGCAATTTTCCAAGATACTTGAAAAAATATTCTATGAGAGAAGTGACAACTTCATACTGAAAAATAATTTATTGTGTGAGCAGCAATATGGGTTCAGACACAAGAGGACAACTGCATTTGCTCTAATGGAATTTATAGAAAAAATATCAACTGCCGTTGAAAATAAAGAGTATTCAGTTGGGGTATTCCTGGATCTTAAAAAAGCATTTGATAAAGTGGATCATAATTTATTATTAAAGAAACTACAAAATTGTGGTATTAGGGGGGTAGCACTGTCCTGGTTATGTAGCTACTTAAAGAATAGATATCAGTATGTATGTGTTGGTAACAAAAACTCACAGTTACTGAAGGTTACTTGTGGAGTCCCACAGGGTTCAGTTTTGGGGCCATTGCTATTCAATATGTATATGAATGATATATGTAAAGTTTCAGAAAAAATGGATTTAATATTGTTTGCCGACGACACTAATTTATTATTTAGTGGAAGCAATTTGGAACAACTTTTGGATACACTCGGAAAGGAATTAGGAAAGCTCAAACTGTGGTTTGATTCAAACAAATTGATGCTCAATTTAAGACAAAATTTATAGTTTTTAACAACCATCACAACAACTTAGTATCTAAACTCAGTGTAAATGGTGTAGAGATTGAAATAGTATCCAAAACTAAATTTCTTGGAGTAATAATTGATAATAAATTGTGTTGGAAGTAACATATAAAGGTAAAATATCCAAATCAATTGCAATACTACACAGAGTGAAATATTTGCTGAATCAACACACACTATATACCTTGTATCATTCATTAATACTCCCATACATGACATATTGTACTGAAGTATGGGGAAATACATATAAAACAAACATATATCCAGTCTTTATGCTTCAGAAGAGAGCTATTAGAATAATAAACAAAGCTGCTTACAGGAAACCAACAAACCCACTTTTTCTTAAATTAAAAGCTCTCAAGTTGAAAGATCTGGTTGACTTTAAAACTGCAGTAATAATGTTTAAAATGAAGAATCTATCACTGCCCGCAAATATCCAAAAGTTGTTCCAAATAAGGGAGAAACAATATCATTTCAGAGGAACATGTATATTTCAAACACCTTCAGTGAGAACTACCACCAAGCAACACTGTGTTTCAGTGCAAGGAGTCAGATTATGGAACGATTTTGGACCTGAATTAAAATCATGTACAACGCTTGGACAATTTAAACAAAAACTAAAGGAAGAAATACTCCAAACATATATACAAGATGACATGTAAAATCACATAAGGATTATCATATCCAGTCTGCATTGTGTTGTAGCTTAGTTTTTTGTCACATTTTGTCTTAGCTATGTTCTGAACTGTAATCGCTCTTGTTTTGTTTTTCTTTTGAATTCTTGGATGGAATATGGGTGGGCAATATAAGCTGCGGCTTCAGCCATCGCCCATTTCGGATAATTTATGTTGAACTGTATAATCAGAGGAGTTATTGTCTAATTTGACCTTGTTGGATTTTCTTCCCCCTTTGTTATATTATTCTGTTTCTTTTAATCTGTACTTTTAATCTATCCAAAAATAAAGATTCATTCATTCATTTATTATTGACTTGTTATAGTTGGCAAAGCAGGTGTAAGATTTGTAAAAGTAATTTAATAAAAGCAAGGTACAAGTGATTCTCAAAACAAATCCAATATAAGGTTTCGTTTCCTGCATTACAACAACATGTAATAAATTCAGTTATGTGAAAAGCATTTTTTTAAATTTGTAATTGTCACAACAAAGGCTAAGATGAAATTGTCACTATATAGTAAACCAATTTAACAGAACTAGATATGGCATGATATTAAATACTGCCACATATGTTAATTGTAATGCAGGTTTTAGTTTACCTTACATGTAGAGCCAAAAAGCAAAAGGTGGTGGTAATGGTACTCTGGCTTGCCAGAATGGGGTTTGATTCCCTGCGGTGCCCTGCTAATTTACACTTACATGAAAGTAAAGGATATGATTAATATTTCTACTATGGCAATGAAATTCTTGATAATTTCACATGAACGATGAGCAGAATAAAATGAAATATTTATCTTCAACTGTTTAATCATTTTCAGGTCGCGAGAGCCTATCCCAGCATCTTTGGACAAGAGGCAGGATACACCCTGAATAAATCCCCAGTTCATCACAGAGCCAACACAATGACAACCATTCAGTGTCAAATTCAAACCTAAGGCCAATTTACAGCCATGGACAAAATTGTTGGTACCCCTCTGTTAATGAAAGAAAAAACCGACAATGGTCACAGAAATAACTTGAATCTGACAAAAGTGGTAATAAATAAAAAATTCTATGAAAATTAACCAATGAAAATCAGACAATGCTTTTGAATTATTGTTCAACAGAATTACTTTAAAAAACAAACTCATGAAACAGGCCTGGACAAAAATGATGGTTACCCCAAGAAAAGATTGAAAATAATGTGACCATAGGGACATGTTCAACCAAGATGTGTCCTCTAATTAACATCACATGTGTCTACAAACTTGTAATCAGTCAGTCAGCCTATTTAAAGGGTGACAAGTAGTCACTGTACTGTTTAGTGACATGGTGTGTACCACATTAAACATGGACCAGAGGAAGCAAAGGAGAGAGTTGTCTCAGGAGATTAGAAAGAAAATTATAGACAAGCATGTTAAAGGTTAAAGGCTATAAGACCATCTCCAAGCAGCTTGATGTTCCTGTGACTACAATTGCATATATTATTCAGAAATTTAAGATCCACGGGACTGTAGCCAACCTCCCTGGATGTGGCCGCAGGAGGAGATGGATAATATGAATGGTAACAAAAGAGCCCAGAACAGCCTCTAAACACATTCATGGTGAACTCCAAGGTCAAGGTACATCAGTGTCAGATCGCACCATCTGTCGTTGTTTGAGCCAAAGTGGACTTCATAGGACACGACCGAGGAGGACACCACTGTTGAAAACAAATCATAAAAAAGCCAGACTGGAATTTGCCAAACAGCATGTTGACAAGCCACAAAGCTTCTGAGAGAATGTCCTATGGACAGACGAGACAAAACTGGAACTTTTTTGCAAGGCACATCAGCTCTATGTTCACAGATGCAAAAATGAAGCATACCAAGAGAAGAACACTGTCCCTACTGTGAAACATGGAAGAGGTTCTGTTATGTTCTGGGGCTGCTTTGTTGCATCTGGCACAGGGTGTCTTGAATCTGTGCAGGGTACAATGAAATCTCAATACTATCAAGGTATTCTAGAGAGAAATGTGCTGCTCAGTGTCACGCAGCTTGGTCTCAGTCGCAGGTCATGGGTCTTGCAACAGGATAATGACCCAAAACACACAGCTAAAAACACCCAAGAATGGCTAAGAGCCAAACATTGGACTATTCTAAAGTGGCCTTCTATGAGCCCTGATCTAAATCCTATTGAACATCTGTGGAAGGACCTGCAACATGCTGTCTGGAGAAGGCACCCTTCAAACCTGAGACAATTGGAACAGTTTGCTCATGAGGAGTGGTCCAAAATACCTGCTGAGAGGTGCAGAAGTCTCATTGACAGTTACAGAAATCGTTTGATTGCAGTGATTGCCTCAAAAGATTGTGCAACAAAATATTAAGTTATGGGTACCATCATTTTTGTCCAGGTCTGTTTCATGAGTTTGTTTTTTAAAATAATTCTGTTGAACCACAATTCAAAAGCATTGTCTGATTTTCATAGAATTTTTATTTTATTACCACGTTTGTCAGATTCAAGTTATTTCTGTGACCATTGTGGGTTTTTCTTTCATTAACAGAGGAGTACCAACAATTTTATCCATGTGTGTATCCTCAGTTGATGTCAGTTAATCTGGCATGCATGTCTTTGGCCTGTTGGCAGAAAACAGAGTACCTAATAAAATGAAACCTTTATCTTCAACTGCTTAATCCTTTTCAGATCGCAAGAGCCTATCCCAGCATCTTTGAACAAGAGGCAGGGTACACCCTGAGTAGATTGCCAGTCCATCAAAGAGCCAACACAATGACAACCATTAAGTCTCACATTCAAACCTAAGGACAATTTAGCCTCAGTTGATGTCAGTTAATCTGGCATACATGTCTTTGGCCCTGCGGGTGGAAAACAGAGTACCTGGACAAAAGTCAGGGAGATACGGGGTGGCCAAGTTTGCAGTATCGCCATCACCCTTCCAAATCCTTTTACTCTGGGATACATAGACTGATTTCAACAAAAATTTGTGTGGTGAATAAGTAGCCAATACTGATAATTTCTATAATAAAGAATGACACATAGAGACAGCGTCCCCTACCGCCAATGGACAGAAAGTTGCCATAACTCACATCCCATACTCATGCGCTGCTTTTGTGTAAGGGGTCAGAATTCGAGATGGTAAGTATCAATTTTCTAAATGACTGGATATAAAACAATTAACTGTTCTTATTTTTCTGTGCAGGTGCAAGGCAAGGTCAACATTCTTGCAGGTGAAGAAGATTGACAATTTGACAGTTTCTTTGATGTCAGTGACGAGGGAGAGCTTTGCCCGGGCCTGGGGTAGATTGCTGCAATGATTGTTCAGTGTTTCCTCTGACTAAAACACTTTGTCGTGGTGGCAACCTTTTTTTTTTTTTTTTGGGTGGGGAGGTGTTGAACATAAACCATGTGTTAAAATGACAAAATGTATAACAGTGGAAGGGAAAAAAAAACCACTCATAATACTGTATAATTAAGTCATGCATACTTAAATTATACATAGCTATGATCAGAGGTCAGTATAGTAACAAGAAATTGCACTGATGTAAAAGCAGTGCTGTCTTATGAAATTAATAATTAAGAATAGATATCCAGAAAATTACTTGAGTTGAACAGGTACAAAAGCACCCACTTACAAATACTTGAGTAATATTCATTTTAATGTAATGGAATGTGTAGTTATAAAAACAGGTTCCTACTCACACGTGGTGATTTAAAACAAAACAAACCACAATCGTCGATGTGCAATGTTTGTTAATGTTATCAATCTTTTCTTGGGGGGTTTGTGCACTGAAGTGTTTGACAGTTCTTTTTTTATTCAGACAAATGCACTTTGTGATGTGCTAAGGTTAGTTATAACCAGGATATACTATATTTTATTTCAAAATGGAAACAAATGTTAATGCTACTAACAGTGCACATTGTTTTTATGCACTTTCTGAGTAAGATGTGACCAAAATGGTTTTTTACAGAATTTTATTTTTTTCCCAATTCTATTTATTTAATTGTTGTTCAAGAGGGAAAATATTTCTACTACTTCAAGTTCTGCTCAACCCCAGCACTGTTATTCTGTTTTTATGCACTTTTAATGTGCCTTTTTCATGTGCCAAGTGCACCGAAGAGGTGGTGGTAGTAGCAGAGCGTGCCCCTCCGGTGCTTCTTGGCCTCCGTGGCGGCCACCATCGATGTCTCCTCACCCTCACTGGCTGTCTCACTGGGTTCCGGCACCACTGCGTTCACAGCAAAGGTTCTGGTCGCCAGGATAATGCGGTCTGCCTCTTGTGCCAACGTCCGGTAGTTCTGCGTGGCCAACAGCGGCAAATTGGCGAAGACCGCTCTGACCGCTGTCGGGAAGTTCCGTAGGAAAAGGTGGGCAAACAGGAATGGCTCACCATCTGTGCCCATCAACGCCAACATTTTCTCCATTAATTCGACCGCCGACCCATCTCCCAACTTGGAGCACGTCAGAAGCCTTTCAGTTTTCTCGCAGTCTGAGAGCGTGTAGCGCTGGGTCAGCATGGTCTTGAGAGTGTCATATTTGCCATGGGCTGGGGGCCGTTGGAGCAGGCTCGCCACCTGCTGTGTTGTGCGTGCGTCCAGTGCTGCAACCACGTAGTAGTGCTTGGTGTCATCCGTCATCACTCCACGGAGTGCGAACTGGGCCTCTGTGTAAAGGAACCAAGCCATCGGGTCATGTAGCCAAAAGTCTTGACCGAAACGGCGCATGCGGTGCTGGCGCTTCCAGTCCGGGCTGTCTCCGGGGTGTGTGCCTCGAATTCCATTCCACGTCAAAGGTCACCAGTGTAGAGAGAAATGAGCAGGCGAGGCAGTGAGCTGGATTAGCGTGGACTTTATTCTCTCTTCTCTCCAGTCAACAAGAATAATTCCAGGTCGTGGGGCATCTCTCTTTTATATGTTACATCCTTGCCTAGCTACCTGGGGGCTCACACCACAATACACAATTACAATGCCTGCCAACGCATTAACATACAGTGCTTTAACGCCTCCAGCTCCGCTGTCCCGTCTCAACCCCCCGTCGGCTTCTCTCCTCCTGTGCCCTTCAGTGTGAGTGGAGAATGTGATGTCTAGGTCCCCCACAAAACTACCTATCCATGCACACAACTAGGGTGGGGGGCCAGGTAGACTACCAGCACCCCCACACGGCTGGGTGGATTATTCTGCCACCAAACATGCAAAACAAAGCCATGCATCTAAAATAATCCCGGAACAGCTCCACATAAAAGACATACAAAACTACAAAATACATAACGACTACTGCCCCCCCCCAACGCTCACTCCCTCAGTGAGTACATCTTATTACACTTCAACCGTTGTGTATGTAAATTAACACAAATAAACATCTTAAGCAGAGTAAACACACCCCACCACCCCAAACTCGGGCATAAAATTAGCACATTAGTAAAATTCAATTCCAATATATCCAATAAATTATTGACATTGAGCCAATAAAATCCCACATTCACAATTCAGGCCCCTTAAAACAAAATTTAACTCCCAGGTGTCACAAAACACTCTACTTCTTACTTTTAATTTTCTCCTTTCTTCTCTTTTTTTCTTTTTTTTTTTTCTTGAATTTAGATTGGTGTACCATACCAGCAGTAAAACAACACATACAGGACTAGGGTAAACACCGTAGACACACAAAACCAAAAAAAAAAAACCTTCAGTCCTTGGATGGATCCCTCTCAAGGCATCTCCATCTCTTCACCACAGGGCCCTTGCTGCGCCGTCTCCTCTCCACCACTGGAAGCTGCAGATCCCTCGGGTGTCTTCAGACGTGAATAGACCCACGCCGATCTGCCTCCATCCAGCCGGGCTCCACCTGGAACCACCTCTGGTCATCCCGCTGCTCGTGTGGACTGTGATCCCGTCGTACTTGAGCATCAACCTTGATCTTCGAGGGAGCCCTCTTCCTTTCATCCAGATCACCAATCCTGCGACAGACCTCCGTCGCTGATCGCTCCAGCTCGTGGGCTCGTCTCGGTCTCCTCTTGGCAGGCCGTCGCTGGGAACACTTTACGATCACCACACTCCATGGTCTAGCATCGTTTTCTCCCGGCGTTGGCGCCTCGTCCTCACAAGCCTCATCGGGGGTCCCGTCGTGCCATCCAGCACCCTCATCCAGGGCAGCCTGCGTGATGGTATCGGGTCCAGCTCGAGACGGCTCCGCGTGGCGCAGCGTGTGCTCTCCCTTTGTCACTTTGTCCAACCAGTCTGACTTCCACACCTCAGCACCCTCCACGACTGGAACAGGTCAGCCCCACAGTCCACATCCAGACCATTCTTCACTCAAAATGTTAGTGATGGAGAACCCAAGACTGTAAAATAGGTTACAACCCATAACGTTAACCCCAGATGCTGAAACATTGATGCAAACACTGGGTGCCACACAGTCCTTATACCGGGCCTCCATTTCCACATAGCTCAAAATAGCCAACCTGTTCCATCCATAACCATAATACTCTTCATAATGCCTTCTAATCTGCCGGTGAGGAAACAGTCTCTCCATGGCTGCCAAGTCCAGGACAGAAATCATCGCTCCAGTATCCACCAAAAGTGGGATCTCGACGCCGTCTAGCATGACAGTGCAGCCAATCCTCCCTGTCGTCTCTGGGGAGACGGTACGCTCCACTGTCAGAGTCTTCTGCGCAGCACCTGGTTCACCCCTACGGCTCCTGCGTACGAAGTTTTCGCACACCCTGGCAAAATGGTTCAAAACACCGCACTTGTCACAACGCTTTCCTTTCGCCGGGCACACACTGGCCTTAGAGTGGTGAACAGTGGACCCACACCCATAACACTTTGGCTTAACTGGGGCAGACCTTATCCTGACCACGGAGGCAAAATCTTCCTCTCCGCATTCGCCATCACAAGGGTCCCAAAACAGTGCCTTAGCGGAAGACTCATCCTCACCCAGAAAAGCCCCTTCAAGAAGGCCTCTCATGATGGTCTCTGCTGCATCAAACTGCTGGGCGAGCTCGATAGCTGTGGCTAATGTTAACTCTCCTGGAAACTCCACAACACCAACAAAGCTATCAGCCCCCCACCCCTCCAGGCTTTCCATCACTTTCCGCTCCTCGGTACCCAACTTATGGACTAACACAGCCCTCGCGCGAAGCCTCTCATGCTCGCCGAGGTTCAAAACCGTGAGGTAGTTGGTAAAAGCAGTGAACCAATGAGGCCACAGCACGAGCGGTCTGCCTGGGGCCTCCAGAAATGGCCAAATCTCAACAATAAACTTATCCATTCCCGCTTTTACCTCATCGCCAAATGTTGTGTCTATAGTTGGGTGAAAGCAAACACACAATTAATGTAGTTTATGAAGCTTTATTACAAAGTGCGTCATATACATAAGAAGGCTTACGGCACTCGCCTGCATGCCAGGTGGCTTCACGACTAAAGAGGCAGAGCCTCCTCCGCCCACCTCCTTTATACCTTGGGTGGCGTCACCACCGGAAACCGGTAGTTAGCCACCCCGGTCTAGCCCGTGCCCAACCCGGCCGCCATCTTGGTAATACAGCCTATTAACATACACAACAACGGCGCCAGGCAATTAACACATCTTGATACAATTAATTGTGATTATCTGTTATTAATCACAATTAAAGTGACACCACTAATTACATAACCATCCTACTCAGTTTTTCCAAGTGGGAACAAAACTGCGCTCAGACATGCACAGCCCCCCATTTCTCCATTGCTTGGGGAGTCTTTGACCAATAATGCCGATAGAAACATTCATTGTTGGCCTCCATCTGTCTATGAAGATGATGAATTGTGCCCATGTCGATTTTTGTTGCAGCATCTCTGATGACTGTATAGTTCAATCCGAGAATGACAGTCCCTGGAACAGTTGACGCACACAAAGTCAGTGATACCACTGTTGTTTCTAAGTGTAGGTGATGCTGTGTGCTTTTGACAGTTTGTTTCATGCTCATCAGCTTGGCTCTGTTCTGCAAACTTCATGCATTGTTTCACAGCATTCTTCAGGCGCTTCTGTTTTCTGCTGTTTCTTCCCATATGTTCACCTCAATATGAGCTGCCTGGGTCTCTTTTGCAGCAGTCTTTATAACTCAGTTTTGGGCAACCCTGAGGACATAAACCATGCTTGAGCTGTCCATATAGCAGGTCCTTCAGGATGTGACCTTTACACATGAGGCATACATGACCAAGCCATCTCAAGTGGCATTCGCTCAGCATTGTGAAGATTGTTTGTGAATCTGCTTTTGTAAGGCCCACTTACAAAAGAGAGAGTAAATTACATCAAATCTTTTTGAAAGACTAGACACTCCTTTGATACTTTATTGTGAAAATAAAACTTAAGAGTGTGCCTTACGCACACTGCCACTTGATACCCAGTATCCTGCGTAAGCACCTCAAGTGGAAGACATTTAACTTTGTCTTTTGGCTAGTGTAGGTTGACCACATTTCGCTGCCATAGAGAAGAGTGCTCAAAACACTTGCTCAGTACTCCTTCAGCTTGGTATGCATGGACAGGTTATTATTTTCCCACACTCTCTTACTCAGTTTGGGCATCACGGTTGAAGCTTTGTCGATGTGGATGTTAGTTTCTTGCTCAAGAGACAGGTTGTTTGAGATTGCTGAGCCTAGATATTTGAAATTGTCAATTACAGAGAGGGGGGTGTTGTCTATTGAGATGTACGGTGGTTCTGGAGCATCCTGAGCCATGATCTCAGTCTTCTTGATGCTGATGAGCAGAGAAAAGTCCTTACATGCTTGTGAGAAAAGGTCCATGATTCATTGTAGGCCACTTTATGTATGGCTAACAAAGGCTGCATCATCAGCAAACAGCATTTCTCTGACAAGAACACAGGTGATCTTTGTTCTGGCCTGTAGTTGAGCCAGGTTGAAGAGTTTGCCATTGTGTCTTGTGTGAATGCAGACATCTTCTGAAGATGATTGAAAGGTGTACTTCAGGAGCATGGAGAAGAATATGCCAAAGAGTATGGGGGTGAGAACACAGCCTTGTTTGCCATCGCTAGTAATCTTGAATGGTTCTGATGTATCCCCATTGAAGCAGACTGCACTCTGCATGTTGGTGTGGAAGGATCTAATGATGCTGAGCAGCATTGGTGGGTATCCAATCCTGTCCAGGAGTTTGAAAAGTCCACTACAACTGACCAGGTCAAAATCCTTCGTCAGGTCGACAAATGCTATGTATAGTGGCTGATGTTGTTCACAACATTTTTCCTGGAGTTGCCTCACTGAGAAAATCATATCTGCGGTCGAGCTTCCTGAGCTAAATCCACACTGTGATTCTGGGTAGACTTGTTCAGCTAGCACACGTAGTCTGACAAGGACGGCTTGTGCGAACACCATTCCAACAATGCTCAGTAGCGATATTCCACGATAGCTGTTGCAGTCACTCCTATCTCCTTTGTTCTTATATAAGGTGACAATCTTGACATCCCTCATATCTCGGGGCACTTCTCCCTCTTTCCAGCAGCGGCAGAGTAGGTCATGAAGGTGAGGCAGTAAAGCAGTCCTTCCCTGTTTGATGACCTCTGGTGGTACTGCATCACTGCCTGGAGGCTTTGCCATTTGCTAGAGCTTGGATGGCCTTCTCAAGTTCAGAGGGAAAGGGTACCATATCTAGCTCGTGGTACCCTCGTGAGGGCTTCCCCTGAGACGTCATTCTCTGTGGAGTAGAATTCTAGATAGTGCTCGACCCACCTCTCCATTTGCTTGTTGCGGTCTATTATGGTCTCTCCAGTTTTTGTCCTTATAGGGGCTGATTTTTTCACAGTTGGTCCTGTTGCTTGTTTGATCCCCTCATACATTCCTCCGACATTTCCCAAGGCTGAAGCTATGATTTGATCACAGTTTGTGAATCTTGAAGCTTAAGTAAGTCCATCTTTCTTTGGCTGAGATCTTGAGCGCTGGAGGGGTGATGGTGCTGATTTTATGGAGGAAAGACTGTTTTTTTTTTCTGGGATGTTGGTGTGTGCAGAGTTGATCCTTTGGGGATCTTTAGTTTTAGTGTGGTGGATTCTCTTTGGCTGAATTGTGATCTTGCTGATAACGATTGAGTGGTCTGTGTCACAGTTAGCACTGTGGTAGATTTGAGTGTTGAGTGTGGTCTTTAGGAGATGCCTCCTGGTGATAACACAATATAACAAAAATAATTTTTTTGTAAGTTGTCTGTGTTTTTTCAACTGATTTAAGACAATTTTGCACTGCTGAATCCGAAAATGACATGTTTCTCTTGATCAGGTCAGGTTTTTATGCTAAGTTGTAAGCAGTTGTATAGCAGTTGTACAGTTGTACTGTAAATTGAATAGCAGACACTGATAAAGGTAAGTACATGTAAATTGAATGTTACATCATCATTGTTCAAAATTCAGAGAATTTCAAGAAACAAAAAAGAATTTTGCATCATATAAAGCGAAAATACCCATACATGTAAACAAAAACGTAAAAAACGTGGTCATAGTTCAAAAGGTTGACCTGATTGAGCAAAACCAATGTGATTTTTGGATTCAGCACATCAAAACTGTCCTAAATCAGCTAAAAAACTAAAGACAATAAATTTGGTGTTGACCAGTGTAATCAAATCGAGCTGGTGCCACTGGTGTGATCTGGGGTGCATCCATGATACCCTGTGAACTGGTTTGTTTGAGAAGTAGGTGTTGGTGACGCAGAGGTTTCTGGCACAGCAGAGTTCCAATAAACAATGCCTATTGTAATTGATTTTGCCTACTCCGTGGTGTCCAGTACACCTGGGCCAGGTGTCGTGGTCTTGGCCAACTCTTCCATTGAAATCCCAGAGTAAGTAGAGGCTCTCAGACTGAGGTATTTGCTCAATGAGTTGGTCGAGTTTCCCATAGAACTCATCTTTATCATCAGGGCTGGAGGTGAGGGTGGGAGCATAGGCAGCTACGAAGTTGACTGGACCATTGCTGGAGTTTAGGCGGAGACTTAGCAGACATTCGCTGCCAGCAGATGGAGGTTCTATCAAAGGTAGAAGCAATGTTTTCATGGCAAAGCCTACTCCATGAACTCTTCTATCATTTCAGCTCTTGCCTTGCCAGCAGAACCTGTATTCTTTTTCCTGGATTGAGCCATCTTCTGGAAGTCTTGTTTCTTGGAGAACAGCAATGTCACTTTGAAGCCTGCTGAGTTCGGTGTCAATGATTGCTGTCTTGCAACTGTCATCAATTTGTAGTAGGTCATCAGAAAGGCCTAGCATCACTGTTCTAATATTCCAGCTTGCAATGCAAAGTGTTGGTACAGAGGTGGACAAAATTGTTGGCACCCCTCTGTTAATGAAAGAAAAACCCACAATGGTCACAGAAATAACTTGAATCTGACAAAAGTGGTAATAAATAAAAATTCTATGAAAATTAACCAATGAAAATCAGACCATGCTTTTGAGTTGTGGTTCAACAGAATTATTTTAAAAAACAAACTCATGAAACAGACCTGGACAAAAATGATGGTACCCTTAACTTAATATAACTGTCAATGAGACTTCTGCACCTCTCAGCAGGTATTTTGGACCACTCCTCATGCACAAACTGCTCCAGTTGTCTCACGTTTGAAGGGTGCCTTCTCCAGACGGCATGTTTCAGCTCCTTCCACAGATGTTCAATAGGATTTAGATCAGGGCTCATAGAAGGCCACTTTAGAATAGTCCAATGTTTGGCTCTTAGCCATTCTTGGGTGTTTTTAGCTGTGTGTTTTGGGTCATTATCCTGTTGCAAGACCCATGACCTGCGACTGAGGCCAAGCTGTGTGACACTGGGCAGCACATTTCTCTCTAAAATACCTTGACAGTCTTGAGATTTCATTGTACCCTGCACAGATTCAAGACACCCTGTGCCAGATGCAGCAAAGCAGCCCCAGAACATAACAGAACCTCCTCCATGTTTCACAGTAGGGACAGTGTTCTTTTCTTGGTATGCTTCATTTTTGCATCTGTGAACATAGAGCTGATGTGCCTTGCAAAAAAGTTCCAGTTTTGTCTCGTATGTCCATAGAACATTCTCCCAGAAGCTTTGTGGCTTGTCAACATGCAATTTGACAAATTCCAGTCTGGCTTTTTTTATGATTTGTTTTCAACAGTGGTGTCCTCCTTGGTCGTCTCCCACGAAGTCCGCTTTGGCTCAAACGACGACGGATGGTGCAATCTGACACTGATGTACCTTGACCTTGGAGTTCACCATAAATGTGTTTAGAGGTTGTTCTGGGCTCTTTTGTTACCATTCATATTATCCGTCTCCTCCTGCGGCCACGTCCAGCGAGGTTGGCTACAGTCCCGTGGATCTTAAATTTCTGAATAATATGTGCAACTGTAGTCACAGGAACATCAGGCTGCTTGGAGATGGTCTTATAGCCTTTACCTTTAACATGCTTGTCTATAATTTTCTTTCTAATCTCCTGAGACAACTCTCCTTTGCTTCCTCTGGTCCATGTTTAGTGTGGTACACACCATGTCAACAAACAGCACAGTGACTACTTGTCACCCTTTAAATAGGCCGACTGACTGATTACAAGATTGTAGACACCTGTGATGTTAATTACAAGACACATCTTGGTTGAACATGTCCCTATGGTCACACTATTTTCTATCTTTTCTAGGGGTAGCATCATTTTTGTCCAGGCCTGTTTCATGAGTTTGTTTTTTAAAATAATTCTGTTGAACCACAATTCAAAAGCATTGTCTGATTTTCATTGGTTAATTTTCAAAGAATTTTTATTTATTACCACTTTTGTCAGATTCAAGTTATTTCTGTGACCATTGTGGGTTTTTATTTCATTAACAGAGGGGTACCAACAATTTTGTCCACGTCTGTAATTTCTTCTTGTAATGTGTATTCTTAGGTGCAGTTTTTTTGATCAACTTGTCAAGTTGGTGGACTCTAAGCTTCTAGCACCTGGAGAAGCAGGCTAGCCTTGGCAGATTAGCACCTAATTGGCTGTCCAGCTTCAGGCAGGTGGTAGCTAATCAGTGAGGTGCGGAAACTCCTCCCACCAAGAAAGACTACTTGTGTCATCCTTCTCTTCATCAATCAAGACTGGATTTGTCACCTGTGAGTGTAGTCTACCGTGTTATGCCTCTGTGGTAACACAAAGATGGGAGTGTCGTCCCCAGGGTGCGATGCCTGGGCATTGAGTATGGAGATCCTGGGTTGCCCATGCATCAGGATCACCATCTCAGCCTTGCCAATGTTATCCAGAGGAAAGTGATGCAGTAAGTCTGACATTGGGTTGGTTGCAGGAGTTGCCGGGAAGAGGAGCTCAACAGTCGTACTAACCGCTTGCGGGGCTCCACTCCGATATTTCTGTCAGAGTTGTTTCCTTTAGCCTTTTGCTATCTCTAGCACTCAGTGAGACTATTTAACCCATAGCTGGGAGTCTATTCTTGGGCATCAGGGCATATCCACACACCGGTGGGCCTTGCATGCTGCAAGTCTGGGGGCAAGCTTCCTCCGAGTCCTACGCAGATTAGCTTGAGGCCACGAGGTGCTCAATTTCCATGTGTCGCCGCGAGGAGGCACTACATAGGGATTGCCTGTAGGTAGGCTGTGTACTGGCAAGGAAGACTTATGCACTCAGCTTCGTTTTCACTTGTACGAGCTAGCCAGCAGTGGAAGCTGAAAGCGAGAGGCAAAAAGCACAACACACATAACCACACTTGATGCATCTACAGGCCACATGACACCAACAGATATAGATAGTGAAAGGGAAGGATGTGGTGGCGAGGCACGAAGGTAGGTCGACACAGAATCTTTATTAAGCTTTCAACATATTTGTACAGCCTGTGGCCCCAGCGGCTACACAGGGGCTGAGTCTCAGTAGAAGAGCCTCCCAACTCTCTGCATTCTGCTTATATAACTTTAATGGTATGCATAGACCGCTGGCTGGTGCATTATGCTTGTGTGTGTACAAAGAATGTTTGACACATTAACATAACACTTGCTACATTCATGACAATACATTCACCTCCCTGCCCTTCCTGCTGTGGCTTGAAGCAGCAGGGGCGAAGGCACCTCATTGTCTGTCTAGTTACTCCTTGGGGGGCTACCCCCTTCAGTCCATTGTTCTGCCCCTCTTCACTGCTTCTGGGTGTGAGAGGATGTGCACCCGCTGTGTCTAGTGTCACCCCCTCCCCAAACACCCAGAAGGGGCTGTGACCCCCCCCCCCCCCGTCATTTGGGCTCAAGTTGACGCCCTTGGAGGCTGCAGCGGTGGGTTGCCTCTCCGGTCAAACTGTCCTGCTGGTGAGGAGTGTTGGAGGGCATGTACATCCATGGGGGGAAAGGGGGAGGGGTGAAAAACACTGTCTGCTCCACTCCAAGTTCCAACACATGACAGCTGTGGTTTGTGGGCGCGGAGGGTCCCGTGCGCGTTGTGTGTAATGGAACAAAGCTGGCAATCGGTAGGCTTTTGGGACAGAGATGCGGGCGTAGCGATGTGGAGGACGAGGGGGAGGTGGGTGGGAAGCAATGGAGTGCTGGCCCGGGATGTCAAAAGTGTCTGGGCCGGGCAAAAATTGCGTGCGGATCAGCCATGGGTGAGGAACTTTCCCGGTTAACCTGATGGTGATCCCCAGCAGCTGTGAAAAAAATTTAGTCTCTGACTCCTCATGCGGGCCTAGTCCTGTGAGGATGTGGGGAAGGCGAACTGCCAAATTCCCGAGGATGCGTAGCGGCTGTGAAAAAGCTGAAGCTGTGTCAGGGACTTGGCAGTTTTGCTTTAGGTGCAGGAGCAGCCCTAAAGGCATTGGGGAAAGCAGTCGGCTAAATTCCCGTTGTGCGCAGCAGCTGAGAAACAAAACACATGTCTTGCGTGCAAGGTTGCATGTCTGCTTTAGGTGCGAGGGCAGCCCTAAAGGTTCCAAGGATGGCAATCGGACGTACTCCTCGGGTATGTGCAGCTGCGGAGGACGATGTATAAGTCTGTGGAGCCGGTTTGTCCCTGGTGTGTGGCGCGCACCTGGCACAGTGACCACACAGCTGGAAGTTGTGCTGTCCTCGTAATCCTTTGGTGTGCGCGCAGAGCTTCTGTGTGCTGGAACTCTGCTGTCTGGAGGTGAAGTCAGGGTCGGGGCTTGGTGGAACTCAACGCATACGGCGCCGATTTTCCCCATTCAGGCTGTTTCTGTGTGGTGCTTGTCTTGCTGATCCTCGTGCGTCTCGGTCCCCTCGCCGTGCTCTTCCTCTGGCCCCTGATGTCGCCATCGTGGAGAGAGGAATGGACGTGCGCGCTCCAGTGTAGATGAAGAGGATGCAGGTGCACTCTGGTACTTTGCAGAGTCCACAGCGCGGTGAGAGAGTAGACGGTCATTCTCTCTCGTCAGGTCACCAATGTGGAGAAAAAGGAGTCCACAGCGTGGCAAAAGGGAGAGATAGTCCATTTCACATCAGGTCACTAATGTAGAGGGTGAAAGGGAAATGGTGTCTAGTGTCACCACAATATAGATGTTACAATGATAAAAATTTACTATTAAAAGCTTATTGTCTTCCAAAATTTGTGATTGTTATAGGCCTAATTACAAGACTAAATTGTCTTTACATATGCGGACTGAGCTCAACCTGCACCTCACCAGCTCACTGCACATCTCTTCACCCTCTCACCTCCTCGGCAGCTGGAGTCGAAGACACTGTCCCACTGGCCGAAGCCTCCGTGATCTCACCTGTGCTGCACACCAACTCCTCAACAGTAAGACTCAGAATCAGAATCAGAATCAGAATCAGATTTATTGCCATTGTTCATGTAGTACACAAACTAGGAATTTGTCTCGGTGCAATGCTGCAACATTAAACATGATAAAATAAAAGAAATAAACTATACATACAATAAAGTGTAGAATAAGAGTGAGTAATACTAGTCAGCAGTTTAAATATATTAGCGAGCAGCAGATAATGTGGAGAACCATATAGTGCAGTCGGTAATGCAGGAAGAAAACAGTGATGATTGACATGAGTCTGGTTGAGCTGCTGTACATAGTGCACGAGAGTCAATAAGTCACTTAGTGTTCAGCAGTCTGATGGCAGAGGGGAAGAAGCTGTTCATGTGACGGGAGGTTTTAGTCTGGATGGACCGAAGTCTTCTACCTGAGGGGAGAGGGGCAAACAGTACGTGACCAAGGTGTGAGGGATCGGCTATGATCCGGCCAGCACGCCTCCGGGTCCTGGAGATGTACAGATCCTGGAGAGATGGGAGCTTGCAGCCGATCACCTTCTCAGCAGTGCACACGACGCGCTGCAGCCTTAGTCTGTCCCTGGCAGTGGCTCCTGCGTACCACACGGTTATGGAGGTGGTGAGGATGGACTCGATGATGGCTGTGTAGAACTGCACTAACATCTTGGTGGGTAGCTTGAGCTTCCTCAGCTGCCGCAGGAAGAACATCCTCTGCTGGGCCTTTTTGATGAGGGAGCTGATGGTCGGCTCCCACTTGAGGTCCCTGGTGATGGTGGTGCCTAGGAAGTGGAAGGAATCAGCAGTGGTGATGGGAGAGCCTGTGAGGGTGAGGGGGGGCAGAGGGGTTGTGACTTTCCTGAAGTCCACAATCATCTCCACTGTCTTCAGAGCGTTCAGCTGCAGGTTGTTGTTGTTGCACCAGGACGCCAGCTGGGCCACCTCTCTCCTGTAGGCGGGCTCGTCGCCATTGGAGATGAGCCCGATGAGGGTGGTGTCGTCCGCAAACTTGATCAACTTGACAGACTGGTGGCTGGAGGTGCAGGAGTTGGTATAAAGGGAGAAGAGTAGGGGGGAAAGTACACAGCCCTGGGGTGATCCGGTGCTGATGCTAGCAGAGTCTGAGACAGTCTTTCCCAGCCGCACATGCTGCCTCCGGTCTGTCAGGAAGTCGGTGGTCCACCTGCAGAGGGAGTCAGGCACGTTGAGCAGGGACAGCTTGTCCCGGAGCACAGCGGGGCGGATGGTGTTGAATGCGGAGCTGAAGTCCACAAACAGGATCCTGGCGTAGGTTCCCGGGGAGTCCAGGTGCTGCAGGATGGAGTGGAGGGCCAGGTTGACTGCGTCGTCTACAGACCTGTTGGCTCGGTAGGCAAACTGCAGCGGGTCCAGGAGGGGAGTGGTGATGGACTTGAGGTGGGGCAGGACCAGGCGCTCAAAGGACTTCATGACTACAGAGGTGAGCGCTACAAGTCTGTAGTCGTTAAGTCCAATGATCCGTGGCTTCTTGGGGACAGGGATGATGGTGGAGGATTTGAGGCAGGTCGGCACATGGCATAGCTTAAGGGAGGTGTTAAAAATGTCTGTGAAGACAGGAGCCAACTCTTTCGCACAGTGTCTCAGGGTGGAGGGAGACACGCCGTCCGGACGGGGGCCTTGCGCGGGTTCAGTCTGGAGAACTGTTTAAGCACGTCCTGCTCACTGATGACAAGGGCAGGGGGGAGGAGGGGGGCACCTTTGATGAAGTAGGGATCGTGGAGGCTGTGGAGCTGGAGGGAGGGGGGGAGTTGGACACAGTTGACGAGGTGTCAAAACGGGCATAGTGTTGGGACAGTCTTTGACAAAGGGCTTTGTCATCCTGACCTTTAGGAGCCTGAGGCCGATAATTGGTGATTTGCCTCAGTCCTCTCCACACAGAAGCCGAGTCATTAGCAGTGAACTGCTGCTGGAGTCTCTCAGAATACACAGATTTAGCTCTCCTCAGCTCTCTGTTAAACCGATATTTAACCTCCCTGTAGCAGCCCCTGTCTCCACTTTTCAGCGCTGCTTCCTTCTCCTTCCTGATCTGTCTGAGCTTAGCAGTGAACCAGGGCTTATCATTAGAGTACCTCACCCTGGTGCGCGATGGAAGAATGCTCTCCTCACAAAAGTGGATATATGAGTTCACAGTGTCCGTGTACTCATCCAGATCATGCGTGGCTCCTTTAAACATGCCCCAATCAGTTATTCCCATGCACGTTTCCAGCTTCTCCTCAGCTTCACTGGTCCATTTCTTCGTAGTTCTCACAACAGGTTTAGTGAGCTTCAATCTCTGTCTGTATTTGGGAATGAGGTGGACCATCATGTGATCAGATAGTCCGAGCGCAGCGCAGGGAACAGCGCGATATGCGATCCAAGATGGCACCCACAGCGGTCGACATGGTGCTTCGCTGCGCTTTGTTTGTTTTTGTTTGTCAATTGTGTGTCTGCTTGCACTTATACCCGTGAAGAACTTCTAAATATCAGGACTTTGACCCCCACGGACCTCCTCCCAGTTTTTCTAGCCCCTGCCGCCGATCTGGTTTATTGTTTGGCTCGGAAAGTGAGACGGCGGAAGAGAGGAAGACGAGCGGGCGCTCTCGTACGACTTCGCAGGAGAGGCTCGCGAACGGCGCTGCCTGGCATATTTCTGTCCAATACCAACTCTCTCTCTAACAAGGTGGATGAACTGAGACTGCTGATGCGTTTTAAGGACCTCGCCTCCTCAGCTGCCCTCTGCTTTACTGAGACCTGGCTCCGGGAAAATATACCGGACAGCGCGCTGCGCCTCGACGGCTTTCAGCTCTTCCGTGCTGATCGTGACACAGAGCTTTCCGGCAAGACCACAGGAGGCGGTGTCTGCTTCTACATCAACTGCAGCTGGTGCTCTGATGTAACGGTAATTTCCAAACACTGTTCTCCTGCCTTGGAATTTCTTGTTATCAATTGCAAGCCCTTCTATTCCCCGCGGGAGTTTGCTTCTTTCATACTCATCGCTGTGTACGCCCCTCCCGACGCGGACACGCGCGAAGCTCAGCGCGTGCTCGCGGATCACATTCAACACACAGAGCGGAGTTTTCCAGACTCGCTGATTATTGTGGCTGGCGACTTTAATCAGTGCAATCTGAGCCACGATCTCCCCCGCTACAAACAGTTTATTAAATGCCCCACCAGAGGATTAAACACACTGGATCACTGTTACACCACAGTGAAAGACGCATATCGCGTTGTTCCTCGCGCTGCGCTGGGATTATCTGATCACGTGATGGTTCACCTCATTCCCACATACAGACAGAGATTGAAGCTCACTAAACCTGTTGTGAGCACTACGAAGATACGGACCAGTGATGCTGAGGAGAAGCTGGAAACGTGCATGGAAATATCTGACTGGGGCATGCTTAAAGGAGCCACGCATGATCTGGATGAGTATACGGACACTGTGAACTCATATATCCACTTTTGTGAAGAGAACATTCTTCCATCACGCACCAGGGTGAGTTACTCTAATGACAAACCCTGGTTCACAGCTAAGCTCAGACAGATCAGGAAGGAGAAGGAAGCAGCGCTGAAAAGTGGAGACAGGGACTGCTACAGGGAGGTTAAATACCGGTTTAACAGAGAGCTGAAGAGGGCTAAATCTCTATACTCAGAGAGTATAGAGATCCTCAGCGAGTTCCTCAGCGACACACCCGCTGAGGAAAAAACTCTGATCATTGGCGACTCTGTAGTCAGAAACGTGAACCTAGAGACTCCAGCGGCCATAGTCAAATACATTCCTGGGGCCAGAGCAGGCGACATCGAGTCAAATTTGAAAATGCTAGCTAAAAGCAACTGCAAATACTCCACAATTGTTATCCACGCCGGCATTAATGACATCCGTCTCCGGCAGTCGGAAGTCACGAAACTTAATGTAGAATCGGTGTGTGACTTTGCCAAAACAATGTCGGACTCTGTAGTATTCTCTGGGTCCCCCCCCCCCATCTGACCAGTGATGACATGTTTAGCCACTCGTCATCCTTCAACTGCTGGCTGTCTGTGTGGTGTCCCGCAAACAACGTGGACTACATTGACAATTGGAGCTCATTTTGGGGAAAACCTGGTCTTTTGAGATGAGACAGCGTCCATCCCACTTTGGATGGTGCGTCTCATTTATCTAACTATCTGGCATTTTTTTTATCCAAATTTCCAAAATCTTGACAACTCAGAGTTGGGACCAGGAAGCAGAGTCGCAGTCTTACATGCCTCTCTGCAGCTCCTCTTCATCCGCCAGCCCTCAACTTAGCCCCTGTCTTCCCCATCAGAGAATCATTGTCTGCTCCCTCCAAAGCAAACATGAAGCCTCTAAATTGAATGATTTGGACTCTGTTCCTCCTCATAACTTAAAAATTAAATTCGGTTTGTTAAATATTAGGTCTCTAACTCCCAAGTCTCTGTTAGTCCATGATTTGTTAATTGATCATCAGATTGATTTAATATCCCTGACAGAGACTTGGTTAGGACAAGAGGATTATGCTGGTTTAAATGAATCAACTCTCTCTGGTTATTTAAACTGTCAAAATCCCAGAAGTTCTGGTCGTGGAGAAGGAGTAGCAACAATTTGCCATTCCAAATTACTAGTTAATGTAAAGCAAAAAACGTTATAATTCCTTTGAGGGCCTGGTCTTCAGTATTGGCCACTTTAGCAATTTTAGGCGAAACCCAATTTTATTTCCCATAGTTTATCGTCCTCCGTCAACCTACTCAGAATTTTTATCCGAATTTGCTGATTTCTTAGCTGATTTAGTGCTGAAATCAGATATAATTATATCAGATATAATTATATATAGAATAATTATAATAGGGACTTTAACCCCTTGCACTCTGGTCAATTTCCCTAAAAACGCCTAAAAATAATGTACCCAAAGTAAATCAAAAGCTGTTCTTCAACCCTTTGCAGCATCTTCATGGGGTTGGTCTCATTTAAAAGAAAACACTTTGAATTTTTTGGCAAAACAGTCATAATCTCTCTAAGTGCTCCTGCCACTGAGTAACAGTCATCTAAACATACTGAACTTGAAGAAAATACATTTCGCCTGGGTGTTTTTTGGGATACAAATGCTTGCAAATAACACACAGCTGTCAGATCCGGGCTGGAAAATGCAACAGAAATGTAGAACCACATGTTTTCCAGCTGAGGTCAAAATTTTGTAACAATACCACAAAAAATGAATATATTACATAGCTTTTTCCTCAGGTTGTTTCCAGGCATTTTTGAACTGTGCCAAATTGTGCCAAATGGCACAGTTTGGAAAAACGTCTGCAACTTTTGAATGATTCAATATAGAAGCTTGATCTTGGGCTCAAATGAAAGGTGACACTCAGGGCTGTGTGTGTTGGGGGGTGGGGGGGTTGTTTATTCATTCATTCAAGCCCCCACACACAAAGAAGCATGCCACGTAAAAAATGTGTGGCTTTTTTTTTTTTACAAGAAAAAATAACCTACAGTGCACTAAAAATTATACTAAAATATCTGTAATGTAGAAGGTAACAACTCCCACCCACCCACCCACCCCCGCTACAGAGGACGGGCATCGCCCATTGCTACATGACGGACCGCGGGGACGGTGGGACGCGGTCTACTACGCACAGTTGTACTAAAATATCTGCAATAATATCTGCAGTCCGCTACAGAAGAGTAGCGGGGGGGGGGGGGGGCGTTCACCGTCCGGACGCGGGTGTGCCGCGGTCCGTCATGTTGCGATGACGCACAGTTGTAATTTACCGATCGCACAAAAGTCATTTTGATTACAATTTTCAGGGATAAAGAATAATTTAGCTTATAACACTTACCTGTCCACAACAGCAGTGTCGCTGGCGAACTTCTCTTCCTCATTGTCAGACGAACATGACGCTAGTCCGCTTGTTACGGACTCGTGGTTCTGGTCACGCGACCCGGTCAAACCATAATTCGATTATTGCGGTTTTGCGCTTCCATTATTGCGGTTTTGGTGAACGATTTTTCAAAACAAATAAGAACAGTAGTAAGAAAAAAAAAGACTGGCGAACGCATGTGTGTCACCCAGCAGCTTACACAAAACAGATTTTACGCACGGGACGCACGCTTTCAATCGCGGAACTTCAATTGGCTCGCTGTATTCGCAGCCGTTGGTAGGCGGGTCCTTCTTGCTAGGTTTTCAGTCATTGGTTCTTCAAGGTTTCAGAAACCCAATTCAAGGCTCTTATTAGTCGAATGAGAGGTCAATCAAATCTAAACCAATCAAAGCACTCCTTTGGCTTTCTGTTCGCGGCTGTGTCTGCAGCTTTTTTTTTCAGCGCGCCCTAAGACGCAGAGACGTGACCGCCCGCGGTATCCCAGAGTGCAAGAGGTTAATATACATGTATGTAGATGTAGTGACTGCCTTAATGTGGCATTTATTTCAATATTAGACTTGATTGGGTTTTCTCAGAAAGTAGGAAATTCTACTCATCGCCACCATATGTTGGACCTTGTTCTGACATATGGCATAGAAATAGAAAATCTGGTAGTGTCTCCTCATAACCCTGTACTGTCAGACCATTGTCTGTTAACCTTTGATTTTACTATTTCTGACTATTTGTCTCCTAAAGAAAAATATTACTACAGTAGATGCCTCTCAGATTGATAGATGGTTCAACACAGAAACTTGTAGCTTAAAACAGAAGACTCGTCAATTAGAAAAATGGTGCTCCACTAATTTAGATGAAATCTATTTAGCTTGGAGAAATCATCTTTTAATTTATAAAAAAAAAAATCTCTTAGAAAAGCTAGAACGAGTTATTATTCTGCATTAATAGAAGAGAACAAGAATAATCCCAGGTTTCTTTTCAGTACTGTAGCCAGGTTGACAAAGAGTCAGGACTCTTGTCAATCCTAGCATTCCCTCAGAGCTTACTAGTCAGGACTTTATGAACTTTTTCAATAATAAAATTTCATCCATCAGAGATAAAATCAATCAGATTCTTCCCACAGTTAACTTAAATACAGTAACTACTACAACTCCTTCAACTGATATCTGTTTGGATGAGTTTACTCCAATTGACCTTTTAAGAGTTAGACAAAATAATTTCCTCATCCAAGCCTTCAACTTGTCTTTTAGACCCTATTCCTACCAGGTTATTTAAAGAAGCCTTCTCACTTATTGGTAGCTTTATTTTTTCATATAATCAATTCTTCATTAACTTTAGGCCATGTACCGCAGGCTTTTAAAACGGCTGTAATTAAACCCTTACTCAAAAAGCCAACGCTAGATCCAGGAGCTTTAGCTAACTATAGACCAATTTCTAATCTCAAAAATCTTAAGCAATTATTTGACCACCTGCAGGGAAATGGTTTATTTGAAGAGTTTAAGATAAGATAAGATAAGCCTTTATTAGTCCCACAACGGGGAAATTCCAGGATTGCAACAGCACAGGGATAGCAACACTCAGAGCAACAATCAGAAGGCAAGAAAAAAACAAGAGCAGCGAGTATACATATGTACATATAAACATAAATATATAGACACACGATGCGGAGCATTGCAGCTAGATGGAATAAATATATGAACATATAAACACACAGTGCGGAGCATTGTAGCTAGATGGAATAAATATGTGAATATATAAACACACACACAGTGTGGAGCATTGTAGCTAGATGGAATAAATATATGAATATATAAACACACACAGTGCGGAGCAATGTAGCTAGATGGAACAAATATGCAAACACATAAACACACACAGTGCGGAGCACCGTAGCTAGATGGAATAAATATGTAAACATATAAACACACACAGTGCGGAGCACTGTAGCTAGATGGAATAAATATGTAAATATATAAACAGACAGTGTGGAGCATGGAATAAATATATAAATATACAAACACACAGTGCGGAGCATTGCAGCTAGATGGAATGAAACAGCATAACCATCTACTTAATTATCCTACATGGTATGATTATATACCCATACATATTGTCACCCTCCGTAGCTACCGGCATTTTCCTAGTTGTATACCGGAGGGGACCATTGTGTAAGTCTATTGCGTCTTTTGCATTCAATACTATTAGGTTGTCACGTCTTTTTGCTATCTCAGCGAGCAGCCCTGCTTAGGTTATACAGTCTGACAACCGTTGGTAGGAAGGACCTGCGAAACCTCTCGGTTGTGCACCTAGGATGATGTAGTCTGCTGCTAAATGAGCTCCTTAGTACATTCAGTGTGTCCTACATAGGGTGGAACTCTGACTCCAGCAGAGATGACAGTTTAGCCACCATCCTTCTCTCTCCCATCTCCTCCACTGGGTCAAGGCGCTGCCCCAGGACAGAGCTAGCTTTCTTGATCAGTTTGTTCAGTCTCTTCCTATCGGCTGCTGTAATGCCACTGCCCCAGCAGACCACTCCAAAAGTGATGGCTGATGCCACCACCGTGTCGTAGAATGTCTTCAGCAGCGCCCCTTGTACACCAAAAGACCTGAGTCTCCTCAGTAGGAACAGCCTGCGCTGTCCCTTCTTGTAGAGTGCGTCAATATTGTGTGACCAGTCTAGTTTATTGTTCAGATGAGAGATGAGATGAGATGAGATTGTCACCATCTCAATGTCTGTTCCCTGGATGTTTACTGGTGCTGTGAAGGGTTGTCCTTGCCTGCGGCAGTCCATCACCAGCTCCTTAGTTTTCCTCGCGTTGATCTGGAGGCAGTTCCGATAGCACCAGTCCACAAAGTCCTGGATAAGCCCTCTGTACTCAGCTTCATCTCCATTGGAGATGAGGCCAACGATTGCAGAGTCGTCAGAGAACTTCTGTAGATGGCAGTGTGTTGTGTTGTGTGAGAAGTCCGCAGTATAAAGGGTGAACAGGAAGGGAGCCAAAACCGTTCCCTGTGGAGCCCCCGTGCTACCGATGATCGTGTCGGACACACAGTCCCGGGTTCTCACAAACTGAGGCCGGTTTGTGAGGCAGTCCAGGATCCATGATGACAGGTGCTGGTCCACCCCTGCGCACAGCAGCTTGTCCTTCAGGATCATCGGTTGGATGGTGTTGAAAGCACCGAAGAAGTCAAAGAACATGATCCTCACTGTATTCCCGGGCTTCTCCAGGTGGAACAGAGAATGGTGAAGGAGGAAGATGACTGCATCCTCCACCCCAATACCATGCTGGTAGGCAAACTGGAGTGAATCCATCGCTGGACCCACCAGGGGGCGGAGGTGAGCAAGGAGCAGTCTCTCCAGGGTCTTCATCATGTGGGACGTCAGGGCCACCGGCCTGTAGCTGTTCAGATCTTTGGGGTGGGAAGTCTTTGGTTCAGGTACCACACAAGATTTTTTCCACAACTGTGGTACCCTCCCCAGCTTCAGGCTCAGGTTGAAGATGTACTCCACAATCCCACACAGCTGGTCTGCACAGGACTTGAGGAGCTTTGCACTGATGCCGTCCGGTCCCGACGCCTTCCTCGCCTTGATCTTCCTCAGCTCCGTCCTCACCTGGGTCTTAGTGAGGGTCAGGTTGGGGGGCTGTGTGTTGGGAGAGGGGGGTTGATGGTGGAGTGGGGAGTGGGCAGCAGGACTTGATGTCTTCAGTGGCTGCAGTGGTTGTTGTGCAGTCGGGGGGGAAGGCGGTTGGTCAAACCTATTAAAAAACAGATTCAGATTGTTCGCCCTCTCCCTGCCCCCCGTGGCCTGGGGGGAGGTATTCTGGAGCCCAGAGATGGTTTTAAGCTTTCTCCAGACCCCGCTGATGTCGCTCTGTTGCAGCTTGTCCTCCATCTTCTTCCTGAAGCTGTCCTTCCCTTCTCTGATCTTTCTCCTCTGCTCCCTCTGTACGGACTTCAGCATCTCCCTGTTCCCCGACCTGAAGATCCTCTTCTTCTCTCTCAGAAGTGTTTTTATCTCAGGGTTGATCCAATCAATCTGGGTTCAATCTGGGTTTAGAATCCATCATAGTACTGAAACAGCCTTAGCGAAGGTCACTAACAACCTCATTGCATCTGATAATGGACTGGTTTCTGTACTTGTCCTTTTAGATCTTAGTGCAGCTTTTGATCCTATCAATCATGATATTCTACTTGATAGATTAGAACACTATGTTGGACTTAATGGAACTTCGTTGCAGAGGTTTAGATCTTATTTATCTGATAGGTTCCAGTTTGTTCATGTCAGTAATGAGTTTTCTTTCAACTCAAAGCTTAGTCATGGAGTTCCACAGGGATCTGTGCTAGGCCCTACTCTTTTTATATATGCTTCCGTTAGGCAACATTATTAGAAAGCGCTTTATACATTTTCATTGTTATGCAGATGATGCACAATTATACCTGTCAATGAAGCCAGATGATAGTAATCAATTAGCCAAGTTGGAAGCCTGTCTTAAGGAAATCAAAGCATGGATGACTTGTAATTTCCTGCTATTAAATTCTGATAAGACTGAAGTCATTCTTGTTGGTCCAAAAAACCTTAGAAATAGCTTTCCAAATCAAACTTTCAGTTTGGATGTGGTCACTCTTTCTCTTAATAGCGCTGTGAGGAACCTTGGAATTATTTTTGATCAAGATCTGTCCTTCAATTCACTTATTAAATTTGTTTCTAAGACTGCCTTCTATCATTTGCATAATATTGCCAAGATTAGGAGCATCTTGTCTCAGAGTGATGCTGAGAAACTGATCCACGCTTTTGTTAGCTCGAGATTATTGTAATTCTTTATTATCAGGTTGTCCTAAAACATCTTTAAAAAGTCTTCAGCTGATCCAAAATGCTGCAACAAGAGTTTTAACAGGTGCTAGAAAGAGAGATCATATCTCTCCGGTTCTGGCCTCCCTTCATTGGCTTCCCATAGAGTTTATAATTTAGTTTAAAATCCTCCTTCTTACTTACAAAGCTCTAAACAATCAGGCTCCTTTTTTTTTAAAAGATCTGATACTACTGTATTATCCTAACAGAGCACTACGCTCCCAAAATGCAGGATTACTTGTAATACCTACAATCTCCAAAAGTACAGTGGGAGGCAGAGCCTTCAGTTATCAAGCTCCTCTCCTGTGGAACCAGCTGCCAATCTGGATTCGGGAGTCAGACTCGATCTCTGTTTTTAAGAATAGGGTTAAAACCTACCTTTTTGATACAGCCTACAATTAGGGAGGGATCACGTGTTTCTGAACCCTCCCTTAGTTATGCTGCTAATAGGTTTAGTCAGCCGGGAGACCTCCAATAATGCACTGGGCCTCACTCCTTTCTTCATTCTCAATGAAAGTTTTTTTTTTTGCTGGTCATTAACATGTTTGTTCTCTCCCATAGATTGAGTCCCCATCGTGCTGTTTGCTCTCTCCATGTCTGTTCTTTTCATCTTCTCTGTCCCCTCACCCCCCAGCCAGTCGCAGCAGATGACTGCCCCTCCTGGTTCTGCTGGAGGTTTCTTCCTGTTAAAAGGGAGTTTTTCCTCTCCACTGTCACCAAGTGCTTGCTCACAGGGGATCGCCTGATTGCGGGGGTCTTTCTGCAACTGTGGGGGTCCCCCCTACAGTTTAAAGTGCTATGAGATGACTCTTGTGAAATGGTGCTATATAAAGTTGAATTGAATTTATATATTTATGTGTACGTATGTATATTCACTGCTCTTATTTTTTTCTTATCTTTTTAATTATTGCTCTGAGTGTTGCTATCCCTGTGCTGTTGCAATCCTGGAATTTCCCCATTGTGGGACTAATAAAGGCCTATCTTATCTTAAATTGGAACTTTAAACTTTATAGCACATATTAAATAGTGATTATCAAGTATTGTCTCACCTTTTGATTTTACTGTATCAAGTCTTTATGACAGTTCATTTTTCTCCAGTCTGTGTACATCTACACAGTCTCCGCTCCACTGCAACTACAAAAATGTCAAAGTAGCTGAGTGAATACTTTGTTGAAATGGACAAACTATAAGAGGTGTGAAAATTGTATTTTATTAAGCAACAAAACACTTTGAATCCACTTTTAAAAATACTTTATATTTCAAAGGTATCAAAAATCTGTACATTTATCATTTTTTTCCATTTTCATCTCCAAGCTATTTGTCATATATAATTTGCAATTTACTGGTACTAAAATAGCCTTTTTAACCTTTACATCACCACCACCTCACATTGTTTTACTGTAGCAGTGGAACATAAACACAGTGTGAGAGCGCATGTGTGATTCTCCACCTTCACTGTGTCATAATGGTTATTGGTTTGGAGGCTGTTGTAATTGACTCTTCAAATCAGTTCATCTTGTTTCAGCGTGGGTGTCAAACCTCTTCCTCACTAGATGATCTCAAGCGTTACAACTGGCACATCTTGACATGGAAATGAAATGTTGGTGCAGTATAAACATTGATTTTTATGTTTATCTTCAAACCGAAATATGCACACAAGCAAAGCAGCATTCATTTTTTTATTCTAGTCTTGAATCACTAATCATGAATGTCCTTGTGACAGAAACAGCAAGATTATGATTGAAACCAAATACTCACCACAGATCAAAAAAAAAGTACATTCACAATAGTGGCTCTGCAAGTGCAACATCAGAAACCCTTGAAATCACTGTAGTCAGCATTTGTGTGTGTGTGTGGGGGGGGGGGGGTTAATTCACACAAGGGAGTCTTGTTTCAACAGGAAATTATTATTTTTTTTTTTTAAGATGCTCTAGATACAACTTTCAACTTCACAAGAGAAATCAAGGCTGAGTCTTAACTAACCTCAAAAGCAAAATTCCTGGTTACTTGTCATCTTTGTTGTTTTTTTTTAATTTAAAGGGGTCATTTAACTGCGCTTTTTTCCACATGTTGACAGCTCCCACATGTTTTCATGAAACGTTTGTGACAGGATTTGGTCAGATGTTCTTTAATTATTGCAGCATAATTGTCAATCATCTTTTGCAGCATTCCCAGAACAGCTTGTTTCAGTGCCTGTCTCTTAAATGCCTAAGAACAGCGGTTAACGCCACCCTCCCACTTACGTCATTATTGCTAATCTTAGCTGACTAGTTCCTAGCTCATATAATAATAATAGTAATAATGCATCAGATTTATACACATAGTGCTTTTTCATTGACACTCAAAGACTCTTTACAATGGATACATTATTCATTCACTCCACAGACAGGGGTAGTGGTAAGCTACTTCTGTAGCCACAGTTGCCCTGGGGCAGACTGATGGAAATGTACGGCTGCCAATCCGCCCCAACGGCCTCTCCGACCACTATAGCGAGCTTGAGCCAACTATTGTAAGTCTGCCTTAAAGAATGAATGAAGTACCATATCACGGGTCAACAACAGTGTGTGATTTCAGTGGTCAATAGGATACGACCAGTCCTTAAGAGTACAATAAACGGAGGAGAGAAATGTGGATGGCAGTGGCTCAAGAGGTAGAGCAGGTCGTCCAATAACCAGAGGGTTGCCGGTTCGAATCCTGCTCTCCCCACCCATCCTCCTGTTGTGTCCCTGGGCAATACACCTTGCCTCCAGTGTCCATGACACTGGGTATTGTGGTGTTAACTGGTCGTGGCATTATACGGCGTCACCCTTTTGTATACAGTTGTGTAGTGAATAAAGGAGTGTTCAGATCACTCCCGTTGTCCGCCCCTCATTTCCGGACACAACAGTGGTGACGAGGGTAAACACACTGATATTTCAACCCATGCAACCCTTCCTCACTCTACCAGGTGAGCCACCAATCCCCTGGCCCCTCTGGCACAAGTTATTCCAAGCTTTTATTGCCGCTGCTTGCTTAAATGATGCTAGCGATGAAAGGCTAATTGGGGTGCTAATCCAGTCTCGGTAGCGAGGGGCAGAAGGTGTTTTACTCTCTCAGCCCTGTGAGCACATACAAAGACTGTGTTGCTTTAATGGACAAACCTTTCACCGACGCAAGTAGTTTCCTGGTGTGAAGAATCATTTTTAACCAGTGCCACCAGCATGAGGGTAAACCTGTCTGTCAGTATGTCACCGAGCTCTGTGTCCTTGCTAGCACGTGCGTCTTCAGCCACTTAGAGGAAGAGTTGGTGCTTGCCAGGCTGGCGGCGCATACTACGGACAAGTAGCTGCGAGGGCAGATAATACGGGCAGGGGACAACTTCACATTAGATGAGGCTGAGGATGGCATCCCAAATGGAAACAGCCACCCAGCTATCAATACAGCTAACACCGCCTAGTCACCAAGCTCCTCATCTGGCCCCACAAGCACAGGCCGTCACTGCCGCTGCCCAACGCTCCAGTCCCACATCTCCCTGCTACAACCAGAAGAAGGGTAGGAAACGGGACAATCTGAGTGAGCGCCTGCCCTGCTATAACTGTGGTTCATCCAGATATCAGACTCAACCACCCACCTGCCCAGCCAGAGGGATGAAATGCTACCACTGTAAAAAGCCCAACTACTTTGCTAGCGTTTGCCATTCTACTTTCGCAAATTCAACGGCGTGCCCATTAGGCCCAACTGCCATTCACACAGTTGGCGCCAAAAGCTAGCCATTCAAATGGTACCCAGTGGAGCTGGTCGGCACTGACATGCCGCTGCTACTGGATACGGTGGTCTCGAGGTCTTTTCAGTGTGTAGCTATGGTCAGGCAACTGTTTCCCCAGAAGGCCATCACAGCTAATGCAGAGGACCTATTTGGCTATGGGCACATCAGAATCAGCATGGTAGGGACAGTTGCCATTTCGGTACCCTGCGGCCCTAAGACCATCAAGACATTCACCTTCCAAATAACATGCCGGGGGGCCAACCTGATCAGTAAGCTGTATTTTTCAATCACCGACCAAGGGGGCTCCATCGTCATGACAGTCTCCTCATCCTGGCAGCACCATTGGCTGGCGCTCTTCAGAGGACTGGGATGCCTTACCTCTTTCAACCACCAACCGCTCATTGACCTGATGGTGTCACCAAAAATTTAACCTCTCCGCTGACTTCCCCTTGCACTGCAGGACAACGTCACAGTAGAACTACAGAAGCTTTTGGACGCCGGCATCATTGAGCGGGTCAACGTTTCCCCCTGGATCTCCCAACTTGGTGGTGGCAAAGAAGAAGTCGGGTGGCCTACAATCATGCATTGATCTCAGAATGGTGAACAAGACAGTGATCTCCAACAAATATCCCCTGCCCACAACGGAGGAACTGACGGCTGTGTTCCATGCCTCAAATTTTTTTCCCAAACTGGACCTCTGCCAAGGCTCCCTTGCAGGGTCCCCTCCATCCAGACGCAGCCACAACCTAACAGCCTTTATCACTCACATGTGAGTGTTCAGTTACACACGCATGCTGTTCAGCCTCAGTTCTGCCGCCTCCCAGGGATGGTGGTGCACTTGGATGACATTGTGGTGCACGGCGCAACATCGGCCTCCCACGACACCCGCCTTGATAAGGTTATGGAGGTGCTAGCAAAACACGGCCTCACACTCAATGGGGAGAAGTGCATCTTTGGAGCAACAACCATTGAGTTTGTGGGTTTCTGCCTGTCTGCCCAAAGCCTGAGCCCCCTGCACGCAAACGTCAAGGCGGTACTGCAGCTACCCGAACCATCATTCCCTGCACAGCTCTCAACCTTTTTGGGCATGGCAAATTTTTATGGGCGTTTCATTCCCCGTTACTCGGAGACGATAGAGCCGCTACGCACCCTCCTGAAACAGGATGCACTCTGGGTGTGGACCCCGGCGTGCTCTGCCGCCATCAACCAATTGAAGACACAGCTCACCTCTCCACCAGTACTAGCACACTTCGACCTACAAAGCCCCATGTTTATGATGTGCGATGCCTCCAACACATCAGTAGGAGCCATTCTGTCACAAATGCAAGGAGGAACCGAGCACCCAGTGGTGTTTGCCTCGAGGTCACTCATTTCGGCCAAGGGGGAGTACTCAGTGGGGAGAGAAGGAGGCATTTGCATGCGTGTGGGCGTGTGAACATTGGCACATGTACCTATATGGATGACGCTTCACACTGCAGACAGACCACTGAGCCCTCATGGCACTGCTGGAAACATCTTGAGTTGGGGCACAAACGTCTGTGCATCTACAGATGGACAGAAAGACTTCAAGCATACAACTTTAATGCCCAATTTATGCCAAGCAGAAAAAACATAGTGGCAGACCTCTGTGCACCCTGCCTGGCCAGTGGAAAAACTGGTGTGCCACAACCCCCACTCCTGCAACTGCTGCCATGGCCATTGGCCCCGTGGAAACACATCCAATTGGACATACGCAGCGAACTGCATAGTGCTCCCCCACACCAATGCTTTCTATTAGTGGCCTGCAACCTCCAGTCAAAATAGCCCACCGGCTTTGTCAACACCGACATAGTCACCGATTTCCTCACCTCCCTTTTCGCCTGCTGAGGTGTGCCAGACATAATCACAATGGACAATG
Source organism: Pholidichthys leucotaenia (assembly GCA_020510985.1). Classification (NCBI taxonomy): domain Eukaryota; kingdom Metazoa; phylum Chordata; class Actinopteri; order Cichliformes; family Pholidichthyidae; genus Pholidichthys; species Pholidichthys leucotaenia. The sequence continues at coordinate 293,835,665 of CM035842.1, forward strand.
GACCGCAATTCACCTCAGCGGATTTTGAGGTCTTCGTGCAAGAAAGGGGCATCAAACACATAAGAACCGCCTTCTACCATCCTCAGGCGAATGGGGTGGGGGTGGGGGATGGAGAGATTGAACCAGAACCTCAAGAATGGTCTCAGGGCACACCTAGTGAATGGGCACCTGTTTTCGGCCACATTACAGAGCACCCTACTACATTACAGAGCGACGCCTCATGCCACGACAGGCAGCTCCCCGGCCCTACTGATGCTTGGATGTAAGATAAGCCTTCCCCTGGACTACACCCCCCCATCATTCACTACCCCGACAGAGACACCCTCACCTAGGGGGAGGGTCGTCAAAAAATAACAACGAATGAAGCAAAGGTCTGACCAGGAACGCCGAGCGAAGTGACCTGGACTCGCAGTACTGGATTGGGTCCAGATCCGGAGCCCCAACCGTGCTTACAAATTGCATGAATAATGGACTCACTGTAACTGCTTTGAGATGTCACTTGACATGTAAAGCACCATATAAATCTAATCCATTATTATTACTATTGCGGCGGATGATAAAAAATAAGCAGCGATGCTATGGTTTTAAGGAAGTTTTAATATATCATACCACCGTCACGAGCTCCGCTCCCAGCGCCGTGCATGCGCACCGGGAGCGAGCCCAAGTGGCTCTCAGAGAAGAAGGACACAAAGTCTGTGTCCTGCAGCAGCAGTTGCAGAATCAGAATGAGAGGGGTTTGCGTTACAGAGTTGCAGCATATATACCCAACTACAACAATACATCAAAAAGCAGATTCACAGCAGTTGGTATGATCAAAGGGACTGCAGAACAGGCATGAGATATTTGCATTTGAAAGACCTACATAACAATAGGCAGATTTGCTAGCCTCTGCTCCAGGTGTAGGACAAAGAGGTTACAAGGCACATCTACATATTGATCTCAGCCTCTAGGTCACAGTAAGGACACGACGCATGAACACTATACATGAATGGCACATTACATCACAATACATGAATGGCACATTGCATCACGATACATGAATGGCAAATTACATCACAATACATGCATGGCACATTACATCACAATACATGCATGGCACATTACATCTCAGTAGTGCAGCGGGAAAAACCAAGAGAAGAGAGCTGACTGTCCTGTGTGTTGTGGGGGGGTTGAATCAACCCACCACACGCTCCCCCCCAGAGGGCACGGCAGGGGGCCGAGACCTCGATAATCCATCTATGGGAGCGAGCTGTGGGAGAAGCTCGCTGCAGGCGGAGGGGGAGGGAGGGGAGGGGTAGTAAGTGCTGGCAGGGGCAGTGAAATTGTCCGAGCCGCGCAAAAATTGCTTGCTGCTCCGCAACGTTGAGGGGCTGTCCCGTTGCGCGTGCGGAGATCACAAGAAGAAAAATTTGTCTCTGACTCCTCTCGTGGCCATGAAGAAAAGCAGGAGCGGCTGTAAGAAAAAAAAATAAAAGCAGAGGGACTGGCGTGTTGACTTTAGGGCAGGCGCAACTCTAAAGCCTCGGGAACCGCAGACAGCTGAATTCCCCTTGTGTGCCGTGGCTAAGACCATAAAATCCAGTGAGCAAGCTGCGGGCCTCAGGTGTACAAGCAAGCCTGAAGGGCCAGTGTGCAGCAGAAGGAAGGCGGTCAGTGAAGCCATTATTGTCCCGTGTGTGGTGTGCCGTCCTCGTAACTCCCCGGTGCGCGCGCGGGGGTTCCGTGCATGGGTGGGCCGCTGGAGTGGCGAGTCAGGGTGCAGAATCTTGGTGGAGATCGGCACAGACGGAGCCGATAAAATCCAGGTTTGGGCTGTGGCTGCAGCTTGGCCATGGTGCGTTGGAACGGTGGGAGGAAATAGATGATCTTTTGTCCCTCAGGCTCGTGCAGATGCGTTAGAGCGGTGGGAGGGAATAGACGATCTTTGGCACCGCTCGGCCGTGGTGCGTTCAGGTCCACGTGTTGCGTTCTCTGCCGGCCATGGAGGACGCCGTCGTGGAGAGGGGATGGGGTGCCTGCGCTCTCGTGTGGAGGAACTGCGAGCGCGGCCGGTCCAGCGTGAATGAGCAGATCTCAGACGTGCAGATCTCATCATGAAGAACGGGTCACCAGCGCAGCTGTCCAGATCAGAAGGTTGTATCGCACAAAGCGTGTGCGTCTTCGGGGTAACCAGTGAAGCGTTCACTGGCAGCGTGTTCTTTTCTGCCTTCAGGTCATGGTGCGTTGGGGCGGCGAGAGGGAGGAGACGTCTTGTGTCCCTCAGCCGGTTCAGCGTGGATGTCCAGACCAGAAGGCTGCGTCGCACAAAGCGTGTGCGTCTTTGGGGTCACCAGTGCGGCGGATGATAAAAAATATGCAGCGATGCTGTGGTTTTAAGGAAGTTTTATTATATCATACTGCTGTCACGAGCTCCGCTCCCGGCGCCGTGCATGCGCGCCGGGAGCGAGCCCAAGTGGCTCTCAGAGAAGGAGGACACAAAGTCTGTGTCCTGCAGCAGCAGTTGCAGAATCAGAATGAGAGGGGTTTGCGTTACAGAGTTGCAGCATATATACCCAACTACAACAATACATCAAAGAGCAGATTCACAGCAGTTGGTACGATCAAAGGGACTGCAGAACAGGCATGAGATATTTGCATTTGAAAGACCTACATAACAATAGGCAGATTTGCTAGCCTCTGCTCCAGGTGTAGGACAAAGAGGTTACAAGGCACATCTACATATTGATCTCAGCCTCTAGGTCACAGTAAGGACAGGATGCATGAACACTATACATGAATGGCACATTACATCACAATACATGCATGGCACATTACATCTCAGTAGTGCAGCGGGAAAAACCAAGAGAAGAGAGCTGACTGTCCTGTGTGTTGTGGGGGGGTTGAATCAACCCGCCACACTATCATTATTATAAGCACAGAAACATTCATGAATGAGTGGCTAAACTGCTAGCTTCAACTAGCTGCCTTGGTGGTGCTAACAGTTTGATGGAAATACTTATTTGCACAGTAGCCTGGTGGAGCACCCCCAGTTTCATTGTACTGTACAACTGCACAACGACAATAAAGCTTATTCTATTCTATTCTATTCTATGTAAAGAATCAGCCAAAATGATCGACTGTGGATAAATGCTCCAAGTGGAAACGGGAATATCTTTTAGGGTTAAAGAAAACTAAGTAATATTACACGAGAGGGAGTACAGTCTCAATGAATGGAGGGCATTAGACTTATCACACCCGTAGTTAGTATGATACCAACCTCAAGCATTTATACAACGGTTCCACAAGCACAATTTATTAAATGACAGCAATACTGGACAAAATATTATGATTTGTTTAACCAGTTATTTTGCACAGCTGAGAAAAAAATAGTCCCTTCTAAATGTAGCCAGTAACTGTTACTCAACATTTCAATCAGCATGAAGATGTCTACTGTCATTTCACACACATGTAAACAAATTAAATATTGTCAAGTGCAAAAGCAAGTTTTTATAAAATATACTTGTTGAGTCGGTATTGCAGAAGACCCAATATCAAAACAGTCAATGCCAGAAGCTAGCCGGTGGCTAGTAGTTAGCATACTAGCAATTTGGCACACTTTGCTCGCTTTTCTTGGCATTTTCAGATAAAACAAAGAGTCCATCACCACCAATGAATTGTTTTTTTTATTCGAGACAATAAATCCAACTCTAGCACTGCCTATTTCTTTAAACAGAAGTGAAATAGCTTCACAATGTCACAAGGGCAGACTGTAAACTGAATAAAGCTTTTTTCAAAAGGTTGGGACTTCTGGGTCAGGTAAGAAATCTATTCAAATAGGGCCTCACTGCAGAAATTAAGGTATTCAACATAGTATTGCAATTATCACAGAGTTAGTTGACAGTAAATTAGTGTTAGTAATTAACAGTTACATGAACACCTTTGAAACGGAGTGATGCATATTCAGTGAAACGTTGGGAGTGCAATTATCATGGATTTAAGTAACTCCTGGAATCCCTATTGTCCACTCAAATGGCTTGATTGGAACAAACTGTTGTATAATAAATTAAACCACGCTTGGCAAGCTAACTCCCACGTGGGTTCTCAGTTCCATTTGTTTTTCACATTTATGCCTAAAAAAACTGTGGAGATCTGGATACACCTTTAATCTGGACACATATCTGAAAGGGGAAATATTAATTCTGTTGTAATACAGTATAGTAATTTCACAATGACTGTTGGAAGTGGTCCAATACTGCCCTCTAATAGTTTTCTCAGTGTTGTTCACTACAAGTGTTGCTGTTAATAAAGTCGCATGTGAAAAAACTTCAACAGATTATGGGCCCAGAGTGTCACTGAAAAAGCTGTTACACGGATTTTTGTGTAATACTAGTGCATACCCATGCATGCCTGTAGAAACCCGTGCATGCCTGTAGAGGGGATGCATTGGAACAGAATTCTTGCCAGTTACAGGACAGTTGGTCTAGCAACACAGCACTAAGTGGCAATCACATGTGACGGCTTTTGTATGCAGCAAAACATTACAAATCACACAAAATATGCCCTGCCGTCTGGGGATGTTTGCCCCTGCTTATTACTTCTTCTCCTGCCTGTCACTGTTCTGTGTTATGTCGTTTACCTGCGTCTATATACAGTTAGGCCCAGAAATATTTGGAGTGTGACACAATCTTCATGATTTGGGCTCTGCATGCCACCACACTGGATTTGAAATGAAACAACTACAACGGAATTGAAGTGCAGACTTTAAGGTTTAATTCAAGGGGTCGAACAAAAATATATGATTAAACATGTAGGAATTGTAGCTATTTTTATACCAACGCTCCTCATTTCAGGGGCTCAAAAGTAATTGGACAAATAAACATAACCCTAAGTAAAATGTTACTTTTCAATATTTTGTTGAGAATCCTTTGCAGGCAATGACTGCCTGAAGTCTGGAACCCATGGACATCACCAAATGCTGGGTTTCCTCCTTTGTGACGCTTTGCCAGGCCTTTACTGCAGCTGTCTTCAGTTGTTGCTTGTTTGTGGGTCTTTCTGCCTTAAGTTTTGTCTTGAGCAAGTGAAATGCATACTCGATTGGGTTGAGATATGGTGATTGACTCGGCCATTGCAGAATATTCCACTTCGTTGCTTTAAAAAACTCCTGGGTTGCTTTTGCAGCATGTTTTGGATCATTGGTGAAGTGCCGTCCATTCAACTTTGCTGCATTTGGCTGAATCTGAGCAGAAAGTACAGTATATCCCTATACACTTCAGAATTCATCCAGCTGCTTCTGTCTTTTGTCACATCATCAATAAACACAAGTGACCCAGTGCCGCTGGAAGCCATGCATGCCCATACCATCACACTGCCTCCACCATGTTTTACAGAAAGATGTAATGCTTTGGATCATGAGCTGTTCCAATTCTTCTCCAAATTTTCTTCTTCCCATCATTCTGGTACAGGTTGATCTTAGTCTCATCTGTCCAAAGAATGCTGTTCCAGAACTGGGCTGGCTTCTTCAGGTGTTTTTTTGGCAAAGTCAATTCTGGCCTTTCTATTTTTGAGGCTGATTCATGGTTTGCACCTTGTAGTGAATCCTTTGTATTTACTCTCATGAAGTCTTCTCTTTATGGTAGACTTAGATACTGATACACCTACTTCCTGGAGAGTGTTCTTCACTTGGGTGGATGTTGTGAAGGGGTTGTTCTTCCCCATGGAAAGGATTCTGCGATCATCCACCACTGTTGTCTTCTGTGGACGTCCAGGCCTTTTTGAGTTCCCAAGCTCACCAGTGCACTCTTTTTTTCTCAGAATATACCAAACTGTTGATTTGGCCACTCCTAGAATTTCTGCTATCTCTCTGATGGATTTCTTTTTTTTTTCAGCCTCAGGATGGTCTGTTTCACCTCCAATGAGAGCTCCTTTGACTGCATGTTGTGTGTTCACAGCAACAGCTTCCAAATGCAAACGCCACACCTGGAATCAACTCCAGACCTTTTAACTGCTTAATTGATGACAGGTTAACGAGGGAAGAGCCCATGCAACCTTGTTATTTTTTTTTTCAGCCTTCTGAGTCAATTGTCCAATTACTTTTGGTCCCTTTGAAAAAGAGCCGGCTACGTATTAAAGAGCTGTAATTCGTAAACCCTTGCTCCAATTTGGATGTGAATACTCTCAAATTCCAGCTGAGAGTCAGCACTTTTAAGCCCATATTGATTATATAATTGTATCCTGAGTATGTTTTCGTAAACAGCTAAAATAACAAAACTTGTGTCACTGTCCAAATATTTTTGGGCCTAAATGTACAGTATATGTCTTGTAGGGAGTCATGTGCTCTGTCTATGTGCCATCATATAGACATCATCAAGTGGCTCTTCGTTCAGACCACCAAAGTGTCTCAGATGGCTGTGTTGTTCACAGTCATGCCTGCGGCGTACTGGTGGAACCTGAGGTGTTTCATGTTCATGGCATCCTTTCTGACGTGCAGCAGTTCTCCTCATTCTATTGCTCTCCATCTGATGGGTCTTCTTCTTCATTCAGACCCACTGGTTGAGGGATAGGTGCGTCGTAATTCCAATTCTTGGGCACGATCCTGTAAAAGTGGCTTTCAACACTGTTCAGGAAGGCCCTTGCATGCCTGCAGAAACCAAGAAACCGGAGCACCCGGAGAAAATCTGCCCTTTGCTTGGCATTTTACACATTTGTAGTGTAAATTGGCATTCATCAAGGTTACACATTTGCCGTCATGCAGGCATGGCAAGTCGTCCTATGATGTTACACATTTGCTGTCATGTAGGCTTGAGGAATCGTTCTATGATGCCTGAGTTCATAGGACATGCTATGATGAGGCAGCGATCATAGGCCGTCCTATGATGTCCTAGACACGTGCTTTGTTGTACCCTGTGCTGGTGAAGGGTGTCCTGTCTCAGACAGGTGCGATGTACTGCTGGAACCTAAAATGTTTCATCTTCATGCCATCTTTTCTGACGTACAGCAGTTATCATTCTATTGCTCTCCTCCTCCTCCTCCTCCTCCTCCTCCTCCTCCTCCTCCGAGACCACTGGTTGAGGGATAGGTGCGTCGTAATTCCAGTTCATGGACAGGATCATGAAAATCACGACACATGGTCTATATGACAAAGACACATTTGACTGTGTCCTATCAAAGACACATGGTCTATGACATCATAAAGACACATTTGTTTCCTATGATGCCTGAGTTCATAGGATGTCCTATGATGTTCAGGCAGAGATCATATGACATCATACACATTTGTCTGTGTCATAGGCTGTGGCATCATAAAGACACATTTGTCTATGTGTCCTATGCACATCGACACAATCTATGGGATATCAAGACAAATCGTCCTATGATCTCTGTGGTCTGAGACATCAAAGACACATTTGTTGTCCTATGATGTGAAGTCCTATGAAGCATGACACACACATTCTGAAGAAAAAAAAATACTTCAGATGTGAACTGAAGGAAAGAAAAGCTAACTGAACATTTGAAACAAATGAAGGAGCTAGCTGATCAGCTAGGAGCAATAGGTTCTGTGATTGAGGAAGAGGACCAGATTGTAACACTCCTGGGTAGTTTGCCACTCACCTATGCTACAGTTGTCACTGCACTACAAACAAAAATGATGGGACAGTTTGACACTGCAGTTTGTTCAGCAAGCATTAATAAATGAAGAGCAAAAAAGAGTGCATGCTGATGATAATGGAAGTGGTGGGGCTGTATCCAGAGATGCATCAGACATGTCAACACAAGTTCATGGCAGTATGCAGGGAAATCCTAAAGCAGTGGGAGATGACAAATACAGCACTTGGGAGATGTTACAAATGTGGAAAAGGACATATAAAGTGTGACTGACCCAAGTAGAAAAAAGAAAAATTAAACTCGTAAGGCCAAAAAGCATGATGCATGAGAATGTTGTGGACTCATATGAGGGTGCCTTTGTTGTTGAAGGCTCAAGTCATAGTGAGCTGCATCAACAGAGTGGTTAATCGATTCTGGAGCATCAAAATACATGACATGGCAAAAGGAAAGTCTACAAGATTATCAGCAATTTGCAGAGTCAGACTGTGAAACTTGGTGATGTAAGAGTGGTTGAAGCTGTAGGACTTGGAAACATCAAACTGAGAATGACATTCAAAGTCAGTGATTTAAAGAATGTTACAATGTATGATGTGTACTATGTTCCCAAGCTATCCTTAAACCTTCTCAGTGGGAGCTTCTGCTAGAAGAGGAAATACAGTGCAGTTCAAAAAGGCTCACTGCCATATCCGTGGAAGAAATGGAGCTTTACAAGGAATAGGAACACAAAGATCTGACGGGTTATATTTTAGGAAGTCTACCTGTAACTCACAGAGGATCATGTGCATCAGTTGCAGCCCATTTGAGGCATCAGCATCTAGGCCACACCCCCAAGCTTAAGAAACTCAAAAGTTTGGTGAATGGAATCAATGTTACTGCAGCGAATGAAGATCACTTCTGTGAAGCATGTGTGGAGGGCAAGCTGTCTCGAAAGCTATACAAACCAGTGGGAGAAATTCACTCCAAACACAAGTTGCAGCTTGCTCATAGTGATGTGTGTGGTCCCATGCAGACTCATTCCATAGGTGGAGCAAAGTATTTTATGACTTTCATTGATGGCTACTCAAGGTGCTGCAAAGTATATTTCATCAAACAGAAAAGTGAGGTTCTAAGTAAATTCAAAGAATTTGAGAAGATATTCTCAAATGAGTGTGGGGAAAGAATCACAAGGCTAAGAACAGATAATGGTGGGGAATATACATCCAAAGAATTTCAAGCATACCTGAAGGCTCAAGGTATCCACCACGAGATGACTACCTCAGTCACCTCAGCAAAATGGTGTTGCAGAAAGAAAAAACAGAACATTAATTGAAAGCACAATAAGTATGTTGTCTCATGCTAAGCTGCCAAACACGTACTGGACAGAGGCTATAGGAACCGCAGCTTACATACTGAACTGGCTACCCACATCTATTCTGAAAAAGGGGACAATCTATCAAAGACGGCATAGCAAAAAACCTGACTTGAGTCACAGAGTATTGGCTGTGTTGCTTATGCATATGTCCCTGTTATAGAGAGAAGAAAACTGGACAAAAAGTCTGAGAAACTGTTTCTTGGGATATGCAGACAATGCCAAGGGTTATTGTCTGTTGAAGAAAAAGGGAGAATTCTCATTCGTCGGGATGTCATCTTCAATTGACTCAGACTTTGGCTGGAAAGAGGAAATGAAAGTATCCTGTTCTGAGAATTAAGTAATCATAAAAACAGATGAAAATGAAATGCCAACAGATGAGGCAACAGGCAAAGAAGCTGTGAGAAAAGGTAACAGAACCAGAAAGCCTCCAAAGAGATACGGATATGAAGAGTTTGCTGAAACTGCAACTGTGGATCACTTTGCCAATGTGTGTCGTGTAGTTGAACCAAATACCCTGGAAGAAGCAATGATTGAGTCCCAATGTAAAGGAAAGGCAAGAAGTCGCTGACTTGGAATATGAGTCACTACTGGAAAATGACACATGGGACATAGTGGATTTACCCAAGGATCAGAAAGTTATAGGATCAAACAGGGTGTTCAAAGTCAAGCATTACAGTGATGGACAAGTGCCATCCATCCATCCATCCATCTTCTACCGCTTTTCCGGAGGTCCAGGTTGCAGAGGCAGCAGTTCAAGCAGAGAAGCCCAGACTTCCCTCTCCCCAGCCACCTGCTCCAGATCTTCAGAGAGGATACCAAGGCGTTCCCAGACCAGCTGGGAGACAGTCTCTGCACCGAGTCCTGGGTCTGCCCCGGGGTCTCCTCCCAGTGGGACGTGCCCGAAACGCCTCAAGTGGGAGGCGTCCAGGAGGCATCCTAATCAGATGCCCATACCACCTCAACTGACTCCTTTCAATGTGGAGGAGCAGCGGTTCTACTCTGAGCCTCTCCCAGATGACTGAGCTCCTCACCCTATCTCTGAGGGTGAGTCCAGCACTCCTACGGAGAAAGCTCATTTCAGCCGCTTGTATCCGTGATCTTGTTCTTTCAGTCATCACCCAAAGCTCGTGACCATAGGTGAGAGTAGGAATGTAGATTGACTGGTAAATCGATAGCTTTGCCTTACAACTCAGCTCCCTCTTCACCACAACAGACCGGTAAAATGTCCGCATCACTGCAGATGCTGCTCCGATCCGTCTGTCAATCTTTCGCTCCATTTTCCCCTCACTCATGAATAAGACCCCAAGATACTTCAACTCCTCCACTTGGGGCAGGAGCCTGTCCCCAACCCAAAGAGGGCAAATCCACCTTTTTCCGGCTGAGGACCATGGACTCGGACTTGGGAGTGCTGATTCTCATCCCAGCCGCTTCACACTCAGCGGCAAACCGTCCCAGCAAGAGCTGTAGGTCATTGCTGGATGAAGCCAACAGGACAACATCATCTGCTAACAACAGAGATGAGATCCTGTGGTCACCAAGAATGACACCCTCCATTCCCTGGCTGCATCTAGAAATCCTGTCCATAAAAATTATCAACCGGATCGGTGACAAAGGGCAGCCCTGGTGGAGTCCAATTCTCACTGGGAATGAGTCCGACCGAGTGTTGGCAATACAAACCAAACTCTCACAATGGTCATACAGAGACCGAATAGCTCGTAACAACAAGCCCAATACCCCATTATCCCGAAGCACCCCCCACAAAAAAAAAAAACATGAGGGACGCGGTCAAATGCCTTCTCCAAGTCCACAAAACACATGTAAACTGGTTGGGCAAACTCTCACGAACCCTCGAGAATTCTCGAGAGGGTGAAGAGCTGGTCCAATGTGCCACAGCCAGGACGAAAAACACATTGCTCCTCCTGAATCCGAGGTTCAACCAACGGGCGGACTCTCCTCTCCAGTACCTTGGCATAGACCTTTCCAGGGAGGCTGAGGAGTGTGATCCCTCTAAAGCTGCAGCACACCCTCCGGTCCCCTTTTTTGAAGAGAGGAACCACCACCCCGGTTTGCCATGCCAAAGGCACTGCGCCCCCAACCTCCACGCAATGTTGCAGAGGTGTGTCAACCATGACAGCCCTACAACATCCAGGGCAAATCTCATCCACCCCCAGGGCCCGGCCACCAAGATTTTTAACCACCTTGGCGACCTCAGCCCCTGTGATAGGCGAGTCATCCCCCTCGTCTACAAACCCTGCTTCCTCTGTGGAAGGCGTATCAGCGGGATTGAGGAGATCCTTCCAAGTATTCCTTCCACCACCGGACGATATCCCCAGTCGAATTCAACAGCGCCCCATCCGCATCACACACAGTGTGGACAGGGAGCTGCTTTCCCCTCCTGAGCCGCCGGACAGTTTGCCAGAATCTCTTCGAGGTCGACCGGAAGTCTTGTTCCATGGCCTCACCGAACTCCTCCCATACCCGGGTTTTTGCTTCAGCAACCAGCTGAGCTGCACTCCGCTTGGCATGCCGGTACACCTCAGCTGCTTTGGGAGTCCCACAAGCCAACCAAGCTTGATAGGACTCCTTCAGCTTAATGGCCCCCCTCACCACTGGTGTCCACCACTTGGTTCAGGGTTGCCACCACAAGATGCACCGACCACCTTGCGGCCGCAGCTCTGGGCTGCCGCTTCAACAACAGAGGTCGAGAACATGGCCCATTCAGACTCTATGTCTCTAGACTCCCTCGGAATGTGGTTGAAGTTCTTCCGGAGGCGGGAGGTCTCCCTCGGAATGTGGTTGAAGTTCTTCCGGAGGTGGGAGTTGAAGACCTCCCGGACAGGGGCCTCAGCCAGACATTCCCAGCACACCCTCACTATACGTTTGAGTCTACCAGGTCTGAATGGCATCTTCCCCTGCCATCGGATCCAACTCACCACCAGGTGGTGATCAGTTGACAGCTCTGCACCTCTCTTTACCCGAGTGTCCAAGACATACGGTCGCAGGTCTGATGACACGATAATGAAATCGATCATCGACCTGCGACCTAGGGTGTCCTGGTGCCAGGTGCACATATGGACACCCTTATGCTTGAACATGGTGTTCATTATGGACAAACTGTGGTTAGCTGTGGACAAACTATGGACAAGTGGAGAGATACAAATGCAGGCTTGTTGCTAAAGGCTGTTCACAAAAATATGGTGCTGACTATGATGAAACTTTTTCACCCTTGGTATGATTGAGCTCAATCCGTACACTGCTGTCCTTCACTGTCCAGAATGACTTGCATATGCACCAAATGGATGTTGTAACTGCATTTCTAAATGGGACACCTGGAGGAGGAAATCTACATGAAGCTCAAACCCTCTGGTTGGCAAAAAGGAACTTAGAATCAATGGCAAAACCATCAGTGACAAGGCTATATTGGCAAATGAATTTAATTCATATTTTGTGGACTGTGTGAAAGAATTAACAAAAAACTTTGTGCTGCCAAATGTGCTCAACAACACAAAATCAATACTTTCAACAGTTTTTCACATCGATGAGGTAAATGAGAAGTTAATTGCTGGCATTGTTAAAACACTGTCAAACTCAAAAACTAATGATATCTACAGTATGAGCACTTCCTTTCTCAAAACGCACAGCAAAATATTAATCAAACCACTGACTCATCTCATTAATCTCTCCATTAGGTCTAGTACATTTCCATCTGGTTGGAAAAAAGCTGTCGTCATACCAGTTTATAAATCAGGCAGTGAAGACGATATATGCAATTACCGCCCAATCTCTATTTTACCAGTCCTAAGGTTCTTGAAAAAGTTGTAGCTACACAGCTGATAAGACTATCTACAAGACAGTCAACTTCTTCATCCACATCAATTTGGTTTTAGACCAGGATACTCAACAGAAACAGCAAATTGTTGCCTTATTGAAAATGTAAACAGTCCTTGTGGTAGGGGCTAGATCTCAAAAAGGCTTTTGATACTGTAAACCACAGTTTGCTTTTATCCAAAATGGTATCTTTTAACTTCTCTCCAGATACATTAGAATGGTTTGCATCTTATCTCCAGAATAGAGAACAGTGTGTAAAAAGTTCACCAGGATAAATCCTTATTTTTAAACAACCGTATGGGTATCCCACAAGGACCAATGACTTGCCACTACACTGCTGAGCTGCAACATGTCAACTTTATGCAGATGCAGTTATTTACACAGCTGCCAAGACTCCAGCACAGGCTGCAGATGTACTGTCTACAAGTATGGTTGATGTCCAAGAGTGGCTCTTCCAGAACCATCTATTGCTGAACCTTCAGAAAACAGTTTCAATGTGCTTTTCAATCAAAAAATGTAACCTGCAACATTTTAAAGTTAATATACATGATCAAGACATCAGTTTAGTTACAGAATTCAAATACCTTGACATTGTACTAGATCCTCAAATTTAAATTTAATCTTCATAAAGAAAATTTCTAAAACAGTAAAAAAAAATCTGAACTGCTTTAAATTAAGATATTACATACCATACCAAGCAGCTGTACTGTATATGCATTCTATGGTTTTCTCATATATCATACTGTTTGACAGTCTGGGCTCAAGCAGCTCCTTCCACAATAAAACATATAGATTCATTATATAATCAAACTCTAAAAATCTTGGATAAAAAGCCCATTAGGTGGCATCACTGTTATATTTAAAAAAAAATACAATCTATTGAGTTTTGAGAGTTTCATTGACCTCTGTTTTCTTAAATTAATTTTCAAATGTTTCCATAAATCAGCGCCAGAGCCACTTGCTGGTTTCATCCAAAGACAGGACAGCAGCAGAGCCACCAGGAGTTCTGTTAACTGTAAAATATCCCACCGCAGAACCACATTTGGACAAACAGCTTTCTCTATAAAGAGCAGTCATATCTGGAACACAATGCCAAATGAAATTAAAATAACGGACTTTAAAACATTTACTACAAAGGTTAAAAACTGGCTGAAAGATAAACAAGAATGTACCCATGTATGAAATGATTGTCTGCAGAGTGAGTGTGAATGAAGGGAAGGAATGAATGTGTGTGTTTATAGTGAGTGACGAAGGGAGGGAGGCCTGAAATAGGCAAATGTGAACCAGGTTTTTATATTGTGTATTTATAATCTTGTTTGCATTGATATGGTTATTATTCTGTTTTCATTTTTGCTTTTCCTTACCCTTCTTTTTACCTGTTTCTTCTTTCTAAAGCCCATCCAGGGACAAGAGTTGCAAATTAGCTAATAGCTATACACTCTTTGTGAAACACATTAGATTGATTGTCATTTGATTGTCTATGTTTATTGCACTGTGTCACCATGGGATGAGACGCCAGCTCGGCGCTCAGACCATGTCCCTTCTCATCCCTGCCTCTCATTGGACAGCGTCTCAGCAGGCTCCCAGCTGTCAGTGTTACGGGACGGCTGGGGCCAATTAATCCTCATCAGCTGGGGCGCTGCTAATGAGGATAAAAAGGAGCAGCCTCGATCACTCGGGGCTGCGACTTAAGCACTGCTAGGCTGGAGCCCCTTCGTCTGGTGCCAGCCTGACTCATCTTGCAGCACTGCTCGTAAGTGTTTCCCGTAAGGAGCAATTGTGCCTTATCACTTGGGAGTGTCATCTTGAATGAGTACCTGTGTATTGGAGTCCTTATGCCCAGTGCCAGCTCTCTGGCTGCTTAACCCGTGAGTGTTACCTGCTGTGAGTTCTCATGCTGTTACCCCTACGCCCGGTGCCAACTGTTAACTCTGGTGCTGTACTGCTCGTGTGTGTTACTGTGTATGAGCATCTGTGCTTTCCTCATCCCTCACCCCTGTCATCAATAAAACATCTCAACTTACTGGCTCGCCCTTGGCTCTCATTGTGTGGCTCCCCAGAGCCACACGTAACACACTGTCCCTGTCAAATAAACAAATAAATAACCAGGGCAGGAACATCTTGTGTGCAAGCTGAAGAAGTCAATATATGGAGTGATGGAGTGATGCAGTCTCCTCACTGTTGGGAGCAAAATGTTCACAGAGTTCATGAAAGACAATGGTTTACACAGAGTACATCAGATCTGTGTGTGTCAGATCTCAACAAGAGCTAGAGATCATAGCTGTTTATGTTGATGATCTAATTTTGATCACAGAGTCCACAGAAAGCATGGACAAATTAAAATTGGCTCTCAAGAGGCACCACAAGATGAAAGACATGGGTGAGCTGTCCTATATCCTGGGCATTTCTGTTACCCAAGACACCCAAGACAAAGAAAAGAACTGTATCTTGCTTAGTCAGAAGCATTACTTTGAGTCAGTTCTTCATAAGTATGGACAATGCTAATCCAGTCCCAACCCCAGCTGATGCCAAGTGTAAAGTTGAGAAAAAATAGATTGTGTCAGTAAGCCTGTGAATTCAACCACCTATCAGTCCATGGTAGGCAGTTATACATCACATATACATCAACGACTTGCCCAATAGTTGCTCAGGTGCCAACTGCCAGATGTATGCTGATGACATCGTAATCTGTCTGCCAAAACGGCTAGCATGGCAGCTGAGCACCTGAACCAGGTTTTACAGAACATCTCTAAATGGCTTGTGTTGTTGCATTTAACCTTGAATGTCAAAAAAAAAACTGTTGCTATGTGTATCTCTATTAGAAATAGGCCCATGAATGATGCTTTTGGTGTTAAAATTGGAAAAGAGGTGCTTACTGAAGTGAATGAGGTCAAGTATTTAGGGATCATTCTAGACAGGAACCTGCGATTCGACAAGCAGGTGCATTACATTTTGTAAGAAGGTCAAACCCAATTTAAATTGCTTCCGTCTCATTAGAAGGGATTTGTCATTCAGAACTGCTCATACATATATTCACGCGATGATTCTTTCACATCTGTCATACTGTATCACATCTTGGTCACAAACATCTCAAATTACACTAAAATCCATAACTGCAATATACAGTATAAACAGGCTATAAAAATCTTGGACCGCAACCCAATGCGGTGGCATCACTGTGGTATTTGCTTCAACTATGTCAGAACGCACATAGGTGGCACGTCCATGTTTAGCATGTAGAACATAGCACAGGAGGTCAAAGCCTTTGATGGTGAAGCGGCCAGCTTCCTCTGTGCCAATATGAGTCTCTTGGAGGCAGATTACATCAATCGAATGTTGGAAGGCGAGGACTTCGATAAGGCTTCGCTTGGCTGCAGATAGGCCTTCAACGTTTAGTTGTAATATGCGAAGGGCAGATCCTACCACAAAGTGCTCTTGGGGCTGTTTGCTTTCGGCTTTAGGACTGTGACTAGGATTCTTCTTTGACTTGGCACAGAGGCGTCGTCTCTTTGAATTTAGTCTGCTGGTACCGCTTCACCATCAAAGGCTTTGACCTCCTGTGCTATGTTCTACATGCTAAACATGGACGTGCCACCTATGTGCGTTCTGACATAGTTGAAGCAAATCACCTGATAACAACACATTTCTCAGACACCATAATCATTGGTGGCTTCCATATTGTCAATGTGTACAAGCCCCCTAATGCCAACTGGGATCTGCAGGTCTTACCCACCCTACCCCACCCTGCCATCTATGTGGGGGACTTTAACAGCCATCACCCTGACTGGGGGTACCCAGCAGTGGACAGTGATGGGGAGGCACTTTCAGACTGGGCATCCAGAAATTACCTCGCTTTGATATACGACCCCAAACAAAGAGGAACCTTCCACTCTGCTAGGTGGAAGAAGGACTATTCTCCTGACCTGTGTTGGGTCAGCTCTTTGAATGGGGAGCCATATCCTACACAGATCCTCATTCTTGATGATTTTCCACACAGCCAACACCGGCCCCTGCTTGTACACATTGGCCTACAACTTCCAGTCATATACAGCCCAAGGAAGATGCGCTGGAACTTCCGCAAAGCCAACTGGAAGAAATTCAGTGAAACTCTGGACCAGAGCATTGTTACCATCCCACTCCACACCATCACTGTAGATGAAGCATACAACCGCTTCTGCAGCGCAATCTTCAAGGCTGCCCATACTGCAATCCCACGAGGCTACCGACCCCTCTATGTCCCATGTTTGGACGGAGAAAGTGCTGCCCTCCTACAATCCTATCAAACATCAGGGGACCCAGAGATAGCAGACCATCTCATTGAATCGCTAAATACAGCCCGGCGAAAGAAATGGGAGGAGACAGTTGCTGACCGGAGCTTTACCCACTCTAGCAGGAAATGTTGGAGCCTCATCCGTCGCCTAGGAGCTGCACAGAAGCCCCCTAGCCAAAGCCGAGCATCCGTCACACCCAACCAAGTTGCATCCCACCTACTGACTATCGCCAAAGCACCCCAAGACAAAGACACCAGAAGAGCAGTTACAACTGAGCTAAAAAAACACCAAAAAATGCCTGTAGAGGAAACGAACCCTGAACCCTTCGAGGCTGCTGAACTGGAGAAAGTCCTACAGGGCCTGAAATGTGGAAAGGCAGCAGGATACGATAACATCTTCCCAGAATTCATGAAGAATCTTGGCCCCCGAGCCCTAACCTGGTTGACACAATTCTACACAAGGATCACACAAACGAACTCGATCCCAAAGAAATGGCGGACAGCAAAGGTCATTGCCATCCCAAAACCTGGCAAAGACCACAAACTACCAGCAAGCTACCGCCCAATCTCCCTACTCAGCGTTCCTTACAAAATCATGGAGCGCCTAATACTGCAACGCATTTCCCCAGAAATAGAGGATATTCTAAGTGTGGATCAAGCAGGTTTCCGCAAGGACCGCAGTACAGGAGAACAAGTACTGGCCCTAACCACCTTCATTGAAAATGGCTTCGAGAGCAGACTGAAGACAGGGGCTGTGTTTCTCGATCTTACAGCCGCCTATGATACGGTCTGGCACAAAGGCCTCCTCCTGAAACTTATAAAGGCGATCCCTGCTTGGGCAACAGCAATTATAAAAACCCTGCTGACCAATCGAAGGTTCAGAGTCCACCTCAGTCAGAACACAAGTGCATGGAGAATGCAGAAAAACGGACTCCCACAAGGCTCAGTTCTAGCTCCAACTCTGTTCAACCTCTACATAAACGACCTGCCTACTACAAAATCCCGCAAATTCATCTATGCAGACGACATCTGTTTGGCATTCCAAGCACCAGACTTTGAACCACTGGAACGGGTGCTCACGGAAGATCTTGCTAAACTGGACCAGTTCTGCAAAATCTGGCGCCTAAAACCAAGCCCAGCAAAAACCGTCTCCAGTGTATTTCATCTCCACAATGCAAAAGCTGCCAGAGAACTAAACATCCACCTGAGCGGACTCAAGCTTAAGCATGCCCCAAATCCAACTTATCTTGGAGTGACCCTTGATAGGACCTTATCCTTCAAGGAACATCTAAAGGGGACGGCTGCTAAGGTGAAAGTACGAAACAACCTGCTCTGCAAGCTCGCTGGTGCAAAATGGGGGGCAGCAGTCTCCACCCTGCGCACCTCAGCACTGGCCCTTTCATACTCTGTAGCAGAATATTGTGCCCCTGTCTGGTCCAGGTCATCTTACACACACCATGTAGACACCCAGCTCAACTCAACCATGAGAACTATAACTGGAACAATCCGCTCAACACCACTCCCCTGGCTCTCTGTACTGTCAAACATAGCCCCTCCACACATCCGGCGAGCAGCATTAACTCAAAGGATGCTCCAAAAAGTTAAAGATTTTCCTCACTTACCAATCCATGCAGATATCTACACCCCACCCACTGCCCGACTTTCATCCAGACGGCCAATTTGGAAAAACCCTCCCCCAGCTGACTTTACCATCCAGACAGCTTGGCAAGAGGAATGGGAAACCAAGGAGGTCCCAAACAAACAGCTGGTGATAAACCCCAACCAACAGGTCCCGGGCACCAACCTCCCAAGGAGACAGTGGTCTACACTCAATCGCTTCAGGACTGGACATGGCCCCTGCTTGGCCAGCCTTCACAGATGGGGCAGTAGCCCTAGCCCACTGTGCGCATGTGGAGAGGAGCAAACTATGGAACACATCATAGAGGCTTGCCCGCTCCAAAGACTGGAAGGAGGATTACACACCCTCCATACAGCAAACCAGGAGGCAACTGCTTGGCTTAAGGACTTTGCATTCGCTAAATAAATAAATAAACTGTGGTATTTTAGTCAAGCACAATCTTTTTACTTTTGAAAATTTTATTATCTTCTGTAATATCAGACTGGTTTTTTAAATGTCTATACAATCTTGTTTCGCCTCCTTTTTCTGGTTTGGTGGCTAGATGCTTGAGCTCTAGCAGAGCATGCACACAAGCTTCCATCAACTGTGACTGCATTGTCACCATGTCTAGAACTTCATTTGGTCAGTCTGCTTTCTCCATAAAAGGGGCAAACTTATGGAACTCTCTTCCAACTCACTTAACATTGGAGACAAATGCCAACCTCTTCAACAGAGGCATTAAAGATTGGCTAAAATCCCACCAGCAATGTGTACATGTCTAGTCTGAATTGTTTGTTGTGATCATGGATCTCTTGCTCTATTTATAATTTGTAATGTATTTGTAATCTTAATTACCTTATAAATTTTGTATGTACAGCCTAATTTATGACCTATATAAGCCACCTATGGACTGGTGTTGAGAATTAGCACTTGTGCTATATACACCTATGCAAAACATCTGGTCTCTCCTTGTGATTGTACTAATGTAATTTGTTATGTCCATAAAGAAAGAAGGAAAGAAACAAAGAAAGAAAAAGTTTTCTGTATGCAGCAATAGCAACACGACCAGACACAGAACAAGTAGTTAGTGTTGTGTCAAAAAGTTCAACACAAATCCAAATGTTGCACATCTCACAGAGGATTCTCCAATACTTGAATGGTACATTAAACCTTATTTTCTTATTAAACGCAAAAATAGAAAGATGTTTTTACCTTCTTTACATGTTTCGACTGTTCACTGCAGCTTTCGTCAGAAGTGTCAGCTGATTGCTGCCAGGTGTCGTTTTATCAGCTGACTTTCGTAGGTGGGGCCAGCCCAGCAGACCTGTCAAGAGCCACCGAGCCAGCCCTGCTTTACGCCGTCCGATGGTCTCTGGAGAATGTGGTCCCAGGTGTGGGAAAGCATAAAGGCCCACTCATCCCGGTTCATGCTATCTTTTCTCTGCTTCCTGATTTCTATGGCCTCCTTGATCCAGCACTGATGTTCTCCTATCCAATAATTTTTTGCGTTGTCCCAGTCCATGATGTGATTATTTCTTTTGCAGTGATCTGATGTTGCTGATTTTAATGTTTCTTGTTCTGCCTTTTCTTTTTGTGATCTTGTGAGTCGTCCTTGTGTTTCCTTCTCACATTCCTTCTGGTGTTCTTTTTTCCTTGTGGTGAATGATCTTCCGGTTTCTCCAATGTAGGTTTTGTTGCATGATCTGCATATTTCATATATTACATTGCATTTTTTGTCGTTCTATTTTGTCCTTGGTGTGTACTAATAACCTTTTTTTGTGTGGTTTCACTGCTGTGTTTATTTTTGTATTTTTTCATGATCCTTTGAATTGGTTCCGTTATCCCTCGGATGTAGGTATAGTTATAGGTGTCCTTGTTTTTGATTTCGGCTTTGATCTGTGTCTTGTTTCCTGTTTGTTTTCTTTGTTTTTGACTTGCTGTTTCCTTTTGTTTATGGCCCATACTGGATATTGGCAGCATATGAGTGCATGTTTTATGTGGTTTCCTCCTTCTGTCTTCTTGGTCTGTGATGATGGTGGCCCATTCATATAACGTCCTGACAAGTGATAGTTTGTGTGCTGTGGGGTGTTCTCATGTCCATAGTAGGTATTGATCTGTGTGGGTTGGTTTCCTGTAAATTTTTATACTGCCGTCAACGTTGTGGTGGATTTTCACGTCCAGAAAGGCTATGGTGTCGGTGAATTTTATATTCCCA
The DNA here is from genome assembly GCA_020510985.1 of Pholidichthys leucotaenia. Taxonomy (NCBI): domain Eukaryota; kingdom Metazoa; phylum Chordata; class Actinopteri; order Cichliformes; family Pholidichthyidae; genus Pholidichthys; species Pholidichthys leucotaenia. The sequence continues at coordinate 293,856,528 of CM035842.1, forward strand.
GTGCTGTCCCCGTGCTATTCAGATGGTCAGTGAGTTCTTGAGTGTGTCCTTTCCTTATTTCCTCCAAAATGTCATCCACGTATCTCTTCCAGAGGGTGGGTTTACATTGTATAGGTGCTGTGATGGCTTTGTTTTCCAGATCCATTTAAAGGCTGCTCATGATGGCTGATAGTGGGTCTCCCATTGCAAATCCTTTTTGTCTGTAGATTTTTTCTCTGTATTGAAAATAGGTGGATTTTGCAACAAATTGTAGTAGTTCAGATAAGTCGTGAACTGTGAGACTGGTGTGTCTTTTTAGAGTTCTGTCATTTCTGAAGTGTTCTTAGATAGGTGTACTTTATTGATCCCCAAACTGGGAAATTACAGTTCTTGCACTGTGTAGTGTGACATCAACAGGAGTCTTTGTAACAATGACATGTGAAATGAGGATCTTGTCTATTTTCATATTTTTGAGTTCTTGTGCCAGCTCTTTTGAGTTTTTGCAGTGGTATTCTGATAGTCCAAGGAAGAGTTTGATGATTTCAACCAGGGCTTTTGATAAGTTGTATGTAACTGCTCCAATACTGGCCGCAATGGGATATCCTTATGTATTTTTGGGGTTCCATAGATCAGGGGGGTGATGCTGGCTGTGGGAATCAGCTGATCATATGCGTCCTTTGTGATTTTTTTGCTTTCTACCAGGGGTTTAAGAAGGGCTTTAAGCATTTTCTTCTTTTCTTCTGTGGTTTGTTTTAATGATTTCATATGTGCTGCTGTCTGCCAACATGGTTTCCATCTGTTTTTCGTATGTTTCCATGTCCATTACTACTGTCGTTCTGCCTTTATTTGTTGGGAGGATTGTGACTGTTTTATCTGTCTTTAGTTTAATGCTTTTTCTTCTTTTGTAACGTTGCTTTGTGGTAATTTGGCCGTTTTGAGGATTCCTGCGACTGCATTCCAGAGTGATGCTTTTCCCCCTTGGTCCTGGATTTTTTCACATGCAAGTTCTGTTGCGAGGATGTATTCTTCATGGGGTATTTTGGCTGGTGTGATGGCAAAATTTAGTCCTCTGCTCAGCACTGTTTTCTCCGTGTCTGTGAGTGTGCGTTTTGATAAGTTTTTGACCTACCTAGCGTTCATTTCCGTGTTTGTCTTCGCTTGTTCTTCCTTTCTGAGTTTTTTTAGTTTCTTTAAATGGCGATTTTTCGTTATAATGAATTCCTGTTCGTGTGTGTGTTGTAATTGTGCTTCTATCTGCTCCTGTGTTTCCTGGTCGGTCGAGTAGTGTTTCCTGAAATGTCCATTTCCTCCTTGATCTGGTTGTTCTGTCCACTTTGTTTGCAGTCATTCTTATCCGTTCTTTGATCAGGTCTTTCCATGCTTTATTGATAATTTTCTCTGCGCTTTTGGTTGGGATTGGATTTTCTATGTTGAAGCTTGCTGGTGTGACATCCTATCTCTGCAACGGAGATTAAATCTCAAGAGGTTTCAGTAGTGTGCCCGTGTTTTCTCCAATTTCTCCAGCCAGCGCAAGTCTTTGATGCAATTTTAAAAAGTGGACCGGCTCGGTGGATGTGACAGGCCTGCTGGGCTGGCCCCGCCTACGAAAGTCAGCTGATAAATGACATCTGGCAGCAATCAGCTGACCCTTCTGACAAGGCTGCAGTCAACAGTCGAAACATGGAAAGAAGGTAATAACATCTATTTTTGTCTTTAATAAGAACAAAAGGTAAATAATTAAAAGACAAAATGAACCTACTTGAGCTACATTAATCCTTGTCCTCAAGTATGAGCGATCAGAGTCTGGAGCTTTAGTGGGATTCTCTGATGCCGACTCGGCTGGAGATCAGGATGATCGTCGCTCAACAACAGGAAATACATTTTTCTTGGGTGGAGGAGCAGTGAGCTGGCTCAGCAAGAAACAGTTAACAGTTACACTTTCAACAGCAAAAGCTGAGTATGTCGCTCTTAGTCAAGCAGTTCAAGAAGCAATCTGGCTAAAGCCATTACCAAGTGATCTTGAAATGGATGCAAAACCAACTGTGATCCCGGAGGACAACCAAGGAGCAACTGCAAAGAATCCAGTTGATCATGCCATAACAAAGCACAGACATTTGCTACCACTACATTTGTGAATGTGTGCAAAATGGACAAATAAAACTGCAATATTGTCCAAGAAGCGATATGAAAGCTGACATCTTAACCAAACCACTGACAAAACAAAGGTTTGAGCATCTTAGAGATTGGACTTTGTCCTGTGTAGAATCTGCTGAGTAGGAACACTGAATTGCAGATTGTTGCAAATGGTTAAAATAAGAAAAGGGGCCATTCACAGTGGAAAACAGTTTAGAAAACTTCCAAGTAAAATATAGGCAATCTTGCAAGTTTTTTGAGTTGAAGGGAATTTGTTTTACATTATTGTAAAGATGAATATTTCTACAGGTGGTATACTTGATTTAAGTACCTTAATGTCATTGTAAAATTAAGGTGGAGTGTTGTAATACAATGTAGTAATTTCATAATGGCTGTTGAAGTGGTTCAATACTGCCCTCTAGTGTTTTCACTGCAAGTGTTGCTGTTAAAAAGTCGCATGTGAAAAAAAAAATCCATTTGGTGACATGATAGAATGTAAACGTGATTCCCGTTAGATGTCAACAGTATTTCGCTCGCACTCAAAACTTTCTTACTGAGCTGAAAATTTAAAACCTTGAGAAAAGACAGTTTGCTCTTGACTCTAGCACTGACAAATGTGCTCCACTCAATAGTGGCTCAGTGCCTATTGAGGGATTTACCTGTGTAAAGCTTGCATTTTTATGGCATATTTACATACAGATATTTTACTTTGGAACATAATGCCTTGTGGATACCTGATCATAAATTATAGACTATTAAATGTCCCATAAGTTGCAACATGACGTTTTAGTATCACCAAACATTTGCATTGCTTGAGAAAACTTGCTCTTTAGTGTCATGGTTTGGTCAGATAAAACTGAAAGAGGAAATCCTTGGATCAGATAGATGGTCCAGTCGTTTGCTTGGTGAGCCACAGCTGAGCCTGACATCCCTGTACACCAGACAAGTACAGAGGATGGCTACCTCCATTTTAAATGACTCCCACCCTTTGCACTGCAACTTTCAGCTTCTTCCCTCAAGACGGAGGTTTGCTGTCCCAAAAAGTCGAACCCAGCGCTACAAAAACAGCTTTGTTCCTGCTGCTGTCGAAGAGTTGAACAAGCTGTAACAATATATTGCATATAATTTAGGTACCTATTTATTAACTCCATTTTATATTTACTTATTTTTGTAGGATGTTACTTGGGTTCTAAATATTTTTAGGTTTTAGACCTTTGAGTTTTTAACCTCTTTGACTAGTTTTTAACTTTTAATATGACCCTTCTCTCTTACCTCCGGTTTTTCTCCCATCTCTTTGTCTTTTTATACCCTGATTGATGAGCCTTGAGTATTTTTATCATGTTTATAGTCAGCTTCATATGTGCCTGTGTTTGTGTCTATGTTGAATGTAATTTGTGGCTTGTAAATATGGATGTCACCAGACTGCAAAACGAATCTACCTATGGGTACAAATAAAGTAACCTGAACCTGAACCTGAACCTGAAATTTGCTTGGCTTCAGATTTTGGTGACATGTAATCACAGCAGTTTTTGTCTATAAGTAGGGCATGCAAATACAGACGTGGACAAAATTGTTGGTACCCCTCTGTTAATGAAAGAAAAACCCACAATGGTCACAGAAATAACTTGAATCTGACAAAAGTGGTAATAAATAAAAATTCTATGAAAATGAACCAATGAAAATCAGACAGTGCTTTTGAATTGTGGTTCCAACAGAATTTTAAAAAACAAAACTCATGAAACAGGCCTGGACAAAAATGATGGTACCCTTAATATTTTGTTGCACAACCTTTTGAGGCAATCGCTGCAATCAAACCATTTCTGTAACTGTCATTGAGACTTCTGCACCTCTCAGCAGGTATTTTGGCCCACTCCTCATGCACAAACTGCTCCAGTTGTCTCAGGTTTGAAGGGTGCCTTCTCCAGACAGATGTTTCAGCTCCTTCCACAGATGTTCAACAGGATTTAGATCAGGGCTCATTTAGAATAGTCCCAATTTTTTGCTCTTAGCCATTCTTGGGTGTTTTTAGCTGTGTGTTTTGGGTCATTATCCTGTTGCAAGACCCATGACCTGCGACTGAGACCAAGCTGTCTAACACTGGGCAGCACATTTCTCTTTAGAATACCTTGATAGTCTTGAGATTTCATTGTACCCTGCACAGATTCAAGACACCCTGTGCCAGATGCAACAAAGCAGCCCCAGAACATAACAGAACCTCCATGTTTCACAGTAGGGACAGTCTTCTTTTCTTGGTATGCTTCATTTTTGCGTCTGTGAACATAGTGCTGATGTGCCTTGCAAAAAAGTTGCAGTTTTGTCTTGTCTGTCCATAGGACATTCTCCCAGAAGCTTTGTGGCTTGTCAGCATGCAGTTTGGCAAATTCCAGTCTAGCTTTTTTATGATTTGTTTTCAAATCAACAGTGGTGTCCTCCTTGGTCGTCGTCTCCCATGAAGTCCACTTTGGCTCAAACAATGACGGATGGTGCGATCTGACACTGATGTACCTTTTTTTTTTTTTTTTGTTACTTATTTGTACCCGTAGGTAGATTTGGTTTGCAGTCTGGTGACAAGCCACCGGCTGCTGGTTGCTGCGTGCGCGAGCGCCCTAAACCTACATGTTTTTGGTATGCGGGAGGAAACCGGAGAAATCCCGGAGTAAACCCACGCAACACGGGGAGAACATGCAAACTCCACAGAGCTCACTGTTGGTTGGGGGCTGGGATCGAACCCACGATCTCATGATCCCCACGATCCCCCGGCCGAGGGTAAACTGTGCTGCCGCAGTGCTAAACCACTGCGCCACCGTGCAGCCCAACCTTGACCTTGGAGTTCACCATGACTGTGTTTAGAGGTTGTTCTGGGCTCTTTTGTTACCATTTGTATTATCCGTCTCCTCCTGCGGCCACATCCAGGGAAGTTGGCTACAGTCCTGTGGATCTTAAAATTTCTGAATAATATGTGCAACTGTAGTCACAGGAACATCAAGCTGCTTGGAGATGGTCTTATAGCCTTTTCCTTTAACATGCTTGTCTATAATTTTCTTTCTAATCTCCTGAGACAACTCTCTCCTTTGCTTCCTCTGGTCCATGTTCAGTGTGGTACACACCATGTCAACAAACAGCACAGTGACTACTCGTCACCCTTTAAATAGGCCGACTGACTGATTACAAGTTTGTAGACACCTGTGATGTTAATTTGAGGACACATCTTGGTTGAACATGTCCCTATGGTCACATTATTCTCAATCTTTTCTAGGGGTACCATCATTTTTGTCCAGGCCTGTTTCAAGAGTTTGTTTTTAAAAATAATTCTGTTTTACCACAATTCAAAAGCATTGTCTGATTTTCATTGGTTCATTTTCATAGAATTTTTATTTATTACCACTTTTGTCAGATTCAAGTTATTTCTGTGACCATTGTGGGTTTTTCTTTCATTAACAGAGGGGTATCAACAATTTTGTCCACGTCTGTATAGCAGGCCCAGGACACACACTACAGGGAACCCAGTCTACAAGGTGTTAGAATAATCTGTGATGAAGCTTAGTAAACCAGGCAGGATGTTCAAGTTAAGTAAATTTTGTCATGACGTTAGTTTTTGACCGCTCACGTGCACGATGCCAAACACAGGATGAACCACACAGAGGGGCACGTTTTGACAGTTTTATTAATCTCAAAACACAGCGCTGCACACTATGTGCAGCTACAGAAACAGTCACTTGCCAGAGGAAATGGACCTGCGGAGAGAAGACGAGAGCCGTGAGCTGAGGAGTGGAGTAAGGGGAAAATGGGCAAGCCAAATTGCCACTTACTTGGGAAATCCAGGGATGACCGGCAGGACCCAGCGGGGAACGGACGAACCAGTAGGGTAGGGAGGAGTAGTGAAGCTGATGGTGCCTGACCGGGGAGAAGAAGTTACTGATGGATTGTGTGGTGGAGCAGGAGAGCGCACGCAGTCCCGAGAACACACGTACACGGTGGCAGCAGCCTGAAAGGAAGGAGAACAAGGAGGTTCACGATGTGTTAACGATTCCGGTTAATAGCTAGTCCTGTACAACGGGTAGTATACCCAGACGAGCCAGCGTAGACTGCGCGGAGGGAACCTCCTTAAGTACGCTGGCTGATGAGTGGGCGCAGGTGTCTTCTGCCTCAGGTGCCGTGATGAGCTGGAGGAGATGGGACCGGAGGGGAGGGGCACGCTCCCGCTGCTCATGACAAATTTAATATCACACTGGCCAGGAGAATGAATACAGAGAATAGTCCCAGAGTCCATTCACATGTCATTCTGACATGCACACACATTGTCCAAGTTTTTAAGGGTTTGTTATCTGAGGGGAGCAGGAGAAAGTGTGAGAAACTGTCCTTGAAGTACATCCGAGCAGAAACAGGTTGTATAGCTCCCAGGAACCATGGCACCTCGTTAGCAAAAATCATGCACACTCACTCCGGAAGCACACAGGCTGAACCCAAAACAACTGACAACAGTAGGACAGCTGTATCATGTTTTTATAACCCAGTCACACTGACTCCAGGGCACAGCAAGGCCATATGATCAAGATATATACAGTAAATGAACAAATATAGAAACAAATATGGAATTGTATAAGGCAAATATGGAATTATTCTTTCATTCTCCCCCCTTTGATGCTATATAACCATCAGAGATAAACTGTTATGACATCTAAAACCCCATCAGGCAGCCTCGCTAAGCTCCAATGCACTCTTATGCAACAGCATTTTTATGGGAGGTAAATGTGATAATGATATGTGTGTTAGCAGCAATTCAAAAGGTGATTTGAGGTAGTTCAAAAATGAAACAAAACAATCACCATAACAAAATGTGTGAAAGAGGACAATAAAAGTGCAACAGTAAGTGTAGTATAAAGGGTAGTGTAATGATAATGTAATAATAAAAAAGTGAGAGTAATATATGAACAAAAATAAAGTCAAAACAAAAGCAAACAATATTTCAAACTTCATAAATGTTGTTGTAAATAGTACATTTCAACTTCACATTGTGATCATGCATCTCCATTCGGTTTTCTGCATGTCAGTCATACTTTTATTCTGTATTTGATTGAGTCATGGAGGGACACCTTGGGCTGGTACAAATCATTCTCATCATCCCCGGTAATTGCATCATGGCTAAGTTGATGCAAAGTTAACATGAACAAGTCTCATCATCATACTATGGATGCAGGGAATAACACAGGAAAAAGCCAAAAATATCACCACAAAAATCATCAACAAATTCATGATGAGACTTCTCCATTAAGAAAATAACCCAACTCAACCAGTTTGATGCATCAGTAACATTGTCCTTGGCCGCAGCAGCCTGTAAGGCAGTAAGGTTACGTATGGCCAAGGCAATAATATGACCATCTGCATCATTTTCAGGGATAAAAGTGCAACAATAATCACCTACAACAGAACACACGCCCCAACAGTTAGTTGATCGAGAGCCATTTGATTTTGTGTTGCCGTAAGTCTTTAGCCGTAATTTCCTCCTTTATACTAAAAAAACCACATAAAGAAAAATTTACAAATGATTGTAGCCTATAATTAAGTGTTTCAATCCATAAGGTGTTCTTTCCTACTCCCACCAAGGGAAACAGAGAATTAAGGACCTTTGACCCTATGCTTTTTATCTTAAAATTGCTCCGGGACATCTGTGCCCCAAATGGCATCATGTGGTGAAAAGGGATCTCTCTTCACCCTGCCCACCTGGCCTGCCGACATAATGAGGGTATGGTCAGTCGCAAAAACAGGGGCACACACCCCTCCCCACTTCCTGGGCAGGTGTGAGTATGCCCGATGGCCACATAACCACCACCCTCCTGACACCATGTGCATGCTATATTTGTGAGAGTTGCAAATTGGCAGCACTACAAAGTTCTTACAGAGTAACAATTCCAGAATGACAAAGAGGATTTTCAGCACAACATTTGCCCATTTCGCTGGTCAAGCAGGTAGCAGTACGGGGCGAGACACACTATGCACTGTTGCACACTAGCTGCCCAGAGGGACATCACCACTTCTTTTTAGACAGAAGGAAAAATTCCCCGGTGAGATTAACTTTGCCTTTATCGAGTAAGGGATGTCATTGTGTTTCTGGTTAGTGGAGTGATAAGTGATGTCACAGGTGTGATTCAAAGTAATGTCTGCTGTGTTATTTCTGTACATAGCCTTTTGTAAGAAACAGTTTGTGGTAGTGCCAGTATCTTAGCAGTAACATATCTGACCAGCTGATAGTGGCATTAAGGAACAAACATAACAATTTGAGCGATTAGCTGATTTAGCTGTGTAATTAGCATGTCTCCACCAGACATTACACCAGACATTACCAGCATAAACATGATCGTGATGAGCTGAGCCTTCCAGCCATTCATAGTGTATGTGTAATAGTGATATAACCAAAGTAAAAGTGTTACCAGAAGAATGACAGTGATGAAAATGCAGCCATACCATTCACATCCTTCAGTTGTCAACCTTCTTTCTCTTGCATTTTGTCTCTCCATGATAAACAAAAAGTTAAAACACAAACAAAATTAAGTAAGCAATAACTCAATGGTTAAATGGTAAAGCAGTCACTTGTTAAAAGATTCCCCTGTGTGTGTTTTTTTTTTTTTTTCCCGAAGTCCCTTCGTGCCCACTTCTTCCATCACCCACGGTGATCAGCAAAGAGTTCTTCGGTGGACACTGCTGGTGAGTCAGGGTTTGTGATAGGGATTAAGAGAAACGGTGTCACTGTGGGGATGAGGATAAACAGTCTTGCTGAAGAAATGAGGATTAGTTACTTTGTTGTTGAGGGTTTTGCACGGGGTAAAGTTTGCAATGAGTTAGATGCACCCAAGAGTCATGTCCTTCGACTTTCACAGCTGTCGCGTGTTGCCAGGATGACTGTGTGGTCCTTGCCTGGGAGCATCGGCCCCAATTTTTCTTCTTTATGGGCTTTAATAAGGACCAGATCCCCTGGTTTGGCCAAGATGGGTGCAGCTTCCCTGTGGTCCCTCCTAGGGAGAGTGACATGGATAACATCTCTATAAGTCAACATCTTCGCATATAATCAGCCAAGCACCCTTCCTCATCACCTAAGTTAAATAGCATTAATGGTGGGAGTAGGTAGGGTTTGCCATTCATTACTCTGTCACTATTTTTCTAAGCCTTCTTTAATAATCGTATTTGTGCGTTACGCTAATCCTAAAGATTGTGGATGGCAAGCAGAGTGCTTTTCCAAGTTAATGTTGAGTGCTGTACCTAAGTGTGATACAAAATGTGTTCCATTATCTGAGTAAATCATTTCAGTTATTTCAACTCTTGATATTATTTCAGTTAAGGGTTTCCTTCCTACCGTAGCAGCATTTGGATTAATGCAAGGGAAGGGAAGGGGGAAGGTCTCTGTCCATTTAATGTGTCAATCACTAAACAGTATTTCTTCCCTTCACATTGATTTGGTTGAATGGAATCCATGTAAAGGTTTTTGAAAGGATAAGTTGATGCAGGGAAGGTCAAATTATTTTTGCCTTAACTTCCCTTAAGCATTATTTTCTTCTTACAGAATTTGAGTTAAAATTGTTTTGTTTTTGTAGCAAATTTTAGACTTGAGTAGTAAATTATTTTTACTAATACATTAATCATTTTTACTACCATTAATTATTTTACTGCTAGTTGTACATTATTTTTACTAATTTAATTTTTATTTTACTAATCACCCCCTTTGATACATGGGAAACCCCATGTAGCACACTCGAGGCTTGCTGAAACAGTTTGTGTCATGTGACAAGTTTTTTCTTTCAGTGTAAAAGTGACGCTGTGATGTGGTTTCCTAGATGATCTTGTGCAGCTGCTTGCGGTGTTCCTTAAGAGATTTGATCTGTGCCATTAATATAAGATAAGATAAGATAAGATAAGATAAGCCTTTATTAGTCCCACAACGGGGAAATTCCAGGATTGCAACAGCACAGGGATAGCAACACTCAGAGCAACAATCAGAAGGCAAGAAAAAAAAAACAAGCAAGCAAGAGCAGCTAATAAACATATGTACGTATTACTATAAAATATATATATATACACACACACACAGACACACAGTGCAGAGCATTGTAGCTGGATGGAATAAATATATGAATATATGAACACACAGTGCAGAGCATTGTAGCTAGATGGAATAAATATGTAAATATATAAACACCCACAGTACGGAGCATTGCAGCTAGGTGGAATAAATATGCAAGTATATAAACACACACAGTGCGGAGCAATGTAGCTAGATGGAATAATATGTAGATATATAAATATATAAACACCCACAGTACGGAGCATTGTAGCTAGATGGAATAAATATGCAAATATATAAACACACACAGTGCAGAGCATTGTTGCTAGATGGAATGAAACAGCATAACCGTCTACTTAGTTATCCTACATGGTATGATTATGTGCCCATACATATTCTCACCCTCCATAGCGACCGGTATGTTCCTAGTTGTATGCCGGAGAGGACCATTGTGTAAGTCTATTGCATCTTTTGCATTCAAAAAACTATTAGTTTGTTACGTCTTTTTGCTATCTCTGCGAGCAGCCCTGCTTAGGTTGTACAGTCTGACAGCCGTTGGTAGGAAGGACCTACGAAACCTCTCGGTTGTGCACCTGGGATGATGTAGTCTGCTGCTAAATGAGCTCCTCAGTGCATTCAGTATGTCCTGCATAGGGTGGAACTCGGACTCCAGCAGAGATGACAGTTTAGCCACCGTCCTTCTCTCTCCTATCTCCTCCATCGGATCAAGGCGCTGCCCCAGGACAGAGCTAGCTTTCTTAATCAGTTTGTTCAGTCTCTTCCTATCGGCTGCAGTAATGCCACTGCCCCAGCAGACCACTCCAAAAGTGATGGCTGATGCCACCACCGTGTCATAGAATGACTTCAGCAGCGCCCCTTGTACACCAAAAGACCTGAGTCTCCTCAGCAGGAACAGCCTGCGCTGTCCCTTCTTGTAGAGTGCATCAGTATTGTGTGACCAGTCTAGTTTATTGTTCAGATGAATACCCAGGTACTTATAGGATGTCACCATCTCGATGTCTGTTCCCTGTATATTTACTGGTACTGTGAGGGGCTGCCCATGCCTGCGGCAGTCCACCACCAGCTCCTTAGTTTTCCTCGCGTTGATCTGGAGGCAGTTCCGATGGCACCAGTCCACGAAGTCCTGGATAAGCCCTCTGTACTCAGCTTCATCTCCATTGGAGATGAGGCCAACGATCGCAGAGTCATCAGAGAACTTCTGTAGATGGCAGTGTGTTGTGTTGTGTGAGAAGTCCGCAGTATAAAGAGTGAACAGGAAGGGAGCCAGCACCGTTCCCTGGGGGGCCCCCGTGCTACTGATGATCGTGTCGGACACACAGTCCCGGGTTCTCACAAACTGAGGCCGGTTCGTGAGGTAGTCCAGGATCCATGATGACAGGTGCTGGTCCACCCCTGCGCGCAGCAGCTTGTCCTTCAGGATCATGATATGTGCAGCACATTTGCGCATGGCTAATTTAGATGGAATTCTTACAGTGAAACACTTTTAAAATGAGGTCTCTGTAATCATGCCTCCTTTTGTCCACTATTGTGTAAAGTGATGGATGGTAGGGAAAAAAATGCATATTGTCTGTCCGCATACACTATGAGTATTTTCCCTTTGCCTGATTTACAAATTAATATATTGTATCACCTTTCAATGGTTAGATGAAGCTGTGATAATGGCACTGCCATTTATGCAAGGTGACTGGATGGTGAGATGACTGACACTGTATATATTTTGTGACAAAGTGAGTGATACTGCATGTGTGACCTTCAAGGTCAAGGGATGAATTCTGCACAAGGAATATATATGTATTTTACAAGTTTATTTTGTAATTTCGATCTGGGTCAGTCTGTCATACATACTGAAACAATATTGGTCTGTGGCCTACTTTGTAGTGGAGATATTGGACTTAACTATTGCATAGGCTTTTGTGTGCAGGCATGCGGCCGCCGCGCTTGGCTCGGCCGAAAACCAGACGGCGCGAGCAGCACTGCCTTAGCACTGTGAAATCATACAACATATTTATTCCTGTCACACGTAGGAAATGTGACACTCTCATACCATTCTCAGTTGGGAAACGTAACTGTAATGTCCTGGACCTGCAATGTCACTTCAGGTTAACACTGCGTTGTCAGCATCGAGTCAAAGTCAGGTAAATAGGTGTTTGTTATGTCAGTGTTAAAGAGTCATTTGTTCTACTTAGCTTCAGCCGTGGTCGGCTAGTCACATGTCGTGGTCAGCCCATGAGGTCTTCCTCCCCCATCTCCACTGCTGCTGGTGTCCAGAACATTGCCTCCGCCAATGGCCCCGATATCCAGATTGATGACAAGTGTCACATTCAGCCTTGCCGCAGCCAGCACGTCCCACTCCTCCCTCCGTCCCCTTCCACCACAGGGGTCCACTTTCGGTGCAACCCTGTAAAATGGAATTGGGGGAAGCGCTCGCCTCCCTCCTTTGTGTCGTCACACAAAAAGGAATTGAATTTTTCTTTCATAAATGTTCTGCATATTACTCTTGTAATCCTTAAACTTTTGTCTTTTTAAGTTTAGCACTGCTCATTGTAATGCTGGTGAATTTTTTATTCTAATTGTTCAGTCTTTTTTTTGTTTATTCTATTCATCTCCCAGCAGTGTGAAAACCTGTGGATCATTTATTCATTTCAGTAGTGATTTGCATAGTTACCTGTCCTCATAAAGTCCTTTATCCATACACTACAACAATCTCAACTTTCAAACAGTTTCTCATTTATTTAAATATACAGGACAGTAAACCAACCAAATTAATTAATTGTGGTTTGAATCATATCATATAAGCTCTATTTAAAACTATCATTGAGTATTATTTAGTGACAACATTTTCCCATAATTGTCAGTTATAATCAGTGTTGAGTCAATGTGTGTGTACTTTTACTTAACTCTTTGGGCGCCCCGGTGTGGCCGCTGTGGGTAGAGGGGTGGAAATGAGCAGAGGTGAGGTGACTTCAGCCGCAGGAGTCCTGCAAGGTGGAGCCATGGCCTAAGCAGTGGAGGAGCGCGGAGGAGGAGGAGGGACTGAAGCGCGACCCCTGGCCTCACGCCAGACGTTCAAGTCCAAGTCAGCCTGTTGCCCTTTTATCTCTGAAGTTATTGTTGCCCCTCAAGAGAGATGATTGCAGCTGTGAGCTAATAAAAAAAATTACACTGACACTTCCAAAAATCAAATAAAATAACCTAATGCTCTTTACCTGCCTTCAGGCGTCCCAAACTAAGAAAAAAAAAATTCTTTGCTCTACTGGCAGGCAATTTCACCCGAAATAAGCAAAGAATCTGGCAATTGATAATGTTAGCCAAAATAAAAATATCTGCCCCATAAAGCGACATTATATTGCTTGACACCAGTAATCATTAGCCATAAAAAAAATCATGACCGTATTACAGCTTCAGCACAAAGCAAGCTCAAATGAATACTGCAGCAATTACCCATTTTTTTTCATAAACTCAGACCAGCCTAGAAGCAGCACACACACACACACACAGACACAGCAAGATCTTTCTCTCACTCACCAAGGTCAGCTGTGAGGCAGCAGCACCCTCACACACGCACAAACAATATGAAGCCAGATGTACACACACACACACACACACACACACGGTCTCAAAGGGCGAAACTGAAGCACTTATTTTAACCAATCTGGCAACCCAGACAGCTGTACACACAGGCACATAGCAGGCTAAGAAGCACTTAGAATATTCAGATGTGGCAATCTGGGTCTCACACAACAGCAAGCTTAAAATATGCAGATGTGGCAACCCACGGTTCTCATCTCAACCTTCCCCTGACGCTCTGAAAACAGTCACCTTCTTTTCCCTTTTTCTCACTGATTTTGTCACTTACCAATCTTCCATACACAATTTTACCATTCCCATGGAACAGTAGTCTTGTCAACATGCTTTTACACTTCACAATGATTAGAAAAACAACAGCCCCGACTTCTGTCGCACTTTGTGACTTAAAGCGTTTGCGAGATGTATTGTGACGTATGCGAGGTTCACACAAAGAAAGGGAGCAGATGGCTGTGACGAAACAGGATTTATTGAAGACACCACAACGAACACAGACAGGAGGGGAGGTCATTCTCACCGACCTCCCTTAATCACTCCTGCTCTAATTCTACCTATAACACTGCTGGGTCATTATAACGCAGTTATAATGACAGCAGTATAATAACACAGTAATAACACTAAACATACACGAAAATAACGTCTCTACTGGCAAAGCATGCTGGGGAAATCCCTGCCCACCGCAACACAGCCCCCAAAGTTACACTGCCCCTCCCCCCCTCGGACGGGTTTCTGTCCCCAGAAAAATGAAAGTCCAACTCAAAAGTCCAACACGAATCCGTCCAGGTGTCGGGGCGGCCTCCGTTGCCGATGACCAGCTCGTACAGGCCCACCAGTGGCCATCTGTGTCTTGGTTGGAGTATCTGGTCGGGGTGAAGGCTCCGGCTCGACCATCAGCAGGGCGGATGGCTGGTACGGGGCGAGACGGTCACGGTGGAGTACCACGACCCGGTCCCTTTTCTTAAGCCTCACCCTGTACACCACATCCATCAGTCTCTGCAGAACCACGCACGGTCCCGCCAACGGCTTGCCAATTTTGATGACCGTCCTCTTTTCCTCTCAGGGCAGAAAACCTAGACTCGATCTCCTGGTGCAAAGTCCCTCCACTGGCAGCAGGAGTCATATGCCCGCTTCTGCCGATTCCCCGCCAATTCCAGGGCCTCCCAGGAGGCCCGCTGGCCTGTGTCCAGCCACTGCCGAACCCGGGAAATGACCGGATCTCTGTCCTGCTCGCTCTGCAGCTGCTGCGCACCGAGGGCCTCTGTGACGTCATCGCTGGGGGAAACTGCCTGATTATCCGAAGGGAACTGTGTGCCGCTGTGCTATTCCCTCTCACAGCGGTCCGGAAAGCAGCAGCCCATGCCCGTGCTGGCAGTGACGACAGTCCAACAGCTCCTGCAGCTGGCAGGTTTGTCCTGATTCCAGCCCGCTGCAGCTCTGCTGGAACAATTCGACCACCTGCTGCGTTTCTGCTGACTCGTTGACCCGCTCCGCTGCGATCCCCCCTTCCCTGCTGTCCCTGTCTGTGCTCGTGCTCCCTCTGCTCGTGCTGGTGGCACTGTTGTGTCCAGTCCTCACGGTGACCCACCTGGTCCGGTCCGTCGTGACGGTCCCTCGATCACACAGGCCTCTGGTTTCCTTCCCTGGGTCCCGCTGCGGAGTGTGATGAACCGGGTTCCCAGCTGGAGGGACGGTCTGGCAGTGTTGATCTTCGCGTTCCATGCTGTGAGCAGATCCGAGTCCAATAATGCAGGGGGTCTTGGATGTCAGCCAGCCAGAACACGTGGTTAAGTGTTATGGCCGGCCACCCCCACCACGAGAACTCTCCGCCCCCCCCAATCTGGTGGGCTCACCGGTAGCTGTGGTGATAGCGCCTGGTGGGTTCCCACCCCTCCGGTGTCGTCGCGTCCGTGCCCGGCAGCACACCGGGTTGGACCAAGGAGATAGTGGAACCGGTGTCAACCAGAGCCCGGATCGGCGTCTTGTCCAGGCTGCACTGTAAATATATCCCTGGCGAGTGTCCAATTCTGCCCACGTGCGGCGACGGCTCATCGGTTTGTCATGGGGTGGGTGCAGGGCAGTACCGTGCGATGTATCCTGGCTCCCCGCAGCGGAAGCACCCGTCCTCGTGCCGCCACGGCCATCTCCGTGGGTGCGCCGCCGTGATCTGCCGTAGCTCCTCCTCCTCCTCCTCCTCGCTCTCAGCTGTGGCCTGAAAGGTTCTTTGTCTTGGTGCCAATGTCTTGGCAGTACAATTTATCAGCGGCTCCACCGGCTCCGCTTCTGCCACCGCAGTCTCCCAGTTGCTTGCGGCGTTAATCTGGATGTGGCTCTGGAGCTGGGCCGAGCAGAGACCCTGGATGAAGTTCCGGAGGGCGAGCTTCTCCACTACCTCCGGTTCGAAATCCGGGTAGCTGCGCCGTGTCAGCATCCATATGTCTGCTGTGATGGCTCCCAGGCTAGGCTCTCACGGCTGCCTCGCCAGCGGTTGGCCAGCTGTTCCTCTTGTGTGCTCAGTGTTGGCCGCTCTCCCAAACCGCCTCCGGAGCGCTCTTTGTAGCGCTCCTTGTAGCGCTCGCCAGCTGCGGCGTTCCTCGGGCTGGAGATCGGACAGTGTGCGGAGAACCCTTTCCTCCAGGGCCAGCGCAACCTGCACGGCGGTCTCTTTGGGTGGCCAGCCGTTCAGCACAGCAGCCAGCTTGACCTGGGCCAGGTAGTCGTCCAGCACGGTTTCACCATTGAAACGGGGAATCTTGTCCCGCTGCCGGATGGGTGGGATGGTCGCCTCTCGGTTGATTGCCACTCCTGGTCGCAGTAGAATCGCCGGCCCATCCTGCCCTGAAAAGGGTGGGGAGCAGGGCTGGTTTGCTCTGCTCAGCCCGCCCTGCCTTGAAAAAGGCAGAAGGCGGGGTTACGCTGGTCCCGTCGGGTCCGCTGCTCCGTTCATCCCGGCGAGCAACTCCGGGGGTCAGTGTCTCAGCTCTGTCGTCCGTCCCCAGCTGAGCGATGAATCACTCCAGCTCCTGGATCTCCGCTCGGATCCTGGCTTCCATCTGCTCCATCTCCCACTCCTGACACCAGTGTGACGTATGCAAGGTTCACACAAAGAAAGGGAGCAGATGGCTGCGACGAAACAGGCTTTAAGACACCATAACGAACACAGACAGGAGGGGAGGTCATTCTCACCGACCTCCGTTTATATCAGGGTTACACAACACATAATCACTCCTGTGTAGCGGTTTGATTTAACCCCCACAACACAGAGACAGAACACAGAGACAGTCAGCTCGCACTCCTGGGTTTTTTCCGTTGCATGCTGCGTTTACAGCTGTGAGGTTAAAGTGTCATCCATGCATTGTGTTCATGCATCCTGTCTGTACCTCTGATATGCAAATGCCCAGATTGACTGCTGTGAATGTCTTTGATCTATTGTTTGAGTTGAGTATATATGCTGCACTGTGCTGTAAATCTGCCTCTCATTCTCTCACTCTGATTCTGCATCTGCTTGGAGACACACACACTGTCTCCTCTTTGAGAGCTGGAGGAAAAAAGCGGCAGCCTGCTCAAACCATGGGCTGTAGCCGAGTTCTGATGAAGGTGGGTGATAATAAAGCTATTTAAAAATCCAACGCTGCCTTTATTTTATCATCCTCTTCACTGGTGACCCCGGAATGCACACGTTTTATGCAAACGCAACCTTTTGATCTGAACAGCCACGCTGGCGACCCGAGACTGAAGAAAACGAGCGGCCAGCGAATGCAGCACCCGGGCATGAATGTTCCGTCACAGCGGCCTGACTGGTCTGCCCGCCTCGACGCAGAGCCCACGGCGGGCGAGCTGCTCTCAGGACATCAACCAAGACTGGGTAAGCGTCAGAGAACGTCATGGCGCGCCCTCGCCGAGATCGGCACATCCACGTGGGACCGGCTGTGCAGCTCCTCCACATCAGAGCACATGCGGGCGACTCCCATGGCCGACGGAGCACATGTGGACCTGAACGCACCATGACTAATCTGCAGCCACGGCTCGTCAGAGATGTTTTTCGGCGCAGACTGCGCTGATCTACACCAAGTTTCCAACCCTGATTTCCTCTCCTGCGGGCCCACCCACGCACGGAGCCCTGGCACGCGCATCGGGGGTGACGAGGACGGCGCACCACGCACGGGACAAATACGGCTTTTCCGACCACCTTCCTTCTGCTGCACACTGGCCCTTCAGGCTTGCTGGTACACCTGAGGCCCGCAGCTTGCCCACTGGATTTTATGGTCTTAGCCACGGCACACAAGGGGAATTCAGTTGTCTGCGGTTCCCGAGGCTGGAGGGTTACGTCTGCCCTAAAGTCAACACGCCAGTCCCTCTGCTTTTATTTTTTTTCTTGCCGCCGCTCCTGCTTTTCTTCATGGCCACAAGAGGAGTCAGAGACTAATTTTCTTTCTTCTTCTGATCTCCGCATGTTCAGACAGGACATTCCGGAGCAGCAAACTCTTTTGGCGCGACTCGAACGATTTTCCCGCGCCCGATCAGCATTTGCTACCCCCCTCCCCCTCCTCCTGCACAGAGCTTTTCCCTGCTTGCTGCCCAAACTGCAACATCGAGGCTCTGGGGGGGAGCAGTGTAGCGGTTTGATTCAACCCCCACAACACAGAGACAGAACACAGAGACAGTCAGCTCGCACTCCTGGGTTTTTTCCGCTGCATGCTGCGTTTACAGCTGTGAGGTTAAAGTGTCATCCATGCATTGTGTTCATGCATCCTGTCTGTACCTCTGATATGCAAATGCCCAGATTGACTGCTGTGAATGTCTTTGATCTATTGTTTGAGTTGAGTATATATGCTGTACTGTGCTGTAAATCTGCCTCTCATTCTCTCACTCTTGATTCTGCATCTGCTTCGAGACACACACACTGTCTCCTCTTTGAGAGCTGGAGGAACGAAGCGGCAGCCTGCTCAAACCATGGGCTGTAGCCGAGTTCTGATGAAGGCGGGTGATAATAAAGCCATTTAAAAATCCAACGCTGCCTTTATTTTATCATCCTCTTCACCTGCTCTAATTCTATCTATAACACTGCTGGGTCATTATAACGCAGTTATAATTACACAGCAGTATAATAACATAGTAATAACACTAAACATGCACGAGAATAACGTCTCTACTGGCAAAGCATGCTGGGGAAATCCCTGCCCCCCTTAACACAGCCCCGACGTTACAGTATTTTTGTCTTCCTCGCCAGAATAAGCCGTGAAACATTCAAAGGAGCACGAACAGACACACAAATGACCGGACAAACAAAACTGCAGTTATATAGTTGACGCATTTATTCTATTTTCATTAAAATCTGGGCTTATTTTGCCACGTATATATTTTAAAGCACTTTTATTTCAGGCCTATTTTGAATTGTGCCTCAAGGTATTGTGACACCAGTGCTATTTAACCTTTATTTTTACGGTTAACCCTTCTCATACCGGCTCACTTGTGATGTTGATAAGATTCTTGCACAGTATTTCAGTCGACGCTGACTGCATTGTTATGGAGGTGTCACATCGACTTTTTGCGCGTTTACCAGGTCCACGTTGTGCGGTCTATAATACACATTGTAAGCGACTTTCGCATCTCGGCTTGCGCAAAGCATCATGGAAACGTGGCTACCAAACATGCTCTATCGATAATTTATGGAAAGTTCCTCATCTACGAGCATATTGTATGCATAGGGGGCTTCCGGGTTGTACCCCGCAAACCCAAGGATGAACTGATTGCGCTTGCATTCACGGCCACGTTGCAGAAATTGGCCAAAATGGCCCCCCTGTATGTACGCTGACAGAGCTGATTTTTTGTTGTCAATGGACCAAGCACCCTTACTTGCGAGACTCCAAAACGACTACAAAGAAGGTAAGCGAGTGGTTTGACAGCTCAACTTCGGTTTTGTTGTTTTGAGTAAATTTCACTACAAGGCATAGCCTGCTTACTTAGATCTATAGATCGATACTACTATAGTTTAAGTACCACACATTTTCAATGATTTGCAATTTTATACCAGCCTACTTATCAATGGCCTTAATTACATGTGTGTGTAGATCAAGCTTCATTACCAATATACAAAGAACTATATCCTAGATCCAGGCCTGCCTGTCCCTACCTACTACTTCAGGGTTTAGACTCCTGTCAGTTAGGCTAGAACTTGAACAATACACAACACTAATTATGTTTTAATATAGACTTACTGCTTTAATCCAACAATTACGTCCATCCGGATCCTTCAGCTCCGTGGGGAATGTATACAACGTGAATGGCGGCGGACATGTGCACATGCTGGTCCCGAAGTTACATGCATGTATGCTGCAAGTTTGCTCTTTCCACCGCTCCAGATGATACATGCCGTCCCACACTTCACTACGGCACAATGTGCACCTGGCATAATGGAGATTTAAAGCTTGAAGCAGACTTTAAACAGCAATTGTTCAGGTGTGACAGTACTGTCTCTATACAAAAGCAAGGCGGCTACCGGAATGTTTGGTAGTCCTGAACTTTGAACTCACATAGTCCGCACATGCGCACTCATAATGCAAAAATCGCTTATTCTTCGCGGCCTCAAACCGGGACCACTAGGCCACCGGGACCTCGTCTGAACCATTCGTACTTCGTGGTATCAAATGCCTGGTTTACACAAACGCGTATTCAAACCCACCGGGACTCTAACCCAGTGTTCACAGCATACAACATTAAATTTACTTATGATCTGCCTGGAGGTGTTTAACCCGTCACTCATCAGTCTCCCAGCACCTCCGGTCCTTGTGGGATCGTGCCTCCACTTTGCCACAAAATCAGGTCGTTGGCCCCTGATGGGAGGAGGGCTTTCTTTCCCTTCAGCCGTGCACAGCGCTGGCCCCAACGTGCTGGAAGCCAATATTTTTTTGTGGGCAGAATTGAAATTACCTTCAACTTTTCTTATAAATTGACTGACTTTTTTTCTTGCAATTTTTCCTCATAAATTTGTGTTCATGTAAACTTTGCAACTTTTTCTCGTAAATTTCTGCTTTTTCTTGATACCGCAAATTTGTGGCTTTTTTCTTGTCAATATGCACAAGATGCTCGGTAAATCCTTATTCTATGTAATGACTTTTTTCTGTTAATTTAAACAATGATTCAAGTTTTTTTGTTTTTTTTTTCTGTTTCTGTTGTGAAGGGAGAGATTTATTTTTCGTCTGTTTTAAAGGGTTTTAACTCTTCGTTACAAAAATAGGGGCCACACAATGCACAATCCTGTACAGGGCCTGCAAAAAGCTGGACATGGCCCATCATGTAATATCCACAATTAAAGAATTTGAATTTATCTATGTAAGGGAATCAAGTTTAGGCACCATAGCATCAAGTATATACACTATACTGTATATAAAAGATGACAGTGCTGATCTCTTTCAGTTTGACTGGATGGAGTACAAGTGTGATTCAGGAGGGACAGACACTCATGCTTCACGGTTTTACTGACAAAAACAGAAAAAGTTACTGCTGCCCACTCAAGTGTGTGGAAGACCCTTGACTTTCAGGAAGAGTGCATGCTGTGTTCACCCGAAGAGTACAGCTATTTTCAAGAAACCTGCCATTTATATGCAACACTACCTATGTTAATTACATTATCAATTAAGTGCACAAGGATTCTTGTGCTTCCTGTTTCACAAATGTATTATGCTGTCAATTGCGTATTATGGGGAGACATAGGGTAATGGATGATATCACCACTTTCTGAATCTTATAACTCATGAGGTAGCTTTTTACCCACGTTAATGCCAGTTTATGCCTCATTTGAATGGAATGTAGACTTTTTTAAGCATCATTTGGCAACTCATTCTAAACACTTCTCATTTTAGGACAAGAGTAAATCTTCTTTTAACAGATGTGTTCCAACACTTTTATACCCATGTCTTTTTTAAGTGCTCTTTATGTCAACTAAGAACTTGGCCACCTCCTAGTGCCCAACTGAAGGAACACCATTCATTTTATTGCAGTTATTTTTCCCTAAATAATTGAAATACAAATATGGTATTGTGTCTTTTTTTTTTTTGCAAGATTGGAATACAGAACAAGCCTGAACTAAGGCAAAGAATCACACAGTCCTCTCCATGCAGTGTTGCACATGAACAGCAGCTCCAGAAACCAACAGCCCTCATGGAATGTACCATCCCCATGTTCACCGTTTAACACACAAAACATTTAAAAACTCAGTGCAACAGGGTACTTGCTGAAATAAATGAGGTGCTACCATTGACTTTCACAATACAAACCAAACCTGGCTCTTTAAAAAAAAAAGGGAAAAAAAGTTTTGCAGCGTAATGCTCTAGACATTAGAGCAACACGTCCACCACACAACATGAATTACTATGTTTGCAGTTACTGCAGTTTTAAGGATGTAAATGGAAGTGAGGGTAATTAACTGTAAATGGGCCAGGGATGGTCCAGTTTAATCCACTTCTTCCATGCGGGAGGCATCATCGCCATCATCTTCTAGGGGAGGAAGGTCATCTGGAACAGCTGCAGAGGCAGCTTCCTCTACAAGAACATCGTCGAGGTCAATGCCTACAAGTCAAGAGTCATATTGGTTATTTAGATCAAGTCAATCAGATTTAAATTTAATCTAATCTGCAGCACAACCTTACCCAGTCCGAGTTTGATCATTCTGTAAATACGATTGGAGTGGGTCTGTGGGTCATCCAGGGAGAAGCCCGAGGACAGCAGTGCCGTTTCAAAAAGTAGGATGACAAGATCTTTCACAGCCTTGTCGTTCTTGTCGGCCTCTGCCTTCTGCCTCAGCGTCTCCACGATCGGGTGGTCAGGGTTGATCTCCAGGTGCTTCTTGGCCATCATGTAGCCCATGGTGGAGTTGTCCCTGAGAGCCTGAGCCTTCATGATCCGCTCCATGTTGGCCGTCCAGCCATAAGCGCCGGTTACGATGCAGCAGGGCGACGACACCAATCTGTTCGACACCGCAACCTGGAAGAACCAAAGACTCGGATTTCAGACTTAGCATGTCAGTCCATTAGAAAAATAGTCTAAGGCGATATCAAACTATGCACAACCTTTAAAAAAAATATTCTTTTAAAAAAAAATCATTCTGTAAAAATCCAACTCAAACACATGCCTTTTAGAGCAATCATTGTGAATCAAGTTTTCCAAACTTTCTGGACTTCCAAGCATTTCTAAGCCAGTTATTTAGAAACATGAAGCTGAAACAACCACTTGTTAATCATTCTGGTCACACCCAACAAGCGAGAACTGGTCGGACTCACCAAAATTAAACTTGGAACCAATTAAAGAACCTGTTGCCAAAAAAACAGTTGACTGTAATTAAGGACCATCATCCTTTGTGACAATGACTCGTTTACATTTTTTCCCAGGGCTCACATACCTTCTCTACTTTCTTGTCAAGGATCTCCTTCATAAGCTTACAGAGGTTCTCAAACTTGGCCTTGTCGTCCTCCATTTTCTTCTTCTCTTCCTCATCTTCTGGCAGCTCTAGGCCCTCTTTGGTGACAGAGACCAAGCTCTTTCCATCGAACTCCTTCAGCTGTTGGATGCAGTACTCGTCGATGGGCTCCGTCATGTACAGCACCTCAAACCCACGCTTACGGACACGCTCGACAAAGGCAGAGTTGGCCACCTGATCTTTGCTCTCACCTACAAAATGACAAAATTTGATACCAGCTGTCAAGACTAAAGAATGATTAAGCATACTACTAAAACTTTTAAATTTACTCAAAACAGTTGTAGATGATAAACTCACCAGTGATGTAGTAGATGGACTTCTGGTTCTCCTTCATGCGGGACAAGTACTCTGTAAGGGAGGTGACCTCATCTCCAGAGTGGGAACTGTGGTAGCGCAGCAACGCAGACAATTTCTTGCGGTTCTGAGAGTCCTCGTGGATGCCCAGCTATAAAACACATTTTTTTTTAATAAACATACTCTAACAGTGGCAGCCTTTAATCACAAGTAAAAATATGCACTACACATTATAAAACAAAATACTTCTGTCAAGACTTTTCATTCTTGTTGCCCAGAAGACAATACCTTGATATTCTTGGAGAAGGCTTCATAAAGCTTTTTGTAATTGTCCTTATCCTCAGCCAATTCAGCAAAGAGCTCCAGACACTTCTTGACAATGTTTTTGCGAATAACTTTCAGGATCTTGCTCTGCTGCAGCATTTCTCGGGAAATGTTCAGGGGCAGATCCTCGGAGTCCACAACACCGCGGATAAAGTCTGCAATGATAAGATAATATTTAAGCAAGCGTGTCGTGGTTCGAGCGCTTATTTCGTCTGCACTCGGGTCATGCAGTATTTTCCTCCCAGCTGGTGTGTGTGTGTGTCCCCCCGATGGCCCTCCGAGCTCTTATTGTGACAGCGCTCGGAGGGGCTTCCGGCTGTCAAGAGCTGACAGCTGAGCTGCATTTAGTGATTGCCTAATCAGCTGTCCCATCCTGAGCCCTATTAAGGGATCAGCTGAGGGCTGAGCATCGCTGCAGTCTCCATCGGACAACCCCTCGTCTGACATCGTCGAGCATTCCTCGCCGAGCTTTCCCGGGTCAGACGTTAATAATCCTTTATCTTTGTCCATTAGTGTAAGTGTGTTTCATTATGAATCTGTTCCTCCTTGTCATAGCCTGAGTTGTCATTATAGTGTGTTTTAGCCCCCCGTGGCTCATTATTTTGTCATTATTCTTTCCTTTAATAAACTGTGCAAACTCACTGGTTGATATGTGGCGTCTCATTGATGGCTTGTGAGGGCCATCCATGACAGTAGACTGCCGCCAGACTGAGACGCCTGTCGCCGTGAGTTTTGCCTGAATTGGATTTGTTCTTCCCTGTCTGGATACCCGTGTGCTGGGAGGATTATGTCGTCACTCAGGGGCTGCGCTCAGAGCCTGGGCTCCGAGCTGGTGGAGGCCCTGGACTACATTGATGGCACCCTCTTCACTGCTGGCCTCTACGACACTCCCAGCGATGTACGCCAGCACCTGGACCTCGCTGAGGCAATTATTAACCACCTTCCTCACTACTCCAATCACCCAGAAGTCATGCTGAGGAGGGCAGACATCTTTTACGCACCAGACTCCGTGGGCTGGAGGGAAACTCCGGCAGGGAGCTGAAGAGAAGGCACCCTCTCTCCTCGCTTTGGGATCCCGTTCCTGCCCCTGTTCCAGTCCAGGAGTTCGCACCGCCCAGGGGTGATTCCCCAAGAAGTGAAACATCAGTCTGGATTCCCCAGGAGAAGTTACGGCTGTCAGCTGCCTCCATCTGGGACCGAGTGACTGCAGCTCATCACTCCGCTGCTCACCCTACGCTTATCATTAAACATGTGACGGTGGCGGTTAGGCTGGTGGAGAGGAATCCTGAGCTGTGCGATTATCCAGAGTTCGCCAACCTGCTCGCCCCTGTATCTGCGCAGGAGCGGCGTTTCTCTAACCTCTCCTTTGCCTCGCCCTCAGCCGGTAGCCGTCATCACTCTTGCCACTGGTAAGCCTCAGCGAGAACCCCGTCCGGATCCTGTTCCAGGTCACCGGAAGAACTCCACCTCCCAGTCAGCTGTTTCTTCTGCATCTCGTCAGGAGGGAATTCCCGCAGCCTCTCCCCCCGGGTCATCCTTCCCCGCTGCCCCGTCAGCTCCTTGTGCCCGGATCGCCTCGGCTGTCGTCCCCTCCTCCTCGACGTCTTCCCCGGCTGCTGTGAGTGCCATGAGTCCTGCTCCGGCAAAGCCCGTCATCGGACCATCGCGAGCGGCGGCTCCTCGTCCTCCCAGGGGGCCCTCCGTCACCATCCAGCAGAGAGAGGGAGGAACAAAGTCCACTGCAGTGGGTTCTATCGGGCCCCTATGGATCAGGCAAGTGACTTTTCATTCTGTTCCCTCATTGAGTGAATTGCCTTGCTTGATTCCTGGGGGCGGAGTTCGGAGTTCACAGCCCTCCGAGATTCCTCCACCTGCTGCAGAAATTAACATTGAACCTGCTGCCTCTGTCTCCCTCCACTGAGCGTTCCACGACACCAGGCCTACGTCGCCAGACTGGAAAGGGGGGCCTGCGGTCCTAGAGACTAGATCCAGCGCCACAGCCACGTCACGGGCAGAGGAGTAGAGTGGACTGCGGTGTGGAGACTGCGGTGTGGAGACTGCGCCGATGACGGAACATCCCCGGGTCTCCCATCGATGAGCGGTTCGATCCAGCAGATCGAGGATCCCCTGCCACCGCACCGTGCGGGTCATCGGTGTGGACTTGAGGTCAAGTGTTGGGGGGTCCTCAGACTGTGGAGAAGGAGAACACCATGCTGGATGCGGGGCCCGACATAGCCGAGTGGGAGCCAGAAGATGTCCTTCTTTGTCCTGAGCCCGGATCGCCGAAGTCCTGGACAGCAACGGAACTCGAGATCAGGCAAGTGCTCTACTTAGTCTTTCCTTCTTTCTTCTTTGGAGCCTTTTTGCCTGTCTCTCGGGGAGACAAGCCGGGTGCAGCCGTCCGCTGCATCCGAACTTGTCTGGCCGGGTTCTGTCGCTGCCGGTGATCCTGACTCCGGTTCTGTTCCCTCTCCTGAGCCTTCTCCCAGGATTGCCGGTGATGAGTTGGTCCTGGTCTCAGCGCTGAAGGTTCCGGGTTCGGGGGTGGAGGTCATCCATGGTGCTGTTCCAACCCAGTCGGGGTCCATCGTGGGTGCAAGCTGCGACCCGATCGGGGTCCATCGTGGGTGCAACCGCGATCCAGTCGTGGTCCAGTGTGGGTGCAGCGCGGGCTCACCCGAGGTCCAACAGAAGGACAGCGCCTATTCTTGTAACGTTCGGAGGTGGAGCTGCAGATCCTTCACTGAGCGACGCCGGACTGGTCCCTCATCCCTTTCCCGTCTCCTCCTTCCCTCCATTGGGTGCCGCAGGGGTTTCCTGTCATCAGCTCAGGTCTCCCCCGTCACTCCTCGCCACTAGGAGGCCGTCCCCGAACTCTCCCCTGTGGTCCTGTTGGCCTGTCGATGCGGGTCGGCCGCCTGGTGAGCTTTTTCGCCGGTTCGGCATTCTGGGTCGGCCACCCGACGTACTGTGCTTCCTACTGGGAGACCTGGTTCAGCCGCCGGAGGTTCCGTCTCTCCGGGCCTGGGACTGGGGTAGGCCGCCCAAACGCTCCCTTTTCCCCTTATCGGCTATCTGGACATTGGGCGCAGGGAGACCAGAACTGTTTGTGTATCATTGGACTCTGCCTGCCATGATCCCTGTGTGTTTCTTATTTCCTCTAGATATTAAGGTCACTTTTGGTGTGTTGTCATTTGCCCTATTTTGATCTATGTATTCACCGCTGTTTAGCGTGTCTTTTTTTTTTCTCCCCTCCCCTGTCTGAGGGATGATTTGTATCTGCCACATTATGTCTTATGGGCCTGTGTGTTTTAGTTATAGGTCTCCTCCTGTTATTTGCCTTTTTTGTCCTGGCTATGTACCATCCAAGCTTTATGGAGTATTGTGTTTTTTTCTGCCATGCTCTGTAATTGCTTCGTTTGTTCCTTGTGTTTTCCCCTGTCCTCGTCTTGTATTTTTTTGTCTTTTCTGGTTCTCACCCTCCAGGCCTTTCCCCCATCCTCCGACCCTGGGTGGGGTGGGGTGGGGTGGGGTGGGGGCTTGGGTGTCATACGGCACCCGGAGTTTGCCACCTCGGGTGGGGGAGGGGGGGAGTACTGTCGTGGTTCGAGCGCCGATTTCGTCCGCGCTCGGGTCATGCAGTATTTTCCTCCCAGCTGGTGTGTGTGTGTGTGTGTGTGTGTGTCCCCGGTGGCCCTCCAAGCTCTTATTGTGACAGCGCTCGGAGGGCCTTCCAGCTGTCAGAGCTGAGCTCTAACAGCTGAGCTGCATTTAATGATTGCCTCATCAGCTGTCCCATCCTGAGCCCTATTTAAAGGATCAGCTGAGGGCTGAGCATCGCTGCAGTCTCCGTCGGACAACCCCGGATGGCTCGTGAGGGCCATCCATGACAAAGCGGTTCTTAAGAAATCCTATTTTGTCCAGAAATACTTTTTTCAACTTACTCAGGTACTCTGGAATTAGTTCTTCACAGTTGTCCATGATGAAAACTCGCCTGACGTAGAGCTTGATGTTATTTTTCTTTTTCTTGTTCTCAAAGAGGTCGAAAGGTGCACGGCGGGGGATGAAGAGCAAGGCACGGAACTCCAGCTGGCCCTCAACTGAGAAGTGCTATTTAAGAGAGAAGAATTCCAAGTTTCATCAGTCCCATCTAACAGATTGGCAAAGGTTAAGAATGTTGCTTTTTGAAGATCATTACCATTTACCTTGACAGCCAGGTGATCCTCCCAGTCATTGGTCAGACTTTTGTAAAATTCTCCATACTCGTCATTATTGATGTCATCTGGGTTCCTTGTCCAGATGGGCTTGGTCTTGTTGAGCTCCTCCTGATCAATGTACTTCTCCTTGATCTTTTTCTTCTTCTTATCTTTATCTTTTGAGTCCTCTTCATCAGAGCCCACATCCTCAATCTTTGGCTTGTCCTCTCCTTCCTCTTTCTCCTCCTTCTCTGCCTTCTCTTCTTCTGCCTCATCGTCACTGATCTCCTTATCGCGCTCTTTCTCCACCTGCAAATCAGAGTGGCTGCACTTTAACGCTTCTCATAATTTAACAACAAAAAGCTGGGATGAAAAATTTAATTTCACTTACAAAAAGAGTGATTGGGTAGCCAATGAACTGGGAGTGCTTCTTGACAATCTCCTTGATTCTCTTCTCCTCGATGTATTCCGTCTGGTCCTCCTTCAGGTACAGAATGATCTTTGTTCCACGGCCAACTGGCTCACCTGCATGAAGAATTAAAACCTCAAGATATATATAGCTTTCAGATTTGCTTTGTAGTGCAAATTAAGAAATAATTCACTTGTGGGACAGAACACAAGACTCCTCAAAAGAAACTGGATCAAAAACCCATCATACACTGTTAAATGGACAATGTAGATTATATCCAAGTGTGAGTATCTATTTTCATTTACTATTTTAATCCAGCTTCTGAAGAAATTGACTCAAGATTTAATTGTATTGCTACCATGACACATACCATTGTCAGACTTAACAGTGAAAGAGCCACCAGCGGAGGACTCCCAGGCATATTGCTCATCGTCATTGTGCTTGGTGATGACAACAACTCTCTCAGCAACAAGGTAGGCAGAGTAAAAACCCACACCAAACTGACCAATCATGGAGATATCAGCTCCAGCCTGCAAAGAAGGGGATCATTTTATAGACTTTAGGCTCAACTAGTCACATGTTATTACACGTGTAAATTTAGTTTTGTACCTGCAGGGCCTCCATGAAGGCCTTTGTACCAGACTTGGCAATAGTACCCAGGTTGTTGATGAGGTCTGCTTTGGTCATGCCAATTCCGGTGTCGATCAGGGTCAGGGTGCGGTCAGCCTTGTTGGGGATAATGTCAATTTTAAGATCCTTGCCGCAGTCCAGCTTGGAGGGATCAGTCAGGCTTTCATAGCGAATTTTATCCAAAGCCTAAAACACCAGCACAAGGGTATTTGTACAGTACATAACAGCAAAGACACTTAAGCAAGGACAAAGCTAGAAGATGAAGAGTCGACAAGGCGGATGCAGAAGAGGACAGCTCCTGAAAATCTATTAATTCAACTAAAAGAGCACAAAGACCAGTTGGGACCACTGGGGCGGCGGACGGACTTCCACAGGTAGAAGGTTGAGATGGCATTTACGTCTGGGTTCGGTTGGTGGTAGGAATGATTTGTTTGTGGCTGATAGCATAAACTGTACTCTGACTGTAACATCATGGCATCTAGCTCTGACGGGTTTGATAAAAATGAGATGGAGTGGCTCATACCCAAGTCTGGGAGGCGGAAAAGAGCAGCTAGGGGGGCACCAAGAGCTAGACGCGGGTCAGATGAGTGTGACGCGGAAGCAAGCAACAATACAAAGAAAACACGAACTAGCCAACATGGATGGCAGTTTGATGAAGTAGGGAATGAGTGGAAGGTTGTCATTGAGTTCAATCAGGGTGGGGGGTACTACCACCCTGTTAAGCTAACAAAAGCAATTGAGAAAGAAACAGAGTTAAGTTTGCAACGTTCTTGAATAATAACTGACTGTAATTCATGCATCAAGTAAACAACAGCAAGAGAAAATACTGGCAATGACATGTCTAAATGGAGAACAAATGAAGGTGCATGTTCCTGGCGCAACAGCAAACTTGAGGGGAGTTATATCAGGTGTCCCTTTGAGCATGTCTATGGAAGAAGTGAAAAACGAGATCCAAGGAGCTGAAAGGTGAAGGATGTGAAAAGGCTAAATATAGTAAAAGAGAAGGTTCACTGCAGGATACACTGTCTGTAATGATTCAGTTTGAGGAAACACCCCCTAAATCAGTCCAAACAGGAAAGCTGTATTACAGTGTCAGAGAATATGTCCCAAAGCCACTCGGGTGCTACAAATGTCAAAGGATGGGTGACACTGCTCAGCAATATCAGGGAAAGTTAAGATGTGCTAGATGTGGAGGGAAGCACGAATATGGTAAATATGAACAGGACGCCACAGTGTTGCAACTGCGGGGGTGACCACAGTGCTGCACATGGAGGATGTGTTATGCGGAGGGAAGCTAGACAAGCCCAGGAAATCAGAATAAGTAAGAAAATCTCGTATGCAGAAGCTCTAAAGACAATTAGAGAGGCAGGAATGGTTAGAAACACAACAGGCCTTCCTCAAAGAAGTTCAGTTCAAAGGGAAGCACAGCCATCAACAAATCCCACACAAACAAGATCTTGCCACTGCAAGGAATTTGTGTTCACAAATGCAAAATGGATGATGACACATTTATAGTTAAGAGGACAAACTTTGTAGCTTTTATCTGCCACACCATTAATGTTGCAGCACAGCTAAAGAAGAAAAGTGACAGGATCAAAACCATTGTGAAATCAGCAGGAAGATTCCTAGAGGTGAAAGATATTAAAGCCGACCAGATTCATGTTTTATTGAAAGCTGAAACAGATGTTGAAACTTAGTATCTGAAATATGGTACTACACATACTTTAAGTGGAATGCGAGGAGTCTTCTAGCAAATGGACAAGAACTCATGAAGTATCTTTACGAACTACAAATTGTTCCAGAGGTAGTGTGTACAGGAGAGATGGCTTCAACCTCACTTAGATTTTGTCATTCCAGGATATAGTTCAATCAGACAGGATAGAGTAAACTGTCATGATTCCTCATGTGCCATAACGCGGCGCATGAGGGAGGGAATGAAAAACTAAGTGCTGGAGTAGAACGTGCCATTTATTAACATAAACTGCCACAAAATAACAAGTCCAGTAACCACACAAATACAGAGGGTTGAAATGGTGGGATTAGGCCACCAGACATGCAGGAATGCCACCCGGATGCTCTACTGCCCGGTGGAGAAATTGCCTAGTGCCACAGGGCTGCTGTCGGCACAGGGAGAAAGGCAAACATGAAACTTGTGGGACTGGAGCAACCCAGGGCTGTCTGTGCAGTCTGGAGGATGAAGGAGTAAACAGTCTGCCACTAACACTAACATCAAGGGATTAACCAAACTTGTCATGATTGGCTGAACAACACGAAGGAGATGAATGCGCATGCATGGAGAAACTCACTGCCACGTACAGAGGTGAATGCTCCCCCGGTGTCTTCCTGCCAACGCAGCATTTTTATAATAATGAAACTAACGAGGGAAGAGACTGCCGGTGTGTGAATCGGCGGCTTCTGGCGAGATCAACTGCTCTCCAGCAACCCTGGTAGGTGGCTCCGAACCCGGAGGGAGAGAAAAAGACGGGGTCAGGGTCGCCGGCAGCGGCAGAGGCTGGTAAGGTGGCCCCAAAGGCTACTATGAGCTGCCCCGGGCCCTTGTCACTATAAGTCTGGCAGTGTGACATCGACATTGACATTACTGACATAATGACGCACACTTGCCTGAACTCGGGCTCCACCGCCGTCCAGGACTCTGGTGACTTGGGGTGCGTGGATTCTTGTCAGTTTGCCCGGTGCTGTACCCCCGGGTGCTGTACCCTTGTCAACCTCCTCTGGGACTGCTAGCCCTAACGTCGTCGTCCATAGGCAACCCCGGTAGTGGCAGCTCCTCTCCAGCAACCTTAGGAAGGAGTTCGAAGGGGATCGGCCGGGAGCCGCACCCGACTCTCCTCCCCAGGAGCCAGACAAGATCTCTCAATCATTGACAAATGAACTACAGGAGAGATTACTTGCCTGTGCTTAAGCTCTACTGTCATCCAGGACTCCGACGATGACATTCCAGGTCCCATCGGCTGGAGGTCTGGTCTGGGGAATGACTGCCGCGGTAGCCCCCGCTGCAGGCATGATGGTGGTTGCAGTCATGATACTCCTGTGTGCTGTCCTCCCCACCACCGGCTCCTCTGGCATGGCGGCCAAGAGCCACTTCTCTTGCTGGCCCCTGGCTGGACCCTCCTGGGCCTCCCGACTCCTCTCCCCCTGAGCAACCTGGATCCAGCAGGGGTGAGCTCGTAGGGGCACACAGAAAGGAGTTGGTGAGGTCAGGTATGGGAGCACAATATGCCGCTGAGGCGGAGCACTCAGGGGACTTGCACACCTGACACTCCTTGCCAGGAGGCAGGCAAAATTGTTCAAACATGAAAGTTAATTGAGAAAT
Organism: Pholidichthys leucotaenia; assembly: GCA_020510985.1. NCBI lineage: Eukaryota > Metazoa > Chordata > Actinopteri > Cichliformes > Pholidichthyidae > Pholidichthys > Pholidichthys leucotaenia. Next base: position 293,888,958 of record CM035842.1, read on the forward strand.
AACTTGCCTGTCTTCCTGGCACGGGACGTCCTCAGCGGCCTCCGAGACATCCCCTCTCCTCTCCGGGCATTCCTCCTCATGCTGCGCTGGTGGGACCGGAAGCCTCTTCTGGCGGGAGTTCCTCCTCTTCTTCCTCCCAGATGGCTCAGGAACCAGATAGTCCAGGATGCGAAGCGTTACGCTGGACAGCGAGTCAGCCGTTCCAAGAAGCTCCATCTTCTCCGGAGAGGGAAGCGGAGTGGCTGCGAGGAGCTTGAGCGGTGGGGAATCCTTATCCAACTCCTCACAGTGCTCCCCCTCCATCCGGCAGTTGAGCCGGGCCAGTCTCTGCTGCTCCTTTGCACGGCGCTCCTCCTTAACCCGGCAGTTGAGCTGGGCAAGTAAGAGCCAGCCACTCCTCCTCCATCGATGAGCCCGTAGATTCAGTAGGCACAGGGGATGGAACCCACACAGCCGGGGACGCGCGTCCTTGGGCCTCTCTCTCGCGGTGCTTCTCCTCGATCCGATGGTTTATCGTGGCCAGCAACCCCAATCTCTCCTCCTCCATCATCACGTCTTCGAGGAGAAGAAAGAGAACTGCAAGGAGAGGAGGTCTTCCTCTGCCAGGAGCATTTCTTCTGACGGGTGGCTGACTCCAGTGTCAGAGAGGCACCCTCTGGCTCCACGTCTGGCGATGGAAGGATGGCGGAATGGATGGCGTCCACCCTAGGAATGATCCCGGAGGTTGGGATGGTGCCGCTCGATGTCCTCTGCGACAAGCCGTGCCCACTGCACGTCCTCAGGAAACTGTGGCCACTGAAAGGCAAAGATCGCCTCTTCCAACAGATCCTGGGCATTCTGCTCCTTGTCTGTCCAGATCATCCCGCCGTTACTCAAGGAGAAAGGGAATAAAGGGGTGAAAGAAAAAAAAACACGTCTATTCCACTGAGTTTTTTCTGTCTGGTCGGAGCATTGTGCCATGATTCCTCATTCGCCGTAACGCAGCGCATGAGGGAAGGAATGAAAAACTCAAGTGCTGGAGTAGAACGTGTCATTTATTAACATAAATTGCAACAAAATAACAAGTCCAGTAATCACACAAATACAGAGGGTTAAATGGTGGGATTGGGCCACCAGACATGCAGGAATACCACCTGGATGTTCTACAGCCCAGCGGAGAAGTTGCCTAGTGCCACAGGGCTGCTGTCAGCACAAGGAGAAAGGCAAACATGAAACTTACGGGACTGGAGCGATCTGGGGCTGTCCGTGCAGTCTGGAGGATGAAGGAGTAAACAGTCTGCCACCAACATCAACGGATGAACCAAACTTGACATGACTGGCTGAACAACAAGAAGGAGATGAATGCGCATACATGGAGAAACTCACTGCCACGTACAGAGGTGAGTGCTCCGACGGTCTCTTCCTGCCAACGCAGTGTTTTTATAATAATGAAACTAACGAGGGAAGAGACCACTGGTGTGTGAGTGCGTGAGCTGAACATAATTGATCCCTGGTGTGCATGAGTGAGTGTATGAGCGTGTGAATGGGAATGAATGGAGTGAGTGTGTGAACACGTAATGTGAAACAGCTGATGGCAGTGACAAGAGGCGGCAGCGCGCCCAAGCTGTCAGGGAGCGGAGGACCCAAGCAGCTACCTGACACGCCTGATGGAAAATAGGGCAAAAAAAAATGAGCCAGAACTGGGTTTGGAACTGTCAAACCCAGATAGACAGTTAACAGTGTAAATGGAGGAGGATGTGCCACTTTCATTAAATATGGCCTGGCCCTCCCCTGACTATATAGAGTTTAATATTATTGAAATATGAAGGCCAAATGGACAAGGAAATATTAAGCTGATTAATTATTACAATCCAGGTAGGAAGTTAACAGCAGATACTTTCATTGTTATGGCAGGGGAAGGGCATATGAAAGAGGTATGGTGTGGAGACCTGATGCCCATAATGGCTTGTGGGGAAGCACACATACAGATAACAATGGAAATGTTGGGGAAGAGATGTTAGCTGAAAGGTCGTGAATTTGTCTCAACAGTGGTGAGGGTACCAGGGTGGATGTGCATAGGGGCACATCATCATGTATTGACCTGACTCTGGTATCTGATTCTTTAGTGAGCACCTGTGAATGGACGGTTATGAACAGTACAACTATGGGAAATGATCACTTTCCAGTACTTAGTCATTAAAACTGAAGTATGTATACAAGAGGGAAGATGTTTAACAAGATGGTGTTTTGACAAGGCAGATTGGGGAAAATTTAGGCAATATTGTCTACAATCATGTCATTTGGTAACATTAGAAGGTGGCATAGAAGAAGAGTGTTGAAGTCAGGTAACCAATCATCATCATCATCACTATCACTTCACTCTTCACTCTATTAACGCAAGAAATCTGTCACGTTTATAGGACATCATAGGACGGCCTATGATCTTTGTCTTGTCACATTTATAGGACATCATAGGACGTCCCATGAACTCAGGCATCATAGGACTCGCGATGCCGTCATAAAGATATGATGTCTATATGACGGCACATAGACAAATGTGTCTATGATGTCATATAGACCATCATTCACGATGCCTAGACTAATGTGTCTTTATGGTGTCATATCGCTCAAAATTGCCAAGGTGAATAAGTCACAGGGCCAGTCTTTACAGTGCGTTCGTGTTTTCTGCACACCAGATTTCTATAGCCATGCCCAATTCTATGTTGCTGTGAGCAGAGTTGCCAGATCAAGCAGTCTTCGTATTGTTGCTTAAGATGAAGAAACTAAACAAAAGCGTTGCTTTCTCAGCAATGTTTTTAAAGAGGTGCTGACACAGTAAAAATGTGTAACCTTGAAGAATGCCAGTCTACACTACAAATGTGTAAAATGCCAAGCAAAGCGCTGATTTTCTCCAGGTGCTCCGGTTTCTTGGTTTCTACGGGCATGCACGGGCCTTCCTGAACAGGTTCCAACGACACTTTTTGCTCAGATCTATTTTCATGATCCTGTCCATGAACTGGAATTACGACGCACCTATTCCTCAACCAGTGGTCTGAACAAAGAAGACCCACCAGATGGGGAGCAATAGAATGAGGAGAACTGCAGCACGTCAGAAGATACCATGCAGGTTCCAGCAGTACGCCACAGGCATGACTGTGAACAACACAGCCGTCTAAGACAGGAGGAGACCCTTCAGCAACGGGCATGCAGAAATACTTCTTATATTTGGTTTCTACGGGCATGGACGGGTATGCACGGGTATGTACTAGTTCAACATAATGATTAATGACATGTTTGAGGATCAAGAGGGATCCATCAAAACAGCACTATATGCAGATGATGGAGCCATATGGACGAGGGGAAGAAATGAGAAATTTGTCTTCAAAAAAATCAGGAAAGCAATGGAGAAAGTGGAAAAGTCGTCACATGACTGGGGATTTAAATTTTCAAACAGTAAAACCTCCTATATGGCTTTCACAAAAAAATGCAGAACTGGTACAGAACCATTAACATTATATAATCAACAAATAGAGAAAGTCAGTGAGTTCAAACATCTAGGATTGTGGTTTGATAGTGCATACACATGGAGAGTTCATGTTGAAAATCTGGAGAAAAAAGTGCAAAAAAGTCATGAATCTCATAAAAGCTGTAGCTGGACATGACTGGGGTGCAGATAAACAGGCATTAACTGACATTTACAGCGCACTAATGCGATCGACAGACTATGAATGCATGATTTATGGAGCAGCGGCAAAGACGACTCTGGAAAAAATAGAATGCACCTTAGAGCACTTCGCCTGTGCATTGGAGCCATCAAAACAACACCAAACAATGCAGTTTTAATAAAAGCAGGAGAAATGCCAATGGATTTGAGACAAGACAAACTGGCATTATCATACTGGGTCAAGCTGAGAGGAAGTGAGGAAGCGAATATTTCAAAAACAACACTACAAGACTGTTGGGAATATTCCAACTTCCAGGGACCTGGGTTTGGGTGGACAATTGAAAGAAAAGCCAGAATGTATGGACTAGACACTATTGATATAGCTAACACCAGTCCAGTGGGTAACGTTCCCCCTTGGCTGTTTCTGGGAAAAGTAGTAGACATCAGTCTGCTAATGAGGAAAAAGGATTGGCATATGAGTGAAGTTGGTGTTAAAACAAGCATTTACCTTAGTAACAATTACTATAACTACTTTCAGCTCTATGCTGATGGTTCAAAGAACAAAGAGGGCTATGTTGGAGTTGGGAGTATACATTCCAGAGTTTATAAAGTGACCATGTCAAAAAGACTCTCCAACAATACAGCCATGTTTACAGCAGAGATGGTGGCAATAATTATTTGTTTGCAGTGGCTGGAGGAGGTCAGACTGACCGGGTGGTGGTGTGCACAGATTCACTTGCAGCTTTAAAAACCATACAGACACTAAAATCTTCAAGGGAAGACTTGGTGATTGCGCACGTGGGAAAGAAATAACTACACCATTGTCTCTTGGAAAAGGTGAAGGGAAAGCAGTAATCAAGAAAAAAGGAATTGAGCTATGGCAAAAAGATGGATTGAAGATCATAATGGTAGATTGTATTACAAAATACAAAAATCTTTTGCAATAAAGAATTACAAAACAACAAACAGGAGGGATAACATTATGGCGAGACTCAGACTGGATCATATAGGTTTAAACGGCACTTTATTCACCATGGGGAAAAGTGAAAGTGGCAAATGTAGAGAATGTGGAGTAAAAGAAAATGTCGAGTACATCTTATTACACTGTCACAAGTATGGAAATGAAAGAGAATGAAAAAATGATGTTTGAGAGGCTGGTAGGGAATGGGATTTAACTGGGATTCTGGGAACAGATGGAGATGGAGAGGCACTAAGAATCACGAGAAGGGCTCTTTTTTAAATAACACAAGATTAAGTCATAGAATTTAGGGGTTGGGCTCAAATGACATAATGTTACACACTCTTGTACAGTACGTGGCGGTATGCACTTTTTAGTTGTTTGTTATCTGCCAATAACTGAGAGAAGAAGAAGAAGAGGAAGAATCAAGCTTCAGCAAGACTCACATCTGATGCATTGGAAATCAACTCCCTCAGGAAAATCTCCTTGTTTGAATAAAAGGTGTTGATGATGAGGGACATCAGCTGGGCAATCTCTGCCTGGAAGGCAAAGGTCTCAGCCTCCTCCTCTTGGTGCATTTCTTCAGGCATCTAAATACAAAAACAAGGTGTTTAAATATTGTGAAGTTTTTCAAAACATCATAAGGAACAATGGGGGAAATAAACAAGATTTTACACATCCCCCCCCCCCCCAAGTGATACAATCTTTATGCTGAGTGAAAAAGAAAAAAATCCAACAAAAGCAAAACCTGACAATAAGCTCACAATTTACCATTGAAGGCATTAGTCAAATTACTGTGCAAACATCCATCCATTTGCTCCCACTTTTCCAGTGATCTGGGTTAACAAGCAGCAGTCCAGCTTTTCAGAGGGAACAGACACCAAGACATTTCCAAGCCAGCTGGGAGACATAATCTCTCCAGCGTGTCCTGGGTCTTCTCTCCCAGTGGGACCTGCCCAAAACACTTTGACCTATGGTCAAAGATTCTTACGAACAATGAGTTCATAAGAATCTCCCAGTTCCTACGAATTCTGGAGTTCACAAATGTTCATAGAGGGTGCGTAAGTTTCTTAAAGCTGCCATTCAATTTGCATGAGCAACTTGAGATTCTTGAGAAATGAGGTGCTTTTCTGTCATACAATGGCCCTAGAGCTCTTACATTTTTCATAAGGGTGCCTTGGGATCTTCCTACGGTGTACATACGGCCATCTTATGAAAATTTTTGTGCAACTGACGTCAGCACAAATGTCACACGAATGACATACTTGTGCTTTATTAGCGCCTCACTACCGCCTTCCGCACACTGTACGAATCTCCTTACAAACTGGGATTCATATGGCGTTTCCTATGACTGCTGTTAAGTGGCCCTCAAGAACAACTTAAGGTGTTCTTGAAGGCATACTTACGACCAATACCTTGCGTCGTCCTTACATTGCTCCTATGGTTTTTGTGGGGCGTTCGTAGAAATCCTGGACAAGACCATTGAACCGGCCACAAACTTATGGACGGTGTACGAATGCTGGATTTTCCTGTGGCCGCCTTAAGAAGGCTAAACAAAATGGTCCAAAAATCATTCATATGATGTTTGCAGTCAAGTGGGAGGTGTCCAGGAGGCTTCCAAATTAGTACCCTGAACCACCGCAACTTTCAGTGTGTAAGAGCAGTGGCTCTACTGTGAGCCTTTCTCGGATAACTGAACTTCTAGCTCACCCAAACTCTTTGTTAGTCCAGCAACCCAATGGAGAAATTTCATTTCAGCCCTTTTTCCATGACCTCATTCTTATTTTGTGCAAACCATTTAAATCATTTTTAAAAATCCAACATAGACTGTTTACAAACATTTTTCCACCATAATCAAATACAAAAAATATTTTGTGTTTAGAGGTTTGTTGTAATATTCATCTACCATCCCCAAACTAAAGTTATTTCTGGTGTCATTAAACAAGATCACGCATAACTCGGCAGAAGTGGCCCTTTACCAACATGGCGTCTTGACAATGGGCCCTAAACACGTGCTGACCAACAGCTACAGGCCAAAATAACAACTCAGTTATGCAATGCGAGACCACAACCATTCTTGGGCTTGACATACAGCTCTTTCTCGGAAAACAGATACATAATCATCTGGTGTTAAGACAAGCCTTGGTGAAAATATTGTGTGCATTACTATCGTTAGTTGTTTTATGGGATGTGTTCACGTCATGTTGTGTGACATGGTCATGTCAATCCTGGCTAGCTTGGATCTTTCGCGTCATTTTCACCTGAACTGCCACAACACAAGCCTGGCCCTATACTTTGCGGCAAAACACCATCATGTACACAGCCATTGACGCCCCTGAGGACACAGTGTAAGGACGAATCATTTTTTAACACATAAGGAGTTGTTCAGAACTCCTTATAAGAACTCCTTATACAAAGATATAGAGTGATGATAATCAAGTCAGTGACGGTAATGTACCTGTAAGCTGGTTGCTGACCACCAATCAAATCTAAAAGAAGAAGAGAAGTATGATTTGTTAAAAGTTTGGTCCAAATCAGATGAGGATTGTCTGAATTGTAAATGTCATGTTTTGCATGGCGAGGAAGCCATTGAAGCATGCTGGCCGCCATGGAAACAGTTCTGTACTATGTACACGTGCTGTCAATGAGCCTTAGTCATTACTTCATGTCAGTTTTTCACCTGATGACAGAAAAAAAGAAAACAGTTTTCAACATGGAAAAGCAATCAGTCACTCAGATGGAGGGAAAAAAATGTGCAGTGTTCAGTATTGGAAGGAACTAAAGCAATGAGAGGAGTGATATTGGGCATTTCAATGGCTGTCTCAACTGATGAAATAATGAACTTAACTGGAGCAAAAGCGACAGTGGTACGGAGATTGAAAGCTAAATGGCAAAAAAATGTGTTAGTAATGTTAAAATTTGATGAAACAAGACTGCCAAATAAGGTGTACATTGGCTACATGAGCAATTAAGTCAGACTTTACGTTCTTCCTCCACTCAGAGGTTTCAAATGTCAAAAGTTTGGTCATGTAGTAGTGATATGCAAAGGTAGACAACGATGTGCACCAGATGCTTCAGTGAACATTAATATGGCAAGTGTGAAAGAGGCAAATTAAAGTGCTGTAACTGCGGTGGTGAACATAGCTCTGCATATCAAGGTTGTGAAGGCAGCAAAAGAGCAACAGAAGTTCAGCAGGTAAAAGTCTTCCAGGGATTAACATATGCAGAAGCTGCGAAAACGGTGCTAGCTAAAAAAGTGGGAGTGGACTCGAACAGGGAAAGTGTGCAGACTTGCAGTGCATGCAGTAGAATTAAGGAAGATACTCTGGTTTTGAAGGAAAATAGTTGTCTTATTTGTGGTAGATGTGAAAAACTGCACTGTGCAGATTTCCAAGAAAACAGAAAAAATCAGAATGAATGAATCAATGAAATGAATGAATCAATGAATTTATTTTATTCCGTGATAATAAAACACATACAATACAATAAGAACACACAACAGAACAACCGAAACGGTGTAGGCTTTTCACAATGATTTTCACAAATCATTGTGAAAGCAGCAGAAAAATATCTTGGCATAAGGGGCTACAGTGGGAAGCAGCTGAAGACTTGTTAAGTGGGGGATCTTTAAAAGTTCAAAGACATCATGGGCTGGTGGATCAACCGCCAATCAAGGCTAAAAGAAGAATAATGAGATGAGACACAGACACAGACTACAGCTAGAAGAATAATAATGAGATGAGACACAGATACGAGTTTAAAAAAGAAGGTCTCAAAGCTATGAGGAAAATGTCAAAGCTATGAGGAAAACATCACAAAGCTATGAGCAAAATGTCACAAAGCAATGAGGAAAACATCACAAAGCTATGAGGACAAAGCTATGAGGAAAACATTGCAAAGCTATGAGGAATACGTCACAAAGTTAGGAGGAAAGACACACAGCAAGACATATATAGGGTGTGTGGCGGTGGCGCTCCTGTGGGCTGGTTGCCAACCGCCAATCAGGTCTAGAAGAAAAAGTTGTTCAGAACTCCTTATACAAAGATATAGTGTGATGATAATCAAGTCAGTGGCGGTAATGCACCTGTAAGCTGGTTGCCAACCGCCAATCAAATCTAAAAGACGACTCACTATTGTTTTATATACACAGTGGGGCAAAAAAGTATTTAGTCAGCCACAAATTGTGCATGTTCTCCCACTTAAAAGATGAGAGAGGTCTCCAATTTTCATCATAGGTATACCTCAACTATGAGAGACAAAATGAGAAAAAAAAATCCAGAAAATCACATTGAAGGATTTTTAATGAATTAATTGGTAAATTCCTCAGTAAAATAAGTATTTGGTCACCTACAAACAAGCAAGATTTCTGGCTCTCACAGACCTGTAACTTCTTCTTTAAGAGGCTTCTCTGTCCTCCACTCGTTATCTGTATTAATGGCACCTGTTTGAACTCGTTATCAGTATAAAAGACACCTGTCCACAGCCTCAAACAGTCAGACTCCAAACTCCACTACGGCCAAGACCAAAGAGCTGTCAAAGGACACCAGAAACAAAATTGTAGACCTGCACCAAGCTGGGAAGACTGAATCTGCAATAGGTAAGCAGCTTGGTGTGACGAAATCAACTGTGGGAGCAATTATTAGAAAATGGAAGGCATACAAGACCACTGATAATCTCCCTCAATCTGGGGCTCCACGCAAGATCTCACCCCGTGGGGTCAAAATTATCACGAGAACGGTGAGCAAAAATCCCAGAACCACATGGGGGGACCTAGTGAATGAACTGCAGAGAGCTGGGACCAAAGTAACAAAGGCTACATCAGAAACACACTACGCCGCCAGAGACTCAAATCCTGCAGTGCCAGACGTGTCCCCCTGCTTAAGCCAGTACGTGTCCAGGCCCGTCTGAAGTTTGCTAGAGAGCATTTGGATGATCCAGAAGAGGATTGGGAGAATGTGATATGGTCAGATGAAACCAAAATAGAAGTTTTTGGTAAAAACTCAACTTGTCGTGTTTGGAGGAGAAAGAACACCATACCTACTGTGAAGCATGGGGGTGGAAACGTTATACTTTGGGGCCGTTTTTCTGCAAAGGGACCAGGACGACTGATCCGTGTAAAGGAAAGAATGAATGGGGCCATTTATCGTGAAATTTTGAGTGAAAACCTCCTGGGTCTTTCAGCATGACAATGATCCCAAACACACCACCCAGGCAACGAAGGAGTGGTTTCGTAAGAAGCATTTCAAGGTCCTGGAGTGGCCTAGCCAGTCTCCAGATCTCAACCCCATAGAAAATCTTTGGAGGGAGTTGAAAGTCCGTGTTGCCCAGCGACAGCCCCAAAACATCACTGCTCTAGAGTAATGGGCCAAAATACCAGCAACAGTGTGTGAAAACCTTATGAAAACTTACAGAAAACGTTTGACCTCTGTCATTGCCAACAAAGGGAATATAACAAAGTATTGAGATGGAACTTTTGTTATTGACCAAATACTTATTTTACTGAGGAATTTACCAATTAATTCATTAAAAATCTTTCAATGTGATTTTCTGGATTTTTTTTTTTCTTATTTTGTCTCTCATAGTTGAGGTATACCTATGATGAAAATTGGAGACCTCTCTCATCTTTTAAGTGGGAGAACTTGCACAATTGGTGGCTGACTAAATACTTTTTTACCCCACTGTAGATGCATTTGGGGCGGGAATATTATTGATCATAGAAAATTTGGTGAGAATTGTACAAAGTTTGTGTCATGGTCCATGTGCTGTCTGCACTCGGATTGTCTGGTAGTTCCCCATTTTCTCCTCAGGAGCACCACTTGGCCTCCAGGCTTTTGTTTTGACAGTGTCTCGGCGGGACTTCCGGCTGTCAAAAGCCGAGCTCCGCGGGAGGGCTGGATTCCAATCAGCTGATGATATTTCCTCAGCTGGTTAATCTGTCAAGCCCTATTTAAGGGAGCAACTCTGTTTACTCGGGGCTGCGACCTCCGCCTTTGTCAGTCTGGTTTCCCTACGCCCGAGGCCAGTTTTTTCCAGTGTTTGGTTCTTTCCTCGCTAATTGTATGCAAGTGTTGTGTTTTGCCTTTATTTGTGTTTTGCCCCACGAGGCTCATTATTTTGTAGTGTATGTCCTTGTTTAATAAATGTGCACACTCATCGGCTGGCCTATAGTGTCTCATTAGAGGTCCGCTCATTATTTTGTAGTTTATGTCCTTGTTTAATAAATGTGCAAACTCATCGGCAGGCCTATAGTGTCATTAAAGGTCCGCCAGGACCGCACCATAACAGTAGGTCGCAGCCAAAGGGAGACGCCGGTCACCGTGAATTTGCTGTGATGCTTGTGTTTTTCCCCTTCTCCGGGTGCTCGTATTGCCTGTTAGGATGTCTGCTTTCGAGCGTGGGTATTGCCGAGTGGTTGCAGGAGATTGATGGCTACCTGACCGAAGCCCATCTCCTTATGCCCACCTACGCTGCATACAAACCCCTGGGTCTCGCTCAGAGAACATTGTTAAGGTATCACCTTACCTCCTTTCCGGAAGGGAAGGAGAGATTGGCATGGATTGTGGCGCAACGAGAACTGATTGCGAGAGCGGCCGTGAAGGCGGCCAAGGAACCCTCATCTCCTTCCCCGAATACGGCTGTCCCGATGAGGGAGGAGACCCACGGACTGGAGGTAAATCCCGGCAGGAGGCCAACGGTGAGGCATCCCCGCTCCTCGCCTCAGGATCCAGCTCCTGTCACCCGTCCAGCCCAGGACCGGCGGTTTTCTGACCAAACCTTTGCCTCGCCCTCTGTCGGTAGACGTCGTCACAAAGCCCGTGTAAAGCCTCAGTGAGAACCCCGTCCGGATCCAGTTCCGGGTCGCCATAGGAACCTTGCCTCTCAGCCAGCTGTTTCTCTTGCGTCACGGCAGGAGGAAAACCCAGCAACCTCCGCCTCCGGGTCATCTGTCTCTGCTGTCTCGTCAACTTCTCGTGCCCAGATCGCCTCGGCTGTCAGTCCCTCCTCCTTGACACTTTCCCCAGCTCCACAAATCCTGCTTCGGCGAAGCCCGCCATCGATCCAGTTCGAACGGCTCATCCTCATCTTCCGGGGGGGGGGGGGGCTCCGTCACCATCCAGCAGGGAAAGGGAAGAACCAAGCCCACTGCAGCAGCTTCCACTGGCCCTCAGCGGAACAGACAAGTGCATTTTCATTCTTGTTCTTCACGGGGTGAATTGCCTTGTCTGACCCCTGGGGGTGGAGTTCGGGGCTCACAGTCCCCTGAGCTCCCTCTCCACCTGCTGCAGAGATTAATCATGAACCTGCTTCCTTTGTGTCTCCTTTGCCTGACCGTTCTTCGGCACCACGTTTACGCCGTCGGATGAGTAAGGAGCCTGCGGCCCTGGGATACCTAGTTCCAGCCCCACAGCCATGTCATGGACAAAGGAGGAGGGCAGACTGCAATCTGGAGCCTGCACTGACGGGCAAATGTCCCCGGGTCTCCACAGAGGGACAGTCCGACCCGGCAGGCCACAGATCCCCTGCCACCACGCCGTGCAGGTCCTCAGCATGGACATCAGCGTCAGGGAATCCCAGGACTGTGGACACCATCATGCCGGTTGCGGAGCCTGCCGTAGCCGAGTGGGAACCTGAAGACAACCTTCTTCCCTCTGAACCCAGATCGTCGAAGTCCTGGACAGCGATAGAACTCGAGAGACCAGGCAAGTGATCTATTTTGTCTTTCTCCTATCAATTCTGGAGCATTTTTGCCTGTCTCTCGGGGAGACGAGCTGGGTGCAGCCAACCGTTGCATCCGAGCTTGTCTCGCTGGGCTCTGTCGCTGCCGGTGATCCTGATTCCGGTTCTCTTTCTTCTCCTGATTCTTCTCCCAGGGTCACCAGTGCGGAGTCTATTCCGGTCGCTGTATTGGAGATGCCGGGTTCGGGTTTGGAGGCCGTCCCTGGTGCTGCGCCTGCCCAGTCGGGGTCCGTCGTGGGTGCAGCTCTGACCCAGTCGGGGTCTGTCACGGGTGCAGTTCTGGCCCAGTTGGGGTCCGTCTTGGGTGCAGCTCTGACCCAGTCGGGGTCCATCACAGGAGTGGTTCCGGCCGAATCAGGGTCCGTTGTGGGTGCAGCTTTTTTTTTCTGCTCTTCTCTAATTTTTGGGATGCACTGGTGTGTTTGTTATCGAACTACGTATTTCGCCACTCCTTAGCGGGTGTTTTTTTTTCTCTCCTTTTGATTGTTCCCTCCGTAGTCAGAGATGTTCTTTTGTTGCCTATAACTGTCTATTTGATTTGATTTAAACTGTAGGTATTCACCGCCATTAATTTTTTTCCTCTCCTCCCTTCCTCTGTTTGAAGGATAATATGTGGTTGCCGTTTGTTTCTTCTGGGCCACTTGGCCTCCAGACTTTTGTTTTGACAGTGCCTCAGAGGGGCTTCCGGCTGTCAGAGCCGAGCTCCGCGGGACGGCTGGATTCCATCAGCTGGTTAATCTGTCAAGCCCTATCTAAGGGAGCAGCTCTGTTTACTCAGGGCTGTGACCTCCCCCTTTGTCAGTCTGGTTTCCCTACGCCCGAGGCCAGTTCTTTCCCGCGTTCGGTTCTTTCCTCGCTAATTGTATGTAAGTGTTGCGTTTTGCCTTTGTGTTTTGCCCCATGAGGCTCATTAATTTGTAGTTTATGTCCTTGTTTAATAAATGTGCAAAATCATCAGCTGGCCTACAGTGTTTCATTAGCGGTCCGCCAGGACCGCACCATAAGTTTGTCCAACTTGCGAGTGTCTATTAGTCTAACCACTAGGTGGCGCTTTAACTTTTGTTAAGTATTTTTATAGAGGAGCATTCAGGGTGGGACTAATATCCATCACTCTGTCACTCTATAAATTCAAGAAATCTCAGGCAAAAAAGATGGGATGAAGATCATAAAGGTAGATCATATTACAAAATACAAAAATCTACTGCAATAAAGAATTTTGTAACAACCAAAAGGAGGAAAGACATCATTATGACAAGACTCAGACTGAATCACAAGTTTAAATGGCATTTTATTCACCATGGGGAAAAGTGAAAGTGACAAATGTAGAGAATGTGGAGTAAAAGAAAATGTCTAGCACATCTTATTACACTGTCACAAATACGGAAATGAAAGACAGATAATGGAAAATGGAAGTTTGAGAAGCCGGTAGGGAACGGGGATTTGACTGGGATTCTGGGAACAGATGGAGATGGGAGAGGCAATAAGAATCATGAGGAGGGCTCTTTTCTCTTTTTTAAATAACACAGGATTAAGTCATAGAATTTAGGAGTCGGGCTCAGATGACAATGTTACACACTCTTGTAGAGTAGGTGGCGGAATGCACCTTTCAGTTGTTTGCTATCCGCCAGTAACCGAGAGGAGAAGTGTGTGTGTTAGAACTTCTTAAGAGATGTAGAGTGATGATAATCTATTCAGTGGTGGTAATGCACCTGTAAGCTGGTTGCCAACCACCAATCAAACCTAAAAGTAGTGTTGTGTCTGTGTGCCTGTCACATTTATAGGACATCATAGGACGGCCTATGATGTCTGCCTGATGTACTATGATCTCAGGCATCATAGGCCTCGTGATGCCGTCATAAAGAAATGATGTCTATATGACAGCACATAGACAGATAGGCATCATAGGACTGTCTATATGACAGCACATAGATAGGCATCATAGGGCTAGTGATCTGTCATAAAGATATATCTATATGACACATAAACAAAGCACATCATAGGACGGCCTATGATGCCTGCATGATGTCCTATGATGCATGATGTCCTACGATGACCCTAAAAGATATGTCTATATGACGTCATATAGACATAGCACATCATACAATGCCCTATGACGTCTGCATGATGTCCTATGATGATCCGATGATATCAGGCAACATACTTTAGGGGGTGTGTCAAGTCATTTATAGGACATCATAGGACGGCCTATGATGTCTTCCTGGAGACATCATAGGCCGTCCTGTGAGCACAGGCATCATAGGACTTGCGATGCCGTCATAAAGAAATGTCTATTTGACGGCACGTATACAGGCATCATAGGACTGTTTATGACAATATACAGATAGGCATCATAGGACTTGCGATGCCGTCATAAAGATATGTCTGATGGCACATACAGAGCACATCATAGGATGGCCTATGATGTCTGCATGATGTCCTATGATGCATGATGGATGCATGATGTCCTATGACGGTCAGACGATATCAGGCAACATAGGACTCGTGATGCTGTCATATAGACAAATGTGTCTTTATGATGTCATACAGACCACCACTCACAATGCCTAGACTATGTGTCTTTATGATGTCATATGGCTCAAAATTGGCGAGGTGAATAAGTCACAGGGCCAGTCTTTACAGCGCGTTCTTGTGTTTTCTGTACAACAGGTTTCTGCAGCCATGGCCAATTCTACGTTGCCACGAGCAGAGTTGACAGATCAAGCAGTCTTCATATTGTTGCTCAAGATGAAAGAACCTAAGCAAAAGCTTGACTTTCTCAGCAATGTTTTTAAGAGGTGCTGACGCAGTAAAAATGTGTAACCTTGAAGAATGCCAGTCTGTCTACACTACAAATGAGTAAAATGCCAAGCAAAGCGCTGATTTTCTCCGGATGCTCCGGTTTCTGGGTTTCTATGGCCATGCACAGGACTTCCTGAACAGGGTTGAAAGATACTTTTTGGTCAGATCTATTTTCGTGATCCTGCCGATGAACTGGAATTATGACACACCTATTCTCAACCAGTGGTCTGAATGACGAAGAAGACCCATCAGATGGAGAGCCTATGAGGAGAACTGCTGCACATCAGAAAAGATGCCTTGAACATGTAACACCTCAGAGATTCTAGCAGTACACAGCAGGCATTACTGTGAACAACACAGCCATCTGAGACAGGAGACCCTTCAGCAACGGGCATGCAGAAATACTTGCTTATACTTGGTTTCTACGGGCATGGACGGGTATGCACAGGTATGTACTAGTTGTAGAAAATTTGGTGAAAATCAGACAAAAGTTTGTCCAAGTTAGAGCTTTCCGATGTTCCATGGCGAGGGGTCAACCTTCGCCATGTCGCCATGGCAACACTTCCTTGTCAAATATGTGTTGCCCACCCATATAGGACTACATATGACAGTCACCTCAACCTGTGGTCCAGATTTCATGACTCCAGGTTGTTCACAACCATCCCAAAAAGATCACGGATTGAATGGCGAGGAGGGCATGTCCATGGTAACAGCAGTGATGCAATGGTAAAGGTGATGAAATTTCATGTCATTCTAGCAAGCGGCGTGAGAGTAGAATTTTCAGCAAATCTTTAACCACTAGGTGGTGCTGTATCTTTTGTCAGGTATTTTTATGTAGATGCATTCGGGGCGGGACTATTTTCCATCATGGAAACTTTGGTGGACATCGGACAAGTTTTGCCCGAGTTACACCAGTTTGATGTTGTTAGGGGAGAAATGTGGTGAAAATAGGATGAAGTTTGTTCAAGTTGCAACTTGTTGATATTCCATGACAAGGAGTCAACCTTCGCCATGTTGCCATGGTAACACTTACCAATCAGTTGTGTTGCTGACCCACATAATACTACAGATGACAGTCACCTCTACCTATGTTCCAAATTTCATGACTCCAGGACCTTCACAACCCTTCGCACAAGGTCACGGATTGAATGGCGAGGAGGGCATGCCCATGGTAACAAGTGTGACATCATGCTAAACTTGATGTGCAGTTATGGTCATTGACCCCGTGGTCTCATGAATCTCAGAAAATTTCACATTATTCTGGCAAGTGGCGCGAGAGTAATAAAACAGTTTCCAACAGGATTCCTCCTTTAACCACTAGGTTGTGCTGTATCTTTTGTCAGGTATTTTTATGTAGATTCATAAGGGGCGGGACTATTTTCCACGATGGAAACTTTGGTGGACATCGGAAAGGTTTTGCCCAAGTTACAGCAGTTTGTTGTTGTAAGGGGAGGAGTCAAAAACTTCGCAATGGCACCCTGGCCACACCTTGATTTTGACTTAAGTTATACAACTTTCAATGGCCAATGTCTATAGATGCTCATGTAAAAATGAGTTCAATCGGACCAGGCCCCTAGGACTAGTTTGTGCAAATGCCAGAGGTGGTTTTTGGCCAAATTGGAGGTGGGGCAACTTTGAGGCAAGATGGCAGCCTGCCTGTTGGCGGTGGGTCAGGGCCACAATTATGTTTTTTGCATGTCTTGAGGTGATGCACACCTCACCCAAATTGTATGTCTCTACGGCAAAGTTTACGGTTGGTTGCCAGTGTCTCAAGGCCTTGTACATTTGGCCCCGCCCACAAAAATTAGGGCTGGGGGGCACATATCTTTTCCAGTTTATCGAATTTTTCACCGGGTCTGAGAGGTTTGCGAAAAAAATCGCATTTCAGTTAACGTTCAGCAGGTGAAAAATGTGATTGTTTAGGCGGACGAATAATAATAATAAACAGAGCAATTACAATAGGTCTTTTGCCAACTGACGTTGTCATACTGTGCTTATGACCAATACCTTGCGTAGTTCTTACATTGTTCCTATGGTTTTGGTGAGGCGTTCGTAGAAATCTTTGACAAGACCATTGACCTGGCTGGCCACAAACTTATGGACAGTGTATGAATGCTGGATTTTCATATGGCCGCTTTAAGAAGACCAAACAAAATGGTCCAAAAATCATTCGTATGGTGTTTGCTGTCAAGTGGGAGGTGTCCAGGAGGCTTCCTAATTAGCTCCCTGAACTACCGCAACTTTCAATGTGTAAATGCAGTGGCTCTACTGTGAGCCTCTCCTGGATAACAACTTCTCATCCAAACTCTTCAGTGTTAGCCCAGCAACCCAATGGAGAAATTTCATTTCAGCCCCTTTTTTCCATGACCTCATTCTTACATTGTGCAAACCATTTAAATCATTTTTAAAAATCCAACAGACTGTTTACATTTTTCCACCATAATCAAATACAAAGAAAATTTGTGTTTAGAGGTATTGTTGTAATATTCATCTACCATCCCAAAACTAAAGTTACTTCTGGTGTCATTCATTAAAAACGATCACAATTGCATAACTTGACGGAAGTGACCCTTTACCAACATGGCGTCTGAATGGGCCCCTAAACACGTGCTGACAAGCGGCTACAGGCCAACAACTCGCGGTTATGCAATGCGGGACCACAACCATTCTTGGGCGAAAACAGATACATAATCATCTGGTGTTAAGACAAGCCTTGATGAAAATACTGTGTGCATTACTATCGTTAGTTGTTTTATGGGATGCGTTCACGTCACGTTGTGTGACACGGTCATGTCAATCCTGGCTAGCTTGGATCTTCCGTGTCATCTTCACCTCAACTGCTGCAGCACAAGCGTGGCCCTGTACTTTGCGGCAAAACACCAGCATGTACACAGCTCTACTCTGCGGTCATTGCACCATAAGCCTCCCGTTAGTGATTAAATTTCACATCAATACGGCTAAACTAGAGCGCCAAAGGGGTAAAAATAAACAGATGTAGTCCTTCAACAAAGTCAATTAAAATGCAGAGGTAATCGTCGTGATTGTGAACGAAATAGTGAAACGCCACAGTTATAGCTACTTCACAATTATAGTGCATTATTTAAGAGAAAAACATTTAACTACATACCTTGTTAATTGCTTGGATTTTTCTGGAATACGAGGCAACCAAAGTATTGTCCCTAATGCTCTACAGTGCAGGGAACTGGAAAGGGACTTCCGTTCTTCTTCTTCTTTTAGATTTGATTGGTGGTTGGCAACCAGCTTAAAGGTGCATTACTGCCACTGACTTGACTATGTTTTCCTCATAGCTTTGTGACGTTTTCTTCATAGCTTTGTGAGGTTTTCCTCTTATAGCTTTGTGATGTTTTCCTCATAGCTTTGTGATGTTTTCCTCTTACAGCTTTGTGACATTTTCCCCATAGCTTTGTAATGTTTTCCTATTATAGCTTTGTGACATTTTTCCTCATAGCTTTGTGACATATTCCTCATAGCTTTGTGACGTATTCCTTATAGCTTTGTGACGTTTTCTTCTTATAGCTTTATGATGTTTTCCTCATAACTTTATGACATATTCCTCATACCTTTGTGACATTTTCATCATTGCTTTGTGACATTTTCCTCATAGCTATGTGACATTTTCTTCATTGCTTTGTGATGTTTCCTCATAGCTTTGTGTCGTTCTTCTTCTTCTTCTTTAATCTCGTATCTAGTGGTGAGTACATGAGGCGTCATGAAGCGTTTCGACACATTGCCAAACTGTATTGATACTGTGTTGATACTGTGTCACTGAATACTGACACCTGCTGGACCTTAAAAATCCCTACAGACAACCTAGTTGACGGACTCAACTGACACTGATTTGATGACCTAGTATATACAATAATATACTGCTCAAAAAAATAAAGGGAACACTGTCCCTCAAACTGTCCACTTAGGAAGCAACACTGATTGACAATCAATTTCACATGCTATTGTGTGATTTTGTTGTCAGCACATTCCACTATGTAAAGAAAGTATTTAATAAGAATATTTCATTCATTCAAATCTAGGATGTTATTTTAATGTTCCCTTTATTTTTTTAAGTATATAATTTAAGTCATTGTATTTTATATTGTATTTTATATTGTATTATTTCATATCTTCATTTTAATTTCAAATATCGTTGATGTTTTAGATACAGTCAATAAATAATGTGAACATGTATCGTCGTCGGCCTCCGTCGGTCTATGATGACCATGGAAGAGAATCCTAAACGTCTACTCTGCTGGAACAGCACCGCCTGTGGCTGAACAGGCCGATGCGCGAATGACAGTCCCTGTCACACAGGTCACACTTGTGGGTGGTCTCCGTGCTGCTGGGTCTGTGGCGGTTCTTCCTGCGGGTCCTTTTTTCATCTGCTGCAGCAGTCAGTCTCTCTTCACCCGCCTTGAGCTGTCTGGCCAGGATGCCTCTCCATTTGGAGCGGTCCGTTGCAAGGTCCTCCCAGCGCTCTGTGTTGATATCCAGGGCCTTCATGTCTCTCTTGCAGACGTCTCTAAAGTGCAGCTGTGGGCGGCCAACGTCTCTCCTGCCAGTTGCCAGTTCTCCATAGAGGACGTCTTTGGGGATTCTGCCATCCTCCATACGGTGAACGTGGCCTAGCCAGCGGAGCCTGCACTGCCTGAGTAGAGTGAACATGGAGGGAAGGCCGGCGCGGGACAGAACTTCTGTGTTGGGCACTTTGTCCTGCCAGGATATGTCCAGGATGTGGCGAATGCAGCGCAAGTGGAAGGAGTTCAGTCTCTTTTCCTGCCGGGCGTATGTTGTCCACGTCTCACTCCCATAGAGCAGTGTGCTGATGACGCAGGCGTTGTACACTGCCATTTTTGTCTTGACAGAGAGTTTGGGATTCTCCCACACTCGTGTGGTGAGGCGAGCGAGTGTGAAGGCTGATTTTCCAATCCTCTTGTTGATCTCTGTATCAAGGGAGAGGTTGTTGCTGATCGTGGACCCCAGGTACGTGAACTGATTCACGACCTCCAGCTTGTAGTCATCAATGGTGATGGTTGGTGGTGCTTCCGTGCCTTGCGCCAAGACGTTAGTCTTCTTCAGGCTGATGGTAAGCCCGAAGTCCTTGCATGCCTGGGAGAAGCGGTCCATCAGGGTCTGAAGCTCCTGCTGTGTGTGGGTTGCGACTGCAGCGTCGTCTGCGAACAGCATGTCTCTGATTAGAGCCTCGCGTACTTTGGTTCTGGCTTTCAGGCGGGCGAGGTTGAAAAGCCTGCCGTCAGATCTTGTGTGCAGGTAGATTCCCTCTGTTGCTGTGCTGAAGGCATGCCTCAGGAGCATAGCAAAGAAAATCCCAAAGAGGGTTGGCGCAAGTACACAACCCTGTTTCACTCCGCTGCATATGTTGAATGGCTCTGAGACGTTGCCATCGTGCTGCACTATCCCCTGCATGTTGGTGTGAAACGATTCGATGAGGCTTTGCAACTTTGGTGGGCATCCTATCTTTGGCAGGATCTTGAAAAGGCCCTCTCTGCTGACCAGATCGAACGCTTTGGTGAGGTCGATGAAGGCGACGTACAGAGGCATGTTCTGTTCTCTGCATTTCTCCTGGAGTTGGCGGATGGAGAATATCATGTCTACCGTCGATCGCTTAGCGCGGAAGCCACACTGAGACTCGGGGTAGACACGTTCGGCAAGCTTCTGTAGATGAACGAGAACAACTCGTGCGTAGACTTTGCCAACAACGCTGAGGAGGGAAATGCCCCTGTAGTTGTTGCAGTCGCTTCTCTCCCCTTTGTTTTTGTAGAGGGTGATGATCTTGGCGTCCCTCATGTCCTGTGGTACGGCACCTTCCTTCCAGCACTGGCAGAGGACGTCATGCAATGGCAGCAGTAGGGCGGTCTTGCAGTGCTTGATCAGGTCAGGGGGTATGCCGTCGTTGCCGGGTGCCTTGCCAGCGGCCAAGCTATCAATGGCCTTACTGAGTTCGTCGATGGTTGGCTCGGCGTCAAGTTCGTCCATGGATGGCAGGCAGTCAATGGCATCAAGGGCTGACGGTGTCACGGTGTTCTGTCTAGAGTAGAGGTCGGAGTAGTGTTCCACCCATCTCTCCATCTACTTGTTCTTCTCTGTGATCATCTCCCCAGTGGAAGATTTGAGGCGGGCCGTCTCGCTCTGAGCCGGACCAAGTGCTTTCTTGATGCCATCGTACATACCACGGATGTTCCCTGTTATGGCAGCGGTTTGAATGTCTTGGCTGAGCTGAGTCCAGTACTCGTTGGCACAGCGCCGAGCAGTCTGCTGAACTTTGCTTCTCGCAGCCCTGAGAATCTGGAGATTCTTCTCGTTTGGGTACTTCTTGTACTCAGCAAGTGCTGAGCGCTTGGCTTCAATGACGGGGGTCATCTCGGTCAACTTGGCATCAAACCAGTCCTGTGACTTCGAGGTCTTCCTCCCAAAGGTAGCCAAGGCTGTGCGGTAGATGGTGTTTCGCAGCTCTTCCCACTTCTGCTTTGCAGATTTTCCTCCTTGTGGTACACCAAGTTCCTTCTCAAAGGCGGAGGCAAACTGCTCAACAAGTTCTGGTTGGGCCATCTTGCTGGTGTCAATCCGTGCCTTTCCAGGTTGTCTAGCACGATGGAATTTCTTCAGCTGCAGCTTGACCTTGCAACACACCAATGAATGGTCTGTGTCGCAATCTGCACTCTGGAACGAACGGGTGATTAGCACGTTCTTCAGTGAGGTGCGCCTGGTCAAGATCGAGTCTAGCTGGTGCCAGTGCTTTGAGCGCAAATGTTGCCAGGAAACCTTGTGTTGGGGCTTGGTCTTGAAGAACGAGTTTGTGATGCACAGATCGTGATATGTGCAGAACTCGAGCAGCCGCTGTCCGTTGTCGTTCATTCTGCCCACGCCAAAAGGTCCAAGACAGGAGGGCCAGGAGTCATGGTCAGCACCCACTCTGGCATTGAAGTCTCCAAGGAGAATGAGTTGTTCAGAGTTGGGGATGATCCTGACAGTTGTTGCGAGATTCTCGTAGAACTCGTCTTTTGCCTCTGGTGTGGCTGTCTGTGTTGGGGCATACACACTGATGAGGGTGACTGGGCCTTCAGTGGTGTTCAGGCGGAGGGTGAGGAGTCGTGCAGAGCCAGTGCTGCCCAGTTCCACCATCTTCAGCAAAGTGTTCTTCACTGCGAAGCCCACTCCGTGTTCCCTGTGTTCGTCACTGCCCTTTCCCTGCCAGTAGAACGTGTAGTCCTTCTCTCTCAGTGTGCCTGCATCAGCTAACCGTGTTTCCTGGAGAGTGGCGATATCCACTCCCAGTCTCTTCAGCTCATTATTGATGATGGCAGTCTTCCTGGTGTCATTGATGTCCTTGAGGTTAGCAGCGAGTCCTGTCATCATAGTGCGGACGTTCCAAGTTCCCAGTTTTAGAGTTGGTCTCTTTTGTTTTATTGTCTTGCCTGGTGCGAAGGTTCTCAGCCTGCTGTTTGGATTTCTCCTTATCCCCATGCACCCAATGAGGAAAGCAAGCTGTGGCGGGACAACACCTTATTGGCTGGGGGCTGCCCAGCTTGAGGCGGGCGGTAGCTGTCCAGTGAGATCTGATGATCCCTCCCACCGTCGGGAACAACCCCTGGCGCCTCGCTCTACGCCAATTGAGCAGTGGCTAATAACCGGTAACTGTCATTCCCCGTGTTTTGTCTACGCCAAAGGCGAAGCTGGAGTGTCCTCTCCAGTGATCCGGTGTTCTACCTTCCAGCGTTGGGCATTGGTAGGATTCAAGCCTGGGCAGGAAGATATGGAGGACAAGATGTTGCCCATGCAGCATGTCCCCCCTCTTCACGTCACTGATGAATCCAAAGGAACAGCAGGGCTGCTACAGTTTGGCACCAGCGCCGTTGCAGGAGCTGCCAGAACGATGTTGAGCACAACATAGAACTGCCTTAGGGGCTCCGACTCCGGATTTTTCCTCAGGGTTGACTCCCGAAGCCTTTCCCGTGACCGGGTATGCCGCAAGGCAGCAGAGGTTTGAAATCAGGGTTTACCTTCCCCTAGATGGGCTACCTTCCCAGGTTGACGAGCCACCATCTACCCGAAGCATCTGGTTTTAAGGCGCCAGAGATCCGCCCTCGCCCCTTCTCCTATTAGTAAAAGCAGTTCCGCCAGGCTTAGAGACTAAACCACACGGGCAGGCTAGGAGTTGGACTTAGTTGTCAGAGGCTTTTCGAGACGCACGCCATAAGGAGCATTTTATGAGCACTGGGAGCATAACCCCAGTGCCGCTCCTGGCTATGACAACCTTGGAACCGAACATGTATCATAACGTGAAAAACTAAGTGAACATGATGTGAATGAGGATGCTTGTGGACTGGTTTGGGGTCACTTAGAAATGTCCTTATTTTTGAAAGAAAAACACTTTTTTTCAATGAAGATAACTTTAAACTAATTAGAAATACTCTCTATACATTGCTAATGTGGTAAATGACTATTATAGCTGCAAATGTCTGGTTTTTGGTGCAATATCTACAGTGGGGAAAAAAAGTATTTAGTCAGCCACCAATTGTGCAAGTTCTCCCACTAAAAAGATGAGAGAGGTCTGCAATTTTCATCATAGGTATACCTCAACTATGAGAGACAAAATGAGGAAAAACAAATCCAGAAAATCACATTGAAGGATTTTTAATGAATTAACTGGTAAATTCCTCAGTAAAATAAGTATTTGGTCAGTAACAAAAGTTCATCTCAGTACTTTGTTATATACCCTTTGTTGGCAATGACAGAGGTCAAACGCTTTCTGTAAGTCTTCACAAGGTTTTCACACACTGTTGCTGGTATTTTGGCCCATTCCTCCTTGCAGATCAACTCTAGAGGAGGGATGTTTTGGGGCTGTCGCTGGGCAACACGGACTTTCAACTCCCTCCAAAGATTTTCTATGGGGTTGAGGTCTGGAGACTGGCTAGGCCACTCCAGGACCTTGAAATGCTTCTTACGAAGCCACTCCTTCATTGCCCGGGCAGTGTGTTTGGGATCATTGTCATGCTGAAAGACCCAGCCACGTTTCATCTTCAATCCCCTTGCTGATGGAAGGGGGTTTTCACTCAAAATCTCACGATACATAGCCCCATTCATTCTTTCTTTTACACGGATCAGTCGTCCTGGTCCCTTTGCAGAAAAACAGCCCCAAAGTATGATGTTTTCACCCCCATGCTTCACAGTAGGTATGGTGTTCTTTCTCCTCCAAACACGACAAGTTGAGTTTTTACCAAAAACTTCTATTTTGGTTTCATCTGACAATGTGACATTCTCCCAATCCTCTTCTGGATCATCCAAATGCTCTCTAGCAAACTTCAGACAGGCCTGGACATGTACTGGCTTAAGCAGGGGGACACGTCTGGCACTGCAGGATTTGAGTCCCTGGCGGCATAGTGTGTTACTGATGTAGCCTTTGTTACTTTGGTCCCAGCTCTCTGCAGGTCATTCACTAGGTCCCTCCGTGTGGTTCTGGGACTTTTGCTCACTGTTCTCGTGATCATTTTGACCTCACAGGGTGAGATCTTGCGTGGAGCCCCAGATCGAGTTAGATTATCAGTGGTCTTGTATGTCTTCCATTTTCTAATAATTGCTCCCACAGTTGATTTCTTCACACCAAACTGCTTACCTATTGCAGATTCAGTCTTCCCAGCCTGGTGCAGGTCTACAATTTTGTTTCTGGTGTCCTTTGACAGCTCTTTGGTCTTGGCCATAGTGGAGTTTGGAGTCTGACTGTTTGAGGCTGTGGACAGGTGTCTTTTATACTGATAATGAGTTCAAACAGGTGCCATTAATACAGGTAATGAGTGGAGGACAGAGGAGCCTCTTAAAGAAGAAGTTACAGGTCTGTGAGAGCCAGAAATCTTGCTTGTTTGTAGGTGACCAAATACTTATTTTACCAAGGAATTTACCAATTAATTCATTAAAAATCCTTCAATGTGATTTTCTGGATTTTTTTTTTCTCATTTTGTCTCTCATAGTTGAGGTATACCTATGATGAAAATTGGAGACCTCTTTCATCTTTTAAGTGGGAGAACTTGCACAATTGGTGGCTGACTAAATACTTTTTTGCCCCACTGTACATAGGTGTATAGTGGCCCATTTCCAGCAACTATCACTCCAGTGTTCTAATGGTACAATGTGTTTGCTCATTGCGTCAGAAGGCTAATGGATGATTAGAAAACCCTTGTGCAATCATGTTTGGTCTGCAATGCTGTAATTGCTGCAAATGGAGGATTCTTTGACGAAAGCAAAGTTTGAAGGAAAAAATTATTATTTCAAATACAAATTATTTCTAACCTTGTCAATGTCTTGACTATATTTTCTATTCATTTTACAACTCACGGTGGTAAATAAAAGTGTGACTTTTCATGGAAAACACAAAAATTGTCTGGGTGACCCCAAACTTTTGAACGGTAGTGTATGTGAAGTAGTTGAAAAGTGTTAATAAATGAAAAAAATTCAGCTGACAATCAATTGTCAGTGTACTCTGTTTTGAAGTATTTATGGTCTATGTATGTATTTTATAGGCACATTTACAGAGTTGTTAAAGGTATACACCTTATGTACTTGTATGCAATCTATTGTGTTTAAAGTACTGATTCAAGTTTTTATTCATGTAGGGGTAACAAGAGACAGACTCTAAACTGTACAAGTTAAAACTACTTGCCCCAGAAATGGTCTTGTCCAGAGCTGACAGAATGTCATATGGTACGTTGTCAAAAGAATATAAAGTCATTATCATTTTTGAAGCTGGCAACTTGGAACATTTTCCACAGAAAAAGTGCATAGATTTAAAGTGCTGTGTGTCCACCAAACACGTTTTTTCAGCTCTGGGCAGCTATTTTCCATTCATTACCTCTGCCAGGCCGGAGGCCAGGAGGAGGAGGAGGTTATGTTTTTGCCAGCGTTTGTCTGTCTGTCTGTCTATTTGTCTGTCTGTTTGTTTGTATGTCTGTTGGTTAGCAAGATAACTCAAAAAGTTTTGGACGGATTTCAATGAAACTTTCAGGCGTTGTTGGAAATGGTTCAAGGAAGAACTGATTAAATTTTGGGGATGATCCGGATCACTGTCTGGATACAGGAATTTTTTAAAGGATTCTTTAACATTGTGAGATACGGCCATTTTCAACATGTGTGCAGGCCCAATGTTGGTTCCAAGGTTGTCATAGCCAGGAGCGGCACTGGGGTTAAGCTCCCAGTGCTCATAAAATGCTCCTTATGGCGTGCGTCTCGAAAAGCCTCTGACAACTAAGTTCAACTCCTAGCCTGCCCGTGTGGTTTAGTCTCTAAGCCCGGCGGAACTGCTTTTACTAATAGGAGAAGGGGCGAGGGCGGATCTCTGGCGCCTTAAAACCAGATGCTTCGGGTAGATGGTGGCTCGTCAACCTGGGAAGGCAGCCCATCTAGGGGAAGGTAAACCCTGATTTCAAACCTCTGCTGCCTTGCGGCATACCCGGTCACGGGAAAGGCTTCGGGAGTCAACCCTGAGGAAAAATCCGGAGTCGGAGCCCCTAAGGCAGTTCTATGTTGTGCTCAACATCGTTCTGGCAGCTCCTGCAACGGCGCTGGTGCCAAACTGTAGCAGCCCTGCTGTTCCTTTGGATTCATCAGTGACGTGAAGAGGGGGGACATGCTGCATGGGCAACATCTTGTCCTCCATATCTTCCTGCCCAGGCTTGAATCCTACCAACGCCCAACGCTGGAAGGTAGAACACCGGATCACTGGAGAGGACACTCCAGCTTTGCCTTTGGCGTAGACAAAACACGGGGAATGACAGTTACCGGTTATAAGCCACTGCTCAATTGGCGTAGAGCGTGGCGCCAGGGGTTGTTCCCGACGGTGGGAGGGATCATCAGATCTCACTGGACAGCTACCGCCCGCCTCAAGCTGGGCAGCCCCCAGCCAATAAGGTGTTGTCCCGCCACAGCTTGCTTTCCTCATTGGGTGCATGGGGATAAGGAGAAATCCAAACAGCAGGCTGAGAACCTTCGCACCAGGCAAGACAATAAAACAAAAGAGACCAACTCTAAAACTGGGAACTTGGAACGTCCGCACTATGATGACAGGACTCGCTGCTAATCTCAAGGACATCAACGACACCAGGAAGACTGCCATCATCAATAATGAGCTGAAGAGACTGGGAGTGGATATCGCCACTCTCCAGGAAACACGGTTAGCTGATGCAGGCACACTGAGAGAGAAGGACTACACGTTCTACTGGCAGGGAAAAGGCAGTGACGAACACAGGGAACACGGAGTGGGCTTCGCAGTGAAGAACACTTTGCTGAAGATGGTGGAACCGGGCAGCACTGGCTCTGCACGACTCCTCACCCTCCGCCTGAACACCACTGAAGGCCCAGTCACCCTCGTCAGTGTGTATGCCCCAACACAGACAGCCACACCAGAGGCAAAAGATGAGTTCTACGAGAATCTCGCAACAACTGTCAGGATCATCCCCAACTCTGAACAACTCATTCTCCTTGGAGACTTCAATGCCAGAGTGGGTGCTGACCACGACTCCTGGCCCTCCTGTCTTGGACCTTTTGGCGTGGGCAGAATGAACGACAACGGACAGCGGCTGCTCGAGTTCTGCACATATCACGATCTGTGCATCACAAACTCGTTCTTCAAGACCAAGCCCCAACATAAGGTTTCCTGGCAACATCCACGCTCAAAGCACTGGCACCAGCTAGACTTGATCCTGACCAGGCGCACCTCACTGAAGAACGTGCTAATCACCCGTTCGTTCCAGAGTGCAGATTGCGACACAGACCATTCATTGGTGTGTTGCAAGGTCAAGCTGCAGCTGAAGAAATTCCATCGTGCTAGACAACCTGGAAAGGCATGGATTGACATCAGCAAGATGGCCCAACCAGAACTTGTTGAGCAGTTTGCCTCCGCCTTTGAGAAGGAACTTGGTGTACCACAAGGAGGAAAATCTGCAAAGCAGAAGTGGGAAGAGCTGCGAAACACCATCTACCGCACAGCCTTGGCTACCTTTGGGAGGAAGACCTCGAAGTCACAGGACTGGTTTGATGCCAAGTTGACCGAGATGACCCCTGTCATTGAAGCCAAGTGCTCAGCACTTGCTGAGTACAAGAAGTACCCAAACGAGAAGAATCTCCAGATTCTCAGGGCTGCGAGAAGCAAAGTTCAGCAGACTGCTCGGCGCTGTGCCAACGAGTACTGGACTCAGCTCAGCCAAGACATTCAAACCGCTGCCATAACAGGGAGCATCCGTGATATGTACGATGGCATCAAGAAAGCACTTGGTCCGGCTCAGAGCAAGACGGCCCCCCTCAAATCTTCCACTGGGGAGATGATCACAGAGAAGAACAAGCAGATGGAGAGATGGGTGGAACACTACTCCGACCTCTACTCTAGACAGAACACCGTGACACCGTCAGCCCTTGATGTCATCGACTGCCTGCCATCCATGGACGAACTTGACGCCGAGCCAACCATCGACGAACTCAGTAAGGCCATTGATAGCTTGGCCGCTGGCAAGGCACCCGGCAACGACGGCATACCCCCTGACCTGATCAAGCACTGCAAGACCGCCCTACTGCTGCCATTGCATGACGTCCTCTGCCAGTGCTGGAAGGAAGGTGCCGTACCACAGGACATGAGGGACGCCAAGATCATCACCCTCTACAAAAACAAAGGGGAGAGAAGCGACTGCAACAACTACAGGGGCATTTCCCTCCTCAGCGTTGTTGGCAAAGTCTACGCACGAGTTGTTCTCGTTCGTCTACAGAAGCTTGCCGAACGTGTCTACCCCGAGTCTCAGTGTGGCTTCCGCGCTGAGCGATCGACGGTAGACATGATATTCTCCATCCGCCAACTCCAGGAGAAATGCAGAGAACAGAACATGCCTCTGTACGTCGCCTTCATCGACCTCACCAAAGCGTTCGATCTGGTCAGCAGAGAGGGCCTTTTCAAGATCCTGCCAAAGATAGGATGCCCACCAAAGTTGCAAAGCCCCATCGAATCGTTTCACACCAACATGCAGGGGATAGTGCAGCACGATGGCAACGTCTCAGAGCCATTCAACATA
Organism: Pholidichthys leucotaenia; assembly: GCA_020510985.1. NCBI lineage: Eukaryota > Metazoa > Chordata > Actinopteri > Cichliformes > Pholidichthyidae > Pholidichthys > Pholidichthys leucotaenia. The sequence goes on from CM035842.1 coordinate 293,918,173, forward strand.
CGCAGCGGAGTGAAACAGGGCTGTGTACTTGCGCCAACCCTCTTTGGGATTTTCTTTGCTATGCTCCTGAGGCATGCCTTCAGCACAGCAACAGAGGGAATCTACCTGCACACAAGATCTGATGGCAGGCTTTTCAACCTCGCCCGCCTGAAAGCCAGAACCAAAGTACGCGAGGCTCTAATCAGAGACATGCTGTTCGCAGACGACGCTGCAGTCGCAACCCACACACAGCAGGAGCTTCAGACCCTGATGGACCGCTTCTCCCAGGCATGCAAGGACTTCGGGCTTACCATCAGCCTGAAGAAGACTAACGTCTTGGCGCAAGGCACGGAAGCACCACCAACCATCACCATTGATGACTACAAGCTGGAGGTCGTGAATCAGTTCATGTACCTGGGGTCCACGATCAGCAACAACCTCTCCCTTGATACAGAGATCAACAAGAGGATTGGAAAATCAGCCTTCACACTCGCTCGCCTCACCACACGAGTGTGGGAGAATCCCAAACTCTCTGTCAAGACGAAAATGGCAGTGTACAATGCCTGCGTCATCAGCACACTGCTCTATGGGAGTGAGACGTGGACAACATACGCCCGGCAGGAAAAGAGACTGAACTCCCTCCACTTGCGCTGCATTCGCCACATCCTGGACATATCCTGGCAGGACAAAGTGCCCAACACAGAAGTTCTGTCCCGCGCCGGCCTTCCCTCCATGTTCACTCTACTCAGGCAGTGCAGGCTCCGCTGGCTAGGCCACGTTCACCGTATGGAGGATGGCAGAATCCCCAAAGACGTCCTCTATGAAGAACTGGCAACTGGCAGGAGAGACGTTGGCCGCCCACAGCTGCGCTTTAGAGACGTCTGCAAGAGAGACATGAAGGCCCTGGATATCAACACAGAGTGCTGGGAGGACCTTGCAACGGACCGCTCCAAATGGAGAGGCACCCTGGCCAGACAGCTCAAGGCGGGTGAAGAGAGACTGACTGCTGCAGCAGATGAAAAAAGGACCCGCAGGAAGAACCGCCACAGACCCAGCAGCATGGAGACCACCCACAAGTGTGACCTGTGTGACAGGGACTGTCATTCGCGCATTGGCCTGTTCAGCCACAGGCGGTGCTGTTCCAGCAGAGTAGACGTTTAGGATTCTCTTCCATGGTCATCATAGACCGACGGAGGCCGACGGTTGCAGGCCCAATGGAGGGCGCTGCTCGTCGTGTCTGACGAACACAAACTCCGCCTTCTTCAAAGTTTTAGGCACAAAAGCACGCGGAACACAGTGCTGGGCAGGGCTCGGCAGCGTGCCTGTGTGCCTGTGTTTGCGCTACACTGCAAAAGCTCAGACGGGCAGCTGTCCGCCGCCGGATTATTTGGCAGAAATTCCCCGGCCAGCCATAGTAGCTGCGCAAAAACAAGCTCTCTGCTGGGGAAGCTTCCAAATCCTCATTTGCTGCGGAGCGCAACCCCAATAAAACCCACGGCAACCTGTCTACCCAATTTGCATCCGTCAGTGAAGCCCTCAGTGCTGCTTTCAGTGATCTATGAAAACACTTGCATAACCCATTGGCCTGTGGGTTGTACGCAGTTGTGTCATGATTTCTTTTGTTTTTTCTTTTGAATTCTTGGATGGAACATGGGTGGGCAATATAACCTGCGGATTCACCCATCACACATTTCGGATAACTTATGTTGAACTGTATAATCAGAGGAGTTATTGTCTAATTTGACCTTGTTGGATTTTATTACCCCCTTTGTTATATTATTCACTTTCTTTTAACCTCTACTCCTAATCTATTCGAAATAAAGATTAATTAATTCATTCATTCAATTGCAACGCACGCAGCCTGGGAGTTTGCAGATGCAAGAGATGGACACAGCACCAACACTTCAGTTTATTACCTCCGCCAAGGAGGTAATGCTTTTACTAATAAACCACTAATCCTATCATTGTGAATCCAATTGCTAGTCATATGTTTTCATGCTCAAGGAATCTGAAAACGTACACACAAACACTGTATGGGGGGGAACTGTGGCGCTTGGCGGAGGTCTGCGCTCTCCGAGTGTTTTTCTAGTTCTCTATGTAATCCAGCATTTACAGTGCTGAGCACCTTCGGCGCTGAAATACCCTCAGCAGTGGCCGTTTTTTGTTGCGGTGCTCAGAGTTGAAAAAAGTTCAGTTTTTCAGAGACTGTAGCTGAGCTCGTCAATGTCAGACCTTAAGCAGCCAATCAGAACTGCTGCGTGGGCGGGACATCGGACACCAGTACTAGGCTGTACTCAGACTCCTGCTTTCCATGTCATCATATCTTACATCCAGAGCTGCTAGAAAACGTGTCCTGTCCATTGTTATTTAGAGACTGCTATTAAAAAATATGTAGAAAGTCTGACAATAGGAAAAGCGGGAGTGGTGAGCTGACAGTGACAAGCTGTTGCAGGGATACAGGGCACAGACTTTTTTTTCCCTCAGAGAACAGCATACAAATGCTGAAAATAAAATGCTCAGGGCGGTCGGGCGACAAAAAACACGTTTGGTGGACACGCAGCTTTATTCAGTACTCGTATTTTCACTTCCCACCACTATAATGTTACAGTGATTTGCATTGTTTAACCTAAATAGTTTTACATTTCATGCATATGTTTGGTGTGAGAATAACAATTGCTTAATGACAATTACTTAATGTGGAAGCAGAAAATCACTTAAGGAAAGAAAACTTTTATTCACAAAATGTGCAAAAACGGAAGACTCCTACATATGAAATAGGATTACAGTACATGACATGATGCTGCACACTCTTGTACAGTAGGTGGCGGTATGCACCTATAAGCTGTTTGCAATCTACCAGTGAACCACAGAATAAGAAGATAAAGTAAAAAGAGGAGGAGAAGAAGAAGCGCTTAGTGTATACAGTTGAAATGTTGGCTTTGGTGACTGCATTGCAGAGGATTGAGGAGCTGACGATCAAGGATTTTGTCCTTTGTTCAGATTCCAGTGCAACCTTGCTGTCAATAAAATCAGGGTCATCTGACAGCAGACAGGACTTGGTCTATGAGATATGAGACTTTGTATAGACTCAGAAACAAAAGGGTGGCTGTGGTGTTTATGTGGATTCCAGCTCACAGGGGGTTAAAGGGCAACAAGGCCGCAGATAAATTGGCTTAACAGGCTCTGGGGCACTGGGAGGTGTGGGACATTTCATTGAGTAAATCTGAGGCAAAAACACGGATTAAAGAGTATACTAGGCAGGAGTGGCAGCATAGGTGGGACACAGGGGGAACAGGACAACATTTGTATGCTATCCAGAGTGCGGTTGGAGTGAAGGGCAGGATGGGGACAAGAAATACAAAGGAAGAGAATATTTTATCTAGGCTAAGGATGGGGCACACTAGGTTAAACAAAACTTTGCATTTGGTAGGTAAGCACCCGACAGGGATGTGCGATTATTGTGAGAGAGAGGAAGAAAATGTGGAGCATGTCATTCTCCACTGCCAGAAGTATACCCAGGAGAGAGACAGATTAGTGGAGGGAATTAGAGAATTAGGGGTGGGTGATGCCAACTTAAGCATGATGGTGGGGGTTGGGGTAAGAAAGTTGTTTGTTTACCTCAGAGATACAGGTTTAATTAATAGGATATAGTTTTGTTTTGGGGGGTTTTTGGAGGGTGCTTGGGGTACAATGTCTGGTCCACACCCCAATGCTGGATGGCGGTAATGAGCCTTTAAGTTGGGTGCCCCCACCAAAAATAGAAGAAGAAGAAGAAGAGAAGAAGCGCTTAGTGCTGCTAACTTATTAACCTCTTGCACTCCGTTGTTCCGCGGGCGGGCAAGTCTCTGCGTCCTAGGGCGCACGAGAGCGCACGAGGGCGCACTCGTGCGCCCTCGTGCGCCCTCGTGCGCATGACGCATGATAAGGATATTGATGGTGGTGGTGTAGGTGGTGTGGCCTCCAAGCGCCACTGAAAAAAAAAGCTGCAAACACAGCCGTGAACAGATTAGTTCATCTGATTGACCGCTCATTCGACTAATAAGAGCCTTGAATTGGGTTTCTGAAACCTTGAAGAGCCAATGAATGAAAACCTAGGAAGGAGGACCCGCCTCCCAACGCTTTGAATGCAGTGAGCCAATTGAAGCAGAGAAGTTCGTGAGCTGTTTTTTTTTAAGGCTGGGTGAAGACTGGCTGCTGCAGCGGATCAAAAAAGGACACAGGAAGAGCTCCACAGACCCAGCAGCATGGAGACCATCCACAAATGCAACCTGTGTGACAGGGAGTGCCATTCGTGGATCGGCATGTTCGGCCACAGGCGGTGCTTATTTTGTATTGGTTCCAGCAGAGTAGACGTTATGATTTCTTCCATGGTCATCATAGACCGACGGAGGCTGACGACGAAGGCTGAGTGACACACACGCCTTCGCCAGTCTTTTTTTAATTACTACTGTTATTTGTTTTGAAAAATCGTTCGCCAAAAACCGCAATCATGGAAGCACAAAACCGCAATAATGGAATTATGTTTTGATCGAGTCGCGAGACCAGAACCAGAGCGGACCAGCGTCGCGTTCGTCTGACAATGGGGAAGACAAGTTCGCCAAGACTCCGCTGTGAAGAGGTAAGGTGTTATAAGCTAAATTATTCTCTATCCCTGAAAATTGTAATCCAAAATGACTTTTGACCGATCAGTAAATTACAGCTGTGCGGTTCACGAAGTCTGAAGTTCGTGCGCCGTGGTACAAGGGGTTGCTCGCAGTGTACAGGCTGTGAACACCCCCCCCACCCCCACTATTCTTTTGCAGCGAGTGGGGGGGGGGAGCCGTGGTGATTGCACTGCTGTCCTACATCACCACATAAGGCTAATCCGTTGTGTAGCGATGGCCGAAGTCCATCCTCTGTAGCGAGCGGAGGGGGGGGACAACCCCCCCCCACACACACACAGTAGCGAGGGGGGGGGAGCCGCTGTGACAGCGTTGCTGTGGAAACATGCAACGAGTGTAATCCGTCATGTAGCGAGGGCCGAACTCTGTCCTTGGTAGCAGGGGGGGGGACGACCTGTGCCATTTGGCACAATTTGGCACAGTTCCAAAACGCCTGGGAACAGCCTGAGAACAAAGCTGTGTAAAATATTCATTTTTTGTGGTATTGTTACCAAATTTGGATCTCAGCTGGATAACACTTGGTTCTACATTTCTGTTGCATTTTCCAGCCGGATCAGACAGCTGTGTGTTATTTGCAAGCATTTGTATCCAAAAAAACACCGTGTCCAAATTTTTTTTCTTCAAGTTCAGTATGTTTAGATGACTGTAACTCAGTGGCCGGAGCACGTAGAGAGATTATGTTTTTTTTGCCAAAAAATTCAAAGTGTTTTCTTTTAAATGAGACCAACCCCATGAAGATGCTGCAAAGGGTTGAAGAACAGCTTTCGATTTACTTTGGGCACATTATTTTTTGGCATTTTTAGGGAAATTGCCCGGAGTGCAAGAGGTTAACGTGGAGGAGTTTTTGTTTTTGTTTTTTTTTAGCAGTTCTGTTCTTATTATTCCAATCCTGTATTACAAAAACAGTTTTATTCTTAATTGCAAAGAACGGCGGCTGCGTTTAAGGAGTCCAATAATTATCATTATTTCAGTTATAAGCCATTGTTAGCTCAAGTCTGTAGCTCAAGTAGGTAGCAGTGACTACACTTTTAAACATAATATTTATGCCAGTTCTGTAATAGGTCCACAGTTCTGGGCCAAGCACAGCCTATATCAGGGGTGTCACTGATCAGGTGTTTTCACTGATCAGCAATCAGTTGGAAGAAATTTGGTGAATCACCTGTTGAAGAGACTGGGTGGAGGTAAAACCTGCAGGGTCTTGGCCCTCCATGGAATGAGTTTGACACCCCTGGCCTATATGTTGGTATAAACTTAACATTTTGCATGTTAACTCTTAGATACAAGTGCTACGTTTATTTTGTTAGAAGTTGTGTGAGAAAATATTGCTAAATTTGTTTAACTTGAGATTAGCATTTTAGCTAACATTTGCATGCTAGCCCGCTAGCAATAGCATGTTAGCTCTTTCAAGGACACACTGTCTGTCATGATTCAATTTGAGGAAACACTCCCTAAATCAGTCCTAATAGGATACATGTATTACAGGGTCAGAGAATACATCCCAAAGCCACTCAGGTGCTACAAATGTCAAAGGATGGGTCACACTGCTCAGCAATGTAAGGGAAAGCTAAGATGTGCTAGATGTGGAGGGGAGCATATGGTAAATGTGACAAAGACGCCAAAGTAAAGTGTTGCAACTGTGGGGGTGACTACAGTGCTGCATATGGAGGATGTGTTGTGCAGAGGGAAGCTAGACAAGCCCAGGAAATCAGAATAACTAAGAAAATTTCGTATGCAGAAGCTCTAAAGACAGTTAGAGAGGCAGGAGTACTCAGAAACACAGCAGGCCTTCCTCAAAGAAATTCAGTTCAAATGGAAGCCCAGCAATCAACGGGTACCATGCAAGCATAGGATTGTGTTGCTGCAAGAAATAAATGCAAAATAGATGATGACACATTGATAGTTAAGAGGACAAAGTTTATAGCTTTTATCTGCCACACCATGAATGTTGCTGCACAGCTAAAGAAGAAAAGTGAAAGAATCAAAACCATTGTGGAAGCAGCAGGAAGCTTCCTAGATGTGAAAGATATCACTGACATAATGCACGGCTCAGGAGACACACACGCAGGCTCAGGGTAGATCTAATAGCTTTATTAGCAACAAGTGTGTATGAGTGTGTGTCTGCGAGATGTAAATGTGTTGGTGGTGGCGTCTGCGTCGGGCACGGAGGCAGGAGGCCGTACAGCCGGACAACCCTATGGGAGAAGCAGAGGAGAAGGGTAACGGGCACCACACCAACACAGGAGATATGATAACGATGACTGGCTTACTTGGAAATGGCAGGTGGCTGGCACAGCAAGGGTGAAGCCCAGAAGACAGTGACCTGGAGCGCCCGGTGTAGCAGCGAGGGAATGGTGACGGAGAGGAGTGGTCCGCCGCCGGGAAATCCACCTGTGCACAGGGGAGCAGACTAGGAGTAGAAGGAGGTAAGAGATTCTTACTTGAATATTTGCTGATCGGTTGGGATTCCTTGCTGCAAGGGAAGCGAATGAAGACTGACGGCTTCAGGCCGAAGCCCAGGGCGAGGCGGCTTAAATCCCTCGCCGCTGATGAGGTGCAGGTGTGCGTGCAGCTGGCGCCGCAGATGGGCGGCGAGGCGTGACAATCACAGCTGAACAGATTCATGCTTTACTGAAAGCTGAAACTGGGGAGACTGCACATGCTGAAACAAGACCTTAATTATGGTACTACACATACTACAGTGGAAGGCAAGGAGTCTTATAGCAAACAGACAAGAACTCAAGAAGTATCTTTAAGAACTAGAAGTTGTTCCACAGGAAGTGTGTGTACAGGAGACATGGCTTCAACCTCACTTAGATTGTTATTCCAGGATACAGTTCAATCAGACAGGATAGAATTAACACTGTAAATGGAGGAGGATGTGCCACTTTCATTAAAGATGGCCTGGCGTATAGGGTGATTCCCTCCCTTGAGGATATAGAGTGAAATATTATTGAAATATGTAGGCCAAATGGACAAGGAAATATTAAGCTGATTAATTATTACAAGCCATTTGTAGGAAGTTAACAGCAGATACTTTCAGTGTTATGGCAGGGGAAGAGCATATGAAAGAGGTATGGTGTAGAGACTTTAATGCCCATAATAGCTTGTGGGGAAGCACATATACAGATAACAACAGAAATGTTGTGGAAGAGATGTTAGATGAAAGATCGTTAATTTGTCTAAACAGTGGTAAAGGTACCAGAATAGATATGCATAGGGGCACATTATCATGTACAACTGACCTGACTCTGGTATCTGATTCTTTAGTGAGAGCCTGTGAATGGACGGTTATGAACAGGACAACTATGGGACGTGATCACTTCCCAATACTCACAGTCATTAAAACTGAAGTATGTATACAAGAGGGAAGATGTTTTACAAGATGGTGTTTTGACAAGGCAGATTGGGGAAAATTTAGGCAATACTGTGTTCAATCGTGTCACTTGGTAACATTAGAAGATGGCATAGAAGAGTGTTCAAGTCAGGTAACCAATCATATTCTGAATGCTGCAATAGCAAGTATACCTAAGAAAACAACACAGGGTAGGACAAAGGTTGCACCCTGGTGGAATGACGAATGTAGTATTGCAATAAGAGAGCGAAACAAGGCATTCAGAGAGCTGAGGAAGAATATGACTAGTGAAAACTTTAAATAGAGTATAAAAAGAAAAGGGCAGTAGCTCGAAGGATTATTAAAACAGGAAAAGGTCAACATGGAGAGAATTTTGTTCCATCCTTGGTAGGAAAACAGAACTAGGTGATGTTTGGGGTATATTTAAAAAAAATGAGTGGGAAAAGGGTATCAGTTAAAATTCCAGCTTTAGTGGATGGGGACAAGATCTTGGCTGTATCAGACAAAGAAAAGGCAGAAGTCCTAGGTAGAGCATTTGCAGCAGTGCATAGAGGAGACCATCTTGGTGAGAGCCATAGACAGCAAAGGCAGCATAAACTCAGAAAAAATGCAAACTTAAAAAATGAAGTGAAAGAGGACATAACTGTGTTAGACCTCAAGCTCACAATGTCAGAGCTTAAGAGAGCTTTGCAAGATAGTGGATACACAGCTCCAGGATATGATCAGTTAAGCTATGTTCCGGCAGTTGCCTATACAATCAATGCAACTGGTGCTGAAATTGTTTAACAGGATATGGAAGGAGGGGGTTATCCCAAGTGGGTGGAAAAAGGCTGTAATTTTATCATTTAATAAGCCAGGGAAAGATACGCAGATGATGGAGCCATATGGACGAGGGGAAGAAATGAGAAATGTATGTTCAAAAACATCAGGAAAGCAATGGAGAAAGTGGAAAAGTCGTCATATGACTGGGGATTTAAATTTTCAAACAGTAAAACCTCCTATATGTTTGTGTGTTTGCTTGTTTGTGTGCTTGAGGCTTGCCAAGCAAAGTTTATATACAGTCGACAGGAACTGATAACTTATGGACTACAAGCCAGGGTGGATATTACGGCTGACTTTCAGCGGGCAAACAACATTCCCGTGGACATTACGAGACCCCACGGCTCTTCATGGATTGTTATCGGGAGTATCAAGCGGCACCGTCAGCGTAGAGAGAGGAAGCAAAAGCGGGGCTGCTGGGCGGGCCTGCTAACCAAGCTGCGGAAACGGCCTCACAAACCACCACTCCCGAGCATTTTTCTCTCAAACCCCAGATCCATCGTGAACAAAATGGATGATATGGAGCAGCTGCTTGCTGCAAATCACTCTGATCGAGACTGTTGTGTCCTCATAGTCACAGAGACGTGGCTACACCCGGCGATCCCCGATGCCGCCATCCAGCTAGCAGGGCGCATGCTACATCGGCAGGACTGCAATGGAGACTCTGGTAAGAGCAGAGGTGGAGGCCTATGTATCTATGTCCATAATGACTGGTGCTCACAGAGCCGGATTACTGACAGTTACTGTTTACCGGATATAGAGATTTTGTCAGTTACACACAGACCCTTCTATCTGCCGAGAGAGCTATCAAACGTGGTCATTACAGCTGTCTACATTCCACCTGATGCTAAGGTTAGCACTGCTCTCAGCCACTTGTATGACACTGTAAACAAACATCAGAGGGCTTACCCCGAGGGAGTACATATTATTGCTGGAGACTTTAACCAGGCATGTTTAAGGACTGTTCTCCCCAATTTCACCCAACATGTGAAATGTTCCACCAGAGGAGGGAATACACTTGATCGGGTGTATTCAAACATCAAGCATGCCTATAGAGTAGTACCTCTGTCACATCTTGGTCTGTCTGACCATACATCCCTGCTCTTGGTCCCAGCCTATGCCCCTCTTAGAAGGAAAATAAAGCCCACCACAAAAATTGTTAACATCTGGCCTGCAGACGCTCTCCCTAAATTGCAAAACTGTTTTGCTGAGACAGATTGGGACTTACTGTATTTGAACACCATGACCTAGAGGAATACACACAGACGGTGTTATTTTACTTTTCATGCTGTACAGAAAATGTTACAATTAAGAAAAACATCCGGGTTTATCCTAATCAGAAACCCTGGATGACCGGACATATTTGTAACCTTCTCAGAGCTCGTGACATGGCTTTTAAAACAGGTGACAGGGCCTTATATGCAGTAGCAAGAGGTGACCTGAAAAGGGGCATTAAAGAGACCAAACGGACCTACAAGAGGAGAATCGAGGAGCATCTCACAAACAACAACACAAGGTGGATGTGGCAGGGAGTGCAGCAGATCACCAACTTCAAGGGCAGCACATCCATCATCCCCGACACCAGGGCATCGCTGGCAGAGGAGCTAAACTGCTTTTTTGCACGCTTTGAAGAAAAGACCAGATCATTACCATACTCATCTCTTCCTGACACTGACACCCAGGTGCTGTCTGTACAGGAGTATGAGGTGAGGAAAGTGTTCAGATCCGTGAATCCAAGGAAGGCGGCTGGTCTGGATGGCGTACTTGGAAAAATACTCAAAGCCTGTACCTTTGAGCTTGCCCCGGTGTTCACAAAAATCTTTAATCTGTCTCTGTCACAAGCCACTGTTCCACCCTGCCTTAAATCAGCTGTCATAATCCCTGTCCCCAAAAAGCATGCTGTGGACTGTTTAAATGATTACAGACCCATTGCTCTCACCTCTATTGTCACAAAATGCTTGGAGAGACTTGTACTGAGGCACATCAAAACCAGACTACCCGCGACCTTTGACCCCTTTCAGTTTGCTTACAGGGAAAACAGGTCAACGGAGGATGCCATCACCATCGCTCTCCACTCAGCTCTGGAACATCTAGAACACAAGAACTCATACGTCCGGATGCTCTTCGTCGATTATAGCTCTGCATTTAATACTATTATACCACATATTCTGATTAGGAAACTGGTTCACCTTGGTCTTCACACACAGCTCTGCTCCTGGATTATGGACTTTCTCTCAAACCGTCCCCAAACTGTTAGACTTGGCCCTCACCTTTCCTCTACTATTACTCTCAGCACCGGCTCCCCGCAGGGCTGTGTGCTGAGCCCACTTTTGTATTGTTTGTACACCTCTGATTGCACACCTATTCATCCGTCCAACTGCATCATTAAGTTTGCAGATGACACAGCTGTGGTGGGACTCATCTCAGGGGAGGATGAGTCCGCCTACCGTGATGAGGTTCAAAATCTGTCTCTGTGGTGCTCTGCAAACAATCTGATTTTAAATACAAAGAAAACTAAAGAATTCATATTGGACTTCAGGAAACGCAGAGCTGACCCATCCCCCATTTTTATCAGTGGTAACTGTGTGGAAATAGTGCACAGCTATAAATTTCTTGGTATACCGTACATATCACAGACACCCTTTCTTGGACCACAAATACCACAGCTATCGTTAAGAAGGCCCGGCAACGTATCCACTTCCTCAGGATTTTAATAAGAAACAACCTTTGTAAGAGGCTGCTGATGACCTTTTACCACTCTGCTGTTGAAAGCATCTTGACATACTGCATCACGTCTTGGTATGCAGGCTGCTCTGTTGCGGACAAAACAGCACTACAGAGAGTTGTACTGCGGAAAAAGTCATTGGCTGCCCTCTTCCATCACTCCAGGACATTGTTAACACCCGTTATCATACAAGAGCCAGGACCATCAGTACAGACATTTCTCACCCCGGTCATCATCTTTTTACTCTTTTGCCCTCAGGGAGGTGATATAGGTCAATTAAATTGCACTCCACTAGATTTATTAACAGTTTCTTTCCAAAAGCCATTCACTTTTTAAATCACCAATACATATCATAGTCACTAGTACATTATATCTGGCAGGGAAAGAAATTTTTATCTTTATTCTTAAATGTGTCTTTCGAATACATTCTGTTAACTTGACACAAAGATGACTGCACTTTTTTTCACTTTTCAAGCTCTTTTTAATGCTGATATGTTATGTTCTTTGTGTTTTCCCATGGTTGTTGTTGATGTGTATGGATTGAGTGTTGTTTGTAGTTTTTTTTTTTTATGTGGGAGGGGGCATGAACAGTTTCGTTGTGTTTTTATGCAATGACAATAAAGGCTCTACAGTATCTATATGACTTTCACAAAAAAATGCAGAACTGGTACAGAACAATTAACATTATATAATCAACCAATAGAAAAAGTCAGTGAGTTCAAACATCGAGGATTGTGGTTTGATAGTGCATACACATGGAGAGTTCATGTTGAAAATCTGGAGACAAAGTGCAAAAAAGTCATTAATCTCATAAAAGCTGTAGCTGGACACGACTGGGGTGCAGATAAACAGGCATTAATTGGCATTTACAGAGCACTAATGTGATCGACAATAGACTACGGATGCATGATTTATGGAGCAGTGGCAAAGGCGACTCTGGAAAAAATTGACAGAATGCAGCATAGAGCACTTAGCCTGTGCATTGGCGCCATCAAAACAACACCAAACAATGCAGTTTTAATAGAAGCAGGAGAAATACCAATGGATTTGAGAAGAGATAAACTCGCATTATCATACTGGGTCAAGCTGAAAGCAAGTGACGAAGCAAATATTTCAAAAACAACACTACAAGACTGCTGTGAATACTCTAATTTCCAGGGACACAGGTTTGGGTAGACAATTGAAAGCAGGACCAGAATATATGGGCTGCACACTATTGATATACTGTAGCTAACACCAGTCCAGTGAGTAATGTTCCCCCTTGGCTGTTTCCGGGAAAAGAAGAAGACGCTAGTCTGCTAATGAGGAAAAAGGATTGGCATATGAGTGAAGTTGGTGTTAAAACAAGCATTTACCTTAGGAGCAACTACTATAACTTCTTAGAGCTCTATACTGATGGTTCAACGAATAAAGAGGGCTCTGTTGGAGTTGGAGTATACATTCCAGAGTTTAAAGTGACCATCTCAAAAAGACTCTCCAACAATACATCCATGTGTACAGCAGAGATCATTCATTCATTCATTCATTCATTCATCTTCTTCTACTTAATCCTTTTTGGGTTGCGGGGGGGGGGGGCTGGAGCCTATCCTAGCATCTTTGGGCGAGAGGCAGGGTACACCCTGGACAGATCACCAGTCTATCACAGGGCCTACAGCAGAGATAGTGGCAATAATTATTGCTTTGCAGTGGGTGGAGGAGGTCAGACCGGACTGGGTGGTGGTGTGCACGGATTCACTTGCAGCGTTAAAAACCATACAGACACTAAAATCGACAAGGGAAGACTTGGTGATTGAGCTACATCACAGTTTATTTAGGGTACACAGGGGTGGCGGAGAAGTTCAGTTTTGCTGGGTTCCTGCACATGAAGGGTTGAAAGGGAATGACTGTGCAGACAAATTAGCAAAAAGTGCTCTTGGAAAAGAAATAACTATACCATTGTCTCTTGGAAAAGGTGAAGGGAAAGCAGTACTCAAGAAAAAAAGGAACTGAGCTATGGCAAAAAAAGATGGGATGAAGATCATAAAGGTAGATCGTATTACAAAATACAAAAATTGATTGCAATAAAGAAATTCATAACCAAAAGGAGGGAAGACATCATTATGGCAAGACTCAGACTGGATCACACAGGTTTAAACGGCACTTTATTCACCATGGGGAAAAGTGAAAGTGACAAATGTAGAGAATGTGGAGTAAAAGAAAATGTCGAGCACATCTTATTACACTGTCACAAATACGGAAATGAAAGACAGATAACGGAAAATGAAGTTCAAGAGGCTGGTAGAGAATGGGATTTAACTGGGATTCTGGGAACAGATGGAGATGGAGAGGCAATAAGAATCACGAGAAGGGCTCTTTTGTCTTTTTTAAATAACACAGGATAAAGTCATAGAATTTAGGGGCCGGGCTCAGATGACATAATGTTACACACTCTTGTAGAGTAGGTGGCGATATGCACCTTTCAGTTCTTTGCTATCCGCCAGTAACCGAGAGAAGAAGAAGAAGAAGTAGATGTATTGGGATACCGGGAAAGACAAGACACATCTTGGACAAAAAATCATAATTCTTACTGTACAATTCACTGTTTTTACCACATCTTAAGTACTGTTTAGAGGTCTGGGGAAACACCTACAAGACCAAGCTACAGCCAACATGCACATTACAAAAAAAAGCTATAATGATAATAAATAATGTAGGATATAGAGGCCATACCAACTCGTCGTTTTTAAAGTCACATGCCATAAAGTTCATGGATTTAGTTAAATATAAGACAGCACAAGTAATGTACAGGCCAATTAATAATCAACTCCTAAGTAATATACAAAAAATATTCAAAAAGAGAGACAATGATTATAATTTGAAAGGAGACTTAAACTTTACAAAACCTAAGGTACGAACAACTATGAAAAGTATGTGCATATTTGTCTGTGGGGTGGATTTGTGGAAAAGTCTGGTATAACATATCCTAAAAGGATGTATGTTAGCGGGGTAGTATTAATATGTACTATGCATTAAGCTCACTCTGGGACACTATGGTAGGGTAGGTGGGACAGTACAGTGCATATCTGTGTATGTCTGTGTTGTTTGGGGCTGGGTATAGATGTATGGACTGTATGTACTGTATGTAGGGATGGATGGGTGTCAATGTTGATATTTATAAAATACAGTTAATTGTCTACTTGGGGTCTTAATTGAGGTAATAGATATATATTTCACATGGATTGTATTTAAGGAAAAGAGGAGTTGGAGTAAATAAGTGTGAACTTCTTCCTTCTCCCTTTCAAGCACTGTATACTGTCACTTTTATTGCACTTGTCATTTGTTTTGTTTTTTTGCTTTTTTGTTCGAAATAAAGTCCATCCATCCATCCATCCATCGTCTACCGCTTTTCCGGAGGTCCGGGTCGCGGAGGCAGCAGTTCAAGCAGAGAAGCCCAGACTTCCCTCTCCCCAGCCACCTGCTCCAGCTCTTCAGAGGGGATACCAAGGCGTTCCCAGACTAGCTGGGAGACATAGTCTCTCCACCGAGTCCTGGGTCTGCCCCGGGGTCTCCTCCCAGTGGGACGTGCCTGAAACACCTCAAGTGGGAGGCGTCCAGGAGGCATCCTAATCAGATGCCCATACCACCTCAACTGACTCCTTTCAATGTGGAGGAGCAGCGGTTCTACTCTGAGCCTCTCCCGGATGACTGAGCTCCTCACCCTATCTCTGAGGGTGAGTCCAGCAATCCTACGGAGAAAGCTCATTTCAGCCGCTTGTATCCGCGATCTCGTTCTTTCGGTCATTACCCAAAGCTCGTGACCATAGGTGAGAGTAGGAACGTAGATTGACTGGTAAATCGACAGCTTTGCCTTAGAACTAAGCTCCCTCTTCACCACAACAGACCGGTACAACGTCCGCATCACTGCAGATGCTGCTCCAATCCGTCTGTCGATCTCTCGCTCCATTTTCCCCTCACTCGTGAACAAGACCCCAAAATACTTAAACTCCTCCACTTGGGGCAGGAGCCTGTCCCCAACCCGGAGAGGACAATCCACCTTTTTCCGGCTGAGGACCATGGACTCGGACTTGGAGGTGCTGATTCTCATCCCAGCCGCTTCACACTCAGCGGCAAACCGTCCCAGCAAGAGCTGTAGGTCATTGCTGGATGAAGCCAACAGGACAACATCATCTGCAAACAACAGAGATGAGATCCTGTGGTCACCAAGCATGACACCCTCCATTCCCTGGCTGCGCCTAGAAATCCTGTCCATAAAAATTATGAACAGGACCGGTGACAAAGGGCAGCCCTGGCGGAGTCCAACTCTCACTGGGAATGACTCCGACCGAGTGTTGGCAATGCGAACTAAACTCTCACAACGGTCGTACAGAGACCGAATAGCTCGTAACAACAAGCCCGATACCCCATACTCCCGAAGCACCCCCCACAAAAATCCACGAGGGACGCGGTCAAATGCCTTCTCCAAGTCCACAAAACACATGTAAACTGGTTGGGCAAACTCCCACGAACCCTCAAGAATTCTCGAGAGGGTAAAGAGCTGGTCCGATGTGCCACGGCCAGGACGAAAACCACATTGCTCCTCCTGAATCCGAGGTTCGACCAACGGCCGGACTCTCCTCTCCAATACCTTGGCATAGACCTTCCCAGGGAGGCTGAGGAGTGTGATCCCTCTAAAGTTGGAGCACACCCTCCGGTCCCCTTTTTTGAAGAGAGGAACCACCACCCCGGTTTGCCATGCCAAAGGCACTGCCCCCGACCTCCACGCAATGTTGCAGAGGCGTGTCAA
Source organism: Pholidichthys leucotaenia (assembly GCA_020510985.1). Lineage (NCBI taxonomy): Eukaryota > Metazoa > Chordata > Actinopteri > Cichliformes > Pholidichthyidae > Pholidichthys > Pholidichthys leucotaenia. The sequence goes on from CM035842.1 coordinate 293,934,492, forward strand.
CCATGACAACCCAACAACATCCAGGGCCTTGAGGTACTCGGGGCGAATCTCGTCCACCCCCGGGGCCCGGCCACCAAGGAGATTTTTAACCACCTTGGCGACCTCAGCCCCTGTGATAGGCGAGTCATCCCCCTCGTCCCCAAACCCTGCTTCCTCTGTGGAAGGCGTATCAGTGGGATTGAGGAGATCCTCGAAGTATTCCTTCCACCGCCCGACGATATCCCCAGTTGAAGTCAACAGTGTCCCATCCGCACCATACACAGTGTGGACGGGGAGCTGCTTTCCCCTCCTGAGCCGCCGAACAGTTTGCCAGAATCTCTTTGAAGCCGACCGAAAGTCTTGTTCCATGGCCTCACCGAACTCCTCCCATACCCGGGTTTTTGCTTCAGCAACCACCCGAGCTGCACTCCGCTTGGCCTGCCGGTACACCTCAGCTGCTTCGGGAGTCCCACAAGCCAACCAAGCTTGATAGGACTCCTTCTTCAGCTTAATGGCCCCCCTCACCACTGGTGTCCACCACTTGGTTCGGGGGTTGCCACCACGAGATGCACCGACCACCTTGCGGCCGCAGCTCTGGGCTGCCGCTTCAACAACAGAGGTGGAGAACATGGCCCATTCAGACTCCATGTCTCCAGACTCCCTCGGAATGTGGTTGAAGTTCTTCCGGAGGTGGGAGTTGAAGACCTCCCGGACAGGGGCCTCAGCCAGACGCTCCCAGCACACCCTCACTATACGTTTGGGTCTACCAGGTCTGAATGGCTTCCTCCCCTGCCATCGGATCCAACTCACCACCAGGTGGTGATCAGTTGACAGCTCTGCACCTCTCTTTACTCGGGTGTCCAAGACATACGGTCGCAGGTCTGATGATACGATAACAAAATCGATCATCGACCTGCGGCCTAGGGTGTCCTGGTGCCAGGTGCACATATGGACACCCTTATGCTTGAACATGGTGTTCGTTATAGACAGACTGTGGTTAGCACAGAAGTCCAATAACTGAACACCACTCGGGTTCAGATCGGGCAGGCCGTTCCTCCCAATCACCCCCCTCCAGGTTTCACTGTCGTTGCCCACGTGCGCATTGAAGTCCCCCAGTAGGACAATGGAGTCTCCAGGAGGAGCACCCTCCAGCACCCCAGTCACAGACTCCAAAAAGGGTGGGTACTCTGAAACATCATTTGGTGCATAGGCACAAATGATGGTCAGGACCCGTTTCCCAACCCGAAGGCGCAGGGAAGCAACCCTTTCGTCCACCGGGGAAAACTCCAATATAGAGGCAGCAAGGTGGGGCGATACAAGAATACCTACCCCTGCTCGTCGCCTCTCGCCCGGGGCAACTCCAGAAAAGGCCAAGCTCCAGCCCCTCTCCAGGAGACTGGTTCCGGAACCGGAGCTGTGTGTTGAGGTGAGGCCAACTATATCTAGCCGGTATCGCTCAATCTCGTACACCAGCTCAGGCTCCTTCCCCACCAGAGAGGTGACATTCCACGTACCAAAAGCCAGTTTAGAAAGCTTGGGATCAGTCCGCCAAGGTCTCCGCCTTTGACTGCCACCTAATCCACATAGCACCGGACTTCCATGATCCCTCCTGCAGGTGGTGAACCTACTGGAGGGCGGACCCATGTAACTCCTTCGGGCTGAGCCCGGCCGGGTCCCATGGGTGGAAACCCGGCCACCAGACGCTAGCCTTCGAGCCCCTCCCCCAGGCCTGGCTCCAGGGTGGGGCCCCGGTAACCCCATACCGGGCGGGGTACACTGAATCCTTGATATACAATTTATCATGAGAGTCTGTTGGATCGTTCTTCGTCTGGCCCTTCACCCAGGACCAGTTTGTCTTGGGAGACCCTATCAGAGGCAAATTGCCCCGGACAACATAGCTCCTGGGATCACTGGGGCACGCAAACCCCCCCACCACGATAAGGTGACGATCCATGAGGGGGATCGAAATAAAGTATCTATCTAAAAGGAATTTTTTTTTAAATTTGTAATCGTCACAACAAAGGCTAAGACGAAATTGTCACTATATAGTAAACCAATTTAACAGAACTCGATATGGCATGATATTAAATACTGCCACACATCTTAACTGTAATGCAGGTTTTACTTTACTCTGGCTTGCCAGAATGGGTTTCAATTCCCTGCTAATTGACACATGAAAGTAAAGGATATGCTTAATATTTGGACTATGGTAATGACATTCTACATAACTTCACACGCAGAAAAAAATGAAACATTTATCTTCGACTGCTTAATCCTTTTCAGGTCGCAAGAGCCTATCCCAGCATCTTTGAACAAGAGGCAGGATACACCCTGAATAGATCACCAGTCCATTGCAGAGGCAACACAATGACAACCATTCAGTCTCACATTCAAACCTAAGGACAATTTATCCTCAGTTGATGTCAGTTAATGTGGCATACATGTCTTTGGCCTGTGGGTGGAAAACAGAGTACCTGGACAAAAGTCAGGCAGATATGGGATGGCCAAGTTTGCAGTATCACCATCACCCTTCCAATTGCTTGTACTCTGGCATAAATTGATTGATTTCAACCAAATTTTGTGTGGTGAATAGGTAGCCAATACTGATAATTTCTACCTATTTCAACCTTTTTTTTTTTGGGGGGGGGGGGGGGTGAACATAAACCATGTGTAAAAATGAGAAAACATATGACAGTGGAAGGCAAAACAACAGCCTTGACCCAGTGGAGGAGATGGTGGTGGATGGATGGTGGCTAAACTGTCATCTCTGCTGGAGTCTGAGTCCCACCCTATGCAGGACATACTGAACACGCTGAGGAGCTCATTTAGCAGCAGACTACATCATCCTAGGTGCGCAACCGAGAGGTTTTGCAGGTCCTTCCTACCTACGGCTGTCAGACTGTATAACCTAAGCAGGGCTGCTTGCAGAGATAGCACAAAAACGTGACAACCTAATAGTATTGAATGCAAAAGACGCAATAGACTTACATAATGGTCCCCTCCGGTATACAACTAGGACAATACCGGTCACTACGGAGGGTGACAATATGTATGGGTATATAATCATACCATGTAGGATAACTAAGTAGACGGTTATGCTGTTCATTCCATCTAGCTACAATGCTCCGCACTGTGTGTGTTTATATATTTATATATTTATTCCATCTAGCTACAATGCTCCGCACTGTGTTTTTTGTTTTCTTTTTGGACTTATTTTGTACCCGTAGGTAGATTTGTTCTGCAGTCTGGTGACAAGCCACCAGCTGCCGGTCGCTGCGTGCGCAAGCGCCCCTTAACTCCCTAGCCTGCATGTTTTTAGCATGTGGGAGGAAACCGGACAAATCCCGGAGTAAACCCATGCAAACACGGGGAGAACATGCAAACTCCACACAGATCACTGTTGGCCGGGGGCAGGGATCGAACCCATGATCTCATGATTCAATTCAATTCAATTCAATTCAACTTTATTTATATAGCGCCATTTCACAACAACAGTCATCTCATAGCACTATCAACTGTAGGGGGGAACCCCCACAGAGTGCAGAAAGACCCCAGCAATCAGGCGATCCCCTGTGAGCAAGCACTTGGCGACGGTGGAGAGGAAAAACTCCCTTTTAACAGGAAGAAACCTCCAGCAGAACCAGGCTCAGGGAGGGGCAGTCATCTGCTGCAACTGGCTGGGGGGTGAGGGGATAGAGAAGAAGAAAAGAACAGACATGTAGAGAGCAAACAGCACGATGGGGACTCAATCTATGGGAGAGAACAAACAGATGTTAATGACCAGCAAAAAAAAAAAAATTCATAGAGAGTGAGGAAAGGAGTGAGGCCCAGTGCATTACTGGAGGTCCCCCGGCTGACTAAACCTATTAGCAGCATAACTAAGGGAGGGTTCAGAAACACATGATCCCTCCCTAATTGTAGGCTGTATCAAAAAGGTAGGTTTTAGCCCTATTCTTAAAAACAGAGATCGAGTCTGACTCCTGAATCCAGATTGGCAGCTGATTCCACAGGAGAGGAGCTTGATAACTGAAGGCTCTGCCTCCCATTGTACTTTTGGAGATTCTAGGTATTACAAGTAATCCTGCATTTTGGGAGCGTAGTGCTCTGTTAGGATAATACGGTAGTATCAGATCTTTTAAATAAAAAGGAGACTGATTGTTTAGGGCTTTGTAAGTAAGAAGAAGGATTTTAAACTTAATTCTAAACTCTATGGGAAGCCAATGAAGGGAGGCCAGAACCGGAGAGATATGATCTCTCTTTCTAGTACCTGTTAAAACTCTTGCTGCAGCATTTTGGATCAGCTGAAGACTTTTTAAAGATGTTTTAGGACAGCCTGATAATAAAGAATTACAATAATCTAATCTCGAGCTAACAAAAGCGTGGATCAGTTTCTCAGCATCACTCTGAGACAAGATGCTCCTAATCTTGGCAATATTACGCAAATGATAGAAGGCAGTCTTAGAAACAAATTTAATATGTGAATTGAAGGACAAATCCTGATCAAAAATAACTCCAAGGTTCCTCACAGAGCTATTAAGAGAAAGAGTAACCGCATCCAAACTGAAAGTTTGATTTGGAAAGGAATTTCTAAGGTTTTTTGGATCAACAAGAATGACTTCAGTCTTATCTGAATTTAATAGCAGGAAATTACAAGTCATCCAAGCTTTGATTTCCTTAAGACAGGCTTCTAACTTGGCTAATTGATTACTATCATCTGGCTTCATTGACAGGTATAATTGTGTGTCATCTGCATAACAATGAAAATGTATACAGTGCTCTCTAATAATGTTGCCTAACGGAAGCATATATAAACTAAAAAGAGTACGGCCTAGCACAGATCCCTGTGAAACTCCATGACTAAGCTTTGAGTTGAAAGAAAACTCATTATTTACATGAACAAACTGGAACCTATCAGATAAATAAGATCTAAACCATTGCAACGAAGTTCCATTAAGTCCAACATAGTGTTCTAATCTATCAAGTAGAATATTATGATCGATAGTATCAAAAGCTGCACTAAGGTCTAAAAGGACAAGTACAGAAACTAGTCCATTATCAGATGCAATGAGGAGGTCGTTAGTGACCTTCACTAAGGCTGTTTCAGTACTATGATGGATTCTAAACCCAGATTGAAACTCTTCAAGTAAACTATTTCCCTGCAGGTGGTCAAATAATTGCGTAGCAACAACTCTTTCTAAGATTTTTGAAATGAAAGGGAGATTAGAGATTGGTCTATAGTTAGCTAAAGTTCCTGGATCTAGCGTTGGCTTTTTGAGTAAGAGTTTAATTACAGCCGTTTTAAAAGCCTGCGGTACATGGCCTAAAGTTAATGAAGAATTGATTATATGAAGAATAAAGCTACCAATAAATGGGAAGACTTCTTTAAATAACTTGGTAGGAATAGGGTCTAAAAGACAAGTTGAAGGTTTGGATGAGGAAACTATTTTGTCTAACTCACAAAGGTCGATTGGAGTAAACTCATCAAGACAGACATCAATAGAAGGAGTTGTAGTAGTTACAGTATTTAAGTTAACTGTGGGAAGAATCTGATTGATTTTATCTCTGATGGATGAAATTTTATTATTGAAAAAGTTCATAAAGTCCTGACTAGTAAGCTCTAAGGGAATGCTAGGATTGACAGAGTCCTGACTCTTTGTCAACCTGGCTACAGTACTGAAAAGAAACCTGGGATTATTCTTGTTCTCTTCTATTAATGCAGAGTAATAACTCGTTCTAGCTTTTCTAAGAGATTTTTTATAAATTAAAAGATGATTTCTCCAAGCTAAATAGATTTCATCTAAATTAGTAGAGCGCCATTTTCTTTCTAATTGACGAGTCTTCTGTTTTAAGGTACGAGTTTCTGTGTTGAACCAAGGAGTTAGAAATCTCTGATTAGACTTTTTCTTTTTTAAGGGGGCCACCAAGTCTAGAGTCTGATGCAGAGAAGCTGAAACACTATCCACCATGTTATCAATTACAGAAGGAGCAAGCTGTCTATAGCTTATTTCCGTTGTGTTGACACATGGCATAGAGGAAACAATCTGCATAAATTTGGAAACAACATCATCTGAGAGGCATCTACTGTAATAATATTTTTCTTTAGGAGCCAAATAGTCAGAAATAGTAAAATCAAAGGTTAACAGACAATGGTCTGACAGTACAGGGTTATGAGGAGACACTACAAGATTTTCTATTTCTATGCCATATGTCAGAACAAGGTCCAATGTATGGTGGAGGTAATGAGTAGAATTTCCTACTTTCTGAGAAAACCCAATCGAGTCTAATATTGAATTGAATGCCACATTAAGGCAGTCACTATCTACATCCACATGTATATTAAAGTCTCCTACTATAATTATTCTATCAGATTTCAGCACTAAATCAGCTAAGAAATCAGCAAATTCGGATAAATATTCTGAGTAGGTTGATGGGGGACGATAAACTATGGCAAATAAAATTGGGTTTAACCTAAAATTGCTAAAGTGCCCAATACTGAGGATCAGGCCCTCAAAGGAATTATAACATGTTTTTTGCTTTACATTAACTAATAATTTGGAATGGTAAATTGTTGCTACTCCTCCTCCACGACCAGAACTTCTGGGATTTTGACAGTTTAAATAACCAGAGGGAGTTGATTCATTTAAACCAACATAATCCTCTTGTCCTAACCAAGTCTCTGTAAGAGAAATTAAATCAATCTGATGATCAATTAACAAATCATGGACTAACAGAGACTTGGGAGTTAGAGACCTAATATTTAATAAACCACATTTAATTTTTAAATTATGAGGAGGAACAGAGGCCAAATCATTCAATTTAGAGGCTTTATGTTTAATTTGAGTTTTACCAATATTTTGCTTTATCACTTTGGGATGCTTATACATTATATTTTTATTTACTTTGGAGGGAGCAGACAACGATTCTCTGATGGGGAAGACAGGGGCTAAGCTGAGGGGTGGCGGATGAAGAGGAGCTGCAGAGAGACGTGTAAGACTGCGACTCTGCTTCCTGGTCCCAACTCTGAGTAGTCATGGTTTTGGAAATTTGGATAAAAAAGATGCCAGATTGTTAGATAAATGAGAAGCACCATCCAAAGTGGGATGAATGCTGTCTCGTCTCATAAGACCAGGTTTTCCCCAAAAAGAGCTCCAATTGTCAATGTAGCCCACGTCATTTTTAGGACACCACACAGACAGCCAGCGGTTCAAGGATGACGAGCGGCTAAACGTGTCATCACTGGTCAGATTGGGGAGGGGCCCAGAGAATACTACAGTGGCAGACATCGTTTTTGCAAAGTCACACACCGATTCTATATTAAGTTTCATGACTTCCGACTGCCGGAGACGGATGTCATTAATGCCGGCGTGAATAACAATTGTGGAATATTTACAGTTACTTTTAGCCAGCATTTTCAAATTTGACTCGATGTCACCTGCTCTGGCCCCAGGAATGCATTGGACTATGGCCGCTGGAGTCTCTAGGTTCACGTTTCTGACTACAGAGTCGCCAATGATCAGAGTTTTTTCCTCAGCGGGTGTGTCGCTGAGCGGGGAAAAATGATTAGAAACGTGAACAGGTTGGTGGTGTACCAGGGCTTTGCGACTAGGCTTCCTTCTCACCGTCACCCACCCAGTCTCCTCGCTGCTGAGGAGAGCCGAGGGACCGCTGACAGTGGGGCCTAAGCTAGCTAGCTCCGCTGCAGCTAATGGGCGTCCGTCAAGATTAACTAGCGCAGACGGTGTTTCAATGCAGCGGAGCCGGGATTCCAAATCAGACAACCTCACCTCGAGCGCCTCAAAAAGACAACATTTATTACATTTACCGTTATCGCTAAAAGAGGCAGAGGTGTAGCTAAACATCTGACAGAGAGAGCACACCAGAGGAGGAGAGGAAAGAGAGCTAGTAGCCATAGCTAGTGGCTAGAGAGCAAACCACAAAGCAAACCACACAGGCAGACAGCAAAGCAGGAAGTGACGATACGTTACCACAAGGAAGTGACGATCCCACGATGTACTAGGTGCTGGTACATCTCCGCAATCCCCCGGCCGAGGGTAAACTGTGCTGCCGCGGTGCTAACCACTGCACCACTGTGCAGCCCACCGTGCAGTTTAAATATTTATATATACTGTATGTACATATGTATATTCGCTGCTCTTGTTTTGTTTTGTTTTGTTTTTTTCTTCTTGTCTTCTTGATTGTTGCTCTGAGTGTTGCTATCCCTGTGCTGTTGCAATCCTGGAATTTCCCCATTGTGGGACTAATAAAGGCTTATCTTATCTTATCTTAACATTCATAATACTGTGTAGTTAAGTCATGCTTACCTAAATTGTACATCAGAGGTGGGTATAGTAACCACAAATTGCACTGATGTAAAAGCAGTGTTGTCTTATGAAATTGATAATTAAGAATAGACATCCAAAAAATTACTTGAGTTGAATAAATACAAAAGCACCCACTTAGAAATACTTGAGTAATTTTATTTTAGAATCCTTTATTTATAATCCTTTATTAGTCCCACAGTGGAGAATACAAAAAGGTACAGACACATTGAAAGCTTGAAAAAGAAGAGACTCAGAGTCAAGTCAGCAGCTTACAGACAGTAGAGATGAAGAGCAGTCAGCCACATTTTTACTTACAAGAAACCTTTTGTTGGCTTTAGTTAATATTGTTGCTTATTTTGTTGACTTGCTTTCATTCAATGTGTTGGTTTTTGTGAAAGAGTAAACGGGTTGAAGACTGAAAGGGGATTACGTCATGGGCTGCCTGTCTGTCCGTCCCAGTTTTGTGAAATCAACTACAGTTTTGTTCCGATTGTACTGAAAGTTGGTACTAGAGTTTGATGTACACTGATGGTGCACATACTCTAATTTAGCTCTGACTGAATGATTTTTGTGGAATTTTGGGAGAAACAGGTCAAATGTCAAGTTTGGCATTCCCTATGTTAAATTAAATTAAATTAAATCACCCTTATTGTCATTCAACTGTACAACCAATCATGTACAGTAGAACGAGATTGTGTTTTACCTATCTACTGTGTTAATCACACACACCCCAAGTGCAGAATCAGAGGGCTGCTGCCATGCAAGGCGCCACCACAAATTTCCCTCCTCCATTCCATTATTGCTGAGCACGAAGCTGGACGGCAGGAAGTTCCACTTTTATATGGTCTTCGGCATGACCCGGCCGGGATTTGAACCCCTGCCTCCCAGGTGTGGGGCGGATGCTCTACCAATTGAGCCACCACTCCGGTATGTCCTGCTACTGTAGAACTAGTAAAGTTAGGGTCACTAACATTAATACCCAGGTTCACCCTAAGATCCTGGCCTCTGATTATGGGTTTGAGACCCACAGATCAATGTTAACATTTCCTTTGCACTATTGCTATAGGACAAGTAAAGCCATGGTCATCAACCTTGGTACACAGTTTCACCTTGAACCTTTGATGTCTGACTCTGGGTTTGGGGTCAAGACGTCAGAAGTTAAGGTTGGCATTCCCGATGCCCTCTTAATGTACAATGAGTAAAGCTAGAATCACCAAACTTGCTACAGAGGTACACCTTGGGATCCTGGCCTATAACTGTGGGGGTTGTATAAAATTATTTTATTGTATGTTTATGGATGACAGACACAGAGAGGGGAACAATTTGGTCTTGGATGCTGACTTTTTGTCCATTGAATCTTTATTTGGAATAGATTAGATTAAAAAAAAAGAAAGGTGCAGAACAATATACCAGGGGGAAAAAAATCCAACAAGGTCGAATTAAACAATAAGTCCTCGGATTATACAGTTCAACATAAATTATCCGAAAATGGTGATGACTGAAGCCGCAGCTTATATTGCCCACCCATGTTCCATCTGAGAAGTTAAAAAAAAAAAGTCATTGCAAAACAAAACAAAGCTAAGCAACAACACAACACAGACTGGATATGATAATCCTTATGTGATTTTACATGTCAATTTGTATATATGTTTGGAGTATTTCTTCCTTTAGTTTTTGTTGAAATTGTCCAAGCGTTGTACATGATTTTAATTCAGCTCCAAAAGCGTTCTACAGTCTGAGTCCCTGCACTGAGACACAGTGTTGCTTGGTGGTAGTTCTCACTAAAAGTTTTAGAAATATACATGTTCCTCTGAAATGATATTGTTTCTCCCTTATTCAGAATTTCTGTAAGGGATCAGAATGACAGATGGTATCAGTTTTCTGAATAACTGGAGTTGACACATAATTAACTGCTCTTATTTTTCTCTGCAGGTGGCTTGAAGATCAGCAAAGAAGACTGAGAATTTGAGAGTTTCCTAGATATCAGCAACCTGGCATCCACACAAACTTCAGAAGCACCCCGCCCGCGTGACCATTCCAGTTGCAGTTAAATTATTGTTCTGTTGTTGCTCTGCAAAATTATGGTCAAAAGTGTAAATTGTATAAGGAAAAAAGGTCAAAATTTTATCACAGTCTTTTTCAAATTTATATAAAGGCCCCCCCCAGTAATTTTATTTGAAAACTAGACAAAAATTAGTCATAAAATAATCCACAAAATTATAATAAAGTCTGAAATGTACAAGAAAAGTCAATTTTACAAGAGGAAATTACAAATTTGAGGAAAATGGTTTCAAATTTAGATAAATTTACAGAGAAAAGTAGAAAATTATAAGAATATTGTTTTAAATTTTGTAGAAAAACCTCAAACCTTCTAGACTGAAGTGATTACAAAAGCTTTTAAGTGGGTACTTTTTGCATCCTTAGCTCTCCTAGAAATTTTTGTTTGACTGATATGTGTGTGTAATGGAATCTGTAGTTATAAAAAGAGGTTCCTACTTATACATGTGGTGATTTAAAACAAAACAAAGCGCAATAGTCGATGTGCAGTGTTTGTTAATGTTATCAATCTTTTCTTGGGGGGGGGGGGGTCTGTGCACTGAAGTGTTTGACAGTTCTTTTTTGATTCAGCTAAATTACTTTGTGTAGTGATGTGCTAAGATTACTTATGACCAGGATATACTATATTTTATGTCACAAGGGAAACAAATGTTAATGCTACTAACTGTGCACAGAGTTTTTATGCACTTTGACATATGCCTGAGTAAGATGTGACAAAATTATTTAAAGAATTTAATTTTTTTCATTCTATTTATTTAATTATTGTTCAAGAGTGAAAATATTTCTACAAGTTCTGCTCAACCCCAGCACTGTTATTGTGTTTTTATGCACTTTTAATGTGCCTTTGTCATGTGCCAAGTGCACATTTAAAACCAAGCCAATGATTAAAATGTGCATGTTTTTCATCATACTGATCTATGTTGCTTTTAAATTTGTCATATTCAACAGATCGCTGAATATGTGTGGCCCAGCTACATGTTCTGATTTCAAATTGTCAACTGATTTTTTCTTTGTAAAAGGGGTGCAGTTAAGATAGACAATCACAAGAGGGAGGCAGAGTACAAGAAGAGAAGAGAAGTAGTCTACAGGGGATGCATTGGAAAATAATTTTTGGCAGTTACAGCAAAATTATTATAGCAACACAGCACTATCCGGCAATCATATGTCACAGCTTTAGTTTCTATGTCGCAAAACATAAAAATCACACAAAATATATAGTCACACCAGTGCACAGAGTACTTTTTTAATTAAGATGTTACTACACTATTTACTTGAATGTAGTGATGTGTCAGTAAAGCTGGAGTACATGGTAAGTGAAGAACTGATTCAGAGCCTTTAATTATTATTATTTTTTATTATTTTTTTTTTACCAATTAATACGAGCTGGAATGATAAGATTACCTTCCCACAATGCAAGCAGGTACTGTGTGTACTGCTGTGATTGAATACTCTGTATTTTTTTTTATTTTACTGCATCTGCATACACCCTAATGATTACCCCCCCCCCCCACAATGCAAGCAGGTGCTCTGTGTACTGCTGTGATTAAATACTCTGTATTTTTTTGTTTCTTTGACTGCATACACCCTAATGCTGAAACTCAATGTTTTTTTTAACTGCCATGGCTTCTGTGGGCCATGGGTTATAAAAACCTACCTACGCTTACCTATCAGTTATGTATTGCTAACCCATATAGGACTACAAATGAGAGTCATCTCAACCTATGGTCCAAATTTCGTGACTCTGGGTCCCTAACCCTCCAAACAAGATCAAGGATTGAATAGCGAGGAGGGCGTGTCCATGGTAGCAGCAGTGACGCCATGCTAAAGTTGATATGCAGTTATGATCAAACAGGAGGCCCGATAAACCTCAGAAAATTTCACATCATTCTGGCCAGCTGCGCATGAGTAAAAAAGAGTTTTCAGCAATTTTTCCTTTAACCACCCGAGGGCACTATAACTTTTGTTTATAATTTTTATGTAGACATGTTCGCAGTGGGACTAATATCAATTGTACAAAAATTGGTGAAAATTGTCCAAAGTCTGTCCAATGTTCAATTGTTCTAACCACAAGGTGGTACTATAACTTTTGTAAATGATTTTTACATAGACGTGTTCGGGGCAGGACTAATATCCATTGTAGAAAATTTGGTGAAAATGGGATGAAGTTTGTCCAAGTTGCAACTTTTTGATGTACAATGGCAAATAGTCAGCCTGCGCCATGTCTCCATGGTAACACTTACCCAGCAGTTATGTTTTACTGACCCATACAGGACTACATAAGCTCACGGATTGAATGGTGAGGAGTGTGTGTCCATGGTAACACATGCTAAACATCATGCTAAAGTTGATGTGCAGTTATGATCATCACTGTGGTGTGATGAATCTCAGAAAATTTCACGTCATTCTGGCAAGTGGCACATGAGTAATAAAAGAGTTTTCAGCAATTCCTCCTTTAACCATTAGGTGGTGCTGTAGATTTCTATGAATATTGTTCTATAGAACTGTTTGGAATTGGACTGACATCCATAATATTGAATTTGGTTGAAATCCGACTATGCATACCAGAGTTATTGCCGTCAGAATGGTCACAGAATGATCATGGCGAGGCATCAAACTTTGCCACGCCCCTATGGCTAAACCGTTGAGGTTTAAGAAAAGTTTTCAATAACTTTTAATGGCACATGGGTATAGATGATTGTCACCACAAATGAGCTCAATTGGACAAAAACCCTAGGACAAGTTCGATCAAGTGGTGCGTGAGTAATAAATAAAACAGTTTTCAGCAATTCATTCATTAACCAGTAGGTGGCGCTATATCTTTTGTCAGGTATTTTGATGTAGAGGTGTTGGGGGCGGGACTATTTTCCATCATTGAAACTTTGGTGAGCATCGGACAAGTTTTGCCCGAGTTACAGCTGCTTGATTTTGTAAGGGGAGGAGTCAAACTTCACCATGGCGCCATGGCAACACTTCCCGGTCAGTTATGTGTTGTCCACCCATATAGGATTATATATGACAGTCACCTTAACTTATGCTCCAAATTTCATGACTCCAGGACCTTCCCACCTCTCCCCATAAGCTCACAGATTGAATGGCGAGGAGGGCATGTCCATGGTAACATGTGTGATGTCATGCTAAAGTTGATGTGCAGTTATGATCAGCGCTGTGGTCTAATGAATCTCAAAAAATTTCACATTATTCTGGCCAGCGGCGGGTGAGTAATAAATGGAATGGTTTTCAGCACTTCTTTCATTAACCAGTAGGTGGTGCTATATCTTTTGTCAGGTATTTTGATGTAGACGCGTTGGGGGGTGGGACTATTTCCCATCATGGAAAGTTTGGTGGACATTGGACAAGTTTTGCCCGTTACAGATGTTTAAAGTTGTAAGGGGAGGAGTCAAACTTCGCCATGGTGCCCTGGCCACACCTTTTGAGATGCTGACTTAATTTATGCAATTTTTAATGGCCAATGCCTATAGATGCCACCATGTAAAAATGAGCTCAATTGGAGTAGGCCCCTAGGACTAGTTCGTTCAAATGTAAGGTGTGACTTTTTTCCAAATTAGAGGTGGGGCGACTTTGAGACAAGATGGCGGCCTTCTTGTTTGCGGTGGGTGTGGGCCACAATTATGTTTTTTGCAGGTTGGGCGCATGCGCACACAGTGACCGGCAGCTGGTGAAAAAAGTCTGTCGTCTGTGTGTCTGTTTTTACGCACTTTAATGTGTTTTAACGAAATTCTCTGTGTCGTTTTTGTCCTGAAATGTTCGTGGACTGTATAGCGAAGAGCTCCCTGGTTCCATCAATATGGATTTCCTCCCCATTTTTGCACTGCTGCTTCTTTCCCACCAGCTCTGTGTCTCTGAGGTAAGCGCAATCGTGATCATGCCGGGGAGAATACAATATTCCAGGGACATGTTACTGCATTTAAACACGGATAATGCAGCATCTGTGATTGAGTCTATGCCGCAACTGCCGGACTTTATTTTAAGAGATGTTCATGGACACAGCGATAAAAAGAGAGACAAGAGAAGGAAACGCGGAAAGTGTGGAGGCGTGAAATTACGCCTGAGAAAGCGTCAGTTTAACAGCATTCCTCTTCCTTCCATGATTTTGGGGAACGTACAATCTCTGAGGAGCAAAGTAGATTAAATTCAAGGGAACTTACACTACCAGAAGGACTTCAAGAACTGCTGTGTCATGGCTTACATGGAGACGTGGCTTACTGCGCATGACCGGGAACGTGGAGCTGTGGATTGATGGCGTTGGAGCCCCACTTCGCTCGGATCGGCAGGAAGAGGTAACGGGGAAATGTCGGGGGGGGGCGGCATATGTTTATTTATTAATAAACAGTACTGCACGTCTGTCACGGTCAGAGAGCGCATCTGTACACCCGATGTGGAGCTTCTGTCCGTATCGCTACACCCCTTTTATCTGCCTCGCGAGTTCCCTCAACTTTTCATCACGACTGTGTACATTCACCCGAGGGCAGATGCTGACTCCACCTCCAGCACCATCCTTGATGTGGTACAGCGACTGCAGTCAATTTCTCCAGAGGCTCCAAACTTTATTCTTGGGGATTTTAACCATGTTTCTTTAAAGAAGACACTTAAAAACTTTTATCAGTATGTCTCCTGCCCAACCAGGTGAAAAAAAACATTGGACTTGTGCTATGGATCCATTGAGAGGGCCTATAAATCACTTCCCCTTCCTCCCTTAGGATCCTCAGATCACAACTGTGTACATTTGCTGCCCACATATAAAACTGCTCTCAGAAGAGGCAAGGTGAAGACCAGAGACATAGATGTGTGGACAGAGGATTCAGTGCACTGCCTCCAGGAATGCTTTAGCTGTACGGAGTGGGAGGTTTTCACACTGTCCTGCGGGGATGATTTGGACTCTTTGGTGGACGTCACATGCTCATACATGGCTTTCTGTAAAAATATGATCGTTCCACGTAAACGTATCAAAATATATCCCAACAACAAGCCATGGGTTACAAAATCAGTTAAATCCTGTTTACAGAGGAAAGCACTTGCCTTTAAACAGGGGTCTGTTTCTGAGCTACAGGTTGCCACAAAAGAGCTGAAGTCCGAAATTTTAAGAGCAAAACAGAATTATAAATCAGAATTGGAAAGTAAGTGTTATGACCCGAGCGTCGGTTCTGATCGCGCTCGGGCTAAGCTATGTCTCGCTGCCGGCCTTGACAGCTGCGGGCGGTATTCTGGCCTCTCCGGGCTCTTATTGTGCAAGTGCTCGGTGGGGCTTCCGCCTGTCAACGGTCGGTCAGCTGAGTGTCATTATCATCATTAGTGCTTCGCCCATTTAAGCCCAGCACTGGCGTCGGTAGGACGCAGCAGTGTCTGGTCACTAACCTGTTCACTTACTTGTTCACCCACCGTCATGTTGCGGATGCCTGGACACACCTCGTCTGCTTTGGGCTTGACCGTCGTTCCCCGGTACCAGTAAGTGTGCTGTATTAGCTTTATTCCTCCCGGCGTGAATTGATCTGTAAGTCCCTGCCTTAGCAGCCTGTGTGTTATCATTACCAAGCTTGTCTGTGTGTGACCGTCTCCTGCTCTGGACCTATAGTGTGCTGTATAGCCCTATGCCTCCTGTTATGTGAAGACTCTTGTCATTATCTCAGCAGCTTGTGTTATCACCTTTTCACCGTAATAAAACTCACTGAAAACTCACTGGTGACTCTGTGGCGTCTTATGGTGGCTCGCGAGGGCCACCACATGACAGTAAGATGGCAACAAAGAAACTTGGTTCAGCCTGGGCCAGTATGAAAACTATTGCAGGCTTTCAGAGCACAGAGCGCAGTAATCATGTGTTTTTAGATGGTTTTAATTCAGACACAGAGCTGGCTAATGCTCTTAATTGTTTTTATGGTCGTTTTGACTCCTTTGATTTTAGCACAGAAACCCAAGATTTGAAACAGAAACTCAAAGACAATCGGCACCTTAATATTGAGGTGCAGGATATTAAAAGGGAGTTCTGCGCTGTAAAAGTGAACAAAAGTCAGGGCCCTGATAATATGTGCAATATGTGGGCTCTTGGTAAAGTCCTGTGCACATGAACTGAGTCCTGTATTTCATTACATTTTCAATAAGTCCTTACAGACACAACATGTGCCCAAGATCTGGAAAGATGCCGTGGTTGTTCCCGTTCCAAAATCCAACTGTCCTAAAACGGTGAACGACTTTAGACCAGTTGCTTTGACTTCAATTTTAATGATAATTTTTGAAAAACTGATCAGATGTGAGGTCCTAAAGCAGACTGAACATGCATTGGATCCTTTGCAGTTTGCATATAGGCCTCACAAAGGAGTGGAGGACGCCACTGTCACTCTGTTTAACATGCTTTTTAAACATCTGAATTTTAATGGGACACACACCAGGCTTTTATTTGTGGACTTTTCCTCTGCCTTTAATACAATCCAACCTCATATTTTAGTTGAAAGGCTCCTGCAACAGTTTGATTTGAGCAATAATCTGGTGGGTTGGATTCTGGATTTCTTAACCAACAGGATGCAGAGAGTAAGGGTCAATGGTACATTGTCTGACCTAAACTGCTCTTCTACTGGCTCTCCTCAGGGGTGTGTGTTGTCACCACTACTCTTCATCCTGTACACAAACGTGTCGGAGCAGACATGACAACAGACACATTATAAAGTATGCTGATGATTCAGTTATTGTCAGTCTCCTCCAGGATGGTGAGAGTGGCCACTGCCCAGTAGTTGATGATTTTGTTCACTGGTGTGAGGATTCCTACCTGCAGCTGAATACGGCAAAAACTAAAGATATGATTATTGACTTCAGGAGGAAAACTCCCAGGCACAAAGTCACCGTACTAAAAGGTCAGACCACTGAATGTGTACAATCCTACAAATATCTTGGGACGATTATTGATAGTAATTTAAACTTTGAAGAGAACTGTGAAAGGGTGTGCAAAAAGGGTCAGCAACATTTGCATTGTTTGAGGAAACTCGCACGCTTCCAAACTGACCGAATCATAATGACAATGTTTTATCGGGCTTTTATTGAATCTGTTTTATCCTTTTCTTTAGTGTCATGGTTTGGTCAGATAAAACTGAAACAGGAAATCCTTGGATCAGGTAGTTAGATGGTCCAGTCGTTTGCTTGGTGAGTCACAGCTGAGCCTGACATCCTTGTACACCAGACAGGTACAGAGGATTGCTACCTCCATTTTAAATGATGACTCCCACCTTTTGCACTGCAACTTTCAGCTTCTTCCCTCAAGACGGAGGTTTGCTGTCCCAAAAAGTAAAACCCAGCGCTACAAAAACACCTTTGTTCCTGCTGCTGTCAAAGAGTTGAACAAGTTGTAACAATATATTGCACATAATTTAGGTACCTATTTATTAACTCCATTTTATATTTACTTATTTTTGTAGGATTTTATTTGGGTTCTAAATCTTTTATTGGGTTTTAGACCTTTGAGTTTTTAACCTCTTTGACTAGTCTTTAACTTTTTAATATGACCCTTCTCTCTTATCTCTGGTTTTTCTCTCATCTCTTTGTCTTTATATCCTGATTGATGGAGCCTTGAGTATTTTTTATCATGTTTATAGTCAGCTTCATGTGTGCCTGTGTTTGTGTTATTGTTGAATGTAATTGTGGCTTGTAAATATGGATGTCACCAGACTGCAAAACAAATCTACCTACGGGTACAAATAAAGTAACCTGAACCCTGAACCTGAACCTGAACCTGATGTCTTGAGGCGATGCACACCTCACCCAAATTTTATGTCTCTACAGCAAAGTTTACGGTTGCCAGTGTCCATTGACCTTGTACGTTTGGCCCCTCCCACAAAAAATTAGTTGTGGGGGGGGCATAAATATTTTCCAGTTTATCAAATTTTTCACTGGGTCTGAGGGGTTTACAGAAAATCGCGTTTCGGTTAACGTTCAGAGGGTGAAAAATGCAATCATTTAGGTGGGCCCGTCGTACCTTGCTTGCTTGGAAAATTTCCCGTTGTCGCTGCAAGGGTTGCATGAATAATGTAATGCAAAAGATGCATAATATCACATCATATCACATCACTCACCATCCTCTATATCCTAATATCACAGCTTTCAACTGCTGAAGATGGATGCTCTGGCCATAAGGGTGGCTCCGTCTAGTTGCCTCTGGATTCTCTCATAAGCCAAAAGGCACAGAAAACTGCTGGACCGCTGTGTTAATTTCCATGGTTCTAATTTCTGTGAAGCCTTTCTATTGTTTATACTGATGCTTGCTTTCTGGCTCACGGACGAATCTTTGCAAATGGTGTCTCCAGATTCTGAATTCAGCCTTCAAACGTCGCTCTCATGGCATTACGCCCTGACCAATCAGTCGCCTGCAGCCTGTTGATGTCACATTTTCAGCTCAACTCAGCACGGTTGTACCCTGCCCTGGAATAGGTACAAAAAAAGTACCTTGTACCAGGTACTAGGTACTAATGGAAAACCCTATAAACCGGGTAGAGTAGGGCTGAGTGGGTACTAGTGGAAAGGGGGCTTAAGTGACCGGGAGCTGTCTATGCTTACAAAAATTGGCTGGGAGTCAGTCCTCTGTGCTTGAATTGATATTAACCATTGTATTATTTAATGCAGCCATTGTATTATTTGCATATTTGTACTTTGTGTGTTATTGTGCATTTTTTTCTATTATTGAATAAAAAGCATAAAAGGTATCTTGTTGCATTATTTGTAACTTGTAAAGTGTGACAAACACATACAGTTGTGCATATTACACAGAGAGCGATTAATTTCAAGCATTTATTTATTTTAATTTTGATGATTATGGCTTACAGCCCATGAAAACCCCAAATGAAGTTTCTCAAAAATATTAGAATATTACATAAAATTACTTAAAAAATAGTTTTTTAAATAGAATTGTTGGCTGACTGAAAAGTATGTCCATGTACACACTCAATACTTGGTCTGGGCTCCTTTTGGATTAATTACTGTATCAGTGTGGTGTGGCATGGAGGTGATCAGCCTGTGGCACTGCTGAGGTGTTATGAAGGTCCAGGTTGCTTTGATAGTGACCTTCAGCTCGTCTGCATTGTTGGGTCTGGTGTCTCTCATCTTCCTCTTGACAATACTCCATAGATTCTCTATGAGATTTAGGTCAGGAGAGTTTGCTGATCAATGAAACACAGTGATACCATGGTCATTAAACCAGGTTTTGATACTTTTGGCAAGAATGTAAAGAACATTTGATTAAATTAAATGGTTGTTGTCATTACAGATGAGGCAACTTTAAATACCAGAGGGGTCCCAGAGTGGATCCATGGAGGAGTTGGTTAAACTGCAGGTCAGTAAAAATTTGTCATGGATAATTGAAATAATATTTTAATGTTTTGATTAAATATGTACTTTGTGGTTTGTTTGGTTTTTTTTACAGGCACCTCCTCTCCCTCCGTCCCCTCTCTGCTTCAGTTCTGTGATTCTTGATGCAATGGATGCGTTTTTTTCCATCGGAGAAGTCACATGATATGACCAACATAACAAGTCGTCGCTTGCTACGAGCACGTGACTGGGCATGTTGACACAATGGCTGTGTCTAATTGTGTCTAATGGCTGTGCCTTCTATGATTTTTGGGAACGTACAATCTCTGAGGAACAAGGTGGATGAAATTCAAGGGAGTATACGCTACCAGAAGGACTTTAAGAACTGCTGTGTCATGGCTTTCACCGAGCCTTGGCTTAATGCGCATGACCGGGACGCAGACCTGTGGATTGATGGCTTTGGAGCCCCACTGCGCTCGGATCGGCAGGAAGAGGTAACGGGGAAACGTCAGGGGGCGGCGTATGTTTATATATTAATAAGCAGTACTGCACATCTGTCACGGTCAGAGAGCGCATCTGTACACCCGATGTGGAGCTGCTGTCTGTGTCACTACGCCCCTTTTATTTGCCTCGCGAGTTCCCCCAACTTTTCATCACAACTGTGTACATTCACCCGAGGGCAGACGCTAACTCCGCCTCCAGCACCATCTTTGATGTGGTCCAGTGGCTGCAGTCAATTTCTCCAGAGGCGCCAAACTTTATTCTTGGGGATTTTAACCATTTTTCTTTAAAGAAGACACTTAAAAACTTTTATCAGTATGTCTTCTGCCCAACCAGGCGAAAAAAGACATTAATATGATACATTCCACAAACTTCAGTTTAGAAAGATAGCACAGCAGTCACCCAGACGCGGTCTACGAGGCTGCAACACCTGAACTTAGGTTCAGGTTCAGGTTCAGGTCACTTTATTTGTACCCGTAGGTAGATTTGTTTTGCAGTCTAATTTTTGTCTATATTTTTAATAAAATTACTGTTTTAATATAAATTTGAAACTGATTGTATGAGGAAAAAAAGTCAAAATATTGCAATTTACACTTTTAACCATAATTTTGCAGAGCAACAACAGAACAATAATTTAACTCAGACTGGAACGGTCATGCTGCATCTGAACTTCGTGCACTGGTGCAGTAATGTACAGCTCTGCAACTGCAGCATTGACAACCACTGTGTTCCAGTCCACCCCAACACGCTTGAAAGCAGTTGACATGGTCTCTCCTGTACAGAAGCGCCGAAGAATTTTTGTAGTATTTTCATAAACATTTTCACTCATCCATCGTTTCAATCATAGTTAACTCCCTGTATAAGGACAGTAAGCCTTATTATAGGAAGATACATAAAACAAATAATGTAAGACCTGGCTGGAATGAGGCCGTAGCTGTGCCTTATTCTGAAGCTCGGGAAGCATATAAAGCATGGGTGGTGGCTGGGAGACCCAGACAAGGGCCAGAATTTGAGATGAAGAAATGTACAAATGCAAAGTTTAAGTATGCTATTCGTCATATTTCTAAAAATGAGCAGCTAATGAGAAGTAATTCCTTGGCCAAGAAATTGTTAGATAAGAATATCACAGATTTTTGGAAGGAGCTTAGACGGATTAGTAATAGTAAAACGTCTTTACCCTGTACCCTGGAAGGCATTTCAGGTATAGAAAATATTGTGGATTTATGGTGGCAGCATTTTTATTCATTATTTAATTCAACTAAGGATGAAACTTATAAGGTAGGGAAAGTAGAAAGGGATGATTCGTTCCTGATTGACACTTATGCAGTGACCAAAGCCATTAGAGAGTTATCAGATAAAAAAGCGAGTGGCTTAGACTGTATTTCTGCTGAACATCTTAGATATGCTAGCTCAAGAATTGCTCCTCTTCTTGCAATCTGTTTCACCAGCTTCATGATTCATGGGATGTTACCAGAATCATTATTGTCTGTTGTGTTGGTACCAGTCATTAAAGATAAAGCTGGCAAGCTGTGTTGCCTAGACAATTACAGGCCCATAGCTATAGCCTATATAATATCTAAAGTACTGGAAAGAATCCTGTTTGAAAAATTAAATGTATTCATCAAATCTACTGATCATCAATTTGGATTTAAACCCCGTCATGGAACAGATCTGTGCATATATGCTTTAAAAGAAATTATAAGTAAGTATAGAAGTCAAAATTCATCAGTTTTTTTGTGTTTTATTGACGCCTCTAAGGTGCTTGATCGTGTTAATCACAGGAAATTATTTAGGAAAATGATTGATGGGAGGTTCCCAAGTACTTAGTACGTATCCTGATTTACTGGTATGCACATCAGAAGATGCTGGTGAAATGGGGGAAGAATCATTCATCCCCATTTGGTGTGAGCAGTGGTGTCAGACAGGGCAGTCCCCTATTCTATTTAATTTTTATATGGATGATTTGTCAAAGCAACTGAATGCCTGTAAAACTGGGTGTTTAATAGGGAATAAGTTAGTGAATCATTTTATGTATGCTGATGATCTAGTTATTCTCAATCCAAGTAGTGCTGGTCTTCAGGAGTTATTAAGAGTGTGTACTGCTTATGGAGATGAAAATGACATAAAATATAATACAAATAAGAGTTGTGTGCTGATTTGCCGCACTAGAGAAGATTTGTTAATGAAATTCCCTGTCTTTGATTTGGCAGGCAGGGAATTAATTGTCAGGGATAAAATTAAATATCTGGGACATTTTATTAATGATAGAATGACTGATGATGATGATGATGATGATATTTTCAGACAATGCTGCAAAATCTACATGCAAGCAAATATTCTTGCACGCAGGTTTGGCTTTTGTTCAGATGAGGTGAAACTGGTTCTTTTTAAAACCTATTGTACACCTTTATACACCGCTCACTTATGGATAAATTATAGGAAACAAAGTATGCAGAAATTACAGGTTGCTTACAATGATGCTTTAAGAATTTTACTTAAAAAGCCTCGATGGTGCAGTGCTTCCGAGTTATTTGTATCATCACGTGTAAATACACTGCATGCAGTAATAAAGAATCTTATGTATAAATTCATCTGTCGGCTTGATGTATCTAGAAATGAAATCATTCAAGTTATGTCAAGCATTAAGCTCAGTTCTATTCGCTGTCAGTCACAGTTTAGAAGGCATTGGTACAATTGTCTTTTTAAGTCTTTTTAAAGTCTGTACTGTTTTTGTACTTCTTTTAGTAGTTGTTTCTTATTGTTTTGTAACTTTTTGATTGTTTTTCTTATTAACTGTTTCAATTGTCTTGTTTATTTTATTTTATTTTTGATGGACCATGAGTCTGAAATAAAGTTTTTGATTGATTGATTTGATTGATTATGATCATCCCTGTGGTGTGATGAATCTCAGAAAATTTCACATCATTCTGGCCAGTGGCGCATGAGTAATAAATAAAACAGTTTTAACCAATTCTTTTGTTAACCAGTAGGTAGTGCTATATCTGTTGTCAGGCATTTTGATGTAGTTGCATTCAGGGCAGGACTATTTTCCATCATGGAAAGTTTGGTGCACATCGGACAAGTTTTGCCCGAGTTACAGCTGTTTGAAGTTGTAAGGGGAGGAGTCAAATTTGGCCATGGCGCCCTGGCCACACCTTTTGAGATTTTGACTTAATTTATGCAATTTTTAATGGACAATGCCTATAGATGCCGCCATGTAAAAATGAGTTCAATCGGAGCAGGTCCCTAGGACTAGTTTGTTTAAAGGCGAGGTGCGACTTTTTTCTGAATTGGAGGTTGGGCGACTTTGAGGCAAGATGGCGGCCTTCCTGTTTGCGGTGGGTATGGGCCACAATTATGTTTTTTGCATGTCTTGAGGTGATGCACATCTCACCCAAATTTTCTGTCTGTTCGGCAAGGTTTACGGTCGCCTGTGTCCATTGACCTTTTACGTTTGGCCCCTCCCACAAACATTTGGGGGGGGGCACATATCTTTTCCAGTTTATTGAATTTTTCACCAGGTCTGAGGGGTTTGCAAAAAAAAATTGCATTTTGGATAACGTTCAGAAGGTGAAAAATGCAATCATTTTGGCGGAATAATAATAAATAATAATAAATTAAAGCTACAAGCAGCTGTAAGCATGCCGTCGCACCCCCCCCCCCCCATCCCCCGTGCGTCTTCGGAACCCGGCGTCTGTCATACCTTGCTGGCTGGGAAAATTTCTCATCATCGCTGCAAGGGCTGCGTGAATAATAAAGTAAACCATTTGGCAAGAACTTCCTTTGAGCAGTAAGTGGCACCATAACTTTTGTCAAATATTCTTATGTAGGTGCGTGCAGAGTGGGACGAATGTCCATCATGGCAATTACGGTGAAAATCTGACACAGGTTGTACAATTTACAACTGTCCAACGTATTGCGATAAGGTTAACTTGGACATATGGCCATTGTAACACTTAACATTTTAAGCAGATGTTGCAAACCAATACAGAACTACAGAAGAGAGTCATCTTGACTTAGGTTCAACATTTGGTGACCCTTGGACTTCCCCAAGCCTCCAAAGTATAAAACGTCTTAAATGGCAAGGAATGGGATTCCATGGCAACTGTGCTTATCGCAGGACAAAAGTGACTTCCACTGAGGGTAGTCCAATGCATTCTGAGAAACCACTTAAAATGTCATGTCATTGTGACTACTGGTATTTGCGCAAAAGTTGATACAATTTTGTGCAGTGCCTCATGTCAGCAGCAGGTGGTGGTGTGACAGTTTTGTGAATATTGATATACAGACATGTTCAGAGTGGGATCAGTGTGATTTGTGCAAAGTTTGGTCCAAATCAGATGAGGATTGTCTGAGCTGTAACTGTCATGTTTTGCATTGCAAGGAAGCCATTAAAGCATGCTGGTCACCATGGAAACAGTTCTGTGCTATGTACATGAACTGTCAAGGAGCTCTCCCCCCCCCCCCCATCCCCGCGTGCTTGCGGAACCTGGCGCCCGTCCTACCTTGCTGCCTCAGAATATTTCCCGTCATGTTCCCTGCGTGCCCACGGAACCCTGCGCCCCTCGTACTTTGCTGGCTTGCAAAATTTCCGGTCATCGCTTCAAGGGCTACATGAAGGGCTACGTCATTGCGTCGTGTGAAGCGTCTTTATGCAACCCTGCAGAACACCACAGAAGAAGAACAGCAAGTCCTGTTATATGATTTTTACAAACAGGTGCAAGACTGGCATTGACAAGCTGACACTATATGGTCAGCCACTGGAGAGGGTGACTTGGTTTAAATACGTGGGATTGTATTTAAATAGTAAATATACATGGAAAGTTCATATTACAAAGTTGGAAGCAAAATGCAAAAAACTCATCAATCTGCTAGAGGCTTTTGCGGGCTGCAACTGGGGTGCAGATAAACGATCACTTATGAGTATCTTCAGAGCAGTAATGAGATCAGCCATTGACTATGGATGCATTGTGTATGGGGCAGCAGTAACAACTCTATTACTAAAGGTGGACAGAGTCCAGTATAGAGCTTTGCGAATTTGTATTGGAGCCATGAAATCTACTCCTATAAAAGCAGTGTTGATAGAAGCTGGGGAAATACTGCTTCAACTGAGAAGAGAGAAGCTTGCACTGGCATACTGGCTAAAGCTAAAAGGAAGTGGGGAGGTAAATCAAACAGCAAAGTCTGTTCAGGAATGCTGGAATTACTCAAAGTGCAAGGGGAGGGGATTTGGCTGGACAATTAATAATAAAGCTAGAGCATATGGTATGGAGACCATAAAGTTCACCAAGTCTACCCCAGTGAGCAGTGTTCCCCCCGTGTTTATTTCCAGAAATTAAGATAGATTTAATTATCCAAGGAAAGAAATTGGCAATTTACTGAAATAGGTTCTGAAACAAGACTTCATTTAAGAAACGTTTTTTACAATTATCTGGAAGTATACACAGATGGCTCTAAAAATGAGCAAGATCATGTGGGAATAGGTGTCTTTATCCCTGATTTTACAATAATGATATCCAAGCGACTTTCAAACCAGCTTTCAGTGTATGCAGCAGAAATGGTGGCTGTTATTAGGGCTCTGCAGTGGGTGGAGGAAGTCAGACCTGACAGGGTGGTAATCTGCTCTGATTCCCTCACTGTTTTAGAAAGCATTCGAAGAAAAAGTTAATGCAGAGAAGGTCTTTTAATTGAACTCAACTGCTGCTTGATGAGACTCCATCAGTGTGGTATAGACATACAGTTTTGCTGGGTGCCAGCCCACAAGGGGGTGAAAGGAAACAAATATGCAGATAAACTTGCCAAAAGACCTGTGAGGAAAAATATAACAGTAACTGTGCTACTTGAAAAGGGACAGGGTAAAGCCATTATCAAGAAGACTGGAATGAAGGTTTGACAGGAGATGTAGGAGAAGGACCAGAAAGGCAGGGCCTATTTTACAATTCAAAAATCTGTTTCAACAGTGAATTATAAAGAAAGAACTAGAAGGAAGAAGGTCATCAAGACAAGACTCTGAGTGGATCACACAAACTTAAATAGTACATTAGTTGTTATAGGAAAAATTAATGATGATAATTGTGCACACTATGGCTGCAAAGAAAATGTCAGTCAAATTGTTTTTAACTGCTCATTGTATTCAGCTGAAGGAGAAGCAATACAGGAGAGGATACATGAGACAGGACGGGACTGGAATTTGGTGGGGGTTTTGTGATCAGACAGAGAGGCAGTAAGAGCACCTTCACCTTCACCTGGTGTATTTTGTGCAATTATGTAAATACAGGTGGGTGATATGGTCTCCGGTATGAATATTTGGTTTAAGCTATGTGTATTTTATCTAAATTCGTTGTCATTTAGAAAAAAAAATTACGTGACATTTGGCCTTTAAATGCCGGGCTGCTGATGAGCTGTAAATGCAGCACAGCTGTTAGGTTTTGACAGCAGGAAGCTCCTCCGAGCGCTGTCACAATAAGAGCTCGGGGAGCCAGAAGGTAACCCTGCTGTCAAACCTGGCGGAGATGAAGCATGGCCCGAGCGCGGACGACATTGGTGCTCAGACCATGACAGTACCTCCCCACAAGGGCGGGCTCTGAACGCCCAATGACACCCAAGCCCCCCACCCCCCACCCCCCCAGGGCGGGCGGATGGGGGAACAGGCCAGAAGGGAGAGGACCAGCCATAGACCAAAAATCATGATGAACACAGAAGCACACAGACAACCAGAAAAAAAAAACAACTCCCAAATACATGAAATACACTGAACACAGGGCACGATAACAGAAAATACAATATTCCCCAAATGCGAAACCCATGATTAAGGCAGACTACAAATGAAACAATTACAGGGCACGATAACAGAAGATACAATATTCCCAAAAGCAAAACCCATGATTAAGGCAGACAACAAATGAAACAATTACAGGGCAAGATGACAGAAAATACAACATTCCCAAATGCACAAAAACACACAGGATGGCCAAAACAGGGGGAAAAAAAACCCACATTAACACAGGCAAAACACAGAGCAAAATTATCACCCCGCATGACCTTTAACCCAAACAATTCAGGAAAATGGTGACAGGCGGAGACCATAACCCACGGGGACAGTTCCGGTGGTCTCCCTGCGTTCCAAGGCCAACAGGGGAATACGGGGAATAATAAATGATCGGGGGGCCTACCCCAGTCCCAGGCCTGGAAAGTCCAATTCTCCAGCGGCCGAACCAGGTCGCCCCACAGCAAACACAGAGTGTCGGGTGGCTGACCCAAGGCGCCGAACCGGCGAAACAGTTCCTCGGGTGGCCGACCCGCATCCCTCAGCCACCAGCACCGTGGGAAGACAGCCCGCGGTGGCCTCCCTGGCGGAGAAAAAAGCGTGGGAGGGCTGGGCCGAGCGTAGAAGGCCCCTAACGGCCCCCGGCGATGATGAGCAGGGGCGGTGACTTGGATGAGCGCGTCATTAGTGAGCGCTTAATATGAGCGCACCTAATGTCAAGTCAAATTCCTCGTATGTGTAAACATGCTTGGCAATAAAGTTCATTCTGATTCTGATTCTGATTCTGAAAGATGATGACGAGCCCGCACCATGTCAGGCAGCGAAGGGTCTGCAGCTCCTCCACCGTCCTTGACCCATACCGATGCTGCAGACGTGGCTGCACCCGCGTTGGACCCCCACTGGGGTTCGGCTGTACCCACGTCAGACCCCGATTGGGTCTCGTCGGGCCCCGACTGGGTGTCGGATGCACCCACATCGGACCCCACTGGGTCTTGGCTGCACCCGCGTCGGACCCCCACTGGGTCGGCGCAGCACCGGCGACGACCTCCAACCCCGAACCTGGAACCTCCAGCACAGCAACCACGACTGGCTCCGCACCGGGGACTCTGCAACAAGGCTCGGAAGACAAGAGAGAACCGGGATCAAAATCACCGGTAGCAACAGAACCCGGGCGCTGCACCCGCTCGTCTCCCCGAGAGACAGGCAAAAATGCTCCAGAGTAGAAAGAAGGAAGATAAGGTAGAGCACTTGCCTGATCTCGGGTTCTGTCGCCGTCCAGGACTATGGCGATCCGGGCTCAGGGCGAAGAAGTTCATCTTCAGGCTCTCACTCACTTATTTATTTTAATTTTGATGATCATGGCTTACAGCCCATGAAAACCCCAAATTCAGTTTCTCAAAAAATTAGAATATTACAGAAAATGTATTTTAAAAAAATAGTTTTTTAATAGAAATGTTGGTCAACTGAAAAGTATGTCCATGTACACACTCAATACTTGGTCAGGGCAAATTTTGGCTTAATTACTGTATCAATGTGGTGTGGCATGGAGGTGATCAGCCTGTGGCACTGCTGTGGTAGATTCTCTATGGGGTTTAGGTCAGGAGAGTTTGCTGGCCAATCAAACACAGTGATGCCATGGTCATTAAACCAGGTTTTGACACTTTTGGCAGTGTGTGTGTGTGTGTGGGGGGGGGGGTGCCAAGTCCTGCTGGAAAATGAAATCAGCTTCTCCATAAAGCTTGTCAGCAGAGAGAAGCATGAAGTGCTGTAAAATTTCCTGGTAGACGACTGTGGTGACTTTGGTCTTGATAAAACACAGTGGACAAACACCAGCAGATGACCTCTGTTCAAATAAAAGTAAATTTTGCATTTCATTTGGAAATCAAAGTCCCAGAGTCTGGAGAAAGTGGAGAGGCACAGAATCTAAGTTGCTTGAGGTTTAGTGTAACGTTTCCACAGTCAGTAATGATTTGAGGAACCACGTCATCAGCTGGTGTTGGTCCACTGTGTTTTATCAAGTCCAAAGTCAGCGCAGTCATCTACCAGGAAATTTTAGAGCACTTCATGCTTCTCTCTGCTGACCAGCATTATGGAGAAGCTGATTTCATTTTCCAGCAGGACTTGGTACCCCCCCACACACACACATACACACTCCCAAAAGTATCAAAACCTTGTTTAATGACCATGGCATCACTGTGTTTGATTGGCCAGCAAACTCTCCTGACCTAAGCCCCATAGAGAATCTATGAAGTATTGTCAAGAGGAAGATGAGAGACACCAGACCCAACAATGCAGATGAGCTGAAGGTCACTATCAAAGCAACCTGGGCCTTCATGACACCTCAGCAGTGCCACAGGCTGATCACCTCCATGCCACACCACATTGATACAGTAATTAATCCAAAATTTGCCCCGACCAAGTATTGAGTGTGTACATGGACATACTTTTCAGTCGGCCAACATTTCTATTAAAAAACTATTTTTTAAAATAAATTTTCTGTAATATTCTAATTTTTTGAGAAACTGAATTTGGGGTTTTCATTTGCTGTAAGCCATAATCATCAAAATTAAAATAAATAAACACCTGAAATATATCATTCTCTGTGTAATGAATCTTTATAATATATGGGTTTCACTTTCTGAAATGAGTGACAAAAAATATTGAACTTTTTCATGATATTCTAATTTTTTGAGAGGTACCTGTATGTATGTAGGGATGGATTGGTGTCAATGCTGATATGTATAAAATATAGTTAATTGTTAACTTGGGATCTTAATTGAGGTAATAGGTATATATTTCACATGGGTTGTATTTAGAGAAAAGAGGAGTTGGAGTAAATAAGTGTTAACTTCTTCCTTCTCCCTTTCGAGCACTGTATACTGTAATTTTTATTGCCCTTGTCATTTGTTTTGTTTTTTCCTTTTTGTTCGAAATAAAGTGTCTATCTGTCTAAAAGGATTTTTTTTTAAATTTGTAATTGTCCAAACAAAGGCTAAGACGAAATTGTCACTATATAGTAAACCAATTTAACAGAACTCGATATAGCATGATATTAAATACTGCCACACATCTTAACTGTAATGCATGTTTTACTTTACTCTGGCTTGCCAGAATGGGTTTCAATTCCCTGCGGTGCCCTGCTAATTGACGCATGAAAGTAAAGGATATGGTTAATATTGGTACTATGATAATGACTTTCTATATAGCTTCACATGAAGGACCAGATGGGCAGAATAAAATGAAACGTTTATCTTCAACTGCTTTATCCTTTTCAGGTCGCAAGAGGCTATCCCAGTATCTTTGAACAAGAGGCAGGATACACCCTGAATAGATCGCCAGTCCATCGCAGAGCCAACACAATGACACCCATTCAGTCTCACATTCAAACCTAAGGACAATTTTTCCTCAGCTGATGTCAGTTAATGTGGCATACATGTCTTTGGCATGTGGGTGGAAAACAGAGTACCTTGACAAAAGTCAGGCAGATACGGGGTGGCCAAGTTTGCAGTATGGCCATCACCCTTCCAATTGCTTGTATTCTGGCATAAATTGACTGTCAACCAAATTTTGTGTGGTGAATAGGGAGCCAATACTGATAATTTCTATAATAAAGACTGACACATAGCGACAGCGCCCCCTACCGCCAATGGACAAGAAGTTGCCATAACTCACATGCCATACTCACGCCCCGCTTTCCTGTAAGGGGTCAGAATTCGAGATGGTAAGTATCAGTTTTCTAAATGACTGGAGATAAAACAATTAACTGCTCTTATTTTTCTGTGCAGGTGGAATCCAGTTTCCTAGATGTCAGCGACGAGGGAGAGCTTTGCCCAGGCCTGGGGTAGATTGCTGCAATGATTGTTCAGTGTTTCCTCTGGCTAAAACACTGGCGTGGTGGCAACCTATTTTTTTTCTGGTGGGGGGAGGGGGGGCTATTGAACATAAACCATATGTAAAAATGAGAAAACATATGACAGTGGAAGGCAAAACAACATTCAAACAACATACCTTGGTACACAGTTTCACTTTGAACCTTTAAGATAAGATAAGATAAGATAAGCCTTTATTAGTCCCACAATGGGGAAATTCCAGGATTGCAACAGCACAGGGATAGCAACACTCTGAGCAACAATCAGAAGGCAAGAAAAAAAAGCAAGAGCAGCTAATATACATATGTACATATTACTATATATAAATATATATATATATATATATATATATATATATATATATATATACACAGACACACAGTGCAGAACATTGTAGCTGGATGGAATAAATATATGAGTATATAAACACACAGTGCGGAGCATTGTAGCTAGATGGAATAAATATGTAGATATATAAACACCCACAGTATGGAGCATTGCAGCTAGGTGGAATAAATATGTAAATATATAAACACACACAGTGCAGAGCATTGTAGCTAGATGGAATAATATGTAGATATAAAAACACACAGTGTGGAGCATTGTAGCTAGATGGAATAAATGTATAGATATATAAATATAAACACACCCAGTGCGGAGCATTGTAGCTAGATGGAATAAATATGTAAATATATAAACACACAGTGCAGAGCATTGTTGCTAGATGGGATGAAACAGCACAACCGTCTACTTAGTTATCCTACATGGTATGATTATGTGCCCATACATATTCTCACCCTCCATAGCGACCGGTATTTTCCTAGTTGTATGCCGGAGGGGACCATTGTGTAAGTCTATTGCATCTTTTGCATTCAAAACTATTAGGTTGTTACGTCTTTTTGCTATCTCTGTGAGCAGCCCTGCTTAGGTTGTACAGTCTGACAGCCGTTGGTAGGAAGGACCTGCGAAACCTCTCGGTTGTGCACCTGGGATGATGTAGTCTGCTGCTAAATGAGCTCCTCAGTGCATTCAGTATGTCCTGCATAGGGTGGAACTCGGACTCCAGCAGAGATGACAGTTTAGCCACCGTCCTTCTCTCCCTATCTCCTCCACCGGGTCAAGGCGCTGCCCCAGGACAGAGCTAGCTTTCTTGATCAGTTTGTTCAGTCTCTTCCTATCGGCTGCGGTAATGCCACTGCCCCAGCAGACCACTCCAAAAGTGATGGCTGATGCCACCACCGTGTCATAGAATGTCTTCAGCAGTGCCCCTTGTACACCAAAAGACCTGAGTCTCCTCAATAGGAACAGCCTGCGCTGTCCCTTCTTGTAGAGTGCGTCAGTATTGTGTGACCAGTCTAGTTTATTGTTCAGATGAACACCTAGGTACTTGTAGGATGTCACCATCTCGATGTCTGTTCCCTGTATATTTACTGGTGCTGTGAAGGGTTGTCCATGCCTGCGGCAGTCCACCACCAGCTCCTTAGTTTTCCTCGCGTTGATCTGGAGGCAGTTCCGATGGCACCAGTCCACGAAGTCCTGGATAAGCCCTCTGTACTCAGCTTCATCTCCATTGGAGACGAGGCCAATGATCGCAGAGTCACCAGAGAACTTCTGTAGATGGCAGTGTGTTGTGTTGTGTGAGAAGTCCGCAGTATAAAGAGTGAACAGGAAGGGAACCAACACCGTTCCCTGGGGGGCCCCCGTGCTACCAAGTTCTCACAAACTGAGGCCGGTTCGTGAGGTAGTCCAGGATCCATGATGACAGGTGCTGGTCCACCCCTGCTCGCAGCAGCTTGTCCTTCAGGATCATCGGTTGGATGGTGTTGAAAGCACCAGAGAAGTCAAAGAACATGATCCTCACCACATTCCCGGGCTTCTCCAGGTGGGACAGAGAACGGTGAAGGAGGAAGATCACCGCATCCTCCACCCCAATGCCATGCTGGTAGGCGAACTGGAGTGGATCCATCGCTGGTCCCACCAGGGGGCGGAGGTGAGCAAGGAGCAGTCTCTCCAGGGTCTTCACCAAGTGGGACGTCAAGGCCACCGGTCTGTAGCTGTTCAGGTCTTTGGGGTGGGAAGTTTTTGGTACAGGTACCACACAAGATGTTTTCCACAGCTGTGACCTCTGATTCTGGGTTTGGGTTCAAAACGTCAAACTTTATGGTTGGCATTCCTGATGCCCTCTTACTGTACAATGAGTAAAGATAGAATTATTGTATAAAATTATTTTATTGTATATTCATGGATGACAGACACAGAGGGGGAACAATTTGGTCTTGGAAGCTGACTTTTTTCCAATTGAATCTTTATTTCGGATAGATTAGATTAAAAAAAAAAAAAAGGTACAGAACAGTATACTGGGGAAAATACTCCGACGAGGATGAGTTAAACAATAACTCCTCGAATTATACAGTTCAACATAAATTATCCGAAAAGGGTGATGGCTGAAGCTGCAGCTTATATTGCCCACCCATGTTCCATCTAAGAAGTAAAAAAAAAAAAAAAAGTAATTGCAAAACAAAACAAAGCTAAAACAATACATGATAAAACAAAACTAAGCAACAGCACAACACAGACTGGATATGATAATCCTTATGTGATTTTACATGTCACTTTGTATATATGTTTGGAGTATTTCTTTTGTTTAGTTTTTGTTTAACCCCTTGCACTCTGGTCAATTTCCCTAAAAACACCAAAAAATAACGTACCCAAAATAAATCAAAAGCTGTTCTTCAACCCTTTGCAGCATTTTCATGGGGTTGGTCTCATTTAAAAGAAAACACTTTGAATTTTTTGGCAAAACAGTCATAATCTCTCTAAGTGCTCCTGCCACTGAGTAACAGTCATCTAAACATACTGAACT
Organism: Pholidichthys leucotaenia; assembly: GCA_020510985.1. Taxonomy (NCBI): domain Eukaryota; kingdom Metazoa; phylum Chordata; class Actinopteri; order Cichliformes; family Pholidichthyidae; genus Pholidichthys; species Pholidichthys leucotaenia. Next base: position 293,968,149 of record CM035842.1, read on the forward strand.
TGAAGAAAATAAATTTTGCCTGGGTATTTTTTTGGATACAAATGCTTGCAAATAACACACAGCTGTCAGATCCGGGCTGGAAAATGCAACAGAAATGTAGAACCAAGTGTTATCCAGCTGAGGTCAAAATTTTGTAACAATACCACAAAAAATGAATATATTACACAGCTTTTTTCTTAGGTTGTTCCCAGGTGTTTTTGAACTGTGCCAAATTGTGCCAAATGGCACAGTTTGGAAAAACGTCTGTAACTTTTGAATGATTCAATATAGAAGCTTCATCTTGGACTCTAATGAAAGGTGACACTCCGGGCTGTGTGTGTGTGTGGGGGGGAGGGGGGTTGTTTATTCATTCATTCATGAATGAATGAACAAACAAGCCCCCACACACAAAGAAGCATGCCACGTAAAAAATGTGTGGCTTTTTTTTACAAGAAAAAATAACCTACAGTGCACTAAAAATTATACTAAAATATCTGTAATGTAGAGGATAACAACTCCCCCACCCCCACCCCCCTGCTACAGAGGACAGACATCGTCCATCGCCACATGACGGACCGCGGCGCATGCCGCGGTCTACTACGCACAGTTGTACTAAAATATCTGCAATAATATCTGCAATCCGCTACAGAAGAGTAACGGGGGGGGGGCGTTCACGGTCCGGACGCGGCGCACGAACCGTGTTCAGTCCGTGCGCCGCGGTCTACTACGCACAGTTGTACTAAAATATCTGCAATCCGCTACAGAAGAGTAGCAGGGGGGTGGGGGGCGTTCACGGTCCGGACGCGATATTGTTTCTCTCTTATTCAGAATTTCTGTAAGGGGTCAGAATGACAGATGGTATCAGTTTTCTGAATGACTGGAGATGACACATAGTTAACTGCTTTTATTTTTCTCTGCAGGTGGTGTGAAGATCAGCAAAGAAAATTGAGAATTTGAGAGTTTCCTAGATATCAGCAACCTGGCATCCGCACGAACTTCAGAAGCACCCCGCCCACGTGACCATTCCAGTTGCAGTTAAATTATTGTTCTGTTGTTGCTCTGCAAAATAATGGTCAAAAGTATAAATTGTATATGGAAAAAAAGTCAAAATTTTATCACAATCTGTTTCAAATGTATAAAAAAAACAGTAATTTTATTTAAAAAATAGACAAAAATTAGTCATAAAATAATCCACAAATTTATAATAAAGTCTGAAATGTACAAGAAAAGTCAATTTTACAAAAGGAAATTACAAATTTGAGGAAAATGGTTTCAAATTTACATAAATTTACAGAGAAAAGTAGAAAATGGTAAGAAAATTGTTATAAATCTTGGAGGAGAACCTCAAACCTTCAAGACTGAAGTCATTACTCAAGCTTTTAAGTAGGTGCTTTTTGCATCCTTAGCTCTCCTAGAAATTTTTGTTTGGCTGATATGTGTGTGTAATGGAATGTGTAGTTATAAAAAGAGGTTCCTACTCACACATGGTGATTTAAAAGAAAACAAAGGACAGTAGTCAATGTGCAATGTTTGTTAATGTTATCAATCTTTTCATCTGGTATTTGGCAAAATGTCAGTCAAAGTTGGTCTATATGTTTTCCTGTGAATGGACGGTTACTGTGGACGAGTAAATAGTGCCCAGTTCCTATGATGAAGTGGGTTTAAATGGTTATCTATACGAACTAGAAACAGAGGAAGAGGCATGCGGAGATTAAGTAACATTAATCACCTGATGTGACCTTTCAGTATAAAGATATCCCGTGATGAATTGTCCCATCCTTTAGATAAGGGTTCAATGGGTTTATTGATATACTTTAATTGTACTTTTAACTTTTTTTTACTCACTTTTGATTACATGTATGAAGAAAAAGCTGTACGTTTACTTAAGTAAATATAGTGATAGTCTGAGTAACTTCATTTAATTGATTTGTAGTGCATAGACATCTTTTTTATATAGCAATAAATTGTTGTTACCTGAAATGAGTGCATCATTAGTGAATTTTTAATGTGAGTTCTGTAAAATCAGAAAATTCAGAATCAGCAAGTATAAATTTGTGTGTATGCTTTCTTTGTATAATTAGGTTTAATGTGGTACAGCACCTCTGTTGACTAGGCTCCTTTTTAAATTCACACCCTGGCTAAGCATAATGTTAGTGTAATTGAGAAAATGCATCTTTATTTGTATACACCTTCTGTCATCATTTCAAAAAAATATGTTTTCATATGTGACCATAATGCTGCTTCATACATACCTAATTACAGAAGCGGAAACAGAGAAAGCACAAGCTTATTTTCATGTGACCAACATGTGATCAAAATGGTTATTTACAGAATTGTATTTTTTCATTCTGTTTATTTAATTGTTGTTCAAGAGGGAAAATATTTCTACTACTTCAAGTTCTGCTCAACCACAGCACTGTTATTGTGTTTTGATGCACTTTTAATGTGCCCTTGTCATGTGCCAAGTGCACATTTAAAACCAAGCCAATAAATAAAATGTGCAAATAAAATGGAGCCCTGGCTGATTTCATGCAGCAAAATGTTTTGTCAAAGGGGTGCAATTAGGATATACAACCACAAGAGGGAGGCAAAGTACAAGAAGAGAAGCAGCCTAGAGGAGATGCACTGGAAAAGAATTTTGGGGTGTTACCAGACAATTATGATAGCAACACAGCGCTGTCCAGCAATCACATGTCACAGCTTTAGTTTCTATGCAGCAAAACATTAAAATCACAGCAAATATTTCTTCACAGCAGTGCACAGAGTAATTTTTTAAACTTTACATGTTAATAATACACCATTTACTTGACTGTAGTGAGGAGTGATTAAAGATCGAGGAGCACATGGTAAATGAAGAACTGATTCAGAGACTTTGTATTTTTTTTTTTTTTTTACCAATTAATACAAGATGCTCCATGGCAAGGAGTCAACCTTTGCCATGTCGCCATGGCAACACTTCCCTGTCAGTTATGTGTTGTCCACCCATATAGGACTGCATATGATAGTCATCTCAATCTATATTCCAGATTTCATGACTCCAGGACCTTCCCAACCCTTCCAAAAAGATCAAGGATTGAATGGCAAGGAGGGCGTGTCCATGGTAACAGCAGTGATGCCATGCTAAAGTTGATGTGTGTGACTTATATTAATCATATATTCCATACCTACATATGTATAGACATATTAGAATGTTTAGTGATTACATATGTGGAATGACCTCCCGCCTCAGAACAGAACAAGAGGTCTCAACCGCCAGCGAGGATCAAAGAGCAGACGGAGTCACAGCGGTGGAGACCAGATCGATCTCCCTGACCACCCAGGGTCAGGTGGAGGAGACGGAGGACAATGGAGGGGGGATTATGTTAATGCGGGATGTCGGCTTTGATATACAATGTCTTTTGTTGAGTGTGGGTATAAGTATGAAGGTCTGACTGTGCTCAACCTCTTATTCTGCTTCTGCACCGAGAAGAGACATGTTAGGGAGGTGAAGCTGATATTAAACTTTGGTTTATAAAATCATATCGCTTCTTCATTCCAAGCTCCCTACACTGGTGACCAGACGTGAGGATGGAACAGAGACGTTCTCCCACGATTAACTCATCGGAGGCGACCCAGGCAAGCGCCGGCGCCCATGCAGACAGGGGAACGGATGGAAGACGTTCCCCCACGGCAGAATCTACAGAGAGGGCTCAACCGAGCACCATCCCCAGCTCCGCCGTGAGAGCAGAAGAAAGGCGCTCTCACCCGGCGGACACATCAGGGACGGCCCACACAAGCGCCGTCACCGTCAAGCTGCCAGAATTCTGGCAAAACGACCCGAGCTCGTGGTTCCAGCAAGCTGAGGCTCAGTTTGCACTGGCGGGCATAATGGCGGACGAGACGAAATTTTACTACATCATCGCCAAACTCGACGCCGCCACGTCAAGATGCGCGCGGAGCATAATTCGACAACCGCCCGTCCACGACAAATACAGAGAACTAAAGGCGACCATCATTGAGAACTTCGTCCCCTCAGCCGAGGAGAGAGCAGAGAGGATTCTTGCGATCTACGGCCACAGAGAATGCAGACCCAAGGCCCTCATGGAGGACATGCTGCAGCTTAAGGAAGAGGACAACGACAACTTCCTTTTCCAATATATCTTCCTCAGCACTCTGCCGCCACACATGAGAGGGACGCTGGTCAACATGCAATGCAACACCCAGCAGGACTTCCGCGCGCTGGCCCGAGAAGCGCAGCGGCTCATCAATGCCTGCGGCGAACAGATGGCCACAGCAGCATCTGCAGATCTCAGCACGGAAGCCCAGAGCAGCGGAGAACCGCAGACAACGGAGCAGAGCCCTCCCACCATGGCAGCGACACGACCAAGGCGCGGCAGGCAGAACGACCTCTGCTATTTTCATCAGGGTTTCGCCGAGAGGGCGTACAAATGCGTGCCCCCCTGCAATTTCAAAAACTCGGGAAACGGCAAAGCCCGGAAAACGTTGGCAGCTATGGCTCTCGGCGAGACGAATAAGCTGCTTTATGTGACTGACGGACACACCGGGAGACAGTTCCTTATCGACACCGGAGCTCAGCTGAGCTTTATCACCCCTTCCCACGCAGACCAGGCCATGGGTCCCTGGGGAAATGGAGCGATGGCAGCCAATGGCTCGATCATCGACACTTTCGGTGAAAGGAACCTGCCTCTTTGCATCCATGGCCGCAACTATAGATGGACATTTATTGTAGCGGAGGTAAGTTTTAACTTGTTGGGCGCTGATTTTTTGTGTGCACATGGGTTGTTAGTCGATCTAGCAAATAGGCGCTTGGTTAATGCACTGTCATTTTCTTCTATCCCCTGCTCAGCTCGAGTTTCTCCACCACCCGTGCAGGCCAGCGTCACAACAGCAGGAGGTAAGTTTGACCAACTCCTTACCCAATTTCCAGCACTCACAGTTCCCAAATTTTCAGCAACAGTAGCGAAACACGGGGTTGAACACTTCATCCCCACAGCAGGCCCACCCGTGTTTGCCAAAGCTCGGCGCTTAGACGCGACCAAGCTCGCCATAGCACGGGATGAGTTTACCAGCCTGGAAAAATTAGGCATTATTAGACACTCGAAAAGCCCCTGGACATCGCCACTCCACATGGTCCCGAAAACCGACGGTTCTTGGAGACCTTGCGGCGATTACCGCAGATTAAACAATGCGACAGCGCATGACCGCTACCCAATTCCTCACATCCAAGATTTTTCACTACATCTGGCGGGTGCGCGCATTTTTTCTAAAATAGACCTGGTCCGCGGCTATCACCAAGTCCCCGTTCGAACGGAAGACATTCCTAAAACGGCTGTAATAACCCCTTTCGGTCTTTTTGAATTTTTGCGGATGCCGTTCGGCCTCAAAGACGCTGCTCAAACCTTTCAGCGTATGATGGACATGGTATTACGCAACCTCCCCTTCGTGTTCGTCTACTTCGACGATATGCTGGTAGCCAGCCCGTCAGAGGAAGAACACAAACAACACCTCACTACAGTTTTTCAGAGACTAGAAGAGCACGGGTTAATAATCAACCCAGCCAAATGCAAATTCAGCTTGTCACAAATTGATTTTTTGGGACACAGAGTTTCACCAAAGGGGGCAGTCCCATTGCCAGACAAAGTCCGCGCGGTAAAAAATTTTCCACGACCACAAACGGTCAAATCGCTGCAAGAATTTTTGGGAATGGTGAATTTTTACAACCATTTCCTCACCCGCTCAGCTCAACTCATGCAGCCCCTGTATGCCGTGCTCAGAAAACAAAAGCCTTCCAACGCGGTGGAATGGACCCCGGAGCGCGAACGCGCCTTCGCGGAAGTAAAAAGTGCTCTAGCGAATGCCACATTGTTGGTTCACCCCGATCCCTCGGCCCGCATAGCATTAACCACAGACGCTTCAGACCTGGCCATAGGGGCAGTCATGGAACAACATGTTGGCGGAACCTGGCAACCTTTAGCATTTTTTAGCAAATCTTTAAACCAAACCGAGCGTAAATACAGCACTTTTGACAGGGAGCTGCTAGTGCTTCATTTATCCATCCGCCACTTCCAGTTCTGGTTAGAAGGGCGGCGTTTCACGGCTTTTGTAGACCACAAACCGCTCACTTTTGCGATGGCTAAAATTTCAGAACCATGGTCAGGCAGGCAACAAAGACAGCTAGCTGCGATTTCAGAGTTCACCACAGACATTCGACATGTGGCAGGCAAACTTAATGTGGTAGCAGACTGCCTCTCTCGCGCTGTGACATCGCCAGAGCACGAGGAGACAGATTATACTACCTCAGCCGCAGAACTCTTCGCCAACGCGGACGCGTACGCGGCCCCAATTCACGTAGGGATAGATTACGCAGCCATGGCAGAGGAACAAAGCAGTGACGCGGACGTGCGCGCACTCCTGTCTGGACCAACAGGGTTAAGACTGGAGGAAAGGGGTTTACGTGACGGTGTACCCCCCCTAATCTGCGACGTTTCAACCGGCCGACCTCGCCCGGTAGTCCCAGCTGCATGGCGCCGCCGCATTTTTGACTCGGTTCACTCCCTCGCGCACCCAGGGGTGCGCGCCTCGGTTAAAATGGTCGCGGAAAAGTTTGTCTGGCCGGGCCTGTGCAAAAATGTAAAGGAATGGGCAAAACTTGCATGTCTTGTCAGCGGCCAAAATACACAAACACACAAAAGCTCCTCTAGAGCCTTTTCGAATCCCAGTTTGACCACGTTCATGTCGACCTCGTGGGACCGCTACCTTCGTCTCAGGGTTTCACACACCTGTTAACAATGATAGACCGTACTACGCACTGGCCTGAGGCGGTCCCTTTGGCGTCAACCACAGCTGCGGAAGTCGCTCGCGTTTTTTTAACAAACTGGGTGGCACGTTTCGGCGTCCCATTGGACATCACGTCCGATAGGGGGCCTCAATTTGTCTCAGAGCTTTGGTCAGCCATGGCCAGCAGCTTAGGGGCGACAATTCACCGCACCACCGCATATCACCCTCAGGCTAATGGGTTATGCGAGCGTTTTCACAGATCTTTAAAGGCCGCCCTCAGGGCCTCACTAACAGATACAGATTGGGTGAATAAACTTCCCTGGGTTTTATTGGGGTTGCGTTCTGCGCCTAAAGAGGATCTAGATGCCACCCCAGCAGAATTAGTTTTTGCACAACCTCTCAGACTCCCAGGTGAGTTTTTACCAGAGAATCCAGAGCCTGGGCATCTTCCAGCCCTGAGGCCTTTAGGCAGCACCGGACCGGACACTCTCTCCGGACCGGCACATCACTCTTTTCCACGGGTTTTTGTCCCCCAAGCTTTAAAAAACGCCGAGTTCGTTTTTGTTAGACACAAAGCTTTAAAATCAACCCTCCGTCCACCATACGACGGACCATTCAGAGTGCTGGAACCTGGTGATAAGCATTTTGTGCTTGATTTAGGGGACAAAAATGAAACAGTCAGCATTGACAGATTTAAACCTGCCTTCTTGTTGAGAGACGAACCTGCACGGGTGGCGAGAGCACCTCGGCGGGGTAGACCCCCCAAGAAAAAAAACTCAGCCCCCCTGCAGGGAACAAATAACCACTCTCCTCCCCAAGCTGCAGATTCCTTACAGGAGGGTCCCACCAGGACGCCAAAGCGGACCTACAGCAGATTCGGGAGAAGATTAAAACCCAGACGGCACAGGGACTGATGCAAATTGACCAAGAGTTGTTAACTATGTTATCAGATTGTGCCGTGACAGTTTTAAGGCTGATTTGTGATATTACTATACTGTTGTGGTTACCACTGAATTCTCTACAGGAGCATGACTGCTGGAAAGATTTTTCCTTGTTTTCCCTGTCAAGAGGTTTAACGGTATAATATGTCATAGAGATTATCTTAAACTGTAAACTTAATTTGATTGTCCTTTTCTTAGTCGTTTGGGGGGGGGGGGGGGGGGCTGTGGCTTATATTAATCATATATTCCATACCTACATATGTATAGACATATTAGAATGTTTAGTGATTACATATGTGGAATGACCTCACGCCTCAGAACAGGACAAGAGGTCTCAACCGCCAGCGAGGATCAAAGAGCAGACGGAGTCGCAACGGTGGAGACCGGATCAATCTCCCTGACCACCCAGGGTCAGGTGGAGGAGACGGAGGACAATGGAGGGGGGGTTATGTTAATGCGGGATGTCGGCTTTGATATGCAATGTCTTTTGTTGAGTGTGGGTATAAGTATGAAGGTCTGACTGTGCTCAACCTCTTATTCTGCTTCTGCACCGAGATGAGACATGTTAGGGAGGTGAAGCTGATATTAAACTTTGGTTTATAAAATCATATCGCTTCTTCATTCCAAGCTCCCTACAATGTGCAGTTATGATCATTGCTGTGGTCTGATGAATCTCAGAAAATTTCACGTCATTCTGGCCAGTAGTGCGCGAATAATAAATAAAACAGTTTTCAGCAATTTTTTTCTTTAACCAGTAGGTGGCGCTATATCTTTTGTCTGATATTTTGATGTAGACGCATTGGGGGCAGGACTATTTGCCATCATGAAAACTTTGGTGCACATCGGACAAGTTTTGCCCGAGTTACAGCTGCTTGATTTTGTAAGGGGAGGAGTCAAACTACACCATGGCACCATGGAAACACTTCCCTGTCAGTTATGTGTTGTCTACCCATATAGGACTAAATGTGACTGTCACCTCAACCTATGATCCAAATTTCATGACTCCAGGACCTTCCCACCCCTCCACATAAGCTCACGGATTGAATGGCAAGGAGGGCGTGTCCATGGTAACGTGTGACATCTTGTTAAAGTTGATGAGCAGTGATGATCATCGCTGTGGTCTGATGAATCTCAGAAAATTTTGCGTTATTCTGGCAAGTGACGTGTGAGTAATAAATAAAACAGCTTTAAGCGATTCTTTCATTAACCAGTAGGTGAGTAGGAGGCACTATATATCTTTTGTCAGGTATTTTGATGGAGACGCGTTCCGGGCAGGACTATATTCTGTCATGGAAACTTTGGTGCACATCGGACAAGTTTTGCCCAAGCTTGCATTTTCTCTGAGTTTATGCTGCCTTTGCTGTCTATGACTCTCACCAAGATGGTCTCCTCTATGCACTGCTGCAAATGCTCTACCTTGGACTTCTGCCTTTTCTTTGTCTGATACAGCCATCTTGTCCCCATTCACGAAAGCTGGAATTTTAACTGATACAACCTTTCCCACTCATTTTTTTTAAACATACCCCAGACATCACCTAATTCTGTTTTCCTACCAAGGGTGGAACAAAATTCTCTCCATGTTGATCTTTTCCTGTTTTTAATAATCCTTCGAGCTACTGCCCTTTTCTTTTTATACTCTATTGTTTTCACTAGTCATATTCTTCCTCAGCTCTCTGAATGCCTTGTTTTGCTCTTTTATTGCAATACTACATTCATCATTCCACCAGGGTACAATCTTCTTTCTACTCTGTGTTGTTTTCTTAGGTGTACTTGCTATTGCAGCATTCAGAATATGATTGGTTACCTGACTTGAACACTCTTCTATGCCACCTTCTAATGCTACCAAATAACATGATTGAACACAGTATTGCCTAAATGTTCCCCAATCTGTCTTGTCAAAACACCATCTTGTAAAACATCTTCCCTCTTGTATACATACTTCAGTTTTAATGACTGTAAGTATTGAGAAGTGATCACTTCCCATAGTCGTCCTGTTCATAACCGTCCATTCACAGGTGCTCACTAAAGAATCAGATACCAGAGTCAGATCAATACATGATAATGTGCCCCTATGCACGTCCACCCTGGTACCTTCACTACTGTTTAGACAAATTAACGATCTTTCATCTAACATCTCTTCCACAACATTTCCATTGTTATCTGTATGTGTGCTTCCCCACAAGCTATTATGGGCATTAAAGTCTCCACACCATACCTCTTTCATATGCCCTTCCCTTGCCATAACACTGAAAATATCTGCTGTTAACTTCCTACATTGGTTGTAATAATGAATCAGCTTAATATGTCCTTGTCCATTTGGCCTATATATTTCAATAATATTACACTCTATATCTTGAGGGGAGGGAATGAGCCTATACGCCAAGCCATCTTTCATGAAAGTGGCACATCTTCCTCCAATTACAGTGTTAATTATATCCTGTCTGATTGAACTGTATCTTGGAAAAACAAAATCTACGTGAGGTTGAAGTTGTGTCTCCTGTACACACACTACCTGTGGAACAACTTCTAGTTCTTAAAAATACTTCTTGAGTTCTTGTCCGTTTGCTACAAGACTCCTCGCATTCCACTGAAGTATGTGTAGTACCATAATTAAGGTCTTGTTTCAGCATGTGCAGTCTCCCCAGTTTCAGCTTTCAATAAAGCATGAATCTGTTCAGCTGTGATATCTTTCACATCTAGGAAGCTTCCTGCTGCTTCCGCAATGGTTTTGATTCTTTCACTTTTCTTCTTTAGCTGTGCAGCAACATTCATGGTGTGGCAGATAAAAGCTATAAACTTTGTCTTCTTAACTATCAATGTGTCATCATCCATTTTGTCTTTGTGAACACAAACATTCCTTGCAGCAGCACGATCCTGTGCTTGCGTGGGACCCATTGATTGCTGGGCTTCCATTTGAACTGAACTTCTTTGAGGAAGGCCTGCTGTGTTTCTGACTATTCCTGCCTCTCTAACTGTCTTTAGAGCTTCTGCATACGAGATTTTCATAGTTGTTCTGATTTCCTGGGCTTGTCTAGCTTCCCTCTGCACAAAACATCCTCCATATGCAGCACTGTGCTCACCCCCGCAGTTGCAACACTTTACTTTGGCATCCTTGTCACATTTACCATATTCATGCTCCCCTCCACATCTAGCACATCTTAGCTTTCCCTTACATTGCTGAGCAGTGTGACCCAACCTGAGTGGCTTTGGGACGTATTCTCTGACACTGAAATACATGTATCCTATTAGGACTGATTTAGGGAGTGTTTCCTCAAACTGAATCATTACAGACTGTGTGTCCTTCAGTGAACCTTCTTTTTTACTCTGTAGCCTTTTCACATCCTTCACCTTTCTTCCTTGGATCTCGTTTTTCACTTCTTCCATAGACATGCATGAAGGGATACCTGATATAATTCCCCTCAAGTTAGCTGTCGCACCAGGAATATGCGCCTTCATTTGTTCTCCGTTTAAACATGTCATTATCAGTATTTTCTGTTGCTGTTGTTTACTTGTGGAATGAATTAACAGCTGGTTATTATTCAAGAACTTTGCTAACTTTGTCAACGATGGCCCTCACGAGCCATCAATGAGACGCCGAAAGCCAGCCGATGAGTTTGCATACTTTATTAACAAAAGACAACGATACAAAATAATGAGTCACGTGGGGCAAAAACATGAACATACACTTAGGTTCAAAACCACAGACTACGAGGAAGGTGCACTATAAAGCTAGGACACAGACTATGAGGGAAACACTTACTGAGGGATGAAAATCTCCAGACTCCTAAGACGGAGGTTAGACAAACGGATGTTTGACGAGGTCGCAGCGAGGAGTAAGCCTCAGCTGCTTCCTTAATTACCCATGACACACCAATCAATAAAGGGGAATGTAATCCGGAGAAATGCTGAACAGCTGTCACAACGTGACTTGGTTTTAACAGCCGGAAGCCCCGATGTGATGCTGTCAGAATAAAAGCCCTGATGACCATATGGCAAACCTGAGATAAGAACAGGGAAATACCGGACAACCTGAGCACAGACAGAGTCAGCCCTCGGACCATAACAAACTTAGCTTTCCCAATTTTTTTCTCAATTCCTTTTGTTAGCTTAACCGGGTGATAGTGCCCCCCCACCCTGATTGAACTCAATGACAACCTTCCAGTCATTCCTTACATCCTAAAATTGCCATCCATTTTGGCCAGTTCGTGTTTTCTTCGCATTGTTACCTCCTCCCGCATCACTCTCATCTGACCCACTTCTAGGTCTTGCTGCCCCCCCCCCCAGCTGCTCTTTTCCGGCCCCCAGTGCCTGGATAGTGTCCAGCCCACCTCATCTTTATCGTACCTGTCAGCACTACATACATTAATGTTGCAGACAGCGTACAGTTTTTGCTATCTGTCACAAACAAATCAATCCTACCGCCAGCCGAACACAGATGTAAATGCGGCCCCAATCTTCTTCTTCTTCTCTTCGACGCCTTCCAGTCCTCCAAGGCTCTCTACCCTTAGCTGGATTCCACAGTCCTCACTCCACTCGAACGTATCTCTCCCTCCTCTTCTTCCTGAAGATATAAACAGTCAGCAGTTCAGGTTCAGGTTCAGGTTCAGGTTCAGGTTATTTTATTTGTACCTGTAGGTAGATTTGTTTTGCAGTCTGGTGACATCCATATTTACAAGCCACTAATTACATTCAACATAGACACAAACACAGGCACACATGAAGCTGACTATAAACATGATAAAAATACTCAAGGCTCCATCAATCAGGGTATAAAAAGACAAAGAGATGAGGGAAAAACCAGAGGTAAGAGAGAAGGGTCACATTAAAAGTTAAAAACTAGTCAAAGAGGTTAAAAAACTCAAAGGTCTAAAACCCAATAAAATATTTAGAACCCAAGTGACATCCTACAAAAATAAGTAAATATAAAATGTAGTTAATAAATAGGTACCTAAATTATGTACAATATATTTTTACAGCTTGTTCAACTCTTTGACAGCAGCAGGGACAAAGCTGTTTTTGTAGCCCTGGGTTCTACTTTTTGGCACAGCAAAAAGTAGTTCTCCTCTTCTACTTCTTCTTTTAGATTTGATTGGCGATTGGCAACAAGCTTACAGGTGCATTACCGCCACTCAGCGTGCAGCAGTTGTCGTCATTCTATTGCTCTCCATCTGGTGCCGTGTGATGTCATATTAAAGCTATGAATTAATAATGCTAGAGCTTGTACATATTAGCTTTTTATCACAGGGGTTGAAGACTGAAGGGGGATTATGTTATTGGGTAGTCCGTCCGTCTGGCCCACTTTTGTGAAATCAACTCCTACAGTTTTGTTTCTAAATGTTCTGAAACTTGGTAACAGGGTTTTTTTTTTTTTTTTTTGTTACTTATTTGTACCCGTAGGTAGACTTGGTTTGCAGTCTGGTGACAAGCCACCGGCTGCTGGTCGCTGCGTGCGCGAGCGCCCTAAACCTACATGTTTTTGGTGTGCGGGAGGAAACCGGAGAAATCCCGGAGTAAACCCGCGCAACACGGGGAGAACATGCAAACTCCACACAGCTCACTGTTGGTCGGGGGCTGGGATCGAACCCACGATCTCATGAACCCCGCGATCCCCCGGCCGAGGGTAAAACTGTGCTGCCACAGTGCTAAACCACTGCGCCACCGTGCAGCCCGGTGGCGGGTTTGGCAGGGTTTGGCATACATTGATGATGTGCCTATTCCAATTTGACTGTGATTGGATGACTTTGAAGTCAAGGTCAGAGGTCAGTTTTTCCTCAATCTTGTAAATGCAGTAACTACTGAAAGAAATGATGTAGGCTTTTCAAATCAATACAACAGTTGTATCTAACACACATCTTGGACGACTTACACCTGGACTTGACTGTGGGCTTGGGATCTAAAGGTCAAAGTTAACATTCCATTTGCACTATTGCTATACAGTGAGTAAATCTATGGAAACCAAACGTGGTACATGTTGATCAGATATTAAAATGTGCAGTACAGAGAATTAGAATGAATAAAAAACATATTTGTACTGCTCATTCACATGTGATCATTCATAGGATCACCTTGGGATCCTGACCGCTGACCGTGGGTTTGGGGCCGAAAGATCAAGGTTAACATTCCTTATACCCTATTACTGTACAATGAGTAAAGCTAGGGCCACCAGACTTGGTGCACAGGTTCACCCTGTGACCCTGAAGTGTGACTGTAGTTTTAGGATTGTAAGGTCAAAGGTCAACATCAAAATGGCTTATAAACTATAGCTCAACAACAAAGAAAGCTAGGGTCACCAAACTTTCTACACAGGTTCACCTTGGAATCCTGACCTGACTCTGGATGATGGGCTTATCATAATTTCGTTCTGCCCCAAAAATTATATAGAAAAGTTGAAAAAAAAATCCGTCCACCATCACCACCTTCAGTGGGGTTATCATCCTCATTGGCTATATTGTCTTTGACAGCTTCACCTCCAACTGGCAGGACAACCTGTTCATGTACAAGATGTCATTCGTTCAGATGATATTTGGGGTCAACCTGTTCTCCTGCCTCTTCACCGTCGGCTTGCCGCTTGAGCAGGGTGCCTTCTTCGAGTCGCTGGCCTTCATGACACTCCACTCTGAGTTTGCCTCTCATGCTGTGCTGCTGTCCATGTGCTCGGAAATTGGACAGCTCTTCATCTTCTACACCATCAGCGGTGCCGCCGCCATCTTCACCATCATCATGACACTGCAGCAGGCCATTGCCATTCTTCTTTCATGTTTCCTTTATGGTCACTCCGTAACCTTGGTGGGTGGCTTTGGCGTTGCTGTGGTCTTCTGGCAATTTTCCTAAGGGTGTACGCACTCAGTCGCATGAAGTCGGGCAGGTGGTCAGGGCAGCTGCTCACACAGAAGCTGTAGCTCTGCAAAACCACTCCAAACTCAGTACCAAAGCCACAATTTTTTGTGGTGCTATTTTGTCTCCTTTTTTAACTGTTACTTTCCATTGGATATTTTTAATTTTTGTTTGCAGTGGTACAGAAAGGGATTCTGCAATTTTGACATTTACACCAAGATCCCCTGCGGGGGTCCATGTAATCTATCAGGTCACAGAAGCTTTGAGTACCTGTAAGATTGTCGGATACACAAGTCCCAAACTGCCTCTTGAGCCTGTTCTCCATTTAACAGTAGAGGTGTAGCCACTCATGTGACTTACTTAATGCTTTGTATAATGCCTCACATATTAGATAAGAACAAAGTACAGAGTCTCCTTGGAGATAACAGGAAACTGTGAAAGTGTAACCTTTAGTATGCAGAGACTGCTTGGGGGGGATCCTTTGTGTGCCAAGAGATGGCTTGGAGGCCAAAGACTGTGAGGGGGATGCTATGGGATTTAAGAGGAAAGGCATTGTTACTTGTGATTATAATGCAATGTGACTTGTGAGCTGTGAGAGTCCTGGGTATATAAGGGACAAGTTTTTTCTGTGATGTTCTCTTTTCTACTTTGCTCATGTTGGAGCGTGTAATGCGTGTTCCAGCCTGAAACTGGGGAGGGTACCACAGCTGTGGAAAACATCTTGTGTGGTACCTGTACCAAAAACTTCCCACCCCAAAGACCTGAACAGCTACAGACCGGTGGCCTTGACGTCCCACTTGATGAAGACCCTGGAGAGACTGCTCCTTGCTCACCTCCGCCCCCTGGTGGAACCAGCGATGGATCCACTCCAGTTCGCCTACCAGCATGGCATTGGGGTGGAGGATGCGGTGATCTTCCTCCTTCACCGTTCTCTGTCCCACCTGGAGAAGCCCGGGAATATGGTGAGGATCATGTTCTTTGACTTCTCCAGTGCTTTCAACACCATCCAACCGATGATCCTGAAGGACAAGCTGCTGCGCGCAGGGGTGGACCAGCACCTGTCATCATGGATCCTGGACTACCTCACGAACCGGCCTCAGTTTGTGAGAACCCGGGACTGTGTGTCCGACACGATCATCAGTAGCACGGGGGCCCCCCAGGGAACGGTGCTGGCTCCCTTCCTGTTCACTCTTTATACTGCGGACTTCTCACACAACACAACACACTGCCATCTACAGAAGTTCTCTGATGACTCTGCGATCGTTGGCCTCATCTCCAATGGAGATGAAGCTGAGTACAGAGGGCTTATCCAGGACTTCGTGGACTGGTGCCATCGGAACTGCCTCCAGATCAACGCGAGGAAAACTAAGGAGCTGGTGGTGGACTGCCGCAGGCATGGGCAGCCCCTCACAGCACCAGTAAATATACAGGGAACAGACATCGAGATGGTGACATCCTATAAGTACCTGGGTATTCATCTGAACAATAAACTAGACTGGTCACACAATACTGATGCACTCTACAAGAAGGGACAGCGCAGGCTGTTCCTGCTGAGGAGACTCAGGTCTTTTGGTGTACAAGGGGCGCTGCTGAAGTCATTCTATGACACGGTGGTGGCATCAGCCATCACTTTTGGAGTGGTCTGCTGGGGCAGTGGCATTACTGCAGCCGATAGGAAGAGACTGAACAAACTGATTAAGAAAGCTAGCTCTGTCCTGGGGCAGCGCCTTGATCCGATGGAGGAGATAGGAGAGAGAAGGACGGTGGCTAAACTGTCATCTCTGCTGGAGTCCGAGTTCCACCCTATGCAGGACATACTGAATGCACTGAGGAGCTCATTTAGCAGCAGACTACATCATCCTAGGTGCACAACCGAGAGGTTTCGTAGGTCCTTCCTACCAACGGCTGTCAGACTGTACAACCTAAGCAGGGCTGCTCGCAGAGATAGCAAAAAGACGTAACAAACTAATAGTTTTTTGAATGCAAAAGATGCAATAGACTTACACAATGGTCCCCTCCGGCATACAACTAGGAACTTACCGGTCGCTATGGAGGGTGAGAATATGTATGGGCACATAATCATACCATGTAGGATAACTAAGTAGACGGTTATGCTGTTTCATTCCATCTAGCAACAATGCTCTGCACTGTGTGTGTTTATATATTTACATATTTATTCCATCTAGCTACAATGCTCAGCACTGGGTGTGTTTATATATTTATATATCTACATATTATTCCATCTAGCTACATTGCTCCGCACTGTGTGTGTTTATATACTTGCATATTTATTCCACCTAGCTGCAATGCTCCATACTGTGGGTGTTTATATATTTACATATTTATTCCATCTAGCTACAATGCTCTGCACTGTGTGTTCATATATTCATATATTTATTCCATCCAGCTACAATGCTCTGCACTGTGTGTCTGTGTGTGTGTGTATATATATATATTTTATAGTAATACGTACATATGTATATTAGCTGCTCTTGCTTGCTTGTTTTTTTTTTTTTTTTTTTTTTTTTTCTTGCCTTCTGATTGTTGCTCTGAGTGTTGCTATCCCTGTGCTGTTGCAATCCTGGAATTTCCCCGTTGTGGGACTAATAAAGGCTTATCTTATCTTATCTTATCTTAATAAACTGCCTTGAGATAAAACCTGTCTCATCAATTACACACTCTACACTGGTGACCCAAGACGTAGCATGCAGCAAGAGGTGATTTCCCCGGGGCCAGACTCATCGGGAGCCCCCAGCCAAACGTATGCCGTTACAGTCCGGCTACCGGACTTTTGGCGGAACAACCCGCGCTCCTGGTTCCACTTGGTGGAGGCACAGTTCACCCTCCGGGGGATATCGGCAGATGACACAAAATTCTACCATGTGGTCACAAAGCTTGATAACCACACAGCCCAGCATGTGGAGAGCCTTCTGGAGCAGCCGCCAGCCATCGACAAATACGACGCGTTGAAGGCTGTACTCATCCAGCACTACACCCTCTCGGTCGAGGAGAGGGCAGAGAGACTCATGGCGCTGACCGAGTTGGGAGATGGCACACCCATTGACCTGATGGAGAAGTTGCTGAGGTTGAAAGGCTCGGACGACGACCACTTCATCTTTACCCACATTTTCCTCAGGACCCTACCATCACCGACGAGGGCAATCCCGGCCGGTTTGCCGTTGTTGGCCCAGCGGGACTTCCGCGTGCTGGACCGGGAGGCGCATCGGATTCTCAATGCCAGCAGGCAGCGCACGGCCACGGCAGCAGCGACGGAGCTCGGCGCGACGGCCGGAGATGGCAGGGAGCCGGGGTCAGCGGTAACAGAACCACCGACGACAGCGGCGGCGGGGGCCAGGGAACGCGGAGGAGACACCCTTTGTTTCTACCACCGCCGCTTTGCAGAGAAGGCACACAAATGTATACCACCGTGCCAGTTCAAGCGCTCGGGAAACGCCAAGACCGGGGGTCGGTAGCAGCTGCGACCCTTGGGGAGGAAAACAAGCTGCTCTACTTGACGGACGCATGCTCGGGGAGGCATTTCCTCGTGAACACAGGCGCCCAGTTGAGTTTCATCACACCTTCCTCCGCTTACCGGCTGGCAGGTTCCAGCGGTCCCGAGATGGCAGCAGCGAACGGCTCGAGGATTAAGACCTTTGGTGAGAGGACTCTGCTTCTGTCGCTGCATAGCCGTACTTTTGAGTGGACTTTTGTCATAGCAGCATTGAATTTCAATATTTTAGGGGCTGATTTTTTGTGCTCACATGGTTTGTTAGTTGATGTCGCTAACAGGGGCCTGGTTAATGCACTTTCTTTTGACTCTATCCCCTGTACAGCTCGAGTGGCCCGGCCAACAGCACAAGCCAACGTCACAGCTGCAAGCGGTAAGTTCCACACACTGCTCACTGAGTTCCCACCACTCACGGTCCCCACATTTTTGGCAACCGTCGCTAAGCACGGGGTGGAACATTTTATTACCACAACCGGACCGCCTGTTTTTGCAAAAGCTCGGCGCTTGGACGCAGCTAAACTGGCCATAGCGAACGAGGAGTTCGCCAACCTGGGGAGGTTAGGCATCGTCAGGCGTTTGAACAGCCCATGGGCTTCCCCGCTACACATGGTCCCTAAAGCTGACAGCTCATGGCGACCTTGCGGGGATTTCCGCAGGTTGAACAATGCCACAGCGCATCACTGCTACCCAATCCCGCATATCCAGGATTTTTCCGTTCATTTGGCAGGGGCGCGCGTTTTTTCTAAAATAGACTTGGTCCGCGGTTACCACCAAGTCCCAGTGCGCACTGAGGACATACCCAAAACAGCGGTGATAACTCCATTTGGCCTATTCAAGTTTTTGCGCATGCCATTCGGACTTAAAGGGGCTGCACAGACGTTCCAACGCATGATGGACGCAGTGCTGCGCAATCTCCCTTTCGTGTTCGTCTACTTGGACGATATTTTGGTAGCCAGCGCGTCCGAAGACGAACACGAAAACCACCTTGCGGCAGTTTTCCAGAGGTTGGGAGAGCACGGGTTAATAATCAACCCAGCGAAATGTCAGTTCGGGGTGACGCAGATCAATTTTTTAGGACACCGAGTTTCCCCCGAAGGAGCAGTTCCGCTACCTGACAAAATGCGTGCGGTGTCAGATTTCCCCCGGCCGCAGACGGTCAGGGCGTTACAGGAGTTTTTGGGAATGGTGAATTTTTATAACTGTTTCCTCCCCGGTGCAGCGCAACTCATGCAACCGCTGTATGCCGCGCACAAAAAACAGAAACCCGCGAATAAGATCGACTGGTCCCCGGAGCGGGAGCGAGCGTTCTCGGAAGTCAAAAGAGCCCTGGCAAATGCTGCATTGTTGGCACATCTGGACCCAACGGCCCGCGTAGCGCTCACCACTGACGCGTCTGACGTGGCCATAGGGGCGGTCGTGGAGCAGCAAGTAGCCGGAGCTTGGCAACCGCTCGTCTTTTTCAGCAGGACCTTGCGCGATAATGAGCGTAAATACAACGCGTTTGACAGGGAGTTGCTGGCTCTCCATTTGGCCATTCGCCACTTCCAGTTCTGGCTAGAAGGGCACTGTTTCACCGCGTTTGTTGACCACAAGCCGCTAACATTCGCGATGGCCAAAGTTTCAGAGCCGTGGTCGGGCCAGCAACAGAGGCAGTTAGCCGCAATCTCAGAGTTTACTACCGATATTCAGCATGTGTCGGGTAAACTGAACGTAGTGGCAGACTGCCTCTCGCGCACTGTGGCTGCCCCCGTCCGTGTGGGGATAGATTACACAGCCATGGCCACGGAGCAAGGTAGTGACGCGGATGTGCGCGCGCTCCAGTCTGGACCAACAGGGTTAAGGCTGGAGAGCAGGGTGCTGCAAGATGGTATGCCCCCCTTAATCTGCGGTCGTCCCGTGGTACCGGCAGCATGGCGCCGCCGTGTTTTCGACTCGATTCATTCTTTGGCGCACCCGGGGGTGCGCGCGTCAGTCAAAATGGTAGCGGAAAAATTCGTGTGGCCCGGCCTTCGCAAACAAGTTAAAGAGTGGGCGGCAGCCTGCTTGGCGTGCCAACGGGCCAAGGTACACAGACACACGAAGGCTCCATTGGAGCCATTTCTCATTCCGGCCAAGAGGTTCGACCACGTTCACGTGGACCTTGTGGGCCCCCTCTCGCCATCACAAGGGTATACGCACCTTCTGACAATGGTGGACAATGGGTGGCCCGTTTTGGAGTCCCGTCGGACATTACATCCGACAGAGGCCCTCAATTTGTTTCCAAACTTTGGTCAACAATGGCCCGCAGCCTAGGTGTCACAATTCACCGTACAACCGCGTACAATCTGCAGGCTAATGGGTTATGCGAACGTTTTCACAGGTCATTGAAAGCAGCTCTTAGAGCGTCACTGACGGATGCAAATTGGTTGGACAAACTTCCGTGGGTTTTATTAGGGTTGCGTTCTGCACCTAAAGAAGACTTAGAGGCTTCCCCAGCTGAACTCGTTTTTGCGCAGCCACTTCGGCTGCCCGGGGAGTTTCTCCCGGATAATCCGGCGCTGGACAGCTCCCCGTCCCAGCTGTTGCAGCATAGCATCGACACAGCTACGCTGCCGGGCCCTGCCCACCACAGTTTTCCTCGCGTTTTTGTGCCTAAAACTTTGAAGAACGCAGAGTTTGTTTTTGTCAGACATGATGCACATCGACCCCCACTGCGACTCAACTTATGATGGACCGTTCAGAGTGTTGGAAACAGGGGACAAGCTTTTTTTGCTAGATTTGGGGGGTAGGAGGGAAAAGGTTGGCATAAACAGACTCAAACCCGCTTTTGTGGTGGCGGATGAGCAAGTGCTGTTGGCGAGGGCTCTTCGGCGAGGAAGACCCCCACGAGGAGTTTCCCAGAGTAATATTCCCCCAGAACACCCGCAGGGACTGACAAAAGGTTTTCACCCCCAGACAGCAGCTCCCCAGCATGACAGTGCCGCAGAGGAGGTGAATCCTGGTTACAGCAGATACGGGAGAAGACTGAAGCCCAAGCAGCATGTGGACTGATGTTTAATGATTCTATCATGGCATGCAGACTGTTATTCTCTTGTTCATTCTAAATGTTTGGGGGGGGGGGGGGTGTAGCCACTCGTGTGACTTACTTAATGCTTTGCATAATGCCTCACATATTAGATAACAACAAAGTACAGAGTCACCTTGGAGATAACAGGAAACTGTGAAAGTGTAACCTTTGGTATGTAGAGACTGCTTGGGGGGGATCCTTTGTGTGCTGAGAGACGGCTTGGAGGCCAAAGACTGTGAGGGGGATGCTATGGGATTTAAGAGGAAAGGCATTGTTACTTGTGATTATAATGCAATGTGACTTGTGAGCTGTGAGAGTCCTGGGTATATAAGGGACAAGTTTTTTCTGTGATGTTCTCTTTTCTACTTTGCTCATGTTGGAGCATGTAATAAACTGCCTTGAGATAAAACCTGTCTCATCAATTACACACTCTACAGAATAACCTTTATAAAAGCTCTGTAAGATACTCCATCAGTCAGTTAAGGTTAAGTGTTGCCATGACCGCTGCATTAATATTTCATCATTTATGACAGTCAGGTATCTCCCTTTTTCCAAGCCATCTGAATATTTCATTTCTGTTGGATTTATTGTTACAGAGTCTAGATGTTCTTTGCAATCATCTATGTTGGAGCACAGAGGCCTTTATGTGTCTTAAGATGGGAATTTATTTATAAAGCCGTTAACAAGGTTCATAACATTCTATTCAGTTTAAGTTATATTAACATGTTCCAAAGGATGCCATCAATAATAATGGGTGGTAAACAAGAGTTTGGATAATAAAAACAGGGGCAGATGCTGCTGTGTATTTTATTTGTTACAACTGTATTACTGATATTGTATGGGGAAAATGTAAATATTTCTCTTAATTGTTTTTTGTTAAAGAACTGCTATCATGTGAACATTTTTTTTGGGGGGGGCAGTTAATGGATGAAGTTGATGCCTCTTTCCTTTCACGTGGATGTGAAGATACTGCAGAGAACACATACAAGGGGAATGCAGTGCTTCTGGTACTATGTTTTTATCATTCTACTATTTCCTCTGGTTACTGGATTATGCATTAAATTAATTTAACACTACCAAGTGAAGCCTGTTTTGTATTTATGTAGTACTAACAGTGATGACAATCCTTATTTATGGAAACTACCTAATACAACTAGAAGTGTTTTTTCAAATGAAAAAACATACAGTAGTCCTATTTATTGCTTATAAAATCCTATTACTGACCATCTACAAGTAATAATACACTACCGTTCAAAAGTTTGGGGTCACCCAGACAATTATTCTGTGTTTTCCATGAAAAGTCACACTTATTTACCACCATGAGTTGTAAAATGAATAGAAAATATAGTCAAGACATTGACAAGGTTAGAAATAATGATTTGCATTTGAAATAATAATTTTTTCCAGATACTCAACCTGCTCAAAGGAAGATCAGTTTTATAACTTCTCTAACCAGCTAAACTGTTTTCAGCTGTGCTAACATGATTGCACAAGGGTTTTCTAATCATCCATTAGCCTTCTGACGCAATGAGCAAACACATTGTACCATTAGAACACTGGAGTGATAGTTGTTGGAAATGGGCCTCTATACACCTATGTAGATATTGCACCAAAAACCAGACATTTGCAGCTAGAGTAGTCATTTACCACATTAGCAATGTATATTAGATATTAGAGTGTATTTCTGATTAGTTTAAAGTTATCTTCATTGAAAAAAACAGTGCTTTTCTTTCAAAAATAAGGAAATTTCTAAGTGACCCCAAACTTTTGAACGGTAGTGTATATTTCACTATCCATTAATGACTTTTTTAACCCCTGAGGCACCTTGGGGCCCAAATGTGTACCTTTTGCTTTTGTATTTATTTTTTAAATTCTCAATATATCTGTCAGTGTAAAGGCTAACTGGATGAAACTTGGCCAGTATTTTTCTTATATGACTTAAAATTCCATGACCCCCTCTGTTGCAAGGTGTATAGAATCGATTTTCATATATGCCTACACCAATTTGGTCCCATTGACTCCCATTATAACAATATATTGCCATGATTATTAATAAAGACAGCCCACGTGCACAATGCAGCAACAAAGGAACAATCAAAACCACAAAACACGTTTGAGGATTTATTGAATTTCAAAAAGTCAGAAGCACAGCTATGGAAAACGTCACTCGCCAGAGGAAATAGCCTGTGGAGAGAGAATGACAGCTGTGAGAGAAGGAATGGAGATTGGGAAAATGTGCGAACCAAACTGCCACTTACGTGAGATAATAGGGAAAACCGGCAGGGACCCCAGCGGGGAAGAGACGAACCAGCAGGGTGAGCTTGGTGGAGCTGGTGGTGCCTGACCGGGTGGAATATGGTTGCCGTTGAGCGAGGATAATGAGGCAGGTGAGCGCACGCAGTCCCCAAAGACGCACCCGCACAGTGGCAGCAACCTGGAGAAGGGAGAAAGAGACAGGTGAGGACAGAAACTTCACCTAAAGGCATAAACAATACTTGCTTCTTAGGATTCTGCTTGGCAGTTTTCCCAGACGAGCCAGCGTCACAGCACTGAAGAGCTGATCCTTTTAAACACTGGCAGATGAGAGGTAGCAGGTGCATCTCCTCACCCAGGTGCGTTATTCACCTGAGAAGACACAAACGGGAAGGAGGAGGCGCGTGCTCATCAACCATGACACATATTTTTGATATACTGTAATCCTGGCATATTACAATGGTTTTCCTATATTTACCAAATGAATCTAAGCTTCTACCTCAAAAATACAAGGAAAACTGGTTTTAGGTGTGATGACCCCCAACCCACCAGGGGCAGCAGAGCTTCATCACAAAGTTTCAATGGCCGCCTGGTTCTTTATCTTTGCAAAATGCATGGCAATTAAAAAAAAAAAGTGAACACCATAAAAATGGTCTTGGTGTGTTGAGAGTGATTTAAAAGAGTGGTGTGGGACTTCCGGTTATGGCTGCCACGTAGGACGGACGTGTCTCGCTCTGCTCTGCTCCTGGAGAAAAAAAATCGGCAAATAACTCTCTCATTTGGGACAGAACGTATCTCAGCATTTGGGCGAGGATATGTCGGCGAAGCCTAAGGCTGGAAAACCAGGAAAAGGAAAAAGCGAGCCGCCGAAACAGTCCAAATTAACGGACTTTCAGGTCTGTGACGCAGCAAACAAAACTCCATATATGGCGGAGGAGGCTGGCAACGGTGCGATGTCTGCGCGGGGAGGCGCAGATGCGCTGATGGCTGCCATGAGTTCAATGAGAGCGGACTTTTCCTCTAGATTTGATGGGATTATGACAGCGTTGGAAGGAATAAGAAAGGAATTGGGTGACTGTGTAGAACGAACGGCGCAGATGGAGCTCCGTCTCGCTAGTGCTGAAGATGACGTCACCCGTCTTCAATTAAAGGTGCGCACTTTGGAAAAAAAAAATAAATCTCTGGAAGATAATATTTTGGATTTGGAATCTCGGTCGAGACAGAATAATTTGAGGCTGGTGGGTCTTCCAGAGGAATCAGAAGGTCGGGACATATGTTCCTTTCTGGAAAAGTGGATTCCGGAGGTGCTGGGCAGCGAGGAGTTGCAATCAGCAGTGGTTCTGGAAAAAGCACATCGCATTGGCCCACGGAGAGATAAGGGACCGCCGAGGACCTTAATTATGAAGTTTCTTAGCAACAGAGACAGGATGAAGATCTTCAACGCTGCACGTGCTAAAGGAGAGATTAAACACCAGGACCAGCAGGTGCGGTTCTACCCAGATTTGGCCACAGGAATCCAGCAATTGAGGAAGCAGTTTGATCCCGTACGTAAGGAGCTGCGCAACCTTGGGATTCGTCATGGTGTAATCTATCCTGCGAGACTGCTGACCACGTATGAGGGCAGAACCCACATCTTCAAGACCCCAGAGGAGGCGCAGGAGTTCATCAAGAAGATCAAAGAAGAAGAAGAGACTGGTGGGAGCTAAGCATGAACAAAATATAAGGTAGAATAATTAAGCATTTGCACAGGCATCTGACTGACTTGAAGTAAATAGTAAGTTTACAAAATATAGATTGTATTATATATTAAAAAAACAAAACAAAAACAAAACAAACAAACAAAAAAAAAAAACTATGATGTACAAAGTTGTTAAAAATTTTGGAGTTAAGTTGGAAAACTACAGAGGAGAGTTAATGTTACGTCATTAAAAGCAGTAGAGTTAGGGTGATTGGGAGGATGAAGAAGGAGTGGCTTAGGCTGTTCCCCGTGGGTGTGGAACGGTCGATGGCTATATCGGGAGACAGAATTTTTCTTTTGATTTTGGGGGGTTTGCCACAAGTGTGGGAAGGGGAAATTTGTTTGTGTGTAGTTTGTAGGATGAATGTTCAACCACTCATGTTTTTGCTTCTCTGTATGAGCATGTTTACACTGCAAGGTAATCCCAAACTCTCTATTGATCATGGACCAAAGTGTTAATCTTAATTTAACTTCATGGAATTGCAGAGGTCTACAAAATTTAAAAAAACTTAAACAAGTTATGAATAAAATAAAGGACATGGGTTCAAGAATTGTGTTTTTACAAGAAACTCATCTGATAGAGGAGGATGTTAAAAGAATTAGGAGTAGATGGCAGGGAAGTGTATTCACCTCTTCATTTTCATCCCGAGCCAGGGGAGTTATGACTCTCATACATAAATCAGTTCCTTTTCAAGTGAAAAATGTAATTGGAGACAAATTTGGAAGATATGTAATCATTCAAGGTTCTTTGCTATTAGAAAATATAAATCTTGTGAACTTATATGGTCCCAATATAGATGATCAGAAGTTCTTTGCTAATTTATTTCTCATCTTATCATCACTTACAGGGCAACATATAATAGCAGGGGATTTTAATTGTACATTGAATCCAGGTGTGGATAGATCAACAGGACTGGATTGTACGCACATTGGATGTAGGATGACTATTAATCATTTTATGAAAGAATTGAGATTGTTAGATATATGGAGAGAAATGAAACCACAAGTTAAAGCCTATTCTTGTTATTCCAGTACCTACAAGACATTCTCACGTATTGATTATTTTTTGATTTCCACAGAATTAAGGTCCAAGATTCAAAACTGCTTTTATGATAACATCGTGATCTCTGATCATGCACCCTGTTGTCTAATATATGTAGATAAAAAATTGACAAAGGAATCAGGCAGATGGCAATTTCAGCATAAATGGCTTCAGGATGAGGAATTTGTCAAGTATATAGAAAAACAGATAGACGAGTTCTTTGACATCAATACTACACAAACATCAGCATGTGTAAAGTGGGAGGCTTTCAAAGCTTTTATTAGGGGACATATTATTAGTTATACAGGATCAAAATCTAAGAAGACTCGAGAGGAGAGAGCTAAATTGGAACATAAAATAAAAAGTCTTCAGGAAAAAGTGTATGCAGGAAGAGATCCAAGGTTGGAGAATGAATTACTGATTTTGAGAGCTGAATACGACAAAAAATCAGCGAATAGAGCTGCCTCGAGTCTTCTAAGATTGAAACAATCTTTTTATGAACAAGGTGAAAAATCAGGAAAATTATTAGCATGGCAGATTAAACAATTGGAAATTAAAACACCAATAACCAGTATTATAAGTAACGGACAGGTAGTTATAGATCCTTTAGAAATTAATAGAGCCTTTAGAGATTACTATGAAAAATTATATGATACCAAAAATGAACCTGATTTAACAAAACTAAATGGGTTTTTGAACAAACTATCTATACCGTGTATTCCAAATGAAAACAGGGAGATATTGGAGTCTAAAATTAGTCAAGAAGAAGTTGGGCTAGCCATTGATAATATGAAATCAGGAAAAAGTGCAGGACCAGATGGTCTTCCAGTTGACCTTTATAAAAAATTTAAGAATAAATTAATAAAACCTTTTTTGGAAATGGTTTTAGAAGCATTTCAAAATAATAATTTACCATCATACATAAATAATGCCTTAATTATACTGCTGCCAAAACCAGGTAAGCCCTCTAATAAATGTGAAAATATGAGACCAATAAGCCTATTAAACGCCGACCTTAAGATAATCTGTAAAATTTTAGCAAGACGAATACAAGAAATTTTACCAAATATTATTAATCGAGATCAGAATGGCTTTATAAAGGGTAGACAAGGCTTCCATAATGTAAGAAGACTATTTAATATTATTTATTTTAATAAAGAAGCACCGGATACAGCTCTCCTATCATTGGACGCCGAAAAGGCCTTTGATAGAGTTGAATGGCCCTTTCTTTTTGAAGTCCTACAAAGGTTTGGACTTGGAAATAATTTCATAAAATGGGTTCAAATAATATACAATAATGCTACAGCAGAAATCCTAACAAATAACAATATTTCAAAACCAATAAAAATCAATAGAGGATGTCGACAAGGCTGTCCACTTTCACCTTTACTGTTTACTATGGCAATTGAACCTTTAGCGATAGCGATACGTTTACATTCACAAATATATGGAATTAAAGTTGGACCAACAGAACATAAAATCTCCCTGTACGCCGATGATATAATTTTGTTTATGTCGAATCTAAAAAAATCAATTCCAACCTTGTTGAATTTAATAAAGAATTTTGGGGAAATATCAGGATATAAAATAAATAAAACTAAATCTTCAATATTAATGCTAAATGAGACCCAGAGAAATTACCCAGCCCCTGAGGTAAATCAATTCAATGTTGTAAATCAGTTTAAATATTTAGGAATCCAAATTATGCCTAAGCTAGAATCAGTCGCCAGGGTCAACTATGAAGCCTTAATGTCAGATATCAATGAGTTAACTCAGAGATGGATGTCACTACCAATGTCGATGATCGGGAGAATCAATATACTTAAAAGTAATATTTTACCTAAAATACTTTATTTATTTCAATACATTCCCTTATCACCACCTTTAGATCTATTCTCAAGAATAAAAAAAAAGTTAGTGGAATTTATATGGAACAACAGGAGGGCTAGATTACGTTTGTCTTTATTATATTTACCATTTGATCGTGGAGGTCTGAAATGTCCAAATTTTATGTTGTATTATTGGTCGGCACAACTGAGGTCTATGACATATTATTTTTCATCAAATGATCTCCCTCACTGGACTGAAATGGAATCATACAATTTACCTTTACCTCTTCCCATATTCATATACTCAGATTCGGCAAAAAAATTACAGAAACAAGTTAAAAATCCATTTGTAAAGCATATGATCAAAATATGGTGTGAAGCTAAAAACTATTTAAAAGAACCACAGTTATTGTCACAATTTAGTCCAATATGGGGTAATCAATATTTTAAACCAGGGAGAGCGGACGCTGTATTTAAAGTATGGAATTTAAAAGGGATACAAAAGATTCAGGATTTATATTTGCCATGTGCAGACAACATAATGTCTTTTGAAGAGCTGAGGATCAAATTTAATCTCAATAGAACACATTTTTTTAAATATCTTCAACTTAGAAACTTTATTCGATCAAATCAAAATAAAGCTCTCACTCGACCTATTTATTCATCCTTGGAAAAAATGATGATGAAAGATAGTAAAAGAAAGGGTATTATTTCAGAGTTTTATAACTCATTGACACTATCTTCAAGTGAAAATTCACTGAAAAGATTAAACTACTGGAAAGAAGATCTGCAAATTGAAATTTCAGAGGAACAATGGGAATTGGCTTGTACAGAAGCTCAAACCAAATCAATAAATGCACGCCTTAAATTGATACATTTCAAATGGTTAATGCGGATGTATGTTACACCGGAGGAGTTAAATAGATACAACAAAAATATACCAGATACATGCACAAAATGCATGGAAAGTAAAGGAACCCTATTTCATTGTTTATGGGAATGTAGATTAATAAGAATGTTTTGGGAAGAGGTGAGGGTAACAATTGAAAAAATAATCTCAAAACAAATCATATTGAATCCTAAACTGTTTTTGTTGGGTCTGTACCCAGAAAAGCATAATTTTAATAAAAGTGAAAGAACATTCATAGACCTCAGTTTGCTTAATGCCAAAAAATGTATTGCACTATTATGGAAAAAGACTCATAGACCAGATGTGACTCAGTGGTTAAGACAGATGTTAACAAACCTTCCATTAGAAAGAATAACATATATACTGAAATCAAAGGAAATTGTGTTTGAGAATATATGGAGACCTTTTATTGATTATGTAAAAAATTTAAACATAACTCTTGAAGAAGAAGGTGAATGATGTGTGTGGACCTTGTAAATTCCAAACTGGTGAACATAATATGTATGCTTATGTATTGGATTGTCTAGACTAAACAGAGGAGCATTGTTGAAGACTTGATTTTGTTGGTGGTTGTTGGTGTTTTTAGTGCATTTTTTTTTTTTTGTAGTACTTTAGTGTTAGTGTTTGATTGTTTGTATCATGTTTGTTAAAAAAAAAAAAAGGTTCAATAAAGATATTGTGGAAAAAAAAAGAGTGGTGTGAATGTGGTTGAAAATAAGGAAGAACAGGAGGGGGAAGAGGCAGTGGAGGATGACACCTCTCCATGGAGATCCAGAAATGGGGAAATCCTGTGGTCTCCCATACATGAAAAGGCCCTGCCATTCTTTCCCCCTCCTATCTTGACCCCAGGGCTGATTTATGTCGCACTTCCCAACATCCATAACCCTGAGACTGCATTTGACCTTTTTTTCTCCTCCCCCTTTTTACCTTATATCCAAGACTGTAGTGAGACCTGCTATGATGTATGGTTTGGAGATGGTGGCACTGACAAAAAGACAAGTGGAGCTGGAGGTGGCAAAGTTGAAGATACTAAAATTCTCATTTGGAGTGCCAGGATTAGAAATAATCATATCAGAGGGACAGCTCAGGTTGAGCGGTTTGGAGAAAAAGTAAGAGAGGCAAGGCTGCAATGGTTTGGACATGTGCAGAGGAGGAAGATGGTGGAGATACTGGACAAAGGATGTTGAAGATGGAGCTGCCAGGCAGGAGGAAAAGAGGAAGACCACACAGAAAATTCATGGATGTAGTGAAGGAGGACATGGAGAGGGCTGGTGTTACAGAGGAAGATGCAAGGGTAGGGTGAGATAAAGGCAGATGATCTGCTGTGGCGACCCCTAACAACCCCTAAAGGGAGCAGCCAAAAGGAGAAAAAGAAGATCTGATCATTTCTTTTGCAGGTTTGTGGCACCTACTCCTGCCGTCAGCAGACACATAGGTGGCCCATGTGCCTGCTCTACCACATGATAGACGGATCATGCTATAATGCCTATGTCCTGTTGACCTCTGTGGTCCCCAGCTTCAACAGCACCAAGTCCTTCAAGCGCCATCCCTTCTTGGAGTAGGTTGGCAGAGCTTTCATCACTGTGGCCATGGCAAAGAGGAGCCATTTGCCCAGAAGATTGCTTGCAGCTAGCCTGATCCTACAAGCCCGAGGCGAGGGCTATAGTCAGGAGGAGGAGGGGGAGCCACAGGCAGGGCCCTCCAGAAAGTGGAGGAAGTGTGTCTTGTGCCCACAGTGCAGAAAGGTGTGGAACCAGTGTGTCAAATGTGCACATGCATGGAAAATGAACGTCACATTCTGTGGTTTTATATTGTGAGTACAAGCACATGATAAAACACGTGTCATCTCATGACAAAAGGGGAGTAATGTAGAGTGTGTAAATGATGAGGCAAGTTTGTCTCAGGCAGTTTATTACACATTCTCTCACATGAGCATAGTAGAAAAGAGGACATCTCAAACAGAACTCTTCCTTTAAATACTCAGGTCCTTCTACATATCAAAAGGTCACATTGCATTCACATAAAAGATAACATTGCATGCACTTCCTTAATCCTTTAACATCCCCCTCACAGTCTGTGGCACACAAAGGATCCTCCAAGCCGTCTCTGACACACAAAAAATCACATTTCACAGCTTCCTGTTATCTCCAAGGAAACCCTGCCCTTTGTTCTTATCAAAGATGCTGCTCATTATGTTTTGGCCATGTGCGGCCACCCCCCCCCCCGAGCATATTGGATCGAACAAAAGAATAACAGTCTGTATGCTGTTACAGAATCATTACACATCAATCCACATGCTGCTTGGGCTTCAGTCTTCTCCCGTATCTGCTGTAACCAGGATTCACCGCCTCCGCGGCGCTGTCATGCTGGGGAGCTGCTGTCTGGGGGTGAAAACTTTTTGTCTGTCCCTGCGGGTGTTCTGGAGAAATTCTACTCTGGGAAGCTCCCCGTGGGGGTCTTCCACGCCGAGGGGCCCTCGCCAACAGCACTTGCTCGTCCGCCACCACAAAAGCGGGTTTGAGTCTGTTTATGCCAACCTTTTCCCTCCTACCCCCCAAATCTAGCAAAAAATGCTTGTCCCCTGTTTCCAGCACTCTGTGAACAGTCCATCATAAGGTGGGCACAGTGGGGGGCGATGTGCGTCATGTCTGACAAAAACAAACTCCGCGTTTTTCAAAGTTTTAGGCACAAAAACACGTGGAAAACTGTGGTGAACGGGGCCCGGTAGCGTGCCTGTGTCAATGCTACGCTGCAACAGCTGAGACGGGGAGCTGCCCGGCGCAAGATTATCCAGGAGAAACTCCCTGGGCAGCCGAAGTGGCTGCGCAAAAACGAGTTCAGCTGGGGAAGCTTCCAAGTCTTCTTTAGGCGCAGAACGCAACCCCAATAAAAACCACGGTAGCTTGTCTACCCAATTTGCATCCGTTAGTGACGCCCTGAGAGCCGCTTTCAATGACCTATGAAAACGTTTGCATAACCCATTAGCCTGTGGATTGTATGTGGTTGTGCGGTGAATTGTGACACCCAGGCTGCGGGCCATTGCTGACCAAAGTTCGGAAACAAATTGAGGGCCTCTGTCGGACGTAATGTCCGACGGGACTCCAAAACGCGCCACCCATGCTGTTAAAAACGCGCGCGCCACCTCCTCGGCTGTGGTTGACGCCAGTGGAACCACCTCCGGCCATCGCGTGGTGCAGTCCACCATTGTTAGAAGGTGCATGCACCCCTGTGATTGCGGGAGGGGGCCCACGAGGTCCACGTGAACGTGGTCGAACCTCTTAGCCGGGATGTGAAATGGCTCCAAGGGAGCTCTCGTGTGTCTGTGTATTTTGGCTCGTTGGCACGCCATGCAGGCCGCTGCCCACTCTTTCACTTGTTTGCGAAGACTCGGCCACACAAATTTCTCTCCTACCATCTTGATTGACGCACGCACTCCCGGGTGCGCTAAAGAATGAACCGAGTCAACAACGCGGCGGCGCCACGTGGCCGGTACCATGGGACGCGGTCGCCCAGTGGAGACATCACAGATTAGGGGGCGCATACCGTCTTGCAGCACCCTGCTCTCCAGCCTTAACCCTGTTGGTCCAGACTGGAGCACGCGCACGTCCGCGTCACTAACCTGCTCTGCGGCCATGGCTGTGTAATCTATCCCCACGCGGACCGGGGCCGCCACGGAGCGTGAGAGACAGTCTGCCACTACATTCAGTTTACCTGAGACATGCTGAATATCAGTGGTAAACTCTGAGATCGCAGCCAGCTGTCTCTGCTGCCGGCCCGACCATGGTTCTGAAACCTTGGCCATCGCGAATGTTAGTGGCTTGTGGTCAATGAACGCGGTGAAACAGCGCCCTTCCAGCCAGAACTGGAAGTGGCGAATAGCCAAGTGGACAGCCAGCAACTCCCTGTCAAACGCGTTGTATTTACGTTCACTATCGCGCAAAGTCCTGCTGAAAAAGGCGAGCGGCTGCCAAGCCCCGGCTACACGCTGCTCCACGACTGCCCCTATGGCCACATCTGACGCGTCAGTAGTGAGTGTTATGCGGGCCGTTGGGTCTGGATGTGCCAACAACGCAGCGTTTGCCAGGGCTGCCTTGACTTCCGAGAACGCCCGCACTCGCTCTGGGGACCATTTGATCTTATTCGCGGGTTTCTGTTTTTTGAGCGCGGCGTACAGTGGTTGCATGAGCTGTGCTGCGCGGGGGAGGAAACGGTTATAAAAATTCACCATTCCCAAAAACTCCTGTAACGCCCTGACCGTTTGTGGTCAGGGAAAATCCGCTACCGCGCACACTTTGTCAGGCAGCGGAACCGCTCCTTCGGGAGAGACGCGGTGCCCCAAAAAATCAATCTGCGTCACCCCGAACTGATACTTTGCTGGATTGATTATTAAACCATGCTCTCCCAACCTCCGGAAAACCGCCGTGAGGTGGGTTTCGTGTTCGTCTTCGGACGCGCTGGCTACCAAAATATCGTCCAGGTAGACGAATACGAAAGGGAGATCGCGCAGCACCGCATCCATCATGCATTGGAACATCTGTGCAGCCCCTTTAAGCCCGAATGGCATGCGCAAAAACTCGAATAGACCAAACAGAGTTATCACCGCTGTTTTGGGTATGTCCTCAGCGCGCACTGGGACTTGGTGGTAACCGCGGACCAAGTCTATTTTAGAAAAAATGCGCGCTCCTGCCAAATGAACGGAAAAATCTTGGATGTGAGGAATTGGGTAGTGGTCGTGCGCTGTGGCGTTGTTCAACCTGCGGAAATCCCCGCAAGGTCGCCACGAACCGTCAGCTTTAGGGACCATGTGTAGCGGGGAAGCCCATGGTCTGTTTGAACGCCTGATGATGCCCAACCTCTCCAGGTTGGCGAGCTCCTCGCGCGCTATGGCCAGTTTAGCTGCGTCCAAGCGCTGAGGTTTTGCAAAAACGGGCGGCCCGGTGGTGGTAATAAAATGTTCCACCCCGTGTTTAGCGACGGCTGCCGAAAATGTCAGGACCGTGAGTGCTGGGAACTGAGTGAGCAGTGTGTGGAACTTACCGCTTGCAGCTGTGACGTTGGCTTGTGCTGTTGGCCGGGACGCTAGAGCTGTACAGGGAATAGAATCAAAAGACAGTGCATTAACCAGGCGCCTGTTAGCGACATCAACCAACAAACCATGTGAGCACAAAAAATCAGCCCCCAATATATTGAAATTCAATGCTGCTATGACAAAAGTCCACTCAAATGTACGGCCGTGTAGAGACAGAAGCAGAGTCCTCTCACCAAAGATCTTAATCTCCGAGCCGTTTGCTGCTGCCATCTCGGGGCCGCTGGATCCTGCCAGCCGGTCGGCGTAGGACGGCATGATGAAACTCAACTGGGCGCCGGTGTCCACAAGGAAATGCCTCCCCGAGCATGCGTCCGTCAAATAGAGCAGCTTGTTCTCCTCCCCGAGGGCCGCAGCTGCTACCGACCCCTGGTCTTGGCGTTTTCCCGAGCGCTTGAACTGGCACGGTGGTATACATTTGTGTGCCCTCTCTGCAAAGCGGCGGTGGTAGAAACAAAGGGTGTCTCCTCCGCGTTCCTTGGCCCCCGCCGCCGTCGGTGGTTCCGCTACTGCCATCGATGGCTCCTCGCTGTCTCCAGTCGTCGCGCCGAGCTCCGTCGCCGCCGCCGTGGCCGCGAGCTCTCTGCTGGCCATGATGATCCGGTGTGCCTCCCGGGCCAGTGCACGGTAGTCCCACTTGGCCAGCAATGGCGAACTGGCCAGGTCCGCTCTCGTCGCTGACAGAAGGTTCCGGAGGAAAAGGTGGATAAAAATGAAGTGGTCGTCGTCCAAGCCCTTCAATCTCAGCATCCTCTCCATGAGGTCAATAGCCGTGCAATCTCCCAACCCGGTCCGCATCAGGAGTCTCTCTGCTCTCTCCTCAACCGAGAGTGTGTAGTGCTGGATAAGTGCGGCCTTCAACGCGCCGTATTTGTCGCTGGCTGGTGGCTGATCCAGCAGGCTCTCCACATGCTGAGCCGTGTGGGTGTCGAGCTTTGCGACCACATGGTAGAATTTCGTGTCATCCACCGATATCCCCCGGAGGACGAACTGCGCCTCAACCAGGTGGAACCAGGACCGCGGAATGTGCTGCCAAAAATCTGGTAGCTGGATTGTAACGGCATACACTTGGCTGGGGGCTCCCAACGAGGCTGGCTCCAGGGAATTCTCTTCGTGTTGCATGCTTCGTCTTGGGTCACCAGTGTAGAGTGTGTAAATGATGAGGCAAGTTTGTCTCAGGCAGTTTATTACACATTCTCTCACATGAGCATAGTAGAAAAGAGGACATCTCAAACAGAACTCTTCCTTTAAATACTCAGGTCCTTCTACATATCAAAAGGTCACATTGCATTCACATAAAAGATCACATTGCATGCACTTCCTTAATCCTTTAACATCCCCCTCACAGTCTGTGGCACACAAAGGATCCTCCAAGCCGTCTCTGACACACAAAAGATCACATTTCACAGCTTCCTGTTATCTCCAAGGAAACCCTGCCCTTTGTTCTTATCAAAGATGCTGCTCATTATGTTTTGGCCATGTGCAGCCACAGTAAAACCATTTCTGGAAAAATTGCATATTTTGTGTTTTTCTCATTGAAAAAAAATCTGGAATTTTTATGACAAAAACAGCATAAAAACATAAAAGAAAGTAATTCTGGTTAGGTCTGAAGTTGTTGAAAAGATTTGATGCAGTGAAAGTAAAAAATATTTATATATGACATTTTTATTACACCTTTATGAGAGGGGCCATTTTGGGTCCTCAGGGTAAAAAAATGTAAGCTTTTTGAATAAACACTCATTGCTCCAAAAGTAATAATGCATCAAGTTAAATGCTGTTAACAATTATTGGCCTAGTCAAGGCTATAATAGCCTCATCCCAAGTATTCCACTTTGCATCTTATTTTCGGAAAAATTGCACATTTTGTTTTTCTCACTGAAAAAATTGGGAGTTTTTTGACGAAAATTGCATAAAAGCATAAAAATAATTTGTTTTAATTTAAAAATTATATCTATGGTTAGGTCTGAAGTTGATAAAAAGATCTGATGCAATGGAAGTGAAAAAAAATTCAATTCAACCTTATTTATATAGTGCCATTTCACAACAACAGTCATCTCATAGCATTTTCAAACTGTAGGGGAAAACCTCCACAATTGAAGAAAGACCAGCAATCAGGCGACCCCCTGTGAGCAAGCACTTGTTAACGGTGGAGAGGAAAAACTCCCTTTTAGCAGGATGAAACCTCCAGCAGAACGAGGCTCAGGGAGGGGCAGTCATCTGCTGCGACTGGCTGGGGGGTGTGGGGATAAAGAAGAAAAGAACACGCATGTGGAGAGCAAACAGCATGACAGGGACTCAATCTATGGGAGAGAACAAACAGATGTTAATGACCAGCAAAAATATTTCATTGAGAATGAAGAAAGGAGTGAAGCCCAGTGCATTGTTGGAGGTCCCCCGGCTGTCTAAACCTATTAGCAGCGAGAACCTGAACCCTCACCTAAGAGAGGGTTCAGGGGCACCTGATCCCACCCTAACTATAGGCTATGTCAAAAAGGAAGGTTTTAACCCTATTCTTAAAAACAGAGATCGAGTCTGACTCCTGAATCCAGATTGGCAGCTGGTTCCAAAGGAGAGGAGCCTGATAACTGAATGTTCTGCTGCCTGTCATTGTACTTTTAGAGATTCTAGGTATTACAAGTAATCCTGCATTTTGGGAGTGCAGTGCTCTGTTAGGATGATAAGGTACTATCAGATCTTTTAAATAACAAGGGGCCTGATTATTTAGAGCTTTGTAAGTGAGTAAAAGGGTTTTAAACTTTATTCTAAATTATGTGGGAAGCCAATGAAGGGAGGCCAGAAGTGGATAGATGTGATCACTCTTTCTAGTACCTAGCAATATTATGTTCTTCTTCTTCTTTCGGCTGCTCCCTTTAGGGGTCGCCACAGCAGATCATCTGCCTCCATCTCATCCTATCCCTTGCATCTTCCTCTGTAGCACCAACCCTCTCCATGTGTTGTGGATTTAGCTGTAACATCAGTTGTTATAAGGAAAGAATGTCCAAACACCCAACTTTACCTTCATTTGGCTTTACTGGAGAATGCTGCATCTCAGTTTACAACACATCTGTCGTTCCCACTGGCTAACATGCGTCCGTCTCTCGGATAGCACTGCATTGCTTAGCACTGACTTCTTCTTCTTCGGTCTGCAGCTTGAACAATAACATTTCATGGCCAAAGGTACAGTACCAGCGCCGTCTAGTGGACAATGTCTAACGACTGCATTGAAGGAAAACACCCTTGGGATTCTAATTAAATTACTATTATAAATAGCTTTTCTGATTAACTATAAAGTGTTTATAATATCTATTTGTCCTATATGTATTTCAATATGTAATAACTATCAACTTATGTGTATGAACCATTCTGAACTATTAAATATTCAACATCCTCCCCCCCAAGAAGACAGTTCAAATATTAACTTCAAAAGGATATAGTAGCTGAACTGGTCTTCTTAACGTCGTCCCAGTTGGAGTGCGCATAGCGCAGGATCTGACTAGTCCATCTCTCCCTGGGAACACCTCTATGATTAGTCCTGTTTTCCATGTTTGACGTGGTATCTTGTCATCTCCAATGAGGACCAAATCTCCTGGTTTGAGTTGTGTTGGATTTGGGGTATGACGAGTGTGAGCCGATCTGAGGTCCAGCAAATACTCCCTCCTCCATCTGTTCCAAAATTCCTTGACAAGTCTATGGCGATATTTCCATCTTCGGGTCAGCCTTTCTTTATTTGCATTTGCTATCTGACCTGTTGTGGAAAATGGCTTTGGTGGTAAAGAGGTAAGTCTTTTCCCTATGAGGAAATGAGCTGGCGTCAGAGGTTCTGGTTCTTGTAAATCGTTGTACACAAATGTGAGTGGTCTTGAGTTAATAGTGGCTTCTATTTCTGTCAACAGAGAAGTTAACTCTTCAAAGCTCAGAGATGCTCTGCCCATTACTCTTTTGAGGCATCCCTTTACAGAGCGCACTAACCTTTCCCAAAAACCACCCCACCAAGCCGCTCTTTCTGCAATAAATTTCCACTTGATTCCCTTTTCAGAAAAATATTCCAGCAGCTCTGGCTCCTTCATAGCCTTCCACAGTTCCTTTAGATCTTGATCTGCTCTCTTGAACGTTTTTGCATTGTCCGAGTAGATTACTCTACAAAGTCCTCTCCGTGAAATAAATCTCTTGAATGCCAAAAGGAAACTTTCTGTTGATAGACTCGATATTAGTTCAAGGTGCACTGCACGTGTAACTGCACAGGTGAAAAGTGCTATGTATGCTTTCTCTGCAGAATTCTTGGACTTTACAAACAGTGGGCCTGCAAAGTCAACACCTGTGACTTCAAACGGCGGTGCTTCAGTAACTCTGTCTTTGGGAAGAGGTGCAGCTGTTTGCTGTGCTGCTTTTACTTTGAATCTTTTACAGATAGTACAGTCTGAAATGCATTTTTTGACTAACTGTCTTGCGCGTGGAATCCAATACTTCTCTCGTAGATGAACTAGAGTGTCTCTCACGCCTGAATGCATGACATTTTCGTGACTGTATTTTATCAGAAGTTGTGCAAATCTGTGATTTGAGGGTAACAACCACGGGTGCTGCTCATTGAAACTCATGTTTGACTGATGCAGCCTTCCTCCTACACAGATTAAGCCTTGCTCGTCTAGAAAGGGTTTAAAGTCTCTGATTTTTGAGTCTTTGTGCACATTTTCTCCAGTTTTCAACTCTGTTATTTCTCTTTCAAAACTGTTAAGTTGCGCTTCACGTATCCATACCTTTTCAGCTTTTGCCATTTCCTCTGCTGTTAGTTCTCCCCTTTGTCTTTGCTTTGAATGACAGTTGTGGAGAAATCTTTGGATCCATGCAGTTACTCTTAGTACGGTCTGTAGTTTGCTGTATTTGTCCAGCTGTAGCAATGGTTCAGATTGCACTCTTTCACTGTTACTGGGATGTACTGCGACTTGACTTGCCTTTAGCTCAGCTTTAACCTCTTCTTCTGATAGTATTTCTTGTGCTGTTTCTGGCGGTGTAGTTTGAAGCTCCTTTTCTTTCAAAAATGATGGGCCTGACCACCAGAGATTTTCCTCTTTCAACCTTGATGCGGACTGCCCTCTTGTGGTGAGATCAGCTGGGTTCACCTTTCCATTACAATGTGTCCATAGTTCTGGTGGTGTCAAAGTTTGTATCTCCATCACTCTGTTGGCAACAAACTGTTTCCATTTCTTTGATGAACTGCGAATCCAGTGAATCACTATCATGGAGTCTGACCACATTCTGAGTTGAGTGATCTGCATATTCAGTGCCTTCAAAAGGTTATTTGCCAACCTTGCTCCAATCACAGCTCCCATCAGTTCCAAGCGTGGCAGTGTGATTGTTTTGATTGGTGCCACTCTTGACTTGGATGCAACGAGCGCAGTAACAGTCTCTCCTTCTGTTGTTTGTCCTTGTAGATACGCAACTGCGCCATACGCCCTTTCGCTTGCATCTGTGAAGACATGGAGAACTTGTGATTTATCTGACAGCTTTTCTGTTCCATACCACCGCGGAATGACTATTTGGTGGATCTGAGGAAGCTCCATGCACCACTGCTGCCATGCCTGTGAAAGGTCTGGAGGCAGCTCGTCGTCCCAGCTCAGGCCCCGTCGCCACATTTCCTGAAACAGACATTTAACTCGAATGGTAAATGGCGTTAGGAACCCTATAGGATCAAAGATTCTGGCGGATGATCTCAAAACACTCCTCTTTGTGTTTTCTTTTCCTTTTAGAATGTTCATCAAATGTTTGAGGTCAAAGGCAAAGTCATCTGTGTCCGGTCTCCACACCAAACCAAGCACCTTCAACACACCTCCATGTGTTTCTGTTTCTTGTGTGAAATCAAGCTTGCTGTTTGACCACTTGGTTTTCAGTTCAAGGGAGTTTGTTGTCCACTTACAGAGGTTCATGTTGGCAGCAGCCAGTATTTCTCTTGCTCCTGTAGTAAGTCTGTATGCCTCGTCTGAGTTACTTGAGCTAGCGATCAGATCATCCACATAAAGTGAGTCTCTCATTAGTTTTACCGTGTCTGGTTGGTTAGCTTCATATTTCTCCAGATGATGTCTGATAGTGGCTGCAAGTAAAAATGGACTTGAAGTTACTCCAAACACAACACGTGCCATTCTCATTATACGCGTGTTGGTGCCTTCAACATCTGGGGGTCCTGTAAGCCACAAAAATCTCACAGCATCTCTGTCACTTTCAGTTATAGATATCTGAAGGAAAGCTTTAGTAATGTCTGCTGTGAAAGCTACAGGATTTTGTCTGAATCTGATCAAAATGCTCATGAGGTCAGCATTCAGGTTTGGGCCAGGTAATAAACAGTCATTTAAAGAGGAACAACCTTCTTCATGTGACGAAGCATCAAACACTACCCTTAACTTGGTAGTTACTTTGTCCTCTCTGATTACAGCATGATGAGGTAAGTAGTAGGTTACATTCTCTGTCTCTGCTGAATGACTGCTCTGTGGCACATCTTCACATATTCCTTGTTCTGTGTAATCCTCTATTACATCGTTGTATCCTTTAAACAGTGTCACGTCAGATTTCAGCTTTCTTTTCAGGGTTTCAAACCTCTTTTGTGCAACCTTCTTGTTGTCTGAGAGTTCGGGTGTGTCTTGGCGCCATGGCAACGCCACTTCATATCTCTCATTAATGAATCTGACTGACCTGTCAAAGCTCTCCTTGGCTTTCTCGTCATCAGGTGTTTCCTCACCTTTAGTAGTGATGCCCAGCGACTCGATCTCCCAAAATGCTCTTAGCTGGTTTGAGATCTCCACTGAGTCTTCACTGAGTCCAATGTGCATACATGTTGCTTCATTCATACTGGACATGACAACTGGTCCTTGCACTGCCCAGCCGAATCTGGTTTCTACGGCAACCAAAGCGTCTGACAGTCTCTCAGTTTTACCTGTGACTACTCTCCAGTAGTAATCTGCTCCGATCAGTACTGATAGCTCCAAACCATCTTTGTCTCCCGCTGACACATCTGCTACTGGTAGCCCTTTTTTCTCCAGCTGCCGTTGGATGTGTTCACTGGGGACTTTCATGACTGCAGTACAA
Source organism: Pholidichthys leucotaenia (assembly GCA_020510985.1). Lineage (NCBI taxonomy): Eukaryota > Metazoa > Chordata > Actinopteri > Cichliformes > Pholidichthyidae > Pholidichthys > Pholidichthys leucotaenia. The sequence continues at coordinate 294,009,166 of CM035842.1, forward strand.
AGCTGTGGGGTTTGAACAGCTTCAATCTCGATTTTCTGATCTTTGTTTCTCACATTCTCCAGGACTAGTTTTATGACATTGCATTTTGTGGTCACTGGGTTTTTTGAGCCAAACGTGTGAAGGTTTAATGTCTCTTGTTTTAGTATTGGCAGTTTTAAATCTTTCACTTGTTTCTCATGGACAAAACTCCGTTGGCTTCCTCCATCAATTAAGCAACGCACAATCTTCTTTCCTCCAGGTCCTTCAATCCTTGCTCTCACAGTTTGCAATAGTACTGTTTCACATTTTTCTGGGGTTGGTTTGGCTGCATATGGAAACACTGAGGAGACCACTGCATCACTCGTGTTTTCAGCGGCATCTGTCCTTTCTATTGGTTGCTCACTTCTGTCACACACAACAGCATGATGTCTTCTTCCACAATCAGTGCATGTCACATTTTTGGATCTACAGTCTCGAGCAAGATGTCTGGGTTTTAGGCATATGAAGCACCTTCCCGTTTTCTTTAGTTTTTCTTTCCTGCTTGTGACTGTGTCTTCAGTGCACTGTTCTGACTTGTGGCTGGTACTGTTACAGAATATGCAACTGTGCACAAATGGTGTATTCGAACTGCCTGTGTGGAGGGCTGCAGCTGAGGGCACATTAGGTCCTTTCCACCTTTCTCTGCTTGAATCTGGTCTGTAGTGCTGATTCTGATTTGCATGTGTATCTTTATGATTCTCTCTCATTTGTGTCAAATGTGCAGCACGCTCCCTGCTTTCAACTTCTTGTTGCAAAAACTTTACAAGGCCATCAACATCCCACTTTTGCCCTACATCTGTCTTGCGGGTGTACTCAAGGGCAAGATCAGCAGGAATCGTTTTGAACAGTATGGGGCACAGTAAACCTCCATAACTGTCTGACATGACTCCTAAAGCTTCTAAGCTTCTGATTTGTACTTCAACATCATCAAAAAGTTGTCTCAAGGCAACAATGTCTGAGGACCTTTTAACTGGACTTAGATTTAGTAACTTAGACATGTGTGCACTTACAATGAGCTCTTTCCTTCCAAATCTTTGCTTAAGCATGTCTACTGCAGCATCATAGTTCATGTCAGTTACCTTCAGCCCTGCGACGGCGCGTGCAGCTGGCCCGATGAGATATGACTTCAAGTAAGTGAACTTTTCAGTTTTGCTCAAATCTGGGTTTTGGTGAATTGCATTTTCGAATTGGTCCCAAAACTCCTGCCACATGCACACTTCTCCGCTGTATTTGTTTATTGAGAGCTTGGGTAACTTTACCGAGGATCTGCTTGTATTTGACCGTGTACTCACGTCACTCAGCCGATGTGGATTCGCTGATACGGTGGCGTCTCTTGCCTGTTCTTGTTGCTGTAAGGCAGCCCGTTCAATTGCTCTCTCTGCCCGCGTCCTCCATAAATTTGTGTTGTCCTGATACTCAAGTGTCCGCACCATGTCCGCATCTAACTCGTCCAAAGGGATCTCCTGCTCTATATCTGGTTCAATGTCTTGCAGGCCTTTCTCTTTCTGTGACAACATGGCTAACAGCTCCCGCAAACGGTCACTGTTTATATCAGTCTTACTTGTTTCATCTTGTATAATTTGCAGCAGCTTTGTAACGGACGTCCGCAGCACGGTCCGTTTCTGTTTTAGCCTTTGAAGTCGCTCCGCCATTTTTTCCTTTCGTCTCCGTGTTGTTACAGCTATCGGCTTAATCCCAACAACGTTCTCTCTTCACTTTTCCCGCTTCCAGCTTCCGGTTCCCGGGTTTCGGCACCAAAAAGTATGTTGTGGATTTAGCTGTAACATCAGTTGTTATAAGGAAAGAATGTCCAAACACCCAACTTTACCTTCATTTGGCTTTACTGGAGAATGCTGCATCTCAGTTTACAACACATCTGTCGTTCCCGCTGGCTAACATGCGTCCGTCTCTCGGATAGCACTGCATTGCTTAGCACTGACTTCTTCTTCTTCGGTCTGCAGCTTGAACAATAACATTTCATGGCCAAAGGTACAGTACCAGCGCCGTCTAGTGGACAATGTCTAACGACTGCATTGAAGGAAAACACCCTTGGGATTCTAATTAAATTACTATTATAAATAGCTTTTCTGATTAACTATAAAGTGTTTATAATATCTATTTGTCCTATATGTATTTCAATATGTAATAACTATCAACTTATGTGTATGAACCATTCTGAACTATTAAATATTCAACACCATGTCCTCCTTCACTGCCTTCATGAATCTTCTCTGTGGTCTTCCTCTTTTCCTCCTGCCTGACAGCTCCATCTTTAACATCCTTTGTCCAATATATTCACTATCCCTCCTCTGCACATGTCCAAACCATCTCAGCCTTGCCTCTCTTACTTTGTTTCCAAACCACTCAACCTGAGCTGTCCCTCTGATATATTCATTTCTAACCCTATCCCTCCTAGTCACTCCCAATGAAAATCTTATCTTCAACTCTGCCACCTCCAGCTCCACCTCCTGTCTTTTTACCAGCACCACGATCTCCAAACCATACATCATAGCAGGTCTCACTACCATCTTACAAATCTTCCTTTTCATTCTAGCTGCTATCCTTCTTTCAGGAATCACCCCAACACTCGTCTCCACCTACTCCACCCTGCCTGCACGCTCTTCTTCACCTCTCTTGTGCATTTTTCATTGCTTTGAATGGTTGACCCCAGGTATTTAAACTCATCTACTTTCACTACCTCTACTCCTTCTATCTTCACCGTTGAACTTGCCTCCCTTTCATTCACACTCATATATTATGTTTTGCTTCTACTGACTTTCATTTTTCTTCTCTCCAGTGCATGCCTCCACCTCTCCAGGTTCTCTTCCACCTGCTCCCTATTTTCACTACAGATCACAATGTCATCTGCAAACATCATGGTCCACAGGGACTCCTGCCTGGCCTCATCTGTTAGCCTGTCCATCACCATGACAAACAAGAAGGGGCTCAGAGCCGATCCCTGATGTAATCCCACCCCAACCTTGAATCCATCCGTCACTCCTACAGTGCACCTCACCACCATCTTGCTGTCCTCATACATGTCCTGCACCACCCTCACATACTTTTCTTCCACTCCTGACTTCCTCATACAGTACCACACTTCCTCTATTGGCACCCTATCATATGCTTTCTCTAGATCCACAAAGACAGTGCAACTCTTTCTGACCTCTATACTTCTCCATCAACACCCTTAAAGCAAACATTGCATCTGTAGTACTCTTTCTTGGCATGAAACTGTAGTGCTGCTCACTGATTGTCACCTTTCCTCTTAACTTAGCTTCAACAGCTCTTTCCCATATTTTCATAGGAAATATTATATATTATTAAAATATTTATACATATATGACATTTTAATTAGTTTTATGAGATTGACCATTTTGGGTCCTAAGGGTAAAAAGTGTATATTTATTTTAAAGGTGCTTCGAGCGTTAAAAACACTGCTGGGGTGTCCAGTGGCCTAGTGATTGCATTGCATGCTGAAGAGCATGTTGCTCAGTGGTCCCTCATCCCTAGTTAGGGTGGTCCTTCCTCTGTGTCTCTCTCCTGCTTTTCACCCCATTTCCTGTCTCCCTCTTGAGTCTGTCCAGTAAAGGCAAAAATTTCACAAATTTTGCTGGGTGCAATCACAACTGGGTGGCATGGTAAAATAGTGGTTTACACTGTTGCCTCACAGCCAGAATTTTCCCACTTTTCATCCCCTGGTCAACAGGGGCTTCTCTGTGAGAGGTTTGCATGTTCTTCCTGTGCCTGTGTGGGATTCTAAATTGTCCATACATGTCTGTCTCAAAGCCATAGAATAGGATGTGAAAGTAGTTTGAAACATTTTTGCCTCGATCATAAGATTAGAAAAGGGGCTACATAGGGGTGGGAATCACCAGAGGTCGCGCGATGTGATGCTATACTATCACAATGTTGAGATACGTTTAGTATTGCGAGATCATATATTGTGATTTCCCATCTGGTCTTTGTCTTCTTCAACTCGCGGCGAGATCTCAGGATTCAAGCGGGATTTATGCACCCGCATCATTTTTTTTTTTTTTTGATTTTGTATACTTTATTGATCCCCAGAGAGGAAATTGAGGGCATCCACCTGGATGGATGAAGCAGCCACGGTACGGCACTATCCCTTTACCAGTCACACACACATTCACACCTAGGGCCACTTTAGAGTCTCCAATTAACCTAACCTGCATGTTTTTGGTCTGTGGGAGGAAACCGGAGAAATCCCGGAGTAAACCCACACAGATACGGGGAGAACATGCAAACTCCACACAGATCACTGTTGGTCAGGGGCTGGGATCAAACCAGGGATCCCATGGCCAAGGGTGAGTTGCTGTGCTTCTGCAGTGCTAACCACTGCGCCACCGCACCGCCCTAGCGACGCCATTATACCGGCGCCATTATAATATTATATATATATGGTGTGGCACCTGGGGAGAGCCTGATTGTGTACCATCTCAGACAGGAGACAGTGGGAACCAAGAACAGGGGTTTCCTAGTGAGACAACAGGGAGGTGTTAAGGATGAGGGGGTTAAATGTAATGTGACACGAAGGTCATCTTTTGTGTGTGAGAAAATGCTAGAAGAATGCCGTGATATTTAAGAGAGGAGTTTCTGCTGGAATGTCATTCTGTCTATGCTTGAGATGTGAGAGTGTGTAATAAATCGTCTGAGACAAATCTGCCTCTTCATTTACACGCTCCACACTGGTGACCCAAGACGTATCATGGAACACGAGACAAGATCCCCGGAGCCGACCTCGACGGGAACCTCCAGCCACGCGTGTGCGGTTGCAGTCAAGCTACCGGATTTCTGGCAGCACAACCCGTGCTCTTGGTTCCACCTCATCGAGGCGCAGTTCGCCCTCTGGGGGATAACGGCAGATGACACCAAATTTTACTATGTGGTCGCAGTGCTCGACGCCCGCACAGCTCAGCATGTAGCGAGCCTGCTCGATCAGCCACCAACCGGCAACCGATACGAGGCGCTCAAGGCTGCGCTCATCCAGCGCTACACACTCTCGGACGGTGAGAGAGCAGAGAGGCTCCTGACACGGACCGAGTTAGGAGATGGTTCGGCCATAGACCTCATGGAGAAGATGCTGGCGTTAAGGGGCACGGACAACGACCATTTTCTGTTTGCCCACCTCTTCCTCCGGAAGCTTCCGAACGTGGTGAGAGCGGCCCTGGCCAATTCGCCGTTGCTGGCCGCGCGGGACTTTCGTGCGCTAGCCCAGGAGGCAGACCGGATCATCATCGCCACCAGGGCGTTCACAGTCATCGTGGCAGCGGCGGAGCCCAGTGAGACGACCAGAGGAGGCGAGGAGCCACCGACGGCAGCAGCAGCGGGGGCCAAGGAGCGTGAGGGAGACACGCTTTGTTTCTACCACCGCCGCTTCGGAGAGAAGGCACGCAGATGTACGCCACCATGCCAGTTCAAGCGCTCGGGAAACGCCAAGCCCGGGGGTCGGTAGCAGCTGCGACCCTCGGGGAGGAGAACAAGCTACTCTACCTGACGGACGCACGCTCGGGGAGGCATTTCCTCGTGGACACCGGAGCCCAGAAGAGCTTCATCCGGCCGACCTACACTGACCGGCTGGCAAAATCTAGCGGCCCCGAGATGTTGGCGGCAAACGGCTCGGACATTAAGACCTTCGGTGAGAGGACTCTGCTCTTATCTCTACACGACCGTACATATCAGTGGACTTTTGTCATAGCAGCACTGAATTACCATATACTGGGGGCTGATTTTCTGTGTGCACATGGTTTACTGGTTGATGTTGCTAACAGGTGCCTAGTTAATGCACTGTCCTTCGACTCTCTTCCCTGTATAGCTCGAGTGACCCGGCAAACAGCACAAGCCAACGTCACAGCTACAGGCGGTAAGTTCCACACACTGCTCACTCAGTTCCCAGCACTCACAGTCCCAACGTTTTTGGCAGCCATCGCTAAACACGGGGTGGAGCATTTTATCACCACCACCGGGCCGCCCGTTTTTTCACGACCTCGGCGCTTGGACACAGCTAAACTGGCCATAGCGCGCGAGGAGTTCGCCAACCTGGAAAGGTTAGGCATCATCAGGCGCTCAAACAGCCCATGGGCATCCCCGCTACACATGGTCCCTAAGGCTGAGGGATCGTGGCGACCGTGCGGTGATTTCCGCAGGTTGAACAACGCCACGGCGCACGACTGTTACCCGATTCCCCACATACAGGATTTTTCCGTTCACCTCGCCGGGGCACGCAATTTTTCCAAAATAGACCTGGTCCGCGGTTACCACCAAGTCCCAGTGCGCGCTGAGGACGTACCCAAAACAGCGGTAATAACTCTGTTCGGTCTATTCGAGTTCCTGCGCATGCAATTTGGGTTGAAAGGAGCGGCACAGACGTTCCAGCGCATGATGGATGCAGTGCTGCGCGATCTCCCGTTCGTGTTCGTCTACCTGGACGATATCCTGGTAGCCAGCGCGTCCGAAGACGAACACGAAATCCACCTCATGACGGTTTTCCGGAGGTTGGAGGAGCACGGGTTAATAATCAACCCAGCGAAATGCCAGTTCGGCGTAACGGAGATTGATTTTTTGGGGCACCGAGTCTCTCCAGAAGGAGCGGTCCCGCTGCCCGACAAGGTGCGCGCCGTGGCGGATTTTTCCCGGCCTCAGACGGTCAGGGCGCTGCAGGAATTTTTGGGAATGGTGAACTTTTATAACCGTTTCCTTCCCCGCGCGGCGCAGATCATGCAACCATTGTACGCCACGCTCAAGAAACAGAAACCCGTGGATAGGGTCGAATGGACCCCGGAGCGAGAGCGGGCGTTCTCGGAAGTTAAAGCAACTCTGGTAAACGCCGCACTGCTGGCACATCCAGACCCGACGGCCCGCATAGCGCTCACCACCAACGCTTCAGACGTGGCCATAGGGGCTGTCGTGGAGCAGCGCGTCGCCGGGGCTTGGCAGCCGCTCGCCTTTTTCAGCAGAACTTTGCGCGACAGCGAACGTAAATACAGCGTGTTCGACAGAGAGTTGCTGGCTCTCCACCTGGCCAGTCGCCACTTCCAGTTCTGGCTGGAAGGGCGCAGCTTCACCGCATTCGTAGACCACAAGCCGCTAACATTCGCGATGGCCAAGGTTTCAGAACCATGGTCGGACCGGCAGCAGAGACAGCTGGCCGCGATCTCAGAGTTTACTACCGATATTCAGCATGTGTCGGGTAAACTGAATGTAGTGGCGGACTGTCTCTCGCGCGCCGTGGTGGCCCCAGTCTGCATGGGCATAGATTACGCAGCCATGGCCGCGGAGCAGATTAGCGACGCAGACGTGCACGTGCTCCAGTCTGGACCAACAGGGTTAAGGCTGGAGAGCAGGGTGCTGCAAGACGGCATGCCTCCCCTAATCTGCGATGTCTCCACGGGTCGCCCGCATCCCGTGGTCCCGGCCGCGTGGCGCCGCCATGTGTTTGAGTCGGTTCACACTCTGGCGCACCCAGGAGTGCGCGTGTCCGTCAAAATGGTGGGAGAGAAGTTTGTGTGGCCGAGCCTATGCAAACAAGTTAAAGAGTGGGCTGCAGCCTGCGTGGCGTGCCAACGAGCCAAGGTACACAGACACACGAAGGCTCCCTTGGAGCCGTTTCGTATTCCAGCTAAGAGGTTCGACCATGTTCACGTGGACCTCGTGGGCCCCCTCCCGCCATCACAGGGGTGCATGCACCTCCTGACAATAGTGGACCGCACTACGCGCTGGCCAGAAGCGGTTCCGCTGGCGGTAACCACGTCCGCAGACGTGGCGCGCACTTTTTTAACAGCATGGGTGGCACGTTTTCAATTTGTTTCCGAACTCTGGTCCGCGATGGCCCGCAGCCTGGGTGTTACAATTCACCGCACAACCGTGTACCACCCACAGGCCAATGGGTTATGCAAGCGTTTTCATAGATCACTAAAAACAGCACTCAGGGCTTCATTGACGGATGCAAATTGGGTAGACAAGTTACTGTGGGTTTTATTGGGGTTGCGCTCCGTGCCGAAAGAGGATCTGGAAGCTTCCCCGGCAGAGTTCGTTTTTGCGCAGCCGCTACGGCTGCCCGGGGAATTTCTGCCAGATAATCCTGCGCCCGGCAGCTCCTCTTCTCAGCTTTTGCAGCGTAGCGCAAACACAGGCATGCTGCCGGGACCTGCCCACCACAGTTTTCCGCGTGTTTTTGTGCCTAAAACTTTGAAGAACGCAGAGTTCGTGTTTGTCAGACACGACGCCCACCGCCCTCCATTGCTCCACCCTACGATGGACCATTCAGAGTGCTGGAAACAGGGGATAAGCATTTTTTGCTAGACTTGGGGGGTAGGAGGGAAAAAATTGGCATAGACAGACTCAAACCCGCTTTCGTTGTGGCGGACGAGCAAGTGCTGTTGGCTAGGGCCCCTCAGCGTGGAAGACCCCCACGGAGAGCTCCCCAGGGAAACGTTTCATCAGAGCAGCCACACGGGCAAAGTGAACCCCCCCTCCCCTCTCCACGGCTCACCCGCAGTCAGACACACTTCCAGCAGCTTCCCACCGGCACAGCAGCGCCATGGAGGTGGTAAAACCCAGTTGCAGCAGATATGGGAGGAGGCTGAAGCCGAAACAGCGTGTGGACTGATGTGCTATTGTTCTATCTAAGTTGCTTGGGGGGGGCAGTGTGGGCCTCAGGCCTCAAGGTATTTCACACCTTAGACAGAGACAATGAATACACATGGGAGAACAGTGGGAGTGGGGATTGAATGAAGCGAGGTGTAGATGTCCTGTTGTTATTAGGAAGTTTCTGGAATCTTGTGAAGTGTAACTTGATATAGAGAGAAGGATGTTTAATGTGACTAGTCAGTCTGTTCTTTGCTCGTGATGTGACGAGTCATTCTGTTCAGTGCTCGTGAGATGTGAGTGTGCAATAAATCATTTGAAATGAATCTGCCTGTGATTTTACACACTCCACACAATGACTGAAACTGCATTGGTCTTTAAAAGCAGTTTATGGTAAAACCCATGTTAATTTGGGTCTAGCTTTCAAAACAGCTGTCCAAAAATGCTAACTGGCCCAGAAGGGTAACTTCAGTTAGGGTTAGGGTTACAAGTTGTCCCTGTAGTGTTGCAGTCAAGACCATATTGAGACCAGAGTGTAGAAAGACCAAGATTTTAAAGGGTCCGGACCAAGGCCAAGCCAGGTAGAGACCAAGTCGAGACCAAGAGCACTGTGTATATAGGTCTTGGCCTTGACTTGGTCTCAACTTGGTCTTGACCTCTTATCATGGTCTTTGGAGACTCTGGTCTTAGTAAGGTCTTGACTATAACACTATGTCCTAGATCAGATTTTTTTTCCCCAGTAAGCCACCAGACATTGTTGAATGCCACACCACCTTAAGTTGAATTTCCGTAGAGCCTTGGGTTGCCCGGCTCCAGTCTGCACTTTTGTTTCAGGAGCGTCCTAGGTTTATTTTTCTCTTTTTCCCCGCTCTCCATTTACGCATGGGAGCGTGTGGGTACATTTGTATATTCTTGTCCGTGCCATTTCATTTGGGGACAATTACCTTGAACTGAACATACTGACCAGGCTGTTGGTTTGTTTCATTATTTGGACTTTTATATTAATAAACACCACATCCTGTTGCATTTGGGTGTATTTCATCTTTGCTGCCTCGGACAGGCAACGAATCATGACAGATCTATTGAGTTTTAAAGTATGTGTAAGTAATTAGTAGACTCCATAACATACTCAAATGGCATAGTCTTCCAAACCTTTTTTGGGGAAAGAGCTGGAAAAATTGGTAGTAACACACAAAATACAATCATGATGCCAATGGTCACTGGTTTATTACAAGTTTCAGCAAAATTACTCATTGTTTTGTTTTACATGTGTACATGTTAAAAGACACTTATGGGGAGACTGGGTCACACACATTGGCCACTCGTCACAAGGTTGCCCGGTACAGCCAGGAAAGCCTGATGGAAGGAAGCACTTTGAGCCATCTCCTCCCTTCGTAAGACAGCTTCTTGCTCCCTTGCTTTACGAGCTTCCTCAGCAAGCCGGCTGATGGTCTGCATGTGCTGGGCAAATGCTTCACCCCGCTGTTCAAGCTATTTACTCTGCAGTTCGAGCTGTTTACGGTGCAGTTCGAGATGTTCACGTTACAGTTCGACCTGCTGTTCTTGGAGCCGCACCTCGCCACCATGCATCTTGGTAAACACAGTGGCAAGCTCCGCTGTGGGGTGGCTCCTTTTCTTCTTGCTTACACGAAAGACAGAAATGGGCAGTGGTTAGTTAAAGCAAGTGCAAAACATACAGTTAGGCCCAGAAATATTTGGACAGTGACACAATCTTCATGATTTGGGCTCTGCATGTCACCACATTGGATTTGAAATGAAACAACTACAACGGAATTGAAGTGCAGACTTCAAGGTTTAATTCAAGGGGTTGAACAAAAATATATGATTAAACATGTAGGAATTGTAGCTATTTTTATACAAACGCTCCTCATTTCAGGGGCTCAAAAGTAATTGGACAAATAAACATAACCCTAAGTAAAATGTTACTTTTCAATATTTTGTTGAGAATCCTTTGCAGGCAATGACTGCCTGAAGTCTGGAACCCATGGACATCACCAAACGCTGGGTTTCCTCCTTTGTGATGCTTTGCCAGGCCTTTACTGCAGCTGTCTTCAGTTGTTGCTTGTTTGTGGGTTTTTCTGCTTTAAGTTTTGTCTTGAGCAAGTGAAATGCATGCTCGATTGGGTTGAGATCTGGTGATTGACTCGGTCATTGCAGAATATTCCACTTCTTTGCTTTAAAAAAACTCCTGGGTTGCTTTTGCAGTATGTTTTGGATCATTGTCCATCTGTACTGTGAAGCGCCGTCCAATCAACTTTGCTGCATTTGGCTGAATCTGAGCAGAAAGTATATCCCTATACACTTCAGAATTCATCCGGCTGCTTCTGTCTTTTGTCACATCATCAATAAACACAAGTGACCCAGTGCCATTGGAAGCCATGCATGCCCATGCCATCACTGCCTCCACCATGTTTTACAGAAGGTGTGGTGTGCTTTGGATCATGAGCTGTTCCAATTCTTCTCCAAACTTTCTTCTTCCCATCATTCTGGTACAGGTTGATCTTAGTCTCATCTGTCCAAAGAATGCTGTTCCAGAACTGTGCTGGCTTCTTCAGGTGTTTTTTTGGCAAAGTCAATTCTGGCCCTTCTATTTTTGAGGCTGATTAATGGTTTGCACCTTGTGGTGAATCCTTTGTATTTACGCTCATGAAGTCTTCTCTTTATGGTAGACTTAGATACTGATACACCTACTTCCTGGAGAGTGTTCTTCACTTGTGTGGATGTTGTGAAGGGGCTGTTCTTCACCATGGAAAGGATTCTGCGATCATCCACCACTGTTGTCTTCCGTGGACGTCCAGGCCTTTTTGAGTTCCCAAGCTCACCAGTGCACTCTTTTTTTCTCAGAATGTACCAAACTGTTGATTTGGCCACCCCTAACATTTCTGCTATCTCTCTGATGGATTTCTTCTTTTTTTCAGCCTCAGGATGGTCTGTTTCTCCTCCATTGAGAGCTCCTTTGACCGCATGTTGTGTGTTCACAGCAACAGCTTCCAAATGCAAAAGCCACACCTGGAATCAACTCCAGACCTTTTAACTGCTTAATTGATGACAGGTTAATGAGGGAAGAGCCCATGCAGCCTTGTTATTTTTTTTTTTTTGCAGCCTTCTGAGTCAATTGTCCAATTACTTTTGGTCCCTTGAAAAAGAGGCGGCTACGTATTAAGAGCTATAATTCCTAAACCCTTGCTCCAATTTGGATGTGAATACTCTCAAATTACAGCTGAGGGTCTGTATTTTAAGCCCATATTGATTATATAATTATATCCTGAATATGTTTTCATAAACAGCTAAGATAACAAAACTTGTGTCACTGTCCAAATATTTCTGGGCCTAACTGTATATAGAGGAAATACACTTGTGAAAGCCAAGTGGTAGGGTGTGACAAAAATGCTTCATTGTTGTATATAAGCACTGCACCTTAGTACAGCAAATTTTGCAAGCACCAGGTTTATCTTTAAAGTAACTTGGTTTTATTGAGGCCTCAGAAATGTGAATGAGTTAATACAGTCAGTTGACTTGAATCATTTGAATGAAGCACAATGATTGCCAGCACATTCGAAAGTGAGTTTGTGTGCTACATCAGCTTTTCAAAAACAAGACTTTTATCACTACTTCCTCCACTACAGCTAAAAACATAGGACCAGGTGTCCACTGCTGACAAGTGAGCAGCCCAGGATCCACTCATGTACATGTACATTTTTCAAGCCAGTGATTTATGGTGGAAAAGAAACAGCACAGCAACACTGTAGTTGTAAAATACACAGAATAGGTATGTGGGTCTATTATGAGGCTTTATGAAACTATATGAATCACTTCATAAATCACTGGTTTTAAAATGCACTTGTATATGTTGAGATTTTGGCTCTACTTGACCTGTATCAATAAACAAAACAGTGTGTTAATCTTCTGTTTGTTGCACTTTACCTGTACGTGAACGTGTTGTGCCACACATTGACGGAGTCGTTCCACAAGTTGACGGAGCTGGAGCTGGTACCGGTACTGGTGTTGGATCTGCAACAGACGCAGGAGAGCCCGGGGGATTCATACTGAGGGAGGGCGACCCCGGGCATGTGGAATGAGATTCTAGAAAGAAAGTACACACACACCTGTAAAGCACAGCACCAAAGTGCAACATGTACACAAAACTTTCTAACCAGGATTAGCATATTTTGTCGTTTTGCTCTCACAAGTGAATGAATTGGACAGAGCAAGCGTGAATCATAGCTAGCTAGCTAGTGCTGCTAGCGCTCCTGGCTAAAACTCATGAGCCAGGAGAGAACGGCATTGTAATTGCTCAAAACAGTTAGCGTGGCACCAATAGGCTGGATAGAGCACAAAGATGCATAATATGACAAAACACTCACCATCCATGGTTTGTAACAATATTGTGGCCGGGTCGACTCCCATCTCCCTCCCATTACTGGCTGGCCAGTTACCGTATATGGCGTCCATCTGGTCGAACCACTTCAACTGCTTTCGGTTTGCCCCACTTCGACCGTTGTGGTCCTTGATGGCCCGGTAATCACATTTCATTTTTTTGAGCTTATCCCTACATTGTTTAATTGTCCGGTTGTATCCGCGGGCAGACAACTGCTCCGCGACCTCGTGGAAAATCTTTTCATTGCGGTGCGCTCCATAATGCTCTCTGGATCCTATTGTCTGCCACAATGCAAAGAAAAGTCTGAACCTCCTCGTAGGACCATGGTGTAGATGATTTTTACGAAGCCGAAGCCATCTCTCTTTGCAGTGATTACTCGATGAAGAGTTTTTTGCAAATGGCGGTTGTACATTCAACAGAAGAGTGGCACTCTCATGACATTACGCCCAGACCAATCAGTGGCCAGCAGTCTTTTTACGTCACATTTTCAGGTCATTTTGGCACGGTTAGAACCACTCAGGAGCAGGTCAAGCCTACAAGGCATACTGTACCATACCAAACTGTACCGAACTGGTACTAGTGGAAAAAGGCCATAAGATTTCTCTCATTAAAACTCAAAAGTCCAACACTGCCCTCCGATGGATAACACAGGAATATTTCTCGTGAGGACTGAATGTTTTCTCTCTGAAGTAAAACTATTAATTGTGAACAATGAAATAGCTTATCCTTCTCCAAAGACAATATCCACTATGGAAGATATGGCGGGGCCCTATAATGGACAATTATGGTTTGAAATGCTTTTATTGATATGATTTGATATCCATCCATCCATCCATCCATCTTCTACTGCTTAATCCTTTCGGGTCGCGGGGGGGCTGGAGCCTATCCCAGCATCTTTGGGCGAGAGGCAGGGTACACCCTGGACAGATCGCCAGTCCATCACAGGGCCAACACAGAGAGACAGACAACCATTCACTCTCGCATCCATACCTAAGGACAATTTAGAATCCCCAGTTTTGATGCCAATTAACCTAACTTGCATGTTTTTGGCATGTGGGAGGAAACCGGAGTGCCCGGAGTAAACCCACGCAAACACGGGGAGAACATGCAAACTCCACACAGAAGGGTCACCGATGGTCTGGGGGTGGGATCAAACCCACGATGGTCAAGGGTGGAATCGATCCCATGACCTTCTTGCTGTGCTGCCACTGTGCTAACCACTGCGCCACCGTGCTGCCCGATGATTTGATATGTGTTTCTTTATTTTCCAAGAATTCATTTTGCATGCCTACTATAAAAGAAATTATTACATTTACAATGTAGACACACTGTTTCTGTCATGATTCCTCGTACGCCATTACGTGGTGCATGAGGGAAGGAATGAAAAACCCAAACGCGGGAGTAGATCGTGCCATTTATTAATGCAAACCACAACAAAATAACAAGTCCAGTAGACCACAAAAATACAGAGCCTTGCAACAAAGAGATAAAGGCCACCAGACAAACAGGAACACCATCCGGATGCTCTACAGCCCAGCGAAGGGAATGCCTAGTGCCACAGAGCTGCTGTCGGCAACGGGAGAACGGCAAATATGAAACTTACAGAACTGGAGCAATCCGGGGCTGTCCGCACAATCTGGTGGATGAGGGAGTGAGGCAGGGCCTGCCGCTAACATCAAGGAATGACCGTCTTGTAATGTCAGGCTGAATCAACATGAAGGCAGTGAATACACACATACATGAAGGAACGCGCAGACATGTATGAGGATGAATGCTCCGACAATTTCTTCCCACAAATGCAGTGTATTTGTAATCATAATGCTAACAAGGGAAGAGACTGCCAGTGTGAGGAAGCATGGCCTGAACATAATTAAACCCTGGTGTGCATGAGTGAGTGTATGAGCATGTGAATGGGAATGAATGGGGTGTGTGTGTAAACACCCGTAATGAAGTACAGCTGATGGCACTTGACAGGAGGAGAGGGGCGTGCCTGAGCTGTCAGGGAGCGAAGGCCCAATAGCTTCCTGAAGCACCTGGTGGAAAATAGGGCAAAATAACCATAAGTCAGAACTAGGTTTGAAACATCAAACCCAGGTTCATGACAGGGCACCCCCCTCTAGGGGTGAATTCCTAGGGGTGAAACCCCCTCTAGGGGTGAAACCCCAGTACCATCAGCAAAAACAAAAACACACCTCAAGGGACCCCCCCCCCCCCAAGAAACAAACAATTACCCAGGGTGAGAGGTGGGGGAAAACCGGTTAGAAGGGAAACAACCGGTGAAAAAGACAACAAATAATATGCAAATAAAGAGCAGTGGCCCTCCTAACAGCCACCACCCAGGATACTAGCCCCCCTCCCCAAAAGTCCAAAGTTCAGGGGATCGACCAGAGTCCCAAGCCCCCAGCATGGCGAGTGGTGACTGATTGGGTGGCCTGCCCAAGTCCCATGTCCAGCAGGCGGCCTGCAGAATAGTTTCCGGCGGCCTGCCCAGGCCGATGGGCCACCCGACCCGAAGACCATGTCCTTCGGGTGGCCGACCAGTGTGGTGGAGCCACCAGAACCGGAGGGGGAGGCGGAGAGACAGCCTACCCTTCCGGGAACCTCGGTGGCCAAACCGAGGGACAGGAGCCCCCCTGCCGTCCGAAGCTTGGAACAGGGGGACCATAGCACCTGCGACGGTCCCAGTCTGGAACGTGGCTGCACCCGCGACAGTCCTGGTCTGGGACGTGGCTGCACCCGCGATGGTGCCGGTCTGGGATGTGGCCGCACCCACAGAGGACCCCGGCTGGAGCTCTGCTGCGCAGACGGTGGACCCTGGCTGGAGCTCTGCTGCGCCAACTGTGGGCCCCGGCTGGAGCTTTGCTGCGCCGACGGTGGGCCCTGGCTGGAGCGCTGCTCTGCCGACGGTGGACCCCAGCTGGAGCTCTGCTGCACCCGCAGCGGGCTCCAGCTAGAGCACCATTGCACCTGCAGTGGTCCCTATCAGGGGCCTAATTGCGCCCGCGGTGGCCTCCCCAGAGAGGGAGGAAAGGCTCCCCATGACCCCTGGCGCTGGACCCCAATCCTCAGTGGCCTCCGGCAGGATTGGCTCCTCTCCAGCGACCCTGGCAGGGGCCTCCAAATCCAGAGGGACAGAAAGAGAGACTGGGTCAGGGTTGCCAGCAGTGGCAGAGCCCGGTGAGGTGGTCCCGAGGGCTACTATGAGCTGTCCCGGACCCTCCTCACCATGAGTCGGGCAGTGTGACATCGACATTAACATGACTGACATAATGGAGCACACTTGCCTGAACTCGGGCTCCACCGCCGTCCAGGACTCTGGCGATTTAGGGTGCATAGATACCGTCGGTTCACTCAGTGCTGTACCCCCATCAACCTCCTCTGGGAATGCTAGCCCCGCATCGTCGTCTGTGGGCAATCCAGGTAGTGGCAGCTCCTCTCCGGGACCCTAGGAAGGAGCTCGAAGGGGATAGGAGAGGAGGAACAGTTGGGGTCGCCAGCGGCGGCAGAGCCCGGTGAGAGGAGTCTAGATGTGGCTGGGAGCTGCACCTGACTCTCCTCTCGAAGAGCCAGACAAGATCTCTCAATCATTAACAAATGTTCTACAGAAGAGACTACATGCTGTGCTCAAGCTCTACCGCCGTCCAGGACTCTGGCGATGCCAACGATGATGGTTGGGGACCCGTTGGCTGGAGGTCTGGTCTGGGGGATGACTCTGCTGCAGCGGCCCCCGCAGCAGGCGTGATGGTGGTTGCAGTCTTAGTGTTCTCATGCGCCATCTTCCGTGCCACCAGCTTCTCTGGTGTGGCAGCCGAGGACAACCTCTCCGCTGGCCCAAGAGCTGGATCCCCCGGGCCTCTGGTTCTTCTTCCCCCAAGCCACCTGGATCCTGGGCCGGCGAGCTCGTAGGGGCACACAGAAAGGGTTTGGTGAGGTCGGGTAAGGGAGCACTATATGCCACTGGGGCGGAGCACTCAGGGAACTGCACACCCCAAGTCTCCTTGCCAGGAGGCAGGCAAAATTGTTCATCAAATGTGAAAGTTAAATGAGAAAAAACTTGCCTGTTCTCCTGGCATTGGACGCCCTCAGCGTCCTCTGGGACGTCTCCTCTCCTCTCCTGGCATTCCTCCTCGGGCTGCGCCGGTGAGACCGGAAGCCTCTTCTGGCGAGAGTTCCTCCTCCTCTTCCTCCCAGATGGCTCAGGAACCAGATAGACCGGGATATGAAGCGCCACGCTGGGCAGCAAGTCATCCATGCTGAGACACTCCATACTCTCCGGAGAAGGGAGCGGAGTGGCCGTGAGGAGCTCAAGCACTGGGAGATCCTGATCCAACTCCCCCTCATGGCGCTCCTCCTCCATCCGGCGGTCGGGCAGGGCCAGTTTCTGCTCCTCCCTATCACGGCGCTCCTCCTTGACCTGATAGTTGAGCACGGCGGGCAGGTTCAACCACTCCTCCTCCGTTGGCAAGCCCGTGGATTGAGCAGGCATGGGGGGTGGAACCTTCACAGCCAGGGAAGAGCATCCTCGGGCCTCCCTCTCGTGGCGCTCCTCTTCCATCCGGCGGTCGAGCAGGGCCAGTCTCTGCTCCTCCCTCTCACGGCGCTCCTCCTCAACTCGACGGTTGAGCACGGCCAGCAGGTTCGGCCACTCCTCCTCCGTTGGCAAGCCCGTGGATTGAGCAGGCATGGGGGGTGGAACCTTCACAGCCAGGGAGGAGCATCCTCGGGCCTCCCTCTCGTGGCGCTCCTCCTCCATCCGGCGGTCGGGCAGGGCCAGTTTCTGCTCCTCCCTATCACGGCGCTCCTCCTTGACCTGATAGTTGAGCACGGCGGGCAGGTTCAACCACTCCTCCTCCGTTGGCAAGCCCGTGGATTGAGCAGGCATGGGGGGTGGAACCTTCACAGCCAGGGAAGAGCATCCTCGGGCCTCCCTCTCGTGGCGCTCCTCTTCCATCCGGCGGTCGAGCAGGGCCAGTCTCTGCTCCTCCCTCTCACGGCGCTCCTCCTCAACTCGACGGTTGAGCACGGCCAGCAGGTTCGGCCACTCCTCCTCCGTCGGCAAGCCCGTAGATTGAGCAGGCGCGGGGGGTGGAACCTTCACAGCCGGGGAAGCGAGTCCTCGGGCCTCCCTCTCGCAGTGCTCCTCTTCCATCCGGCGGTCGAGCAGGGCCAGTCTCTGCTTCTCCCTCTCACGGCGATCCTCCTCGATCCGATGGTCTATCATGGCCAGCAACTCCAGTTTCTCCTCCTCCATCATAACGTCTGAGGATTGGGCGGGCGCTGGCCCAGGAGAAGATGCAGGGATGAAAGAACCGCAAGGAGAGGAGGTCCTCCTCCACTGGGAATGCTTCTTCTGATGGGTGGCTGGCTCCGGTGTCGGAGAGGCACCCGCTGGCTCCACGTCTGGCGAGGGAAGGATGGCAGAGAGGATGGCGTCCACCCTAGGAACGATCCGGAGGTTAGGATGGTGCCGCTCGATGTCCTCTGCGATGAGCCATGCCCACTGCACACCCTTAGGAAACTGTCACCATTGAATGGCAAAGATCGCCTCCTCCAACAGATCCTGGGCTCTCTGCTCCTCGTCCGTCCAGATCATCCTGCCGTTACTTGAGGAGAAATGGAAAAAAGGGGTGAAAGAAAAAGAAAAAACACACATCTACTCTGCTGGGTTTTTTCTGACCGGTCGGCACATTCTGTCATGATTCGATGATGAGGGAAGGAATAAAAAAACCCAAATGTAGGAGTAGATCGTGCCATTTATTAATGCAAACCACAACAAACAAGTCCAGTAGACCACAAAAATACAAAGCATTGCAATAAAGAGATAAAAGCCACCAGACAAACAAGAACACCACCCGGATGCTCTACAGCCCAGCAAAGGGAATGCCTAGTGCCGCAGAGCTGCTGTCGGCACCAGGAGAACAGCAAATATGAAACTTACGGAACTGGAGCGATCCGGGGCTGTCCGTGCAGTCTGGTAGATGAGGGAGTGAGGCAGGGCCTGCCGCTAACATCAAGGAATGACCGTCTTGTAATGTCAGGCTGAATCAACACGAAGGCAGTGAATACACATACAGTGGGGCAAAAAAGTATTTAGTCAGCCACCAATTGTGCAAGTTCTCCCACTTAAAAGATGAGAGAAGTCTCCAATTTTCATCATAGGTATACCTCAACTATGAGAGACAAAATGAGAAAAAAAATCCAGAAAATCACATTGAAGGATTTTTAATGAATTAATTGGTAAATTCCTCAGTAAAATAAGTATTTGGTCACCTACAAACAAGCAAGATTTCTGGCTCTCACAGACCTGTAACTTCTTCTTTAAGAGGCTCCTCTGTCCTCCACTTGTTACCTGTATTAATGGCACCTGTTTGAACTCGTTATCAGTATAAAAGACACCTGTCCACAACCTCAAACAGTCAGACTCCAAACTCCACTATGGCCAAGAACAAAGAGCTGTCAAATGACACCAGAAACAAAATTGTAGACCTGCACCAGGCTGGGAAGACTGAATCTGCAATAGGTAAGCAGCTTGGTGTGAAGAAATCAACTGTGGGAGCAATTATTAGAAAATGGAAGACATACAAGACCACTGATAATCTCCCTCGGTCTGGGGCCCCACGCAAGATCTCACCCCGTGGGGTCAAAATTATCACGAGAACAGTGAGCAAAAATCCCAGAACCACACGGGGGGACCTAGTGAATGACATGCAGAAAGCTGGGACCAAAGTAACAAAGGCTAGCATCAGTAACACACTACGCCGCCAGGGACTCAAATCCTGCAGTGCCAGACGTGTCCCCCTGCTTAAGCCAGTACATGTCCAGGCCCGTTTGAAGTTTGCTAGAGAGCATTTGGATGATCCAGAAGAGGACTGGGAGAATGTCATATGGTCAGATGAAACCAAAATAGAACTTTTTGGTAAAAACTCAACTTGTCGTGTTTGGAGGAGAAAGAACACCATACCTACTGTGAAACATGGGGGTGGAAACATCTTACTTTGGGGCTGTTTTTCTGCAAAGGGACCAGGATGACTGATCCATGTAAAGGAAAGAATGAATGGGGCCATGTATCGTGAGATTTTGAGTGAAAACCTCCTTCCGCCAGCAAGGGCACTGAAGATGAAACGTGGCTGGGTCTTTCAGCATGACAATGATCCCAAACACACCGCCCGGGCAACGAAGGAGTGGCTTCGTAAGAAGCATTTCAAGGTCCTGGAATGGCCTAGCCAGTATCCAGATCTCAACCCCATAGAAAATCTTTGGAGGGAGTTGAAAGTCTGCGTTGCCCAGTGACAGCCCCAAAACATCACTGCTCTAGAGGAGATCTGCATGGAGGAATGAGCCAAAATATCAGCAACAGTGTGTGAAAACCTTGTGAAAACTTACAGAAAACGTTTGACCTCTGTCATTGCCAACAAAGGGTATATAACAAAGTATTGAGATGAACTTTTGTTATTGACCAAATACTTATTTTACCGAGGAATTTACCAATTAATTCATTAAAAATCCTTCAATGTGATTTTCTGGATTTTTTTTTCTTATTTTGTCTCTCATAGTTGAGGTATACCTATGATGAAAATTGGAGACCTCTCTCATCTTTTAAGTGGGAGAACTTGCACAATTGGTGGCTGACTAAATACTTTTTTACCCCACTGTACATGAAGGAATGCGCAGACGTGTATGAGGGTGAATGCTCCGACAACCTCTTCCCACAATTGCAGCATATTTGCAATCATAATGCTAACGAGGGAATGATTGCCGGTGTGAGGAAGTGTGGCCTAAACATAATTAAACCCTGGTGTGCATGAGCAAGTGTATGAGCGTGTGGATGGGAATGAATGGGGGTGGGGGTGTATGTGTGTGTAAACACCCGTAATGAAGTACAGCTGATGGCACTTGACAGGAGGAGGGGAGCGTGCCTGAGCTGTCAGGGAGTGAAGCGCCTAGTGGAAAATAGGGTAAAAAAAACCTAAGTCAGAACTGGGTTTGAAACACCAAACCCAGGTTTATGACAGTTTCTTTACTGAACAGAATATCTTAACTCTTTCAGTATGTCTGTCGCCAAATTGCAACATAACCCCTAATGGTCAAGAGTGGTAAATATTTTTTGTCAATAAAATAGTTCAGATTTCCAAGGCTGTAACTTGAAAGTGGTAAGAGATAATGGCTTACTGTCAATTAGAAAGATGTAAAATATGACCCAAAGTTCCAGATAGGAATAAATTTACACATCTAATTTGCATAATGTCATGGCACCATTTTAAATTCCATAACTCAGTCAAAACTGGACTTTGGATGTATTTACACAAAGAATGGTTCAGTCTTTAGACACCATTTTTTGTACAGAGGTACCTCATCATCTTATCTTCAAAGTATATGAACAAGAAATCAGTACAATATTAAAAAAACCACAGAAATTCCTCACTTACCGGCAGCTAAGGGGACTCGCTTGCTGCCATGGTTGCAGTGTTTTCACCCATCGTGGTCGTTATTTTGCGTTCTGTCGGTCATTTACACTCTCTACCACATCTACAAAGTCTCATGATTATCCCACATAAATTTCTCTTGTATCCCGCGGCTATTTTCCGCGTACAAAGCTGACTAAGTGACGGTGCATGATGACGGATGGTAGCCGTATTAGCTTTCTGGGCTAAAATACTAAAAACAGGAAAAGGAAATGAGGAATTGTTCTTCTTTGGTGTATTACGTGTCATCCATTGAGTCCTCCAATGGATGTCTGCCACCTTCTGAAACTGGCAGATCACTGCAAATCAGTACAAATTCCCAATGGAGCCGATCATGTCAGAGTGAGATGACAGGCGCAGCGCCGCACTCTGCCACTAGGGGCATGCAAAATCTCACACTCAAAAAGTTAATCACTAAAGTTTTAAAGAATTTTTGCTTTAATAGGCAGCATATATGTTTTAGGATGATCTCACTTTTCATATCAAATCATCTCTTCTTCTGGGTGAGGCTACATTCCAAAAAACTGTGAACTGACCAATCAGCTTCCAAGTCAGGTTCAGGTTCAGGTTCCTTTATTTGTACCCGTAGGTAGATTTGTTTTGCAGTCTGGTGACATCCATATTTACAAACCACAATTACATTCAACATAAACACAAACACAGGCACACATGAAGCTGACTATAAACATGATAAAAATTATACTCAAGGCTCCATCAATCAGGATATAAACACACAGAGATGAGAGAAAAACCAGAGATAAGAGAGAAGGGTCATATTAAAAAGTTAAAGACTAGTCAAAGAGGTTAAAAACTCAAAGGTCTAAAACCCAATAAAAGATTTAGAACCCAAATAAAAATCCTACAAAACTAAGTAAATATAAAATGGAGTTAATAAATAGGTAACTAAATTATGTGCAATATATTGTTACAACTTGTTCAACTCTTTGACAGCGGCAGGAACAAAACTGTTTTTGTAGCACTTGGTTTTACTTTTTGGGACAGCAAACCTCCGTCTTGAGGGAAGAAGATGAAAGTGGCAGTGCAAAGAGTGGGAGTCATCATTTAAAATGGAGGTAGCAATCCTCTGTACCTGTCTGGTGTACAAGGATGTCAGGCTCAGCTGTGACTCACCAAGCAAACGACTGGACCATCCAACTACCTGATCCAAGGATTTCCTCTGTTTCAGTTTTATCTGACCAAACCATGACACTAAAGAAAAAGATAAAACAGATTCAATAAAAGCCCGATAAAACATTGTCATTATGGTAGTTTAAATTACTATCAATAATCGTCCCAAGATATTTGTAGGATTGTACACATTCAGTGGTCTGGCCTTTTAGTACGGTGACTTTGTGCCTGGGAGTTTTCCTCCTAAAGTCAATAATCATATCTTTAGTTTTTGTCGTATTCAGCTGCAGGTAGGAATCCTCACACCAGTGAACAAAATCATCAACTACTGGGCCGTGGCCACTCTCACCATCCTGGAGGAGACCGACAATAACTGAATCATCAGCATACTTTATAATGTGTCTGTTGTCATGTCTGCGCCGACACATGTTTGTGTACAGGATGAAGAGTAGTGGTGACAACACACACCCCTGAGGAGAGCCAGTCGAAGAGCACTTTTGGTCAGACAATGTACCATTGACCCTTACTCTCTGTGTCCTGTTGGTTAAGAAATCCAGAATCCAACCCACCAGATTATTGCTCAAATCAAATTGTTGCAGGAGCCTGGCACCTCTTTAGTCTCCATATCTCTCCCTTTTTAGTCAGTTTTACGACCTCTGTTGAAACAAAGAAACTCAGTGCGATTGGTCAAAAGTTTACACTAATGGGCAGATCCAGTCCTGATGTTTGGATGTAATTGGTTAGGTTCAGTTGTCATAAAATTTCCTGGGCATCCTGCCCCACGGAACCAGTACTTCATGAATCCCCATGCGCCTTTACGCAGCGCACGGAGAGGGAGAATGAAATAATGGATTTATGTGCAGGTACACCACAGCACATTTATTAAAGCAATGACAAACAGTCCAAAAGAGTGAAGACTTACAAAAACACGAAGGTACACTAATGGTTGGCGTTCGGGGGCCGGCATCGCCCAGCGAACGCAGGAGGAGAAACATGTAACCATGCTGGCATCCCACAACTGGTATCGCTGTGCAGACGCGAGAGGACCACGACAAACGCGGAGTGTCTAACACGTCAAAATAGTGCTGACAACAGACTAATCACTGACAATGCAATGACCCAGCAATGCATGACTGGCAAAAGGCTGCTTACAGCCGTGGACAAAATTGTTGGTACCCCTCTGTTAATGAAAGAAAAACCCACAATGGTCACAGAAATAACTTGAATCTGACAAAAGTGGTAATAAATAAAAATTCTATGAAAATTAACCAATGAAAATTAGACAATGCTTTTGAATTGTGGTTCAACAGAATTACTTTAAAAAACAAACTCATGAAACAGGCCTGGACAAAAATGATGGTACCCCTAGAAAAGATTGAAAATAATGTGACCATAGAGACATGTTCAACCAAGATGTGCCTTCTAATTAACATCACAGGTGGCTACTAACTTGTAATCAGTCAGTCGGCCTATTTAAAGGATGACAAGTAGTCACTGTGCTGTTTGGTGACATGGTGTGTACAACACTAAACATGGACCAGAGCAAGCAAAAGAGAGAGTTGTCTCAGGAGATCAGAAAGAAAATTATAGACAAGCATGTTAAAGGTAAAGGCTATAAGACCATCTCCACCGGAGTGGTGGCTCAGTTGGTAGAGCATCCGCCCCACACCCGGGAGGCAGGGGTTCAAATCCCGGCCGGGTCATGCCAAAGACCATATAAAAGTGGAACTTCCTGCCATCCAGCTTGGTGCTCAGCAATAAATGTAATGGAGGAGGGAACTCTGTGGCGGTGCCTTGCATGGCAGCGGCCCTCTGATTCTGCACTTGGGGTGTGTGTGATTTACACTGTAGATAGGTAAAGCACAATCTCGTTCTGCTGTACATGATTGGTTGTACGGTTGAATGACAATAAGGGTTAAAAAAAAAAAAAAAAGCAGCTTGATGTTCCTGTGACTACATTCAATTCAATTCAACTTTATTTATATAGCGCCATTTCACAACAACAGTCATCTCATAGCACTATCAACTGTACATGTGAAAAGTGACAGCGGGGCGAGATTTCAATTTTCAATTAGTCCAGTTTTATTAACTTACAAGCAAATAGTTTCCAGGAAAAACATCTGACACGACTCTTCTTCAACAATACACAATTCACCAACCAAGAAGCATACCAAGGATAATAAGAATGCAACTTTATCATTAACCACACCTGCTATATAGTACTGGAGACAATTAGGGCTGATTAGCCCCTACCATAATCCCAGGTAAAACAATGAACATTTCCATTCTTAATACATACCCACTAATATCTAAAAATACATAAATAATTCCCCCAACTATATACAATGTAAATATAAATAACATATAATAAATAACAATATAAATAATTCAATAAATAGTTCCAACCCTTATTTACAAATGTTAAACCACCCCTCTAACTTACCATACATGCTTCCTTCCTGCTGGTGTCCTATTAAAGGGCATTCAACCCCCAAAGAGTCTTTTGCCCGGACACCCACAGGAAGCATGTTGGCATAGGTATGTGAAATAAATCATTTATCAATTATTTTACCAAAAGACTTAACCATAACAATTATCTCCCAAGGGCATTCAAATTAAACAAAGACAGATCCCAAATAATGTGTGCAACTTTAACAAATAATCATACTAACATTTACAACATTACAAATAACATGATCACACAATACAATAAGTCATAACAGTAGTGACACTCCATCATCACATTTCCTCCCCCCTTTCCCTAGAGTACAGTACTCTATGAGTCATGTACTCTTGAGAGGCTATCAGCTACAAGGTTGGTTTTCCCTGCCACATACCGAACAGTAAAATTATAAGGTTGAAGGGACACATACCACCCTGTAAGATGACTGTTTACATCCTTCATTCTGTCCAACCACTGTAGGGCCCGATGATCTGTCTCCAATACAAAATGACTCCCTAGTAAATAGTACTTAAGGGACCCTATTGCCTGTTTCATGGCAAGACATTCCTTTTCTACCGTAGAATATCTTGTCTCCCAGTCCAACAACTTACGGCTCAAGAACAGTACTGGGTGTCTCTCTCCCTTCTCCTCCTGGAGAAGTACTGCTCCAATGCCAACCCCTGAAGCATCAGTCTGTAAAATGAATGGGCGAGCAAAGTCTGGACTGTAGAGAACCTTCTCCCCAGAAACAGCCCTCTTCAGATCCTCAAACGCTCTGTCACACTCCTCTGTCCACTTTACCTTATTTGGTGCTGAAGCCTTAGTGAGGTCAGTCAACACTGCGGCTCTTTCAGCAAAGTGGGGAATGAACTTGCTGTACCATCCTACCATTCCCATAAATGATCGTATCTTCTTCTTAGTGGTAGGTACAGGATAGGTCCAGATGGCATCCACTTTACTTACTCGTGGTCTAATAACCCCCTGACCAACCACATGTCCCAGGTACTCCACCTGCTGCTGTCCGAAAGCACATTTGCGTGGATTGATTGTCAGTCCTGCCCTCTTAATTAACTGAAGGACCTGCCTAAGGTGTATCAGATGTTCTTCCCAGGTCTGACAATAAATGACCACGTCATCCAAATAGGCAGCCGCAAAGTTTGAAACTCTCCTTAACACTTGGTCCATCAGCCGCTGAAAAGTTGCAGGTACCCCCTGAAGGCCAAATGGCATGACCCTAAACTGAAAACTGCCATAAGGTGTTTTAAAGGCTGTAAATTCCTTTGTTTCCGGCGCCAATGCCACCTGCCAATACCCCTTGCATAGGTCCAGAGTAGAAATAAACCTAGCCCTGCCCACTTTCTCTAACAGTTCATCAATCCGGGGCATGGGGTATGACTCAAATTTAGATACTGAATTAAGGTATCTGAAATCAATACAAAATCTTAATGAGCCGTCCTTTTTGGGGACCAGCACAATCGGGCTACACCACTGACTCCTCGATCACTCCCAGCTGCAACATCAAGTCAATTTCTTGCTTCATTTTTGGGACCAATCGCTCCGGGATCCTATATGATTTTCTACGTGGAACCGCTTCCTCTTTCAAATAAACTTTATGATGCACCAACGTGGTGAAACCAGGTTTCTCCTGAAACAATTCTGGATCCAATAGTGCCTCTAACTCTCTCTGCTGATCCACCTGCAAATGAGACACTTGAAACAAATAAGGCTCTAACACATTTGTGGGAAAGGACTGTTCTTTCTCCTCATCCACTTCCGTCGCACAAATCAAGAGCTGATGTGTCTCCTGAAGAACAGGTTGCTGCTGCTGATGACCAGGCTGCTGAAACTCTTTCAACAAGTTAATGTGGAAGGTCTGATATTTTACCTTCCTGTCAGGCATATATAGTTCATATGTCACTGAGCTTAGTTTTTTAGAAATTTCATACGGCCCCTGCCATCGAGCCAACAGCTTACTGTCACACGAGGGCAGCAATAACAAAACCTGTTGTCCTGGGTGAAAAACCCTTTTTCTGGCCTTCTTGTCATACCAAGTTTTTTGTTTGGCCTGCGCCGTCCTCATGTGCTCCTGAGCCAAAGCAGTCATTCGATCCAGTTTCTCTCTCATCTTAATGACATAAGAGACCACATTGTCCTGATCACTCGGTGGACTCTCCCAGTGCTCCTTTAGTAAGTCCAGTGGGCCCCTCACCTGACGACCATACAGCAGTTCAAAAGGTGAGAACCCTGTTGAAGCCTGGGGCACCTCCCGATAAGCAAACAATAAATATGGTACCCATTGGTCCCAATCTGAGCCCGTTTCAGAAACAAATTTCCGCAGCATGTTTTTTAAAGTCCGGTTAAATCGTTCCACTAGTCCATCAGTCTGAGGGTGATATGGGGTGGTCTTAATACCCTTAATACCCAACAGTTTATATACCTGCTGCAACAGTTTTGACAAAAAATTTGTTCCACAGTCTGTCAGAATTTCTCTGGGTATGCCTACCCTTGAAAACAACTGGATAAGGCAGTTGGCAACCTGCCTAGCCTTAATAGATTTCAGGGGAAAGGCTTCTGGGTACCGAGTAGCATAGTCACAAATTACCAGAATGTATTTATTACCAGAGGAGCTTCTCTCTAGGGGGCCAACTACATCCATCCCTATTCTATCAAAGGGTGTTCCAATGATTGGTAATGGTTGCAGTTGAGCACGGACTACTCCCCTAGATGATGTAATCTGACATATTGGGCACATTGTGCAGAACTCCTTTATCTGGGTATACATTCCCGGCCACACAAACCTTCTAGCAATTCTCTGCAGAGTTTTTTGAAATGCTAGATGACCTGCCCAAGGGATAACATGTCCCAGTTCCATAATTTTTGGTGTGAGGTCCTGAGGCAAAGCTATGGCCATAACTTCGCCTTGTTGCTGGTACAAAATGCCCTTTTTTATGACATACATGGCCTCAGCCAAACAATCCATTCTACCCTGTTTCACACCCTCAATCTCCGAGACTTTATCAAACCATGGTCTAAGTGTTGGGTCAGCTTTCTGCAATGTAGCTATGTCAGGAGGGATGTCAAACTCTACTGACTGGCTTAATTGTGGTGTTTCTTCACCTAAGTTCTTTGCTGATGTTAACACCTTATCTCTTCTCTTCTGAGCCTTGGATTTGGGTTGCTTAATAGGGCCTGCCTCTATCTCAGAATCATAAAATGGTAGCTCCTGAAGAACATTGGCAGCCCTCTGTGCTCTCTGTGCCCTGGTTGTCACCATATTACAATTTTTCACCACAGGTGTGTTTACTCTCTGCTCAACAGCGCCACCTGCCTGTCCCTCAGTTTGTTCCTCTCTAACCTGTTGTATGATGTCCAACAAAGTTGGAACATCATTGCCAAGAATAACTGGATACAGCAAATCAGGCACAAGAGCTACAGGAAGGAGATAAGTTTGACCCCCTACTGTTAAATAAACCTCAGCGGTCGAGTACAGTTTCTTATCCCCATGGACACAACTGATATTTATTTCTGACTCATCCCACAAATCCCTAGGGACCAAACTGGGCAGCACAACTGTTTGAAAACAACCAGAATCTAACAGAGCCTCTTCACACTGACCATTAAGCAACACCTTCGTTTTATACACTCCACTGTGCACTGGGGCTGAAAAAGTGGGTCTAGGAACTGAACATAATAGTGACGGTTTCTGATTCTTTGTGGCAGGACATGAATACTGGGTGTGACCGATTTTATTACACTGATAACAGTGTATATCTTTATTTGCAACAACTCGTGACTTTTTGCTATTATCATATCTGCTGTTTGTGATCTGACTGGGCCTGGAATACAACCTATTTCGAGCTGGACCACCCCTTTCACCCTCATTAAACTCACTCCGTGTGGTGAAAGATCTGTCACGGCCAAGAGTAGGTCTCCTGCTCCCAGACCTGGCTGACAGAAAAACCTCCGCCAGACGAGCAGCGTCCTCTGCAGTCTTCGGGTCCCGCTCTTGTATCCAGACTCCCAGTTCCGGGTTCACCATGCGCAAAAACTGTTCCAAAATTAATTGTTCCATAATGTCTCTTAAAGTTAGGGTCTCTGGTTTAATCCATTTATATAACAGGTCTTTTAAGCATACATAAAGTTCACGAGGGGTTTCGTCCTGATGAATGTCCAGGGACCGAAACCTCCTCCTATATGTGTCAGATGTAATTTCAAATTTATTCAAAATTGCTTCCTTGACTTTCCCATAATTGTTCGTGTCAGCAACATCCATCAGTACATATGCGCTCCGCGCTTTACCTGTAAGTAGAGGAGCTAGATGGATAGCCCACTCTTCTTCATGCCAGCGGCAGACTATAGCGATCCTCTCGAACGTTGTCAGGTAGTGCTCGATGTCATCTTCGGGAGAGAGAGGATTCAGCCTGGGCTCGTGGTGCGTTCGTGGCCTCCTTGGCTGCACCTGCAGCGGCAAATCATCCTCTTGTGAACCGACCTGACTGGCCGTCACCCTGGGGTCCTCCCCCAAAACGCCGTCGTCACCACTACGCTCAACCCGGCTCCCACAGTCCTCTCTCAGCTCCGCAACCTGCGACTCCATCCGATGAATGTGATTCTCCACAGTCTGCCACTTTTGCTCCTGAAGAGCGGCCTCCTCCTCTATCCGGCGATCTCTGAGAGTCAGCGAACGCACCAAAGATTTCACCAGGCACGTTAGCTCCTCAAACTCGCCCAGTCCGCTGACTCCCGGGTCCTCAGCCACCATACCTGCGTCCAGGTCAGACTGCTCCTCCTGCCTCGCTTTCCTTCTCGCCATGAGTCCTTCCGTCCACCAAACGCTACGACGTCCTGGGAACAGACCACCGCTGCCACCAAATGTGAAAAAGTGGTGAGGTCTGAGGCAAAATCTTCGGTTCCAATTTTCAATTATTTTATTTCATTAACTTACAAGCAAATAGTTTCCAGGAAAAACATTTGACACGACTCTTCTTCAACAATACACAATTCACCAACCAAGAAGCATACCAAGGATAATAAGAATGCACCTTTATCATTAACCACACCTGTTATATAGTACTGGAGACAATTAGGGCTGATTAGCCCCTACCATAATCCCAGGTAAAACAATGAACATTTCCATTCTTAACACATACCCACTAATATCTAAAAATACATAAATAATTCCCCCAACTATATACAATGTAAATATAAATAACATATAATAAATAACAATATAAATAATTCAATAAATAGTTCCAACCCTTATTTACAAATGTTAAACCACCCCTCTAACTTACCATACATGCTTCCTTCCTGCTGGTGTCCTATAAAAGGGCATTCAACCCCCAAAGAGTCTTTTGCCCGGACACCCACAGGAAGCATGTTGGCAAAGGTATGTGAAATAAATCATTTATCAATTATTTTACCAAAAGACTTAACCATAACAATTATCTCCCAAGGGCATTCAAATTAAACAAAGACAGATCCCAAATAATGTGTGCAACTTTAACAAATAATCATACTAACATTTACAACATTACAAATAACATGATCACACAATACAATAAGTCATAACAGTAGTGACACTCCATCGTCACACTACAGTTGCACATATTATTCAGAAATTTAAGATCCACGAGACTGTAGCCAACCTCCCTGGACGTGGCCACAGGAGGAGATGGGTAATACGAATGGTAACAAAAGAGCCCAGAACAACACTAAACACATTCATGGTGAACTCCAAGGTCAAGGTACATCAGTGTCAGATCACACCATCCGTTGTTGTTTAAGCCAAAGTGGTCTTCATGGGAGACGACCAAGGAGGACACCACTGTTGAAAACAAATCATAAAAAAGCCAGACTGGAATTTGTCAAACTGCATGTTGACAAGCCACAAAGCTTCTGGGAGAATGTCCTATGGACAGACGAGACAAAACTGCAACTTTTTGGCAAGGCACATCAGCTCTATGTTCACAGACGCAAAAATGAAGCATACCAAGAAAAGAACACTGCCTCTACTGTGAAACATGGAGGAGGTTCTGTTATGTTCTGGGACTGCTTTGCTGCATCTGGCACAGGGTGTCTTGAATCTGTGCAGGGTACAATGAAATCTCAAGAGTATCAAGGTATTCTAGAGAGAAATGTGCTGCCCAGTGTCAGACAGCTTGGTCTTAGTCACAGGTCATGGGTCTTGCAACAGGATAATGACCCAAAACACACAGCTAAAAACACCCAAGAATGGCTAAGAGCCAAACATTGGACTATTCTAAAGTGGCCTTCTATGAGCCCTGATCTAAATCCTATTGAACATCTGTGGAAGGAACTGAAACATGCTGTCTGGAGAAGGCACCCTTCAAACCTGAGACAACTGGAGCAGTTTGCTCATGAGGAGTGGGCCAAAATACCTGCTGAGAGGTGCAGAAGTCTCATTGACAGTTACAGAAATTGTTTGATTGCAGTGATTGCCTCACAAGGTTGTGCAACAAAATATTAAGTTAAGGGTACCATCATTTTTGTCCAGGCCTGTTTCATGAGTTTTTTGGTTTTTTTTAAATAATTCTGTTGAACCACAATTCAAAAGCATTGTCTGATTTTCATTGGTTAATTTTCATAGAATTTTTATTTATTACCACTTTTGTCAGATTCAAGTTATTTCTGTGACCATTGTGGGTTTTTCTTTCATTAACAGAGGGGTACCAACAATTTTGTCCACGGCTGTAGTTCAGATTTCCAAGTCTATAACTTGAAAGTGGTAAGAGAATTGTTTGATTGCAGTGATTGCCTCACAAGGTTGTGCAACAAAATATTAAGTTAAGGGTACCATCATTTTTGTCCAGGCCTGTTTCATGAGTTTTTTGTTTTTTTTTTAATAATTCTGTTGAACCACAATTTAAAAGCATTGTCTGATTTTCATTGGTTAATTTTCATAGAATTTTTATTTATTACCACTTTTGTCAGATTCAAGTTATTTCTGTGACCATTGTGGATTTTTCTTTCATTAACAGAGGGGTACCAACAATTTTGTCCACGGCTGTAGTTCAGATTTCCAAGTCTATAACTTGAAAGTGGTAAGAGAATTGTTTGATTGCAGTGATTGCCTCACAAGGTTGTGCAACAAAATATTAAGTTAAGGGTACCATCATTTTTGTCCAGGCCTGTTTCATGAGTTTTTTTTTTTTTTTTTTAATAATTCTGTTGAACCACAATTTAAAAGCATTGTCTGATTTTCATTGGTTAATTTTCATAGAATTTTTATTTATTACCACTTTTGTCAGATTCAAGTTATTTCTGTGACCATTGTGGATTTTTCTTTCATTAACAGAGGGGTACCAACAATTTTGTCCACGGCTGTAGTTCAGATTTCCAAGTCTATAACTTGAAAGTGGTAAGAGATAATGGCTTACTGTCAATTAGAAAGATGTAAAATATGATCCAAAGTTTCAGATAGGAATAAATTTACGCATCAAATTTGCATGTCAAGGCACCTCTTTAAGTTCCATAACTCAGTCAAAACTGGATTTTGGATGCATTTACAGTACACAAAGAATGGTTCGGTCTTTAGACACCGTTTTTTGTACAGAGGTACCTCATCATTGTATCTTCAAAGTATATGAACAAGCAATCAGTACATTAAAAAAACAACAGAAATTCCTCACTTACTTTTGACAAAGGGGGGCCGGCTGGCTGGCATGGTCGCTGCGTTTTCACCCATCCTGGTCGTTATTTTGCATTCTGTCTGTCATGTTCACTGTGCAACTTCGCAGCGAACATAGGGAATAGCAGCGAGCCCAAAATGCAGTATGTAACGTGTTTTATTGACAAAAAGTTAACGTGCAACAGAGTCTAAACAACAGTCACTATGACATGAATGAGACAACCGGCTCCAGCTTCGTTGCTAACATTAAATGCCAAACGCGCTCCAGACAGGGTAGGAGCAGAGAGGAAAGGCATAAACAAGGGAGGACTTACGGATATGTTGGAGCGGAACGGCTCTGAGGAACAACACTATTCAGTCCAGGAAAAGAGTCAACTGTCGCAAGCCAGGAAGTCCAGTGTTGACATTTGAAGCTGCCGCAACAACTGATCGCACTCAACTCTATTAATACCCAAGCCTAAATGGGAGCAAGTGGACACAGCTGTGAAGTGGCAGGAGCGTGACTGATTGAACTGTGTGTGTGTGTGTGTGTGTGTGTGTGTGTGTGTGTGTTGAACCAGAAAACTGGTGAATGCCTGGTAAGAGGAGCCGTGGTTGTGGGACTGATGGAGAGCAAGGCTCAATCCGTCAGCTGGAATTAATAAGTAATAATTAAACCCAACAGCTACAAGTCATGGGCAGGGTGCCCACCCCAGACATGACAGTGCCCTCCCCCCACCTCAAGTGGTGGATACCAGACACCCACCGTACCATCAAAAAAAACAACCTACCCCCCCCACCAACTCAAAAGGGCCAAACAACCCAGGGTGGGAGGTGGGGGAAAACAGGTTAGGGGGGATAAATTGAGAGAGGACAATCACCACCATATCAACACTACCCAACCCCAAGACAAGCTAACCCACCCCTCCCAAGAGTCTCTCGGTTCGGGGGGCCAGCCAGAGTCCAAGGCCCAGCAGATGGCCGTAAGTTCAGGCGGCCGACCCAAGTCCCAGGGCCAGCAGGTGGCCTGCTGAATGGCGTCAGGCGGCCTGCCAGAGGGAAAAGACCACTTGGCCCAGAAACCAAGTCTTTCGGGCAGCCGGCCCGCATAGTTTAGCCACCAGGCCAGGGGGGAACGGCGAGGCGGTGGCCTCCCCACTGGAAAACTGAAAGGTGGGTGGCTGGACCGAAGAAGGGGGCCCCCTACGGTTCCTGGAGGCAGGGTCAGGCGGCTCAAGGCGGAGCCAGGCGGAAGAGGAAGGGACACCCCGAGGACCTCTGGAAGGGAGGAAGGGGCCTCGGTGTCCCCAAGCTGGCCAGCTGCACCCTCGATGGTCCCAGCTTGGGACTGGAGTTCAGCTGCACCCTCGATGGACCTCGACCAAGCCATGGTTGCACCCACGCTGGAGCCCAGGAGGACCCTTGCTGCACCCGCAATGGGACCCGGCTGGGCCACTGCTGACCTCCACATCGTCCCGACCCTAGGCCAGCTGGCCCACACAAGAATCCAGGCCAGAAGGCGGTCAATTATATGCCTCCCCGGGGAACTGGGCAGATGGGGAGCTGAATCCACCAGGGCCACAGCGGAGTTGGCAGTGGCGATGATAACCTCATGGGGCGAGCCTGGGTTCCTCGCCTCATTTGGCGACGTGGACCTCTCTCCAACAACCCTAGAAAAGGACTCAGACACAGAGGAGGAGGGGCCAGGCCATGGTTGCACCCACGCTGGAGCCCAGGAGGACCCTTGCTGCACCTGCAATGGGACCCGGCTGGGCCACTGCTGACCTCCACATCGTCCCGACCCTAGGCCAGCTGGCCCACACAAGAATCCAGGCCAGAAGGCGGTCAATTATATGCCTCCCCGGGGAACTGGGCAGATGGGGAGCTGAATCCACCAGGGCCACAGCGGAGTTGGCAGTGGCGATGATAACCTCATGGGGCGAGCCTGGGTTCCTCGCCTCATTTGGCGACGTGGACCTCTCTCCAACAACCCTAGAAAAGGACTCAGACACAGAGGAGGAGGGGCCAGGGTCGCCAGTAGCGACAGAGCCTGGCGAGGCAACCTCAGGTACAGCGTGTGGCTGCAGCTGGCCCTCCTCACCTGGAGCTAGGCAAAAATGCTCTATGAAGGAAGGAAGAAAGACAAAAGAGAGCACTTGCCTTAGCTCAAGCTCCACCGCCATCCAGGACTTTGGCGATCTGGGCGATGTCCTCCCAGATTTTATCCTCCAAGGAGTGCAGCTTGGGTGCTGACTCTGCTGCAGCAGCCTCCACAGCAGGCGTGGTGGTGGTCACAGTCTTTGCCTCCTCCAGAGAGGGTTCCCACATGGGTGGCTCTCCCAACATGGATTCTGGAGGTGGAGTCTCACTTTGCGCTGGACCCCAGAAGACTGAAGCCAGGGGACGCTCAATCGTTGGCACAGGCTTCAGGTCGGTCGCAGTGCCCTCTCTCAGTCCATGGGAGCTCTGCAGGACCGCGGGCTCCCCCTCCGTCCGGTGACTTGAGCTTCCGGGCCAATGGATGCTCAGCAGCGAGAGGAAGAGAGATAGAGAGGATTGGTGAGCAGTTCACAGCTGCAGCAGGTGGAGAGATCTCCGGGGACTGCGTACCCAGAGATCCTCTACCAGGGATCAGGAAAGAATTTTCAATCATTTTAAAAACACATGAAGCAATTACTTGCCTGTTCTCCTGGTTTGTGTCATTTGCTGCTGCAGCTGGCGAGGCAGCGCACCTCGCGATGGCTGTCACGGAGCTGGGCTCCTCCATACGTTGTGGAGAAGCCTCCCTGGGTGGCGCAGGAGAGGGCCAAGTCCTCCTCCTCCAAACGGCGAGCTATCTCTGTCAGAATCGCCAGTCTGCACTTCTCCCATCCAGCTTCGGCTGAAGCAGGTCCGTCCTCCTATTGAAGTTTCTGTTCCTCCATCATTAGGCGGTCAATATCTCCAAGGATGGATTGGCAGTGTTCCTCCAGACCTCTCTGGAGTTGCGCGAGTCTGGGCTCCAGAGACAAGGGCGGGGCTGGAGCGGAAGAGCTGAGGGAGGAGGAAGGCTTCGTCCGGCGCGAACGCTTCTTCCGTTTCGGGGGCCACTCCAATACTGGTGTCTCCCTCTCGGGCTCCTCCTCTCACAGGGCAAGAATGAAATGGAGGATGTCCGCAGACACGGGGAAAAAATAAAAGGTCCGGATATCCCTCTAATATCTCCGCCGCGATGTCCCGAGCTGCGCGGACAGACTCCGGAGAGCAGTGCCCCTGAATCCTGGAGATGTCTTCCAGACAGGCCAGTCCAAGCCGCTCTTCGTGGCTCCAGTAGTCCGTCATAACTCCGGTGCAGGTAGGAAAAATACACAAAAATGAACAAAAAAAGGCATGCTACACACTGCTTGGGCTCTTTTGGTGGCAGCTTACTGTCATGTTTACTGCATAACTTCTCAGCGAACATAGGGAATAGCAGCGAGCCCAAAGTGCAGTATGTAACGTGTTTTATTGACAAAAAGTTAATATGCAACAGAGTCCAAACAACAGTCACTATGACATGAATGAGACAACCGGCTCCAGCTTCGTTGCTAATGTTAAATGCCAAACGCGCTCCAGACAGGGTAGGAGTGGAAAGGCATAAACAAGGGAGGACTTACGGATATGTTGGAGCGGAAAGGCTCTGAGGAACAAAACTATTCAGTCCAGGAAAAGAGTCAACTGTCGCAAGCCAGGAAGTCCAGTGTTGACATTTGAAGCTGCCGCAACAACTGATCGCACTCAACTCTATTAATACCCGAGCCTAAATGGGAGCAAGTGGACACGGCTGTGAAGTGGCAGGAGCGTGACTGATTGAACGATGTGTGTGTGTGTGCAT
This sequence comes from Pholidichthys leucotaenia, assembly GCA_020510985.1. NCBI lineage: Eukaryota > Metazoa > Chordata > Actinopteri > Cichliformes > Pholidichthyidae > Pholidichthys > Pholidichthys leucotaenia. The sequence goes on from CM035842.1 coordinate 294,045,703, forward strand.
GAGTGTGTGAGTGTGTATGTGGTGAACCAGAAAACTGGTGAATGCCTGGTAAGAGGAGGAGGCGTGGCTGTGGGACAGACGGAGAGCAAGGCTCAATCCGTCAGCTGGAATTAATTAGTAACAATTAAACCCAACAGCCACAAGTCATGGGCAGGGTGCCCACCCCGGACATGACACTGTCAGTCATTCACCGTCTCTTCCACATCTACAAAGTCTTATGATTATCCCACAAAAATTCTGCTTGTATCCCGCGGCTATTTTCCACGTACAAAGCCGGCAAAGTGATGGCGACGTTGATCGATCGCGGCCATATTAGCTTTCTGGGCTAAAATGCTAAAAACAGGAAAAGGAAATGAGGAGTTCTTCTTCTTTGGTGTATTACGTGTCATCCATTGAGTCCTCCAATGTATGTCTGCCACCTTCTGAAACTGGCAAATCAGTACAAATCAGTACAAATCCTAACAGGAGCCGATCATGTCAGTGAAATGACAGGTGCAGCGCTGCACTCTGCCACTAGGGGCATGCAAATTCACACACCCAGAGGGTTAAACTTAATTCTTCAGAATATTCCCAGTATAAGTTCTTTAAACCTAACTTCTTTGAACTCCTTTCAGAACTTCAAATACATTTATCTTTTCATTAATCTCCATTCTTTTTCAGAGTAACACAAATTTTCCTTTTTATAAAATAGTTTAATCATCATTTTCCTCATAGATTTGTGTCGATTTTTCTTAACCAGTGCTATTTTATGGTTTCTCATTTTCCATTACAGTGCCAATTTAAGCTATGTTTTTGGTTTTTTTTGGTTCCACAAATGTTTGATAATACACTTCATGCTCTGTCATCCATCAAGTCTAATGTGCTCCTGGTACATGTTGAATTCACTGTCTTACAGTCATCTGAATGTGTTCTTCTATCCTGAAATTTATTATTAAACTATTAAAAAGACATATGGGAGTTATTGTTTGATTTGTCCATCTTCTTGATAAAAAGCAGACAAAAACTCACAGGTTTTTGAGACTGATTCTTTATTGGTACAAATAAAGAATTATTAATAAAGCAGTCCATTCTTTTGGACTGGTGCCACACAAGCTTATGTGTGTTGGAAATGAAAAGAAATCTTCATTCCAACTCACATGCACATTTACATTAATGCACCAACGATAAACTACATATACAAAACCCTACACCTCCTAATGCTGCAAATTCAACAAATGACCATTTTCAGTTCTTTACAACCAATAAAATATTTTGAAGCTCTGTTGTGCATAATAATTTGGAACAGTGCATTTTGAGTTTTTTTTATTTTTGCAAAAAAGTAGTTATCATCGGGAGGTTTGTTCAATAAAACTTGAATTATGCTCTAACAGTTGATGACTTGAAAATTATACTGACTGTCATTTGTATCGACTATTTAGGAAAATCAGAGACAAATATCATTTGCATAACAATTTGGAACGTGGTCTATAAGTACAAATCCTTATCCTTTATCCCTGTAGAGGGCGCCCATTTGCCACAAATGAGCACTGACCACAAATACGATTTTTTCCTCCTCATTCTTATGACGCCCTCGAGAAAATGTCACCCTGGGCAACTGCCCATGTGGCCCATATTAAAAACCACCAATGATTCTGCCTTTGACATAGAAATCAATTTACCCGATGCTACAAAATGCCAACAAAATACACAGGAGATGTACAAATACAAAGAAAAACCTGCAAGATCATTGGAATTTTTGGTAAATGATGCACATATATAATCATAAAATCTTTTATTTTAGCATTTAATCACAATTTTCATATTAATTTTACATCATAACTTTAGTTGCTAGGATTGTGTCATTCACTGTAGCAGAAACAGCCTGACAAAGCTGACGGACAGAATCATTCTTCTTGAGTGTTTCGTAAAAGATGTTCAGCCTACAAAAGCAAAACACAACATACAAAATCAATTTCTGATTCTCAAGAAAGGCTGTTCCTTTAAGTGTTTAATAAGTATTCTTAAAATCTTTTTTGCTGTGCAAATACCAAAAAGTCAACGGGGTCATCTGGTTTGATCCTGCAGCACTCTAACATGGCCTCAGTCAGCAAGGGCATCACGTACTTCATCAGGTAGCTTCTCAGAGGAAGAGATTGAGCCTCCAGAAGCTCTTTTTCCTGTCGCTCCACCTCCGACAAATTCTTCTGCTAATTAACAGAGTGTGTTCACAAGATGTTTTACAACAGTTTGTGCTGACCTGAAAAATTGATTGGACAATAGGGATACTAGGAGTGTGGATATTTTATGATACATACTCAAAACCTTAACAGGATGTATGTTGTTCAGCTTCACCTGTTCTTACAATCTTCAATTTCAGTAACTGGCATTCCCTTCTGATAGTGTGAGAATTACTAATCTAACATAACTAAGCAATTTTACATGTCAGGGACTATGCTCTCAATGAATACTTGATTTATTCTAAAATATGTTAATTTTTCATTGTTCAGAATTTGACAGAATATCAACTGCGGCTATACCACTGCTGTACTAGCATGGTTTTTTTTTTTTTGTTTTTTTTTTTTAATAACCAAGGCACTTCAACACAAACATTTATTTTGTTAAAAAAAAAAAAGAGCAAAATTAGAGAACAGTAACCACTGTGTCAGGAGAGAAGATTTAAACAATGTTTTTTTAGAGTTATGGGATTCAAAACTTCATAGGAAGTGTAGAGGCCCTTGCTTTGAATGACTTCAGCACATCTGCGCCCATAGGACATCACTAGTTTCTCACACTGCTCTGGTTTAGGGGACAGGATTATATGAAGACTCTCAATGGGGAATTGGTTCAACACTGCAGCTGGAATTGCTCACCAGTTCACTGGTGAACAGGGCAAGGATCTGTCTCGGCACACAGTGTCTCACCATTTAAGACAATTTGGACTCAAAGCTCACTCTGCAGTGACCGAAACTCTCATCAGCAGAAAGAATAAAAAGGCTAGACTTGCCTTTGCTGAGGAGCATATTGTGTGGACAGAGGAGAACTGGTCCAGCATGCACTTCAGTGGAAAGAGTAAGTTCAATTTATTTTTGGTTTGATGGGAAACAATATGTTCAGCGTCAAACTGTGGAAAGACAAGTGCTACAAAGAGCAATACTTACTTGTTGATGGATTAATTTTTTAACTTTAATTCTTGTCTTATAAACATTGTTGACTGCATGTTGTTTTAAACCTGTGACTGAATATGAACATAGCATCATGTAGGGTTGTCCTCCAAGACAAAAGTCCCATGAGGGACAAAGTTTATTCTGATTCTAACTGAACCCAAAGTGTGTAAAGAAGTCAGTTAAATTTGAAGGAGTAAGGTGTCATAGTTTGGAGGCTGGTTTCTGCAACAGGAGTTGGCCTCTTGTACAACTACAGTGGATATTAAAAGTCTACACACCCCTGTTCAAATGCCAGGTTTTTATGATGTAAAAAAAAGAGACCAAGACAAATCATTTCAAAACTTTTTCTACCATTAATGTGACCTATAACCTGTACAACCCAACTGAAAAACAAACAAATCTTTTAAGGGGAAAAATAAAAAACTTACAATAACCTGTTTGAATAAATATGCAGACCCTGTTATAACTGGGGATGTGGCTGTGTTGAGAATTAACCGATCACATTCAAACTCATGTTAAATGGGAGTCAGCACACACCTGCCACCATTTAAAGTGCCTCTGATTAACCCCAAATAAAGTTCAGCTAGTCTCGTAGCCTTTTCCTGACATTTTTGCAGTCACATCTTACAGCACAAGCCATGGTCCGCAAAGAGCTTCCAAAGCATCAGAGGGATCTCATTGTTCAAAGGTATTAGTCAGGAGAAGGGTACAAAAGAATTTCCAAGGCATTAAATATACCATGGAACAAGACAGTTATCATCAAGTGGAGAAAATATGGCACAACAGAGACATTATGAAGAACTGGATATCCCTCCAAAATTGATGAAAAGAGGAGAAGAAAACTGGTCAGGGAGGCTGCCAAGAAGCCGACAGCAACACTGAAGGAGCTGCAGGAATTTCTGGCAAGTACTGGCTGTTTAGTACATGTGACAACAATCTCCTGACTAGGGTGGCAAGACAGAAGCCTTATCTTACAAAGAAAAGCATCCAAGTCCGGCTACATTTTGCAAAAACACATTTGAAATCTCCCAAACATATGTGGGAAAATGTGTTTTGGTGCGATGAAACCAAGGTTGAACTTTTTGGGCATAATTCCAAAAGGTATATTTGGCACAAACACAACACTGGTCAACACCAAAAGAACACCATGCCTACAGTGAAGCATGGTGGTGGTACCATTGTGCTTTAGGGTTGTTTTTCTTCAGCTGGAACTGGGGCCTTAGTCAAGGTGGAGGGAATTATGAACAGTTCCAAATACCAGTCAGTGCTGGCACAAAACCTTCAGGCTTCTGCGAGAAATCTGAAGATGAAGAGGAACTTCATCTTTCAGCACAACAATGACCCAAAGCGCACATCCAAATCAACAAAAGAATGGCTTCACCAGAAGAAGGCTAAGGTTTTGGGATGGCCCAGCCAGAGTCCAGACCTGAATCTGCTCAAACATCTGTGGGGTGATCATGCAAGACAATGTCTCCTGTCACACTGCAGAACAAGTTAAAAAGTTCCTTGAATCTAACAATGTTGAAACAATGAAGTGGCAACCAAGAGTCCAGATCTAAACCCCATAGAGAATCTCTGGCAAATACTTTGTGACAAAGTCACGACTAAGAAACCCACTACAGTTGCTGAACTGTGGAAGAGACTGCAAGAAGAATGGACCAAGATCAAACCAGAGCAGTGTGAGAAACTAGTGATGTCCTGTGGGCGCAGATGTGCTGAAGTCATTCAAAGTAAGGGCCTCTACACTTCCTAATAATTTTTGAATCCTCTAACCTTAAAGAAACATTGTTTAAATCTTCTCTTCCGACACAGTGGTCACTGTTCTCTAATTTTGCTCTTTTTTTTTTTTTACAAAATAAATGTTTGTGTTGAAGTGCCTTTTTATTAAAAAAAATGCTTGTACAGCAGTGGTACAGCCACAGCTGACATTCTGTCAAATTCTGAACAATGAAGAATAACAATATTTCAGAATAAATTGAGTATTAATACATTGTTCTCTAATTTTGATCTCCAAGAATTGTGGTGATGTCTTCAGCCCTTCGCTTTGTGTCTGGCATACAATCGAATCACTACAGTGATATATTCACGATCCTAAATCCTCAAGTGTAATATTGCTTTTATTCAACAGCTCCACAAGCACAGTTTATTAAATGACAACAATACAGGACAAAATATTGTGATTTTTGTTTGTTTAACCAGTTATTTTGCTCTGCCGCGAAAAATAGACCCTTCTGAATAGACCTAGTTATTTGTTGCATAGCACCTCAATGAGCATAATAAAGAAAAGATTAGGCATCTTGCCATTTCACACACCATCCATCCATCCATCTATCCATCCTTTACTGCTTTTCCAGAAGTCCAAGTCATGGAGGCAGCAGTTCAAGCAGAGAAGCCCAGACTTCCCTCTCCCCAGCCACCTGCCCCAGCTCTTCAGAGAGAACACCAAGATGTTACCAGGCAAGCTGGGAGACATAGTCTCTCCAGCGAGTCCTGGGTCTGCCCCGGGGCCTCCTTCCAGTAGGACATGCCCGAAACACCTCAAGTGGGAGGCATCCAGGAAGCATCCTGATCAGATGCTCAAAACACCTCAGCTGGCTTCTTTCAATGTGGAAGAGCAGTGATTCTACTCTGAGCCTGCTCTGGATGACTGAGCTCTTCACCCTATCTCTAAGGGTGAGTCCAGCAATGGAACACATCATAGAGGCTTGCCCGCTCCAAAGACTGGAAGGAGGATTACACACCCTCCATACAGCAAACCAGGAGGCAACTGCTTGGCTTAAGGACTTTGCATTCGCTAAATAAATAAATAAAGTCTAGCAATCCTATGGAGGAAGCACATTCAGGCATACTACTGATCCATAGGTCTGAAAAGTTCCAGTTTTGTTTCATCATTCTAGAGAACAGAAGCCCCAAATCTCTTTGGCTCATTTCTATAGTTCTGAGCAAATTAGAGCCAACTTTTTGGGCCTATGAATCAGCAGTATGTCTGGAGGATGAAGAATGATGCATACGCTAAAAAAAACACCATGCCTAAAATGCAGCATGGTGGTGGCTCAAGTGATGCTCTGGGCTGCTTCACTTCCTATGGCACTGGAGACCTGCAACGTCTGGTAGGTAAGATGGATTCAATCAAGTACTGTATCAGGAAATCCTGGGAGAAAATGTCATGCCATCTGTTAGGAAGTTGAAGCTTGGGTGTCATTGGCCCTTCCATCAGGACAATAATCATCAAAATCCAGCATACATCAAAGTCCACCAACGTTTGGTTTCAGAAGAAGTCCCGGAAGATACTAGAGTGGCCATCATAGTTGCCTAACTTGAACCTCATTGAAAATCTCTGGTGGGATTTGAAAAAAATGGTTGGATGGTAAATGGTGTTCATTTATACAGAGCTTTTTACTTATCTCTAGATGACCAAAGTGCTTTACAGATCCTGCTATCCGCCCATTCACACATTGATGGGGTCAGAGCTGCCATGCACAGGCACTGGCCTGACCCACCAGGAGCAACTGGGGGTTCAGTGTCTTGCTCAAGGACACTTTGAAATGCAGACTGCAGAGAAAATGGGAATCGAAGCACTGACCCTCCAATTAGTAGTCCACTACATTACACCTGCGCCAAAGCCACCCCCACAAACCCAATAATATTAGCGAACTGCAGGTTTTTGCCCATGAAGAATGGGCTAAGATTCCTCAGGAATGCTGCCAGAAGCTGGTGTTTGGGCATGCATCATGTTTGCAGCAGGTCATAACAGCAAAAGGATGCTCTACTAAGCACTAAAGATGCTTGTCATGAAGGGATTGAATAATTTTGAAACTGCAGTAGTCATTGAAAGTGGCATTTTGTGCTGAATTGGGAGAAACCACTTGTAATATTAGTTGTGTTGAGCTATTAAATTGCCGCTGTTTGATTTGTTTATTGCAAACAGCTGCTAGTTGTACATTGTACTAATAAACTTAATTTGCAGTGGGGATTCAATAATTTTGATTGCAGCTGTATAATAAGAAGCCACTGATATTAGCTACAATTTAAAGATTATTAAAACACAGCTGAAGAGGAGTGATACATAATCACTGAAACATCCAAGTATGATTATCTGGAAATATAGTAATATGAGGACTCTCAATTGGACCTGCTCACCAGTTCACTGCCAAACAGGGCAAGGATCTGTCTCGGCATGCAGTTGTCATGTGGCTGAGCGTGTGTCCACAGAGCTCAGACTCTCACGTTATTTCTGTTTTGTATGTCTGTTATTATTATTATTATGTTGTCAGTTTTTGTATATTTTCTGGTTTTGTGAGAGAGCCTTTCTTCTTTTTCCAGACACTCCCCACTAGCTGCTCACTGTCTGCTCCTCTGCCATCTCAGCTGTGGGCAGTTGTAATTAGGTCACCGGCTCACTCAGTGGCACACACCTGTTACTCATCTACTGCCTGTTATTTAAGGCTGGCTGCACATTCCCTCAGTGCAGCAGCATTGTCAACTCTCTCTTGTCTATCGTCTTATGTCAATGGACTACTGGACTTATTTTTTCTCCTCACTTGTTGCAATGCGATCTCGGCCCTGGAGAGTTCCTCGCTGTAAGTGACTTTAAGTTTGCATTTTTGTGTTCCGTGCATGGTTTTTGTATTTTCTGTTTTTGTTAATAAATATCACTAAACAGTTCAGCGCTTGGGTCATTCTCTCTGCCCCGAAGGGGCCCGTTTATGACAGCAGTGCCTTGCTGTTTAAGACAATTTGGACTCAAAGCTCACTCTGCAATGACCGGACCTCTTATCAGCAGAAAGAATAAAAAGGCTAGACTTTCCTTTGCTGAGGAGCATGTTGTGCGGACAGAGGAGAACTGGCCCAGAGTGCACTTCAGTGATGAGAGTAAGTTCAATTTATTGGGGTCTGATGGGAAACAATATGTTTGGTGTCAAACTGGTGAAAGACTGAACCAAAGTGTGTAAAGAAGAGGAGGAAGGAGGAAGAGGAAGTGTCATAGTTTGGGGGATGTTTTCTGCAGCAGGAGTTGGCCTTTTGTACAGTGAGGTGGCAAGGGTGAATGCAAATGTGAACCCCCTTCGGCAACATACAGTTCCTTCACTGCAGTTGTCCCCCATTCAGCCTGCAATTTTCATGCAAGACAATGGCTATGTTTACATGGACACAAGTAACCGGATTAAAAGCCTGATCGGAATAAAAATGCTTCATGTAAACACGGCAATCTGAATATTCTAACCCAATCACGCTCATTCGGATCAAAATTTCATTCCAATTGAGAGGGGTGAGTTATGCCGATTGTTAATCCGAATGGTGCACATGAAAACACTTATTCCGAACGTAGGGCAGAAAATATGTTTACTGCGCATGTCTGTACACCAGCCGCACGTCGACATGACGTATTTCCGCCTTAGTAACAGCTAGCGGAAAACACAGCGGGAGTAAAACAAAACTGGTCTGTATCATCCTGCTGTCTCCCTCTGTTCGTCATATGCAGAAGTATGTACTTGTAGCTTCATTATGGAGACCAGCAGAAGCAAAAGTACAGTCTGGATAACACAATACAGGTCAATTTCGACACAAAGCGGGGCTTGCTAACACCGGAAGTTGCTTCTTCTTCTACTATTTTTTGAATGTCGAAATGTCGACGTGTGCATGTCAAAATGATTTATTCCATTCAAACGTGTGACACATGGAAACGCACGTCCTAATCAGATCAGCTTTTTCAGGATCCATGTAAACAGTAAAATTCTGATCTGAATTGTAATCAGATTGAAGAAATTTTGTCCATGTAACTGTGGCCAATGCCCCCTGTCACACTGCAAAACGGATTAAACAGTTCCTTGAATCTAAACAATATTTAAACAATGAAATGGCCAGCCCAGAGTCCAGAGCTAAACCCCATAGAGAATCTCTGGAAAATCCTTTGTGACAAAGTCATGGCTAAGAAACCCACTACAGCTGCTGAACTGTGGAAGAGACTGCAAGAAGAATGGACCAAGATCAAATCAGAGCAGTGTGAGAAACTAGTGATGTCCTGTGGGTGCAGATGTGCTGAAGTTGTTCACAGCAAGGGCCTCTACACTTCCTAGGAATTTTTTAGTCCTATAGCCCTAAAAAAAAACAGTTTAAATCTTCTCTTTGGACACAGTGGTTACTGTTCTCTAATTTTGCTCACTTTTGCCTAACTGTATAAAAAGTGATGCTTAGATTTTTTTTTTATCACTGTTTTCATCTTCCCTTGACCAGTGAAGCTGGAGAGAAACTGAACACATGCATGGAAATAACTGACTGGGGCATGTTTAAAGGAGCCACACATGATCTTAATGAGTACACATACACTGTGAACTCATATATCAACTTCTGTGAGGAGAACATTCTCCCATCGCGCACCAGGGTGAGATACTCTAATGACAAGCCCTGGTTCACTGCTAAGCTCAGACAGATCAGGAAGGAGAAGGAAGCAGCGTTGAAAAGTGGAGACAGGGACTGCTACAGAGAGGTCAAATATCGGTTTAACAGAGAGCTGAGGAGAGCTAAATCTGTGTATTCTGAGAGACTCCAGCAGCAGTTCACTGCTAATGACTCGGCTTCTGTGTGGAGAGGACTGAGGCAAATCACCAACTATCGGCCTCAGGCTTCTAAAGGTCAGGATGACAAAGCCCTTTGTCAAAAACTGTCCCAACATTACGCCCGTTTTGACACCTCGTCAGCTGTGTCCAACTCACCCACTCCACCCAGCTCCACTGCCTCCTCAGCCCCTAATTCATCAAAAGCGGTCCCCCCCTCCTCCTCCTCCTCCTCCCCCCCTGCCCTTGTCATCAGTGAGCAGGACGTGCACAGACAGTTCTCCAGACTGAACCCGCGCAAGGCCCCCGGGCCGGACGGTGTGTCTCCCTCCACCCTGAGACACTGTGCGAAAGAGCTGGCTCCTGTCTTCACAGACATTTTTAACACCTCCCTTAAGCAATGTCACGTGCCGACCTGCCTCAAATCCTCCACCATCATCCCTGTCCCCAAGAAGCCACGGATTACTGGACTTAACGACTACAGACCTGTAGCGCTCACCTCTGTAGTCATGAAGTCCTTTGAGCGCCTGGTCCTGTCTCACCTCAAGTCCATCACCACACCCCTCCTGGACCCCCTGCAGTTTGCCTACCGTGCTAACAGGTCTGTGGACGACGCAGTCAACCTGGCCCTCCACTCCATCCTGCAGCACCTGGACTCCCCGGGAACCTACGCCAGGATTCTGTTTGTGGACTTCAGCTCCGCATTCAACACCATCCGCCCCGATCTGCTCCAGGACAAGCTGTCCCTGCTCAACGTGCCTGACTCCCTCTGCAGGTGGATCACCGACTTCCTGACGGACCGGAGGCAGCATGTGCGGCTGGGGAAGTCTGTCTCGGACTCTGTTAGCATCAGCATTGGATCACCCCAGGGCTGTGTACTTTCCCCCCTACTCTTCTCCCTTTATACCAACTCCTGCACCTCCTCCCACCAGTCTGTTAAGCTGATTAAGTTTGCGGACGACACCACCCTCATCGGGCTCATCTCCAACGGCGACGAGTCCGTCTACAGGAAAGAGGTGGCCCAGCTGGTGTCCTGGTGCAGCCATAACAACCTGCAGCTGAACGCTCTGAAGACAGCGGAGATGATTGTGGACTTCAGGAAAGTCACAACCCCCCTGCCCCCCCTCACCATCACAGGCTCTCCCATCACCATTGCAGATTCCTTCCGCTTCCTGGGCACCACCATCACCCGGGACCTCAAATGGGAGCCAACCATCAGCTCCCTCATCAAAAAGGCCCAGCAGAGGATGTTCTTTCTGCGGCAGCTGAGGAAGCTCAAGCTACCCACCAAGATGTTAGTGCAGTTCTACACGGCCATCATCGAGTCCATCCTCACCTCCTCCATAACTGTGTGGTATGCAGGAGCCACTGCCAGGGACAGACTAAGCCTGCAGCGCGTCGTGCGCACTGCTGAGAAGGTGATCGGCTGCAAGCTCCCATCTCTCCAGGACCTGTACATCTCCAGGACCCGGAGGCGTGCTGGCCGGATCATAGCCGATCCTTCACACCCTGGTCACGTACTGTTTGCCCCCCTCCCCTCAGGTAGAAGACTTCGGTCCATTCGGACTAAAACCTCCCGGCACATGAACAGCTTTTTCCCCTCTGCCATCAGACTGCTGAACATTAAGTGACTTATTGACTCTCGTGCACTTTGTACAGCAGCTCAACCAGACTCATGTCATTCATCACTGTTTTTTCTGTTGCATTATCAACTGCACTGTGGCACCCCATATTATCTGCTACTTGCTAATTTTTTAAAAACTGCCTTGACTAGTACTACTCATTATTACTATTATTATTATGATTATTACTTATTTTTCTACACTTATTGCACGTTTTTAGTCCATCTCTTTATCTCATCATGTTTTTAATGTTGCAGCATGGCACCGAGACAAATTCCTAGTTTGTGTACTACATGAACAATGGCAATAAATCTGATTCTGATTCCTTAATGCTAGCCTAAGGATAGTGAACAAATGTTTAACATGTCTTCTCTGAACTTACCCACTTCTCGTACTGAGCCGCCATCTCAGCCAGTGCAGCCTCATTCCTGCGTTTCCTCTCAGCAGCCTCAGCAGCCAACATCTGCCTCCGTTCTTCTTCCTTCTTGCGGTTCTGCTGCTCCTGCTCTTCTGGACTCAGCCCATAATTCTTGGGGACCCCAACCAACTCCATGATCTTTTTCATCACATCTTTGTACTCTGGATCATCCGTGTTAACCTCTGGAAAAAAACCAAGTCTGATCAACCTGAAGATCTTGTCATGAACGGCCCTCTCCGAGGGCAAACAAGACGCCAAATGCAGACTGTGAGTTTGTAAATTTATTAACTAAAAAGAAACACAAAATAACAAACACACACCAACAAAAAACAGCTCTGAGGCTGGAGCGATGAATGCCAAGAAAAACAAGAATGTGAGCAAAGGCAGATAAATAATACCTGACAAGATGTCCTTGGACGCCGCTGCGCCAGGGAAGTGGCGCCAGCGGCTTAAATAGGAACCCCTGGATTAACAACACCTGCGGGGTCATGAGTGGCAATCATTGCTGGCAGCCGTGACAGCCCACGAACAGAATCTGACAGCCGGAAGTGCTGTGCGAGCTGTCACAGTGCCCACAATGATCAAAACAATAAACCAACAAAGGAAACACAGAAACAAATAATGAACTAACCAAAAACAGGAACCAAATACAGCAAACAAGGTGAACAGAAAAATAAACAAACAGAAAAAGACAAAGCTAATCTGACAACCAGGCACGGCCCCCACCAGTGCACCGGATCATGACAGATCTGCCAGGTGTGTTCTTCTTAATTGCATCACAAACTCCGTTGTCAGCACAAGAAAAATTGAAGGGTTTCCAAATATATACAAGTGTTTTGAAAGATGCTGTATAGAGAAATCTCAAACAATACAAACACACAGAACACTCATGTGCAATTTATTTTCAAATTTTTCACAATTAATTGACACTTTTTTCTCTGGTTAACTGTGAATCTTCTTCTTATAAATTTCTGCTGTTTTAATAATAATTTGTGTTGTTTTCTTCATAAGTTTGCTTTTTTTTCTTGTAAATTTGTCACATTTTATAGGATATTTTAAATTCAAAAAGGCTCTCTGATACAAATTTTGCACCTGGATAGTTTTTCTCTTCATACTTTACTTTTGTGACATGGATAATGACATATACTGTACATAAATTAAACTATTGCCCATGTAACAACATATAAATCAAAATTGACATGCATTAATACTTAAAGATGCACCATAGTGGATATGAATCCCCTTAAAAACAAATCTACATTGTCTAAAATAGTATCTTACGCACTTTTTTAACGCTAAAAAAATCTTTCATTAAAGTTACTTGTGAAAATTTTTGCCCTTTTCCTCCTCCTTCAAATGCCACTCACATCTCACCCATGAGGACACTGACACACGACTCTCTTCCAAGAAGTTTGCAAGCAAGCTTACAAATTTGAACAGCCAGTGCTTATTCCTGATTGGTTCACCTGTTATAGTGACATCACAAAAACGATCTGTCTGAACTTGCCTTTTTCCAAGGGGAGGAGCTTAACTGAACTTTCACAGCAGAAAAACACAAACATGCAGTGATTTCACTCTTGATATGGCTTGTAAATCTTTAAAAAACATGTTACAGACATGCTAACAAGAAAAAAAAGTTGATTTTCACTGGTGTGTCACTTTAAATTTACAAAAATTAACCAAAAGGTTTTGAAGTGAGGCACAATGGCAAGAAAGTCCTACATTTATAAGAAAAAAAAAGAAGTGCATTAATTAGAACACTATCAATCATTTAAACTCGCAAATCTATGAGAAAAAAATTGGAAAGTTGTCCATAAAAAATTTTAAATCTGCAAAAAAATAAAGTCACAGTTGGCAAAAGTAAAATCATTACTTTTCAAGAAACATTTTCAGTAGCTACTTACTTACAGTTGAGTATATTAATTACTACTTTTACTACTACTTTTACTTGAGTTTTCTGAATACTCTGCCAACAGGTGGTATCAGAGTGGCTACTTTAGTATTTTATATATTTTGTAACGTCCTGGCCTCAATGCAAATTTATGGTGCTGCACAAACACGGCTTTTTGGACAGTACCAATGTGCTCTGCGTGAATCTCAAGCTGATCGAAGTAGTCCAGCAGTGTTTCCTCAGCATTGCTGCGTTCTCTGTATCTCCTCAGGCGAAGCTCAAACTCATCCTGGGTGTAGCGCATTTTCTCCACCACACTTTCAGAAAGTCCTTGTACTCTCTTTGTTAGGAACTCATCAGATGCATTTAAGGCAAAAATGTACTCTGTCAATCATAACAAACAGAAATTTGTAGTGGTAAATTTAGCATAAAATATGCTTTCTAATGGTTAAATGTGACAGAAAAATGGCAACAACCTGGAGTGATATTCTTCTTGTATGCGGGTGATTTGGACTCCAAATCCAAACCTTGACTCTCCATGTTCTCCTCTAAGCAAGAAAAACACACCAAACACTACAGCACTAAGACTATAACAGGTATTATACAACAAGTAAATGAATAGATCACACTCACCTGAGAAAATCATCTTTGCTTGCTCAAAAGTCTTAGGGAAGCCATCGAGAACAAAGCCCTGGTTATTACATGGCTTAGAGCTCAGTTTTTCTTGCAGAATGTCAAAAACTAGATGGTCGGGGAGGTGACCTGATGGCGCAAAACAAAAGTCTGAGCAATTAGAAAGAAAATAAAACACCACAAATCTACCACAAATACATCAAATCTAACAGTTCAGATAAAATAATGCCTCCCAATTGAGCCTAATACAGAAAAATTTACATAATATGAAGAATCAATCTTCTCCACCAATAGAAAAAACGTAGCAAAAGCATGGATTTAAATACAACCAATCCCTTTATTTTATTTTAGCATCACACTAGGGCTGGACAATTAATAGTCCATGGGCCGAGTCAGATATTGGTACCACTAAAAGGGACAAAACCTCTATGGTGCCATTTTGTTTGTAGGACCTATATATGTGTATTAAGGCATGATAGCATTTCCAAATGAGTAGCTTAGTCATGATACACGGCACCTCCTTTTTTTAAGTAAAATTATCATGACGCCCAATATCACATGCTGGTATTTCTGAATTATTCTCCCTTTTACTGTACAAAATGCTAATAGAAATTGACCTTGGATAGTTTCCAATATTAATTTTTATTCAGTTTCTACTTTTCAGGGTTTTTTTGAGGGAGAAGGTACGATTTATTTTTGATTTCAGCACATTTTCGCATTCCAGTGGAGCGCCGCGAGGCAAGTCAATATAAATGTTTATTTAAGACTTATTTTGGTTATCACTTAGTTAAGAAAATTAATTAAATGTTATCTTTTACAGTGTGCCAAAAGAAACTGGAGTTCTGGAGGATCGCAACATTTTATTAAAAACGAAACCAGAATAATAGTGTACAACTTTATAGACAAGAATGAGTAATTTCAATGCCAATTTCAATTGATGCAATTAATTACATGAGATAATTTACCAATACCTGGTGTCATTGCAGGTCTGGATGAATGTACCTAACTGAAAATGGATTCCACCCAAGAAGCAGGGAGTGGCACGGCACCCAAACGCGCACGCCTTGATGGCATAATCCATTGCTCATGAAGAACTAGTATCTCCAAAGGACATCAACTCCTGGAAAACCCTGCTGAGAGCCGCTGAAATAAGACAGCATGCTCCGATCCTGGACCTAGCAAAAGGATTGCCAGATGATGCCATACCAGCTGTGGCCTACCACTGGAAATGCCGAAGCATTTTCACCATGAAAAGGGACCTCGATGCTATAATTTCCAAGCAGAGGTGCACAGAAGAAAACAAAAGCTCAACGGAAAGAAAAAAGTCACAGAGGCCAGCACCATCTCAGTCAAGGGTTTATGAGGCAGAGTGCATCTTCTGTGAGAAGACCAGCAAGTACTTGAAAGGAGATAGGACTAGAGATCCTCTGGTCCAGTGCACTGAACTGCGTGCCGATGAGAAAGTCTGAAAGGCTGCTGTCAGTAAACTGGACAACAGAATGCTTGCCATCGTCAGCAGAGACCTCGTGGCAGCGGAAGGTCATTACCACCGGACTTGCTACTGTGAGTACACACGGGATTCAAGCACCACCACACAGGACAGTGGAAAAGGTGCCAGTGCTGCTCCAACTGATACTGACGCTGAGTATGAAGCTGCAGAGCAACAGTCATACAATGACCTTTTCTCTTACGTAAGAGAAGAACTGTTTGTCAACCCTGATGTGGTGCCAATGACCAACCTCACAGCCAGACTGGTCGAGGGCATGGTAACTCTTGGGAGTGGAAACAGTGAAAGCCTCGACCAAGAAACACATCCGACGCAAACTGGTAGCTGAGTTTGGAGAAGCCCTGCAAATCACTCAAGATGACAATGGGAAACTACTTGTGTATCCCAACAGCCTTTCTATGCCAGAGCTTGTTAAGGCATACCAAATACTCCAGAGAAAGGTGCAACTCATGGAATCAGACAGGAGTGAGGACATCATCGACAAGGCAACACTGCAGATGAGAGGTGACATCAGGAAGCAAGACAACAGACAGTCATGGCCACCTCAGATGTCGGAGGATGCAGTCATTCCTTCTTCAGTGACCAGGTTCCTGAACACACTGCTGACAGGCTCAACAGACCGCTCAAACCCATCTGACAGAATCCAGCGTCTCTGCAGCTCATTTGGCCAGGACTTGGTATATGCTATTAGCAATGGTAAGGTGAAGCCAATGAAGCACATCACTCTGCCCTTCGCTACTACTTTGGAATTGCTATCATGGAAAAATATCATCCACAGATATAGGCCATTCCAAAATGCATCACTAGAATTTGTCCCTTTGAGTGGTACCAATAACCCAAAAATCTGGTCTGGGCCCATGGACTAGAACTGGAAAATAACCAATATCACGATTCCGACCCTCAAACTGCTACAAGATGATATTTAATGTATTTATCAGTCTCTTCATGCAAAGTGCAGCAACAGCCAACAGCAGCTCGCCTCGCTTTTCCTTCAGATTTATCCTGCTAAAAACAAATGTAAATGCTGGACTAACAGAAGATCGGTTGAAGCATATATCTCCCTAAATAAATAAATTAAAAATCATAAAAAGTGAAATGTCCAGCCCTACATCACATTGAGCTGATTTTCTTCTTCATTCACTAATAACATAAAAATCAAATTGATGTCACATTATCTAGGCCATTACAGTCTATAGTATCAGATAACGTCCAAGTAAAGATGTGTAAAAAAGACCTTTTAACTACCTAAAAACATAATTCCTGTGCTTGTAGTCTAACATAATGACAGTTTCTTCTCATGGCCGGATTGTACGTTATGACCAACCTTCATTCATCTCAGTGCTTTTGTTAATATTCTCCAGTTGTTGCTGTGCAGTAGCCACTGAGTCTGCACTGATATCTTCAGCATCAGCACCATCAACTACCTGCTTCTACAACATATAGAAAAAAATAACAGCTGAAGATTAAATGTTTTTATATCAGTGCTGATGCATGTTTATAATCGCTTCTGTTTATAGAAACCACATGAGGGCAGTATATACTGTACTGTGTATGTAGCCACAAGACAAGAGTGGAAACACTTTGTTATTTGGTAGGTTAAAAAAAAACATTTCTCTCTCCACTGACCAGTTGTGCAATCTTCTCTTCAATGATCTCTTTGATTTTGATGTGGTGTATTTGGTAATGACGGCACAGCTTCTCTGCAACTATGGTTTTCCCCACAGCTGGAGGTCCAACCAGGAAGATTCTAATAGGCTAAAATGATAAATAATAATTAATAAATTATTAATTGTAGATATCAGGCTCTTTAAATCATTTCTGTTACATGAAAAGTCATGTTTCTAATCCAAATCCCGTCCTAGAAGAAACCACTCAAGTGTACATATACAAACAGTGAGAGGCCAGTTTAGTCCTTATCACATTCCCGGAGCCTGTATTTGTTCTTACATACAGTATTCTAATGATCATTTAATTGAAGGACCCACAAGCAGCTGCCTGGTTTGTTTGTATTCTTCAACAATACTGCCGATGTTTTCAATCATCCCGGCTTCACATGTCCAGTTTAGGTTAAAGGAGTCCTTTATGATGTTGGTGTCCAGTAGAAGGTTGATGCTTAGGCACTCCAGCTCTCCTGGCTCAAAATAAAAGTGCAAAATTATTAGCAACAACTAAATATGCAGACAAAGTATATTAAAACCGCAAAAACCAAAAACAGGTGGGTTAAGTAACTAGCAACAGCTAAAAGCAAATGGATCAGATATACAGTATTCCCTTTCCTCTGTCCAGCATTAAATTTGAAACACTCAAAAACAGAATTTGAAAATCAACTTAGAGTGGACCTATCATGATAATTATTATATTGATTTTATCCTATAAAAAATATTTTATAATGTTCATTTTTATACTTATTTGATACCACTGGTTATACCAAAACTGGCTGCCTTCATGTTCTTCCTCCCTCCTTTTGTTGGATTCTAAGTGTTCAAATGTGCTTATTTCTAGGTGTTTATTTTGTTTTTGTTCAATTTATTAAATA
Source organism: Pholidichthys leucotaenia (assembly GCA_020510985.1). Taxonomy (NCBI): domain Eukaryota; kingdom Metazoa; phylum Chordata; class Actinopteri; order Cichliformes; family Pholidichthyidae; genus Pholidichthys; species Pholidichthys leucotaenia. The sequence goes on from CM035842.1 coordinate 294,064,007, forward strand.
AAAAAAAAATCACTTTGCATTAATGTTGACTGGTAATATTGTCATTTTTTCCCATATTCTACCGAGACTGAGTTTACGTCTTTTTAAAAATATGCGGCGTAGTCAAATGTTTGCATACCACTGTGTATCTACTGTATGTATACCAACACTACTAAAGACTCAACTGAATAAACAATCATTTACAGAAAATTACTAAACAATAAATTTGATGTAATACAAAGAAAAATTCTCTCTCATGCTAAATATCACATATGGTACCTTGAATGCCTTCATGGCGATGGCGTTCTGTTTTGATAGTTTGTGAATTTTTTCAGGTCCAAGCTCAGAACTTATCACCTAAAGAGGAAAATGTCAGAAAGTTTACTGTATTTGTCCTTCTCAGTATAAAGTTGGCTCTGTACTATCACACCACCATATTTACAGCAAATGCTTTGACCATTCTATTTAATGTGCTGCATGATTATTAAGGTTTCTGCCCTTTCATGCCATGTTATATGTTAAAATCAATTTAATTACACTGATTACCTTTACAATATCCTCTAAGGCATTCTTGGAATCATCAACTGCAAGAATGTACTTTGACTTTGGCTTAAGCTCAATAATGTTTTGGATCACCCTGGAAGACAAACACAATCAGTGTGACTCATTTGAACTCTGAACAAATCATCTCCACAACATACATATATAGAGCCATAAAAAGTATACTTAATTATAAAATCACCCTGCAAGGTCATATACGTGAATTGTGGGGATGAAATTTGCTCCCTGTCCAAATATGGGAACTTTGGGAAATGTCATCAACCAAGAAACCTGGAAGAAAAAGCATAACACAAAATGTATGCACACAGCACAGATTAAGTCTTGTACAGTAACACAAAGATTTATTTTGTTGCTAATATTTACCTTGAAAAAGTAATGAAAAAGGTTTTCTCCCCTTCCATACTGAAGACCAGCAGCTACAACATAACCGACAAGTTTGGACTTTTTCTGTAGGATTTGAAGACATTATACGTAGAAGCAAATTCTGTTTAGTGTTATTCTATAGAAATTATCAGCTAAAATTTAAAGTTTGATATAGCTAAATGTTGTTTTGTATTAATTTATTTTGTGTACGCTTGAGAGTTTAACGAACTTACTCCTCTAGGCAACTTGAGCACAAGTTTTTCCAGATTGTGGACATTTCTGAAACTGGGGTGAGGCCTTCTTCTTCTGTACTCTTCCTCTGTTATCAGAGCATCTTTTTCATCCTGAACAGCAGATTTATTTCATTTGTATTTAGATACCTACAGTAAGAGGTAGAAACTTTGCTCATATTTTCCTCAGACCTACTGGATTGTGAGGTTTGGTCATGGCCCAAGTCATTACAGTAGAGATTAAGATAAACCATTTCCTAGACTTGAAGGTCTCCATCTCAGTTTGGAGTGCTATTTGCAAAAGAACAAACAATATACACAAAGAATCCACCTTAATGGTTTATTTGAGATACTGCAATCTACACAATCAAGGAAAATTACAATCCTACCTCACCCCCTCACCTGTAAGTGCCCATGTTGCTTCTTCAACTTGATGTTGTGTTCCGCTTTCTGAGACATTGTATACCACCACGTCACACTCCAGCAGATGCTGAAGAAGCTCTTCTTTGGTTGGTGACTGTCAAACAAGATTGCTTACCTTATTAGACATTCATCCAGAGTCGGCTACAGACCAAGTGTAAAGGAAGTGGGGGCATTAGAATATTTATGGGGGACAAACTGCCATTCAGAACTTAATATGCAAAAGCTTGCTGTGTTTGCCATCAAAAGAGCCAATCCAGTTCCGAAACATGCTTCAGTAGAACATCATTTCAAATAGAAAACATCCTCTCATACATGCCGACATGTTTCTCCAGTGAAACCCCCGTAATTCAAAGTTGTCAGATGTGCCTTGAAACACAACCTACACACACAGCCAACAGATCACATACAATATCCACCCATATTTCTATGACCTGGCAACCCACAAACTGAGGCGCTCAGTTGATTTCTGTGGAGGTCAGTTAGCGTTTGTAGAAATGTGAGTACAGGATGGTGTTACACGGAGAAAAAGAAAACCACACATGAAGAGCCAAACTCATTTGACTCTTTACACACACACACTGATTATACAGTCAGAGTTATAGTAGTAAAAAATAAAGTAAAAGTAGTTTTACCTTATGATATTAATTATTCACACATTTTGTGTACTATTTCTAAAAGCCAAGGCTGGCATTATAAAGGCATAGGTTGCCTGTCCCCACACGCTCCTGCTGTCCAAGAAGGGAGAGGAAATGTCATCTCATGTTGTATTGACTTACACTCTGAAATTTGACTATCAGAACTGTTCATAAATATAAATCAATTAATTAAACAAAGTTTAAAGCCAAAGGCTTAGCCTGGGGCTTGGGGGGAGGGGGCACAATAACTCATTTTTTGGGGTGGGGTGGCCCCCAAATGCCCCACCCCACCCCTTGGAGCCTAAAATACTCAAATCAAAAGTACTGTCTTTTCATTTGAGATTATTAAAATGCTGTGGATGTGAACCTTAAGATTTTCAGAATTTAAGAGATTTAAGTTATGCATCTCCTCTCTTGTAGAATCAAGCCAGTTTGGGAACGTGGGGTCACCCGCTGAGCTCTCCTTTCATTTTCTACCCTCCACCCATTAATAAGTCTGCAGTTTTGTTTTGCTTTTCCTGTGCTGTTTGTTCTCTTCTCTCACACAGCAGCCAAAAACATCCAGGAGTTGGGGCTCAACCATGAAACAGGTACAATTCTTCTTATAATTTGGGAACGTTCGTGTTTATATTTTGGGGGTTAAAAAAATCAAACTGTGAAGAGACTGTAGTAGAACAGATACTGCCTAATCCCCCCTCAGTTCTGCGGGGGACAGATCTACTTCCAGACATATTAAAATCTGATTTGAGTTTTGTGTCAGTGGGAAAAAGTTCACAAATTTATGAGGAAAGTTTATGAAAAACATCTAAAATGTTGGAGAAAAAGCTAACATATTGGTGAGAAGAAAGACTTAAATAAGGGGGGGGGGGTCACAAATATAGCTGGAAAATCTCTACAAATTTAAGAGAAAAAAGTCCAAAATGTATTAGTTAAAAACTGCAAATGATGTGGTAAAACTTACAAATTTGTGTTGGGGAAAAAACGTTCAAATACGAGGGAAAGGTTGTACATTGATGAAAAAGAGGACCTAACTGTGTAAGAAAAAAACATGTAGGCCTACAGTAATAATAAAAAGTCACAAATTTAAGATAAACACCTTGCAAACTGGCGACTGTCATCACACCAACTTTTTTAGTAGATACTTTCTCACTCTTAAGTATTTTCTGCAGACTACTGTCACTTCATTTCACTTTCACTGGAGTCCTGCTCAAGAAGCAATAACTGAAGACCGGCATAAACCCACATTAAAGCATTAAAATCGTCTGTAGGAGCGTCAAACGCGCGCGGTAATCCCTCACCTCATAGCGCTCCCGGAGGAAGGCGAACTCGTCACCTGTGCAGGTGCACGTCCCAACCACGTGGAAGGCAGGTTCTCCCGGAGCTCTGGAAGAAACCTCCTCTTCTGTTTCACTGTCATCAGACGCTTCTTCTGCCACGTATGTTGACAAAAACTACCGAACAGGTCAAAAAAAATTACCACAGACCAATGAAATGCGATCCGTTCCTCAAGGACAACAAACTTTGTTACCTTGGCGATGTGTCTGGAGGAATATCCGTCGACGTCGTTGATAAAAACTCGTTTGACGCGACTTTTGTCCATTTTACAATAGGTGGCGCATTGAATGACTAGCCAAGAACATTAACAGATTTCATTTATAAGAGGAAAAACTACATTAAACCAAACTTGATCCTGGTGGCAACAGAAGTAACTGTTGCTCTGCATTGACTGCGGTTGCTACGGCCCAGCCAATGAAATGCACTGTTGCCAACTCCTCAGTAAGGAAAGCAGCTATTGGCTGTCCTAAAAGTCGACAAAAGTCGATAAATGACTTCATCGCCTAATTTGCACAATAGGTTATTTGCATGTAATTGTAATGGAAGCTGTAGTAGGGAAGAAAAATGTCACGGGAGAGACAAAAAGTGAGTAAAAAAACACCCTAAATATGTTTAGAACTACAAATTAACTTTCTTCTCTTGATTGTTGGTTTATTTGTTTTAATTTTGCCATTTAAATAGGCCATCGCTTCTTAAAATAACTTCATGACTTCAATGCTTTGTCTAGACCCACATTACATAAATCAGTTTTGTGCTGCATTGTTAAATGTTAGAATATGAAATTTAATCAAAAGACTGTTATGTGGGTGAAACTGCTAACTCTACATCCAACCCTCCTCCTTTATCCGGGCTTGGGACCGGCAAAGTGACCCTAAAGAGACACTCTGGCAGTTACTTAGTTTTTTTTTTTATTATTATTATTTTATCCTTGTTTTTTATTTACATTTTTTTATTTATTTATTTTTTTAAGTTTGGTTTAGTTGCTAACCTCATGCTCCACTTAGAAGCCTACAAGAAGTCACAGTAAAACATGAACATTTTTTTGCCATAACTATAACATTTTTAGCCTTTTTTTGTATGACAGTTTTGTTATGTCTGAAGTTGGAGTCAAGGAGGAGGCCAGCGGTGGAGCTGAACACACGTTTATTACTACATTACTACACAGGGCGCAGGGCACCTAGCCACACATACAGCCGCTGGCAGAGGTAAAGGCGGAAGACACCGCCCCCTACCTGCAGCCCTTCTGATACCCAAGGGGTTGGCAGAACCAGAAGGGGGAGCCACCACCCAATGCCACACAAATAAGAGCTCCAACCATAGTACAATATCCATCCATCCATCCATCCATCCATCTTCTACCGCTTTTCCGGAGGTCCGGGTCGCGGAGGCAGCAGTTCAAGCAGAGAAGCCCAGACTTCCCTCTCCCCAGCCACCTGCTCCAGCTCTTCAGAGGGGATACCAAGGCGTTCCCAGACCAGCTGGGAGACATAGTCTCTTCACCGAGTCCTGGGTCTGCCCCGGGGTCTCCTCCCAGTGGGACGTGCCTGAAACACCTCAAGTGGGAGGCGTCCAGGAGGCATCCTAATCAGACGCCCATACCACCTCAACTGACTCCTTTCAATGTGGAGGAGCAGCGGTTCTACTCTGAGCCTCTCCCGGATGACTGAGCTCCTCACCCTATCTCTGAGGGTGAGTCCAGCAATCCTAAACTGGCTTTTGGTACGTGGAATGTCATAGTACAATATATGAACTATAAATAATCACATTGCACCCCCACCCCTCCACCCCCCGTAGAAAAGACCAAAACGCACACATACTATTAAAGCCCACCCCAATTTGGAACCTGAATCAACCGCTAAACATAACTGAACTAAAATCACAAAAAGGGGCCTATGACATGCACACAAAACAACTAAAATTAGGGGGGGCGGGTAGACTGCTGTCTTACCCCCACACACACACGGCGAGGCGGATTATTCTCCCGCCTGTGATGCATAAAAGGAAATTGCTGCCGTGTTTCTTAAAGTAACCAAACACAAAAATAATCCCAGAGCTATAAATACAGATTAATAACTAAAAACATACACATATCCATAGCTCGGTGAGGATGACCCGTGCCCCCCCCGCCCCCCCCCCCAGACCCTTCACCATTCAGTCCACCCCTGGAGGTAGCTCGCTTCCCAGGCCACAGCTGGTCGCCTTGATCCCGGTGCGCCTTCTCCTCCACACCTCTGGACGCTCCAATTGTCTGAGGCCATGCCTGACTGCCTTCTCCAGGGCAGGCCGTAACTCGTTAGGATGGCGCCACAAGCCATCCGACAGCTGAAGGTAACCATCCTGTCGCTCGTCCATCACCTGCAGCGGGCCCTGATACTGCTCTGTCTTCTGCTTGGCTCTCACCCCCCTGGACCTCACCTCTGCCCAAGCCCGAACCTAGTCCGCCACTCCAAGTGGGGCCCTGCTTGGGCTGCGGTGTCTCCACCTGGCTCTCACTCTCCCAGTGCCACTCGGTCCTTCCCCGACTGCTTGTAAACCTGCTGCAGACCCTGCCGATGTGGCCCCGTGTTCACTGGCCCACCACGTCCAAGCTCCAGGAACACCTGGGACCATCTTTTGGGCATCACTCGCCACCACAGACTCTCCCCGTGCCGCCTGTACCCTCGTCCAGGGCGACTCAGACACTGGCACCGGAGCCCTCCCGCGGTGACCCTGAGCGCGACAAGGCCTGTCCACTTTCCAGAGTGCCCAACAATTGTTCATCCCACACAGCGTCATCCCGAACTCTCGGAACCAGTTGGTCCCAAAGTCCACAGCCCGACCACTCTTCCCCAGCGCTGCTCCCGATGGAAAATCCGAGGCCATAGAACAGGTTGCAGCCCATAATGTTCATGCCGCAGGCTGTCACAACGAACTCCACATGGGCCATCTCCACCGACTTGTACCGAGCTGTCAGTCTGATGGTACCCACCGTGGCCAACCGTCCTCCTCCAGAGCCGCAAAGCAGTACCAAGTTACCTCCAATTCTGTAGTGGGAAAAACATTACCTAACTGTAGCCCAGTTCAGCAGTGAACTCTCCGCCCCCGTGTTGATCAGCATTGGTACCGGTACTCCATCAAACTCTATCATGTAATGTGTGCGCCCACTGGTACTTGGGGACACAGTCTGAATCACCGTCAGAGCGGGAGGAGTCGAGCTCTTGCATGGGCTATCCTGTTCTGCTGACTGGCACACCCTCACGAAATGATGCAGACAGCCATATTTGCCACAGTGCTGTCCTCTTGCCGCACACTGTCTGGCCTTGTAGCGGTGTTTTGTGGACCCGCAGCCCATACACCTGGGCTTCCCGGGGCAGACCTCATCCGTACAGCGTTGTCATTCTCGGCGTCATCCTCGACACTCCCATCGCTGTCCAAGCCCACTACCTGTGTAGACATGGAGGATCCCAACTGTCATAGTGACAGATGCTCATGTAGCTCCCGAGTTAGCTTATCCGCTACCTCCAGCTGCAAAGCCAACTCGATGGCCTTGGATAGTGTCAGCTCACCCAGAAATGTGAGCAGCTTGGACCTGACCACAGCACAGTTGGTGTGTTCCGCCAAATGGTCACGAACCATTTCTTTGTCCAACAGCCTGAACTGACACTCAGCGGCCAACTGCTTCAAGTCCGATACGAACCGCTGAATGGGTTCACCTACCTGTTGTCGGTGCTGTCGGAACTTAATCCTCCGGACGATGACATCTGGCGCCCTGAAATGGCGCACCAATAGCTTGACCACTTCTTCGTAGCTGTCCGCGTCACCAAGCATGCCCAGTATCCTCTGGCCCCCCATTCCCAAGTTGTGCGCGAGCAACTCACGTGCCCTCAGCTTCTCTATCCTTCCCAGGTCCAACGCCACCATATACATTTTAAAGGCTTCGTACCACCGAGGCACAGCACAGGCAGATCACCTGGGAGCTCCAAGAATGGTCAAATTGGTGCTCCACATGCTTCCATGGCTTTTCTTCTCGTCGCCAAAATGTTATGTCTGAAGTTGGAGTCAAGGAGGAGACTAGAAGTGGAGCTAAACACACGTTTATTATGACGCAGGGCACAGTGCACCTAGCCACACATACAGCCGCTGGCAGAGGTAAAGGCGGAAGAGACCGCCCCCCTACCTGCAGCCCTTCTTATCCCTTTGAGTGTGTATGGTGCAGAACTGCAACATACCTCCTAGTGGCCAAGAGTGGTAAATATTTTTTGTCAATAAAATAGTTCAGATTTCCAAGGCTGTAACTTGAAAGTGGTAAGAGATAATGACTTACTGTCAATTAGAAAGATGTAAAATATGATCTAATGTTTCAGATACCGTAGGAACAAATTTACGCATCTAATTTGCATTATGTCGCGGCACCTCTTTAAATTCCATAACTCAGTCAAAACTGGACTTTGGACGTCCATCCATCCATCCATCCATCCATCCATCCATCTTCTACCGTTTAATCCTTTTCGGGTCACAGGGGGGCTGGAGCCTATCCCACCATCTTTGGGCAAGAGGCAGGGTACACCCTGGACAGATCGCCAGTCCATCACAAAAAATGGTTCAGTCTTTTGACACTGTGGCGAACACTCAATGGACCTGTTGGACCGGTTCTGTGACTCGCATTTTAGGTCAGAACAAAGGCAGGAAGCTTAGCCTTGTTATGCAAGGCTGGAGACTGTGGGGGGTTGATTAAATGATGCGTGGGAGACAGTGGAAGTGATATCATGGATGGAAATACATTGTGACTGTCTTTATTATGCCAGGTGGTGAAATGCATTGTGACTGTCTTTATTTTGCAAGGTGGTCTGTGGGACATGTGATCTATGAGGTGTGAAGTCCCTGATATTTAAGGACGAGAGTAACTGTTTCATTCTCTCTTTTTTCTGCTTTGAAATGATGGAGATGTGAATAAAGCTGACTCTGAGAAAGAACGCTGCCTCGTCATTTTCACATCTTCCACACTGGTGACCCCGAGACGTATCATGGAAGAAAGAAATTACCCCGGGCCAGCCGAGTCAGGAGCCCCCAGCCAAGCGAATGCCGCTACAGTCCAGCTACCGGACTTCTGGCAGAACAATCCGCGCTCCTGGTTCAACGCAGTTGAGGCGCAGTTCAACCTCCGGGGGATATTGATAGATGTCACGAAATTCTACCACGTAGTCACAAAGCTGGACAACAACACGGCCCAGCATGTGGAGAGCCTGATCAACCAGCCGCCGGGGAGCGACAAATACGGCGCGCTGAAGGCTGCACTCATCCAGCAATTCACCCCCTCGGCGGAGGAGCGAGCAGAGAGGCTCCTGGCGCTGACGGAGGGGGAAAACGACATGCCCGCGAGCCTGATGGAGAAGTTGTTGAGGTTGAAAGACTCTGACGATGATCACTTCATTTTCACCCGCCTCTTCCTCAGGACTCTACTGTCAGCAGCGAGAGCGGCTCTGGCCAGTTCGCCACTGTTGGCCCTACGGGACTACCGCGCGCTGGGCCGAGAGGCGCAGCAGATTGTCAACGCCACCAAGCGGCGCGCAGCCACGGCCGCTGCAGCAGAACTCGGCGCGACGACCGCAGACGACAGGAGGCCAGAGACAGCGGTGCCAGACTCACCGACGACGGCGGCGGCAAGGGCCAGGGAGCGTGGACCGGATGTCTTTTGTTTCTACCATCGCCGTTTCGCAGAGAGGGCATGCAAGTGTGTACCGCCGTGCCAGTTCGGGCGTTCGGGAAACGCCAAGACTGGGGGTCGGTAGCAGCCGCGGCCCTCGGGGAAGAGAACAAGCTGCTCTACTTGTTGGGCGCACCCTCCGGGAGGCAGTTCCTCGTCAGCACAGGCTCCCAGTTGAGTTTCATCACTCCTTCCTACGCGGACAGACTGGCGGGTTCCGGAGGTCCCCTGGTGACAGCGGCGAACGGCTCGGAGATTAAGACCTTTGGTGAGAAGACTCTGCTTCTGTCTCTACATGGCCGTGCATATGAGTGGACTTTTGTTGTAGCAACAGTAAATTTCAATATGCTGGGGGCTGATTTTTTGTGCTCACATGGGTTGTTGGTTGATCTCGCTAACAGGCGCCTGGTTAATGCACTGTCTTTTGATTCTGTCCCCTGTGCAGCGCGAGTGGCCCCGCCTACAGCACAAGCCAACGTCACAACAGCAGGCGGTAAGTTCCACACACTGCTCACTCAGTTCCCAGCACTCACGGTCCCCACATTTTCGGCAACAGTTGCTAAGCACGGGGTGGAGCATTTTATTACCACTACCGGACCGCCCGTTTTTGCAAAAGCTCGGCGCTTGGACGCAGTTAAACTAGCCATAGCGCGCGAGGAGTTCGCCAACCTGGAGAGGTTGGGCATTATCCGACGTTCAAACAGTCCGTGGGCTTCCCCCCTACATATGGTCCCGAAAGCTGACGGATCATGGCGCCCTTGCGGGGATGTTCGCAGGTTAAACAACGCTACAGCGCACGACCGCTACCCAATCCCACATATCCAAGATTTCTCGGTTCATTTGGCAGGGGCGCGCATTTTTTCTAAAATAGACTTGGTCCGTGGTTACCACCAAGTCCCAGTGCGCGCTGAGGACATACCCAAAACAGCGGTAATAACTCCGTTTGGTTTATTCGAGTTTTTACGCATGCCATTCGGACTTAAAGGGGCTGCTCAGACGTTCCAACGCATGATGGACGCGGTGCTTCGCGATCTCCCTTTCGTGTTCGTCTACCTGGACGATATTTTAGTAGCCAGCGCGTCCAAAGACGAACACGAAAAACACCTGGCCACAGTTTTCCGAAGGTTGGGAGATCACGGGTTAATAATCAACCCAGCGAAGTGTCAGTTCGGGGTGGCGCAGATCGATTTTTTAGGACACCGCGTCTCCCCCAAAGGAGCAGTCCCGCTGCCTGACAAAGTGCGCGCTGTGGCAGATTTTCCCCGGCCGCAGACAGTCAGGGCGTTGCAGGAGTTTTTGGGAATGGTGAATTTTTATAACCGTTTTCTCCCCCGCGCGGCGCAGCTCATGCAGCCGCTGTATGCCGCGCTCAAAAAAAAGAAACCCGTGGATAAGATCAAGTGGTCCCCGGAGCGGGACCAAGCGTTCTCCGAGGTGAAAGCAGCCTTGGCAAAGGCTGCGTTGTTGGCACACCCAGACCCAACGGCCCACATAGCGCTCACCACTGACGCATCAGATGTGGCCATAGGGGCGGTCATGGAGCAACACGTAGCCGGGGTTTGGCAGCCCCTCGCCTTTTTCAGCAGGACCTTGCGCAATAGCGAACGTAAATACAGCGCGTTCGACAGGGAGCTGCTCGCTCTCCATTTGGCCATCCGCCACTTTCAGTTCTGGCTGGAAGGACGCGCTTTCACCGTGTTCGTTGATCACAAACCGCTAACATTCACGATGGCCAAGGTCTTGGAACCGTGGTCAGGCTGGAAGCAGAGACAGCTGGCCGCGATATCAGAGTTTACCACTGATATTCAGCATGTGGCGGGCAAACTCAATGTAGTGGCAGATTGCCTCTCGCGCGCTGTGGCGGCCCCAGTCAGCATAGGGTTAGATTATGCAGCCCTGGCCGCAGAGCAGGTTAATGACGCGGACGTGTGCACGCTCCAGTCTGGACCAGCAGGGTTAAGGCTGGAGAGCAGGGTGCTGCAAGACGGTATGCCCCCCCTAATCTGCGATGTCTCCACTGGACGGCCGCGTCCAGTAGTACCAGCCGTGTGGCGCCGCCGCGTTTTTGACTCGGTTCATTCTTTGGCGCACCCTGGAGTGCGTGCGTCGGTCAAAATGGTGGGAGAGAAATTTGTTTGGCCGAGCCTCCGCAAACAGGTCAAAGAGTGGGCAGCAGCCTGCACAGCGTGTCAACGAGCCAAAGTACACAGGCACACGAGAGCTCCTTTGGAACCGTTTCACATTCCGGCCAAGAGGTTCGATCACGTTCATGTGGACCTCGTTGGACCCCTCCCGCTATCACAGGGGTGCACACATCTTCTGACAATGGTGGACCGCACCACACGCTGGCCTGAAGTGGTCCCGCTGGCATCAACCACGGCCGAGGAAGTGGCGCACGCATTTTTAACAGCTTGGGTGGCGCGCTTCGGCGTTCCGTCGGACATTACGTCCGACAGAGGCCCTCAATTTGTTTCCGAGCTTTGGTTGACAATGGCCCGCAGCCTGGGTGTCACAATTCACCGCACAACCGCGTACAATCCGCAGGCTAACGGGTTATGCGAACGTTTTCATAGGTCATTGAAAGCGGCTCTCAGAGCGTCACTGACGGATACAAATTGGGTTGACAAGTTACCATGGGTGTTATTGGGGTTGCGTTCTGCACCTAAAGAGGATCTAGAAGCCTCCCCAGCGGAGCTTGTGTTTGCGCAGCCACTCCGGCTGCCTGGGGAGTTTCTCCCAGATAACCCTGCGCCAAACGCCTCTCCGTCTCAGCTGTTGCGGAGTAACATAGAATCAAGCACGCTGCCCGGCCCCGCGCACCACAGTTTTCCACGCGTTTTTGTGCCTAAAACTTTGAAGAACGCAGAGTTTGTTTTTGTTAGACACGATGCGCATCGAACCCTGCTGCGACCGCCTTATGACGGACCATTCAGAGTGCTAGAAACAGGGGACAAGCAGTTTTTGCTAGATTTGGGGAGTAGGAAAGAGAAAATTGGCATAGACAGACTTAAACCTGCTTTTGTGGTGGCAGAGGAGGAAATGCTGTTGGCAAAGGCCCCGCAGCGAGGTAGACCACCACGGACAGTTTCACACAGTAATGTTTCCCGAAGTAATGTTTCCCCAGAACACCCGCAGAGACTGACAAAGGGTTTCCGCCCCCAGACGGCAAATCCCCAGTGGGACGGCGCCGCAGAGACGGTGAACCCCAGCTACAGCAGATTCGGCAGGAGGCTGAAACCTATCCAGCATGTGGACTGATGTGTATTGATGCTATCACGGCATGCATGTGGTTATTTTCTTGTTGTTCTGTTTTTCTAAAATGCTGGGGGGGCTTGTGTGGCGAACACTCAATGGACCTGTTGGACCGGTTCTGTGACTCGCATTTTAGGTCAGAACAAAGGCAGGAAGCTTAGCCTTGTTATGCAAGGCTGGAGACTGTGGGGGGTCGATTAAAGGATGTGTGGGAGACAGTGGAAGTGATATCATGGAAGGAAATGCATTGTGACTGTCTTTATTATGCAAGGTGGTCTGTGGGACATGTGATCTATGAGGTGTGAAGTCCCTGATATTTAAGGACGAGAGTTACTGTTTCATTCTCTCTTTTTTCTGCTTTGAAATGATGGACATGTGAATAAAGCTGACTCTGAGAAAGAACGCTGCCTCGTCATTTTCACATCTTCCACAACACCGTTTTTTCTACAGAGGTACCTCATCATCTTATCTTCAAGTATATGAACAAGAAATCAGTACATTTAAAAAAAAACAAAAAAACCCAAAACAAATTTCTCACTTTTGACAAAGTCAGTGAGAAGGCAGGTGCAGTGCCGCGCTCTGCCACTAGGGGCACGTAAATTCTCACACTCAAAGGGTTATATGCACGGGGCTGGCAGAACCGGAAGGTGGAGCCACCACCTTGTGCCACACAAATAAGAGCTCCAACCATAGTACACTATATGAACTATATATAACTACAAGTTTTAACTGGACAACATTAACAACCGAAATTAACAAAAAGAGTCAGAAAAAAACTGTAGTGGCAATGTAAGAAAATGATGGTAACTGCGGCGGCAGATAAAATAAAGGCAGCGAAGTGAGGTTTTAAATAGGTTTATTATCATACCACCGTCACGAAGCTCGCCCAATGGGCGGCTCGGAGGCTCTCCAGCAAAGAGACACAGGATGTGTGTGTCAGCAGCAGTAGTTGAAGAGTGAGAGAGTGAACATGGATTTCAGTGAGCTTATATACCCAGCTACAGACAATACATGAAAGGCATGGTATCATCAAAGGGATTGCAGACAGGCATGAGACATTTGCATTTGAGAGACACAGTCAGGGCAGGATGCATGAACACAATGCATGAATGGCACATTAACATCACAGTAGTGAAACAATGCATGAATGGCACGTTAACATCACAGTAGTGAAACGGAAAAAGCCAGAAAGAGCGGGCTGTCTGTGGGCATTAATACACACATTGCCGTCCCTGTCCCAGTCTGTTGTGGGGGTTATCCCAAACCGCCACACGCTCCCCCCCAGAGGGCTCGGCAGGCGGCCGAGGCCTCGATAGTCCAGCTTTGGCAGCGAGCAGGGAAGGCTCTGTGCAGGCGGAGGTGGAGGGGGGTGGGGGGTAGTAAATGCCGGCCCTGGACAGTGAAATCGTCTGAGCCGCGCAAAAATTGCTTGTTGATCCGCGATGTCGAGGGGCTGTCCCGTTGAATGTGCGGAAATCCACAAGAAGAAAAAATAGTCACTGGCTCCTCTCGCGATTAAGTCCTGCAAGGATTAATAGCGGCCGTGAAGAAAAAAACAGGAGCGACGAGGCTGCGTGGCGGCTGTAAGAAAAAAAAAACAAAAGCAAGGGGACTTGGCGTGTTGACTTTAGGTGCGGGCACAACCTTAAAGCCTTCGGGGACCGCAGACTGCTGAATTCCCGTTGAGCGCCATGGCTAAGACCATAAAATCCAGTGAGCAAGCTGCGTGCGTGCCTCAGGTGTACGAGCAAGCCTGAAGGGCCAGTGTGCAGCAGAAGGAAGGCGGTCAGTCGAGCCGTATGTGTCCCGTGCGTGGTGCACTGTCCTCGTAACTCCCCGGTGCGTGTGCCGGGGCTCCGTGCGTGGGTGGGCCAGCTGGAGAGGAAGAGCCAGGGTCAGGGAGCTTAATCATCCCTGTTGTAGTTGCAGTAGATGGGTCATGGTGCGTTCAGGTCCACGTGTACTCCGTCGGCCGTGGAGGTCGCCGTCGTGGAGAAAGGATGAGGTGCGTGCGCTCTCGTAAGGAGACACAGAATCGTGTGTCAGAAGCTGTGAGAGCGGCCGGTCCAAGCGTGGATGTGCCGATCTAGGCGTGCAGATCTCACCATGAAATGTTCCTCAGCTTTCCCGGTCGTGGGTGGTCTCCGGAGAGTTTCGCCTGGAAACTCTGCTTCGAAATCTCCCTGAAGCAGAAGGGAGGGCAGATCAGTCAGGCTGCCGCGTTCGCTTGTCGTCGGAGAATCACCGCCGGGTGCTGCGTTCGTTGCCATCAGGACACCAGCGTGGCTCTCCAAACCAGAAGGTTGCGATGCACAAAGCGTGTGCATTCTCGGGGTCACCGGTGCGGCGGCAGATAAAATAAAGGCAGCGAAGTGAGGTTTTAAATAGGTTTATTATCATACCGCCATCACGAAGCTCGCCCAATGGGCGGCTCGGAGGCTCTCCAGCAAAGAGACACAGGATGTGTGTGTCAGCAGCAGTAGTTGAAGAGTGAGAGAGTGAACATGGATTTCAGTGAGCTTATATACCCAGCTACAGACAATACATGAAAGGCATGGTATCATCAAAGGGATTGCAGACAGGCATGAGACATTTGCATTTGAGAGACACAGTCAGGGCAGGATGCATGAACACAATGCACGAATGGCACATTAACATCACAGTAGTGAAACAATGCATGAATGGCACGTTAACATCACAGTAGTGAAACGGAAAAAGCCAGAAAGAGCGGGCTGTCTGTGGGCATTAATACACACATTGCCGTCCCTGTCCCAGTCTGTTGTGAGGGTTATCCCAAACCGCCACAGTAACTAGTCTGGCCTTAATTCAGGGTCATTGGTTTTTTTCAGACCCCACTCCACACACACACACGCCTGTGCTGGCTCACAGAATGAGTAGGTCATCTTCGTGCCACTGCTGCTGCATTCAACTAGTATCAGACATTGCAGTTCTGAAAAAACTATAAATTTATTGTAACTGCAACACTGCTGCTGCATGAGGCTACCGTGAGACTGACCGAGACTGCCTGTGATTGGCTGCTCTTTGGGATGGGAAGGGAACAGGAGAGCCTCACGGTACCATCCACTGCTGGTTGAGGATGATAACTGCAGAGCAATCGTGCACTTTCACATCAGTGTCCAAAACACCAGAAAAGTCTTTGATAACACCAGGAAAAGTCGTTAGATTTGTCGCTAGTCGCTTTTGACAAAAAAAAGAACAAAGTCGTCGAGGGGGGCTGAAAATCGCCGGATTTAACGACAAAATCGCTAAGTTGGCAACACTGATGAAATGCTGTACTGGATATATAATCGGAGCGTAATAATACATAATTACGTAAATAAAACATCACTTAAAGGTCCCGGTTACTGCAATTTTTTCCACATGTTAACAATTCACATCTGAATCAAATGTTTGTGACAAACGTTGTCCAAATTGCCTTTAATTATTTAATTACTGCAGCATAATGTTAAATTATCTTTTGCAGTCTTCCTCAGAACTGTTCCTTTCAGTGCATGTCTCTTTAAATGCCCTAGAGCTGCAGTCAGCGCCGCTATCCCTCTTTCTCACTTTTACTAATGTTAGCTGGATAGCTCCAAGCTTGGGTTGTTATGTCTGAAAGTAGACTTACAATAATGAGGCCAGGTGCACAACTGAACTTGTCTTTATTGAACTCCACACTACAACAGTCAGGCAGGGGTGTTGGCAAAGAGGGCCGCCCTCCCTGTCTGCTGCAATTTATAGGCACGGTGTGGTGGAAAGGGAAGAGGGTACCACCACACCATACTTCACAAATAAGAGCATCATCAACTATATAACATTCCCCGCCCCCCCGGTAGAAAAGTCCAAAACACACACAGTTGAGGCCCTCCCCATTTTAGGACCCAAATCACACACTAAACTAGACTGTAACAACTAAAGGGCCTATCACATTCACACAACAAACCAAAACTAGAGGGGACGGATGGACTACCGTCCAACCCCCACACGGCAAGGCAGATTAATAACGTAAAATCACCACCGTGTCTCCTAAACTAAACACATAAAATAATCCCCAGAACTACATACAATTATATACACAACAAAACACTTCATCTTATTTTTTACATGCACACATATGAACACTGCTTTAAAACAACTGCAAACCCATTATTAGAAAAACACACTATTATAACTCTTCACTCAGTCATATATATACTGTATATAGACTCAACGTTCACATGGCTAGATAAGGGAGGAACTGGCTTGTGGGACCCCCTGGACCGTCTCTCCATAAGACCACCGCTGGAGGCGGCATGCCTCCTTTGCCGCATCTGATTGCATAAACGATGATTCACCTCTTCGTCCATGCCGTTGAGCATTCCTCTCGTCCGGGCCCACCACCTGGAGGCTCCTCCCAGTCACGCCGTAGCTCATTGGTGTGTCTCCATGAACCATCTGACAGTTGGAAATGGGCAGCGCCTCATTTAGCCACGATGCGCAGCCGTCCCTAGTGGTCCTCAGCCTGCCGTTTGGTCCGTACTCACCGTGGTCGCTCCTTCTCATGAGCCCGAACCAGGTCCACAACTCCCAGAGGGGCTTTTCTCAGCTTGCAGTGTTTCTGCTCAGCATGCAGTCCCTTCGTGCCTAATGGTCTAGCCCTGACCTCTTTTAAATTCATTGCAGCTGTCTCCATCGTAGCCTCATGTTCACCGGCCCACTTTAGCCAAGCTCCGGGAACAACTGGAGCTAGTTTCTCAGTGTCGCTCGTTGTTGCAGGCACCTCACCATCACGCCCAATACCCTCATCCAGGGCGACTTGAGCTCTGGCACTGAGACCCTTCTGCAGTGACTCTGAGCGAAGCCGGTCCTGCTCGGCCTCCGGGATGCTCGGTAACTCCTCGTCCTTCACTGCATCGTCCTCCAGTCTCGGAACCAGCCGGTCCCACAATCCACAGCCCGACCACAACTCCCCAGTGCCACTCGTGATGGTGAAACCCAGACCAGAAAAGAGGTCACAGCCCATAATGTTGTTGCCACGGGCCATCACGATGAACTTGAGGTTTGCCATCTCCACCAACTTGTACATAGAGCGGCGCTGGGTCTCCTTCAATCCTGTAGTGGGGAAAGAATTTTCCCACCACAGCCCAATTCAGCAGATAACCCTCCGCCCCCGTGTCAATCAGTAGCAGCACCTCCACCTCATCCAGCTCCACCGTGCAGACCACGTACCCGTTGGTGCTCGGAGACACTGTGTGGACAACCATCAAGGCGGGGGTGGGGGTGCTCGATTTCCTCTGTGGGCTCCCATGCTCAAACATACGACACACCCTGGCATAGTGGTTCAAGCGTCCATACTTGCCACAGCGTTTCCCTCTCGCTGGGCAGTCCCTGACCTTGAAGCAGTGATTCACGGACCCACAACCTAAACACATGGGTTTCCCCAAGGCATACCTAAATTTTGCAGCGTTGGCCTCCGCAGCGTCGTCTTCCATGCTTCCATCGCTGTCTGGGTCCATTTCTTGTGTGGCAGCGGGAAACTCCAGCTGTCGTCATGACAGATACTCACTCAGCTCCAGTGCCCTACAGCTGTCTCCAGTTGAAGGGCTAACTCAATGGCCCTGGCTAGTGTCAAGTCACCTGGTATTGCGAGCAGTTTTGTTCTTATTGCAGCGTTGTCGGTATGCTCTGCCAGCTGGTCGTGAACCATCTCCTCCTCCAGTGGCCCGAACCGACACTGACTAGCCAGTAGTTTCAAGTTGGTGACAAACCGCTGAATAGGCTCGCACACCTGTCGGTGGTGCTGCCAAAACTTGATCCTCCAGATGATGACGCTGTCTGGGGTATGAAAATGGCATGCCATCAGCTCAACCATATCCTCAAAATTGTCTGAATCGCCAAGTGTGCTCAATAGCCACTGGACTTCAATTTCCAAATTGTGCATGAACAGCGCGCATGCCCTCACCTTGTCCATCTTGCCAAGATTTAGCGCCACCATGTATGTTTTAAAGGCAGCGTGCCATTTCAGCCAGGGGACAGGTGGCTCACCCGGGAGCTCCAGGAAAGGCTGAGTTGGAGACCCACACGTTACCATACTTCTATCCTTGTCGTCAAAATGTTATGTCTGAAAGTAGACTTACAACAATGAGGCCAGGTGCACGACTGAACTTGTCTTTATTGAGCTCCAAACTCCACACTGCAACCACCAGGCAGGGGTGTTTGCAAAGAGGCCCGCCCTCCCTGCCTGCTGCTATTTATAGGCACGGTGTGGTGGCGGAAACGGAAGTGGGCGCCACCACACCATGCTTCACAAATAAGAGCATCATGAACTATATAACATGGGTCACGAGCCTGAGCTAACTAACATAAATTCATCTTAAACAATAAACAAAGTAAAGCATTACTGGTGGATAGGGGTGTATGGTTTTAGTGGTCGATGTGATAAGTTATAATTATTACAGGATTGCAGCAGCAAAGGGATAGCAGCACTCAGAGCAATAATAAATAAGATAATAAATAAGATTAAAAAATGGTTAGAAAAACAGTATACAGTATCTCACAAAAGTGAGTACACCTCTCACATTTTTGTAAATATTTTATTGTTTCTTTTCATGGGACAACACTTAAGCTATGACACTTTGATACAATGTAAAGTAGTCAGTGTACAGCTTGTATAACTGTAAATTTGCTGTCCCCTCAAAATAACTCAACACACAGCCATTAATGTGTAAACCACTGGCAACAAAAGTGAGTACACCTCTGGTGAAAATGTCCAAATTGTGCCCAATTAGCCATTTTCCCTCCCCGGTGTCACATGACTCATTGGTGTTACAAGGTCTCAGGTGTGAATGGGCAACAGGTGTGTTAAATTTGGTGTTATCGCTCTCACACTCTCTCATACTGGTCACTGGAAGTTCAACATGGCACGTCATGGCAAAGAATTCTCTGAGGATCTGAAAAAAAGAATTGTTGCTATACATAAAGACAGTCTAGGCTATAAGAAGGTTGCCAACACCCTGAAACTGAGCTGCAGCACGGTGGCCAAGACCATACAGTGGTTTAACCGGACAGGTTCCACTCACAACAGGCCTCACCATGGTTGACCAAAGAAGTTCAGTGCACGTGGTCAGCGTCATATCCAGAGGTTGTCTTTTGAAAATAGACGTATGAGTGCTGCCAGCATTGCTGCAGAGGTTGAAGGCTGGGGGGTCAGCCTGTCAGTGCTCAGACCATATGCCACACACTGCATTAAATTGGTCTGCATGGCTGTCGTCCCAGCAGGACGCCCCTTTTAAAGATGATACACAAGAAAGCCCGTAAACAGTCTACTGAAGATAAGCAGACTAAGGACATGGATTACTGGAACCATGTCCTGTGATCTGATGAGACCAAGATAAACTTGTTTGGTTCAAATGGTGTCAAACGTGTATGGCGGCAACCAGGTGAGGAGTACAAAGACAAATGTGTCTTGCCTACAGTCAAGCATGGTAGTGGGAGTGTCATGGTTTGGGGCTGCATGAGTGCTACTGGCACTGGGGAGCTACAGTCCATTGAGGGAAACATGACTGGCAACATGTACTGTGACATATTGAAGCAGAGCATGATCGAAAACTGGACTGCAGGGCCGCAGGGCAGTGTTCCAACATGATAACGACCCCAAACACACCTCCAAGACAACCACTGGCTTGCTAAAGAAACTGAGTGTAAAGGTGATGGACTGGCCAAGCATGTCTCCAGACCTAAACCTTATTGAGCATCTGTGGGGCATCCTCAAACAGAAGGTGGAGGAGCACAAGATCTCTAACACCATGATGTCATCATGGAGGCGTGGAAGAGGATTCTAGTGGCAACCTGTGAAGCTCTAGTGAACTCCATGCCTAAAAAAGTTAAGGCAGTGCTGGAAAATAATGGTGGCCACACAAAATATTGACACTTTGGGCACAATTTGGACATTTTCACTAGAGGTGTACTCACTTTTGTTGCCAGTGGTTTAGACATTAATGGCTCTGTGTTGAGTTATTTTGAGGGGACAGCAAATTTACACTGTTATACAAGCTGTACACTGATTACTTTACATTGTATCAAAGTGTCATATCTTCAGTGTTGTCCCATGAAAAGATATAATAAAATATTTACCACTGCACTGTGTGTCTGTGTGTGTGTGTGTGTATATATATATTTTATAGTAATATGTACATATGTATATTAGCTGCTCTTGCTTGCTTGGTTTTTTTTTGTTTTTTTTTTGTTTTTTTTTTTTTGTTTTTTTTTCTTGCCTTCTGATTGTTGCTCTGAGTGTTGCTATCCCTGTGCTGTTGCAATCCTGGAATTTCCCCGTTGTGGGACTAATAAAGGCTTATCTTATCTTATCTTATCTTACAAAAATTTGAGGGGTGTACTCACTTTTGTGAGATACTGTACATACGTATACTATACACAGTATACACAGTGCAAGAGCATTGCAGTTAAATGGTATTTACGGTATTACAGTTAAGTTAAATTACCCGGCAACATATAAATCCAGACAGTATATTTCACAGTTGAATGAACAGTGCTGTTGCCACTTTCAGTAATAATTACCTCTGCCAAGAAGGTTGTGTTTTTAGGGTGGTTTGTCTGTGTTTGTTTGTCTGTTTGTAAGCAGGATTACGCAAAAACTACTGTACGGATTTTGATGAAATTTCCACCGGAGGTAGCCCTTGGGCCAAGGATGAACCCATTAAATTTTGGTGATGATCTGAGAGTGCATATCTCCACCAAGGACCTTGTTTTTATTTGTGCAGCAGGATTACACAAAAACTACTGGATGGATTTGGACGAAATTTTCATCAGAGGTGGTCCCTAGGCTAGAGGGGAACCCATTACATTTTAGTGATGATCTGAGAATGCAAACCTCTGCCAAGGCTCTTATCTTCTCACAGTGTGTTGGCAAGAATCCTCCAAAACTACTGGATAGACTTTGATGGAATTTTCACCAGAACTGGCTCGTGGCCTACACATGAACCCATTACATTTTGGAGGTGATCCATGAGGGACGGCAGGAGCGTTGGCAGAGGTATGTGTTCTCTGAGTGCTTTTCTAGTTGTAATTGTATTAGTAGTGTAGTGGACGGGAACGATCCCTACTGTGCAAAGTAGTGGTGTTATGTACAGTCTCTATAAGCAGCGCAGATTATAAAGTCTGGCAGCAACAAGTGGGAAGGACCAGCAGAACCTCTCTCTTGAATACTTAGGATGGCACAGCCTGCCGCTAAATGAGCTCCTCAGTGCATTTAGTGTGTCCTGCCTGGGGTGGGACTTGGACTTCAGCAGAGATGACAGCTTAGCCACTGTCCTCCTCTCTCTTATCTCCTCCACTGGGTTGAGGTGGTGCCCCAGAACAGAGGTGACTTTTTTGATCAGTCTGTTCAGTGTCTTCCTGTCAGTTGCTGTGTTGCTGCTGCCCCAGCAGACAACTCCATACATGATGGCTGATGCCACCATAGAATCATAGAAGGTCTTCAAGAGTGCACTCTGCACTCCAAAAGTCCTGAGTCTCCTCAGGACGAACAGCCTGTGCTGCCCCTTCTTGTAGAGGGTGTTGGTGTTGTGACCAGTTTATTGCTCAGGTGAATACCCAGATACTTGTAAGATGTCACCATCTCAATGTCTGTTCCCTGGATGTTTACTGGTGCTCTGTGTGTGTGTGGGTGGGGGGGGGGGGGCATGCCTGCAGCAGTCCACCACCAGCTCCTTGGTCTTCCCCACATTGACCTGGAGGAAGTTCCACAAGCACCAGTCCTCAAAGTCCTGGATCAGTCCTCTGTACTCTGAGTCATCCCCATCAGAGATGAGGCTGACGATATGTCATCAGAAAATTTCTGTAGATGGCAGTGTGGTGTGTTAAATGAAAAGTCAGCAATGTAGAGGGTGAACAGGAAGGGAGCCAGAACTGTTCCCTGGGGGGGGGGGGGGGGGCGTACTGTAAATGATGGTGTCAGACACACAGTCCTGGGTCCTCACAAACTGTGGCCGGTCTGTGAGGTAGTCCAAGCTCCACGATGACAGGAGTTGGTCCACCCCTACACGCAGCAGCTTGTCCCTCAGGAGCACTGGTAAGATGGTGCTGAAAGCACTGGAGAAATCAAAGAACATGATAATCACAGTGCTCCCAGGCTTCTCCAGGTGAGACAGAGAATGATGTAGGACGAAGTTCACTGCATCCTCCACCCCAATGCCATGCTGGTAGACAAACTGAAGTTGGTCCATCGCTGATCTCACCAGGGGCTGGAGATGGGCAAGGAGCAGCATCTCCAAGGTCTTCATCAGGTGTGATGTGAGGGCCACTAGTCTGTAGCTGTTCAGATCCTTGGGGAGCAGAGTCTTTGACATGGGTACTGTTAGGTATGAGAATGTGTGTGCCTGGGATGCCGTGCCCACCCACAGGGTGACATCAGGCAGGCACGGCCCACTCTGTATATAAACTCAAGTTCATAATAAAGTTAGTTAGTTGCTGCATGAAGACTCGCCTCCGTCCTGGTCATTTATCAGATATAACATTTGGCGACAAAGAAAATCGGTGTTATTTTGAACAATGGATTACGCGTGCGAGGACTCTGCCACTCTCATCAGGAGAAGATAAGAATCCCTGAGCCTTAGACAGCAGACAGGCGAGTCCATTGTGTCGTTTCTGGCGAGGCTTTGTAGCCAAGTTAAGAAGTGCAGGTTTGGGACTATGGAGGTCGACATGGTGAGGGAAGGGATGGCCTATGGCACAAGCGACGTTTGGCTGGAGCACACGTTGAAGAGACCTGAGGTGCCGCAGTCATTGGAGGAGGTTCTGGCTTTGGTGGAGTGGAGGGAGTTCGTGATCCAGCGTGAGCTAGTGGCTAAGGCTAGCGTGGGGCAAACCGCATGCAATTTCCCTCCGAGATTGGAGGTTTGCAAGCTAACTGGGTGGCAAGATGTGGTAACGGCACAGGGGAGCACTGAGACCGTGGGTGCTGGGAGCAGTGGCCAGGAGCCGGGGTCGGAGGACGGGACCAGTGACAATGACGTTGTGAGCCCCGGAGGTGAGCAGCAACAGCCACTTGTAGAAGCGACGCAGCAGGCGAGTGAGGCCAGGCAGGCTGGCGGCCCCGGGGAGGAGCAGCAGCCGCAGGACACGGTGACAGCGCAGTGGAGCACCGACACCGAGAGTGATGGATGCGGCGGTGAGGAGCCCAGGTCGGTGAGCGGGCCCGACGAGGTTGATGGTGCATGTCCCGGTGAGGAGCAGCAGCCACAGGACACGGTGACAGCACAGCGGAGAGCCGACACCGAGAGCAATGGATGCAGTGGTGAAGAGCCCAGGTCAGTGAGTGGGTCCGACGAGGGTGATGGTGCATGTCCCGGGGAGAAGCAGCAGCCGCAGAACATGATGAAAGCACAGCGGATCACCAACACCGAGAGCACTGGATGCAGCGGTGAGGAGCCCAGGTCGGTGAGCGGGCCCAACGAGGGTGATGGTGCATGTCCCGGAGAGGAGCAGTGGCCAGATGCGGAGGCTATGCAGCATGATTCATGGAACACGGGAGTCGAGAGCTGCATCGAGATACTCGGGTCAGAGAGGGTCACCGACGAGTGTGAAGCTGAGAGCCCCGGGAGTGAGCAGCGGCAGCTGGACATGGTGGCAGCACAGCGGAGCATCCTGGACAAGGTTGCTGGACGGTACAGCGAGACGCCCAAGGCAGCGAACGGCGCCAACGAGCGGGTTTCCATTTTCACCAGAGTGCGGCCACGGGGGGCTGGACTAATTGAAGCCATGATGGCGGTGCTGATGGCAGTCGGGAGCGGTCCGAGGGACACGGTGGGACGGCGCGCTGGACAACAGCACTGTGGGGCAGGAGGAAAGACGAAGCTTATGGCGGGAAGGGACATCTTCGCCAGGGAGAAGGGCTTCGACCCTGGACATGGACAGAGGCCAGGGACACATATGCTGTGGGGGTGCCCGGGACCTCCAAGGCAGTTTTGTGGATGGTGGCTGCCCAGAGACGTTGGCGTTACTTGAATTGTTCTTTGTCCTTGTGTAAATACCTGTGTGTATATATGTATATAAGTGAAGCTGTATAGTTTGTATATATTTGATGTTGGTGTGCATGTGAGTGAATGTGAGTAATATGGGGTTATATTGTATTTTTTTTTTCAAGAGACAAGGTCCAGTTTAATTGTTTTGTGTGAATGTGATAGGTTGTTCATGACAGTATATTGTTCTCCCTGTTCTTAGTGTGTGATTCGGGTTTCTAAATTTGGGAGGTTGAACTGTTTGTGTGGTTTCCCAGTTTTGTATGGAGGGTGGGTGTTAGGTATGAGAGTGTGTGTGTCTGGGATGCCATGCCCACCCACAGGGTAACGTCAGGCGGGCACGGCCCACTCTGTATATAAACTCAAGTTCATAATAAAGTTAGTTAGTTGCTGCATGAAGACTCGTCTCCGTCCTGGTCATTTATCAGATATAACAGGTACAATGCAGGATGTTTTCCTCAGCTGTGGTACCCTCACTAGCTTCAGGCTCAAGGTCAGCTTGAGTACAATAAGCACAGAAACATTCATAAATGAGTGAATGAGGGCCCAAGGCGGCTAGCTGCCTTGCATCTCGGTAAAAACACCCAAACTATAGTAAACTATGTTAAAATAATGTCCAAAAATGACATATTAGGTCAAGTGTTGATAGACGAACAAGGATTCCAGTGGGGGTGAACAGAATTGATAGAAAATGCCAATCAAAACCAGCTGGATTAACAGTTAAGCTACCGCCAGGTGGCCTGTCAGTCATCCTCTCTTCGCTGAGGCAAGCTCTAATGCAGTTAGATTGACTGATTCCAACCTCTGAACAAAGCTAATGCTAATGGATCAATGTAGCATCACGGCGAAAATACTGTATAACAAAAAAAGCCAGAATGATGAGAGATATACTACTGACTATGGATAAGTGAACCAGGTGGAAACAGGGATGTGTATTAGGGAAATACCATTGTAAACTATGCTTGATAAGCTAACTCCCTAGTAGCACTGCCAGCTCAAGTGTCCAGTTTCCCCATGACATTAGGCTATCTAGTAATAGAGCAAGGGTGGGTTTACCTTTTTGTGACGTACAGGAGCAATCCTGGAAGTTAAGTTACCTGGTTCAATTGCCAAGTTGAACAACTTTCCTGTGGTACAAGTTTGAACTATAGTACTACCACTGAGTCAGTAAATACAGCGGAAAAAAAAACACCCTAAAAAGAGTCAGGGGTAGAACATATTGTTTCACACCCACAGTAAGGGAGAATTCCTCAGAGTGAGAACCGTCGAACTGTACAGCGACCTCCATCCCTTCATGAAACTACTGAACAAATCAGCTTTTCAGAACAGTGAGACGTTGTAACATAATACATGCCAGTGCAACTCACACAGTCAAATGCTTTTGTGAGATCCACAAAGACAATGTACAAAGGTTTCCACTGCTCCACACATTTTTCTTGCAACTGCAGCAAACAGAAGATCATATCAATGGTAGAATGAGCTGAGCGAAAGCCACATTGGCTCTTTGGTAGTATACGCTATGCAAGTAGCTGAAAGCGGGCACAATCAAAGATTTTTTCAGCAACACAGAGGAGTGTTAAAGCGAATCACTGCAATCTGTACAGTCCCCTTTGTTCTTATACAAAATCACGTAATTTGCATCTTTCAGCTCCTGTGGCACTTTTTATTCTACATATTTTTATGAGATAATGCAACTCATTCAAGATGACGACACCACCTGTCTTGAAATCTTCCTCTTCTTGTTTGGTTTCACATTATATCAAATTAGAGCCCCCTTGATATTTAAAAATAAAATGAAGGTAAAATGGAATGCTGCAGTTGATCTTTCTCTGGTCTATGGCTCTAGTTATCTGATATTTTTAGCTATATCTGTTTTTTAATTGTATTGGAAATAACATTCCTCTTATGGTAGTGCAGTTTTTCCTGCAGGGACTGCCAGCTGAACATCCTTCATGCTGCCAAACGCCACAGCCTTTGGTCCCTTGTACAAATGCACAAGCAAGCACAGTGGATCCCCTTACGTCACAGGACAATAGCGTGCTGACATGGAAACTTTGAAGGCATCCCGCATATTTATAGAGGTGACACTATCTGAGAAACTGCTGGCAGTGCTTGATACAAAGGGTCTCAGCACACAAATTCAAAGCTCTGTGATACTGAAGGGGAACACTTGGTTGGCTTGTTCTTGCCATGTATAGTAAAGTCCATAAAGCACAACCTGTACATTCACAGGATGTTATATAATCCTCACTATAGTATCAAGGCATTTAATACTTGATACTATAGTAAGTATCAATACATAAACAGCTCTTTGTTAAAAAGGCATCTCAAAATTTAAATTACTTTCATTCCAAGACCACACAGCCAATTAAGATTCATTAAACATGAATTAAATGGTTTAATGCCACTCAAGCCCACCCCTGAATTACATAGTTAATAATAATGTATCAGATTTATATACCACTTTATCATAGACCTTTTTTTCTACAGATACATTATTCAGTCAGTCCAGACAGACAATGGTAGTGGAAAGCTACTACTGTAGCCAAAGCTGCCCTGGGGCAGGCTGACGGAAACGTGGCTGCCAATCTGTGCCAACGGCCTCTCCAGTCACCACCGAACATTTATACACATTCATACCCAGTGTTATGGACACTGGAGGCAAGGTGGGTAAAGTGTCTTGCCCAGGGACACAACGGCAGGATATCTGGGGAGAGTGGGATTCGAACTGCTAACCATCTGGTTATTGGACAACCTGCTCTACCTCCTGAGCCACTGCTGCCCACAGTGGCTCAGGAGGTTGTCCAATTTAAAGGAGGTGTATGCTCTGTTCTTAGTTTAGAGGTGTTTGTTCAACTGCATGAGGGTCTGTTCAAGGATTTGTATCAATTTACTCATATATACTGTCAAACACTGCAGGGTCAGCTGTCTTGTTATCAGAGACTGCTGTCAAAATGTACTATTGATGTGATCTGCAATCTGCAGTTCCAGAGCCATCTATGGAGTTGGCTATAACCAGTGGCCTCTTGAGGCTTGGACAGCAAACTAAGGAAACACATTAAAAAAATAACATTAAATTATAAAAAATGCAAATTCCCAAGAAGAAAGCTGAAATGTTTGAGAAAAGTGTTAAATTCAAGAGAAAAACTTCCATTCTTAAAGAAAAAAATGTACAGATAGCTTTTCACTTGTATGTATGCTTTGAACCCTTGGGTTTTATTTTCATGTACCAATGTCTGATGTATTGATATCACTATGCTCTGGGGTGATCTTAGGTTGCTCTTAGGCTTTTATGTTAGAATTAGGGAATGACAGGACCTGATTTGTATAATCTTTGTGTGTTATTTTGATGTCTGGGCCCCTGTCACAAGCTATGGATAGCTTCTCTATAGTTCCATTTCACAAAAAATTTATCTTGCATGAGCCCATGAATTGTATTTGTATATCAGATAATTTGTGAATAAACTGCACTGAACTGATGAAAAACAGAAAAAGTCAATTTTAGGAGAAAAATGTTGGCAAATTTAAAGAAAACCTCACAAATTTACAATACTTACAGATTTACATGGGGACAATGTGATATATAAGAATTGGCACTTTATTGTGAAGTGCAGTGTGGTGACGTGCACTTCCCATGACATCACCGCACTGCCCTATATAAGGGAGGGACGACCATCTTGTGGTCTCTTTGACCGGTGCCCTTTGCCAGGTGCCTGCCGTGTAATTGCCATACCAGTTCCAACAATAAAGCTGTGTTTGCCAAGTCCATCTTTCCTCATCCTACACCCAGGTATTTTCCATACGTAACATTTGGCAATCGAGGATTAACTCATGGAGGCGTGTATCACACTACTTCGTCCCTTTCTCAAGCTTCCGGGTGAACTGCCTATGTCTTGGCCCATGTGGTTCGAGGCCTTCCAGATCTACATCACCGTGCTGGACCTTGGTAAGCTCGACAAGCTAAGGGCACATGCACTTCTTGTCCATAACCTGGGTATTGAGGGCCAGCAAGTCCTGCAAACAGTCGGGAGCATCGGATTCCTTTGAAGACGTTGTGGAGCTGCTAGCTAACCACTTCCGCACCCCGGATAGCTTGACTGTCCGGAGGATTTGTTTTCAATTCAATTCAATTCAATTCAACTTTATTTATATAGCGCCATTTCACAACAACAGTCATCTCATAGCACTATCAACTGTAGGGGGGACCCCCACAGTTGCAGAAAGACCCCAGCAATCAGGCGATCCCCTGTGAGCAAGCACTTGGCGACGGTGGAGAGGAAAAACTCCCTTTTAACAGGAAGAAACCTCCAGCAGAACCAGGCTCAGGGAGGGGCAGTCATCTGCTGCGACTGGCTGGGGGGGTGAGGGGATAGAGAAGAAGAAAAGAACAGACATGTAGAGAGCAAACAGCACGATGGGGACTCAATCTATGGGAGAGAACAAACAAATGTTAATGACCAGCAAAAAAAAAAAATATTTCATAGAGAGTAAGGAAAGGAGTGAGGCCCAGTGCATTACTGGAGGTCCCCCGGCTGACTAAACCTATTAGCAGCATAACTAAGGGAGGGTTCAGAAACACATGATCCCTCCCTAATTGTAGGCTATATCAAAAAGGTAGGTTTTAGCCCTATTCTTAAAAACAGAGATCGAGTGTGACTCCCGAATCCAGATTGGCAGCTGATTCCACAGGAGAGGAGCTTGATAACTGAAGGCTCTGCCTCCCATTGTACTTTTGGAGATTCTAGGTATTACAAGTAATCCTGCATTTTGGGAGCGTAGTGCTCTGTTAGGATGATACGGTAGTATCAGATCTTTTAAATAAAAAGGAGCCTGATTGTTTAGAGCTTTGTAAGTAAGAAGAAGGATTTTAAACTTAATTCTAAACTCTATGGGAAGCCAATGAAGGGAGGCCAGAACCGGAGAGATATGATCTCTCTTTCTAGTACCTGTTAAAACTCTTGCTGCAGCATTTTGGATCAGCTGAAGACTTTTTAAAGATGTTTTAGGACAGCCTGATAATAAAGAATTACAATAATCTAATCTCGAGCTAACAAAAGCATGGATCAGTTTCTCAGCATCACTCTGAGACAAGATGCTCCTAATCTTGGCAATATTACGCAAATGATAGAAGGCAGTCTTAGAAACAAATTTAATATGTGAATTGAAGGACAAATCCTGATCAAAAATAACTCCAAGGTTCCTCACAGAGCTATTAAGAGAAAGAGTAACTGCATCCAAACTGAAAGTTTGATTTGGAAAGGAATTTCTAAGGTTTTTTGGACCAACAAGAATGACTTCAGTCTTATCTGAATTTAATAGCAGGAAATTACAAGTCATCCAAGCTTTGATTTCCTTAAGACAGGCTTCTAACTTGGCTAATTGATTAGTATCATCTGGCTTCATTGACAGGTATAATTGTGTGTCATCTGCATAACAATGAAAATGTATTTTTTTTTTTTTATTTATTTTTTTTTTTTTTGTATACAGTGCTTTCTAATAATGTTGCCTAACGGAAGCATATATAAACTAAAAAGAGTAGGGCCTAGCACAGATCCCTGTGGAACTCCATGACTAAGCTTTGAGCTGAAAGAAAACTCATCATTTACATGAACAAACTGGAACCTATCAGATAAATAAGATCTAAACCACTGCAACGAAGTTCCATTAAGTCCAACATAGTGTTCTAATCTATCAAGTAGAATATTATGATCAATAGTATCAAAAGCTGCACTAAGATCTAAAAGGACAAGTACAGAAACTAGTCCATTATCAGATGCAATGAGGAGGTCGTTAGTGACCTTCGCTAAGGCTGTTTCAGTACTATGATGGATTCTAAACCCAGATTGAAACTCTTCAAGTAAACCATTTCCCTGCAGGTGGTCAAATAATTGCGTAGCAACAACTCTTTCTAAGATTTTTGAAATGAAAGGGAGATTAGAGATTGGTCTATAGTTAGCTAAAGCTCCTGGATCTAACGATGGCTTTTTGAGTAAGGGTTTAATTACAGCCGTTTTAAAAGCCTGCGGTACATGGCCTAAAGTTAATGAAGAATTGATTATATGAAGAATAAAGCTACCAATAAGTGGGAAGACTTCTTTAAATAACCTGGTAGGAATAGGGTCTAAAAGACAAGTTGAAGGTTTGGATGAGGAAACTATTTTGTCTAACTCACAAAGGTCGATTGGAGTAAACTCATCAAGACAGACATCAATAGAAGGAGTTGTAGTAGTTACAGTATGTAAGTTAACTGTGGGAAGAATCTGATTGATTTTATCTCTGATGGATGAAATTTTATTATTGAAAAAGTTCATAAAGTCCTGACTAGTAAGCTCTAAGGGGATGCTAGGATTGACAGAGTCCTGACTCTTTGTCAACCTGGCTACAGTACTGAAAAGAAACCTGGGATTATTCTTGTTCTCTTCTATTAATGCAGAGTAATAACTCGTTCTAGCTTTTCTAAGAGATTTTTTATAAATTAAAAGATGATTTCTCCAAGCTAAATAGATTTCATCTAAATTAGTAGAGCGCCATTTTCTTTCTAATTGACGAGTCTTCTGTTTTAAGCTACGAGTTTCTGTGTTGAACCAAGGAGTTAAAAATCTCTGATTAGACTTTTTCTTTTTTAAGGGGGCCACAAGTCTAGAGCCTGATGCAGAGAAGCTGAAACACTATCCACCATGTTATCAATTACAGAAGGAGCAAGCTGTCTATAGCTTATTTCCGTTGTGTTGACACATGGCATAGAGGAAACAATCTGCATAAATTTGGAAACAGCATCATCTGAGAGGCATCTACTGTGATAATATTTTTCTTTAGGAGCCAAATAGTCAGAAATAGTAAAATCAAAGGTTAACAGACAATGGTCTGACAGTACAGGGTTATGAGGAGACACTACCAGATTTTCTATTTCTATGCCATATGTCAGAACAAGGTCCAATGTATGGTGGAGGTAATGAGTAGAATTTCCTACTTTCTGAGAAAACCCAATCGAGTCTAATATTGAATTAAAAGCCACATTAAGGCAGTCACTATCTACATCCACATGTATATTAAAGTCCCCTACTATAATTATTCTATCAGATTTCAGCACTAAATCAGCTAAGAAATCAGCAAATTCGGATAAAAATTCTGAATAGGTTGATGGGGGACGATAAACTATGGCAAATAAAATTGGGTTTAACCTGAAATTGCTAAAGTGCCCAACACTGAGGACCAGGCCCTCAAAGGAATTATAACATGTTTTTTGCTTTACATTAACTAGTAATTTGGAATGGTAAATTGTTGCTACTCCTCCTCCACGACCAGAACTTCTGGGATTTTGACAGTTTAAATAACCAGAGGGAGTTGATTCATTTAAACCAACATAATCCTCTTGCCCTAACCAAGTCTCTGTAAGGGAAATTAAATCAATCTGATGATCAATTAACAGATCATGGACTAACAGAGACTTGGGAGTTAGAGACCTAATATTTAATAAACCACATTTAATTTTTAAATTATGAGGAGGAACAGAGGCCAAATCATTCAATTTAGAGGCTTTATGTTTAATTTGAGTTTTACCAATATTTTGCTTTATCACTTTGGGATGCTTATACATTATATTTTTATTTACTTTGGAGGGAGCAGACAACGATTCTCTGATGGGGAAGACAGGGGCTAAGCTGAGGGGTGGCGGATGAAGAGGAGCTGCAGAGAGGCGTGTAAGACTGCGACTCTGCTTCCTGGTCCCAACTCTGAGTAGTCACGGTTTTGGAAATTTGGATAAAAAAGATGCCAGATTGTTAGATAAATGAGAAGCACCATCCAAAGTGGGATGAATGCTGTCTCGTCTCATAAGACCAGGTTTTCCCCAAAAAGAGCTCCAATTGTCAATGTAGCCCACGTCATTTTTAGGACACCACACAGACAGCCAGCGGTTCAAGGATGACGAGCGACTAAACATGTCATCACTGGTCAGATTGGGGAGGGGCCCAGAGAATACTACAGTGGCTGACATCGTTTTTGCAAACTCACACACCGATTCTATATTAAGTTTCGTGACTTCCGACTGCCGGAGACGGATGTCATTAATGCCGGCGTGAATAACAATTGTGGAGTATTTACAGTTACTTTTAGCCAGCATTTTCAAATTTGACTCGATGTCGCCTGCTCTGGCCCCAGGAATACATTGGACTATGGCCGCTGGAGTCTCTAGGTTCACGTTTCTGACTACAGAGTCGCCAATGATCAGAGTTTTTTCCTCAGCGGGTGTGTCGCTGAGCGGGGAAAAACGATTAGAAACGTGAACAAGTTGGTGGTGAACCGGGGCTTTGCGACTAGGCTTCCTTCTCACCGTCACCCACCCAGTCTCCTCGCTGCTGAGGAGAGCCGGGGAACCGCTGACAGTGGGGCCTAAGCTAGCTAGCTCCGCTGCAGCTAATGGGCGTCCGTCGAGATTAACTGGCGCAGACGGTGTTTCAATGCAGCGGAGCCGGGATTCCAAATCAGACAACCTCGCCTCGAGCGCCTCAAAAAGACAACATTTATTACATTTACCGTTACCACTAAAAGAGGCAGAGGTGTAGCTAAACATCTGACAGAGAGAGCACACCAGAGGAGGAGAGGAAAGAGAGGTAGTAGCCATAGCTAGTGGCTGGAGAGCTGGAGAGCAAACCACACAGGCAGACAGCAAAACAGGAAGTGACGATACGTTACCACAAGGAAGTGACGATCTCCTGGAAGAAAAGGAGATCGTCAGCACCAACATCAGCGGGTAGGTGAGTCTATTCACCAGTTTGTCACTGACTCGAAGCAGCTAGCTAGCAAGTGTCGCTTTGGGCTGTTGGAAGATGAAATGGTACATGACCAGCTTGCGGAGCACATGTGCAGCACTGCATTGTGGGCTAGGCTATTCACGGCACCCAATGACTTAACATTAGCCAGAGCTGTCGAGCTAGCTGTCCAGCTGGAGACTGCAGACAAGCTAGCTTTGGAGCTAACCTAGCACCAGTCACAGTGGCCGCTGGTGTCACTCACTGCGGCAAATGTTGCAGACTCGGAAAGCGAGAATAGCTTGGATGACGACGTTATGGAAACCAATGCTGCCAGCTGAAGGTCTGCTCCAGGAAAACCCCTGTGCAAGGGTTGTGGGTCTGCAACGCACCAAAATAGAGCGAAGGACTGTCTGGCTAGGGGAAAACGTTGTAGTAGATGTGGATGCTTGAACCATTTTACTAGCGTGTGCCATGTATCTGAACCGGAGAGCCCACGGAAGAAATCACTCTGCCCACCCCCGACGACCATCCATATGGTTTCCCCCAGCACAAACAGGTACACGTACTGCACAGTGAAACTGGACGGCGTGGAGATGCCACTGCTGCTCGACACAGGGCAGAGGGGTCATTGCTGGATTGGGCCACGGTGAGGAAGTTTTTCCCTCACTACAGGATTAGAAGTAATCCAGCACCATTGTATGGTTATGGAGGTGGCAGGCTGTGCACGGTTGGGACTTTGGAGTTAACAGTCCAGTACAAGTCTGCGAAGATGGTTGACTTCACGTTCCACATGACAGCGCAAGGCGATAACATCATGGGCTGTGATTTGTTTTACGGACTGGGTTTCACCATAAAAGACAATGCTGGGAACGAATGGTCGGGTTGTGGCCGCTGGAACCCTCCAGTTCCAGTGGTTGAAGAGAATGTTGTGTGGGATGAGGGGCTAACGGACACCACGGCGGTCAAGCAGGACCAGTTTCACTCAGGTTCGGCGCAGGAGGGTCTCAGTGCCGGTGCTCGGGACATGGTAGAGGGGGGTACTGAGCGTGGCGGCGAGGCGCCTGCGTCGGCAAGTGACACCAATGTGCTAGCCCCAGATGCCTCCGGAGCTTGGCCGCAGGGGGATAGAGGGTCTGCAGCTACGATGGTGACTGCTACGATGGTTTTAGAAGAGGCCGGGGCCAGACCGACGAGCAAGGAGTTATCGCATGCTCAGCAGCACCACGTCAGGCCGAGCCTGGCCCCGCTGAGGGTTTTAGACTTGGTTCGGGTTCAGGGTGAATAACGTCCACAGCAAAGATGGGCCAAACAACAGCCAGCAAAACACCGAGGATGTCTGCATATACTTCTGGTTGTCAGACGGCTCATCGAGGCACGCCAATCAGCTTTGTTGTGTCCTGGAAGAGGCTCCGGGTGATGAGGCTGGATGGAAGTCGGTGTTGGTGGTGAAGGAGTCAGGCTCCACCGTCCAGAAGATCAGCCATCATCCCAGGGGTTTGATGCTTCCAGGGGCGCACTTGCTGAGGGGCTGCCCTGCACCCACCCCCCACCCCAATGCCGGTTCTATCTCTCCCACTCAAGTGACTGTGCTGTAAAAATGGTTGTTTATAATTCTTATGTTTTGCATGCATGTTATGGTATGGGGTTATTTTGTGTTTGTATTTTTTAGTTTAGGAGCACAGCAAGTAATTTTAGTTTAGTGAAGAACTTTTATTTAGATATTGGTGACAGAATAATCCACCATGCCATGCAGGCTGTGTGGCAGTCTACCCGCCAGCCCTATTCTAGGTTGTTTTGAGTGAGTGTGTTAGGCTAATTTAGTGCATCAGTTTTTGTTATTTTAGTGCATGATTCGGGTCCTAAATTGGGGAGTGGGTTCAATTGCATGTGTGGTTTTGGACTTTTCTAAGGGAGGGAGGAAATGTGATATATAAGAATTGGCACTTTATTGTGAAGTGCAGTGTGGTGACGTGCACTTCCCCTCACGCCACCGCACTGCCCTATATAAGGGAGGGGCAACCATCTTATGGTCTCTTTGACCAGTGCCCTTCGCCAGGTGCCTGCTGTGTAACCACCATACCAGTTCCAACAATAAAACTGTGTTCGCCAAGTCCATCTTGCCTCATCCTTCACCCAGGTATTTTCCATACACAGCAGACAAGTCTCAGATTTATAAGAAAAGCACCACAGTTGAAGATTTCTGTGGAAAAAATGGCAAATTTATGAGAAATAATACTTTTCTAAAGGAAAAACAGTCATAAATTTTAAAAAGTTGGAAATTTACAAACAAAAATCATAAATATGTGAGAAAAAAATCACAGTTTTATTATTATTACTACTGCTAAAAAGCGCAAATGGGTTTTACACCTCCATGTAGGGGTTTTATTTTCTTCCGCTGGCTCTATCTTTGGCAAAGTTCACCAATCTTCTGCAACAAAACTTCACTATTTGTCCCTCTTATTCATGATCTTATTCTTAATTTTCAGAACGCATGACATGAACAGTTCGTTGTATACATACATTAACTTATTTTTTAAATTGACGGGATGCAGTGATGGAGTTTGAATTGAAGCCACCAATTGTAGGGCTTGTACAACCAGTTTAGATTCTTTTACGAAACAAAGGGACATGGTCTGTTTTGAAAGCAGTAGTAGCATAAAGATTTATATTGAAACAGTAAAAAACAGAAATATAGAAAAAGTTTAAAGGGAACATAAGAAACACAGTTCCCACAGGTCTCAACAAACTGTCTGTGATTTGCTTTCATCAAAATATATCAGCCTTTAACAATTTCAGCCCCATTTTCAACCTATTTAACGACACTTCCTTAGAATGACTAATTTGAGTACATGTGTGGGTGACACACATTGTGGCCTCACATTTCCACAGAGATATGACTGCATGTGTATTGGAGGTGTCACGTCTGGAAGGACAAAGGACTCGAATCTGCAGAAGATAACGAGGAGGTGTGAGATTGGTCTTTTTGTCCCACAGAAGATGCCCCGGAGGGATTTCCGGTTCATCAAGAAATGAGAGACAATGGTGAAGGTTCAAAGGGATGCTTTGTGACTGTATGTTTACTGAAAACACCATGTGACTTGAATTCTGATGCTGGAAACATATAAAAGGGTGATGAGATATGATTCTTCCTCTTTCCTGCTTTGAGAATGCTAGACGATGTGTTCTGTCAATAAAGCTGATTTAAGAACTAAACTCAGCCTCATCATTCGAGCACATCCTCTACACTGGTGACCTACGACAAAGAATGAGCAGACAGAATTCTCCCGAGCGGGGCTCGGCAGAAGCCAGCCTGATGGCCGCCTCCACGATCCGGCTGCCCGATTTCTGGCAGCACAACCCGCGCTCATGGTTTAGCGCAGTCGAGGTGCAGTTCAACCTCCGGAGAATCTCCAACGACGACACAAAATTCTACCATGTGGTAGCGAAGCTGGACAGCAACACGGTCCAGAGAGTGGAGGATCTGGTTAATCATCCACCAGACAGCGACAAGTACAGCGCATTGAAGGACGCGCTGATCAGCCATTTCACCCCTTCGGTCCAACAGCGAGCAGAGGGGCTCCTGACGTTGACCGAGTCAGAGAACGAGAGACCTGCGGACCTGATGGTGAAGATGCTGAGGCTCAAAGACTCTGAGGATGGCGAATTCATTTTCGCCCACCTTTTCCTTCGGACCCTGCCGCCAGCAGTGAGAGTGGCCCTGGCAGAGTCGCCCCGATTGGCCAGGCGAGACTACCATGGGCTGAGCAAAGAGGCGCAGCGGCTTGTCGACGCCCACAAGCGGAACGTGGTTTCGGCCGCAGCAGCTAGCACAGGAACGGCGTCCGGAGACAGCGCAGGTCCAGCGGCCGCGGCGCCAGACGCACCAACGACGGCGGCGATGGGGGCCAGGCGACACGAAGCGGAGGACGCCCGGTGTTTCTACCACCGCCATTTTGCAGAGAGAGCGCACAGGTGCATCCCGCCGTGCAACTTCAAGCGCCAGGGAAACGCCAAGACCGAGGGCCGGTAGCAGCTGCGACCCTCGGCGACGAGAACAAGCTGCTTTACCTGACGGATGCACACTCGGGGAAACAGTTCCTCGTGGACACAGGCTCCCAGCTGAGTTTCGTCACACCCACCTACACGGAACGGCTGATGCCGTCTAAAGCTCCCTGGGTGTCAGTGTCAGCAGCGAACACCTCTGCGATTAAAACGTTTGGTGAGAGGACCATGCTTCTGTCCTTACAGGGCCGTTCATTTGAGTGGACATTTATTGTAGCAGCAGTCAGTTTCAACATGTTAGGGGCTGATTTTTTGTGCTCACATGGTTTATTGGTTGACCTTGCTAATAGACGTCTGATTAATGCACTGTCCTTTCATTCTATTCCCTGCACAGCTCGGGTGGCCCCGCCGACTGCACATGCCAGCGTCTCAGCTGCGGGTGGTAAGTTTCACACATTGCTTGCTCAGTTCCCAGCACTCACAGTCCCCACGTTTTCGGCGACGGTGGCTAAACATGGGGTGGAACATTTTATCACCACCACCGGCCCTCCCGTTTTTGCAAAAGCTCGGCGCTTGGACCCAGCTAAACTGGCCATCGCGGGCGAGGAGTTCACTAATCTGGAAAAACTGGGCATTGTTAGACGCTCCAAAAGCTCTTGGGCTTCGCCGCTACACATGGTCCCAAAGGCTGACGGCTCGTGGCGACCTTGCGGTGATTTCCGCAGGTTGAACAACGTTTCAGCTCATGACCGCTACCTGATTCCGCACATTCAGGATTTTTCTGTTCATTTGGCGGGGGCGCGCATTTTTTCTAAAATAGACTTGGTGCGCGGTTACCACCAGGTTCCAGTGCGCACGCAAGATGTACCCAAAACAGCGGTCATAACTCCTTTCGGCCTTTTTGAGTTTTTGCGCATGCCTTTTGGCCTCAAGGGGGCCGCGCAGACTTTCCAACGCATGATGGATGCAGTTTTACGCGACCTCCCTTTCGTGTTCGTTTATTTGGACGATATTTTGGTAGCCAGCGCGTCCGAGGGCGAGCACGAAAAACACCTCACAGCAGTTTTTCAGAGGCTGGCAGAGCACGGGTTAATAGTTAACCCAGCGAAGTGCCAGTTTGGGGTGGCGCAGATTGATTTTTTGGGGCATCGCGTTTCGGCAGAAGGAGCAGTTCCTCTTCCAGATAAAGTGCGTGCCATAACAGATTTTCCGTAACCTCAAACGGTCAAGGCGCTTCAGGAGTTTCTAGGGATGGTTAATTTTTACAACCGGTTACTCCCAAGCGCAGCACGGCTCATGCAGCCATTGTACACCGCGTTAAAAAAGCAAAAGCCCGCAAATAAAGTTGAATGGTCTCCGGAGCGGGAGCGCGCTTTTGCCCAGGTCAAATCAGCCCTGGCAAACGCAGTTTTGTTAGCACACCCAGTTCCAAAGGCCCGCATGGCACTCACCACTGACGCTTCCGATGTAGCGGTGGGGGCGGTAGTTGAACAGTTTGTGGCAGGTACCTGGCAACCCCTCGCGTTTTTCAGCAGGACTTTGCGCGAGTGAGCGTAAATACAGTGCGTTTGACAGGGAGCTTTTGGCCCTACACTTGGCCATCCACCATTTTCAGTTCTGGTTAGAGGGGCGACGTTTCACCGCGTTTGTGGATCATAAACCGCTAACGTTTGCGATGGCCAAAATTTCAGAACCCTGGTCAGGCCGACAACAAAGGCAACTAGCCGCAATATCGGAGTTCACTACTGATATTCAGCATGTCGCGGGTAAACACAATGTTGTGGCAGACTGTCTCTCGCGCGCGGTAGCACCACCAAGCCCCATGGGGGCAGACTCTGTAGCCGTGGCCGCGGGCCCGGGCAGCGACGCGGGAGCGCGCGCAGCCCCGGTCTGTGTAGGGTTAGATTATGCAGCCATGGCTGCGGAGCAGGTTAACGACGCGGACGTGCGCGAGCTCCAGTCTGGACCAACAGGGTTAAGGCTGGAGCACAGGGAGCAACAAAGTGGTATGCCCCCACTAATCTGCGATGTCTCCACGGGACAGCCCCGCCCCGTGGTGCCAGCCGCGTGGCGTCGCCGCGTTTTTGACTCGGTCCATTCTCTCACGCACCCGGGGGTGCGCGCATCGATTAAGTTGGTGGGGGAGAAATTTGTTTGGCCCGGGTTGCGCAAACAGGTCAAGGAATGGGCGGCAGCCTGCATAGCGTGTCAGCGAGCCAAAATACACAGACACACTAAGGCCCCGTTGGAACCTTTTCACATCCCCGCTAAGCGTTTTGATCACGTGCATGTTGACTTGGTGGGCCCGCTCCCATTATCACACAGGCACACACATCTTTTGACGATGGTGGATCGCACCACGCGTTGGCCAGAGCCGATTCCTCTGACATCAACCACAGCGGAAGAAGTTGCGCGAGCATTTTTAGCAGCGTGGGTTGCGCGTTTCGGTGTGCCGTCGGACATAACGTCCGACAGGGGTCCCCAATTTATTTCCGAACTATGGTCATCGATGGCCCGCAGCTTGGGGGTGAAGATTCATCGCACTACCGCATATAACCCCCAGGCTAATGGTTTATGCGAACGCTTTCACAGGTCATTGAAAGCAGCCCTCAGAGCGTCGCTGACGGATACAAATTGGGTGGACAAACTTCCATGGGTTTTATTGGGGTTGCGTTCTGCACCTAAGGAAGATTTGCATGCTTCCCCGGCTGAATTAGTTTTTGCACAACCTCTCCGTTTGCCGGGGGAATTTCTCCCCGATAATCCCGCACCAAATGGCCCCCCTGCTCAGCCGTGGCAGAGCGACTCGGGAGCAAACATGCTCCCTGGCCCGGTCCATCACAGTTTCCCACACGTTTTTGTGCCAAAGGCTTTAAAAAATGCAGAGTTTGTTTTTGTTAGACATGATGCTCAGCGTCCAAGTTTGCGGCCGTTTTATGACGGACCGTTCAGAGTGCTTGAGACCGGGCAGAAGCATTTTCTGCTAGATTTAGGGGGCAGAAGGGAGTTGATTTGCATAAACAGGCTCAAACCCGCTTTTGTTTTGGCTGATGAGGAAGTGCAGCTCGCGAGGCCCCCCCGCCGTGGCAGGCCGCCGAGAGGACATTCTCCAGAATCTTCACAGAAACGTGCTAACAGCTTTAATCCACAGATGCAGAGAGATGTTGCAGGGGCAGCAAAGCCAGGTTGCAGCAGATTTGGCAGAAAGTTAAAACCCAGGCAGTTGGTGGATTGATTAGCGATATATGGAGTGTTTTGTGTTTTTCTTTTTTTTTTTATGCCATGCAGGTTTTGCCCTTACTAGACGTTTGGGGGGGGGGGGGGTAGTGTGGGCGACACACATTGTGGCCTCACATTTCCACAGAGATATGACTGCATGTGTATTGGAGGTGTCACGTCTGGAAGGACAAAGGACTCGAATCTGCAGAAGATAACGAGGAGGTGTGAGATTGGTCTTTTTGTCCCACAGAAGATGCCCCGGAGGGATTTCCGGTTCATCAAGAAATGAGAGACAATGGTGAAGGTTCAAAGGGATGCTTTGTGACTGTATGTTTACTGAAAACACCATGTGACTTGAATTCTGATGCTGGAAACATATAAAAGGGTGATGAGATATGATTCTTCCTCTTTCCTGCTTTGAGAATGCTAGACGATGTGTTCTGTCAATAAAGCTGATTTAAGAACTAAACTCAGCCTCATCATTCGAGCACATCCTCTACACATGTTTCATTAAATGTTCATGTCACCCCACCCTTTCTCTTTCATTACTTTAAGAAGTTTGGTTGAGGTGGCACACACCATTTTGATTCTAATGTTAGCTAATTAACTGTTAGCTCCTGATGGCAAAGAAAGACTGAACTAACTAACTAATGGCTGAACGGGTGTAAAACCCCAAACAAAGCAGTATCAGGGACAGGCTGTCCTTAGGTATGACTGTGAGAGTGAATGGTTGTCTGTCTCTCTGTGTTGGCCCTGCGATGGACTGGCGATCTGTCCAGGGTGTACCCTGCCTCTTACCCTAAGATGCTGGGATAGGCTCCAGCCCCCCCGCGACCCGAAAAGGACTAAGCGGAAGAAGATGGATGGAAGGTGTGTCTGGTGTGAGTGGTCGAAAGGATGTGAGCAGTCTCAAGCACAGAAACAATCCTGAATGAGTGAATGTCTAGCTATGCTAATGCTAGGCAGGCTAATCGATCACCCTTTCACAATCTCCAAAGTGACAGACAGACCAACATCAGCTGGCTATAAAAATGACAAAACTAGAAAAGCACTCGGAGAGCGCAGACCTCCGCCAAGCGCCACAGTTCCCCCCATACAGTGTTTGTGTGTACGTTTTCAGATTCCTTGACCATGAAAACATATGACTAGCAATTTGATTGACAATATATGATTAGTGGTTCAGTAGTTATTCAAGAAAATGACATTTTCCATAATGGCGGCCACAGTTCCCCCCCATACAGTGTTTGTGTGTACATTTTCAGATTACTTGACCATGAAAACATATGACTAGCAATTTGATTGACAATCTATGATTAGTGGTTCAGTAGTTATTCACGAAAATGACATTTTTGGTAATGGCGGCCACAGTTCCCCCCATTCAGTGTTTGTGTGTACGGTTTCAGATTCCTTGACCATGAAAACATATGACTAGCAATTTGATTGACAATGATATGATTAGTGGTTCAGTAGTTATTCACGAAAATGACATTTTCCGTAAGGGCGGCCACAGTTCCCCCCATACAGTGTTTGTGTGTACGTTTTCAGATTCTTTGACCACGAAAACACATGATTAGCAATTGGATTGACAATGATAGGATTAGTGGTCCAGTAGTTATTCAGGAAAATGGCATTTTCCGTAATGGCGGCCACAGTTCCCTCCATACAGTGTTTGTGTGTACGTTTTCAGATTCCTTGACCATAAAAACATATGACTAGCAATTGGATTGACAATGACAGGATTAGTGTTTCAGTACTGGTAGTTATTCAGGCAAATGGCATTTTCCGTAATGGCGGCCACAGTTCCCCCCATACAGTGTTTGTGTGTACGTTTTCAGATTCCTTGACCATGAGAACATATGACTAGCAATTGGATTGACAATGATAGGATTAGTGTTTCAGTAGTTATTCAGGCAAATGGCATTTTCCGTAATGGCGGCCACAGTTCCCTCCATACAGTGTTTGTGTGTACGTTTTCAGATTCCTTGACCATGAGAACATATGACTAGCAATTGGATTGACAATGATAGGATTAGTGTTTCAGTAGTTATTCAGGAAAATGGCATTTTCCGTAATGGCGGTTTTCTTCTGGACGGTGATCCGGATCACCACCAAAATTTAATCAGTTCTTCCTTGTACCATTTCCAACAACGCCTGAAAGTTTCATCGAAATTCGTCCAAAACTTTTTGAGTTATCTTGCTAACCAACAGACAGACAGACAAACAGACAGACAGACAAGACAGACAAACAGACAAACCCTGGCAAAAACATTACCTCCTTGGCGGAGGTAATAATAAGCCAGAATTACGAGAAATGTACTATCAACTGTCAACTAGTGAACCAGGTGGGAATAGGGATGTCTCGTGGGGTGAAGAAAATAGCAATATAAGTGTGACGTGTGGGTTTGGCTGCTGGAGCTTGCTGTTGCCGTCTGATGGTGGTGACGTCAGGCAAGCTATGGCCAGTACGTATATTGAGAGTGTCTGTAATAAAGTTCAGTTCATTGCTTGGCATAAGATGACTCACATCGCACTCATTTCCATACATAACATTGGCGGCTGAGAATTAACTCATGGAAGCATGCGGGGCACCTCTATGGCCGTTTCTGCAGTATCCAGGAGAACCAGCAATTGTGTGGCCTCACTGGTTGGCCGAGTTTGAGAAGTACATTTCGACAATGGGCCCAGGTAAACTCAATGGAGTGCGGAGGCGAACACTTCTGGTTCACAATCTCGGCATAGACTGTCAGAAGATGTTCCACATGTTAGGGGAGATGGAGTCTTATGCAGATGCTGTCGGGCTGCTCGCTGACTACTTTGCCAAACACACACGGAGCACAAAGCTGTGGGTTGAAAGGCTGTTAGTGTCAAAAGACGCTAAGCTAGCTAGCTCGGGGGAGCTAACAGCCCAGCTAGTAGCAACGGAGAAATTAGCCACGGAGCTAGGTGGGCGCCAAACACAGAAGCTACAAGCTACAGGCTACGAGCTAGATAACATGGTGGAATCGGAGCCACAAGAGAGGGAGCCCGTGTCTATCGGGAACGACAAGCCAGCCGAAGAGCACAGCACTAAGAGTCACTGCAGCATGGAGGGTGAGCAGTGAATGAACTCGGCTCAGTTGTCCCCACAGCCAGAGCCTGAGCAGCGGGAGGAGGAATGCGAGCATGCTGAGAACCCCAAAAAGCAACAGCGACAGCTAGGCATAGAGACAGCCACAGCGGAGCATCTCGGATGACAGAGAGGAGGTACCGGACTGCTTTTGTACCCAAGACGAGCCGCAGTCGATGACGGACACTGGGAGTAAACAGCATGAAGAGCTAACAGGCACCACGTTGGTCAAACAGGGCCAGTTTAACTCAGGTTTGACAAGGGTGGGTGTCAGTGCCGGTGCTCGGGACATGGCAGAGGGGGTTACCGATCATGACGGTGAAGCACCTATGTCAGCAAGTGACACCGAGGTGCTAGACCCAGATGCCCCCGATACTTGGCTGCAGAGGGATGGGAGATCTGCAGCTACGATAGCACACGCTACAACAGCCTTAGAAGAGGTATGGGCCAGACCGACAGGCATGGAGAAACCGCGTGCTGAGCAGCACCGTATCAGGGCGAGCAGAGTCCCTTTTAGGGCTATGGACTTGGTCCAGGTTCGAGGAGAGGAACGTCCACAGTGGATACGGGCCAGATGACAGCCAGCGAAACACCAGGAACACCTGCACATTGTGGCTAAGCTGGGCGCAGCTTACTTCAAGCTGTCTGACGGTTCGGCGAGACATGCCAATGAGCTGCGGCGTGTCCGGGAAGAGGCTTCTGGTGGTGGAGCTGGACGAGAGCGGCGGTCGGTGATGGCGATGTGGGATCTGGGCCCCGCCATCCAGAGGGTCGGCTATCGCTCCGGGGGTCTGTGGTCTCCAGGGGTGTGCCTGTTGAGGGGCTGCCCCCATGGGCCCCGTGTTTTAATGCATGCATGTCCCCGTGTCTGCGTGGGTTTACTCTGGGATTTCTCCGGTTTCCTCCCACAT
The DNA here is from genome assembly GCA_020510985.1 of Pholidichthys leucotaenia. Lineage (NCBI taxonomy): Eukaryota > Metazoa > Chordata > Actinopteri > Cichliformes > Pholidichthyidae > Pholidichthys > Pholidichthys leucotaenia. Next base: position 294,108,476 of record CM035842.1, read on the forward strand.
GCCAAAAACATGCATTAGGTTAATTGGCATCAAAACTGGGGATTCTAAATTGTCCTTAGGTATGACTGTGAGAGTGGATGGTTGTCTGTCTCTCTGTGTTGGCCCTGCAATGGACTGGCGATCTGTTCAGGTTGTACCCTGCCTCTCGCCCAAAGATGCTGGGATAGGCTCCAGCCCCCCCGCGACCCGAAAAGGATTAAGCGGAAGAAGATGAATGAATGAATGTTGTGATATGGGATTATTTTGTTTATTTTATTAGTTTAGGAACAAGGCAATGATTTTAGTTTATTAATGGACTTTGGGTTATTTTAGCAGGTGGCAGAATAATTCACCTTGCTGTGTGGGCAGGACGGTAGTCCATCCGTCATCCCTATTTTAAGTTCCGTTGTGTGAATGAGTTAGGCCATTTAGAGACATCAGTTTTCATTATTTTAGTGGGTGATTCGGTTCCCAGATTTTGGGGGGGTCAATTGTATGTGTGGATTTGGACTTTTTAAGGGGGGGAGAAATGTGATGTGTGGATTTGGCTGCTGGGGCTTGTCGTAGCCGTCTGAGGGTGGTGACGTCAGGTGGGCTATGGCCAGTATGTATATTGAGAGTGTCTGTAATAAACTTTAATTCGTTGCTTGGCATAAGACGACTCACGTCTCACTCATTTCCACTAGTATGCACTAGTAGATGGTGGCACGTGTCAACGCAGCGGCTCAGCGCTCTCTTATTACAAGCAGCTTTTCTAGTGTGAGCGCAAATGGGACTAAGAGGATTTATACCCAAAATGAACTTATGAGCCTGAAGAAATTTTGGATCCGGTGGGCTCCAGAAAATTTGACCTCATTTCCGAAGGAAATACAGCATCCAGCTATACGGGAGCATACAGGCACCCTGTTCAAGCCTAGGCTGAAAAGGAGAAGTAAACACCGGCACGAGAGAAAGAAAAAGCGGGACAAGCGAGCCGGGATCCGCGCAAGGCTGAGAGCATCTCCATATAAACTCTCTCATCAATAAGAAGCCCATCAATAAGAATCTCTTATCTCTCATCAATAAGAATAAGAATCTCTCATCAATAAGAATAAGCTCTCTCATCAATAAGATGGACGACATTAAATTACGGATTATGAACAACTGCATGAACAGCTGCACTATGGTGATAACAGAGACCTGGCTGCATGAAAACGTCCCTGACCTAGCTGTGGAGCTAGCAGGCCACACCATCTACCGGGCAGACCACACAGCAGACTCTGGAAAGACCAGAGGAGGGGGACTGTGTGTATATATAAATAACAGCTGGTGCACAGATGCAGTGGTTATTGAAAAGCATTGCTGTCCTGACTTGGCGTTTCTGATGCTTAAGTGCAGACCTTTCTATCTGCCAAGGGAGTTTTCTGTAATGTTCATCGTAGCAGTGTATGTCCATCCTCGGGCTAAGGCTAAGACAGCCATGAGCAAACTGCATGATACCATCTGCAAACAACAGGTTTCCAGAGAGTGTTTTTGTTGTGGCAGGGGATTTTAACAACTGTAACCTCAAGACTGTTTTACCCAGATTTCACAAAAATGTGGACATTAAAACAAGGGAAAATAAAACTTTGGACCAGATGTACACGAACATTCCTGGAGCATACAAAACTCATTCATCTCCCCACTTAGGACACTCTAACCACCTATCTCTGTTTTTAACACCAGCCTATAACCCCCTCATTTGCAGAGTAAAACCACAATATACAGTAGGACTGTGCGGTGTTGGACTGAAGAGGCTTCATCATCCTTACAGGACTGCTTTGAGGACACAGACTGGGAGATTTTTGAACATCCAGATATTGAATATTACACCACCACAATACTATCTTACATCAAATTTTGTACAGATAACGTAACCACAGAAAAACAGCTTAAAACATACCCCAATCAAAAACCATGGTTCAACAACAACGTGAGAAAGTGGCTTAAGGCCAGAGATGCAGCATTCAGATTGGGGGCCAAGGAGACCTATAAGGACGCAAGAGCAGACCTGAAGAGGGGCATCAAAGCAGCAAAAATTAAATATAAACAGCTCATTGAAGATACTGTAATTTCAGAGAAAATAACCCACGAGCTATGTGGCATGGTATCAAGACTATTACTGATTACAAGCAAAACTACAGTACTCTATCTATCTTGTTCGAAATAAAGTATCTATCTATCTACTCCCATCAACATCTTCCTCTTAAATGATCTTAACACATTTTTTGCTCGATTTGAGGAGAATCATAGGCAAGAATCAAATATGACTATGACAGCATCTGAGAGCGAGCAGCCACTCATTTTTCAGTCATATCAAGTCCAGCAGGTCCTGCAAAACATCGACACCAGGAAGGCACCAGGACCAGATGGAGTTACAGGTCGGGTACTAAAAACATGTGCTTGTCAGCTAGCCACAGTATTTACAGTTATTTTTAATGGATCAGTTCAACAAGCCACAGTCCCCACTTGCCTCAAAACTGCCACTATTATTCCTGTGCCCAAAACTTCAGCTGTCACAGGTTTAAATGATTATCAGCCCATTGCTCTCACGCCAGTAATCATGAAATGCATGGAAAGACTGGTGCTGCAACACATCAGATCTTGCATTTCCTTGGACCTGGATCAATATCAATATGCTTACAGGCCAAACATATAACAGATGATGCTATCTCAATAGCATTACACACAGCTCTTGCCCATCTTGAAAATCCAAACACCTATGTTCAGATGCTGTTTGTTGACTTCAGCTCTGCCTTCAATTCCATCAGCTCCAACAAACTGGTCAGCAAACTGCAATCACCACAGCTTGGAACAACCCTTTGTCAGTGGATTAAAGATTTTCTCACAAACCAACTCCAGCATGTTAAGCTGGGTAGTCTTACCTTTTCCACTGTCACTCTCAGTACTGGTGTATCCCAAGGCAGTGTTCTCAGTCTATTCTTGTACTCCCTGTATACTCATGACTGCGCCCCCACCCACAGTTCTAATGCAATAATTAAGTTTGCGGATGATACAACCATAGTGGGTTTGGTGGCAAACAACAATGAATCAGCCTATAGGGGGGAGATTCAGACATTGTTGGCATGGTGCAGAGACAATAACCTGTGCTTAAACACGAAGACTAAAGAAATAATTATAGACTTCAGGAAATCAAAAGCACAGCATGCAGGTTTGCGCATCGAAGGGGAGGAGGTGGAGCTGGTTGCTGACTTCAAATTCTTGGGTGTGTGTATATCCAGGGACCTGAGTTGGGGTGTGAACACGACTCACAACATCAAGAAAGTCCAACAACGACTCTTTTTTCTCAGAACTCTGAAGCACAACAAACTTCCTCCAGCTCTGCTTAAGAACTTCTATCGCTGTACAGTAGAGAGTGTCCTGACATATGGCTGAACTGTCTGGTACTCCAGCTGCACAGAGCAGAAAAGAAGGCGCTGCAACTGGTCATAAAGACAGCCCAGTGGATTGTGGGCTCCCCACTCCCGAGCATGGAGGACATTTACTCCACACGCCTCCTTAGAAGAGCTAAAAACATCAAGAATGACCCAACACACCCAGGACATTACCTGTTTTCCACCCTTCCGTCAGGGAGGTTCAGAGTCATTAAAACCCGGACCAGCAGAATGAAAGAGAGCTTCTTCCCTAGAGCAGTAGACGGACTGTTGCACTCATAATCCTTTTAGCAGGCATGCACACAGTTACATATATGTAGAGTACATTAGTATTTTAGCTATTTATTTAGTATTTTATCTATTTATTATTATTTTGTGGAGGAACAAAATAAGTTCAGGTGAGACACGGCGAGCTGAAGGTTTAAGAGTTTTATTCCTCCATCATCATGAGACACACTGCAGTGCTGTGTGCTGTGTGTGCGCTCTCTGAGTGCACTAGTGAGGCATGTAAAGTCAACTCTTTTATACAGACAAGAGAGAATGCATGGCACATTTACATATTGATATACATATCAAACAATACATATCAATTGTGTGATTAACTGGCGCCAGACTCCTCTCCTTCCTCTGGGGATGAATAACGATAGTCATTGTTCTGGTTGTCCCCCTAGGGCTCTCTGTTCGCATGCAATCCCTGCTGAGCGTAATTATTATCAGTCTGCATTGTGCTGGGTGCCCACACGTGTGCTGGGTGCCCACAGTTTATTATTAAGATGACTGCATTTTAAGCTGCTAAGAGACTGCTGAACAGAGTTTCATTGTATTTTGTGTACAGTGACAATAAAGATTCTATTCTATTTCCATACATAACAATAAGGTCACCAAGCTAACTTTGTAGCAGGCTAGCAGCCATGGTAGTACTGTCAGTGTGGATTTAGAGGTTCACAGGGATCCTCTCACTGTCGTTCAAACTAGTATCTAGTAGAGCAGCGAAGGTTAACATTGCAGTGTTTGGGTTTCATCAGGGTTCATTAAAGGTTGCACATTAGTTCGCAAACAGGTTTTTTTGTTACCTCTATAGATGTGTATTTTTCCACAAAATGGCAAAAGTTTGCAAAATTGTTGTAAGCTTTTTAAAAATGGTTGTAACATCCATCCATCCATCCATCCATCCATCTTCTACCGCTTTTCCGGAGGTCCGGGTCGCGGAGGCAGCAGTTCAAGCAGAGAAGCCCAGACTTCCCTCTCCCCAGCCACCTGCTCCAGCTCTTCAGAGAGGATACCAAGGCGTTCCCAGACCAGCTGGGAGACATAGTCTCTCCACCGAGTCCTGGATTCAGGTTCAGGTTCAGGTTACTTTATTTGTACCCGTAGGTAGATTTGACCCGGGTCATTACCCAGGTCTGCCCCGGGGTCTCCTCCCAGTGGGACGTGCCTGAAACACCTCAAGTGGGAGGCGTCCAGGAGGTATCCTAATCAGGGTCTCCTCCCAGTGGGACGTGCCTGAAACACCTCAAGTGGGAGGCGTCCAGGAGGCATCCTAATCAGATGCCCATACCACCTCAACTGACTCCTTTCAATGTGGAGGAGCAGCGGTTCTACTCTGAGCCTCTCCCGGATGACTGAGCACCTCACCCTATCTCTGAGGGTGAGTCCAGCAATCCTACAGAGAAAGCTCATTTCAGCCGCTTGTATCCGCGATCTTATTCTTTCGGTCATTACCCAAAGCTCGTGACCATAGGTGAGAGTAGGAACGTAGATTGACTGGTAAATCGATAGCTTTGCCTTAGAACTAAGCTCCCTCTTCACCACAACAGACCGGTACAATGTCCGCATCACTGCAGATGCTGCTCCAATCCGTCTGTCAATCTCTCGCTCCATTTTTCCCTCAATCGTGAACAAGACCCCAAGATACTTAAACTCCTCCACTTGGGGCAGGAGCCTGTCCCCAACCCAGAGAGGACAATCCACCTTTTTCCGGCTGAAGACCATGGACTCAGACTTGGAAGTGCTGATTCTCATCCCAGCCGCTTCACACTCAGCGGCAAACCGTCCCAGCAAGAGCTGTAGGTCATTGCTGGATGATGCCAGCAGGACAACATCATCTGCAAACAACAGAGATGAGATCCTGTGGTCACCAAGCATGACACCCTCCATTCCCTGGCTGCGCCTAGAAATCCTGTCCATAAAAATTATGAACAGGATCAGTGACAAAGGGCAGCCCTGGTGGAGTCCAAGTCTCACTGGGAATGACTCCGATCGAGTGTTGGCAATACGAACCAAACTCTCACAAAGATCGTGCAGAGACCGAATAGCTCGTAACAACAAGCCTGATACCCCATACTCCCGAAGCACCCCCCACAAAAAACCACGAGGGACGTGGTCAAATGCCTTCTCCAAGTCCACAAAACACATGTAAACTGGTTGGGCAAACTCCCACGAACCCTCAAGAATTTTCGAGAGGGTAAAGAGCTGGTCTGATGTGCCACGGCCAGGACCAAAACCACATTGCTCCTCCTGAATCTGAGGTTCGACCAACGGCCGGACCCTCCTCTCCAGTACCTTGGCGTAGACCTTCCCAGGGAGGCTGAGGAGTGTGATCCCTCTAAAGTTGGAGCACACCCTCCGGTCCCCTTTTTTGAAGAGAGGAACCACCACCCCGGTTTGCCATGCCAAAGGCACTGCCCCCGACCTCCACGCAATGTTGCAGAGGTGTGTCAACCATGACAGCCCTACAACATCCAGGGCCTTGAGGTACTCGGGGCGAATCTTGTCCACCCCCAGGCCCCGGCCACCAAGGAGATTTTTAACCACCTTGGCGACCTCAGCCCCTGTGATAGGCGAGTCATCCCCCTCGTCCCCAAACCCTGCTTCCTCTGTGGTTGTAACATGCGTTGCTGAAGTTCTTGATTTGTTAAGCAACTGTTTAAGAACCTTTACAAACCCTTGAAATCTGAATGCTGGGGAGGGTTTGTTCACCCTGTTTTAGGGTTAGGTTCAAGATTCACTTGACATTCACCTGATATTTTACCTGGAGTTGGCAAGAGGTCCCAAACATTCTTAAACAATGGCAAAGAAGTTGCAAATAGTTGCTAATTGTCACAGACACTGCCACTAACATTTGCCAACAGTCGCTAATGTTCACCAACTATCTTTTGCAAACACTTTCACAAACATTTGCACAAATGTTGCTGTCACTAAATGCCGCTAATGACAGAGGCAAACCCTGATTTTTGTGAACATTCGTCAGAAATACTGGCAAATCCAAAAGTCCTAATGTTCGTCAGCATTCACCGCTCTGAGATATTGGCTTAATATGGATAGAGATGAAGCTGGGAGGACGAAATCATTCTAGTGAGCTCTCATGTCACAAGAGGAGCAAAATCAAAATAGCTCGTTTGGAGAGAGGTACTGAGAAAAAGGCTAACCAAAAAAATGACAGGGTTTTTTTGCTGGTAGCCACAAACAGAAAAAAACACTGAAAAAGTGACATTTTCATAATTTGTCCCCTTTAAATAAGGTATCTTTACATTAACACTCATTAACAGAAAATAAAAAATACATTTAATAACGTTCGATTTTCATGGAAATAATAAGCATTATTTCAGTTGTCTTATTAAATATTTCTTATTGCTGTATAAAGACATGTAAAACAATGTTCTTTATTGTAAATGGTCAAATGGTAAACAAATGGCTGTTCCTGACTGTTAGGAAGCAGTTGCTGCTAACAGCTGCTGAAGTGTGTCCATATGTGTGTGCAGAAGTGAGGAGGTGAAGTGTTGAGGAGGCAGCTGTCAGGACAGACAAAACTGCGTGGGCTTCCTTCATTCCCTTATAAGGACGAATGTCCCTCAAAACCATGACCCATTTACGGCTGATCTGCTTCATCCTGATAAAGACCTGCTGATAAAGACAGGACACTGCCAAAAAGTGTTGCTAAAACACAGCAGAGGCTTCAGCCAAAGAGCCATGTGATGTATCGGCTTTTTGGCCCCAGAAATATGAAGCTCATTTGTTCAAAATGTTATACGTAGGCTTTGTTATTAGGCACACACTTGAAACATGCTTTACAGTAATTAGGTCACAGAAATTAGGAGCAACTTACATTTGCAGTGGGTCTAAAGTAATTACAGCATTGAAACTTTTGCAAACGATGCTATAAATCCTCTCCACTACATCAAGCAGGGGCCATAAATTTCTTCTATGGAAAGAGCCATTTTAGGCACAAAACATATTTGAGCTTAAAATGGGCAAGATTTACTAGGTAAGATTTTCTTTTTGAATGCCCAACTTTTCGTCCATAAATTTACAACTTTTCTTGCAAATTGTGTTTTTCCCCTTATTACAGTCCCAATTCTGGTGAACCTGGGATGTTGTGTAAAATATAAATATAAACAAAGTAAAATGATTTTAATTTTTTTTCAACCTACAGTATCTTTGATTGAATACACTTCAAAGCCAAGATATTTAATGCTCAAACTGATAAATTTTATTTTATTTTATTTTATTGAGGCCTGCAACATGCTTTTAAAAAGCTGGGACAGGGACATGTTTACCACTGCATTACATCACCTTTCCTTTTAACGACACTCAATAAGTATTTAGGGACTAAGGACACTAATTGTTGAAGCTTTGTAGGTGGAATTCTTTCCCATTCTTGCATCATGTACAACTTCAGTTGCTCAATAGTCCAGGGTCTCCGTTTGTGTATTTTGCTCTTCATAACATACCACACATTTTCAAGGGGAGACAGGTCTGGACTGCAGACAGACCAGTCTAGTATCTGCACACTTTTACTACGAAGCCATGCTGTTGTAACACATGCAGAATTTAGCATGGCATTGTCTTGTTGAAATAAGCAGGGACGTCTCTTAAAAAGACGTTACTTGAATGGCAGCATATGTTGCTCCAAAAGAAGAAGCCAAATTTATTGTCATACAATCCATACAACCAATCATGTACAGTAGAACAAAATTACATTTCTCCTATCTACAATGTTAACCACATCTAGAATCAGAGGGGCCACTGCCATGCAAGGTGCAGAAACAAACTTTTCCTTCCCCCATTCTATTATGCTGAGCACTAAGCTAGAAGGCGGGAAGTACCATTTTTATATGGTCTTTGGTATGACCCGGCCGGGGCTTGAACCCTTGAACCCGGCCCTTGAGCCCCTAGTTCAAGCCCCTTGAACCCGGGGCTTGAACTAGGCCACCACTCCGGTTTTGTACATACCATTCAGCATTAATGGTGCTTTCACAGATGTGCAAGTTACCCATGCTATGTGTTATGTCTGGAAACAGGGACTAGTGGACATGTTGTCTGTGTGTTGTAGGTTAGCTTTAATGAACCCAGCCTAGCAACACGTGGAACATGAATAAGCCAACAATACAGGGGTACAGACTGTGTAGCAGGCTAGAGGCGGTGCACCAAAGATCAGGACTCCTGCCGTTAGTCCCTTGATATAGTCACGGTGTGGTGACATCACCCGTGCCTCCGTCACCACGTCCGTAACGTGCATGGTGGTACATCAATATGCCACACCATGGGCACTAATACACCCCTGTACCATCACAGATGCTGGCTTTTGAATTTAATGCTGATAACAATCTGGATGGTGTTTTTCCCTCTTTAGCCTGGAGGACACAATGCCTATGATTTCCAAAAACAATATGATATGTGGACTTGTCAGACCAGAGCACACTTTTCCACTTTGCGTCAGTCCATCTTAGATGGGCCCAAAGCAACTGGAAGTGTTTCTGGGTGTTGTTGATTGCTTTGCATGGTAGAGTTTTAATTTGCACTTGCAGATGTAGCAACGAACTGTGTTAACTGACAATGTTTTTTTTGAAGTGTTCCTGAGCCCATGTGGTAATATCTTTTATAGAATTCAATTCAATTCAACTTTATTTATATAGCGCCATTTCACAACAACAGTCATCTCATAGCACTATCAACTGTAGGGAGGACCCCCACAGTTGCAGAAAGACCCCAGCAATCAGGCGATCCCCTGTGAGCAAGCACTTGGCGACGGTGGAGAGGAAAAACTCCCTTTTAACAGGAAGAAACCTCCAGCAGAACCAGGCTCAGGGAGGGGCAGTCATCTGCTGCGACTGGCTGGGGGGTGAGGGGATAGAGAAGAAGAAAAGAACAGACATGTAGAGAGCAAACAGCACGATGGGGACTCAATCTATGGGAGAGAACAAACAAATGTTAATGACCAGCAAAAAAAAAAATATTTCATAGAGAGTGAGGAAAGGAGTGAGGCCCAGTGCATTACTGGAGGTCCCCCGGCTGACTAAACCTATTAGCAGCATAACTAAGGGAGGGTTCAGAAAACACATGATCCCTCCCTAATTGTAGGCTATATCAAAAAGGTAGGTTTTAGCCCTATTCTTAAAAACAGAGATCGAGTCTGACTCCCGAATCCAGATTGGCAGCTGATTCCACAGGAGAGGAGCTTGATAACTGAAGGCTCTGCCTCCCATTGTACTTTTGGAGATTCTAGGTATTACAAGTAAACCTGCATTTTGGGAGCGTAGTGCTCTGTTAGGATGATACGGTAGTATCAGATCTTTTAAATAAAAAGGAGCCTGATTGTTTAGAGCTTTGTAAGTAAGAAGAAGGATTTTAAACTTAATTCTAAACTCTATGGGAAGCCAATGAAGGGAGGCCAGAACCGGAGAGATATGATCTCTCTTTCTAGTACCTGTTAAAACTCTTGCTGCAGCATTTTGGATCAGCTGAAGACTTTTTAAAGATGTTTTAGGACAACCTGATAATAAAGAATTACAATAATCTAATCTCGAGCTAACAAAAGCGTGGATCAGCTTCTCAGCATCACTCTGAGACAAGATGCTCCTAATCTTGGCAATATTACGCAAATGATAGAAGGCAGTCTTAGAAACAAATTTAATATGTGAATTGAAGGACAAATCCTGATCAAAAATAACTCCAAGGTTCCTCACAGAGCTATTAAGAGAAAGAGTAACTGCATCCAAACTGAAAGTTTGATTTGGAAAGGAATTTCTAAGGTTTTTTGGACCAACAAGAATGACTTCAGTCTTATCTGAATTTAATAGCAGGAAATTACAAGTCATCCAAACTTTGATTTCCTTAAGACAGGCTTCTAACTTGGCTAATTGATTAGTATCATCTGGCTTCATTGACAGGTATAATTGTGTGTCATCTGCATAACAGTGAAAATGTATACAGTGCTTTCTAATAATGTTGCCTAATGGAAGCATATATAAACTAAAAAGAGTAGGGCCAAGCACAGATCCCTGTGGAACTCCATGACTAAGCTTTGAGCTGAGAGAAAACTCATCATTTACATGAACAAACTGGAACCTATCAGATAAATAAGATCTAAACCACTGCAACGAAGTTCCATTAAGTCCAACATAGTGTTCTAATCTATCAAGTAGAATATTATGATCAATAGTATCAAAAGCTGCACTAAGATCTAAAAGGACAAGTACAGAAACTAGTCCATTATCAGATGCAATGAGGAGGTCGTTAGTGACCTTCACTAAGGCTGTTTCAGTGCTATGATGGATTCTAAACCCAGATTGAAACTCCTCAAATAAACCATTTCCCTGCAGGTGGTCAAATAATTGCATAGCAACAACTCTTTCTAAGATTTTTGAAATGAAAGGGAGATTAGAGATTGGTCTATAGTTAGCTAAAGCTCCTGGATCTAGCGTTGGCTTTTTGAGTAAGGGTTTAATTACAGCCGTTTTAAAAGCCTGCGGTACATGGCCTAAAGTTAATGAAGAATTGATTATATGAAGAATAAAGCTACCAATAAGTGGGAAGTCTTCTTTAAATAACCTGGTAGGAATAGGGTCTAAAAGACAAGTTGAAGGTTTGGATGAGGAAACTATTTTGTCTAACTCACAAAGGTCGATTGGAGTAAACTCATCAAGACAGACATCAATAGAAGGAGTTGTAGTAGTTACAGTATTTAAGTTAACTGTGGGAAGAATCTGATTGATTTTATCTCTGATGGATGAAATTTTATTATTGAAAAAGTTCATAAAGTCCTGACTAGTAAGCTCTAAGGGAATGCTAGGATTGACAGAGTCCTGACTCTTTGTCAACCTGGCTACAGTACTGAAAAGAAACCTGGGATTATTCTTGTTCTCTTCTATTAATGCAGAGTAATAACTCGTTCTAGCTTTTCTAAGAGATTTTTTATAAATTAAAAGATGATTTCTCCAAGCTAAATAGATTTCATCTAAATTAGTAGAGCGCCATTTTCTTTCTAATTGACGAGTCTTCTGTTTTAAGCTACGAGTTTCTGTGTTGAACCAAGGAGTTAAAAATCTCTGATTAGACTTTTTCTTTTTTAAGGGGGCCACCAAGTCTAGAGCCTGATGTAGAGAAGCTGAAACACTATCCACCATGTTATCAATTACAGAAGGAGCAAGCTGTCTATAGCTTATTTCCGTTGTGTTGACACATGGCATAGAGGAAACAATCTGCATAAATTTGGAAACAGCATCATCTGAGAGGCATCTACTGTGATAATATTTTTCTTTAGGAGCCAAATAGTCAGAAATAGTAAAATCAAAGGTTAACAGACAATGGTCTGACAGTACAGGGTTATGAGGAGACACTACCAGATTTTCTATTTCTATGCCATATGTCAGAACAAGGTCCAATGTATGGTGGAGGTAATGAGTAGAATTTCCTACTTTCTGAGAAAACCCAATCGAGTCTAATATTGAATTAAAAGCCACATTAAGGCAGTCACTATCTACATCCACATGTATATTAAAGTCCCCTACTATAATTATTCTATCAGATTTCAGCACTAAATCAGCTAAGAAATCAGGAAATTCGGATAAAAATTCTGAATAGGTTGATGGGGGACGATAAACTATGGCAAATAAAATTGGGTTTAACCTGGAATTGCTAAAGTGCCCAATACTGAGGACCAGGCCCTCAAAGGAATTATAACATGTGTTTTGCTTTACATTAACTAGTAATTTGGAATGGTAAATTGCTGCTACTCCTCCTCCACGACCAGAACTTCTGGGATTTTGACAGTTTAAATAACCAGAGGGAGTTGATTCATTTAAACCAACATAATCCTCTTGCCCTAACCAAGTCTCTGTAAGGGAAATTAAATCAATCTGATGATCAATTAACAGATCATGGACTAACAGAGACTTGGGAGTTAGAGACCTAATATTTAATAAACCACATTTAATTTTTAAATTATGAGGAGGAACAGAGGCCAAATCATTCAATTTAGAGGCTTTATGTTTAATTTGAGTTTTACCAATATTTTGCTTTATCACTTTGGGATGCTTATACATTATATTTTTATTTACTTTGGAGGGAGCAGACAACGATTCTCTGATGGGGAAGACAGGGGCTAAGCTGAGGGGTGGCGGATGAAGAGGAGCTGCAGAGAGGCGTGTAAGACTGCGACTCTGCTTCCTGGTCCCAACTCTGAGTAGTCAGGGTTTTGGAAATTTGGATAAAAAAGATGCCAGATTGTTAGATAAATGAGAAGCACCATCCAAAGTGGGATGAATGCTGTCTCGTCTCATAAGACCAGGTTTTCCCCAAAAAGAGCTCCAATTGTCAATGTAGCCCACGTCATTTTTAGGACACCACACAGACAGCCAGCGGTTCAAGGATGACGAGCGACTAAACATGTCATCACTGGTCAGATTGGGGAGGGGCCCAGAGAATACTACAGTGGCAGACATCGTTTTGGCAAAGTCACACACCGATTCTATATTAAGTTTCGTGACTTCCGACTGCCGGAGACGGATGTCATTAATGCCGGCGTGAATAACAATTGTGGAGTATTTACAGTTACTTTTAGCCAGCATTTTCAAATTTGACTCGATGTCGCCTGCTCTGGCCCCAGGAATGCATGTGACTATGGCCGATGGAGTCTCTAGGTTCACGTTTCTGACTACAGAGTCGCCAATGATCAGAGTTTTTTCCTCAGCGGGTGTGTCGCTGAGCGGGGAAAAACGATTAGAAACGTGAACAGGTTGGTGGTGAACCGGGGCTTTGCGACTAGGCTTCCTTCTCACCGTCACCCACCCAGTCTCCTCGCTGCTGAGGAGAGCCGGGGAACCGCTGACAGTGGGACCTAAGCTAGCTAGCTCCGCTGCAGCTAAGGGGCGTCCGTCGAGATTAACTGGCGCAGACGGTGTTTCAATGCAGCGGAGCCGGGATTCCAAATCACACAACCTCGCCTCGAGCGCCTCAAAAAGACAACATTTACCGTTATCACTAAAAGAGGCAGAGGTGTAGCTAAACATCTGACAGAGAGAGCACACCAGAGGAGGAGAGGAAAGAGAGCTAGTAGCCATAGCTAGTGGCTCGAGAGCTGGAGAGCAAACCACACAGGCAGACAGCAAAACAGGAAGTGACGATACGTTACCACAAGGAAGTGACGATCTCGAAAATCGAGAATGATGAATGATGACAGTTTTTAAAACAGTGCTGCCTGAGGGATCGAAGGTCATGGGTATTCATTTGTTGGTTTTTGGTCTTGTCACTTACGTGCAGAAATTTCTCTAAATTCCCTAAATCTTTTGATGATATGGACTGTAGATGATAAAATCCCTGAATTCCTTGCAATTGTACATTGAGAAACATTGTTCTTAAACTGTTGGACTATTTGGCCATGCAGTTGTTCACAAAATGGTGAACCTTGCCCCATTCTTGCTTGTGACCATCTGAGCCTTTTGGGGGATGCTCCTTTTATACCATATCATGACACTCACCTGTTTCCAATTAACCTGTACACCCATGGAATGTCCCGAAAAGGTGTTGTTGTTATTGTTTTTTGAGCATTCCTCAGCTTTCCCAGTTTTCTTGCCCCGTCCCAGTTTTTTTGGAACTTGTTGCAGGCATCAAATTTAAAATGAGGGAGTATTTGCAACAAAATAAAGTTTATCAGTTTGAACATTAAATGCTTTGTCTTTGTAGAGTATTCAATTAAATATGGGTTGAAAAGGTTTTTTAAAACATTGTATTTATTTTTTACTGGTCCATACCTGTGCATGCCCGTGCATACCCGTGCATGCCCATAGAAAGCAAGTGTAAGCAAACACCATGGCAACAGCAACCATGGTGAAACCTGCCTTGGATTTTTGACGTCACCACTCTCATTCGTTGATGCCTGCCTTTGATCTGTGATGCCTGCCTTTGATCTGTGATGCCTGCCTTTGATCTTTGATAATGTCATAGCGAGTGCTATGATCATGAGTAATGCCTGCCTTCGATTTTTGATGACGTCATAGCGAGTCCTATGATTGTGAGTGCAGCCCGCCTTTGATGTCATACCATGTCCTATGATCTTTTTCTGAGTCCTATGATCATGACATCATTTTCTTGAATTATATATAGAGTGATGATATTCCTTGTCTCCAGGACATGGGTCCCAGCCCACATCCTCGCTTTAAGTTGGGATTTTCTTTATTTCACCTTATTATTATTATCCTGGGTTGCAATTATTGTTATTATTATTATTCTGTCTTGCATATTTATTTCTTCATTGGTCTTCCTCATAGTTTAAGTTTATCAGCATTATTATCATCATTATCATTATCATTATCATTATCATTATTGACTTGGTCTTGTCTCCCCTATAGAGTGATATTCTTTGTCTCCAGGGCATGGGTCCCAGCCCACATCCTCGCTTTTAAATTTGATTTTTGATGATGTCATAGCGAATCCTATGATCGGGAATGAAGCCTGCCTTTGATCTCATAGCAAGTCCGATGATCATTTAGCGAGTCCTATGATCGTGACATCATGGCATCGTGACAGAGATTTCTTGAATTATAAACAGAGTGATATTCCTTGTCTCCAGGGCATGGGTCCCTGCCCACATCCTCGCTTTAAGTTGGGATTTTCTGTATTTGACCTTATTATTATCCTGGGTTTCTATTATTGTTATTATTATTCTGTCTTGCATATTTCTTTCTTCCTTGGTCTTCCTCTTAGTTTAAGTTTATCAGCATTATTATTATTATTATTATTATCGTCATTATCATTATCATTATCATTATCATTATTGCCTTGGTGTTGTCTCCCCTCTGGTCCCCTGTGTGTGATTATCTGTGCAGCCCGCCCATCCCGTTTTCTGTAACCATGCCCTGCCGTCTCTGTTTGCCCCTGCTTGTTACGTCTTCTCCTGCTTGTTACTGTTCTGTGTTATGTTGATTACCTGTGTCTATATGTCTTTTAGCGAATCCTGCGTTCTTGAATTGTACACACATGGACAAAATTGTTGGTACCCCTCTGTTAATGAAAGAAAAACCCACAATGGTCACAGAAATAACTTGAATCTGACAAAAGTGGTAATAAATAAAAAGTCTATGAAAATTAATCAATGAAAATCAGACAATGCTTTTGAATTGTGGTTCAACAGAATTATTTTAAAAAACAAACTCATGAAACAGGCCTGGACAAAAATGATGGTACCCTTAACTTAATATTTTGTTGCACAACCTTTTGAGGCAATCACTGCAATCAAACGATTCCTGTAACTGTCAATGAGACTTCTGCACCCCTCAGCAGGTATTTTGGCCCACTCCTCATGAGCAAACTGCTCCAGTTGTCTCAGGTTTGAAGGGTGCCTTTTCCAGACGGTATGTTTCAGCTCCTTCCACAGATGTTCAACAGGATTTAGATCAGGGCTCATAGAAGGCCACTTTAGAATAGTCCAATGTTTCGCTCTTAGCCGTTCTTGGGTGTTTTTAGCTGTGTGTTTTGGGTCATTATCCTGTTGCAAGACCCATGACCTGCGACTGAGACCAAACTGTCTAACACTGGGCAGCACATTTCTCTCTAGAATACCTTGATAGTCTTGAGATTTCATTGTACCCTGCACAGATTCAAGACACCCTGTGCCAGATGCAGCAAAGCAGCCCCAGAACATAACAGAACCTCCTCCATGTTTCACAGTAGGGACAGTCTTCTTTTCTTGGTATGCTTCATTTTTGCGTCTGTGAACATAGAGCTGATGTGCCTTGCCAAAAAATTCCAGTTTTGTCTCGTCTGTCCATAGGACACTCTCCCAGAAGCTTTGTGGCTTGTCAACATGCAGTTTGGCAAATTCCAGTCAGGCTTTTTTATGATTTGTTTTCAACAGTGGTGTCCTCCTTGGTCGTCTCCCATGACGTCTGCTTTGGCTTAAACAACGACGGATGGTGCAATCTGACACTGATGTATCTTGACCTTGGAGTTCACCATGAATGTGTTTAGAGGTTGTTCTGGGCTCTTTTGTTACCATTCGTATTATCCGTCTCTTCCATTTTTCATCAAGTTTCCTCCTGCAGCCACATCCAGGGAGGTTGGCTACAGTCCCGGGGATCTTAAATTTTTGAATAATATGTGCAACTGTAGTCACAGGAACATCAAGCTGCCTGGAGATGGTCTTATAGCCTTTACCTTTAACATGTTTGTCTATAATTTTCTTTCTAATCTCCTGAGATAACTCTCTCCTTTGCTTCCTCTGTTTAGTGTGGTACACACCATGTCAACAAACAGCACAGTGACTACTTGTCACCCTTGTCACCCGACTGACTGATTACAAGTTTGACACCTGTGATGTTAATTAGAGGACACATCTTGGTTGAACATGTCCCTATGGTCACATTATTTTCAATCTTTTCTAGGGGTACCATCATTTTTGTCCAGGCCTGTTTCATGAGTTTGTTTTTTAAAGTAATTCTGTTGAACCACAATTCAAAAGCATTGTCTGATTTTCATTGGTTAATTTTCATAGAATTTTTATTTATTACCACTTTTGTCAGATTCAAGTTATTTCTGTGACCATTGTGGATTTTTCTTTCATTAACAGAGGGGTACCAACAATTTTGTCCATGTGTGTATATAGAGTGATATTTCTTGTCTCCAGGGCATGGGTCCCAGCCCACATCCTCACTTTAAGTTGGGATTTTCTGTATTTCACATTATTATCCTGGGTTGCTATTATTGTTATTATTATTATTCTGTCTTGCATATTTATTTCTCCATTGGTCTTCCTCTTTAGTTTAAGTTTATCATTATTATTATTATTATTATTATTATTATTATTATTATTATTATTATTGTCATTATCATTATCATTATTGCCTTGGTGCTGTCTCCCCTCTGGTCCCCTGTGTGTGATTATCTGTGCAGCTCCGCCCATCCCGTTTTCTAGTGTATACCCGTGCATGCCCAAAGAAACCAAGTATAAACAAGCATTTCTGCATGCCTGCCTTCGATATTTGACATTGTACTTGTGCATGTGCATAGAAACCAAGTATAAGCAAGTATTTCTGCTGCATGCCTGCCTTTGATCTTTGACATGGTTACCATGGCAACAGTAACCATGCTGATGCCTGCCTTTGATCTTTGACGTCACCACTCGTTCAGTGATGCCTGCCTTTGATCTTTGATAATGTCATAGTGAGTCCTATGATTGTGACACACACACAAAGTCCTATGACCGTGACACACACACAGACAGACTGACCGACAGACACACAGCGATTTCTTGAATTTATAGAGTGTTAGATGTATGCAATCACAGCCACATTTTAGTATAATTTTTTAAGCATTACATCA
The DNA here is from genome assembly GCA_020510985.1 of Pholidichthys leucotaenia. NCBI lineage: Eukaryota > Metazoa > Chordata > Actinopteri > Cichliformes > Pholidichthyidae > Pholidichthys > Pholidichthys leucotaenia. The sequence continues at coordinate 294,126,463 of CM035842.1, forward strand.
TTATTCTTTCTTTCTGTCAGATTTGTCACTTTTCACTTCCTTTTTTTGTTTGCGAAGCATTGACTCTCCATTGTCCTCTTCTTTGGTGAGTGATGTCTTTATGACATCATAAAGACATGAAGGCAGGCATCGGGTGCTGAGTATCTCAAGGCCGGCATCAATGTCCTATGAAGCAAACATCATAGGCACATCATAGGGACATCATAGGCCTTCCTATGATGTCCTACGATCATGACAGACACACAGAAAGACGAGATTTCTTGAATTTATAGAGTGAAGTGATGATGATGATGATGATGATGATGATGATGATGATGATGATGATGATAGAGTGATAGAGTGATGTCTTGTTGGTACGACTGGCCTCTTGCCCAAAGATGCTGCGATAGGCTCCAGCCCCCCCGCGACCGGAAAAGGATTAAGCAGAAGAAGATGGATGGCTGTCTTGTAGGGAGTCCTGCAGTCTGTATGACGTCATGTAGACATCTTTCAGAGATCATAGGACCATCAGCCTTACGGTTTTTCTGACGTCATATAGGCTACGGTTTTTCTGACGTCATATAGATATCATGTAGATGGTCCTATGATGGCCGACATCATAGGAACATCATAGGACATCATGCAGACATCATAGGAACATCATAGGCGGCCTATGACTGTGACACACCGACAGAGATTTCTTGAATTTATAGTGAGTGATGTCTTGTAGGGAGTCCCGCAGTCTGTATGTCATCATACAGTATACTGTAGATATCCTTCAGAGATCATAGGAACATCAGCCTTACAGTTTATCTGACGTCATATAGACTATGGTTTATCTGACATATAGACGTCATGTAGACGGTCCTCTGATCGCCGACATCATAGGAACATCATAGGACATCTTGCAGACATCATAGGAACATCATAGGTGGCCTCTGATTGTGACACACAGACACACTGACAGAGATTTCTTGAATTTATAGTGATTTTTTTTTTTTTTTTTTTTTTTTTTTTTTTTCTCTCGGCGCCACACGAGTCGGCTGCCTTTTGCAACAGCGGCTCGATTCCGAGTCTTTTTCCCTTCCTCTCTCTTTTTGATCCGTCTTTTTTTTTCACCCCACTTATATCACGGACACACAGATCGTCCTAAATGTCTCCTGAGCCGGTGGACGGAGCCACTGTCTATAGCAGGATACGATACAGCAGAGAACAGCTGCTAGCATTCAACCGCCACCCGGTCCCATTGGAAATACTCGACATACCGAGAGAACTGAGGCGAAAACGCCGCGGCTGCCGGGCTGGAGTAAGGCGGAGGACAAAAAATATAAGGTACAGACCCTCCCTTCCATCTGTTGTCATGGGAAATGTACGGTCGATACTGGGAAAGTTAGATGAGCTAGCGGCTATCTCCCGTTATGATAGCACATACCGGGAGTGCTCTCTCCTTTTGTTTACTGAGACGTGGCTAACTGAACTAGCAGCAGATGCTAACATTGAGCTGGAGGGTTTTCACATGATACGAGCTGACCGAACACCAGACAGTGGCAAGGCTAGGGGCGGTGGAGTGATCATGTATGTTAACAACAACTGGTGCAGACCGGGACATATCACTGTTAAACAACGACACTGCAGCAAAGACATTGAGTTGCTAGCTGTTAGCATGAGGCCTACATATCTCCCGAGAGAACACTCACACGTGATCTGCATTGTTGTTTATGCAAATCCGACGGCGAACGCTGGGACAGCACGTGACGTCATCCATTCAGTAACCAGCAGGCTGCAGACAGAACACCCAGATGCTCTTCTCCTCATCTCAGGCGATTTCAACCATGTTTCACTGTCTCCCATTCTACCCACGTTCACCCAGTATGTCACATGCCACACTAGAGACAATAAAACACTGGATTTATTCTACGCAAACACTAAGGAGGCGTACACCTCATCACAACTACCCCCACTCGGGAGATCGGATCACAACTTGGTTCATCTCCGGCCGGTGTACAAACCCCTAGTGCACAGACAACCTCCGGCCATGCACACTGTGGAGTTATGGTCTGAGGAGACAATGGACACCCTAAAGGGCTGTTTTGAAGCCACCGCCTGGAAGCAGCTCTGCGATCCACATGGTGAGGACATCGATGGCCTCATTCACACCTTCACGGGCTACCTCAGCTTCTGTGTGGACAAATCCGTTCCCACCAAGACCATACGGCGTCACTCAAACAACAAACCCTGGATCAACCCTGAGATTAAAACACTTCTGAGAGAGAAGAAGAGGATCTTCAGGTCAGGGAACAGGGAGATGCTGAAGTCCGTACAGAGGGAGCTGAGGAGAAAGATCAGAGAAGGCAAGGACAGCTTCAGGAAGAAGATGGAGGACAAGCTGCAACAGAGCGACATCAGCGGGGTCTGGAGAAACCTCAAAACCATCTCGGGGCTCCAGAATACCTCCCCCCAGGCCACAGGGGGCAGGGAGTGGGCGAACAACCTGAATCTGTTTTTCAATAGATTTGACCAACCGCCCTCCCCCCTGACTGCACAACAACCACTGCTGCCTCTAAAGAAATCAAGTCCTGCTGCCCACTCCCCACTCTACCAACACCCCCCCACTCCCAACACACAGCCCCCCATCCTGACCCTGACCAGGACCCAGGTGAGGACGGAGCTGAGGAAGATCAAGGCGAGGAAGGCGCCGGGACCGGACGGCATCAGCGCAAAGCTCCTCAAGTCCTGTGCAGACCAGCTGTGTGGGATTGTGACGTATATCTTCAACATGAGCCTGAAACTGGGGAGGGTACCACAGCTGTGGAAAACATCTTGTGTGGTACCTGTACCAAAAACTTCCCACCCCAAAGACCTGAACAGCTACAGACCGGTGGCCTTGACGTCCCACTTGATGAAGACCCTGGAGAGACTGCTCCTTGCTCACCTCCGCCCCCTGGTGGAACCAGCGATGGATCCACTCCAGTTCGCCTACCAGCATGGCATTGGGGTGGAGGATGCGGTGATCTTCCTCCTTCACCGTTCTCTGTCCCACCTGGAGAAGCCCGGGAATATGGTGAGGATCATGTTCTTTGACTTCTCCAGTGCTTTCAACACCATCCAACCGATGATCCTGAAGGACAAGCTGCTGCGCGCAGGGGTGGACCAGCACCTGTCATCATGGATCCTGGACTACCTCACGAACCGGCCTCAGTTTGTGAGAACCCGGGACTGTGTGTCCGACACGATCATCAGTAGCACGGGGGCCCCCCAGGGAACGGTGCTGGCTCCCTTCCTGTTCACTCTTTATACTGCGGACTTCTCACACAACACAACACACTGCCATCTACAGAAGTTCTCTGATGACTCTGCGATCGTTGGCCTCATCTCCAATGGAGATGAAGCTGAGTACAGAGGGCTTATCCAGGACTTCGTGGACTGGTGCCATCGGAACTGCCTCCAGATCAACGCGAGGAAAACTAAGGAGCTGGTGGTGGACTGCCGCAGGCATGGGCAGCCCCTCACAGTACCAGTAAATATACAGGGAACAGACATCGAGATGGTGACATCCTATAAGTACCTGGTTATTCATCTGAACAATAAACTAGACTGGTCACACAATACTGATGCACTCTACAAGAAGGGACAGCGCAGGCTGTTCCTGCTGAGGAGACTCAGGTCTTTTGGTGTACAAGGGGCGTTGCTGAAGTCATTCTATGACACGGTGGTGGCATCAGCCATCACTTTTGGAGTGGTCTGCTGGGGCAGTGGCATTACTGCAGCCGATAGGAAGAGACTGAACAAACTGATTAAGAAAGCTAGCTCTGTCCTGGGGCAGCGCCTTGATCCGATGGAGGAGATAGGAGAGAGAAGGACGGTGGCTAAACTGTCATCTCTGCTGGAGTCCGAGTTCCACCCTATGCAGGACATACTGAATGCACTGAGGAGCTCATTTAGCAGCAGACTACATCATCCCAGGTGCACAACCGAGAGGTTTCGTAGGTCCTTCCTACCAACGGCTGTCAGACTGTACAACCTAAGCAGGGCTGCTCGCAGAGATAGCAAAAAAGACGTAACAAACTAATAGTTTTTTGAATGCAGAAGATGCAATAGACTTACACAGTGGTCCTCTCCGGCATACAACTAGGAGCATGCCGGTCGCTATGGAGGGTGAGAGTGTGTATGGGCACATAATCATACCATGCAGGATAGCTGGGTAGACGGTTATGCTGTTTCATTCCATCTAGCGGCAATGCTCTGCACTGTGTGTGTTTATATATTTGCATATTTGTTCCGTCTAGCTGCAATGCTCCGTACTGTGGGTGTTTATATATTTATATATCTACATGTTATTCCATCTAGCTACATTGCTCCGCACTGTGTGTGTTTATATACTTGCATATTTATTCCACCTAGCTGCAATGCTCCGTACTGTGGGTGTTTATATATTTACATATTTATTCCATCTAGCTACAATGCTCTGCACTGTGTGTTCATATATTCATATATTTATTCCATCCAGCTACAATGCTCTGCACTGTGTGTCTGTGTGTGTGTGTATATATATATATTTTATAGTAATACGTACATATGTTTATTAGCTGCTCTTGCTTGCTTGTTTTTTTTTCTTGCCTTCTGATTGTTGCTCTGAGTGTTGCTATCCCTGTGCTGTTGCAATCCTGGAATTTCCCCGTTGTGGGACTAATAAAGGCTTATCTTATCTTATCTTATCTTATTTACATTTGACACGTCCCAACTTCACTGAAATTGGGGTTGTAGTTTGGAAGATTTTTTTGATTGTAAATTTGCTCATTTTTTTTTCTTTCTATTTTTCCACTCATTTTCCTATCCTGCTCACAGTCACTAGGGTTTGGAGACCATCCCATCATTTTTCAAGGCATGCGGCAGTGTCACACTGACCAGAAAATCAGGCCCTCACGGGGTCAACACAGGAAGACAAACAGCTATTCTCACTCATATCTACAGCCAGTTTAGAATCAACAATTAACCAAACAAGCTTGTCTTTTTGCTGTGGGAAGAACTTATAGAGAACATGCAAATCTCACACAGAAAGCCCCTAGCTGGCTGTCTGATTATTATGAGACAATAGTGTTATTTTTTTCTCTTAAGTTTTGTCTCTCAAATTCATTATACTAGTGCATACCCATGCATGCCCGTAGAAACCTGTGCATGCCCATAGAGGGGATGCATTGGAACAGAATTCTTGCCAGTTACAGGACAGTTGGTATAGCAACACAGCACTAAGTGGCAATCACATGTGATGGCTTTTGTATGCAGCAAAACATAAAAAATCACACAAAATATGCCCTGCCATCTGGGGCTGTCTGCCCCTGCTTGTTACTTCTTCTGCCTGTCACTGTTCTGTGTTATGTTGCTTATCTGTGTCTATATATGTCTTGTAGGGAGTCATATGCTCTGTCTATGTGCCGTCATATAGACATCATCTGGTGGGTCTTCTTCTTCGTTCAGACCACTGAACGGTCGGTCTCCTCCTGTCTCAGATGGCTGTGTTGTTCACAGTCATGCCTGTGGCATACTGGTGGAACCTGAGGTGTTTCATGTTCATGGCATCTTTTCTGACGTGCAGCTGTTCTCCTCATTCTATTGCTCTCCATCTGGTGGGTCTTCTTCTTTGTTCAGATCACTGGTTGAGGGATAGGTGTGTCGTAATTCCATTTCATGGGCACGATCCTGAAAAAGTGGCTTTCGACCCTGTTCAGGAAGGCCCATGCATGCCCGTAGAAACCGAGAAACTGGAGGACCCGGAGAAAATCAGTGCTTTGCTTGGCATTTTACACATTTGTAGTGTAAACTGGCATTCGTCAAGGTTACACATTTGCCGTCATGTAGGCATGGCGAGTCGTCCTATGATGCCTAGGCAGAGATCATAGGCCATCCTATGATGTCCTAGAAATGTGCGTTTAAGTCTGTCGTACCCTATGCTGGTGACGGTTGTGCTTCTGTCTCAGACGGGTGCGATGTACTGCTGGAACCTCAGGTGTTTCATCTTCATGGCATCTTTTCTGATGTGCAGCCGTTGTCCTCCTCCTCCTCCTCCTCCTCCTCCTCCTCCTCCTCCTCCTCCTCCTCTTCTTCTTCTTCTTCTTCTTCTTCTTCTTCTTCTTCTTCTTCTTCTTCTTCTTCTTCTTCTTCTTCTTCTTCTTCTTCTTCTTCTTCTTCTTCTTCTTCTTCTTCTTCTTCTTCTTCTTCTTCTTCTTCTTCTTCTTCTTCTTCTTCTTCTTCTTCTTCTTCTTCTTCTTCTTCTTCTTCTTCTTCTTCTTCTTCTTCTTCTTCTTCTTCTTCTTCTTCTTCTTCTTCTTCTTCTTCTTCTTCTTCTTCTTCTTCTTCTTCTTCTTCTTCTTCTTCTTCTTCTTCTTCTTCTTCTTCTCTTGGTTACTGGCAGATAGCAAACAACTGAAAAGTGTATACCACCACCTACTGTACAAGAGTGTGTAACATTATGTCATCTGAGCCCAACCCCTAAATTCTATGATTTAATACTGTGTTATTTAAAAAAGAGAAAAGAGCCCTCCTCGTGATTCTTATTGCCTCTCCATCTCCATGTGTTCCCAGAGTCCCAGTTAAATCCCATTCCCTACCAGCTTCTCGAACTTCATTTTCCATTATCTGTCTTTCATTTCCGTATTTGTGACAGTGTAATAAGATGTGCTCGACATTTCCTTTTACTCCACATTCTCTACATTTGTCACTTTCACTTTTCCCCATGGTGAAGAAAATGCCATTTAAAAGTGTGTGATCCAGTCTGAGTCTTGCCATAATGATGTCTTCCCTCCTTTTGGTTGTTATGAAATTCTATATTGCAATAGATTTTCGTATTTTGTAATATGATCTACCTTTAGGATCTTCATCCCATCTTTTTTGCCATAGCTCAGTTCCTTTTTTCTTGATTACTGCTTTCCCTTCACCTTTTCTAAGAGACAATGGTATAGTTATTTCTTTTCCAAGAGCACTTTTTGCTAATTTGTCTGCACAGTCATTCCCTTTCAACCCTTCATGTGCAGGAACCCAACAAAACTGAACTTCTCCACCACCCCTGTGTACCCTAAATAAAATGTGATATAGCTCAATCACCAAGTCTTCCCTTGTAGATTTTAGTGTCTGTATGGTTTTTAGCGCTGCAAGTGAGTCCGTGCACACCACCACCCGGTTCGGTCTGACCTCCTCCACCCACTGCAAAGCAATAATTATTGCCACCATCTCTGCTCTAAACACGGATGTATTGTTGGAGGGTCTTTTTGCGATGGTCACTTTAAATTCTGAGATGTATACTCCAACTCCAACAGAGCCCTCTTTATTCTTTGAACCATCAGTATAGAGCTCTAAGAAGTTATAGTAGTTGTTCCTGAGGTAAATGCTTGTTTTAACACCAACTTCACTCATATGCCAATTCTTTTTCCTCATTAGCAGACTAGTGTCTACTTCTATTCCCGGAAACATCCAAGGGGGAACATTACTCACTGGACTTGTGTTAGCTATATCAATAGTGTGCAGCCCATACATTCTGGTCCTGCTTTCAACTGTCCACCCAAACCCATGTCCCTGGAAATTAGAGTATTCCCAGCAGTCTTGTAGTGTTGTTTTTGAAATATTTGCTTCGTCACTTCCTTTCAGCTTGACCCAGTATGATAATGCAAGTTTATCTCTTCTCAAATCCACTGGCATTTCTCCTGCTTTGATTAAAATTGCATTGTTGGGTGTTGTTTTGAGGGCTCCAATGCACAGGCGAAGCGCTCTATGCTGCATTTTGTCTATTTTTTCCAGAGTCGTCTTTGCCGCTGCTCCATAAATCATGTATCTGTAGTCTATTGTCGATCACATTAGTGCTCTGTAAATGTCAATTAATGCCTGTTTATCTGCACCCCATTCATGTCCAGCTACAGCTTTTATGAGATTAATGACTTTTTTGCATTTTGTCTCCAGATTTTCAACATGAACTCTCCATGTGTATGCACTATCAAACCACAGTCCTAGATATATGAACTCACTGACTTTCTCTATTGGTTGATTATATAATGTTAATGGTTCTGTACCAGTTCTGCATTTTTGGTGAAAGTCATATAGCAGGTTTTACTGTTTGAAAATTTAAATCCTGCCGTATGACTACTTTTCCACTTTTTCCATTGCTTTCCTGATGTTTTTGAACACAAATTTCTCATTTCTTCCCCTCGTCCATATGGCTCCATCATCTGCATATAGTGTTGTTTTGATGGATCCCTCTTGATCCTCAAACATGTCATTAATCATTATATTGAATAAAACGGGGCTTATCACACTCCCATGAGGAACACCATTTTCTATTTCAAAGTCATTAATAATTAAAATCAGAAACATGTCATTAATCATTATATTGAATAAAACAGGGCTTATCACACTCCCCTGAGGAACACCATTTTCTATTTCAAAGTCATTAGAAACTTCTGATCCTACTTTAACCCTAACTGTCCTGTGTGTTAAAAAATCCATTATCCAATTATACATCCTACCACCAATGTCCATTTTATTCAATTTCATAAGAAGACCGTCCCTCCACAGTGAGTCATAAGCCTTTTCAACATCCAGATAAACTATAACCATTACTTCTTTCATTTTGAGAGTCTTTTCAATATCATTATTTACCCTAACTACAGCATCCACTGTGGATCTTCCTCTTCTAAAACCATTCTGATAGTCATTTATTAATCGTTTTTGCTCTAATACATATGAGAGTCTGTAAACTAACACCTTCTCCATCCATTTCCCTAAATGTGACGTTAATGCTATTGGCCTGTAGTTGCCTGGATGAGCTGGATCTTTCTCTGGCTTATTAAATTGTAAAATTACAGCCTTTTTCCACCCACTTGGGATAACCCCCTCCTTCCATATCCTGTTAAGCAATTTCAGCACCAGCTGCATTGATTACCTAGGCAACTGCCAGAACATAGCTTAGCTTAACTGATCATATCCTGGAGCTGTGTATCCACTGCCTTGCAAAGCTCTCTTAAGCTCTGACATTGTGAGCTTGAGGCCTAACACAGTCATGTCCTCTTTCACTTCATTTTTTAAGTTTGCATTTTCTCTGAGTTTATGCTGCCTTTGCTGTCTATGGCTCTCACCAAGATGGTCTCCTCTATGTACTGCTGCAAATGCTCTGCCTAGGGCTTCTGCCTTTTCTTTGTCTGATACAGCCATCTTGTCTCATCTACTAAAGCTGGAAATTTAACTGATACCCTTTTCCCACTCATTTTTTTAAACATACCCCAGACATCATCTAGTTCTGTTTTCCTACCAAGGGTGGAACAAAATTCTGTCCATGTTGACCTTTTCCTGTTTTTAATAATCCTTCGAGCTACTGCCCTTTTCTTTTTATACTCTATTGAGTTTTCACTAGTCATATTCTTCCTCAGCTGTCTGAATGCCTTGTTTCGCTCTTTTATTGCAATACTACATTCGTCATTCCACCAGGGTACAACCTTCTTCCTACCCTGTGTTGTTTTCTTAGGTATACTTGCTATTGCAGCATTCAGAATATTATTGGTTACCTGACTTGAACACTCTTCTATGCCACCTTCTAATGTTACCAAATGACACGACTGAACACAGTATTGCTTAAATTTTTCCCAATCTGCCTTGTCAAAACACCATCTTGTAAAACATCTTCCTTCTTGTATACATACTTCAGTTTTAATGACTGTGAGTATTGGGAAGTGATCACGTCCCATAGTTGTCCTGTTCATAACCGTCCATTCACAGGTGCTCACTAAAGAATCAGATACCAGAGTCAGGTCAATACATGAGAATGTGCCCCTATGCACATCCACCCTGGTACCTTCACCACTGTTTAGACAAATTAACGATCTTTCATCTAACATCTCTTCCACAACATTTCCATTGTTGTCTGTATGTGTGCTTCCCCACAAGCTATTGTGGGCTAAAGTCTCCACACCATACCTCGTTCATATGCCCTTCCCCTGCCATAGCACTGAAAATATCTGCTGTTAACTTCCTACATGGGTTGTAATAATAAATATTTCCTTGTCCATTTGGCCTACATATTTCAATAATAGTACACTCTCTATCCTCAGGGGAGGGAATCACCCTATATGCCAGGCCATCTTTAATGAAAGTGGCACATCCTCCTCCATTTACAGTGTTAATTCCATCCTGTCTGATTGAACTGTATCTTGGAAAAACAAAATCTAAGTGAGGATGAAGTCGTGTCTCCTGTACACACACTACCTGTGGAACAACTTCTAGTTCTTACAAATACTTCTTGAGTTCTTGTCCGTTTGCTATAAGACTCCTCGCATTCCACTGTAGTATGTGTAGTACCATAATTAAGGTCTTGTTTCAACATGTGCAGTCTTCCCAGTTTCATCTTTTAATAAAGCATGAATCTGGTCAGCTGTGATATCTTTCACATCTAGGAAGCTTTCTGCTGCTTCAATTCAATTCAATTCAGCTTTATTTATAATGCGCCACATCACAACAAAAGCCATCTTGTGGCGCCACAGTGCAGATAAAAAAAAAATAAAAATCACACAGTCACAGAAAGACCCAGCAATTAGACAGTCCCCTATGAGCAAGCACTAGGTGACAGTGGAGAGGAAAAACTCCCATTGTGAAGGTAGAAACCTCTAGCAGAACCAGGCTCAGGGAGGGGCAGTTGTCTGCTGCGACTGGCTGGGGATGAGGGGATAGGGAGGATGGAAGGACAGACATAAAGAACATAGCAGTAAGATGCCAAATACAATATTGGAGGTCAACCAGCAGCATGGATCAGATAACAATAGAACAAGAGTGGGGTTAAAAGACACAAATACCCTCCTTAAACAAAAGCTATATTAAAAAGGAAGGATTTTACCCTGTTCTTAAAGACAGAGACCGAGTTTGACTCCCGGACCCAGAGTGGTAACTGGTTCCAGAGAGAAGGGGCTTGGTAGCAGAAGGCTCTGCCTCCCACCGTACTTTTGGAGATTCTGGGCACCACAAGTAAGCCAGCATTTTGGGAGCGTAATGCTCTGTTAGGATGGTAAGGTAATATCAGATCTTTTATATATTGAGGGGCCAGATTGTTAAGAGCTTTGAAAGTAAGAAGAAGGATTTTAAACTTGATTCTGAATTCAATGGGAAGCCAATGGAGGGAGGACAGAACCGGGGAAATATGATCTCTTTTTCTAGAACCAGTTAAAACTCTAGCAGCAGCATTTTGAATCAACTGAAGACTTTTTAAAGATACTCTAGGACAACCAGATAATAGCGAATTACAATAATCTAATCGCAAACTGACAAAGGCGTGAATCAGTTTCTCAGCATCACCCAGAGACAAGATGCTCCTGATCTTAGCAATATTGCGCAGATGATATAAGGCGGTCCTAGAAACAGTTTTAATATGTGAATTAAAGGACAAATCCTGGTCAAAAATCACTCCAAGGTTCCTCACACAACTGTTCAGAGTGAGAGTGGCAGCATCTAAATTAAGGGCATAATCTGAAAAGGAATTTCTAAGATGTTTTGGGCCAACAACAATGACTTCAGTCTTATTAGAGTTCAATAGTAAAAAATTACAAGTCATCCAAGCTTTGATGTCCTTAAGACAGGCATCTAGCTTGGCCAACTGATCACAATCATCGGGCTTCACTGACAGGTATAGTTGTGTGTCATCAGCGTAACAATGAAAATGTATACAGTGCTTTCTGATGATATTGCCCAGCGGGAGCATATATAGACTAAAAAGAGTAGGGCCCAACACAGATCCCTGTGGAACTCCGTGAGTGAGCTTAGAGCTGGAAGAAAATCCATCATTGACATGGACAAACTGAAATCTATCAGACAAATAAGATCTAAACCACTGCAACGGAGTTCCACTGAGTCCAGCAAAGTGTTCCAATCTATCAAGTAGAATGGCATGATCGATAGTGTCAAAGGCTGCACTGAGATCTAAAAGAACAAGAACAGAGACAAGTCCATTATCAGCTGCAGTCAGGAGGTCATTAGAGATCTTCACTAAGGCAGTTTCAGTGCTGTGATGAGCTCTGAACCCAGATTGAAGCACCTCAAACAAACCAACTCCCTGCAAATGGTCAGATAATTGCACAGCAACAACTCTTTCCAAGATTTTTGAAATGAAAGGCAAATTGGAGATTGGTAGATAATTGGCCAAAACTCCAGGATCGAGCGTCGGTTTTTTAAGTAAAGGTTTAACTACAGCAATTTTAAAAGCCACTGGAACATAACCCAGAGTTAAAGAAGAATTAATGATAAGAAGAATACGGCTACTAATAATTGGGAAAATAATTTTAAATAACCTGGAAGGAATAGGGTCCAGAAGGCAAGATGAAGGCTTAGAAGAGGAAACTACCCTATCCAACTCCAAGAGGTTGATTGGAATAAATCTATCCAAGCAGATATCAATTGAGGGAGCTGCAGTAGTTAATGTACTAGAGTTTATGGTAGGAAGAATCTGACTAATTTCATCTCTAATAGATAAAATTTTAAGATTGAAATAGTTCAGAAAGTCCTGACTAGAAAGCTCAGGGGGGATGCGAGGATTGACCGAGTCATGGCTCTTTGTAAGCCTGGCTACGGTGTTGAAGAGAAACCTGGGGTTATTCTTGTTTGCTTCTATTAATGCAGAATAATAGCTTGATCTAGCTTTTCTAAGAGATTTTTTGTAGATTAAGAGATGATTTCTCCACGCCAAGTAGAATTCATCTGAATTAGTTGAATGCCATTTTCTTTCCAATTGGAGAGCCTTCTGTTTCAAGCCACGAGTTTCTGAGTTAAACCAAGGAGTAAGAAATCTCTGGTTAGACTTTTTCTTTTTAAAAGGGGCTACCAAATCTAGAGTCCGATGCAGAGAGGCAGTAACACCATCAACCATGCTATCAATCACGAATGGAGCAGACTCTCCATCACTTATTTCAGGCGTTTCTGTTGTGTTGACCCATGGCATAGAGGAGACAATCTGCAAAAATTTAGCAACAACATCATCAGAAAGACATCTGCTGTAGTAGTATTTTTCTTTTTTCTTTATGAAATAAGTGATCAGAGATAATGAAATCAAAAATTAACAATGTTCAGACAGTACAGGATTATGAGGAGACACAACCAGATTTTCGATATCTATATGTCAAAACAAGGTCCAATGTATGGTGGAAATAATGGGTAGAATTTTTTACTTTTTGGGAAAACCCCATTGAGTCTAAAATTGAATTGAAAGCCTTATTAAGACAGTCACTCTCAACATCAACATGTATATTAATAATTATTCTATCGGCTTTCAGCACCAAATCAGCTAAAAATTTGGTAAATTCCGATAGAAACTCCATTGCTTCCACAATGGTTTTGATTCTTTTACTTTTCTTCTGTAGCTGTGCAGCAACATTCATGGTGTGGCAGATAAAAGCTATAAAGTTTGTCCTCTTAACTATCAATGTGTCATCATCCATTTTGCATTTGTAAACACAAACATTCCTTGCAGCGGCACAATCCTGTGCTTGCGTGGGACCCGTTGATTGCTGGGCTTCCATTTGAACTGCACTTCTTTGAGGAAGGCCTTTTTTTTTTTTTTTTTTTGTTACTTATTTGTACCCGTAGGTAGATTCGGTTTGCAGTCTGGTGACAAGCCACCGGCTGCTGGTCGCTGTGTGCGCGAGCGCCCTAAACCTACATGTTTTTGGTGTGCGGGAGGAAACCGGAGAAATCCCGGAGTAAACCCCGCGCAACACGGGGAGAACATGCAAACTCCACACAGCTCACTGTTGGTCGGGGGCTGGGATCGAACCCACGATCTCATGATCCCCGCGATCCCCCGGCCAAGGGTAAAACTGTGCTGCCACAGTGCTAAACCACTGCGCCACCGTGCAGCCCAACGGCCTGCTGTGTTTCTGACTATTCCTGCCTCTCAACTGTCTTTGGAGCTTCCACATATGAGATTTTCTTAGTTATTCTGATTTCCTGGGCTTGTCTAGCTTCCCTCTGCACAACACATCCTCCATATGCAGCATTGTGCTCACCCCCGCAGTTGGAGCACTTTACTTTGGCGTCCTTGTCACATTTACCATATTCATGCTCCCCTCCACATCTAGCACATCTTAGCTTTCCCCTACATTGCTGAGCAGTGTGACCCATCCTTTGACATTTGTAGCACCTGAGTGGCTTTGGGACGTATTCTCTGACACTGAAATACATGTATCCTATTAGGACTGATTTAGTGCAGCAGTTGTTCTCATTCTATTGCTCTCCATCGTGTGGGTCTTCTTCTTCTTCTTCTTCTTCTTCTTCTTCTTCTTCTTCTTCTTCTTCTTCTTCTTCTTCTTCGAGACCACTGGTTGAGGGATAGGTGCGTCGTAATTCTAGTTCATGGACAGGATCATGAAAATCATAAAGACACATGGTATAGGACATCCTATGATGTTCAGGCAGCGATCATATGACATCATAAAGACACGTCCTATGCACATAGACACATAGACAAATCTGTGTATGACATCATAAAGACAAATCGTCCTATGAGCTCTGTTTTCTATGTGACATCATAAAGACACATTTGTTGACACATAGACAAATCTATGTGTGGCATCATAAAGACAAATTGTCCTATGATCTCTGTGGTCTATGTGACATCATAAAGACACGTTTGTGTCCTATGATGCCTGAGATCATAGGACATCCTATGATGTCCTATGAACCATGACACACACACAGACAGACACAGAGATTTCTTGCTTTTATAGAGTGAAGTGATGATGCCAGTAACCAAGAGAAGAAGAAGAAGAAGATAGATTGATGATGATGATAGAGTGATAGAGTGAAGTGATGAAGTGATGATAGAGTGATGATGATTCATACTGCATTAATTGGATGATTTGAATACTTATTCCACTGTTGCTGGAGACCATCAGAGGTCATTGGACACCAGGAGCACTGTGGTCATGCTCTAAATACTTCTGCTGCTGATATACAAGATGTAGATGTAGAACCTTTGCTACAGCTCCAAGAACACTCAGTTCAGATATGACCACACACATAATCTGGGCATCATGTTTTGGGCATCAACACACATTTCTCATGACTGTGTTCTTTGCTTGCGTCATCACAGATCGGGGTCTACATCCAGCTGCTTTGGAAGCACATGCTATTCTTTTGCGCATAATCAGTGGCTCCCTGTGTGTTTGAGGGAAAAAAACACTCATGAGATTTCATGTACAGTGGGTATTGTGACGTCCTGGGCAGCCTCTGGGACGTGATTGGCCAAATAGAGGGAGTATGCTAATGAGACAGACTGAAGGGTTGTGGGGGACATTTTGAGGGGATTTAATGTGGGTTCTGGGTTTTGTGTTCTTCACTTATGTTGTTGTAATAGTAGTGTTGTTAAATATTGGTTAGTGTTTGGGCATTGTTCTCTGGGGAAACTATGACTGAGGGAGCTGGTCAGTTTAATGGCTTCGACCATGTGGTGTTTTGGGGTTGTTCAAAATAAATACTGACTAATAGCTGCCCCATCATTGCCTGAAACCCACTGTTCATTACAATGTAAACAGTGTATGCATCCCTGTTAATATGCCAGGTATTGTGATGTTAAAAAAAATGAAACATCGATAAAATATTTCTGAACTTTCCACAACTTTAATGTGACCTGTAACCTGTACAATTCAACTAAAGTATCTGTTAGGGGGTAGTGATGGGATCCACAGTTCACTAAATGTTCTGAATCACTTTGGTTCATTCACTAAAAAAATCTGTTCTAAAGATTCGTACACCGAATCACTGAGTGCTGTACTGGAGCTCTAACTGCCTGCCACTCATTAAGCTGAAAAAGTCGGCTGAACTGAGCAGGCGGGGCTCGCTCCTTCACTGCTCTTCAGTATGTTCACTGACTGAACTGATGAGAACGTAAGGGAGACAACTGCTGTACGAATCAGCGGCTGTACATATCAGTTGGTGTTCTGACATTTTACCATATTTATCAGAATAGCCATACCCTGGGGTACTGTGCATGCACGCACATGCGTAGTAACAGGAAATAGGCTTCCGCCTATAATTTCAGCATACAATACAGCTGATGGAAACAGCTGACAGAAGGTTGCACATGTGTATAACAGGAAAGGGGTGGGGCACTGCACCATGATTGGCTGATCCAAAAATGTGGCCGAATTTTGGTATGTGTCTATTTATATATATTATATATATTTCCTGCTGTTAAAAATTACTCGATACAGCTGAGGAAAGGTAAACAACAGCATACCATGGCCCAGCTGACAGATGGTGAGCAATTCCGTATTGTTAGTGCAATATTTGCAATGCAACTGATTCTGACAAACTATGTTAAACCGATAGCTATATCTATCAGTTTGCCATATGGGTGTGGTATTCTGACAAAGTATTGTAAAATGGCAGAACCCCGGGGTGTTCGTCTCTGCTCTACAGTACGTGTTCGTTCATTCATGTACTGACAACGTGTGGGAGGCTGCTGTATGAATCAGCAACCAGGCAAAGCGGCTTGGATTGGTGCTGTGTGTTTAAAAATGGTAAACACAGATGTAACGGATTATTATTATGCTGTATTATTTTAAGAGTATATTTAACCCTTTTAGTACTTGGGGGTTTTATCCATTTTATTGGTTTTAATTGAATTTGCTGTTTTCCTTTTTTTATCAGTTGATTTGTTGCATGTTATTATTATTGCATGTTTTCTTGTGGTGTTTTAATGTTTTTTTAAAGGATAACTTTAGAAAAAACAGTGATTGTTCTTCTTCTTCTTTTAGATTTGATTGGCGGCTGGCTACCAGCTTACAGGTGCGTTACCGCCACCTACTCTACTTATTTTCTTCTTTTAAAGTTGATTGGCGGTTTGCAACCAGCTTACAGGTGCATTACCGCCACCTACTTTGTTTCTCATTTGTTCTTGTAAACTTAACTTCACTCCTGTATATAGCCTGACAGTGATTGGTAGTCAACCTTGTTTAAACACGATTGCCTACTGTTCCTACTACACCCAAATGAGGAGTTCTGTTGTTTAGGGAGCCTTTGCCCCAGTTACACAGACACCTTTAATGTGTCTGGCATTTTAGAGGTTTGCTTGACAATTGTTAGACATGACCGTAGGTTTTATGATTTTTTTAAGTCTTTTTAACTGATCTGGATCATGTTCTGAGACTTGCTAAGTCTGATTCCAGCAGCAGCTGTCTCAGTCAGAGCTCACATGCAGTATGCCGTTACCTCACATTTAAGTTTGATCATTGTCCCTCATATCGTTATATTACAGATTTTACCATGGAGTGTAAACAGGGAACGAAGTGAGATCAGAGAGTGCATACTTTTTAAGTTTAAATAATAGCTGAAAGAAAACCATTTTTGGTTTTTTTTTCCACTGTAGCGCTCCCCATTCATTGTCTACGTGGAAAGCTTTGTGGCACTGGCACATTTTGGTCAGGTCTGTTGAACTGAGTCAACTAAACACTTTTAAAGGAGCAAATGTGTGTGTCATATAAAAGCAGATTCAGCAACTAAATGATTTATTTCTCACTTCAAAATCACTTTCGCTGTTTCATTTTGTCGTGTTGAATCCATCCATTATTACTTCCTGGTTCCTGCAGACCAGGCAGGAGGAGCCTTTCGTGAACAACTTGTCCAATAAAAGCAGCTCTTTCTGGAGCTCCAGGTTTGTGAGGCTGCAATAGGCTGTATAAGGCTAGGAGAGCTACCAGTCAAGACGTGTATGTGATTTGGAAGTGGGGGATGAAATTGACGTCATTTCCTAAGTGATTTATTCAGTTACAGTAAGTGATTCAGTACAGTTCGTTCACCCAAAAGAACTAGTACACTTGAACAAATTGTTCATGAACATTCCAACTCTATTGGGGGAGGGAATATGAAATATAAAAAATGTACAAGATGGCAGAATTGCATCGGGAATGCATTGAGTGCAAGGATGAGCTCTAACCAGGTGGTGTGACAGAAAATGATGAGACCAATAGTCGCAGAGCTCTGTCCTGGGAGAAAGATTGGTCCTGCTGCTGAAAACACAAAGGCTGCACTTGATTGGTTGATGCATTCAGCCATGGGCAGTCTTCCATGGATTTCAGGTCCTTGGCAACATGGCGGATTGTGAGTAAACCTTGTTTAATATTTATAAAACAAACCATCAACAACATTTAAGGCAGGAAATAGTCAGTACACTTAATGACGCTGTAGTTATTTGACATCAACAACCTAACTAACTAACCTACACTTAAAGCGCTTTCATTAGTACTAACTCTCTATTCTAAGGGCATATAGGAAACAGATATCTAGGGACAATTTAGAACAGCCAATTAACCTAACATGCATGTCTTTGGATTGTGGGAGGAAACGGGAGCCCCCGGAGTAAACCCACGCAGCACAGGGAGAACATGCAAAGTCCACACAGAAAGGTTCCAACCCCTGCCAGCCTGGGGATTCGAACCAGGAACCTTCTAGCTGTAAGGCAACAGTGCTAACCACTGTACCACCGTGCTGCCCGATGGTTGTCAGGATGACGCATGCCGGGTGATGGACATCATTTGGTTAAAGTTAATTTAATCACACCTGGGATCACATTCTCCAGAGACCATCTGACGGCGGGAGGCGGGGCCGGCTCGGTGGATCTGACAGATCTGCTGAGCTGGCCCCGCCTACGAAAATCAGCTGATAAATGTCACCTGGCAGCAATCAGCTGACTCTTCTGACGAAGGCTGCAGTGTACAGTCGAAACATGTTAAGAAGGTAAAGACATCTCCTTTCTATTTTATTTTTTGTCTTTTTTATAAGATAAGATAAGCCTTTATTAGTCCCACAACGGGGAAATTCCAGGATTGCAACAGCACAGGGATAGCAACACTCAGAGCAACAATCAGAAGGCAAGAAAAAAAACAAGCAAGCAAGAGCAGCTATAAAATATATATATACACACACACAGACACACAGTGCAGAGCACTGTAACTAGATGGAATAATATGTAGATATATAAACACACAGTGCGGAGCATTGTAGCTAGATGGAATAAATATATAGATATATAAATATAAACACACCCAGTGCGGAGCATTGTAGCTAGATGGAATAAATATGTAAATATACTGTATAAACACACACAGTGCAGAGCATTGCTGCTAGATGGGATGAAACAGCATAACCGTCTACTTAGTTATCCTACATGGTATGATTATGTGCCCATATATATTCTCACCCTCCATAGCGACCGGTATTTTCCTAGTTGTATGCCGGAGGGGACCATTGTGTAAGTCTATTGCATCTTTTGCATTCAAAAAACTATTAGTTTGTTACGTCTTTTTGCTATCTCTGCGAGCAGCCCTGCTTAGGTTGTACAGTCTGACAGCCGTTGGTAGGAAGGACCTGCGAAACCTCTCGGTTGTGCACCTGGGATGATGTAGTCTGCTGCTAAATGAGCTCCTCAGTGCATTCAGTATGTCCTGCATAGGGTGGAACTCGGACTCCAGCAGAGATGACAGTTTAGCCACCGTCCTTCTCTCTCCTATCTCCTCCACCGGATCAAGGCGCTGCCCCAGGACAGAGCTAGCTTTCTTGATCAGTTTGTTCAGTCTCTTCCTATCGGCTGCAGTAATGCCACTGCCCCAGCAGACCACTCCAAAAGTGATGGCTGATGCCACCACCGTGTCATAGAATGTCTTCAGCAGCGCCCCTTGTACACCAAAAGACCTGAGTCTCCTCAGTAGGAACAGCCTGCGCTGTCCCTTCTTGTAGAGTGCATCGGTATTGTGTGACCAGTCTAGTTTATTGTTCAGATGAACACCCAGGTACTTGTAGGATGTTACCATCTCGATGTCTGTTCCCTGTATATTTACTGGTGCTGTGAGGGGTTACCCATGCCTGCGGCAGTCCACCACCAGCTCCTTAGTTTTCCTCGTGTTGATCTGGAGGCAGTTCCGATGGCACCAGTCCACGAAGTCCTGGATAAGCCCTCTGTACTCAGCTTCATCTCCATTGGAGATGAGGCCAACGATCGCAGAGTCATCAGAGAACTTCTGTAGATGGCAGTGTGTTGTGTTGTGTGAGAAGTCCGCAGTATAAAGAGTGAACAGGAAGGGAGCCAGCACCGTTCCCTGGGGGTCCCCCGTGCTACCGATGATCGTGTCGGACACACAGTCCCGGGTTCTCACAAACTGAGGCCGGTTCGTGAGGTAGTCCAGGATCCATGATGACAGGTGCTGGTCCACCCCTGCGCGCAGCAGCTTGTCCTTCAGGATCATCGGTTGGATGGTGTTGAAAGCACTGGAGAAGTCAAAGAACATGATCCTCACCATATTCCCGGGCTTCTCCAGGTGGGACAGAGAACGGTGAAGGAGGAAGATCACCGCATCCTCCACCCCAATGCCATGCTGGTAGGCGAACTGGAGTGGATCCATCGCTGGTTCCACCAGGGGGCGGAGGTGAGCAAGGAACAGTCTCTCTAGGGTCTTCATCAAGTGGGACGTCAAGGCCACCGGTCTGTAGCTGTTCAGGTCTTTGGGGTGGGAAGTTTTTGGTACAGGTACCACACAAGATGTTTTCCACAGCTGTGGTACCCTCCCCAGCTTCAGGCTCAGGTTGAAGATGTACGTCACAATCCCACACAGCTGGTCTGCACAGGACTTGAGGAGCTTTGCGCTGATGCCATCCGGTCCCGACGCCTTCCTCGCCTTGATCTTCCTCAGCTCTGTCCTCACCTGGGTCCTGGTCAGGGTCAGGATGGGGGGCTGTGTGTTGGGAGTGGGAGGGTGTTGGTGGAGTGGGGAGTGGGCAGCAGGACTTGATTTCTTTAGCGGCAGCAGTGGTTGTTGTGCAGTCAGGGGGGAGGGTGGTTGGTCAAACCTATTGAAAAACAGATTCAGGTTGTTCGCCCACTCCCTGCCCCCCGTGGCCTGGGGGGAGGTATTCTGGAGCCCAGAGATGGTTTTGAGGTTTCTCCAGACCCCGCTGATGTCGCTCTGTTGCAGCTTGTCCTCCATCTTCTTCCTGAAGCTGTCCTTGCCTTCTCTGATCTTTCTCCTCAGCTCCCTCTGTACGGACTTCAGCATCTCCCTATTCCCCAACCTGAAGATCCTCTTCTTCTCTCTCAGAAGTGTTTTTATCTCAGGGTTGATCCAAGGTTTGTTGTTTGAGCAACGCCGTATGGTCTTGGTGGGAACGGATTTGTCCACACAGAAGCTGAGGTAGTCCGTGAAGGTGTGAGTGAGGCCATCGATGTCCTCACCATGTGGATCGCAGAGCTGCTTCCAGGCGGTGGCTTCAAAACAGCCCTTTAGAGTGTCCATTGTCTCCTCAGACCATAACTCCACTGTGCGCATGGCCGGAGGTTGTCTGTGCACTAGGGGTTTGTACACCGACCGGAGATGAACCAAGTTGTGATCCGATCTCCCGAGTGGGGGGAGTTGTGATGAGGTGTACGCCTCCTTAGTGTTTGCGTAGAATAAGTCCAGTGTTTTATTGTCTCTAGTGTGGCATGTGACATACTGGGTGAACGTGGGTAGAATGGGAGATAGTGAAACATGGTTGAAATCGCCTGAGATGAGGAGAAGAGCATCTGGGTGTTCTGTCTGCAACCTGCTGGTTACTGAATGGATGACGTCACGCGCTGTCCCAGCGTTCGCCGTCGGATTTGCATAAACAACAATGCAGATCACGTGTGAGTGTTCTCTCGGGAGATATGTAGGCCGCATGCTAACAGCTAGCAACTCAATGTCTTTGCTGCAGTGTCGTTGTTTAACAGTGATATGTCCCGGTCTGCACCAGTTGTTGTTAACATACATTATCACTCCACTCCATATGAACAAAAGATAAATATTTTTTTTTAAACTTTATTTAAATGAGGGATATGGGGGACTAAACACACTGCAGCCAAATGCTTTGCATTGCCATTTCACATCTGGGGGGGGGGGGGGGGGGGGGGCTGAAAAGTTCATAGTGGTCAAATTTGACCATATGTGGTTTATTTTTCAACTGCAGCGATCCAAGCGCTGCAACACCGATGGAAGAAGTGTGTGGACCAAAGGGGAGACTATGTTGAAAAATAAACCACATTTGGTCAAATTTGACGACTATGAACTTTTCATCCCCCCATATACACAGTAGGAAACTGAGAAAAGATGGATCCAGTGGACACGTACCATAAGACTGCACACTCTTAACACTTCACTGAAGCACTTTTTCAGGAGAGGTTGGAAATGGGCAAAGGACCAATCAGTTAGCTGTTTCAAATTAACCTGTTCACCTGTGGGATGTGTGTTTTTTTTTTGGGGGGGGGGGTAGCATTCCTCAACTTTCCCAGTCTTTTCTTGCCCCTGTCTCAGCTTTTTA
The DNA here is from genome assembly GCA_020510985.1 of Pholidichthys leucotaenia. Lineage (NCBI taxonomy): Eukaryota > Metazoa > Chordata > Actinopteri > Cichliformes > Pholidichthyidae > Pholidichthys > Pholidichthys leucotaenia. Next base: position 294,148,783 of record CM035842.1, read on the forward strand.
TCCTCCGCCAGTTGAAGCCCAAAGGGGTCGAAGAGTCCTTTGGACGAAGATCGAAGCAGGGTTTATGTTATGGGTCAGTCTGTCCATCTGTCTGTCCGTTCGTCCCTCCATCCGTCTGTCCAACTTTTGTGAAATCAACTCCCCCTACAGTTTTGGTCCAGTTGTTTTGAAACTTGGTACCATGGTTTGATATACACTGAGGATGCGCATATTGCAATTTGTTTCTGATCGGATGATTTTTGCAGGACTTATATCCCCTGACGTATGACCTCCTGTTTCACCTCACTTCATAGACAGTAACTGTCTTGTGACGTCAATTCCTCCTACAGTTTTGTTCCAATTGTTTTGAAACTTGGTACCATGGTTTGATATACTCTGATGATGCGCATATTGCAATTTTACTCTCATTGGATGACCTTGTGGTCAAAGATCAGGTCAGATTTTTCCCTCAAACTTCTAAACACAGTAACTACTGAAAGAAATGATGTAGGCTTTTCAAATTAATACAATAGTTGTATCTAATACACATCTTGAATGGTACACCCTCACCTAACTATGGGTTTGGGGTCAAGGGGTCAAAAGTTCAAAGTTAACATTGCAGTTGCGCTATGGTAAATTGTACATTTACTATTACTATAAAACGAGTATTGCTAGGGCCACCAAATCTGATATACAGGTTCATCTTGGGATTCTGAACTTTGACTATGGGTTTGGGGTCAAAGGTCAAGGTTAACATTTCTTATGCCTTATTACTGTACAACACATAAAGCTAGGGCCACCAAACCTGGTACATAGGTTCACCGTGAGATCCTGACCTCTGACTATGGGTTTGGGGTCAGAAGGTCATAGGTCAAGGTTAACATTTCCTGTGCCTTATTACTGTACAACAAGTAAAGTTAGGGTCACCAAACTTGGTACACAGGTTCACCCTGTGACCCTGAAGTGTGACTATGGTTTTGGGATCACAAGGTCAAAGATTAACATCAAGAAGAAGAAGCCAACTCTATTGTTATTCAGTCCATACAGTCAATCATGTATTGTATAACATTTCTTCAATCTACAATGTTAATCACATCAAGAATCAGAAAGGTTGCTGTCATGCAAGGCACCACCACAAACAACTTCTCCTTCCCCCATTCTATTATGCTGAACACCAAGCTAGAAGGTGGGAAGTACCATTTTTATATGGTCTTTGATATGACCTGGCCGGGACTTGAACCCCCAACCTCCCGGTTGTGGGGTAAATGTGATGCTCTATCAACTAGGCCACCACTCCGCTTGGCTTATAAACTATATCTCAACAACAAAGAAAGCTAGGGTCACTGAACTTGCTACACAGATTCACCTTGGGATCCTGACCTCTGACTATGGGTTTGAGGTCCAAAGGTCAAGGTTAACATTCCTTATGCCTTATTACTGTACGAGTAACTCTAGGGCCACCAAGCCTAGTATACAGGTTCACCTTGGGATCCTGAACTCTGACCATGGGTTTGGGGTCAAAGGTCAAGGTTAACATTTCTTATGCCTTTTTACTGTACAACGCATAAAGCTAGGGCCACCAAACCTGGTACACAGGTTCACCTTGGAATCCTGACCTCTGACTATGGGTTTGGGGTACAAAGTTCAATTCAATTCAATTCAATTCAACTTTATTTATATAGCGGCATTTCACAACAACAGTCATCTCATAGCACTATCAACTGTAGGGGGGAACCCCCACAGTTGCAGAAAGACCCCAGCAATCAGGCGATCCCCTGTGAGCAAGCACTTGGCGACGGTGGAGAGGAAAAACTCCCTTTTAACAGGAAGAAACCTCCAGCAGAACCAGGCTCAGGGAGGGGCAGTCATCTGCTGCGACTGGCTGGGGGGTGAGGGGATAGAGAAGAAGAAAAGAACAGACATGTAGAGAGCAAACAGCACGATGGGGACTCAATCTATGGGAGAGAACAAACAAATGTTAATGACCAGCAAAAAAATATTTCATAGAGAGTGAGGAAAGGAGTGAGGCCCAGTGCATTACTGGAGGTCCCCCGGCTGACTAAACCTATTAGCAGCATAACTTAAGGGAGGGTTCAGAAACACATGATCCCTCCCTAATTGTAGGCTATATCAAAAAGGTAGGTTTTAGCCCTATTCTTAAAAACAGAGATCGAGTGTGACTCCCAAATCCAGATTGGCAGCTGATTCCACAGGAGAGGAGCTTGATAACTGAAGGCTCTGCCTCCCATTGTACTTTTGGAGAGTCTAGGTATTACAAGTAATCCTGCATTTTGGGAGCGTAGTGCTCTGTTAGGATAATACGGTAGTATCAGATCTTTTAAATAAAAAGGAGCCTGATTGTTTAGAGCTTTGTAAGTAAGAAGAAGGATTTTAAACTTAATTCTAAACTCTATGGGAAGCCAATGAAGGGAGGTCAGAACCGGAGAGATATGATCTCTCTTTCTAGTACCTGTTAAAACTCTTGCTGCAGCATTTTGGATCAGCTGAAGACTTTTTAAAGATGTTTTAGGACAGCCTGATAATAAAGAATTACAATAATCTAATCTTGAGCTAACAAAAGCGTGGATCAGTTTCTCAGCATCACTCTGAGACAAGATGCTCCTAATCTTGGCAATATTACGCAAATGATAGAAGGCAGTCTTAGAAACAAATTTAATATGTGAATTGAAGGACAAATCCTGATCAAAAATAACTCCAAGGTTCCTCACAGAGCTATTAAGAGAAAGAGTAACTGCATCCAAACTGAAAGTTTGATTTGGAAAGGAATTTCTAAGGTTTTTTGGACCAACAAGAATGACTTCAGTCTTATCTGAATTTAATAGCAGGAAATTACAAGTCATCCAAGCTTTGATTTCCTTAAGACAGGCTTCTAACTTGGCTAATTGATTACTATCATCTGGCTTCATTGACAGATATAATTGTGTGTCATCTGCATAACAATGAAAATGTATACAGTGCCTTCTAATAATGTTGCCTAACGGAAGCATATATAAACTAAAAAGAGTAGGGCCTAGCACAGATCCCTGTGGAACTCCATGACTAAGCTTTGAGCTGAAAGAAAACTCATTATTTACATGAACAAACTGGAACCTATCAGATAAATAAGATCTAAACCACTGCAACGAAGTTCCATTAAGTCCAACATAGTGTTCTAATCTATCAAGTAGAATATTAGGATCAATAGTATCAAAAGCTGCACTAAGGTCTAAAAGGACAAGTACAGAAACTAGTCCATTATCAGATGCAATGAGGAGGTCGTTAGTGACCTTCGCTAAGGCTGTTTCAGTACTATGATGGATTCTAAACCCAGATTGAAACTCTTCAAGTAAACCATTTCCCTGCAGGTGGTCAAATAATTGCGTAGCAACAACTCTTTCTAAGATTTCTGAAATGAAAGGGAGATTAGAGATTGGTCTATAGTTAGCTAAAGCTCTTGAATCTAGCGTTGGCTTTTTGAGTAAGGGTTTAATTACAGCCGTTTTAAAAGCCTGCGGTACATGGCCTAAAGTTAATGAAGAATTGATTATATGAAGAATAAAGCTACCAGTAAGTGGGAAGACTTCTTTAAATAACCTGGTAGGAATAGGGTCTAAAAGACAAGTTGAAGGTTTGGATGAGGAAACTATTTTGTCTAACTCACAAAGGTCAATTGGAGCAAACTCATCAAGACAGACATCAATTGAAGGAGTTGTAGTAGTTACAGTATTTAAGTTAACTGTGGGAAGAATCTGATTGATTTTATCTCTGATGGATGAAATTTTATTATTGAAAAAGTTCATAAAGTCCTGACTAGTAAGCTCTAAGGGAATGCTAGGATTGACAGAGTCCTGACTCTTTGTCAACCTGGCTACAGTACTGAAAAGAAACCTGGGATTATTCTTGTTCTCTTCTATTAATGCAGAGTAATAACTCGTTCTAGCTTTTCTAAGAGATTTTTTATAAATTAAAAGATGATTTCTCCTAGCTAAATAGATTTCATCTAAATTAGTAGAGCGCCATTTTCTTTCTAATTGACGAGTCTTCTGTTTTAAGGTACGAGTTTCTGTGTTGAACCAAGGAGTTAGAAATCTCTGATTAGACTTTTTCTTTTTTAAGGGGGCCACCAAGTCTAGAGCCTGATGCAGAGAAGCTGAAACACTATCCACCATGTTATCAATTAGAGAAGGAGCAAGCTGTCTATAGCTTATTTCCGTTGTGTTGACACATGGCATAGAGCAAACAATCTGCATAAATTTGGAAACAGCATCATCTGAGAGGCATCTACTGTGATAATATTTTTCTTTAGGAGCCAAATAGTCAGAAATAGTAAAATCAAAGGTTAACAGATCAGGTCTGACAGTACAGGGTTATGAGGAGACACTACCAGATTTTCTATTTCTATGCCATATGTCAGAACAAGGTCCAATGTATGGTGGAGGTAATGAGTAGAATTTCCTACTTTCTGAGAAAACCCAATCGAGTCTAATATTGAATTAAAAGCCACATTAAGGCAGTCACTATCTACATCCACATGTATATTAAAGTCCCCTACTATAATTATTCTATCAGATTTCAGCACTAAATCAGCTAAGAAATCAGCAAATTCGGATAAAAATTCTGAATAGGTTGATGTGGGACGATAAACTATGGCAAATAAAATTGGGTTTAACCTAAAATTGCTAAAGTGCCCAATACTGAGGACCAGGCCCTCAAAGGAATTATAACATGTTTTTTGCTTTACATTAACTAGTAATTTGGAATGGTAAATTGTTGCTACTCCTCCTCCATGACCAGAACTTCTGGGATTTTGACAGTTTAAATAACCAGAGGGAGTTGATTCATTTAAACCAACATAATCCTCTTGCCCTAGCCAAGTCTCTGTAAGGGAAATTAAATCAATCTGATGATCAATTAACAGATCATGGACTAACAGAGACTTGGGAGTTAAAGACCTAATATTTAATAAACCACATTTAATTTTTAAATTATGAGGAGGAACAGAGGCCAAATCATTCAGTTTAGAGGCTTTATGTTTAATTTGAGTTTTACCAATATTTTGCTTTATCACTTTGGGATGCTTATACATTATATTTTTATTTACTTTGGAGGGAGCAGACAACGATTCTCTGATGGGGAAGTCAGGGGCTAAGCTGAGGGGTGGCGGATGAAGAGGAGCTGCAGAGAGGCGTGTAAGACTGCGACTCTGCTTCCTGGTCCCAACTCTGAGTAGTCAGGGTTTTGGAAATTTGGATAAAAAAGATGCCAGATTGTTAGATAAATGAGAAGCACCATCCAAAGTGGGATGAATGCTGTCTCGTCTCATAAGACCAGGTTTTCCCCAAAAAGAGCTCCAATTGTCAATGTAGCCCACGTTATTTGCAGGACACCACACAGACAGCCAGCGGTTCAAGGATGACGAGCGGCTAAACATGTCATCACTGGTCAGATTGGGGAGGGGCCCAGAGAATACTACAGTGGCAGACATCGTTTTTGCAAAGTCACACACCGATTCTACATTAAGTTTCGTGACTTCCGACTGCCGGAGACGGATGTCATTAATGCCGGCGTGAATAACAATTGTGGAATATTTACAGTTACTTTTAGCCAGCATTTTCAAATTTGACTCGATGTCGCCTGCTCTGGCCCCAGGGATGCATTTGACTATGGCCGCTGGAGTTTCTAGGTTCACGTTTCTGACTACAGAGTCGCCAAAGATCAGAGTTTTTTCCTCAGCGGGTGTGTCGCTGAGCGGGGAACAACGATTAGAAACGTGAACAGGTTGGTGGTGAACCGGGGCTTTGCGACTAGGCTTCCTTCTCACCATCACCCACCCAGTCTCCTCGCTGCTGAGGAGAGCCGGGGGACCGCTGACAGTGGGGCCTAAGCTAGCTAGCTCCGCTGCAGCTAATGGGCGTCCGTCAAGATTAACTGGCGCAGATGGTGTTTCAATGCAGCGGAGCCAGGATTCCAAATCAGACAACCTCGCCTCGAGCGCCTCAAAAAGACAACATTTATTACATTTACCGTTATCACTAAAAGAGGCAGAGGTGTAGCTAAACATCTGACAGAGAGAGCACACCAGAGGAGAGGAAAGAGAGCTAGTAGCCATAGCTAGTGGCTGGAGAGCAACCACACAGGCAAACCACACAGGCAGACAGCAAAACAGGAAGTGACGATACGTTACCACAAGGAAGTGGTAAAGGTCAAGGTTAACATTTCTTATGGCTTTTTACTGTACAACGCATAAAGCTAGGGCCACCAAACTTGGTACTGAACTTGGTACTGAAGTGTGACTGTGGTTTTGGGATCGCAAGGTCAGAGGTCAACATCAAAATGGCTTATAAACTATATCTCAACAAAGAAAGCAAGGGTCACGAAACTCGGTTCACAGGTTCATTCTGAGACCATAACCTCTGACTACAGGTTTGGGGTCAAAAGGTCAAAGGTGGCACTCCAGGTGCTGACTCCCTATGATCTCTTACTATAGAACATGTAAAGCTCTCTAGGGTTGCCATACTTGCTACACAGGTTCACCTTGGGATCCTAACCTACAACTATGGGTTGTATGTATACTTTGTTAAATAATAATAATCACTCTATAAAAGCAAGAAATCTGTGTGTATGTCTGTCTGTCTGTCACATTTATAGGACGGCCTATGATCTCTGCCTGAACATCATAGGATGTCCTATGAACTCAGGCATCATAGGACAACTCGCGATGCCTATATGATGGCACATAGACAAATGTGTCTTTATGATGTCATATACATCAAGCCTTCCTTCATGCCTTTATGATGTCATATACAGTGACATCAGGCAACATGATGTCATTTACATCAAGACTGCCTTCATGTCTTTAAAGCACGTTTATAGAACATCATAGGACGGCCAATGATCTCCGCCTGATCATCATAGGACGTCCTCTGATGTCATATACAGTGACATCAGGCCTGATGTCATATACATGTCATATACGTATATGCCATATACATGTCATATATATGACATATACCTGTATATGTCATATACCATATATATATATACATGTTACAGTGATCCCTCACTTATCGCGGTTAATGGGTTCCAGAACCGACCGCGAAAAGTGAAAAACCGCGAAGTAGCGTCACCCCTAATGACGTCACCCATAAATAATACGTACGTTCATTCTCTCACTCTCTCTCTCATATGATACGTGTGTGTGTGTGTGTGTGTGTGTGTGTAAGTGTACATACATACGTAGATGTAAATAAAGTGTACATAAATATGTTTTTAGAACTCTTTTATTCTTATAACAAGATACGTAACTCAAGATGAAGATGATTTACTGCACAGGTTAATGAGAGCTTTACTGCTCCTCAGGTGATGCCTCATCGTCAGGTGCTAGAGACGCAGCATCGTCGAGGGCAGCTTCCGATAGAGCTGGAGAAGCTTGCAAGAGGCGGCGTAGTGGCTCGACGGGAAGACTATTTCGCACAAAAAGGCACAAGAGAACAGCGAAAAGTTCCACGCGGCGAGACTAAGCAACACGAGCGATAAAGAACAATGAATGCGGTCTTCCTTCGCTGGGTATGGGCGCTCGGCAGGGAGAGAAGCTGGGTAAAACGTCTTGGCCAATCAGCTTGCGAGATTCCCGAGCCGAGCCAACACGAGAACAGCGAACAGAGAGGTGGATTTTGAGTTGTGCGGGCTCTCCGTGTTGATACCTGATGTTCTAATGTAGTCTCCCTGCCTTCTGCTAGCGCCCGCCCATTTTTTCTCAATTATGAATTTTTGATGAATATTTTTGAAAAATCCGCGATGCACTGAGGGCGCGAAGTAGCGAGGGATCACTGTATATATATATGTCATCATGTCTTTATGATGTCATATACATCAAGGCTGCCTTCATGTCTTTATGATGTCATATACAATGAGTCCATGCCGGAAAACCTCTTTTTGCTCAGATCTATTTTCATGATCCTGTCCATGAACTGGAATTACGACGCACCTATCCATCAACCAGTGGTCTCAACAAAGAAAAAGAAGAAGAAGAAGACCCACTAGATGGAGAGCAATAGAATGAGGACAACTGCTGCACGTCAGAAAAGATGCCATGAAGATGAAACACCTGAGGTTCCAGCAGTACATCGCACCCATCTGAGACAGGAGGACACTCTTCATCAGTATAGGGTACGACAGACGTTAAAGCACATTTCTCGGACATCATAGGATGGCCTATGATCTCTGCCTCATCATCATAGGATGTCCTTGAACTCAGGCATCATAGGACAACTCGCCATGCCTACATGACAGCAAATGTGTAACCTCGATGAATGCCAGTCTACACTACAAATGTGTAAAATGCCAAGCAAAGCACTGATTTTCTCCGGGTGCTCCGGTTTCTTGGTTTCTACGGGCATGCACAGGCCTTCCTGAACAGGGTCGAAAGCCACTTTTTCAGGATTGTGCCCATGAACTGGAATTACGACGCACCTATCCCTCAACCAGTGGTCTGAAAGAAGAAGAAGACCCACCAGATGGAGAGCAATAGAATGAGGAGAACTGCTGCACGTCAGAAAGGACGCCATGAACATGAAACACCTCAGGTTCCACCAGTACACCATACTGGTGTACAGACATGACAGTGAACAACACAGCCGTCTGAGACAGGAGGAGACCCTTCAGCAACGGGCATGCAGAAATGCTTATACTTGGTTTCTACAGGTATGCATGAGTATGTACTAGTAATAACAATGCATCAGATTTATATAGCACTTTTCATGGACACTCAAAGACGCTTTACAATGGATACATTATTCATTCACTTCACAGACAGACACTGATAGTGGTAAACTACTTCTGTAGCCATGGGGCAGACTGATGGAAACGTGGCTGCCAATCCACACCAACAGCCTCTCCGACCACTACCAAAAATTTATGCACATTCATTCCCAGTGTCATAGACACTGGAAGAAAGGTGGGTTGTTGTATATTCATGGATGATGGGCTTATCATAATTTGGTTCTGCCGCAATAATTATACTGAAAAGTTGAAAACTGCTCTCCGTCAGAAAGTATTTGGATCTTCAAAGAAAATGGAAGGATATTGCACTTGCCTCAGAGTGCTCTTGTTGGAACTTGTTGGAACACTGATCATCGCTCAAGACAGTAAAATTCCTCTGATAAAGCAACGCTTAGGTCACCTAGGCTCTTCTGTCTAGCCCAGCCTGCGTAACCTTGGTGTTGTTTTTGACAATGCTATGTCACTGGGCTGCCATGGTCGGCAACTAGTCAGAAGTTGGGTTTTTTTCATCTAACTAACTAACTAACTAACCTGCACTTATATAGCGCTTCTCTAGTCACAAAGACCACTCAAAGCGCTTTCAGTAATACTAACCCTCATCTGAGGAATATAGCAAAACTTAGACCTATGGTCTCAAAACCTGAACTGGAAATGATCATTCATGCTTTAATCTTGTCTCGCTTAGATTATTGAAATGCCCTTTTTATGTGTTTTAATAAAACTGCTGTTGCCTGCCTTCAGACTGTGCAAAATGCAGCAGCTTAGCTTTTAACCCAGACGAAGAAAAGGGAACACATTTCCCTAGTTTTATCGTCCCTTCATTGGTTGCCAGTTGCTTTTGGATTTCATTTTAAGATTTTAATTTTGACTTTTAGAGCTCTTAATGGCCAAGCTCCTTCATACATCTCAGCCCTCTTGACTCCTTATGCCACGACACGATCACTAAGATCCTCAGACCAGAGACTCCTGGTGGTCCCTCGGACCAAATTCAGAACCCGTGGAGATCGATCTTTCCAGGCCGCTGCACCATGGCTTTGGAATGCACTTCCCCTGTCCTTGCGCTGCCTTGAGTCTGTTGACTCTTTTAAGAAGGAGTTCATTCATTCATCTTCTTCCGCTTAATCCTTTTCGGGTCGCGGAGGGGCTGGAGCCTATCCCAGCATCTTTGGGCGAGAGGCAGGGTACACCCTGGACAGATTGCCAGTCCATCGCAGGGCCAACACAGAGAGACAGACAACCTAAGGACAATTTAGAATCCCCAGTTTTGATGCCAATTAACCTAACTTGCATGTTTTTGGCATGTGGGAGGAAACCGGAGAAATCCCGAAGTAAACCCACGCAGACACGGGGAGAACACGCAAACTCCACACAGATCACTGTTGGTCGGGGGCTGGGATTGAACCCAGGATCCCCCGGCCAAGGGTGAGTTGCTGTGCTGCCGCAGTGCTAACCACTCCACCACTGTGCCGCCTTAAGAAGGAGTTAAAAACTCATTTGTTCAGACAGGCTTTTAGCTCTCTTTGATTGGTTTTTATTTCTTCACTGTTTTCTCTTTTTATCCCTATTAATATGTATATTGTATCTTATTTCTATTTATTTTAATTTCTGGGTATTTGTAAATTTTAGCTTGCTGTGAAGCACATTGTGATATATATCTGTGAAAAGTGCTATACAAACAAACTTTGCTTGCTTGCTTGTTGCAGGCATCAAATTCAAAGTGAGTGAATATTTTCAAAAAAAAAAAAATACATTTTATCAGTTTCAGTATTAAATAGCTTGTCTTTGTAGTGTATTCAGTTGAATATAGGTTGAAAAGGACTTGCAAATCATCGTATTTATTTTTATTTACATTTTACACAGCATCCCAACTTCAGTGGAATTGGGGTTTGTATAATGAGTGAGAAAAACTGGACACCTTGGAGAAGCTTTGCCCTTTCTGTGTGATTTCTTGTGTCTTTTGAAATGGCTGTTCCTTTTGTTGCTGAAAAGAAAACTATGTGAGAGACAAATGCTTTTAAATTTAGGAAGATGAACTCATATGTGAAGCAGACTGTAGTAAATCTCAGAGAAATGCAAATATTTACTGATACCTATTAGGGCCCCTGTTATGTAAAATCCTAGAATAGAGAAGGACAAGTGGGTTAGTAGTGTCTCCTTCTGAGCTAGACTAGAGTACATGGCTACAAATGGAATATTTCACACTGTTGATGGTATGTGTGTGTATGTGTGTGTGGGGGGGGGGGTATTTACATTCCTGCTCAGAGCGGCCTGTTCGGGCTCCAGTATTGGGAAGGATAGGAACTGTGGGGGCAGGACGGGGTGACGAATAAGGAGTCCAAGCTCCCACTGTTCAAACCTCGGTGTGTGGCGACGTTCAGCTTCTGGCACCTGCTGCGCTCCATTTCCCTAAAAGGAGACACTGGAGCCAATCAGAGCCGAGGGCTGGCGCGTGTGTCTTCCTGCACAGACCATCCCAGGGAACTGTCGTCTGCTGGAGGTCTGGAGTCTGGACCTTAACTTCCTTAGGCTTCCCTCCCACCTCGACTGTCTTACTATCAACTCTCAGCTGTCTAGCATGTGTTCTGTCCCCCCCCCCCTCCTTTTTCATTTATTGCACGGCACTGGCAAACCACCACAGCCAGGTCCCCTTAGATGGCTCCTTGACCAGATTGCTCAGACAAGGTCTCAGGTTACCTTCTCACCATGCAGTCACCCAGCACCCTGTTTGAGCTTAGTCATATTAACACATCCTTAGGGGCCTGAAGGGCAGCTCCACAGAAATGAGCTGATGTCTGTTTGCAGGAAAATCATTTTTTACTGATAAGTTAGACAAACAACTTGTGGGCTCAGCAGCTTTGACTTTTGTGAGGAATATGATGACAACTAATCACATTAAATACTATGTTTTGATACGCAAAATACATTCAACTTCAACTCTGTGGGATTAGAACAGTCCAGATCTGTGTGCATGCTTCAAAAGTCATAACTTTATGGTAAAGAGTGGCAAATTTTTTAAAAAGTTATTTTTAAAAAAAGTGTCAAATTAAGAGATAAAAATTGAAAATTGGGAAAAAAAAGTCACGTTTTAAAAGTAAATGATTTTTTTAAAGCAAATTCATAAGGAAAAAATTAGCACATTTAAGGGGAAAAAAAAGTCCATTTAAGAGCAAAAAATTTTCAAATGTGAAAAATTAAACAGTTGTTAATTTGGACAAAAATGCTGCAAAATTTATGAAGAAAAAATTAGGAATTTTGTGAAGAAAAAAGTCACAAACTTACTAGAAATCAGTCACCATTACAAGAAAAAAAGTTACAAAATAATAACACAAAACTACAAGATTATGAGAAAAAGTCAAGTTTTATTATTTTTTTCTGCTGTCATGTTTATGACAAAGAAGTCAAAAAATGGAAAGTAAAATAAAATTTGGGATAAACATCACAAATTTACACAAACAGAGCTGCAAATTTATAAAGAAAAAATACATAATGAAAAAAATTACATATCTTTCACCTTAAATGACCAGTTTATACTTCTACTTTTTAAGACTCAGACAAGCTTTGCTCAGTATGACTCCTGCCATAGAAAAGGTTGCTGACCCCGTGATAAGTTTTAAGGTCCTTCATCACCTATAATATACAGATCTATAGCACAATTCCTTATTATGCAATCATTGAAATTCTCTATTCTGTACTTCTTGGGGATCTGCCTTCATCTCTTCAGTTTGGTGGCACTTCCTGACACAGCTTCCACTTAACCAAACTATTTTGCTGAGCAACACTTAATTTGGACTTGTGTGAACTCCTGAGCCCGCCCACCACCCCCTGCCCCTCCAGCAACCCCAGCCTCTGGACTGCTGAGACATATTTAAGGACCCCCCTCGCACCCTTGGCCCTTTGTCCCAGTGGAAGCTTCAGTCCTGTGGTTACATCTTGGTGAGTCCCTCTGCTGCCTTACTGATGAGGTTTTAGCAACTTTTGCATGGGTGGAGGTCAGAAAGGAGGTGTAGATAATGTTCTAAATGGATGTGCAGTTATCTGTTCAGTGTGGAGTTGTTTAGTTTTCTTGTCTCATTTGTGAAATGGCAAAGATGAGAGCAGAGCTGATGGGAGGAAGAACAGTATCGAAGGCAAAATAGCAGAAAATAAGGAAAGACCAAATTTGATTTATTGACAGCAGGATACAGGAAGTGGGATGGTCCCCTAACTTAGGATGAGGATGAAAGGTCTGTCAGTATGGATTTACTTAGTAGCTATTGAAAATAACTACAATCGGAGATCGTGTTAACTGCATATTGTCTGTCATTAACAGTTTGGGTTTTTTTTTTACAGTGACAGAAAAATCTGGCATCTGTCATTTTGAGTTTACACTGAGGGTGACCTATTGTAACATTTACCTATATTTCCCACCTGTTGACTTTATAGTGCATATTACAGAACTGACCCCCAGTCTCTGTTCAACAGTTCATTTAATAAGCAAATGCTAAATCTGCAAGCTGTGTCCTGTAGTTCCGTGATTAAAACTGAATATTTGAATAGAAATAAGCTTTTTGATATCTTATTATGTTAACACCAAAATGACAGAATTTTTACAACCCCGTCAAAATGATAGATAACTTATATCTAAAATTGTTTATATTAATGTTAAAACAGTGGTCTTGTATGGCATCACTCTTAACCTTGTGAAGTTTAATACATTTTGGTTAGCCCTGTATCTCACAAAGCAATGAATGCTGACGAATGTAGCACTTTTGGGGTTTAAACTATTTTGAAGTGAAGGACCCAGGATTAAAACCTAAGGGTAGTATCCCATGCAGCGCAAATGCTGACGAGCATAGCGATTTGTGGATTTGCCAACTTTTCTGGTGAATGTGAGCAAAAATCAAACTAGTATCTCATGGAATGTTCATGAACGTTGCACTTTTTGGGTTCCATCAGGGTTTGCAAAAGGTTCTCAAACTGTTCACAAACAGTTTTTAAGGTTTAGTGTTTCTTGTATTTTGAAAGATATTTGTAAGTGTTTGCAAATGGTTGCAACATGTGTTGCTGAAGTTCTTTCTAGTCTTCCAAGTAATGAACACTAGCAGCTGTTTAAGAACCTTTATGACAAAACTGTTTGTGACCTTAAAAACTGTTGGCGAACTGCTTTGCAACCTTTCACAAACCCTGAGGAAACCCAAAAAGCACAACATTTGTGAACGTTCCTCAGCATTTGTCACTCCAAGAGATACTAGCTGGATTTTCACCAACGTTCATTAGAAAAGCTGCAAATCCAAAAATCGCAGCGTTTGTCAGCATTCGCCCCTCCGTGAGATACTACTCTTTGGTTTTATTTAATCCTGAGCCCATTCCTTCAAAATAGTTTTTAAAAAAGACCTTTTTGAAAGATTATATTTATTTTTACATGTGAGACAGCTGAAATTGTTATTTTACATCCCCCTTGGCATGACAAATTCTATAAACCAAATCTAAGGGTTTGGGTTAACTCATATAGTTTTATTTAGATATTGTCAATAATAATCTATGGCTCATCTGTAAGAAAAAAAAAAACATTCATTGGATTGGATGCTAAAGTACAATTTATGCCTTTGTTAGTTTGCAGTAACCTAAGCTGAAACGTCAATAAATTATCACTACACCAGTCACTAAAAATACTCCCCACATTTATCTTAATGGTGAATCTTCTCTAAGGAGGAGATGCTGGCTCTCATGATGCAGGCCAGAGATCTTGGGAGGATGAGAGTGCCTGGTCTGGATCCAAACAGAGCAGGTGACAGCTGAGAGGAGACCCAGGCCTTCGTCAGCTGTAAACTAGCCGTGGGTTAATAATGAGATAGTGAGGAGAGGCTATGTGGGCAGACGTGGGTTTACAGGAGTCCAGAGGCTGAAAATAGACCTGTGAGAGAGAGTATGCATGGGAGGGGAGGGGAGGGGGGATCTGAAGGGTGCCAGACAGGGTCCCGTTTTCAATTCTTAGGCAGCTGTAAGGCTCAGGGAGATTACAGGACTCAGAAGTGTCTCCATAGTGAGCATAGTGCAGCATTGTTTCTCAGAATAACAGTTTGTTTCTTTTGTTATGCAAATTAATCTTTCAATTAAATTGGGTGGCTATGACTCGAGGATCCAGGGTCATATGTACCTTTTGCCCTTACTGGCCTTTACAAAAACTTTGTAAAGTTGCAGATTTACAATGAAAAAAAAACTAATTTATGACAGTATGTAGATTTACAATGACAAAAAGCAAATTTAAGAGATAAAACTTACACTTTTTTGTGAATAAATAAATTCTCAAATTTATAAAGAAAAAGGTGCAAAAATATGAAGGAAAAAGGGCACAAATTAGGCATGAAAAAATGTCTGAAATCAAAATTTTGAGGAGTTGGAAAACTTTAAAGGCAAAAACCTAAAGTTCTAAGGGAAAAAATCTGGAGGAAAAAAGCTGCAAATTTACAAGACAGGTAAGAAGCTTGTCATAGAAAAATTGCATATTTAGGGGCAAAAAATAATAATAATGATGATTTGACTCTTTTACACTATTTTATTATTATGAAGCTAATTTTTTATGTCAAAAATGTTTCATGTCTTCATTTGACAACCCACAAACTAGACTTGAATTTGAAACATTACTCATGTAAACATTATAAAGGGCCTCACTAATCAAACTAAGCTCCTCAAAGTGAAGGTTTATTATTGTAATAAGAAAATGTAACATTTTGTTATTTTATCTCCTCCTGTCTTATACAGAAGGCCAGACCAGAACAAACCAAACATGTGTGATGACGATGAGACCACCGCTTTGGTGTGCGACAACGGCTCTGGCCTGGTCAAGGCTGGATTTGCCGGTGATGACGCTCCCCGAGCTGTCTTCCCATCCATTGTTGGACGCCCCCGTCACCAGGTTAGAGCACTGAATGAGCCTCAATTTTCTGAGAGATTGCCTCTCTGTGGTCATATCCCAGACTGGTTGAATCAGTCTTTATTTTCTGAGATGTGTTTTGTTCATCTTCAGGGTGTGATGGTGGGTATGGGTCAGAAGGACAGCTACGTGGGAGACGAAGCCCAGAGCAAGAGGGGTATCTTGACCCTGAAGTACCCCATCGAGCACGGCATCATCACCAACTGGGATGACATGGAGAAGGTTAGCATTATAACCACCTATGAATGACAAGAGAGTTATTAAGTGTAGCCTCACATCCAACAAAAATTCCTCATCTCTGCTTTTATTTCACAGATCTGGCACCACACCTTCTACAACGAGCTCCGTGTAGCTCCAGAGGAGCACCCCACCCTGCTAACTGAGGCCCCCCTCAACCCCAAAGCCAACAGGGAGAAGATGACCCAGATCATGTTTGAGACTTTCAACGTCCCTGCCATGTATGTGGCCATTCAGGCTGTGCTGTCCCTGTACGCCTCCGGCCGTACCACTGGTGAGTTTGCACCAAGAGCTTCAACTCTTCTGCAGCTCGATAATGAAGTTTCTAAATACCCACTGCTTTGTCTGCATAGGTATTGTCCTAGACTCTGGTGATGGTGTGACCCACAACGTGCCCATCTATGAAGGCTATGCTCTGCCTCACGCCATCATGCGTCTGGACTTGGCTGGTCGTGACCTGACCGATTACCTGATGAAAATCCTCACCGAGCGTGGCTACTCTTTCGTCACAACTGGTAAGCATACAACTAGAAATTAAGCAATTCACTGGAAACAAAAACAACAACAAAAGAATGCCTTCAATCAGGGCCGGCTCTAGCCAATGGACACAGCTTTCATTTGATAACTAAAGAAAAAAGTTTTGTCCAAGTTAGCCATTTTTATTTTCAGCCTGCTAGTCAAGCAAACAAGATGAGTGCTGGTGCTTTTACCATGACACCCAGTTACTCAACACAATCACATGACCAGCAGCGGTAGGACACATTTGTTGCATTATTTGCACTACTTACCATTGTCTTGCTTTCTTTTCTACGCTTCCTCTTTTTTCTTTTCTTTTGTCGCTACCAGACAGATAACTTCGCTTCGTTTTGATACAGCTGCTCTCACTTGTTTGTTTGCATAAGACGCACACTGGCACGAGAGTGGGAGGTGGGGCCGCTGTAGGAATTCAAAGTTGGTCAGTGGATCCCATCCTGGGGTCCCTGGAATGTCCAGGTTTATGCGGGAAATTTTCTAATGTCACTTATTAATTGGTCCAAAAAATTGCAAATAATTTGCTGTTATTATTTCCGGCCGGGTCATACCAAAGACCATATAAAAATGGTACTTTCTAGCTTGGTGCTCAGCATAATAGAATGGGGAAAGGAAAGTTAATTCACAGAGCTACCAGAGGACTGACCCCCCAATGTAGCTTTCACTACTTTCAATAGCTGTGTGGCCTAGGGCCAGTGAAACGGAGATAGGCGCCGCCCCATACACCACATGGTGTCCCACATGCTGTGGAAGGCAGATTAATTTTATTCACAGGTGCATGGGTGCCTACAGAGCACACGCACAACAACAGCAAATTATTTCCAATTATCTGGATCAATTAGAAGTGAAATTAGAAAATATCTCACAGAAACCTGAATGTTCCAGGCACTCCAGGTTGGAGAACCACTGCCCTAGGCGACCACCTACATGGCCTATGATAAGAGCAGGCCCTGATTGCAATAAAAAAAGCAGTTATTATAATAACTCTGTATACATTACATATAATGTATCGTTAATTGAAGATGTATCGCAAATTGAAGATGTTTCCCCCTCAAAATGATCATCATTCTTAAAATCCCATAAACTAGATGTGAATCACTAAAGATAAAAAAAATATACTTAAATAGACTTCATGTCTGAATAACAACTGAAAAATAACAAATACTACAATTACATATGCAGAAAAGGATATACTTACTTTTAGCAACCTTTTTATCTTGAGTCCACTTAAGATAAGATAAGATAAGATAAGATAAGCCTTTATTAGTCCCACAACAGGGAAATTCCAGGATTGCAACAGCACAGGGATAGCAACACTCAGAGCAACAATCAGAAGGCAAGAAAAAAAACAAGCAAGCAAGAGCAGCTAATAAACATATGTACGTATTACTATAAAATATATATATATACACACACACACAGACACACAGTGCAGAGCATTGTAGCTGGATGGAATAAATATATGAATATATGAACACACAGTGCAGAGCATTGTAGCTAGATGGAATAAATATGTAAATATATAAACACCCACAGTACGGAGCATTGCAGCTAGGTGGAATAAATATGCAAGTATATAAACACACACAGTGCGGAGCAATGTAGCTAGATGGAATAATATGTAGATATATAAATATATAAACACCCACAGTACGGAGCATTGTAGCTAGATGGAATAAATATGCAAATATATAAACACACACAGTGCAGAGCATTGTTGCTAGATGGAATGAAACAGCATAACCGTCTACTTAGTTATCCTACATGGTATGATTATGTGCCCATACATATTCTCACCCTCCATAGCGACCGGTATGTTCCTAGTTGTATGCCGGAGAGGACCATTGTGTAAGTCTATTGCATCTTTTGCATTCAAAAAACTATTAGTTTGTTACGTCTTTTTGCTATCTCTGCGAGCAGCCCTGCTTAGGTTGTACAGTCTGACAGCCGTTGGTAGGAAGGACCTACGAAACCTCTCGGTTGTGCACCTGGGATGATGTAGTCTGCTGCTAAATGAGCTCCTCAGTGCATTCAGTATGTCCTGCATAGGGTGGAACTCGGACTCCAGCAGAGATGACAGTTTAGCCACCGTCCTTCTCTCTCCTATCTCCTCCATCGGATCAAGGCGCTGCCCCAGGACAGAGCTAGCTTTCTTAATCAGTTTGTTCAGTCTCTTCCTATCGGCTGCAGTAATGCCACTGCCCCAGCAGACCACTCCAAAAGTGATGGCTGATGCCACCACCGTGTCATAGAATGACTTCAGCAGCGCCCCTTGTACACCAAAAGACCTGAGTCTCCTCAGCAGGAACAGCCTGCGCTGTCCCTTCTTGTAGAGTGCATCAGTATTGTGTGACCAGTCTAGTTTATTGTTCAGATGAATACCCAGGTACTTATAGGATGTCACCATCTCGATGTCTGTTCCCTGTATATTTACTGGTACTGTGAGGGGCTGCCCATGCCTGCGGCAGTCCACCACCAGCTCCTTAGTTTTCCTCGCGTTGATCTGGAGGCAGTTCCGATGGCACCAGTCCACGAAGTCCTGGATAAGCCCTCTGTACTCAGCTTCGATCGCAGAGTCATCAGAGAACTTCTGTAGATGGCAGTGTGTTGTGTTGTGTGAGAAGTCCGCAGTATAAAGAGTGAACAGGAAGGGAGCCAGCACCGTTCCCTGGGGGGCCCCCGTGCTACTGATGATCGTGTCGGACACACAGTCCCGGGTTCTCACAAACTGAGGCCGGTTCGTGAGGTAGTCCAGGATCCATGATGACAGGTGCTGGTCCACCCCTGCGCGCAGCAGCTTGTCCTTCAGGATCATCGGTTGGATGGTGTTGAAAGCACTGGAGAAGTCAAAGAACATGATCCTCACCATATTCCCGGGCTTCTCCAGGTGGGACAGAGAACGGTGAAGGAGGAAGATCACCGCATCCTCCACCCCAATGCCATGCTGGTAGGCGAACTGGAGTGGATCCATCGCTGGTTCCACCAGGGGGCGGAGGTGAGCAAGGAGCAGTCTCTCCAGGGTCTTCATCAAGTGGGACGTCAAGGCCACCGGTCTGTAGCTGTTCAGGTCTTTGGGGTGGGAAGTTTTTGGTACAGGTACCACACAAGATGTTTTCCACAGCTGTGGTACCCTCCCCAGTTTCAGGCTCATGTTGAAGATATACGTCACAATCCCACACAGCTGGTCTGCACAGGACTTGAGGAGCTTTGCGCTGATGCCGTCCGGTCCCGGCGCCTTCCTCGCCTTGATCTTCCTCAGCTCCGTCCTCACCTGGGTCCTGGTCAGGGTCAGGATGGGGGGCTGTGTGTTGGGAGTGGGGGGGTGTTGGTAGAGTGGGGAGTGGGCAGCAGGACTTGATTTCTTTAGAGGCAGCAGTGGTTGTTGTGCAGTCAGGGGGGAGGGTGGTTGGTCAAATCTATTGAAAAACAGATTCAGGTTGTTCGCCCACTCCCTGCCCCCTGTGGCCTGGGGGGAGGTATTCTGGAGCCCCGAGATGGTTTTGAGGTTTCTCCAGACCCCGCTGATGTCGCTCTGTTGCAGCTTGTCCTCCATCTTCTTCCTGAAGCTGTCCTTGCCTTCTCTGATCTTTCTCCTCAGCTCCCTCTGTACGGACTTCAGCATCTCCCTGTTCCCTGACCTGAAGATCCTCTTCTTCTCTCTCAGAAGTGTTTTTATCTCAGGGTTGATCCAGGGTTTGTTGTTTGAGTGACGCCGTATGGTCTTGGTGGGAACGGATTTGTCCACACAGAAGCTGAGGTAGCCCGTGAAGGTGTGAATGAGGCCATCGATGTCCTCACCATGTGGATCGCAGAGCTGCTTCCAGGCGGTGGCTTCAAAACAGCCCTTTAGGGTGTCCATTGTCTCCTCAGACCATAACTCCACAGTGTGCATGGCCGGAGGTTGTCTGTGCACTAGGGGTTTGTACACCGGCCGGAGATGAACCAAGTTGTGATCCGATCTCCCGAGTGGGGGTAGTTGTGATGAGGTGTACGCCTCCTTAGTGTTTGCGTAGAATAAATCCAGTGTTTTATTGTCTCTAGTGTGGCATGTGACATACTGGGTGAACATGGGTAGAATGGGAGACAGTGAAACATGGTTGAAATCGCCTGAGATGAGGAGAAGAGCATCTGGGTGTTCTGTCTGCAGCCTGCTGGTTACTGAATGGATGACGTCACGTGCTGTCCCAGCGTTCGCCGTCGGATTTGCATAAACAACAATGCAGATCACGTGTGAGTGTTCTCTCGGGAGATATGTAGGCCTCATGCTAACAGCTAGCAACTCAATGTCTTTGCTGCAGTGTCGTTGTTTAACAGTGATATGTCCCGGTCTGCACCAGTTGTTGTTAACATACATGATCACTCCACCGCCCCTAGCCTTGCCACTGTCTGGTGTTCGGTCAGCTCGTATCATGTGAAAACCCTCCAGCTCAATGTTAGCATCTGCTGCTAGTTCAGTTAGCCACGTCTCAGTAAACAAAAGGAGAGAGCACTCCCGGTATGTGCTATCATAACGGGAGATAGCCGCTAGCTCATCTAACTTTCCCAGTATCGACCGTACATTTCCCATGACAACAGATGGAAGGGAGGGTCTGTACCTTATATTTTTTGTCCTCCGCCTTACTCCAGCCCGGCAGCCGCGGCGTTTTCGCCTCAGTTCTCTCGGTATGTCGAGTTTTTCCAATGGGACCGGGTGGCGGTTGAATGCTAGCAGCTGTTCTCTGCTGTATCGTATCCTGCTATAGACAGTGGCTCCGTCCACCGGCTCAGGAGACATTTAGGACGATCTGTGTGTCCGTGATATAAGTGGGGTGAAAAAAAAAGACGGATCAAAAGAGAGAGGAAGGGAAAAAGACTCGGAATCGAGCCGCTGTTGCAAAAGGCAGCCGACTCGTGTGGCGCCGAGAGGAAAAAAAAAAAAAAAAAAAAAAAAAAAAAAAAAAAAAATTAAATTTGCTAACTATAGGCACAGTCTAGACAATACTAGTTTGTCTTAAGTATTATGCAGTTTTTCATTTATAAGATAAAAAAATAATAATTTCAAAATTTATACTGAAAAGACAAGCATAGTTGCAAACATCAAAACTGTATTCACTATTTGGATGCTATCATACAAAAACAGGCTATTGCTACCTCCAGATTATGATCAATTCTAAACATAAGATGAACTAATGTCAAGAAAGCCTCATTTTTATATGTTTTTTACTACAAGCTAGCATTAGCAGATACATTATAAAGCAGATGTAGAGAAGAAGAGAAGCGGCATTAGCTTGATGATGTGCTATAGCTTACTAACATGAGCTAGCATTAGAGTCAAAGATTTTATTTGTCAGTACTACTATACGTACAGGACATGCAGAAGAATTGAAATGGTGTTTCTCTCTTCAGTGGTGTGCACAATATAAAAAAAAAGAAAATGAAATAAGGCTGGAAAAAAAAAACAACAACAGTCTACATACAGTAATGGTACCCCTAGTGCAAATGGTGACAAAAGATAGACCCAGATCTCCCATAGTGCAAATAGAGATAAACGATTAATGATGATGAAACCCAGCAATCCTATATACAGAAAACTAGAGATGTAATTCCCGTAGTTGCAGTTCAATGCGGTAGTGTAGGTGCAGATAGTAACAGATAGGACTGCACATGATCAGCATTGCAATGACAGAGACAGCAGCAGATATGGCATTTGTGCAAATGATTGCTGTTAGAGTGCAAATGTGACAGAGATCATCCTGCGCAGTTCGCCCCACACGGGACACGAACCCGCGACCTCTCAGTCAACTACACAGTTCGAGCATGGGAGACACAGCACGATCGCGCTGAGCTAAAGGTCCGACCGGTAGCTCAGCGCTACCATCTGGGGCTCACAGCACCACTTTGTAACTGAGGTCATCAGCGCAGTTCACCCTACACAGGACACGAACCCGCGACCTCACAGTTAACTGGTCAGAGACACACACAGCACGATCGTGCTGAGCTAAAGGTCCGACCGATAGCTCAGCGCTACCGATACTGTATGAGGCTTTGGGAGGGAGGTTTTACTAACGTTCTACGCCGAACAGTACTAGTTGGCATCCGTTACACTCTCCCCCTTAAACCTCACTCCCATCCCGGGTTCACGGCACCAGTGTGACAGAGATCATCCTGCGCAGTTCGCCCCACACGGGACACGAACCCGCGACCTCTCAGTCAACTACACAGTTCGAGCATGGGAGACACAGCACGATCGCGCTGAGCTAAAGGTCCGACCGGTAGCTCAGCGCTACCATCTGGGGCTCACAGCACCACTTTGTAACTGAGGTCATCAGCGCAGTTCGCCCTACACAGGACACGAACCCGCGACCTCACAGTTAACTGGTCAGAGACACACACAGCACGATCGTGCTGAGCTAAAGGTCCGACCGATAGCTCAGCGCTACCGATACTGTATGAGGCTTTGGGAGGGAGGTTTTACTAACGTTCTACGCCGAACAGTACTAGTTGGCATCCGTTACACAAAGACATACAGCAGCAAATGTATTGCTGTTGGTGTGCCAGTCTTTCTGTGCCAGCAGCTGAGGTAGTTATTGTGCAGGTTAGTGCATTACAGTCGGGGGGAAGGGGGGGGGGCGACAGGGTCCTGATGGCCTGATGAACGAGTCACCATTTATGATAACAGCACATAAACTGTATGTAATAACTGACAGAAATATATAACAGAAAAAAGTTTGTTTCCTCTATTAAAAGTGTGATAATCTTTCATTTTAGTAGGCTAACATTTTCCATTACAATAATTTAACCAGGTCAAAGTATCAAAGCATTGTCATGTGATGTTACTGGACTGACCAGTGATATTTTCTTCCTCCAGCTGAGCGTGAGATTGTGCGTGACATTAAAGAGAAGCTTTGCTACGTGGCTCTGGACTTTGAAAACGAAATGGCCACCGCTGCCTCCTCCTCATCCCTGGAGAAGAGCTATGAGCTGCCCGATGGGCAGGTCATCACCATCGGCAACGAGCGTTTCCGCTGCCCGGAGACCCTGTTCCAGCCATCCTTCATTGGTGAGTTAAATGGCTGATAGTGGTTACTGGGGAACATTATTGGACCTCGGGTTTAGTGAACATATGCCAAGACTACTAGAGGCAGGCAGCTTAACTATATAGAAAATGTTATTACTGTTTCTATCGTATGGAACATTTGGAAACTCTGATTTTAGTGACACTTTATGATCACAAATCAACTGCAACCCAATTAATTTATTTATGAAAGTGAGAAAACCTCTAAAAACAGGAATCTGATTTGTAGTCCTAATGAATGGAGTGAATAGGGCTGCAGTTTACTTTGTAACCACAAGGTGTCACTAAAACCACAGTTTACAAAAATCCTAAGAAGAATCCTAAATTTCTTTACTTTTTTGTTTCTTGCTTTGCTTTAAATCAGTTCTATCTTTGTGAAAAGTGTTATATAAATAAACATACTACGGCTTAGCCAAAAAGCTTAAAAACTTTTTTTTTTTTTTGACATGTCTCTATGTAAGGCATGGAATCTGCTGGTATCCATGAGACTGCCTACAACAGCATCATGAAGTGTGATATCGATATCCGTAAGGACCTGTATGCCAACAATGTGCTCTCCGGAGGTACCACCATGTACCCTGGCATCGCTGACCGTATGCAAAAGGAGATCACTGCCCTGGCCCCCAGCACCATGAAGATTAAGGTGAGTCTGTCAGGTCTGCAACTCCAGGGTCACATGTGGCTTTTTTGACCATAAGCAGCGGCTTCTGGAGTTACAAGAAATTGAACAGAATAATGGGCAGCTCAGTGGAGCAGTGGTTAGCATTGTGGCAGCACAGCAAGTTCATTTCCACCCTTGACCATCATGGGTTCAATCCCACCCTCTGACCATCGGTGACCCTGCTGTGTGAAGTTTGCATGCTCTCCCCGTGTCTGCGTGGGTTTTCTCCGGGTACTCCGGATTCCTCCCACAGGCCAAAGACATGCAGATTAGGTTAATTGGCATCAACTGGGGATTCTAAATTGTCCTTAGATATGAATGTGAGAGTGACGGGTTGTCTGTCTCTCTGTGTTGACCCTGTGATGGGCTGGCGATCTGTCCAGGGTGTACCCTGCCTGTCACCCAAAGATGCTGGGATAGGTTCCAGCCCCCCCCCCCCCCCACACACACACACACGACCCGAAAAGGATTAAGTGGTAGAAGATGGATGAATGAATGAATGAATGAATGAACAGGAGGAAAGATGTTGAAAATTGCAATGTCATTTTTGAGAAAAGCTGCAATATAATGATTTAATTTACCTGTATTTTTTAAATGCTAATTTTAGAAAATCAAATATACAATAAAGCTGGAAAATATGAGAAAAAAGTTTGCAACTTTATAACAATATTGAGAAAAACAATTCTGAAAGATAAAAATAGAAAATTTATGAGCAAAAGCATGACTAGTCACAAGTTTTACTGAAGAAGCCAACTTTATTGTCATTCAATCCATACAGCCAATCATGTACAGTAGAACGAAATTACGTTTCTCTTATCTACAATGTTAATCACATCTAGAATCAGAGGAGTCGCTGCCATGCAAGGCGCCGCTGCAAACAACTTTTCATGTGAAAAGTTCATGTGAAAAATACAATTAAGAGAAAAACTGATGACATTTACTTTTTTGCAAACTCGCAGGAGTAAAGTCTCAGTATAAATAAGAAAACTTAGAAATTTAAGAAAAAAAAATCTACAAGAAAAATAGATTTTTTTTTTAACCAAGACCAGTAAAAGTAAAAAAGTCATGAGTTCATGTTAAAAAAGGTATAAAATTTAAGAGAGAAAAAAAAGACTTGTGTAAATTTACCAGAGAAAAGCCTTAAATTTATGAGAAAAACTATAAATGTAATGGAAAAATTCTTTAGTTTGCCTTTAAGAAAGAAAACATTTATGTGAAAAAGGCCACTATACAGAAGTTTTCACAAACTTATGGAAAAGGGTTGCATATGTAAGAGCAAAAAACTCATTTATTTGCTAATGTTGACCACACTGTTAATACTTATAACAACAGTTTATTTACAGTAGATTATAAGGTGTTTATGTTTTATAGCTCCATCCAGACTCTTTTTGGCAATAGCAAATGGTAAATTACTTCTTTAATAATCGAGGCTGATGACCCCATGTTAAAGCTTCTTTTTCTAGAGGGAAATCAGTTATATCTCATTCTCCACATAATGTAAATCTTCACGTTCTCCACTCCCACCAGATCATTGCTCCCCCTGAGAGAAAATACTCGGTCTGGATCGGCGGCTCCATCCTGGCCTCTCTGTCCACCTTCCAGCAGATGTGGATCAGCAAGCAGGAGTACGACGAGGCCGGTCCCTCCATCGTCCACAGGAAGTGCTTCTAAATCTCCGACCAACACCAAAGACAAGACACCAATCACACCAGCTCCCATTCTGTATTTGTACTGTGCCTTTTGATGTATATATGTGTACTGTTGTAATAAATATAGTTGCTTTTAACAGAAATCTGTTGCATTGGAGTTTGTCCAGAATTGCAGGTAGACAGAGTTCCCATGAACGTTGTTATGTTTAATTTTTTTTAATCAAAGAAAGGTATAAAAGGTATAAAATACAAACAATGACCACAACACAGCTAGAAGGTTCCATGTTCAAATCCCCAGACTGGCAGGAGTGGGAGATGGAAGGAGGAAGAAAAGGACAGTGAGGTGGTGCAGTGGTTTTTGTGGTGCAAATTTGCTGCCAAGAACATTACACTCTTATTTTTTTTTTTAATGTATTATTGTTTCTGTCATCTTCAATAGTGACATCAGTGCAGGTAGAACATGGCAAATTAGAAGCAGAAAGATTAACTCTGCAGGTTACCTGAACACTCCATCTTACCTTCAGTTTCCACTTCCTGTGGCTCAGCTGATGTGAATGAACATAATGAAGGCCACATCCTTTAGTCCTCAGTGATTTCACACACATGCTTTCAGAGGTTATTCCCTGAAATGCTGGCTGCTTTGTTTGTTTCCCTTCTTTTGGTGAAATAATGAAGGTTGCAGACAGAAATGTGATTCGATTTCACCTCCAGGTCCTCTATGGAATAACGGTCAGAACCTTAGAGAAGAAACGAGACAGGTTGTTCATTAGTGGTGCAAAGATCTTTGGTGTCCCTCTGGAAAACTTGCAGAGGAAATACATTCCTGAGTTTGGGCTTGTACCCTGGTGAGTGGAAAGAGTAAAGACTGAGATTTTTTTTTTTTTTTTTTTTTAAATTGCATTGGTGTAAGCTTGAATTGAGCTTGTTTGTCAGCTTCTTGGTAGATGCGTGCTCGTTTCTGCTGGAGCATGTCAGGACTGTGGGTCTGTTCAGAAAATCAAGCTCTCTTCCTCGCATCAAGACCCTCAGGGTAAGAGATTAACTTTATGGTTTACTTTGGCAAAGAGTCTTCTGGGTTTTTAATCTAATACAAATGTCATGAATCTCTTCTATGGAAAGAACCTCTTAAGAATATTTTTGGCTCCAGCAAAAACCTGCATAGGGCCGCAAAACACTTTGACCCTGAAAGGGGTCATTCCCCGCACTCTCATGCTGAAAGCTCCTACAGGTCTTAATGAAATGTTTGTAACATATTTGGGTCAAATTGCTGTTAATCATTTAATCATTGCAGCATCATTATGAATCATCCTTTGCAGTCTTCTTCAGAGGGCTGTTTCAATGCATCAATAGCTCAGATAGCAAGCCTGAGCCAACTAATGTAAATTTGCCTTTAAAAAAAATGAAATGTATGGTGGACAGGGGTGTGTGGTTTCAGATAGTGACTTACTCTCAAGCCACAATGAAAATGTGACTTGCATAAAACCAACCACTTGATGGTACAGCAGCTTTATCAAATAAAAAAATTAATAAATAAATAAAAAAAAAAAAAACACTGGAAAAAGGACTTGCACAAGTACTTCAGTCATGACTCAGTACAAGCTAACAAGTGGAGTTAACAACAGCTAACTCAGTGCTATTTGTGGTTCTTCTCATTTTATTAAGATGATCCAGTGTCCATTCAGATTGTATGATGCAAATATATAAGCTTTTAATACTCGTATGTGATGTTAGACATGTTTGAGCTGTCCTGGCTGTCTTGTATCTGGTTTAGGCCAAGCTGAATCGAGGAGAAAGCTGCCTGTCCACAGCCGTCCCGTACGATGTGGCCACTCTCATCAAACAGTTCTGTAGGGAGTTGCCAGAGCCCCTTTTTCCGTCAGAGCTCCACGCTGCCCTGCTTAAAGCCCAGACACTGCCCAGCATGGAGGACAGGACGGCAGCTCTCCAGCTGCTGTCCTGCCTGCTGCCTGCAAGAAATTCCTCCTGTCTGCATTATCTGTTTGACTTCCTGGCCAAGGTTTCTCAGAGGTATGGAACAGTCACGTTTGATATTGTGCACCCATTTCATATCTGAATCATTCTCCGAACCTATAGAGGCATCGCATAATGCCCAGATAAAAAAGGAAAGCAAAAGTACTTTATTCATGCTAACCAAGCACATAAAAAGGATCAAAATGTGTCACACTGTAATACCATCCTTGTTGGAATTCGTTCATACAGTCTCAGAAGAAAATGTGTAACTTCCAATACCCAAAAATGATTGATGCTTAAGTGTCTTAAAGCTCCATTCAAAGTAATGGTGGGATTTCAGTTTTAAAGGTCCAGTACAGGGGTTGGCAACCTCGAGTTATTTTGAGCAATTCTTGGCCAAAAAGTTCTAAATTGAATTATTTGAGCCACAAAATGAAGGTTTAAAAAAGTAATTGAGCCTAATCTGGTTAGCATTAGCAATGGGCAGCTTTCATCTTTTCTTCAGTCTTTTTTTCAATTTTCAACTATATTCTCAAATGTGCAACTTTTTTTCTCCTTTCAAATTTTTGGTACTTGTTTTTTTTTTTTTTTTTTTAAATGTTGATTAGCACTTTCACTCAGATTTCCAGCTTTTATCTCATAGATGTGACTTATGTACATTTGTGACTTTGGTGTTGTCAAATGAGCCACTTTGTTCTCATAAGCTGGGACATTTGTTTTGGTCTTTGTTTGTTTTTTTACTTTTGTGACAGTGAGCAGCAGTATGGTTTCATGCCAAGGAGGAGTATTCCAGATACAATGTTTGCTCTAAGAGTGCTGATGGAGAAGGAGCTGCACCGTCTTTGTGGATCTAGTGAAAGCATATGATGGGGTGGCAAGAGAGGAAGAGTGGTACTGTATGAGAAAGTCAGGAGTGGCAGAGAAGTATGAGGGTGGTGCAGGACATGTATAAGGACAGCGAGATGGTAGTGAGGTGTGCTGTAGGAGTGACGGATGGATTCAAGGTGGGGGTGGGGTTACATCAAGGATCGCTCTGAACCCCTTCTTGTTTGCCATGGTGATGGACAGGCTGACGGATGAGGTCAGGCAGGAGTCTCCATGGACCATGATGTTTGCAGACGATATTGTGATCTGTAGTGAGAGTAAGGAGCAGGTGGAAGAGAACCTGGAGAGGTGGAGGTATGCATTGGAGAGAAGAGGAATGAAAGTCAGTTGAAGCAAGACAGAATACATGAGTGTGAATGAGAGGGAGACGTGTGTAACGGTGAAGATGGAAGGAGTAGAGGTAGTGAAGGTAGTTGAGTTTAAAATACCTGGGGTCAACCATCCAAAGCAATGGAAAATGCACAAAAGAGGCAAAGAAGAGAGTGCAGGCAGGATGTAGTGGGTGGAGACGAGTGTCAGGGGGGATTTGTGAGAGAAGGGTTGCAGCAAGAGTGAAAGGGAAGATTTGCAAGATGGTAATGAGACCTGCTATGATGTATGGTTTGGAGATGGTGGTGCTGACAACAAGACAGGAGATGGAGGTGGCAGAGTTGAAGTGCTAAGATTTTCATTGGGAGTGACTAGGAGGGACAAGATTAGAAATGAGTTTATCAGAGGGACAGCTCAGGTTGAGCGGTTTGGAGACAAAGTAAGAGAGGCAAGGCTGAGATGGTTTGGACATGTTCAGAGGAGGGATAGGGGATACAGTATATTGGACAAAGGATGTTGAAGATGGAGCTGCCAGGCAGGAGGAAAAGGAGAAGATCACAGTAGATTCATGGATGTAGTGAAGGAGGACACGGAGAGGGTTGGAGTTACAGAGGAAGATGCAAGGTGTTCTGCCCTCAGTAGAGTGAGTTTTATAAAGTTAAAAATAGTTCATAAGTTTATAATAAATATCATAGTTCATTTTTTTTTTTTTTTTTTTTGTTACTTATTTGTACCCGTAGGTAGACTTGGTTTGCAGTCTGGTGACAAGCCACCGGCTGCTGGTCGCTGCGTGCGCGAGCGCCCTAAACCTACATGTTTTTGGTGTGCGGGAGGAAACCGGAGAAATCCCGGAGTAAACCCGCGCAACACGGGGAGAACATGCAAACTCCACACAGCTCACTGTTGGTCGGGGGCTGGGATCGAACCCACGATCTCATGATCCCCGCGATCCCCCGGCCGAGGGTAAAACTGTGCTGCCACAGTGCTAAACCACTGCGCCACCGTGCAGCCCATTTGTATTTCTATTTGTAATAATTCATGTTAAAAAACAGTTATTAGGTTAAGAGTGACTTTGTACAGTCAGTGGCAATTTGCCCGTATTTTATGTTGAAAGCGCAGCCAGTTGCCACTATGATTTGTGGGTAGAAGAAATGAACGTTAGTAAGAGAGGAAGGAAAAAAGGAGAAAGCATAACCTGCCTGCGAATGTCTGAGACGCTCCTCCTGTGTGTTAAACCCCTTTTTACACCTTCGAAAGCAATGGCTTTTCACTCGACTTTCATTGAGCTTCAAGCCACAGTTATAAACAACTGTAAGCTGTCTGGAAGACTTGAATAAAGGAGCAGGACGCTCGGTTTCCTGGCTCGTGAAAAACGAGTTTGGCTTGCTGTTGATCTGCGTTAACATACCCCGTGTATATAACACGTAGGGATAACAGTACACAAGGGATAGGGTGAAATGGAGGCAGATGATCCATTGTGGCGACCCCTAAAGGGAGAAGCTGAAAAGGTTTTTTTTTTGTTTGTTTACTTTTTGTTGTGGAAGTCACACTGAGACAGTGGTTACAGTTCTCTTGTCTACAGTATATGGATAAAATGTACAACTAGTACATTGTACAGAACAGTATACAGAACAGTATACAGTGCATCCGGAAAGTATTCACAGCGCTTCACTTTTTCCACATTTTATGTTACAGCCTTATTCGAAAATGGATTAAACTCATTTCTTTCCTCAAAGTTCTACACACAATACCCCATAATGACAACGTGAAAAAGGTTTATTTGAGAATTTTGCAAATTTATTAAAAATAAAAAACTAAAATCACATGTACATAAGTATTCACAGCCTTTGCCATGAAGCTCAGAATTGAGCTCAGGTGCATCCCATTTCCACTGATCATCCTTGAGATGTTTCTACAGCTTAATTGGAGTCCATCTGTGGTAAATTCAGTTGATTGGACATGGTTTGGAAAGGCACAAATCTGTTTATATAAGGTCCCACAGTTGACGGTGCATGTCAGCACAAACCAAGCATGAAGTCAAAGGAATTGTCTGTAGACCTCTGAGACAGGATTGTCTCAAGGCACAAATCTGGGGAAGGGTACAGAGAAATTTCTGCTGCTTTGAAGGTCCCAATGAACACAGTGACCTCCATCGTCCGTAAATGGAAGAAGTTCAGAACCACCAGGACTCTTCCTAGAGCTGGCTGGCCATCTAAACTGAGCATTTGGGGGAGAAGGGCCTTAGTCAGGGAGGTGACCAAGAAACCGATGGTCACTCTGTCAGAGCTCCAGCATTCCTCTGTGGAGAGAGGAGATCCTTCCAGAAGGAGAACCATCTCTGCAGCCATCCACCAATCAGGCCTGTATAGTAGAGTGGCCAGACGGAAGCCACTCCTTAGTAAAAGGCACATGACAGCCTGCCTGGAGTTTGCCAAAAGGCACCTGAAGGACTCTCTGACCATGAGAAACAAAATTCTCTGGTCTAATGAGACAAAGATTGAACTCTTTGGCATGACTGTCAGGCGTCATGTTTGGAGAAAACCAGGCACCACTCATCACCAGGCCAGTACCATCCCTACAGTGAAGCATGGTGGTGGCAGCATCATGCTGTGGGGATGTTTTTCAGGGGCAGGAACTGGGAGACTAGTCAGGAGAGAGGGAAAGATGAATGTAACAAATACAGAGACATCCTGGATGAAAACCTGCTCCAGAACGCTCTTGACCTCAGACTGGGGCAACGGTTCATCTTTCAGCGGGATAACGACCCTAAGCACACAGCCAAGATATCAAAGGAGTGGCTTCAGGACAACTCTGTGAATGTCCTTGAGTGGCCCAGCCAAAGCTCAGACTTAAATCCATTTGAACATCTCTGGAGAGATCTGAAAATAGCTGTGCACCGATGCAACGCTTCCCATCCAACCTGATGGAGCTTGAGAGGTGCTGCAAAGAGGAATGGGTAAAACTGCCCAAAGATGGGTGTGCCAAGCTTGGGGCATCATATTCAAAAAGACTTGAGGCTGTAATTGCTGTCAAGGGTGCATCAACAAAGTATTGAGCAAAGACTGTGAATACTTATGTACATGTTATTTCTTAGTTTTTCATTTTTAATAAATTTGCAAAAATCTAAAAAAAAAAACAAAAAAAACTTCATGTTGTCATTATGGGGTATTGTGTGTAAAATTCTGAGGAAAAAATGAATTTAATCCATTTTGCAATAAGGCTGTAACATAACAAAATGTAGAAAAAGTGAAGCGCTGTGAATACTTTCCGGATGCACTGTATAGTACCTGCATTCTTATCCACTGCTATACACCAGTGGTTTCCAACATTTTGTATTGTTATACCTTTAAATGTTTGCATAATTTTGTTGTAACCTCTTGTCCAAATTGTGGCCTTAAAATGAACAATAAGAAGCTAAATACTTATTTAATATTCCTTTGTTTTATTTAGCAATACAAACAAAGAAATGTAGAAAGGAGTGTAGCTGGTATTGGGATTATTTACTCCATATGTGACTATAGTTTAACTGGGTCAAATTGGGAGATTTTTTTTTTTTTTTTCATATTAAAAGATCTTCTGCCTCATGAAATATCACAGATTTACTGCAGATACAAAAACGTTTCCATGGGTTTCTCCCAATTGTTGTTTTTTTTTTCCTTCAAGATCCGAGGAGAATTTGATGACCAGCTCAAATATCGCCACGGTGTTTGCTCCATGTCTGTTACCACCTCCAAACAAGGCAGAAATGTCTGAAGGACGGCTTGAGCTACGAGTTTGTGTACTGTGCACCTTCATT
Organism: Pholidichthys leucotaenia; assembly: GCA_020510985.1. Taxonomy (NCBI): domain Eukaryota; kingdom Metazoa; phylum Chordata; class Actinopteri; order Cichliformes; family Pholidichthyidae; genus Pholidichthys; species Pholidichthys leucotaenia. Next base: position 294,181,549 of record CM035842.1, read on the forward strand.
GAAAATCCTCAGCTGTTTGGTAACTAAACAAAATTGTCCTTCAGCTAACAGATTACTTGTTCTGTATTACCCAGTAGACCATTAGAAATAAAGGGATATCAATTTCAAAAGTACAGTAAATTGTCATACAAGGTTGGTGGGGTAGTGATAAAAGATTTCGCTTAACTTGAACATTTTGTTTATTTTATGCATTAAATACATGGTTATAGATGGTTAAGGTTCACCATCAACAACTATTTGATTAATGGTTAGGGTGAGGGTGTTCTTTAAACACACCTGTACCGCTCTGCCGTGTCATTTCATGTACAGTAGTGGCTTTCACAGCCACTAGAGGTTGCTGTTTTTCATAACTATAGGTTATGAGTCTGCTAGTAAGAATACCTTCCACTGTTTTTTTGTTGAGCAGTCTCAATTTGTTAGCTTTTTTAAGGTTAGTTTTTCTGTACCTGTCATAACAGAAAATGAAAAGTAATTTCTAAAGCAGGTAAATGCAATTCCCATTTACTGTGGTAATAAAAAAAATTGGCAACCCCATGACACACAGCATAGTTTAGTGCTGGTTGGGTTTTTGTTTTTTAATTGTGTTGGGTGCCGGATTTTTTCACATGCCACTATTGTGTATTTACTTATATTTTTAATTTTTTTTTAAATGCAAAGTAACTATGCATAAGTGTTTGCTGGTAAAATTGTATTTTTTTTTTTTTTTAAACCATATAACACGGAGGCTGTGTTTACAGCTTTTCAATTATAAAATATGCCATTTGTCAAGGGTTGGCCAAATTTTATCATACCACGCCACATTGTGAAATTAAGCAACCTCTAGTGGTCTTATAGATAACTACATGAAGTAAGAAGACTGGGTTAAGGCGCTCTTATGATTTGTTAGATATGCATATCTATACCCTGTATTCATTTTTGTCTGTACATCTGCATGTTTTTGAAAGCTTATGGATATAAACAAAGTACTGGAAATTGTGGGGACAGTGTAAATAAAACATTGCCCCAGATTTGGCATTTTTCTTGAAAGATAAATAATTATCTCAACTGTCTACATGCTTGTCATTAGAAACTTTGTCTCTTCTTTGGGGTAATATTTTGTGCCCTCTAGTTGATTTAGTACTTAGCATCCACGTTAGTTCCATCGGGGCTGTGTAATGCTATTCGGGCGACGTATACCAACACGCGCACCAAAGTTGTTGCCGCAGACAAGAAGTCAGATGAATTTGAGATCACTTCAGGCGTTATCCAGGGCAATACTTTAGCCCCGTTCCGTTTGTTATTGTCCTAGACTATGCCCTGTGGAAAGCTATTGATGGGAAAGAAGCAGAGTTGGGTCTAATGTTAACACCTCATAGATCCCGACGAATACCAGCAAAAGCAATGGCAGATCTGGATTAGGCAGATGACATTGTTTTGCTGTCAGACATCTCACAGGCAGAGATTGTTGTCGCTTGTGGAGTTGGAATGCTCTTGGATTGGTCTCACCATTAATGACCAGAAGACCAAAGTGATGACGCCTGGGGATGCTTCTAACTCTACATCTTCACTGCTGATGAGTACCGGCAACCCTCTGGAAGTAGTCAACAACTTCAAATACCTAAGCTCCTGGACAGGATCTACCAGTCATGATATGAAGGTGTGCAAGGCACTTGCATGGGGTGCTCTCAACGACATGCGAGCTATGTGACGCTCAAACATGTCAAGAGAGCTAAAAGTTAAATTCTTCTGTGTGACAGTGGAATCCATACTGCTATACGGAAGTGAGTGCTGGTCATTAAATGTCTTCCTTCAGAGGTCATTGGACGGCTCCTACACCCGGATGCTGTGTACAGTCCTCAATGTAAACTGGCAAGACCACATCTCCAATGAAGATCTCTCTGAGCGCCTTCCCAGAATATCAGACAAGGTGGCTTGGCGAAGACTTGGCCTTGCAGGGCACTGTTATCGTCACCAAGAGCTCCCAGCAGTTTACCTGGTAGTCTGGGAACTGACGCATGGCTTTCGCCGCCCAGGACGGCCATTAACATCATTCGTGGACACTCTGAAGGGAGACACTGGGGCGGCCAACACTGGCGAGCTTGCCGCCTGTATGCTAGACTGTGAAGATTGCAGCTCAGCTGAGGCCGCCCTGATTGATTGATCCACATTAGTGGAAAACAGACATAGAAATATAAAGTGAATGATAATTATACCATTTAAGATCTCTACTTTCATTCAAATCAATCATAACCACTGTTATTCCCATTTGTCATCCTCACCCACCACTGTACATGGATTTATTAGGGCTTTTGAAAATGATGTGATGTAACCTTCGAAACATCAGTATTGGTCGTATTTGGAAAGTGGAACAAATCAAATGCATAGTCATGTTGGTTGTACTTTCTCTATAGGCTCATAATCTTATTTCACCAGGTATGATTCCAAAATCTGTGATTGACAGCATGGAGTATCTTCTAAACTTCCATTTCCTGAAAGACAAATGCCACAAAAGAGGAAATGAAGGGCAAAATTCCAAAAGTAAGAAGAGGCCAAAATATTTAGCCCAGAATTTGAGTGAATTTTGTTCGTTCATTCTTTTCTTTTTCTTTTTTTTTCCCAAATATGTGCAGTCATACGATGTGTGAAGACGGTCCCTTTGCTTCACGGGAGGTCTAAGGTGAAGCCCCCTGAATGGAGTCAGGATTCTGCAGTGGAAAACAAACCAAAGCTGAGGAGAAGTCTCGGCCTGGAGACTTTCCCCAACTTACTGGTATTTAGAACCTGCATGCCTTCCACAGGTTTGTACAACTGTGCTTTTTAAAGTAGCCATTTAACATGACACCATGGCTGGGGAAAATGCTAAGTGGTTGGTAACTTTGGAAAACTAGGCAGTGGCTGGAGAACACAAAAGCTGAAGTCTCAAGCCCTGTCCATTATGTGATTAAAGAAATTCATGGAGTGGCAGAAAAACCAGTTTTCTTCAGAGTGTAATAAAGTTGTTTGGTTTTTTTTCTAGATCAGAGTAGCAGACCTGATGTGACTTTGTTGGATCATCTTAATCCTGGTGACAAAAAGCTGTGCAAGAACCTACAGGGGAGGCTAAAAAGGTATGGGGTGTATCACTGAATTTGTCTACTGTACACTTAGGACTGGAATAAAGATGGTGTTCACCAGAACTAGCTTTTGAGAGTTTATCTCTACAGAGAGCAAAGATGAACTCAGAGCCAGCAGCAGTGAGAGAAGGCTCAGAATCCTAACAATGCCTGCCATTTTATAAACGGACTTCCCTCTGACCTTGTGGCTCCCACAGCAGTCACAGACCAGAGAAGGTCATCATGCCCTTCCCACTTATCAGTCCTTTACAGACGAGTTTTTCTTAAGAATCATGAAGTGGTTATAATACTACAGTCAAAGAGCATTGAACAAACATTTAAAAAATTCCATCACAAATGTATTCCTATAAATCAAATGTCTGAAGCTTTTTGAGTGTGTGTTTTTAACTCACTGCAACAAAGCCGAAAGGAGCTAATGCAATTACTTGGTGTCTGTCATCTGGTCATCCACATTTCATGGGAGTCACTACTCCTCTTAGGCAATTGCCTCGATTCTAACCAAAGTCACTCACAGTGATCCTTGGGTAGGTCTGCATCCAGGTTGTGCTCAAGGTCAAAGGTCGGGGGGGGATCTGAGCACTTATTTGATTTCAGAAAAACCAATACTTCTCCTAGGCAATTACCCTAATTAATCATATCATCAATGACAGAGTAGCTCATTCTGGCCTGATGAAATCACCCTGAGAATACTTGGATCTAGACACAGACCCATCTAACACATCTAGGATTTGCTTAAGGTCACAGTCAATGGGCTAGGAGGAGTCACGATTTCTGTGAAATCATAAATGTCCATATGTCCTGAACTCTGGCAATAACCTTGACCTTAACCTGGATGCAGACAAACCTTAGGATCATTGCATGCAAGGTTGTTGAGAAATGGGGAAACTGCCTAGGAGGAGTAATGATTTTCATAAAATCATGTAAGCGCTGAGCTCTCCTGACCTTGACCACAACCTGGATGCAGAGCCACTTGATGATCATTGTGCATGAACTTGTTGAGAATTAGAATTTTTACCTCCACTAAGAAGGGTATGATTATGTCCAAAACGAGACCTTAAATGTATGGTAATGGTGTGCTCCTTTTGAAGATGCAAGTCAAACTTAAGGGTGTTCCGACATTTAAGTTAAGATGACAACACCTCCTGAAGTCGGCTTGAAAAGTTGAGTGAAAATCAATGTACCCACAAGGTCAAAATCTAAGACGACTGCATGCATGTGCTGTGCATCAACAATAGAAAACTATGTATTGGGGCTTAAGAATTTTTTTTTTTATAGTGTCTGTTCTAGTGTGCTGTACCCTTAGTACTACCCATCTCACCTTTTTTATTTTCAGGGATTTCCATCTGGATAATTTCCCAAGGTTCACCAGAGGTCACGGCACAGACGCCTCTCCTCCAGTCAAACTACATCTGAACCTGTGGAGGAAACGCTCTTCAATATAATTTAAAAAGTATTATTGGGTGCCTCATGTGGACAAAGAATTTTTTGTATCCTGACTAAAAGCTAATTTTATAAGTTGACTTGAATGTTAACATTTTGAATTTTAACTTATCGAACAATGCACAAGACTGTAAATCTTTCATATTTTTATGTAAAATTAATAAAAATAGCTTTAAAAACTGCACCTACACTCTAACTGAGCAGCATGTTAAAGCTATCATCCTCAGAAGAATTATACCTGTTATAAACCTTTCTTCAGCTGCTCCCTTTAGGGGTCGCTGTGGTGTATTAAGACGGGCACATTGGGAGTGGTATGTGGCCTGTGGCTAACTTCACCACACCACTATATATTGGGCGGCCCACCATGTTAGGACAGTCTTGTGAGTTGGGCAGTTGGCGTTATGAGAGTGAGTTGGCAGCCGGTCATACTGAGACATTCTACACGTGCGGCAGCATCCTCGTCGGTCGTCATTGCCAGGTTTGTGGACATAGCATTTGGCGACGAGAGATTAAACCATGGAGGCATACTTGAGACCGCTACGGCCCTTTCTCGAGTCCCCGGGTGAACCAACAGTCCTGTGGCCTCGATAGCTGGACACTTTTGAGACCTATGTTGCAGCGTTGGACCTAGGTAAACTCGACAAAGTAAGGAAATGAGCACTTCTTGTCCACAACTTTGGCATGGAAGGCCAGAGAATTTTCCACACGTTGAGACAGATGAAGTCATATGTGGATGCTGTCGAACTGCTTGCTAGCTATTTCGCTACACCAGACAACGTGATAGCAAGAAAATTAATTTTTGCCAAAGACAGAGTCAGTGAGTCAGTTCAACAATTCGTCGCTGACCTGAGACATCTGGCTAGCATGTGCTGTTTTGGCCTGTTAGATGAAATGGTGCAGGACGAGTTAGCCGAACACACGTGTAACTTGAGGCTACGAACTAAGATGCTAATTGCACCAAACAACATGACGCTAGCTAACATGATGGAGCTAGCGTTCCAATTTGAGGCAGCGGAGAAGTTGGCCACAGAGCTAAGTGGGTGCCAAACACAGAAGCTACCCGGACAGACAACACTAGCTGATGCGATGGGCATGGAGGAAGAGGACACGGCCAAAAAGTATGAGACGAACAGTTAGCCGAAGGTCCACTCAGAGAGGCCCCGTCTGTGGTAGCTGTGGGTCCCCGACGCACCAGGACAGAACATGTTTTTGCCCGGCAAGAGGACAACGGTGTAACAAGTGTGTAGGCTTAAACCATTTCACCAGTGTGTGTTGGTTGCAGGCACCGTGGAGCCCACCAAGTAAGCCAGCCCGCCTGCTAGCAACCATTCACACGGTAAGCCCCGACAACAATGGTTGTTCATATGACATGGTGGAGTTAAACAGGGTAGCCGTACCGCTCCTGCTCGACACGGTGACGGTGAGGTCGATGTTAAACTGAGCCACGGTGAAGAAGTTTTTCCCCAAACACAAAATTAAGAAGAACAACACCGCTGTACGGATATGGTGGTCACAGAGCTGACTGTTTACTACAAGTCCAAAATTGTGTACGACTTCATGTTCCAGGTAGCAGCGCATGGTGACATTATGGGATGTGACCTTTTCTACAGACTAGGCTTCACTATCAAAGACAGCGCTGGGTTTGAATGGTCCGGGTACAGCAGCTGGAGCACAGTGGACCTCAACAACGATGTGGTGTGGGACAAGGTAATTCAGAATGGCACTGACACCAAAGTGTCCACACTGCGCTTTCAAGAGGAGAGCCGCCCGGGAGGGGGGCAGCTGGACTTGCCTCTGTCCCTCACTCAGCCAGAACTGGAGGAGGGGGAGCCCAAGCATGCAGAGAGCCCCGATGCACAGCAACCGGGCACAAACGCAGCTCACGGTATGTGGCACAGCAGAGCACTTCAGACGGAAGAGAGGAGGAACCGGACTGCTCCCACACCTTTGATCAACAAGCTATGGAGGTTACAACAGAGTTGACGGGTGAAGAGTCCACTTCAACGACCAACATCGGAGAGGGACCAGACACTTTCTGTACCTATGACGAGCCTCAATCTACGACCGAGACAATGGGTGAAGGGTCCGCAACAAACACGGTGACGATGGAACTGCCACAGCACAACAAAGGTCCCAAGCCGGATGAGCACGCAGAGCCACTGGGGTCACAACAACGCATAAAACCAAGTAAGGTGCTGCTCCAAGTCATGGACTGGGTTCAGGTTCGTACCAGCAAGAGACCAGGACGGCGACTGACCAGGCCACAGCCAGCGAAACAATGGGCGCTGCTGAGGATCGTGGCAAAACTGGCATCGGCAGGCTTTTGGCTGACAGACGGTTCGGTATGGCACACAAACAAACTATGGCATGTCCAAGTGGCTGCTCCAGATGGCAAGGCTTTGCAGGAGTCAGCTACTGCAGTGTGGGACCCGGGCCCCTGTGTCATGAAGATGGGTCCGGTAGCTCCAGGGATGCGGCTGCCACAGGCCCACTACAAATCCCCTCACACAGAACTGGTTTCCCGGTGGAGGAGTGTACAAAAAAAAAAGACTGTTCAGGTAGGAGCATGGCTGAGATGGTGGCCGCGTTGGGTCTTGCAGTGGTCTACCCGCAGACCTAGCCCTGAGGTTTGTGTTTTGGTGTTAAAAAAAAAAAAAAAATACAAACAAGAGTGTTCTTTATAATAAATGGTGTTCACTTAAATAGTGCTTTTTTTTCTCATCTCTGGATGGCCAAAGCGCTTTAAAGATCCTGCTATCCACCCACACATTCACATACTGATGGCGGCAGAGCTGCCATACACACAGGCGCTAGCCTAGCCACCAGGAGCAGCTAGGGGTCAGTGTCTTGCTCAAGGACACTTCGACATGCAGACTGCAGACAGCGGGAATCAAACCCATGACCCTTCAATCAGTAGTCGGTCACACTACACCTGCGCCAGAGTCGCAGACTCTGAAGAAATGAAGAAAAGTATTCTTTACAATTCATATGCAGTACATTGAAAATAAGAGCTCTCTGAAATATAAAAAGTAAGTAGTCATATGCTAACCTGAATAGTAATGTTAATTGTTTGATCAATTCAACTTCATTTATATAGTGCCATTTCACAACAACAGTCATCTCATAGCACTTTCAACTGTAGGGGAAACCCCCACAATAGCAGAAAGACCCCACCAATCAGGTGATCCCCTGTGAGCAAGCGCTTTGTGACAGTGGAGAGCAAAAACTCCCTTTCAGCAGCAAGAAACCTACAGCAGAACCAGGCTCAGGGAGGGGCAGTCATCTGCTGCGACTGGCTGGGGGGTGAGGGAAGAAAAGAACAGACATGTAGAGAGCAAACAGCACGACGGGGACTCAATCTATGGGAGAGAACAAACAGATGTTAATGACCAGCAAAAATATTTTGAGGGTGAAGAAAGGAGTGAAGCCCAGTGCATTGTTGGAGGTCCCCCGGCTGTCTAAACCTATTGGCAGCATAACTAAGAGGGCTCAGGGGCACATGATTCCACCCTAATTATAGGCTGTATCAAAAAGGAAGGTTTTAACCCTATTCTTAAAAACAGAGATCGAGTCTGACTCCCGAATCCAGATTGGCAGCTGGTTCCACAGGAGAGGAGCTTGATAACTGAAAGCTCTGTCTCCCATTGTACTGTTGGAGATTCTAGGTATTACAAGTAATTCTGCATTTTGGGAGCGTAGTGCTCTTAGGATAATATGGTAGTATCGGATCTTTTAAATGAAAAGGGCCCTGATTATTTAAAGCTTTGTAAGTAAGAAGGATTTTAAACTTAATTCTAAACTCTATGGAAAGCCAATGAAGGGAGGCCAGAACCAGAGAGATCTCTCTTTCTAGTACCTGTTAAAACTCTTGCTGCAGCATTTTGGATCAGGTGAAGACTTTTTAAAAATGTTTTAGGACAGCCTGATAAAGTTACAATAATCTAATCTAGAGCTAACAAAAGCATGGATTAGTTTCTCAGCATCACTCTGAGACAAGGTGCTCCTAATCTTGGTAATATTATGCAAAAGAAGTCAGTCTTAGAAACAAGTTTAATATGTGAATTAAAAAAAACAGATCTTGACCAAAAATAACTCCAAGGTTCCTCACAGAACTATTAAGAGAGAGTAATCGCATCCAAACTAAGTTTGATTAAGGCTGCGTGTCCACCAAATGCATTTTTTCAGTTCTGGGCGGCTATTTTCCATTCATTCTCTATGTAGTCCAGCATTTACAGCGCTGAGCGCCCACAGCGCTGAAACGCTCTCAGCAGTGGCTGTTTTTTGTTGCAGTGCTCAGAGTTGAAAAAAGTTCAACTTTTCAGAGACTGCAGCTGAGCTCATCAATGTCAGACCTTAAGCAGCCAATCAGAACTGCTGCATGGGTGGGACATAGGACGCCAGTACTAGTCTGTACTCAGACTCCTGCTTTCTGTTTCATCATATTTTACATCCAGAGCTGCTAGAAAACGTTTCCTGTCCATTGTTATTTAGAGACTGCTATTAAAAAAATCTGTAGAAAGTCTGACAATAGGAAAAGTGGGAGTGATGAGCTGACAGTGACAAGCTGTTGCTGGGATACAGGGCACATACTTTTTTTTTCCAGAGTGCTGCACACAAACACTGAAGGAAAAAAAAAAAATAAAGCTCAGGGTGGTCGGGCAACAAAAAAAAGCGTTTGGTGGACACGCAGCCTTAGAAAGGTATTTATAGGGGGGGTTTTTTGTTTTTTTTTCTTTTTTTTGGCCCAAGTAGAATGACTTCACACGAAATTACAAGTCATCCAAGCTTTGATTTCCTTAAGGCAGGCCTCTAACTTGGCTAACTGATTACAATCATCTGGCTTCATTGACAGGTATAACTGTGTGTCCTCTGAATAACAATGAAAATGTATACAGTGCTTTCTAATAATGTACTGTATATGATATACAGATATATGATAACATTGAATAAGAATATTTAGTGTTGGTCGAGCCTCGGATTTAGGAGGAGCAATGTGGTTTTCGTCCTGGCCGTGGCACATCGGACCAGCTCTTTACCCTCTCGAGAATCCTCGAGGGTTCATGGAAGTTTGCCCAACCAGTTGACATGTGTTTTGTGGACTTGGAGAAGGCATTCGACTGCATCCCTAGTCGTTTTTTGTGGAGGGTGCTTCGGGAGTATGGGGTATCCGGCTGGTTGTTTCGAGCTATTCTGTCTCTGTATGACCATTGTGAGAGTTTGGTTCGTATTACCAAAACTCGGTCGGACTCATTCCCAGTGAGAGTTGGACTCCGCCAGGGCTGCCCTTTGTCACCAATCCTGTTCATAATTTTTATGGACAGGATTTCTAGGCACAGCCAGGGAATGGAGGGTGTCATGCTTGGTGACCACAGGATCTCATCTCTGTTGTTTGCAGATGATATTGTCCTGCTGGCTACATCCAGCAATGACCTACAGTTCTTACTGGGATGGTTTGCCGCTGAGTGTGAAGCGGCTGGGATGAGAATCAGTACCTCCAAGTCAGAGTCCATGGTCTTCAGCCGGAAAAAGGTGGATTGTCCTCTCCGGGTTGGGGACAGGCTCCTGCCCCAAGTGGAGGAGTTTAAGTATCTTGGGGTCTTGTTCATGAGTGAGGGGAGAATGGAGCGAGAGATTGGCAGACGGATCGGAGCAGCATCTGCAGTGATGCAGACGTTGTACCAGTCTGTTGTGGTGAAGAGGGAGCTGAGCTCTAAGGCAAAGCTGTCGATTTACCAGTCAATCTATGTTCCTACCCTCACCTATGGTCACGAGCTTTGGGTAATGATCAAAAGAACGAGATTGCGGATACAAGCGGCTGAAATGAGTTTTCTTCGTAGGATCACTGGACTCACCCTCAGAGATAGGATGAGGAGCTCAGTCATCCGGGAGATGCTCAGAGTAGAACCGCTGCTCCTCCACATTGAAAGGAGCCAGTTGAGGTGGTCTGGGCATCTGATCAGGATGCCTCCTGGACAGCTCCCACTTGAGGTGTTTCGGGCACGTCCCACTGGGAGGAGACCCTGGGGCAGACCCAGGACTCACTGGACAGACTGTCTTCCAGCTGGTCTGGGAATGCCTTGGTATCCTCTTTAAAGAGCTGAAGCAGGTGGCTGGGGAGAGGGAAGTCTGGGCTTCTTTGCTTGAACTGCTGCCTCTGCGACCTGGACCTCTGGAAAAGCGGTAGAAGATGGATGGATAGTGTGATATATGCAAATGTTTAAGTAATATGTGTGTTTGATTAATAAGTGCTTGCTAAGTGAATTTGGTTTATCAAATTGGGGGAGGGTGAATCTGCTAAGGCTAATATATTTGTCAATTTTTGTAAGGGGGGAGAGGAATGTGGTGTATTAAGATGGGCACATTGGGAGTGGTACGCGGTCTGTGGCTGACGTCACCACGCCACTATATATTGGGCGGTCCACCATCTCAGGGCAGTCTTATGTGAGTTGGGCAGTTGGCGTTATGAGAGTGAGTTGGCAGCCAGTCATACCGAGACATTCCACACGTGCTTTGTACTTTATCATTTTCTATAATAAAGTTCAGTTCAACGGCAGCATCCTCGTCGGTCATCACTGCCAGGTTTGTGGACAAAACAGTTGCCACAGTGGATCATCTGCCTCTATCTCACCCTATCCCTTGCATCTTCCTCTGTAACACCAACCTTCTCCATGTCCTCCTTCACTACATCCATGAATTTTCTCTGTGGTCTTCCTCTTTTCCTCCTGCCTGGCACCTTCATCTTCAACATCCTTGGTCCAATATATCCACTATCCCGCCACTGCACATGTCCAAACCATCTCAGCCTTGCCTTTCTTTGTCTCTAAACGGCTCAACCTGAGCTGTCCCTTTGATATACTCATTTCTAATCTTATCCCTCCTAGTCACTCCCAATGAAAATCTTAGCATCTTCAAATCTGCCACCTCCATCTCCTGTCTTGTCAGCGCCACTGTCTCCAAACCATGCATCAAAGCGGAAATCACTAGTTTTGTAAAGCTTCCCTTTCACTCTTGCTGCTACCCTTCTGTCACAAATCACCCCTGACACTCATCCCCACCCACTCCACCCAGACTGCACTTGCTTCTTCACCTCTCTTGTGCATTTTCCATTGCTTTGGATGGTTGACCCCAGGTATTTAGTAATCTACTTTCACTACCTCTATTCCTTCCATCTTCACCATTATACCTGCCTCCCTCTCATTCACACTCATGTATTTTGTCTTGCTTCTACTGGCTTTCTTTCCTCTTGTCTCCAGAGCAAACCTCCACCTCTCCAGGTCCTTTTCCACCTGCTCCCTACTCACACTGCAGATCACAATGTTGTCTGCAAACATCATGGTCCATAGAAACTCCTGCCTGACCTTGTCTGTCAGCCTATCCATCACCATGGCAAACAAGAAGGGGCTCAGAGCCGATCCCTGATGTAACCCCACCCCCACCTTGAATCTATCAATCACTTCTACAGCACACCTGACCACCGTCTCGCTGTCCTCATACATGTCCTGCACCACCCTCACATACTTTTCTGCCACTCCTGACTTTCTCATACAGTACCACACTTCCTCTCTTGGCACCCTATCATATTCTTTCTCTAGATCCACAAAGCCATTGTGCAACTCCTTCTGACCAGTGTTGCCGAGTTTCACGACAGAAACAAGCAACCAGCTCTATGGAAACAAGCCCAGCAGGCAACCTATCACACTGTGTAAAAGAGAGGCTGCTTGATAACATACATCAATATATTTATTTTTGTTTGCAGTGAAATAACTGTAAACACAGTCAGCATTGAATAACTGAATTTTATAAACTGTAAAGAAAAATACATATGCATTCTGCATAAGCAACAGCAAATTTATAGTAAACACAGTCAATATAAAAGCTTTCCATAAATTAAATTTTTAAACTGATCAAAAGAAAAGACATGAGCATTCTGCATCAGTAACGGCACTAAACATGATTACAATTTAGTGATGTGGGATGATGGGAGTTGTTGTCTCTTAAACAAAAACTAAATATTACTCTGTTATTATACAACAGCCGACAACTTTATGTGGAAAATTATCTTTTAAACTGACAAACATCATACGGTATGTGTAACTTGTGGCAAAATTTGATCTGGATCAAAAAATAATTTTGCTTTTACCATTCATTTCAATGAAGAATTTTTTTCAATTCAAGGTCCCATATGCACTGATCTGTATTAAAAAAAAAAAAAAAAAAAAAAAAAAAAACTGGATAGCTCATGCCCCATTAGCGAGTACAGAGCCAAGTGGAGTCGGGCAGGCCACTGATCTCTCGAGAAAAACTGGATGGATCACTGGCTACCAGAAGTGAAGCCCCTGGTCGGCTAGTTTTACCTCAATAACTTCCCCCACAATTAACAGATTTTGAAATTCTTAGTGTGGAGACACGGCTCATAATCTTGCGCAACCGGTGAACTATAGAAATCCAGTTGACGTGGTGAGCGGCCGTCGATTTGGATGTACTAGTGTTTTGGTAGTACTAATATGGCGGTGAGGTGGCTTCAGTTCTGATGGTGAATGATCCGTCTAGCTTTTCTATAGAAACCAGTGGGGTGGGCGCAGTAACCAGGAAACCCCTGGCCTCCCAGCCGGGTCATGCCAAAGACTAGGTAAAAGTGGAACTTCCTGCTTGGTGCTCAGCGATAAAAGGAACGGAGGAGAGAAAAATCCAACATACTGTTGGCGGGCAGAGAGGCATGGCGACCCCATTTCAAGCAAAAAAATAAAAAATAGGAAATGGAGCTGTGGAAGGGTCTTGTAAACAACTATCGTGCACGTGTTTTGTGGGGAGCTGGGAGAGCTGTCTCACAGACGGCAAAGCAAGCCCAAATAAACAACTACACGTTAAAAAACAAGCCCAAAAACCTGCAACTCACGACTGATGAAATTTGTGACTGTAGAGGAAAAACAAGCCCAAGGTTGCTTATAATAAGCGGACTTGGCAACTATGCTTCTGACCTTCTCTGTACTTCTCCATCAACGCTCTTAGAGCAAACATTGCATCTGTAGTACTCTTTCTTGACATGAAACCGTACTGATGCTCACCGATTGTCACCTCTCCTCTTAACCTGGCTTCAACAACTCTTTCCCATATCTTCATAGTGTGGCTGATCAACTTTATGCCTCTGTAGTTACTACAGCTCTAACCATCACCTTTGTTCTTGAAAATTGGTACCAAAACACTTCTTCTCCACTCCTCGGGCATCCTCTCACTCTCCAAGATTGTGTTAAACAATCTGGTTAAAAAAAATCCTCTGCCATCTCTCCTAAATATCTCCATACCTCCACAAGTATGTGATCTGGACCAACCGCCCTTCCATTCGTCATCCTCTTCAAAGCTGCCCTCACTTCTGCCTTGCTAATCTTCGGGACTTCCTTGTTCACCATCTTTTCTTCAGCCATCCATCCTCCTTTCTCTCTCATTTTCTTTATTCATCAGCTCTTCAAAGTACTCCTTCCACCTTCTCAACACACTTGTCATTTGTTAGTACATTTCCATTTCTGTCCTAAATCAACCTAACTTGCTGCACATCTTTTCCAGCTCGATCTCTCTGACTAGCCAATTGATAAGTCCTTTTCTCCTTCCTTAGTGTTTAGCCTCTCATACAACTCACTATATGCCTTTTCCTTTGCCTTTGCTATCTCTCTCTGTCATGTGCCTAGATTCCAAATACTCCTGTCTACTTTCTTTATCTCCCTGACTATTCCTCTTTTTCTTTGCTAACCTCTTCCTTTGAATACTTTCCTGTACCTCCTCATTCCACCACCAAGTCTCCTTGTCTGCTTTCCTCTGTCCACGGGATACACCACATACCTTTCTACCCATTTCCCTCAATACTGTTGCTGTACTTTCCCAGTCATCTGGTAATTCTTCCCTACCACCCAGAGCCTATAGCAACTCCTTCCTGATCTCTGTGCGACCTTCTTCCTTCTGTAACTTCTATACCTGTTGCAAGCAAACACTGTAAAACTGTTAGCTAGATCTAACAAAAAAATGAAGGCAACATTTTCCAAGCAAGTTTTTGTTGTTTAGTGAACTGGCATTTTCAGTTGGGAAAAGTTGATAATATGCATTTCACTGTATGCTAAAAACTTAAGTAGGTTCAATGAGAAGCAACCCAAAAATTGAGCAAAACCAAAGTAAAAAATATCAATATACTAAACATATCGGGCCTAATTAAAATGAGTAACATTTAATGGATAAATTCAGAATTTATGTACTTAATTTTAAGTTTATCTAATTTTTCCTTTCCATGTTTTAAAACTACTGCTTGCTTAAAATAATTAGTATTACAAAACATGAATGAGAGGCATCTTTCCCATTTACATTTATTCAGCCATTACTATACAAACATTGACCTGAACAATAGCGATCATTGAACTACATCAATATTCAACACATACTAGAACTTACAACCCAGCCAGCATGCCCAGATGGGCCCCACCATATGTTTAATCTGGGCTGTTTTATGGGTCCCATGTGGGTTTGGCCACAGGTTCCATGTTGGCCTCATCTGTGTTTGCCCGCATGGACTTTACCTATGGCACCAGTGTGACTGAAACCTGCTCACCTGCATTAAACCCATGTGGGTTTAAAAAAGATTATCTGCTTACCTGTGCCACAGGTGAACCCTGCAAGGCATCGGCATTTTTGGCAAGAGCAGAGTATACGGTCCGTTTTCCAAGTCTACGCAAGGCACTCGTATCGCATCCTGACAAGGCATGCATCGATGGTAAACGGTTGCAAATGGAATTGCCCAACTTTGAGGAGCTCTGGTTCATTGAAATATAGCGTTCCTTTGTGACGATCTTGCCTGAATGCCTTGCATGCATGTACACTTTGTTTGCCAGCATTTCTTTGCTTGAATAGTACAGTAGCAACACAAGGACGTCAGTGTCATCATATCGGACAATTATCCTGGAATAGTCTCTAGACAGAACAACACTGTGCAGTAGCAGGCATGTGTCTGCTTTCTCCTAGGTGTTGTTTAGCTCCTCAAGGCAAGATGCACCTCGATGGACAATCTTCACGACTTCAAAATCAGCAAAGTCCCCTGCCAGAACAATCGAAGTATCTCTAGACAAGACCCCCTGTCCATTTCACAGATGTACTCACTTAAGAATGCCACAAGACTTGCCTTATTGGTGCTAGACTTGACAAATTGTCTGTAATTGGGTACTTCTGTTACCTTTGATTTGGTACTGAAGTCCCTCTATTGTTGCTGGTGTTCACTGGATTTGATGGAATGTTCCTTATCATAACAATCGAACATGAGGGTGACTACATTCACGGGCGGCTCCATGTCCTTGTTATTCAAGATCCTCACAAGTCACTTTAACACCACCTTCCCAAGATCATTGAATGTTTTGAAGTGGTTGTTGTTTAGGGACCGGATCATTGCCATTCCATCGATCAGGTACACTGCAGGTTGTGAAGACACCAGGGTAACTTGTGGTAGGACAGGCTGCTCCTCAGTGTTCCTCCAGCCTCTTGGCCAGATCAGCCTTGCATGTCATCGATGGAGGTACAGCAACTAATTTGTATTCAAGAACATTCTGCAAGTCAACATCTCAGTTCTTGATTACTGTGAGAAGTCTCCTATACAGTACTTCAGTATCAATCGAAAGCTTTCTGTCCTTATTTGTTGACGGGCATTTTTTTAAGGCGGAAAATGTCACCACAGGCATCTTTGGAATTGGGTCCCAGAAGCTCCTGGTTTTCTCCACTACTCTGTCATGAACTTCTCAAGCATTCCCTTTCCAATATTGGGGATTTTCCTCATTGATATTTCAACATCTTTGGAAGCTACCTGTCCAGTGGTGATGTTGATCAGGGACATTGATGCCTGATCATCCAAGTCAAATGGATTCTGACACTGATCCTCCAGGTAGTCTTTGATTCTCTGAACATCCCATTGGTTCTGCTTTATCCAAGCTCCCCCAAGTTCCTCATGCAGCCTCTTGGGTTTGGCCGATGAGCAGATGCCACTGAATCGTTCCGTGTACTCTCCAGTGACATATCTGGTCAGCAACTATTGAAGCAGGGTGCCTTTCCTCAGTGTGTACCCAATGACACTGCCTTTACTTTTAGCCTCTCGATTGATGCTCTGCTCCAGAGCTTGATCTGTCGGAACCTAGGTGAAGTTTTTGTCTGACCTTCTCACCACGAGAAGGGTTGAAAGGCATTTAAAAGTACCACCAGTAGTTCAAAATCTCAATTCATATGGAAACAACTTCAAAATATGGGAGTCTTTCAGTTAGTTGCTGTTTTGGAGTTGGTAACTCGGGTTGCTATATAAATATAACAGATTTCTGAAACCTGGATATTTTGTGGCAAATAAAGGGTTAAAGCACTGGAGTGGTGGCCTAGATGGTAGAGCATCCGCCCCACAACTGGGAGGTTGTGGGTTCAAATTCCAGCCTGGTCATACCAAAGACCATATAAAAATGGTACTTTCCGCCTTCTAGCTTGGTGCTCAGCATAAATGAATGGGGGGAAAAGGAAAGTTGACGCACAGGGCTACCAGAGGACTGACCCCCCCCCCTTCCCACACACACACACACACACACACACACACACACACACACACTGCAGCTTTCACTACTTAAGGCGCTTTTCCATTTGGAACAGTTTGGCCTCCTTTCGCACGGTACAGTTCGGCTCGCATGTTTTTCTACTGCACTAGGTGTCATTTGAAGTGGGTGGGAAATGGTTAAAAGGGAGACGGCACAACCCTCTCTCTCCCGTTACGTAAAACAAACGTAACTGGCGTAAATGAAGCGTAACGTTACGCAAAATACAAGTTGGCAGGATACGAGGCGTCTGCGTTCTCTGGCTGTTTTTGCCAGAATAAAGGCAAAAACGGAGAACAGAAGGCAAACCCGCAATACGACACACTCTGGAAAGGTACTGGAGCATTTAGAAGCCATGAGGATGCGAACTACATTACGTATGACGGTAAGCTAATGATTGCTAATGCTACTTTGCTTTTAAGTCCACCGGACAACATTGTAATGTCGGCAAGTTATCGATATTAGGTCCTAAAATCTGTATTCTGTGTGTGTTTCAGATGGCTCTCTTCTGGCAAAAATATCACTTCAAATGGTCGGCGTTAATGTTCAACACAGTGATGTGACCCCAAATTCACGAACGCGAAGTGGCTATAATGTCTGTAGAAATGTTTAGCTTCTTGTGAAATAAATTGATCTGATCTATGTCAAAATCATGGAGAGACTGGTGAGACGTCATGGAATTTATCTGCTCCAGCCAGTGGTGTCTTGACAAAACATGGGTCAGGTGCCATATAGTAGCATATGAGCCGTTAAATACATATTTCAACAGGTAAACAGTATTGAGTTAGGCATAAGATATATTTAGCAATTATGATGCATTTTAAGCCAAAACAAATGGATCTAGGATTAGAAGTAATTAAAATAAAGCAGTCCCAAGGTTACATGGAGAAATATGTGGATTAACTGGAAATATATCGTATTGAGTATTGCTAACTATCTGTAGATACTATATAAATATATATTCTCTGCATCAACAGTGAACTATACATGTATTCATGTAGTATTGCCCTGGGAATTTTGACAATAAACCTCTGTACTTTTGCAGATGTCTGCATTTTGTTTTACAGTCTTCAGCAAATGATTGTTTTGGTTACTTTTCTTAAAAATGAGCCATTATTTTCAAAGTCACTGATAAATGGTTCGTACTGTTGACTCTTTTCCCACCAGTGTCTGAACAGACAAAATAGATAATCATGATGCAAACACATGAATCACTAAATTGTTTATTCCAATCAGCAGCAAATTACAGATTATTTAGAATGTGCAAAATTCAAACTGTAAAAAAAATAAAAAATAAACTGGAATGGGTAACATGCCAGCCACGCTGCCTCACTGAGAAGCAACTGGTCGGCCCCTCGTACTGGTCCTGGTTCAGCAGATCTTCAGCCTGCATCTCTGTAAATAGTGAGGCAAGGTCCGGTTTGGGTGGATCGTTTTCCCCTTGCCTAGATGAAAGACAGAAATGGGTGGTGGATAATTAAAGAAAGTTTAAAACATATTTGAGAAATGAATGAATCTTTATTTTGGATAATTAGATTAAAAGAAAGGAACAGAATAATAGAACAAAGGGGGGGGGGGAATCCAATAAGGTCAAATTAAACAGGAACTCCTCGGATTATACAATTCAACATAACTTATCAGAAATGGGTGATGGCTGAAGCCGCAGCTTATATTGCCCACCCATATTCCAGCTAAGAATTCTAAAATAAAATAAGAGTGATTACAAATCAGAACAAAGCCAAGACAAAACATGACAAAAAATAAGCAACAGCACAACACAGACTGGATATGATAATCCTTGTGTGATTTTACATGTCGTTTTGTATATACAGCTGTGGACAAAATTGTTGGTACCCCTCTGTTAATCGAAGAAAAACCCACAATGGTCACAAATGACTTGAATCTGACAAAAGTGGTAATAAATAAAAATTCTATGAAAATTAACAAATGAAAATCAGACAATGCTTTTGAATTGTGGTTTAACAGAATTATTTTTAAAAACAAACTCATGAAACAGGCCTGGACAAAAATGATGGTACTCCTAGAAAAGATTGAAAATAGGCCATAGGGACATGAACATGATCATAGGGACATGTTCAACCAAGATGTGTCCTCTAATTAACATCACAAGTGTCTACAAACTTGTAATCAATCGGCCTATTTAAAGGGTGACAAGTAGTCACTGTGCTGTGACCATTGTGGGTTTTTCTTTCATTAACAGAGGGGTACCAACAATTTTGTCCACGTGTGTATGTTTGGAGTATTTATTCCTTTAGTTTTTGTTTAAATTGTCCAAGCTTTGTACAGTGGGGCAAAAAAGTATTTAGTCAGCCACCAATTGTGCAAGTTCTCCCACTTAAAAGATGAGAGAGGTCTCCAATTTTCATCATAGGTATACCTCAACTATGAGAGACAAAATGAGAAAAAAAAAATCCAGAAAATCACATTGAAGGATTTTTAATGAATTAATTGGTAAACTCCTTGGTAAAATAAGTATTTGGTCACCTAAAAACAAGCAAGATTTCTGGCTCTCACAGACCTGTAACTTCTTCTTTAAGAGGCTCCTCTGTCCTCCACTCGTTACCTGTATTAATGGCACCTGTTTGAACTCATTATCAGTATAAAAGACACCTGTCCACAACCTCAAACAGACTCCAAACTCCACTATGGCCAAGACCAAAGAGCTGTCAAAGGACACCAGAAACAAAACTGTAGACCTGCACCAGGCTGGGAAGACTGAATCTGCAATAGGTAAGCAGCTTGGTGTGAAGAAATCAACTGTGGGAGCAATTATTAGAAAATGGAAGACATACAAGACCACTGATAATCTCCCTCGATCTGGGGCTCCACGCAAGATCTCACCCTGTGAGATCAAAATGATCACGAGAACGGTGAGCAAAAATCCCAGAACCACACGGGGGGACCTAGTGAAAGACCTGCAGAGAGCTGGGACCAAAGTAACAAAGGCTATATCAGTAACACACTACGCCGCCAGGGACTCAAATCCTGCAGTGCCAGACGTGTCCCCCTGCTTAAGCCAGTACATGTCCAGGCCCATCTGAAGTTTGCTAGAGAGCACTTGGATGATGCAGAAGAGGACTGGGAGAATGTCATATGGTCAGATGAAACCAAAATAGAAGTTTTTGGTAAAAACTCAACTTGTCGTGTTTGGAGGAGAAAGAACACCATACCTACTGTGAAGCATGGGGGTGGAAACATCATACTTTGGGGCTGTTTTTCTGCAAAGGGACCAGGATGACTGATCCGTGTAAAGGAAAGAATGAATGGGGCCATGTATCGTGAGATTTTGAGTGAAAACCTCCTTCCATCAGCAAGGGCATTGAAGATGAAACGTGGCTGGGTCTTTCAGCATGACAATGATCCCAAACACACTGCCCGGGCAACGAAGGAGTGGCTTCGTAAGAAGCATTTCAAGGTCCTGGAGTGGCCTAGCCAGTCTCCAGATCTCAACCCCATAGAAAATCTTTGGAGGGAGTTGAAAGTCTGTGTTGCCCAGCGACAGCCCCAAAACATCATTGCTCTAGAGGAGATCTGCATGGAGGAATGGGCCAAAATACCAGCAACAGTGTGTGAAAACCTTGTGAAGACTTACAGAAAACGTTTGACCTCTGTCATTGCCAACAAAGGGTATATAACAAAGTATTGAGATGAACTTTTGTTATTGACCAAATACTTATTTTACCGAGGAATTTACCAATTAATTCATTAAAAATCCTTCAATGTGATTTTCTGGATTTTTTTTTTCTCATTTTGTCTCTCATAGTTGAGGTATACCTATGATGAAAATTGGAGCCCTAGCTCATCTTTTAAGTGGGAGAACTTGCACAATTGGTGGCTGACTAAATACTTTTTTTTCCCCACTGTATATTAGGATGTGAAATGTCGGCATCGAAACTGCTCCCATTTAGCTGTAATTAATATTCAAAAATGATATTTTCGGGAGGAAAGAATTCAATTTAAACAGCCAAGGACCAAAAAACGTACATTTGCTCATAGAACAGGTCATTCACACTTGCAGACACTCGAGCTATATGTGTCTGTAGGATTTTCTTTCCATGCACGCAAAAAAAGCATTTTTTTCATTTGGCTAGGTCTAATTCCCGGTGCGTCTCCGTCTATTTTGTGGTGGGTCTGCTTGTGCGTCCCACTGCAAGCTCAGTCTGCTTCCCTCTGCATTCTCTCATCAGCCGAAACGCACAGGAAACTCTGCTGGACCGCGGTGTTAGATTTCTGCTGATTTCTGTTAAGCCATTCTATCGTTGTGGTTTATAATATCACTTGTTCACGGGCTCACTGACGAAAAATTGCAAATGGCGGCCAGCAAGCAATTCTCGAAAGTCAGCGTAACGCCCACTCTCATGACACGCCCAGACCAATGAATGGCCAGCAGTAGCGTGACGAAACTGTGCCGGTACCCTCCGGACCTACTTTTATCGGTGCCGATAAAAGTGGAACAGTTCCAAAATAACAGAACTGTGAGGCCATTGGGTGCCAAAAGGAAAAGCGGACAAAGGAGGCCGAACCGTGCGAAAGGAGGCCAAACGAGGCCAAACTGTTCCAAATGGAAAAGGGCCTTTACAGTAGCTGTATGGCCTAGGGTCAGTGAAACGGAGCTAGGCGTCACCCCATACACCACATGTTGTGGAAAGGGATTAACTCAGTTTAAGGAGTTAACGTATGGTTGCCAACTTTCTCACAGCCAAATAAGGGACAGAGGGTTTTAACTATTGCTCGGTGCCACAATGTTGTGGACATTAGTGTTGTCATAATACTGGGATTTTTTTTTACATTGATAATACCTTAAAAATATTGATATTCAATGTCATGTTTAATACAACAAGGACAAAAAATAGCACACTATATACCTAGAAATTTCAGATTTTACAGAATACAAAATCTCAGTTTAAAAATGTGTAATAGCTATGTTTTTAATAATGGATTGCATTTATATAGCACTTTTTTCATGACACTCAAAGACACTTTACAATGAGTCCATTATTCATTCACTCCACAGACAATGGTAAGCTACCTCTGTAGCCACAGGTCTCCTGGGGCAGACTGATGGAAACATGGGTGCCAATCCATGCTAACGGCCTCTTTGACCACCACCAAACGTTTATTCCCATTCATACATCAGTGTCATGAACCATCAACACATTGGAGATAAGGTGGGTAAAGTGTCTTGCCCAAGGACACAACAGCATGGTGGGGAAAGTGGGATTCGAACGGCCAACCCCCCGGTTATTGACCTGCTCTACCTCCTGAGCCACTACGGCCTCATTTTTGTTTCTCTTTGAGAATTAATGCAACTAGAAATGCAAGCTAGAAAACACCACTACACTGCAAAAAGTCAAATATAAGTAAAATGAAATAAATTAAGGCTGTTTATGCTTGTCTCTTTGTCTGACAAGATATTTATTCTTGCTGTGCACTTTGTGTAAGAAAATTTTACATGCTTTCCAATAGTTTTAGCTTTGTTTTATGTAATTTGATAAGTCAAATTTTCTTGCTCTGTTGGAAGATAATTTTACTTAAACAAAAAAAAATTCTGGCAATAGATAATGCTAGTTAAAATTAGAAAAAAAAATATCTGCCAACAAAACAAAATTAAATTGCTTCAAACAAGTAAAAACTTTTGTAAAGCAAGTAAAAGCTTAGAGAAAACTGCACAACAAAAAGAAATTCTTGTTTTGTCAAAATTATCTTGAGAGAAAAACAAGCATAAAGCCTTGATTTAGGATATTTTATCTTACTAAGATTTCCCGTTTTACAGTGTGACAGATACTGCCTTTAGCATAAAATTACATCAGTGAAGTATTCTTGATTCAAACAACAGCAGCAATGAAAAACCTGCACAAGTGACTGGAAAGCACTGCACATAGCATGTCTTACCTTTTTAGAGTTTTTTTCTTCTGGCTTTCTTTAAAGAAAAATCCTTCACTATGTCCTTTAAGTCCAGCTCACAAATATCATCATGCTCTATGGATACATGCTTCATCCAGTCTACTTTTTACCAACTTTGGAGTCCACTGTCCCACGCACAGCTGTTTGATGTAAGCAATCATGGCCTTTCTTCTCCCTTTGCCCTTCTTTTTTGTTTTCCAGACATGTTGACTGAGATAATTACTTCTTACTCTCACTGGTGCTTGCATAGTCACATGTCAAAACAATTCCTCTGATAGGCTACTGTTACTGGTACCCACATGAGGCACTTGTAAATGAGACCAATCAGCAGCCACATATGAATATCAAGAGATGAACATAGAATCTGACCAGTTAACAACAATGTGATCTTTTTCATTAGCTCATGACAGGCCCTGATCTTCATAGGCCCCTGGGCAGCCCAGCCTAGCCCATTCATTAAGGTGGCCTAGAACACAGGACAACGCATGTCCCACTTGGGTCAAACATATATAGCCCAATAAATGGAAATTCCCGGCTAAAACGGCACAGTTGGCAACACTAGGTTAAAGTGACATGTTAAAAGTAGATTTCACGAGTACAACCTCAACCTTCATAAAGTTGACATCATAATGAACAAAATGATACCCGTTTTGCTTGGGTCTATGGCTGTGCAGGGTATCTCAATCTGATATCTATGATATTTGTACTAAAAAACTGAACAAATTTTAGGAAAATAAAGGGTTAATCAAATAAGACTGTTTTCCCAGTCATACTTGGTGGTGTCATAAGACACTTCACTACAGAGACAAGACTGATTTAAAATAAAATAAATCTTTAATGATAAAGGTTAAATTTTCCTCATTTAAACAGATTCCAAAATGATTCTAATTCAATTCAACTTTATTTAAATAGCGCCATTTCACAACAACAGTCATCTCATAGCACTATCAACTGTAGAGGGAACCCCCACAGTTGCAGAAAGACCCCAGCAATCAGGCGATCCCCTGTGAGCAAGCACTTGGCGACTGTGGAGAGGAAAAACTCCCTTTTAACAGGAAGAAGCCTCCAGCAGAACCAGGATCAGGGAGGGGCAGTCATCTGCTGCGACTGGCTGGGGGGTGAGGGGACAGAGAAGATGAAAAGAACAGACATGTAGAGAGCAAACAGCACGATGGGGACTCAGTCTATGGGAGAGAACAAACAGATGTTAATGACCAGCAAAAAAAAATATTTCATTGAGAGTGAAGAAAGGAGTGAGACCCAGTGCATTATTGGAGGTCCCCCAGCTGATTAAACCTATTAGCAGCATAACTAAGGGAGGGTTCAGAAACACATGATCCCTCCCTAATTGTAGGCTATATCAAAAAGGTAGGTTTTAGCCCTATTCTTAAAAACAGAGATCGAGCCTGACTCCCGAATCCAGATTGGCAGCTGATTCCACAGGAGAGGAGCTTGATAACTGAAGGCTCTGCCTCCCATTGTACTTTTGGAGATTCTAGGTATTACAAGTAATCCTGCATTTTGGGAGCGTAGTGCTCTGTTAGGATAATACGGTAGTATCAGATCTTTTAAATAAAAAGGAGCCTGATTGTTTAGAGCTTTGTAAGTAAGAAGAAGGATTTTAAACTTAATTCTAAACTCTATGGGAAGCCAGTGAAGGGAGGCCAGAATCGGAGAGATATGATCTCTCTTTCTAGTACCTGTTAAAACTCTTGCTGCAGCATTTTGGATCAGCTGAAGACTTTTTAAAGATGTTTTAGGACAGCCTGATAATAAAGAATTACAATAATCTAATCTCGAGCTAACAAAAGCGTGGATCAGTTTCTCAGCATCACTCTGAGACAAGATGCTCCTAATCTTGGCAATATTACGCAAATGATAGAAAGCAGTCTTAGAAACAAATTTAATATGTGAATTGAAGGACAGATCTTGATCAAAAATAATTCCAAGATTCCTCACAGAGCTATTAAGAGAAAGAGTAACCACATCCAAACTGAAAGTTTGATTTGGAAAGGTATTTCTAAGGTTTTTTTGGACAACAAGAATGACTTCAGTCTTATCTGAATTTAATAGCAGGAAATTACAAGTCATCCAAGCTTTGATTTCCTTAAGACAGGCTTCAAACTTGGCTAATTGATTACTATCATCTGGCTTCATTGACAGGTATAATTGTGTGTCATCTGCATAACAATGAAAATGTATACAGCGCTTTCTAATAATGTTGCCTAACGGAAGCATATATAAACTAAAAAGAGTAGGGCCTAGCACAGATCCCTGTGGAACTCCATGACTAAGCTTTCAGTTGAAAGAAAACTCATCATTTACATGAACAAACTGGAACCTATCAGATAAATAAGATCTAAACCACTGCAACAAAGTTCCATTAAGTCCAACATAGTGTTGTAATCTATCAAGTAGAATATTATGATCGATAGTATCAAAAGCTGCACTAAGGTCTAAAAGGACAAGTACAGAAACCAGTCCATTATCAGATGCGATGAGGAGGTTGTTAGTGACCTTCGCTAAGGCTGTTTCGGTACTATGATGGATTCTAAACCCAGATTGAAACTCTTCAAGTAAACCATTTCCCTGCAGGTGGTCAAATAATTGCGTAGCAACAACTCTTTCTAAGATTTTTGAAATGAAAGGGAGATTAGAGATTGGTCTATAGTTAGCTAAAGCTCCTGGATCTAGCATTGGCTTTTTGAGTAAGGGTTTAATTACAGCCGTTTTAAAAGCCTGCGGTACATGGCCTAAAGTTAATGAAGAATTGATTATATGAAGAATAAAGCTACCAATAAGTGGGAAGACTTCTTTAAATAACCTGGTAGGAATAAGGTCTAAAAGACAAGTTGAAGGTTTGGATGAGGAAACTATTTTGTCTAACTCACAAAGGTTGATTGGAGTAAACTCATCAAGACAGACATCAATTGAAGGAGTTGTAGTAGTTACAATATTTAAGTTAACTGTGGGAAGAATCTGATTGATTTTATCTCTGATGGATGAAATTTTATTATTGAAAAAGTTCATAAAGTCCTGACTAGTAAGCTCTAAGGGAATGCTAGGATTGACAGAGTCCTGACTCTTTGTCAACCTGGCTACAGTGCTGAAAAGAAACCTGGGATTATTCTTGTTCTCTTCTATTAATGCAGAATAATAACTCGTTCTAGCTTTTCTAAGAGATTTTTTATAAATTAAAAGATTTCTCCAAGCTAAATAGATTTCATCTAAATTAGTGGAGTGCCATTTTCTTTCTAATTGACGAGTCTTCTGTTTTAAGCTACGAGTTTCTGTGTTGAACCAAGGAGTTAGAAATCTCTGATTAGACTTTTTCTTTTTTAAGGGGGCCACCAAGTCTAGAGTCTGATGCAGAGAAGCTGTAACACTATCCACCATGTTATCAATTACAGAAGGAGCAAGCTGTCTATAGCTTATTTCCGTTGTGTTGACACATGGCATAGAGGAAACAATCTGCATAAATTTGGTAACAGCATCATCTGAGAGGCATCTACTGTAATAATATTTTTCTTTAGGAGCCAAATAGTCAGAAATAGTAAAATCAAAGGTTAACAGACAATGGTCTGACAGTACAGGGTTATGAGGAGACACTACAAGATTTTCTATTTCTATGCC
The DNA here is from genome assembly GCA_020510985.1 of Pholidichthys leucotaenia. Classification (NCBI taxonomy): domain Eukaryota; kingdom Metazoa; phylum Chordata; class Actinopteri; order Cichliformes; family Pholidichthyidae; genus Pholidichthys; species Pholidichthys leucotaenia. The sequence continues at coordinate 294,208,232 of CM035842.1, forward strand.
ACATGTCAGAACAAGGTCCAACGTATGGTGGAGGTAATGAGTAGAATTTCCTACTTTCTGTCAGTTTTCAAACAGAATTCAAAAATTTAAAAAAAAAAAATAGGAGATTGTGTGTGCGCTTTTATTAATCTTAGCTTTTGAGTTTTTATTTCATTTCAGTGAACCTGTAACCACGTGACTGATCCTTGGGACAGGACCATTATACCAAATTAATCACACCTGTGGATGCACACTATATACTGTATATACACACTACCTTTCAAAAGTTTGGGGTCACTTAGAAATTTCCTTATTTTTGAAAGAAAAGCACTGTTTTTTTTCAATGAAGATAACTTTAAACTAATCAGAAATACACTACACATTGCTAATGTGGTAAATGACTATTCTAGCTGCAAATGTGCACAACCGAGAGGTTTCGTAGGTCCTTCCTACCAACGGCTGTCAGACTGTACAACCTAAGCAGGGCTGCTCGCAGAGATAGCAAAAAGACGTAACAAACTAATAGTTTTTTTTTTTTTTTTTTTTTTGAATGCAAAAGATGCAATAGACTTACACAATGGTCCTCTCCGGCATACAACTAGGAACATACCGGTCGCTATGGAGGGTGAGAATATGTATGGGCACATAATCATACCATGTAGGATAACTAAATAGACGGTTATGCTGTTTCATCCCACCTAGCAACAATGCTCTGCACTGTGTGTGTTTATATATTTACATATTTATTCCATCTAGCTACAATGCTCTGCACTGGGTGTGTTTATATTTATATATCTATATATTTATTCCATCTAGCTACAATGCTCAGCACTGGGTGTGTTTATATTTATATATCTATATATTTATTCCATCTAGCTACAATGCTCCGCACTGTGTTTTTATATATCTACATATTATTCCATCTAGCTACATTGCTCCGCACTGTGTGTGTTTATATACTTGCATATTTATTCCACCTAGCTGCAATGCTCCGTACTGTGGGTGTTTATATATTTACATATTTATTCCATCTAGCTACAATGCTCTGCACTGTGTGTTCATATATTCATATATTTATTCCATCCAGCTACAATGCTCTGCACTGTGTGTCTGTGTGTGTGTGTGTGTATATATATATTTTATAGTAATATGTACATATGTATATTAGCTGCTCTTGCTTGCTTTTTTTTTTTTTTTTTTTTTTTTTTCTTGCCTTCTGATTGTTGCTCTGAGTGTTGCTATCCCTGTGCTGTTGCAATCCTGGAATTTCCCTGTTGTGGGACTAATAAAGGCTTATCTTATCTTATCTTATCTTATCTTATGTCTGGTTTTTGGTGCAATATCTACATAGGTGTATAGAGGCCCATTTCCAGCAACTATCACTCCAGTGTTCTAATGGTACAATGTGTTTGCTCATTGCCTCAGAAGGCTAATGGATGATTAGAAAACCCTTGTGCAATCATGTTAGCACAGCTGAAAACAGTTTAGCTGGTTAGAGAAGCTATAAAACTGACCTTCCTTTGAGCAGGTTGAGTATCTGGAGCATCACATTTGTGGGGTCGATTAAATGCTCAAAATGGCCAGAAAAAGAGAACTTTCATGTGAAACTCGACAGTCTATTCTTGTTTTTAGAAATGAAGGCTATTCCATGAGAGAAATTGCCAAGAAACTGAAGATTTCCTACAACGGTGTGTACTACTCCCTTCAGAGAACAGCACAAACAGTCTCTAACCAGAGTAGAAAGAGAAGTGGGAGGCCCCGCTGCACAACTGAGCAAGAAGATAAGTACATTAGAGTCTCTAGTTTGAGAAGTGGACGCCTCACAGGTCCTCAACGGGCAGCTTCATTAAATAGTACCCGCAAAACGCCAGTGTCAACATCTACAGTGAAGAGGCGACTCCGGGATGCTGGCCTTCAGGGCAGAGTGGCAAAGAAAAAGCCATATCTGAGACTGGCCAATAAAAGAAAAAGATTAATATGGGCAAAAGAACACAGACATTGGACAGAGGAAGATTGGAAAAAAGTGTTATGGACAGACGAATCAAAGTTTGAGGTGTCTGGATCACACAGAAGTACATTTGTGAGACGCAGAACAACTGAAAAGATGCTGGAAGAGTGCCTGACGCCATCTGTCAAGCAAGGTGGGGGTAACGTGATGGTCTGGGGTTGCTTTGGTGCCGGTAAGGTGGGAGATTTGTTCAGGGTAAAAGGGATTTTGAATAAGGAAGGCTATCACTCCATTTTGCAACGCCATGCCATACCCTGTGGACAGTGCTTGATTGGAGCCAATTTCATCCTACAACAGGACAATGACCCAAAGCACACCTCCAAATTGTGCAAGAACTATTTAGAGAAGAAGCAGGCAGTTGGTATTCTATTCGTAATGGAGTGGCCAGCGCAGTCACCAGATCTAAACCCCATTGAGCTGTTGTGGGAGCAGCTTGACCGTATGGTACGCAAGAAGTGCCCATCCAGCCAATCCAACTTGTGGGAGGGGCTTCTAGAAGCGTGGGGTGAAATTTCTCCAGATTACCTCAACAAATTAACAGCTAGAATGCCAAAGGTCTGCAATGCTGTAATTGCTGCAAATGGAGGATTCTTTGACGAAAGCAAAGTTTGAAGGAAAAAATGATTATTTCAAATACAAATCATTATTTCTAACCTTGTCAATGTCTTGTCTATATTTTCTATTCATTTTACAACTCATGGTGGTAAATAAAAGTGACTTTTCATGGAAAACACAAAATTGTCTGGGTGACCCCAAATTTTTGAACGGTAGTGTGTGTGTGTGTGTGTGTGTGTGTGTGTACATACATATATATATATATATATATATACACCTTTTGCATCCACCCATTCTTCCTCTTTCTATCCTCCTGGTCGGTAAGAGCTTATACCAGTCTGGTTAACATTGTGTTTTTGTGCTATTTGGACTGCCTTACCCTGGGTACCCCATCGCTGTGTCATAAAATTGTTGTGTTTTCTGCTGAATGAGCGAGGATTTGCAGTGGCTGTGGAGCGTGACGTGCACTGTCCGTGCCTACTTAGAGGTATGTAATATACACTTGCCTTCTTTCAGCCCGAACTGTTAACAGTTTAGCAGCATCAGGTTTGTACTACCCTTACCTGCTTTGTGGTTACATCACTGGTTTGTGATGTATTTTTGTGCCTTCTCTTCAGGCAGAAGAACTGTTTATCTGTTTGGGATATGTGATATACAGTATTTTGCCTTCGTCAAGCAGGAATTGCTTAACAGTTTAAAAGCATGGTACAATTTGCCGTTAATTCTGTATTTTTTTTTTTTCTCAACTGACAGTCGTCTTCTTAAAAAAAAAAAAAAGACATTCTTGTCTGGGAACTGATCACTCCAGTGCTTGGTGCACTCTTGCCACCTTTTGTGGGGGAGTGGTACTGCATACAGGTGGGAACTGAAATCTGATATTGCTATGTTGTCTTCTGACTAGTGCGCTTGTACCTCATGGAACAGCCCTTTGGCCTGTTTATTATTATAATCATCTATCTATAAATTCACAAAATCTCTGTGTGTTTGTGTGTCTGTCTGTTCCATGCATATCTCCTGAACCGTTTGTCAGACTGGTCTCAGATTTTTAACATGCTTTGCTGAGATTACGAGGAGGTGCATCAGAGTCACTCAGCCAAAATATGTAATTTTATCAGTAAAAGTTTAGCCATCGTTCTGTC